>CM034303.1:45160056-47560056 GCA_019925795.1 Dendrobium chrysotoxum
CCCTCCCTTCCTTGAGGAGCAGCTTTAATGGGTCCTAGGGACCTCAATTCTTTAGATAGTTTCAATTTAGAAACCTCTCCACTGATACCACTCCCTTTAACCTTAGCAAAACCAGGTTTACTAGAAGGAGATTCCACAACACCACCACTCATACCTGCCAATCCGACACCCATAACAGCCACCGAGCCTCCATTTCCATAAAAAACATCTACCTTCAACCCATTAACACCACCTCCTTCAAATTTATCCTCCAGCAAATTCAAAACTCCAAACTTATTAACATCATTTTTCATTAAAGAACTAACTGGAAAAGGAAGCATACCATTCACACTTTTAGAAGTCTGCAGATCAACCACTTCTTTAAATTATTGTCAATGGACTTCTCGACAGAAACCACAGTAATACCTTCAGCATTTCCCACATTCTCCATAATAACTTCGCCTTCTTCCACACTGTCCAAGGATCTAAGACCCTTAATAAGTTCATTATCAGAATTAGGAGAAGGATTACCTGAGTCACAAGCAATCCCACAGGACCTGCTTGAGTTCACAAGCATCCCCTCCCATCATCATTCTTATCAATCTGGATTGAACCACAACCAAAGATATCAGATTTACTCTTATCAACCTCTGTAGAAACAGTAGCAGAAATTTCCCCCTTAGTCTGACTTTCAAGAGGCCTTAAAGAAATCACATTTGCTACCACAGTTGCTGCAGTCATTGCAGGCTGACTGATAGCCACCTTCATACCATCCTCCTCCCCATTAGAATTAGCCACAACCTTGCTACCATCTGACACATGAAGCGCAATCTTATCATGGAGTACATTTTCCTTCACAGGAAAACCATTCACAACCTTATGGGCCGGCTGCACAATGTGGTCAAGAATACCCTTCTTCTTCACAAATCTAAGATTAGAGGTCTTCACACCCTTCTCTTTTAAGACCCCCCTTCCCTGTTTCTTACGGTTAACCAAAACCCAGTGACCATAGGAGGTAGAACCCAACACTCCATCCTCATCCCTCCCCACAACTTGCTCTACAACACTAGTGCTAGTTTTTCAGAGGACCATCATTAATCCTACAACATTCGGATTCCACATGCTCGATAAGCCCACAATGGAAACAAAATGTAGAGGTCTTTTCATACTCCACCTTTTGGAAAAATCTTCCCGAAATGCTATCCACCCACACATCTAAGGGAAGACACTGATTAATCTTCACCCTTACACAAACTCTAGCAAACTCCCGCCTACTCCACTGAAATAAGTTCCCATCCAACATAAGAGGTGTCCCGATCGTTGAAGCAATCCTTGCAATATTTTTATCATCCCAACAGTGAACAGGAAGGTGTGGCATCCTAATCCAAATTGGAGAAGACAAACCCTTCATAGAAAGAGGTGAAAAATCTGGCCTCCATTTTTCCATACCAATGATGTGTCCGTTCACAAACTAGGGTCCCCCCGAAAGAACAGGTTCCATCAGTTCAATGGATTTGAAAGAACACAAAAACCAGCCTTTCCCCAATGTAGTAAAATGAAACTGCCAAATTGATTCCATTGTCGCCTCACCTCCCAAGAAACCAAAAGGGACGGCAACTCTTTCCCAAAAACTTTAAACACCAAGGAATTCCCCAACCTATTGGCATTCATGATTTCCAACTCTTCACATAATTTCACAACCTTTCCATCCTCTGATAAAGTCACATCCTCCTCACAGAAGTTTAATTTGATATACGGTTTAGTATTCTAAGGATTTGTATTAAAACCTATTTTATTTTCCTTAGGCAAGCCAGCAAACACCTTGTCTGCATACGACCCAACTTTACTTCCCAGAAAAGGATCCAAAATCTTCGGATTACCCTCTACTAGAATAGAATTTTTGTGAGAATCCAAACAATTACCCACCTTAGCTGACACAAAACTCTTAACATTCATCAAATCTGAATTATAATTATCTGAAGTTGCCATACACCCTGGTTCAACATCAACCGCATGGGAAACACTAGACCTTAGAGAAGCAACCAGCGACTTAACAAGAATATGCAAACCTTTGTTAATCGGGCTATGGGAATTCGCATTTATCTTGCTGTCAAGGACAGAGATTTAATTTGAATTCCCAAACTGATTCACAAAGATCTTCATACCCGAAGAGGAAGCACCAGGATCCGGCGAGAAACAACCCAAACCAGTCGAACCAGAAAATTTACTAACATCAGATACAATAATTCCCTTACCTTTACCTTCAACATATAAAATCTTACCTTGCTTAAAAGCACAGTCATCTGAAATGACCAGCTCTCCTCTGGCTTTACGTCGACGGACCTTATCCGTCTCAGGACCCAAATCAAAAATCTGCTCCTGACGATTAAAGGTCTCTGGCAAAGGCAGAGACGGCCGGCGGCTTCCCGCCGCCATGCCTGAACCTTCTCTCTCTAGAATTCAGTCTATTACTCCCTTGATTCCACCATCCCTAGATGAAGTAACTTATTTAGCTCAGAGATTAGTTACTTACAATGAATATAATAATATTTGTAATAGGAATGGGTGATAAATATGATCCAAAAGCTTTTCTCTCTCCTCTCTCTTCTTCTCCTCTTTCAATTTATCCTGTCCAAATAATTAAGTTAGGAAGTCCATGGGGTGAGATAAGGATATTTATAAATATATATATATACATAAATACTATTCATGGCTTAGAACTGCAATGCTCACCAAATCAGTGCTAAAGCACTCTACTTCAAAATTTTTATATTTTTAAAAAAAATCAAATATTTAAGTTATTACAATCTTCCCACTTTAAAAAATGTCATCCTTGACATTTTTATATCAGTCTATGAGAGAGAGAGAGAGAGAGAGAGAATGCTCAAAATGTAATTTCAAACTCAAATCAACTAATTATAAATCTAAAATAACATTTTTATTCTTCTCAAAAGCTTTAGTTATATTTTAATTCTTCCAATAACTATTACTCTGATACCATTTTTTCATAGTCAAGGATCTTTGTTGGAAGAATTACATCGGTCTTTCAATTATTCAACTAGAGCTTACCAATGATTAATAAAAAGAAATATGATTGTATTTTTGCCTTGTATGGAGCCTCAAATCATAGGATTCTTACCCTTTCCAAAAATATATAAAATCACATAATGAGCACATAGCCCAACAAGTAACTATCTTACAGTTGAAATTAATGCATGATAAAAGAGAACAATATGTTATAATTCCTATAAAAAAATATATACATTAATATCTATGCTGATTGTCGGTATCAATTTATCCTTCTATAATTCATCACTTCTCAATCTATTACATCATTAATCAGTATTAATAACAATCAATAGTAATAATGCCAGTAATAATGTTAGTATAATGATAAATAATATTAAATAGTATTAATGATAGAAAATAATATTAGTGTGAGTCAAAATATCAGTATAGTGTTCGTAGCAGTGTCGGTATCAACCTTAATAGTATCTTGCTCCTACACTTATGACTCCAAATCAATCGCCCCTTATAACTCCCAATCAATGTACTCCCTATAACTCTCCTTGAATCATGTAAATCAGTCGCCCTGACTCCTTATAACTCACAATTAATCTCCAGCACCTTATGACTTCCAAGAAGTGAATAACGTGGATCAGTAAGATATCACGTGGAGTTATCATATCATGTATCAGATAACATTCATTACTTCACCTAAAATATAATAAAATTATATTAAATTATTTAAAATGATAATATTTATAACATATCCAAATTTACATGATAAAAGTTTATGAAATCAGGAGATAATATATTTTTAATAAATGTAGGAGAATTAAAATCTGTAAAAATCAAAATGATTAAAAACAAAAGTAAGAGATCAGTCACTTATAATGAATATTATAAAATCTGTAATAGGAATGGCTGATAAATATAATCCAAAGGCTTTTCTCTCTCCTCTCTCTTCTGCCCCGCTTTCAATTTCTTCTTGGCCAAGCAATCAAGTGAGGGAGTCGGTGGGTGAGACATGAGTTTTTATAAATATATATACATAAATACTATTCATGGCCTAGCATTACAGCACTGACCAGATCTACGCTAAAGTGCTCTACTGTAAAATTTTTATATAATTTAAAAATTTTTATTTCACATATTTGAGTTATTACAGTATCTCCCTAGTAAAAATATTTGTGAAGTAACTTAGGAGAGAGCCCTCCAAAATTTTTCCATTCAAAAGGGCTACATAATTAACTTTGGAAAGTTGATCTTATCTTCCCTTACAAACATTTTAAGGGGATCTACTTTAGTGGGTCTAGGCCATCCTTCTTTAGTTTATGCTCTTTATAAAGCAGTAGGAGTGAGGGGAAATTAAAATAATGAATAATTATTCCCCATTACTACTCTCATTAGGGGTAAAATTTTGAGTTTTAAATAATGTGATAGAGAAGAGATGGATCCTAGTAATCCCAAGTCTTCTAGAGGGGCAGGAAGTATTAGTAGTAGGAAGAGTGGCAGGACTCCTAAATCTTTAAGTGATCAGGTGACAAATTTGATTGGGAAGATGGATATAGTGACCAAATTTTTTAAGGAAACTGAAGATTGGTTGTTTGAGGTGAAGATATGAATGGCACATTGTATAGACTAGTAAGAGAGATATTACAGCTATATATCTGATTTTAATGAAGCTCTGGTTGGTATGTTTAGAAGCATCCCATTTGTAGGAAGGCCCGATCAGCATGAAGCTTTAGTTTGATTACCCTCTTATACCTAAGTATCCACATTTCATATGACATCTTGGAGAGAGAGAGGATGAGGAGGAAGAAGATGAGGAAGATACCGATTCTGAGGGGGGGGGGGGGGGGGGAGAGAGAGAGAGAGAGAGTGAGTGAGTGAGTGAGTGATTGATGTTTGTAGTTTATTTTATTGCATTTTCATTTATAGTCTGGCTGATAATTATAAACTTAGCACTACTTGGGAGGCCACCTAACTTTAGGTTCAGTTAGTTATCTAGTCTGGTTGAAGACTATAAAGTTAGCGCTTCTAGGAGGCAACCCATGTATGTGTGATGTTAGTATCAGTCATGTTTATGTTTATGAATGTTATGTTATTTTCAACACATTTTGTGTGTGCTTTTTATTATTTATATGAAAGCATGCATTTTTAATATTTTTTATGTGTTTATTTAAATAATAGAAAATCTCCCTTCAATCTTAATTATAGTTATCCTTCAATTATTGTTATATTATGATTATTTAATTAACCTTTTAAAATGATAATTAAATTATAAAAAATTAGAATAATAATAAAACCATATATCCTAATTTGAATGAACTTTATTTATACTTTATAAGTTGAAAAAGCTATACTTAACTCATTCATCATTTGAGCCATTATCCTAATTTAAATTTATAAGCTATACCTTTAGGAATTTAACTTTTAAAAAGTTTATGATGAATAATTAGTATTAAAAATTTAGATATGAGTAATTAAAATTTGAAATCATTGCTAACCTGAAGATGACATTAATAATCCAATCAAATCTCATGCATTAAAATTATTAAGACTATATGAGATCCTAAAGTCAAAGCTGATATTCAAATTCATTAATTATATACTCCATAAGAAAATGGAGAAAGAACTATAAATAATTCTTAAAAAGAAAAAAAAAGAAAAATATCAAAGAAAAATATGAGTATATTAAAAAATTTGTATCAATGGAAGCTTAAATTTTGAACTACAATCTTATACAAAACTATAAAGGATAAGATAAGAAAGAGCTAATGCATTGGAAGGTGAACTAATTAAAGTACAATTTTAACTAAAACCACATCCAATTATTAAAATAATGTTATTCACTTCAATATTCAAAAGTTAAAGATTAAATCTATAACTTATAATTTTAAATTAGATAAACAAAAGAATGATTGATTAAATTTAACTATTCGTTTTTTTTTCAAACTAGAAGTATAGCTTTGGTTCATTTTATTCATTATAAAAGTAATTTATTATCCTATATTTTAGTAATTTTAAATAATCATTTTTTATATTGGTTAATCACTAAATTAGAATTACAAACTTTTCTTTGCTTGAGGACAAGCAAGAGTCCAGTCTCTAGCTAGGGAGGATTTTATAAGTGTAAATAATATTATATTTTATGTGATAATTTGTTAGTGAAAATGAGTTATTTTGGTTATGTTTGTATAGAAAAATATAGAAAATGGATAAAATTTTCAAGTATGGTACAACATCGTGGCGTCTGACACTATACCATCACGACGCCATCATTGACACTACCGGAGTGCTCGAATATAGACATGGTGGCACCCATTCTCTATTTGACAGTGCCCCAACATCGGAGGAGTCAATGCTGCAATACCCAATCTCTGTCTGCATAGCACTACGATGCCAAATTTAGGTACTACTAAGTTAAGGGAGTACCATATGGACATCACAACACTCAAACTTTAGTAGTGCCACAATACTATAATTGTAACTATTCAGGTAATGATCTACTAGCAAAGTAATGCGTCGATTTATTTAATAGCAAGTCTATGACAGCAAGCGCCGTAGTGGAGGAAACCGTCAGCACTATGACATTAATACATTTTATGGGCACTGTGGTGCAAGTGTATCGAGCGCCATGATGCCAAAATCTATTTTTTGTATTTTTTTATAAATAGTCTATCATTAATATTAGTAAAGGAGTTCAGTCACTTATTTAATTTCAGTCTTTATAGTGCTTCTTTGATTTTCCCTTAGGAGTGATAACTAAGGGGATTTAGAGAAGTATTAGATACCTTTTATTAGAGTGTTTGGCTTGTGTTGGTGAAAGCAATTATACAAGTTCAAGGAAGAGTGTAGAGGAGATCATTGAACCATACTGTGATATCTTTTTTTCTTATGTACTTTCTTTCTTTTGTACAATTAATAAAAGTAAATATATTTTACTTATTCTTTTTGTCTGGTTAAATTCTTTAGCTTTTGATTGATTTTGTAAATGAAATATAGAGTATTAATGCATTATCTTCATAAAAAATTTCATGATGTCTTCAATATCAGGTCTTCATTTAATGCACATAGTGGTCATATGTAGTTAATATCATATGTGTTATGGAGCATAGAAATAGGAAAGTAGGCATAACTAGGTATTGGAAATTTGTACCTCTACACTGGTTTATAGGTACTTGCATTTGTTGTAGTCTATGGTCTTCTGTATATCTACTACTGTTGAAGATAGGTAGATGTATTCAAAGATTTCGCCATACAAGCAAAATTTAGCTAATTGAAGATTTGATATTTAAAATTAGAAATTTCACCATATTGTATTTAAAGCAGATGGTAGGGGAATGGATGATAGACCCGATCAAGATCCCATGGTTCTGTCATCCTGGGCCATCGTGGTCCCTGGTCTATTAAATTAGAGGAGGTAGTCAACCCAACCTGATAGAAGGATCCTTATCGACAGCCATGGGTTGCTTCATCCAAGGGTACCTTATAGACCTGGGATGAATATTTGTCTAAGGGGACAAATTTGAATCCACCTTAGCTAACAAAGGGCTTTGTGCCCTATCGATCATATCCTATTAATTCATATCTCAAGGACTTGATGCCACTAAGGGACGTATTGGCTATGGCCATAACTGTTATATTGTGGTGCCATTTGGCAACGAACCACTTAGTTTAGAGGGCCCCGAGTCATAACCGTTTATCCTGTAGTGTCATTTAGCAGTGAAACTGTTGATTAGAGGACACGTACCACATCCTTACTAGCAGGAGATTGTTTGAGAAAGGATCCTAGTGATATTTTTGACTAGTGATTAGCTCTATGTGAGCTAAAGTAAATTTCA
Organism: Dendrobium chrysotoxum; assembly: GCA_019925795.1. Classification (NCBI taxonomy): domain Eukaryota; kingdom Viridiplantae; phylum Streptophyta; class Magnoliopsida; order Asparagales; family Orchidaceae; genus Dendrobium; species Dendrobium chrysotoxum. The sequence goes on from CM034303.1 coordinate 45,167,886, forward strand.
ATTTGTCCACCTCGATAAACTTTTGTGGAGAGTGGATGGATTCCACTTTAAGTGTTTTATGATTGGATTTCAATTTTAAATATTTTAGACTTGGTAGTTTTTTTGGAAAAAAATAGATTTTGTGGGAATTTGGAAAGCATTTGGAAATGTTTGTGAACCCCTCTGGTTGAGATCTACATTCAACATGGCTATCATCAGGGTGTATGGGGTCATTTTCATTTATGGATTGAATCTTGTCGACTCTGTCAAGTTGTCGATAGAGGATTGGGTTTCGTAGGCTTTATGCCTTTGTAAGTGAATTCTCTTGATTATGGGCCTTGAAGGCCTAATATAAATATATAAAATAAATATTTCAGTCGACCTCACGATCGTATATTTATTTAATAGTTCAAGCCATGTTGATTCCTATCTATGCACGTAGAAGGATTGGGCTCAAACTAGAATTCACTTACTAATCCTCGCAGCATCCCTAAACATCACGTGTGTACCCGTAACACGCTTGCCAGGGCCCATACGGGTGTATGATTATATATGCCTCTTTAGTGTACCTATGTGTATACATATTACAGTGATCCACAAAATGTCGATTATCCTCGCAATCTTTATGTTGTTGTTGTTTGCGCAGACCACCATGTCTTCTTGTAAGATTATTATGGACACTATATATTGACTGCCATTATTTGTATGCATGAGAGATCCCCCTACATTAGTTTGTAGGTACTTGTATTTGTTGTAGTCTTTGGTATACCGTATATCTGCTACTATTGAAGATAGATAGATGTATTCATTCACAGGCTAGAACTTACTATAGTTGGTTTGGTATGATACAATCATAGGCATAGTGCTTGTCATGTTTCAAATTTATAGAGATGAATTATCAAGAGGGATTTTAACAGTACATGCTTTGCGTACTCTTCTATAATTTTTATAGGGTGATAGATTATGGGAGTTTAGTGTGTTATTGAGGTTAGAAGAGTTTAATCTATCCTTTATCTCTTAACGCTTGACTAAGTGGTCAGTGATGAAGCATATGCTTTAAATAACAACAATATGAAAGAGAATCATTAGGAAATATAGTGTTTCATTTAATTATTTTTTTACTTTAAATTAAGTGATTGAATCTCCATAAAAACTTATTTTTATTGAGTATGATCATTATTATAGTTGAAGTAGACAATACTAGTATTTGCAAGTATTCTTCCTCATGGGATTGATACTCCATTCTATCACTATATTACTTGATTTGGAATGAATACTTGCGTATATTAAGTGAGATTTTTATAATTTTTATATCAAAGAAAACTTAAGCATGGCTTAGGGAATGATAGAAAATCTCTGCCAACATTAGTATAGGCTTTCTTAAGCTCAATTTTAATACCAAAAGTATTAGAGGTAGAATTGAACTCTCTATTAACAACATTAACAAGGATAATATTGTTAACTATGTCTTTCCCATCAATAAAAATAGTTTGAGATGGATATATTAATTTAGGAAGAAGGACCTTGAGCCTATTAGCAAGAAGTTTTTTTTTTCATAATTCTTTACGTTACTCCACCTCCCCCATCACCAATATTCTATTTCAATATTCTTAATTATTCTTGCATTCCTCTATCGAAGCTAATATCACACTAAATATTTACTACACACATGGCCATTATATGCATTAAATAAAGTACGAGATATTTAAAACTATTAATACTTTTATTAAAGAATAAGAGGCTGTATTAGTACTTAATATGCTCTTTATAATATCATCCTAAAATAACATAACTAGCTAGACAAGAAAGAAATAACAAGCAAACTCATATTTATTTTACTCTCAGAAGAATAAAGTATAAAAGAAGTAGCAAGAAGTTTATCACCAAGAAGGATAAAAATATCTTTTGTACACTCCATCCACCACTTATAGAGTTACTTACACACACAACCTCAACTCTCCCAGATATTATAGCTTGTGCTTTCCTAGCCTCTCTTAGACTTTATTCTAAGGGGGCACTAAAGAAACACAATAAAAAATTTAAATTTTCACTCAAGAGGTTGAACTCCAAAAATAATAGAACTGGTAACTTTCTATAGTAAGTACAGGATTAGGCTCAAGCATTATGACACTGGATAAGATGGAACAATAGTAGTGAGAAATGAACTAGCACCTCGGTGTTGTAATGTTGGCTCCACTATGATGTTGGATGACGTGGCATGATTATTTCCTAAATCAGTGCATTTTTTCTTTAGGATAGAGCATCTATTCGAAGTTGTAACTACTCCACCATGGTGTCATAAAACATGAGCTCTACAATGCTTGAAACGATAATTCAGTGCTACAACATTTGAGGGCTGGCGCTCTTACGTGAATTTTTTTGAGTAACCCAAAGATGCAGTGATGATTTTGAGCATAGTAGTTCTACGATGCACTACAATACTAAAAATTGTGATGCTATGGTGCTTGTAAATAGAGAAGGTCGGTGTCACCACTTTGAATTTGGCACTTTGGCGTTGATCGATACAGTGCTGTAGCATTATTCTTGTCGGCACTGAGGCATTATCCAACACTTATAATTTTTTCTTTTTCATATATAATTCCTATATAAACATAACTAAAATAATACATTTTTACTAAATTTTACATAACAAAAATAATACATAATTTACACTTATCATATATCTAGCTAAATATCTTAATTTTGGGCTAATGATGTAAAATTATAGTAAGTACTAATGTAGACTGTTGTGCCTTGAATTATTTTACCGTTATTTTTAATATCACATATTCTTAATTTAATGCATACAATGGCCATGCGTGTAGTTAATATCTAATATGATATATTATCTCGACTGAGAAATATTAGAATAAATATGAGCAATGAAATAGAATGTTGGTATATTTAGACATAAGATGCTTAACTTTCTAGGTTTTATAGAGAAATTATAATTATTAGCAGGCCAAAAACCTTTCTTTTCACCCCTACAAGCTTGATAGAGACCTAGTAATACATATGCTATAATCCCCATCTAAAAATTAAGAGTTTCATTAGGAAAACTATATTATTTTGCATTCATTACTCTAATGCACTTTATTTATGTTAGTATCATTTTATCTTGCAAGTCTCCATTAAGTGGAAAATTTTTAAAAATAATCATTTTTATTTAGTATGATATCTTGTGTAATTATATTAGATAGTAGTAGTTTAATTATAATTTAGTAGAATACTTCCTTGTGGGTCGACGTTCTTCTCTATCACTTTATTACTTAATTGGTATGTTTACTTATGTATCTAATTGGCTTTTTTATTTTAATATAAAAAAAATCTAAGCACATTCAAAATTGCACGCTAGCTCTATATGTAGCGACCATTAGCAAGTCTACACATTAAATGTTTGGCACTATTACTGGGCAAGTAACATACATATTATAATTTTAAACTATATTATTGAACTAGTTGTATAGTTAGACCTTGTTATATCCAGTATCTTTATTTTATAGTTCTTGTTTAAACTTTCAAAAAAATGGAAAAAAATATTGATTATTTAGTTTTATTTTTACTTTTTTTTTACATTGTTTTTTCATACTTAGTAGATTTAGTAAGGAGCTCTTGTTGCTTGATTTTGAGATAGAAAATACCCTTACAATAATTTAAAATAAAAGATTTCGAGATGTCTGAATTAGTTCAAGATCATGACCAACCTAAACCTCTTACAAAGTATGTTAACCTTATAGTAGAAGGAATCTATTAGAGTATCAATAGATTTACTCTTTGGGTTAATAACTTTGAAAATTGAAATCCAACATAATTCAGATGGTTCAAAATTACCAGTTTGGGAGAACTCCTATTGAGGATCCCAACATACACTTATCTAGCTTTTTAGAAATCTATGTAATATTAAAGTATAATGGTGTCAACGATGATACTAAAAGACTTAGATTGTTTGTTTGACTCTTTGTCATTTTCTATATTATTTAGTGTTGCAGCTCTGTTCCCTTGAGTGCCGTAGTGCTCATGATGTTTTAATAAAGAATGTTCATTTTCATTTTTTTCAATGCATTATTTCTCCCATTCTCTCCAAGTTTTTTCACATTTCTTGTTTGTGTTGTGTAAGCAATGGCCCTAAAATATTTGGCACTAAGAAGTATGCTTTATCATCTTTGAAAAGAACATATTCATTTCTACTAAAGCTGAACAAAGGTATGAGATGATATTGGTAAACAAATAGTTGATCCTTGAGAGAGGCTTCCATAACCCTGGTGAGCATGTTTTATGCAAAAGATAATAAATCAGGGTTGGTAGTTGTTTTGTGAGGATCCCTTTACTGCGGTTGTGCATGTGGTGAGGGAGTATTTTGCTAATGGGAAAGAAACCATGGATAATAAGTATTATGTGTGAGCTAAGTGGGTACCCTTCGATCCTGTAACTATCAATCATCTGTATAAGCTTCACAATTTTTATTTTGATGAGTACACCCCTTTTTTGGAGTTTATGATTCTATGAAAATTCTAAGAGTATTGTGTGAGCCTAATAGTGGAGCTATGTGAAAGAAGACGGAGATTAAAATTAATAATTTTCACGCATCTTGCTTAACCTAACTATTAAAAGCTTAGTATTACTTTATTTATTGTTGACTTTTTTCTACCAAAAATATTTGTGAGGTACCCAAAGACTGTGTTGTTCTAAATTATGCTGTTCAGGTTGATTACACTATTAATGTCAGAAAGCTTATTCATTTTTCCTTGACTTACATTATTATAGCAATTACTTCTATGGAGTTGAGTCATCTTTCTCTTATTTATGCTTTGTGTATAAATGTTGGTGTGAGGGGAGATCCTGATGAAGAGGAAAATTTTCCTATTTCAACCCTCACTAAAAGAAAATTTGAGAGGTTAAACAGACTAGATATAGAGCATTGTGGCCCTAGTGAGCCTCTTTTGTCTGTAGGCCTAGCAGCAATAATAATAGGGATTATAGGACTCCTAAATCTTTAGTTGAGTATGTGGCTAAATTGTGGAGCATATAGAGGGTCTAACCAAATTTTAAGAGGAGAGTAGGGAATGACAAGCTCACTACCTGGGTATACAAGAAAAGCATTAACACTATACAACTGAATTTAACGAGGCTTTAGTAGGGTTTTTAGGAGGATCCATTTTGTGGAGAATCTAGACAAGTGGTATTTCCCTACTGCTCTATAGTACCAATTATTTGTTTGGACCTAGCCTTATGATGATGAGGAGGGGGATTGTGACTCAGAGTGGTAGGAGTCTTTTTTTTCTTTCATTGGTTGTTCCTGACAGGCTTGAGAGAGAGAGAGAGAGAGAGAGAGAGAGAGAGAGAGAGAGAGAGAGAGAGAGAGAGAGAGAGAGAGAGAGAGAGAGAGAGAGAGAGAGAGAGAGAGAGAGAGATTGCTTTTAATTGTAGCTTATTTTTCTTTTATTTATTTTTTGTCCTATTCTTTGGGGGATCCTTATGGTGTTGTGACTCTAAGGTGATGTTGTGATAGTGATGTTGTATAGTGGCCATAAGAGTGATTATTATTGACTGACGAAGATATATCCTATGGATCTTGGATGGAGATGGATTAGGATAATAGTGCTTCATTCATTGGTGATCTTGTGTTTGTTTATATAGTTATATTATAGTGCTTGTAAGCTAATTATCATTCAAATGAAAGGCATGTTTATTTTATATTCAATTTTTACTTATTCAAGTTCAATTTATTATTACTGTTTTAATTACATTTAATTCAAAATTCTTGTATATACTTAACTATTGTGTATTATTCTCCACATAGCACTTGCACTTTGATTACTTATTTAGCTAGAATAAAAAAGATAATTAAAAATAATATAAAATTAAAATAATAATAAAACTCTCTGTGATAGTTTGAATGAACAATGCATAATAATTCATAATTTGAAAAGCTTAATAATTAACTAATACAGATCACTTGAGCAATTTTTTTTTTATTTTAGAAACTATACACTAATGCAATGAGTACTAATTGAAGAATGTATAATTGAGTTTAGGAAAAAAAGTGGGTAGCTTATATTAGGAAGATCATAATAAACTTAAATATAAAATTAATGATCTTACTAAATCCTGACCTAAAATTAATTAGGATTATGGGAGGACGCAAGTAAAAGTTATATTTAAAATCACTAAATATGTACTCTATAAGTATGAAAAAGTAAAATATGAAAAATCAAAGGAAAATTTTGAAAAAAGAAAAAAAGATGAGTACATTCAAAAATTAGTATTAGTTAAAACTCAAGTAAGCATCCTAATATTTTAAATTAAATGGGATAAGGTGAGCATACTAATATATATGACAGTGCACTAATAAACTTTTAATTTAACTACAAACACAATTAATTCCTAAAAAATATATTATTCATTTCTGAAATCAGAAGTCAAATTTACACTTACAATCATAGTGGATAGGTTTAATGCAAGTAATAGCAAGGGTGACTAATTCTGATAATTATTATGACCTTTCAAATTAAAATTATAATTTTGATAATTCCAAATTAATTCTAGACATCGATATATTATTTTACATTTTAGTAATTTTAAATTATCAAATTTTACTTTGACTAATTAATAGGTGATATCATCATTACTTGAGGACAGGAGCTTTAGCTAGGGAAAATTTATTAAGTATAAATTGTGTACTATTATTTTTCTTAAAATTCAATAAAAATATATTTTTTTGGTTTTGTTGTGCAGGAAATATCAGGAGAAGGCAAATTTTTACAAGCGTTGAATGAGCCCCACAGTGCCCACATATTCTATGTCACAACCTTCTCATATATAATGCACCAATGCCTTATTCAGACATGCAGTGCCAACTGCTCGAGAACTCAAGATAAAATTAGTGCCCAAGAAGATCTAAGGTCAATGCCGCAACACTCCATAATGTAACAGTGCTTTATAGGATAAACAAATCCATGCCACAACACTTGAATCTCGGGAATTTGAACTTTAGAGTGCCAATCATCACAACACCTTAGCGTCAGTTTGCACTTTTAAGTGTTGTAGTGGAGCAGTTGTCAAATTGAGGAACAATACTGACTCAACTATAAGATGCATCAATTGAATTATTAACCATGCTAGGTCAACTTAGCTCCACATCTTAGTATGCCTAACAACACTGAGGCATTAGTTCATTTTATAACACCGCAACACCCATACTCCAATTGCATAAAGTGCTTGAGGTCATTTCTAAACATTTTATAAATAGTTTTTCAAATCTTTTATTTTAGAGGGAGTGAGTGTTATCAGAGTTTTGTCATCTTTAATTGAGTCTTATACTTTTGAGTGTCTTTCTTTAGTTCAACATTAGAATAAAATCTAAGGGAGGCTAGAGAAGGGAAAGATTCCTTGAATTGGAGGCTTAACCTTTGTTGTGTTAACAATTCTATTGTTAGAGGAAGAATTATTGTGGAGAATAACAATTGATTCTTTCTTGTGATATTTATCCTTGTTAATTCTCCTGTATCTCTTCTTTTATGAATGAAATGAACACGAGTTTGCTTTTTTATGTTATCTGTGCCTAACTAGATCTCTGAGTTTTTAGCTAATGATATAAACACATAGCAAGTACTAATATAGACTCTCGTGCACTGAATGAGTTTATAGATATTTTTAATATCTTTTCTTCTTAATTTAATGCATACAGTGGCCACATGTGTAGTTAATATCTTGTGTGATATATTACCTCGATGGAGGAATATTGAAACAAATTATTTGCATACCTAAACATAGGATGTTAAACTTTTAGATTTTATGGAAAAATTATAATTGTAGGAAGGCCATAAACCTCTCTTTTCACCCCTACAAGCTCGACAGAAATATATATATATATATATATATATATATATATATATATATATATATATATATATATATATATATATATATATATATATATATATTGATCCACATCTAAAAATTAAAAATCTCATTAGAAAACTATATTATTTTGCATTCATTAATTAAAAATAGTTTCTTTTTATTGGTATCATTTTATCTTGCAAGTCCTCATTAAGTGGCAAAAACTCAGAAAGAATCATTTTTATTCAGTAGGATATCTCATGCAACTATATTGGATAATAGTAGTTTAATTATAAGTAAGCAGGACACTTCCTAGTGGGATCGACAGTCTTCACTATCATTTTATTACTTGATCGACACATATACCTGTGTATCAAGTGGAATTTCATTATTTTTATTTCAAAGAAAACTTAAGCATATTAAAAATTGCATGCTAGGTCTATTTGTAGCGAGCATTAGCTAGCCCCCACATCACTCGACTATGATCCTTCTTACCTTAGTTGTCCGACTATGATCCGTACGACCTCCATCACACATCAACTATGGCCTTCCATGACCTCCGTCGCCCGACTACAGTCCTATCGACCAAATGAACAGGCTAATGTTCTCTTGAGAATTATTCTTATTTCATTAGATTCTTCCAACTCAAACAATGTAATATGTTTTGTACTATATATATATATATATATATATATATATATATATATATATATATATATATATATATATATATATATATATATATATATATATATATATATATATAGCTATCACCTTCTCCTGAGAAATGATGTTGTTTATAATCAACAACAAGCACTAATGGAATCATTTAACTGTGTTGTGCCCCATAGTTTTTCCCTTTATAGGGTTTTTAGATAAAAATTCTAGTGTCTCTTACGATTGCTACACCTTTCTCTCTCATCTCTGTGTGTGCTATATTTTCATATAAAACTATGATGCTAAACTCTATATCTCTCTACCATTGCAAATGTCTTGGCATGCAATAATAATACATAGTCTTCTTATTTTGAAAGAGTTTACTTTATTATCAATACAATCATATAATTCTTTCTTAATATAAGTGATTAACAATGTTTAACTTTGTCTCAAATTTTGATCATCCCATTAGGTATAGAGGGATTTAAAGTATTCATTGATGCTTCACTAAAAGGATTGGCATGAGTTTTGATGTGGCATAGGAAAGTCACAACATAGGCTTCTAAGGAGTTAAAAATGCATGACAAAAATTATCTAGTGTATGATTTAAAACTTAATACTGATAATGAAAAAAAATTTACACTCCAACTATAATCATTTTTAAGTAAATAGTATCTAAATATATATTTTTATGCCGGAAAGAAGAAAACAGAAATCATAATTAAAGGAGCACCACAACGCCACTTGCTAAATATAGCTCTACAAGATCTATAATGCTAAAAAAGGGCATTTATGGCCCTAAATTGGGCATAAACATTGGTGAGCTAGTCAAACTAGTCACCGATCTCTACTACCACCAACGATGATGGCACACAATCATGTAATAACTATTTTAGATACTTTCTTTAAAAAAAAAGTAAAAAAGTATAAATTAGAAAGGGATAAAAAAATTTAAAATAAGGTCTTATAAATTTTTTTAAAAATTTTGAAACAGTTCTCACTCCCTTCTTCGTGATCCTACAAAATGTTTAAGTGAGGCCTAGAATGGCTAAAGTATTTCACTTTCTTAATTTTTTCTTAAAGAGCCTTAACCAAATAAGAGGCATATGTTGGAGCGTAAGCAGATCATCATAATCCTAGCAATGAGACTTTGATCCTCCAATGAAAATAAAGTTGATCGTCATTGTTTGAACATATGAAATATGATAAAAAATGTAAGATGCTCATAATCCCTATAAAAAAGACTTAGTCATTCTTTTAAAAAAGGGTTAAGGATGTTGCATTTTAAATTTCAAATCTACTTTTGTATATCATATGAGTTTTTGATGATACCAAAATATTATTATGTTGATTATTATTTTCTCCTAACATATATTGGATATATTTGGTTTGTGTTATTTGTGTGTACTAACGTTTCAGGAAAATCATACTCCAGACTGCTAAAGACTTCAACATAGATTAGATTAGGGGTTATTGTAATTGGAGTCTGTACTTTTTATTTTTCTTGAGTCTGAGGGAGTGTGATTATAATTGGGTAATCGTGTACACATATTAGGGGAGTGAGGCAGAACTTGTATTTTTTATAAACTAATCGTACTGTATGATTTTAGGATCATACTGGATGATTTATCTTGCATGTTCCTCCAGAACTAATCTGATTAACTCAAGTCTAGAAAACTTTTTAAGTTTAGATCATATTGAATGAAATGTATTTGTCCTGGATGCCAATCAGAGTATGAAATTAGGCTTATCCAGTTCATCCCATACGAATACAACCAAAATTTTAACTGATCGTACGGTACAATATAGGTTTGTACAAATGCCGATCAGAATATGAAATGAGGTTTGTATATAATCATACAAATGAAAGGGTACCTTTTTGAACTGATCGTATTGTACGATATGGGTTCATACAGACGTTGATCATAGTATGAAATGGGGTTTATATACATTCATACAGATGAAAGTCTCATTTTTTTAACTAATTGCACTGTACGATATGGGTTCGTACAGATGCTGATCAGAGTACAAAATGGGGTCATATAGTATTGTACAACACTTTTTGAACTGTTCATACATACGAAGTATGATCATACTGTACGATCCAAGTCTATCAAACTTTAAATTTTTAGTTTTTGAATAGTTTTTCTTGTCCTTTGCATATACATGTCCTAAAAACTGACTGCAATGAACTTCTTGCTTAAAAAATTCTCTTGAGTATGCCTTAGGAGTGTGTTTGGGAGAGTGATTTGAGAGTGAAAAGTGAGAGATCTTGTGAGATGGATTTGTGAGGGGATTTATAAAAGTGCCCATTAATGAGGATCTCCTGCTTGTTCTTCATAGTTCTTCCCTGCTTCCTTGAAGTCTTTTTGAGAGAAGATTTTTATGAGAAGGTCTGGTTCTCTACCGACACCAGGAGGGTGTGAAAGGATGATTAGTACTCTACCATCACCAAGAGGGTGAGAAAGGATGGTGGGTTCTCTGTCAATACCAGGAGGGTGTGAAAGGATGATTGGTACTCTACCATCACCAAGAGGGTGAGAAAGGATGGTGGGTTCTCTGCCTTCACCAGGAGGGTGAAAAAGGATGACAATTTTCTATCGCACTAGGTTGGTGGAAGAGAGGTGTTTGTAAGGGCTTCTTCACCTTGATGTGGGGACTAAAGGAGAGACACTTGTGATTAGTGCAATACCTGGAGAAGGAGTCTCCAGGGAGTGGACGTAGGTCTTGTTGGACCGAACCACTATAAAATCTGGTGTTTTATGCTCTTTACTTTTTACTGTATTTTTATTTTTTTGCATTTTCTTTTATTTTTCTATGGTTGAAAAAGTACTTTTATAAAATTTATAGTTCTTATAAAATTTTCAATTGTTAAATCAGTTTTTTAAAATTTAACCAAGAAATTTTAAAATTACCAATTTAAACCCCCTCTTGGTTAGCCTTGGGACAATTGACTTAGGTTTAACAACCTATTGTGAATTTACAAGTGGTATCAGAGCGAGCTTTCAAAAATGAAGGTTTACATAACTTTTTAAAGTGATCATGGCTACTTTTGGAAATTGTAACACACCTGAAGGATATTCGATCATAAGACCCCCATTGTTTGATAACATCCTTTTTGATTTTTGAAAAATATGAATGTCTACTTTTCGTCAATCGCTTGATTATCGCATGTGGATTTTTGTACAAGAAGGCTACACTAGACCAATTAGACTTGTAGATGGCATTATAACTGAAACGCTTTCACTGACTGGATAGTAGAAGCAAGAGACCTAGCTCAGTTAAATGCTAAATGTTTAAATAGTTTTTTTGTGCACATAAATCAGAGGACTATATGCGTGTCTTAACCTATAGATCTGGTAAATAAATTTGAAATAGACTTTGCATTACTTATGAAGGAACTAATGAGGTGAAACAATCTAGATTGAATATTTTACTACATGATTATGAACTATTTTGCATGAAATCAAATGAATCAATCACTGACATGTATACTCGTTTCACACAAATAGTCACCTGATTATATGCTTTAGGACTGGAATTAATGAATACTAAAAAAGTAAATAAAATTCTTCATTATTTTTCTACTACTTATGATGCAAAGATAAATTCTATATTGGAGTCAAAAGACTTACATGTTTACTCAATTGATAATCTTCTTGGATCAGTAATTCCTTATGAGCAAGGAGAGTCTCAAGGGCAGGTTGACGCAGGTGAGAAGCGAAAGGAGAAAAACATTACATTGAAAGTGGATGACTTAGAGAGTGATCAATCATAACCTGAGGATGAAGATGATATTGCACTTATGACGAGGCAATTCAAAAGTTTCCTGAGAAGGAAGCAAAGGAGACGCCAAAAATACAACAAGGGTAAGTTTCATAAAAATGCTAAGGCTTCTAATGAAGTAATTTGTTATGAATACAGGAAGCCAGGACACATCAAATATGATTACCCAAATCTCAAAGCTAATCCTAGCAAGGAGAAGGTTGAGGAGAAAATAAATGTGAAGAAGGGAAAGAAGAGATTGTAGAAAGCATTTTGGGCTGATTTAGCTTTAGATTTCTTAGAAATAGAAGCAGAGGAGGAAGTCACGAACTTATGTTTAATGGATGATAAGCTTGATCAGTTAGATTAAGAAGAGGTATGTGACTTAACCTATGATTAGTTGTTTAAAGTTTCTGAGAAAGTTTATACTGCATATAAGAAACTCAGAAAAATACATGCCAAGCTAAATATTGAATTTTAAGATTTACAAAAGAGCTAGAAATCCTTAAGAAAGATCACACATTAATTGATAACAACCACATTACTTTATTTGATAAGTTTGATAATTTGAACAAAAAGCATGAACTTTTGAAATCAACACACACTGAACTTTAGAATGATTGTAAAGTTCTTTTGGAAGAAATAGAAAATAGAGAGATTGATTTGAAAATGGAAATTTCTATGTTGGAAAGTAGAAACTCATATCTTGAATTGAAATTGAAGACTATTAAGGAAAATAGACCGACACCCACACTTGAACAATTCTTTAAGTCTAAGCAAAAGAGGATGAGTTCAACACCTAGGAAAAGATCTTATAATGCACATAGATTAAGAAATCTTTTCCTGGTGTAATATATTTTACATGTGGAATGTTAGGACACTTCTCCCACACTTGCACCATTCATAGTAGAATACATCTAGTGTGGAGACCTAAGATGCATAAAACACAGCATATCACACATGCATCTAGTTTATCAATGCCAAGAGGTGAACCCAAATTTGTTTGGGTTCACAAGTTTAATGTTTGATCTTTTTATAGAATCGCTCTCACACAAGACCTCATGAGAGTATTTGGTACCTGGATAGCGAATGGTTGAAGCACATGACTGGAGATACAACTCAATTCATGTCGTTGGAAGCCACGAATGGAGGCAAGGTTACACTGGGAGACAATACCACCAGGAAAGTGGTAGGTATAGGTATGATTAGAAAGTTGAACAATTTTTTCATTAAAAATATCTTATTGGTAGATGGCTTAAAGCATAACTTGTTGAGTATTAATCATCTATGTCATAAGAGGTATAGTATAAATATTTTTCCCACTAGCTGCATAATAAGCCAAAATGAAATTGATATTTTGCATGGAATTAGGGTAAACAATGTGTACATCCTTGATTTGAATTGTATTAAGTCTTCTAATACTTTTTGTCTTAAAATAATAGTTGATGAATCATGGTTATAGTATAAGAGGGTTTATCACGCAAGTATGAAAAATTTAAGAAAAATTATCAAAAAAGAATTAGTTAGAGGGATACCTAAATTAGACTTTATTAAGGATCACCTATGTGATGCATGCCAATTAGGAAAATAGGTGAAATCCTCCTTTCATTCCATTAAGGATCTTAGAACTAGTAAACTATTAGAAATCATTCATATGGATCTTTTTGGACCGGTTAGCACTGTAAGTCTGGGAGGTAAAATATTTGGATTTATGATAGTTGATGATTTTACAAGATTCACTTGGGTCAAATTCTTATCTCATAAGAGTGAGTCGTTTGATTAATTTAGAGTCTTTTATACTTGGATTCAGATGAATCTAGGATGTGAGATGAATCTAGGATGTGAGATTTTATCAATTTAAAATGATCATGGAGGAGAATTTGAAAATGAAAAATTTGAAGATTTTTATAAAGAGAAAGGACTTGATCACAATTTTTCAGTACCTAAGACCCCTCAGTAGAATGGGATAGTTGAAAGAAAGAACATAACAATGATAGAAGTTGTTAGAGCCATGTTGGCAAAATACTCAATTCTGAAATATTTTTAGGCTGAAGCAGTTAGTACAATATGTGAAAGTTCGAAAGGGATGTTAAGCCCTAGTGAACTAGTCCCGAGGCTAACCAAGAGGGGGGGGGGGGGTGAATTGGTTATTTAAAAATTTCACGATAACTACAAAAATCTTTTTGATACTTAGTAGCGGAAACAAGTAAACAATAACGAAAAGATCAACCAACGATATTCACCCAAGCAGTTTATATTGAAAAGTAAAATGCAAAACTGAATCAGAAAAGCAAACCAGATTTTATAGTGGTTCGGTCAACTTGACCTACGTCCACTCCCCGGAGCCTCCCCTCCGGGTATTGCACTAAACGAAAGTGACTCTCCTTTTGCTCCCACAGCAAGGCGGAGAAGCCTGTACAAAACACCTCCTTTTCACCACACGGTGAGGCAGAGAACCCGACCTCCTTTCGCTTCCTCCTGAAGCAGGCAGAGAACCTTCGAGCTCCTTTCGCTTCCTCCTGAAGCAGGCAGAGAACCTACGAACTCCTTTCACTTCCTCCTGAAGCGGGCAGAGAACCCGGATCTTCTTGCGAACGATCCTCCCACGAAGAACACCGACTAGACGACAGACGACGAGCGGAGAAGACGACTCTGATCCATGCTTGGAGCAACCTTAGTGAATCCCTCACTAACTCCCCCTCACAAGATCTCTTCTCTCTCTCCCAACTCTCTCTCTCTCTAGGATTTCTCAGGGAAGGAAGGCAGCAAAAAGATTTTTCCAAATCTAGGAAAAAGTTCTTTTAAAGGAGGGCTTAAAATTTGCCCTAAATCTCAACTTGTCGGCCAAGATCGTCCAGGACGATCGGTAGATCGTCCTGTACGATCAGTTCAAATTCAGCTGTTTCAGCCTGGACGATCTGGCTCTTCTGGACGATCAGTAGAAAAAGTTGTTCATATCGTCCCGTACGATCCTGCGATCGTCCGGGACGATTAGTTCAAATTGAAGGAAATCGTCCAGAAGACAGTTCGGGTCGTCCAGAGAAATCTGTGCTGGACGACCAAAAAATGACTTGATCGTCCCGGACGATAGGGTAATCGTCCGGTACGATTAGTTCAAAAAGGCCCCAAATCGTCCTGTACATAGTTCTGGACGTACAGCTGAAATGCACAAGACGATCACGATCGTCCGGGACGATCCTGCGATCATCCAGGATGATGTGATCGTATCAATTAAATATTAATTGCTTTCCTTAATTACCAGACTAATTTAGGCATGATTGTAGTGAATCGTCCAGGACGATACACATATCGTCCGGGACGATCAGACCAAAATACTTAAAATAAAACTTGCCTAACTTAATCTGGCGGCTGAGAATTTCTGATTTGGGCATATCGTCCCGTACGATCCGTAGATGGTCCAGGACGATCGGCTAAATCAGACCCTCTTAACTTAGTCGCCCTAATTAGGGTTTCTGTTTTAACTGGATCGTCCAGGACGATGTGGATATCGTCCAGGACGATCTGAACAAAATTACAACAGAAACTCTAATTTACTCAATCTCTCCCTCTGAGTGTGTGTGTGCAAGGTTACTTAGCTAGGGAATCAGTTACATTACAATTGACTCAATAAAAAGAAAAATCATACATTTGACACACTTGGACCCGATCTTGAGTTGGCTTGAGTGGCTCGCGGTCTTTTGTGCCTGAAACAGATTAGCCAAGCAAAACACACTGGAAACATGTTTGTCATCATCAAAACCAGATTTGCAACAATCTCCCCCTTTTTGATGATGGCAAACATTTGTAAATTAGTCTGAAAACAAAGGTAAACTAGCAGATCAAACAAAACAAACATTTTTTTTTTAATTTTCATTTAACAGCTCAAACAATACAGAAAACATGAAATAGAAAACAGAAACAGACACGACACGACTACAACTGACTCCCCCTTTTGACATCACAAAAAGGAGGAGGGAGAAACATAAACACGGAAATAAAACATAAAATAAAACATACACAGAACAACAACACGACAGAAAACTAAAACTGAGGAGGATCCTGATCGGAAGAAGGAGGTGGCGGTGGAGGGTAGAAGTAATGGTGAATGGCCTGAAAGTGAGCTCCAAACCAGGCCATGTCCTAGTCGTGCTGCTGCTGCTGCTGCGCAGCATAGTCCGCGAAGCGTTGGAGGTCCTCGTTGTGCTGCTGCTCCTGGGCAACCACGTAGGAGTCAAAACGGGCCTCCCACTGGTCGAAGCGCTGCACCAGGTGGTCAAGGGGTGCAGGTGCCTCTGGTGCAGCAGGAACTGGAGCAGCCTCTTCCTCTTCTTCCTCAACATCCGGGGCAGGTTCCGGATGTAGGCGGGTGCTATGTAGGACGTGGAATGAGTTGTTTGTGAAGAAGGAAGGAGGGACATCAGGAGGGACAGGATACTGAAGGTCATATTTTGTCTCTAAGGCATAGTGAATGAGATGACCTAAAGCTAGATTTGGGCGACGCCTGTAGCCCGGATCTCTAATGGTGGTGAGATGTTCTATGTATCGGATGATCAAATCAGAGGCATTAAATTCTCGACGGGCCATGATGTAGTAGGTGGTCAAGGACAGGAGCGGGGTAATGTGAATCCGATCCCCCGCCTTTCGAATGACAGAGGAACGAAGGATGTGCTGAATGGTCCGGGCATCCTTGAGAAGGGAAGTGCAAGCATTGTCGTGATAGGGTGCGTTGGTATTGCGAAGGAAGTGATTGGCGACACTCCAATCATAGTCAGGATCGGTGATGATCGTGTGGATCTTGTCGCCAGTGATAGACAAGTTGAGGATATTGTGAAAATCGTGGGTCGTGAGTTCCACGGGGCGTTGATTTACGTAGGAGCGAAGAGTGGAATAGTCCGCGGAAATGTGCAAGTTGGCAAAGAAGATGCGAAGGAGTTCCAGATTGAAGGGAAAGGCTAAGGTCAGAATGAAGGTGAGGGAGGTGTGTGCGAACAAGTCTAAAACGGGATACGTGAGAGTGCATGGATTGACAATCTTGGAGTGCGTGATACCTACATTACGATAGCATTCGAAAGCCGCCTGATCGGCGGCATTCGGGAAGCGAGGATCTACATGTCCCCGGGACGAACTGGCCCCCTTTTGACGAGATCTTTTGCCACCAGCCATTAGGAAACCAGAGAGGAGGAAAGGAGAAGAAAAGTGGAGGAAAAACGGTGTGAAAAACATGAAGAAAACGCTGTTTAAATAGAAAACGGGCGGATCGTCCCGTACGATCGCGGGATCGTCCGGGACGATGTGGTCATTTATGACGTTCTGGACGATTGGTCAAAAAGGCGGTCCGATCGTCCAGGATGATTAGACACAGGCGATCGTCCCGAGGAGTCAGGCTGGACGACCGTTGACGAAAAGTATCGTCCAGGACGATTAGGTGGATCGTCCAGGACGATATGCAATAAATATGTCGGACGGGCCGAATTCCAATCGTCCAGTGGCTGACATGTGGATCGTCCAGGACGATGAGGTGGATCGTCCAGGACGATGGGCAATAATTGGTGCAATGTCAGCCGTTTGATCGTATCAGGAAGATATGGATCATATCGTCCAGGCCGATGTAAGGATCGTCCAGGATGATCACGAATAATTGGGATAGTTTCAGCAGCAGGAGCAGTGGGAATGATTTTGAATGAATCGTCCAGGACGATTTTTTGGATCGTTCAGGATGAAGAGGATCGTCCAGGATGATAGGTGTATCGTCCAGGACGATGTGAAGAAAAGCAGAAAAGAATGGAGGATGAAGATGATCGATCAGGATCCAAGAAACACAACCATGAAATCAAAATCACAAAAAGACGAATAAAACTTACGTAAAAAACACATAGAAGTATTTTTTTTTTATATTTTTTTTTATTTAAAATTTTTGATTAAACTGCTCTTAGAAAATCAGAATTTTTCCTTGACTTTAGATTCGAAAACCAATGACAGGACGATTGACAGCGCTGAAATCCAGAAAAGGTTCGTAGCGCCGACCCCAGGCACCTTATCGATGCAAACCCCTTTCAAAACAAAAATCCGATTCAGAATAAAAGACATTAGATTTGAAAAGAAATCCTTTCAAGCCTCGTTCCAGAAAAATATCTGATATAATAGTGTTACAAAGTAAAAAATCAGAAATCAGGATTTTCAAGACTCAAGCTTTTGAAAATATTAAGTGGCGCACAGATTTTTCTAAGACATTTAATAATCTGAAAGGAAAGAAAGCTTGTGTTGGGCTCATTTTGTGCCTCTTTTTCAAATTGGTTGGCGCTTTGCGCATCTTTTGATTTTTGATACACTTTGTGTATCCAATTTGGCAATTTTGCATCTTTTCAGTTTTGGGCTCATTTTATGCCTCTTTTTCAATTTATCTGGCGCACTGCGCATCTTTTGTAAGCTTTCTCCTTTTCATAATCATTAAAGAGTCTCAGCTGTGAGATTATCTTCCAGAAATAGGAGATGACTCTCCGCAGTAAGGAAGAACGATTCACAAAACAAAATCCATACAACATATGATAAATGCAATCACTTGGTTTAGAAAATCAAACTAATGATTCAAGACTTTGAAAAACACTATTGATATGAGGCAGATTACTGTAGGAAGAAAAAAATAATCTCTATTTCAAAAACTAACATTTTAATTTTGAAAAGGGTTTTTATTCAAAAGAAACTACACACCAGTAAAGGAGTTAGAGGAAGAGAAATAATTATCAATGTTTCTTCCCTTTAACAGATTCAGCGAAGTCAATCACTGCTTATCAGCTTCCAAACCAAAACAAGGTAAAAACTCTCAGTCAAAAATTCAGATCACCAGAAGTAGTGAGCGGTGATCAGATCTTGAAAAGCATTAAAAACAGGTAGAAAATCATAGCAAAGTAAATACTCAAATCAAACTAACAAAAAGGGTAACACAGAAATCAACAGAAGAAATAAAATCAATTGAAAGCAAATAATCAAACCAAAATAAACTAACAGAAATCAGAAATCACAATACAAAAACTAACTAACAGAAATCAGAAAACAGAATACAAAAAAAAACTAACTAGCAGAAATCAGAATACCAATCATAACAGTCATAAATCAGCAGTCATCAGAATCAAGCATTTATATCAATCACTCATAATCTGGTTCTCAAAATGCTGAATGAGTCAAAGGCCAGTGGTTTAGTGAATATGTCAGCCAGCTGATTTTCAGTTGCTACGTGGTGTAGCTCAATGTCCCCTTTTGTAACATGGTCCCTAATGAAGTGATGCCTAATGTCAATATGTTTGGTCCTAGAATGTTGGATTGGATTCTTAGAGATACAGATGGCACTAGTATTATCACACAGAACAGAAATTGTGCCAACAGGTACTCCTAAATTCAAGACTTGCTGCTTCAACCAAAGAACTTGGGCCACACAACTCCCTAAGGCAATGTACTCAGCTTCAGCAGTGGAAAGTGCAACTGAGTTCTGTTTTCTACTGGACCAGGAGACTAACGACTGTCCTATAAATTGACAAGTCCCAGAAGTACTCTTCCTATCCACCCTACACCACGCAAAGTCAGAATCAGAATATCCAATGATCTCAAAAGAGGTGCTGTGCCTAGGGTACCAAATTCCTAGGTTTGGGGTTCCTAAAAGATATCTAAGAATTCTCTTAACAGCAGTCAGGTGGGACTCTTTAGGATCAGCCTGAAACCTAGCACAAAGACAGACACTAAACATGATATCAGGTCGGCTAGCAGTCAGGTAAAGCAGTGACCCTATTATCCCTCTATACTTCTTCTGATCAACAGATTTTCCATTTGAATCCTTATCTAACTGAACTGAGGAGGGCATGGGAGTATTGATTGGCTTGGCTTTGTCCATTTCATATTTCTTCAAAATGTCCTTAGTGTATTTTGATTGATTGAGAAAGGTTCCATCATCCGTTTGCCTTATGCTAAACCCCAAAAAGTAGGACAATTCTCCCATCATACTCATCTCAAACTCTTTACTCATTGTTTTAGAAAACTCTTCACATAAGTATTTATCAGAAGATCCAAAAATTATATCATCAACATAGATCTGGACAATGAGTAAGTCATCTCCTAATCTCCTTAGAAAAAGGGTGGTGTCTACGCTCCCCTTAACAAACTCTCTTTCTAACAGGAATGTGCTAAGCCTCTCATACCAAGCTCTGGGTGCCTGTTTCAATCCATATAAGGCCTTTTTTAATTTATAGACATGACTTGGATATTGGGAACTCTCAAAACCTGGGGGTTGTTCTACAAATACATCTTCTTTAATTATCCCATTTAAAAAGGCACTCTTGACATCCATTTGAAACAGCTTAAATCCCTTGTAACAGGCAAAGGCTAGTAGCACTCTAATGGCTTCCAATCTAGCTACAGGGGCAAAAGTTTCCTCAAAATCTATCCCTTCTATCTGATTATACCCCTTAGCCACCAATCTTGCCTTATTTCTCACCACCACACCAGAATCATTCATCTTATTCTTAAAGACCCACTTGGTTCCCACAATACTTTGATTTTTAGGTCTTTCTACTAACTCCCAAACATCTTTCCTTACAAATTGATTCAATTCTTCCTGCATAGCTAAAATCCAAAATTCATCCGACAGGGCTTGATTGATGTTGGTGGGTTCAGTCATTGAGATAAAGGCAGAATGGTTTACTTCCTTCCTAAGTCCATGCCTAGTCCTAATACCTTCAGAAGGGTCTCCTAAGATCAGTTCTTTAGGATGACTCGAAGAATATCTCCAATCTCTAGGCAATGGGGTTTGAGGTTCTACCCTTTCCTCCAAATTTGTATTTCCAACTCCTTGGGTAACCTCAACAATCTCTTCATCTTCTACTTCAGATCTAGACTCCTTAGGATCAGATTCATCAAACACTACATGGGTTGTTTCTTCCACCACCAAAGTCCTCCTATTGAACACCCTAAAGGATTTCCCCACACTTGAATATCCTAAGAACACTCCTACATCAGATTTGGGATCAAATTTTCCTAAGGGTGACTTCCCGTTGTTCAGAATGAAAACCTTACAGCCAAAAACATGGAGGTGGGACAGATTTGGTGTTCTACCCTTAATGATCTCATAAGGTGTCTTGTTCAGTTTGACTCTCACATTCACCCTATTCAGCACATAACAGGCAGTGTTCACCGCTTCAGCCCAAAAGTATTTTGGAAGTGAATACTCGGCAAGCATGGCTCTAGCGGCTTCCACTAAGGTCCTGTTCTTCCTTTCAGCTACCCCGTTCTGCTGAGGGGTCCTAGGAGCTGAAAAATTGTGACTAATCCCATGATCCTCATAAAAACTTCCAAATCTTTCATTTTCCAACTCCCCTCCGTGATCACTATGGATGGTAATAATCTCACATCCTAACTTCTTCTGAATCCAAGTAGAGAAAGATCTAAACTCATCATATGACTCAGATTTGTGTGACAAAAACTTAACCCAAGTGAACCTTGAATAATCATAAATAATCACAAAACTATAGACTCTCCCCCCTAAGCTGGCAGTGCTAATGGGTCCAAAGAGGTCCATGTGAAGAACTTCTAAAGGTCTAGAGGTGCTATGTCCTTAACAGAGTGAAAAGAGGACTGGACTTGCTTCCCCAACTGACAGGCATCACACAGGTGATCCTTAGTGAACTTAAGCTTGGGCACACCTCTAACTAAGTCCTTTTGGGTGACTCTCCTAAGGGTTTTCATACTGGCATGACACAATCTCCTATGCCATAACCAAGACTCATCAGCAGCAGTTTTTAAGCAAATTGAATTATCAGATTTAATGCTACTTACATCCAGCTTGTAGATGTTGTTGATCCTTTGCCCCTGCAAAACAACTTCATCATTTAAGCTTAAAATGCAGCCAGTGGGCAGGAATTTGATGCTGTATCCCTTGTCGCAGAGTTGACTGATGCTCAGCAGGTTGTGTTTCAGTCCATCTACAAGCAAAACATTATCAATCATAAAGTTCTTTGAATCACCAATTATACCTGTGCCTACCACCTTCCTGGTGGTGTTATCTCCAAGGTAACCTTGCCTCCAGCTCTGGCCTCCAGTGAAATGAACTGATTTGCATCTCCAGTCATATGTCTAGAACATCCGCTGTCCAGGTACCACATGCTCTCACGAGGTCTTGTGTGAGAGCACACCTACAAAATCATCAAATGTCAGTCTTAGGAACCCAAACAGGTTTGGGTTCCTTCTTATGAAAAGAAGAATGCGATGCATGCGTGCTGTGCTGTGAAACAGGCAGTTTGGGTCTCCACACCCAATGTGTACTACGGTGAACAGTATAAGTGTGTGATATGTGTCCTAACATGCCACATGAAAAACATCTAACACCAGGAAAAGGATTAACTAAACGTCGTGAGTGATAATGCCTCTTCCTAGTAGTGTATGAAACATGCTTTGATGAACTTGCAACAGAATTTTTAAAAGGTGGCGGTGCATAAAACTGTTCAAAGGTAGGCGGTGTTTTGTTCTTTTCAAAAGCACTGATCTTTACTATCAAAAACTCATTTTCTTTCTTTAAACTTGCAATTTCAAATTTTAAGGTTCCCTTGCTACTTTCTACTTCACATGCCATTGTATATAACTCTTTAAAAGCTTTTTCTAAATCAACATGCGTGGTTTTCAAAGAATCATGCTCAGAAACTAAATCAGAATATTTTTTGTTCAATTCATCAAACTCATCAAGCAGAGACATGTGATTGGAATCAAGTGTGGAATAATCTTTAACTACAGAATCATGCTCTTTTTGTAAAGTCAAATAATCTAATTTCAAACTAGCATGGGTTTTCTTAAGCTTCCTATACGATGTATGAATCTTTTCAGAAACTTTAAATAACTGATCGTAAGTAAGCTCACATACCTCTTCCTGGTCCGACTGACCAGGGTGATCATCCGCCATCAGACACAAGTTTGTTTCCTCCTCTTCAGCTTCAGTCTCAGAAGAGTCGGATGCAGAGTCTGCCCAGAACGCCTTCTGAATCTGCTTCTTGTCCTTTCTGTACTTTGGTTTCTCCTCACCCTTCTCCTTGCTTGGGTGAGCTTTAAGTGTTGGACAATCAGCCTTTATGTGTCCAGGCTTCCTGCATTCAAAACAAATCGATTCAGATGAACCCTTAAAGTTTTTATTGGACTTACACTTGTTCCACTTCTGATAGTTCTTATGTTTCTTCCTTAGAAAGCTTTTAAATTGCCTTGTGATTAAGGCAACATCATCGCTATCAGACCCGGAAGAGCTAGCATCTGAATCCTTGGCCTTTAGTGCCACGGTCTTCTCTTTCTTGCGTTCTCCTGCATCAAGTTGCCTTTGGTTCACTCCTTGCTCGTAAGCAATGAGTGATCCAAGTAAGCTGTCAATAGAGTAAGTATTTAAATCTTTGGATTCAGTAATAGCAGTAATCTTAGCATCATAAGAAGCAGGCAAACATCTAAGAATCTTGTTCACTCTTTCGTAGTTGATAAGTTCTCTACCTAAAGCATGCAAAGAGGTAACAATCTGAGTGAACCTTGTGTACATTTCTGAAATAGTCTCACTAGGTTTCATGCGAAAAAGTTTGTAATCATGTAACAAGATGTTTAACCTAGATTGTTTGACTTCAGTTGTACCTTCGTATGTTATACATAACCTATCCCAGATTTCCTTTCCCGTTGTACAAGTAGAAACACGCATATAGTCTTCAGATTTCAAAGCACAAAAGAAACAGTTCAAACATTTTGCATTCAACTGTGCTAAATCACGATCATCAAACGTCCAATCAGCAAACGGCAATTCAGTTTTCTCATTGTTAATCATTCGAAAAGGTGGTTCGTATCCGTCCTTAACTAACATCCACATGCGATAATCAATAGATTACAGAAAAGTAGACATGCGTATTTTCCAAAAATCAAAAGGAATATTGTCAAACAACGGTGGTCTGGTAATAGAATAACCTTCAGCAGTATTACGATTGTTACAGTTAGCCATTG
Organism: Dendrobium chrysotoxum; assembly: GCA_019925795.1. NCBI lineage: Eukaryota > Viridiplantae > Streptophyta > Magnoliopsida > Asparagales > Orchidaceae > Dendrobium > Dendrobium chrysotoxum. Next base: position 45,192,129 of record CM034303.1, read on the forward strand.
GATCAAATTCAAAAGTTTTTAAACAGAAATTTTGAATCCCGCTCTGATACCACTTGAAAGTTCGAAAGGGATGTTAAGCCCTAGTGAACTAGTCCCGAGGCTAACCAAGAGGGGGGGTGAATTGGTTATTTAAAAATTTCACGATAACTACAAAAATCTTTTCGATACTTAGCAGCGGAAACAAGTAAACAATAACGAAAAGATCAACCAACGATATTCACCCAAGCAGTTTATATTGAAAAGTAAAATGCAAAACTGAATCAGAAAAGCAAACCAGATTTTATAGTGGTTCGGTCAACTTGACCTACGTCCACTCCCCGGAGCCTCCCCTCCTGGTATTGCACTAAACGAAAGTGACTCTCCTTTTGCTCCCACAGCAAGGCGGAGAAGCCTGTACAAAACACCTCCTTTTCACCACACGGTGAGGCAGAGAACCCGACCTCCTTTCGCTTCCTCCTGAAGCAGGCAGAGAACCTTCGAACTCCTTTCGCTTCCTCCTGAAGCAGGCAGAGAACCTACGAACTCCTTTCGCTTCCTCCTGAAGCGGGCAGAGAACCCTGATCTTCTTGCGAACGATCCTCCCATGAAGAACACCGACTAGACGACAGACGACGAGCGGAGAAGACGACTCTGATCCGTGCTTGGAGCAACCTTAGTGAATCCCTCACTAACTCCCCCTCACAAGATCTCTTCTCTCTCTCCCAACTCTCTCTCTCTCTAGGATTTCTCAGGGAAGGAAGGCAGCAAAAAGATTTTTCCAAATCTAGGAAAAAGTTCTTTTAAAGGAGGGCTTAAAATTTACCCTAAATCTCAACTTGTCGGCCAAGATCGTCCAGGACGATCGGTAGATCGTCCTGTACGATCAGTTCAAATTCAGCTGTTTCAGCCTGGACGATCTGGCTCTTCTGGACGATCAGTAGAAAAAGTTGTTCATATCATCCCGTACGATCCTGCGATCGTCCGGGACGATTAGTTCAAATTGAAGGAAATCGTCCAGAAGACAGTTCGGGTCGTCCAGAGAAATCTGTGCTGGACGACCAAAAAATGACTTGATCGTCCCGGACGATAGGGTAATCGTCCGGTACGATTAGTTCAAAAAGGCCCCAAATCATCCTGTACATAGTTCTGGACGTACAGTTGAAATGCACAAGACGATCACGATCGTCCGGGACGATCCTGCGATCGTCCAGGACGATGTGATCGTATCAATTAAACATTAATTACTTTCCTTAATTACCAGACTAATTTAGGCATGATTGTAGTGAATCGTCCAGGACGATACACGTATCGTCCGGGACGATCAGGCCAAAATACTTAAAATAAAACTTGCCTAACTTAATCTGGCGGCTGAGAATTTCTGATTTGGGCATATCGTCCCGTACGATCCGTAGATCGTCCAGGACGATCGGCTCAATCAGACCCTCTTAACTTAGTCGCCCTAATTAGGGTTTCTGTTTTAACTGGATCGTCCAGGACGATGTGGATATCGTCCAGGACGATCTGAACAAAATTGCAACAGAAACTCTAATTCACTCAATCTCTCCCTCTGAGTGTGTGTGTGCAAGGTTACTTAGCTAGGGAATCAGTTACATTACAATTGACTCAATAAAAAGAAAAATCATACATTTGACACACTTGGACCCGATCTTGAGTTGGCTTGAGTGGCTCGTGGTCTTTTGTGCCTGAAATAGATTAGCCAAGCAAAACACACTGGAAACATGTTTGTCATCATCAAAACCAGATTTGCAACAATATGTTATTGCCTGGATAGGATAAAAATTAGATCCAAGTTAAACAAAATATCCTATGAACTTCTTAAGGGTAGAACACCAAATCTTTCACATTTATATATTTTTGTATGCAAGGTGTTCATTCATAATAATGGGAAAACTCCTTTAAGAAAATTTGATCCAAAATCTGATAAAGGAGTTTTTTTTTTGATATTCTAGTGTTGAAAAATCGTAAAGGGTGTTTAACAAGAGAGATTTGGTAGTTGAGGAGACCATACATGTAATTTTTAATGAATCTAACATTTCGAAAAAGCTAAGGTTAGAAGAAGAACATATTAAAAATATTGAAAATATCTTCCAAGAAATTGAAAAGACAAAGTTGGAAGAAAAGGTTGAGATGGAAACCCCTTTGCCTAGAGAATAGAAATTTTCTAAGAGTCACCCTAAGGAATTAGTTCTAGGTGAACCTAGTGAGGGTGTTACGACTAGGCATGGAATTACCAAAGAAGTGAATCATTCTACTTTTATATTGATGGTTGAACCCACTAATATAAATCAAGTACTTTCGGATGAATTTTGGATTTTGGCCATCCAAGAAGAATTGAATCAATTTGTAAGAAATGATGTTTGAGAATTGATTGAAAGGCCTAAGGATCAAAGTGTTGGTGGGACTAAGTGGGTGTTCAAAAATAAAATGAATGATTTAGGAGTTGTGATTAGAAATAAGGCTATATTGGTGGCCAAGTGGTATAATCAAATAGAAGGGATTTATTTTGAAGAAACTTTTGCCCTTGTAGCCAGACTTGAATTAATTAGGGTTTTACAAGCCTTTACCTATTTAAAAGGGTTTAAATTGTATCAAATAGTTGTTAAAAGTGCCTTTCTGAATGGGGTGATACAAGAGGATATTTATGTTGAGCAACCTCTAGGTTTTTAAAATTCTAAATTCTCTAATCATATTTTTAAATTGAAAAAGGTATTATATAGACTGAAATAGGAACCTAGAGCTTAGTATGAGAGGTTAAGTACTTTCCTATTAGAGAGATCATTTGTTAAAAGATAAGTGGACACCACTCTCTTTTGAAAATGATAGGAGATGACTTACTTATTGTTCAAATATATATTGATGATATCTTATTTGGATAGACTGATAAAACACTTTGTGATGAATTTTCAAATTAATGAGTAGTGAATTTGAAATGAGTTTGATGGGAGACTTGAATTACTTTCTTGGTTTTAGCATAAAGCAAGGTGAAGAAGGAATATTTCTCTGTCAGTCAAATTATGTTAAGGACATCCTCAAAAAGTATGAAATGGATAATGTTAAACTAGTAACTACACTAATGAGTTCCTCAGTGCAATTAGATAAGGACTCCAAGAGAAAATCTATTGATCAAAAGAAATTTAGAGAAATACTTATATCATTGCTTTATTTGACAGCTAGCAGACCAGATATAATGTTCAGTGTTTGTCTGTATGCTAGATTTTAATCTGATCCAAATGAATCACATTTGACAGCAGTTAAAAGAATATTGAGATTTCTTTTGGGAACTCAAAACTTAGGAATTTGGTATCCTAAGCATAGCTCTTCTTTTGAGATAATTGGATATTCTGATTCAGATTTTACAGGATGCAGGGTAGATCGGAAAAGTACTTCTGGAACATATCTATTTATTGAAATTCTTTAGTTTCTTGGACCAGTAGGAAACAGAACTCAGTAGCCCTTTCTACAGCTGAAGCAGAATAGATTACCTTAGGTAGTTTTATGGCACAAGTTTTTTGGTCAAAATAATAGTTGATTGACTTAGGATTTTTAATTGGCACAATTCCAATTTTTTGTGATAATACTAGTGCCATTTGTATTTCAAAGAATCCTATTCAATATTCTAGAACCAAGCATATAGACATAAGGCATCACTCCATTATAGATTATGTAGCCAAAGGAGAAATTGAATTGCCTACTGAAAATCAACTTGCAGACATTTTTACAAAATCACTAGATTTTGACACATTTAGCATTTTAAGAACAAGGCTAGGTGTGATTGATCTTAATGGTTGATTTGAAATTCTGCAAACTTGATTTATTGTGTGACTATGTGTTTGTTTATGTTGAGTGTATGTGTAATATAGTTTATATGGTTTTATTTTATATTGTTTATTTTTATTCATATTATTTTTAGTCTTTTTATTATCTATAATATTTTTGAAAAAGTTGCAAGTCATTAGTTTTAAAATGATTGGCTTTAAAAGGTTTTTTAGTTTATTATATTTTATTTGAAGTGTTCTTTTCATACTGTACAAAAGTATTTTCATACTATATGAATTCTATAACTTGAGCATGATAATTTTCTGAGTTGAGGTGTCAAAATAGAGTTTTCATAGTGTTTCGTACTGTACGATGATGTCATCATACTATACGATGTGTACAGTTTTATCTGTATGCATGGGGACGGTACGATCCAATTGTCAGTTTCGAGTGGGGGATGAACCTAATCGTCATTAAATAATCTTTAATATTCTGATCATCTCTGAAAAACACATGTTCTTCTATACAATTAAATGGTCTAAAAGCCTACACGAAAGGATGCCTCGGAAATGGAATTTTACGAAAGATATTTCCTTTTTGGCCATTTTTGTTCATATGTACAAAATAAATTTCATCCCGTACAAAATTTTAATTATACGTATGATCCTTTTTTCGTACTGTACGATGGGTCATTTTTCCTTAAATAGAAGGGTTTTTGGAGAAGTTATTCATCGCCTTCTCATCCATTTCCAAACCCTCTTGAGATTTAATTCGAGTTATGGCTAGTAGAAGTAAGCGACCCCACTCTAAGGCCTCTTCCTCTAGGACCAGTAGGGATGAAAACTTTCTGTCTAAAGAGAATGAGGATGCTGCAAAAATAACCCCTTCTCGTCTACTCCTGTAAAATGACATTCATTTCTCTATTATGCTATTACTCGCCTCAACTCATTTTTCTTTCATCCTGACCCTTATCTATGCCTACAATAAAGAAACTTTTCAATTTTTCCTACTCAAAATGAAATTCAATCAAGACCACTCAAGGATCACTTCGTATGTTTTCAAGGAAAGTGTAGAGATCACCAAGAAAGACTTAGGCGAATTCTTCCACCTAAGAACCCAAGGAATTAGGGCCCATACTTTATCCTCTAGGGTAGACTACGACTGGTTTGAAGTCAATAAGGTTCTTAGAGGAGTAGACAAGTGAGCCATTTGCCATATGTTTACAATCTAAACAAAAATGCCTGGATTATCCAACATGTTTTACGAACTTTGATTATTCTAAAAGCTGGTGACCGTACAAACATGACTCCTCTTCTATCCATAGTCACTTATTTGCTTATGACAAACCAACCTATAGATGATGCCCAATTAATCATGGATTACCTTTATACCTTTTCTAACATTAGACTTCTAAATAATAAGAGAAAGAAAAATGTGGCTTTAGGACATCTAGTGGCCTATATCCTAGAAAAGAAGTATAATCTTGTACATCTTGATGGTCCTACTGAACTCCTTATCTACTTTACTGATGCCTTTTTTGTTCACTTTTAGGGAGAGAGAGTTTTAAGGGAGAGAGAGGAAGAAGGAGCCCCTATCCCTGCACCTACACCTGGACCTGACCAATATTTCTACCAAGAGATGGTCCAGCAGTTTGACAGACTGGAAACTCATGTTGATCAACGCTTTGATCAACTTGAGAATTGCTTGACTCAGCAGGATGCAAGGTATCAAGAAGATATGGGTTGGATTCATGGCCAGTTTGACTATATGAACACTAATATAGCCACGATCAATAGCTACTTCACTACATTCAACTTTTAGCCACCTCCTGACTAGGGTCCTTCAAATTTCTAGTTTTAATCTTTTGTTTTTAGTTTTTCTTTTATTGTATCTATGATGTACTTACATTTGAGCTATTTAAGAGTAGTTATTTTTTGTTGATCTGTGATATCAGTGATTTTAGATGTTAGTTCTATATGATGTTGGCTGTCTCTAGTTCATGTTGATGATATTTGTATCTGATTATTTATTTAATGAGAAGTTGGAACGTTGTTTTATTTTAGTTTAAATTGTATCTTCCTGAATTGTCTATGCTTATGGATTCAAATCTTTTGTGTTTGATCTTCATAAGGGATTTTAAATTTCATTTGCTCTACACATTAATTTTCTTACAAAATTTAATCTCTCAAATTTTTAAATCACATTATGACTGATTTAAGATTAGAAGATCAAGTTCATGTTTCTATAGATGAATATTACTTTGTGATAATTATTACAAAGTAGATGTCTTATTTTTATTTTATTTTCTTTTCAATATGTTTATTTTTGTTCATTATTGGATTGTGTAGTTTAGATTTATTAATAGTTGGAAAGTCAAAAAATATAAAAATATGCATAAAGTGTTAAATTTGAAAAGATGCTCAAAGTGTGCCACATATTTAAAAAGATGCACAATGTACGCCAAAGTCAAAAGAGGCACAAAATTAGTTTAAACTAAAAAGATGCACAAAGTGTGCCACAGACTATTTAAAAGATGAACAATGTTGCTAACTGATACATGTCTTTTCTTAATCGTCTATCTCTCTACATATCCAAATAATCAGCAATAATTTTCACTAATGAATTGGAAAATATTTAATCTTTAAATTCATCATTATTTGCAATAACTAATTTTATTTCATATGTCTAGAATGAACACTGAACCTGATTGACTTTTCTTTGTTATGTTGTTCTTTGATTTAAAATTTGAATTTTTTTTTCTCTTAACATATATTGGATATATTTAGTTTGTGTTGTTTGTGTATACTAACGTTTCAGGAAAATCATACTCCATACGGCTAAAGACTTCAATACAGATTAGATTAGGAGTTGTTGTAATTGGAGTCTATACTTTTTATTTTTCTTATGTTTGAGAGAGTGTGATTGTAATTAGGTAACCGTGCCCACACACACTGGGGGAGTAACTTAAGTCTAGAAAATTTTCTAAGTTCAGATCATACTGTATGAAATGTATTCATCTTGCACGCCAATTAGAGTATGAAATCAGGCTCATCTAGTTCGTCCCGTATGAATACAATAAAAATTTGAACTGATCATACTATACGATATGGGTTCGTACAGATGCCAATCAGAGTAAGAAATTAGGTTTGTACACGATCGTACAGACGAAAGGGTGCATTTTTGAACTGATGTACTGTATGATATGGGTTCGTACAGACTCTGATCAGAGTGCGAAATGGGATTTGTACATGTTCGTACATACGAAAGTCTCATTTTTTTAACTAATCATACTGTACGATATGGGTTTGTACAGACACCGATTAGAGTATGAAATAGGGTTTGTACAGCATCATACAACACTTTTTGAATTATTTATACGAACGAAGTACGATCATATTGTATGATTCAAGTCTATCAAACTGGATTTTTTTTATTTTTGCATGATTTTTCTTGCCCTTTGTATATATGGGTCCTAAAAACTGACTGCAATGAACTTTTTACTTTGAAAATTCTCTTGAGTGTGCCTTAGGAGTGTGTTTGGGAGAGTGATTTGAGAGTGAGAAGTGAGAGATCTTATGAGAGGGATTTGTGAGGAGATTCACAAAGGTGCCTATTGTTGAGGATCTACTATTTATTCTTCATAGTTCTTCCCTACTTCCTCGAAGGATTTTTGAGAGAAGATTTTTAAGAGAAGGTCCAATTCCCTGTCGACACCAGAAGGGTGTGAAAGGATGAATGATACTCAGCCATCACCAATAGGGTGAGAAAGGACAATGAGTTCTCTGCCGACACCAGGAGGGTGTGAAAGGATAATTGGTACTTTGCCATAACCAAGAAGGTGAGAAAGGATAGTGGGTTCTCTGCCTTCACTAGGAGAGTGAAAAAGGATGATGGTTCTCTGCCGCAATGGGTTAGTGGAAGAGAGGTTTTTGTAAGGGCTTCTCCGATTTACTGTGGGGGCTAAAGGAGAGAAACTTATGATTAGTGCAATACCTGGAGAAGGAGTCTCCAGGGAGTGGACTTAGGTCTTGTTGGATCAAACCACTATAAAATCTAGTGTTTTCTGCTCTTTACTTTCTACTACTTTTTTTATTTTCCATATTTTCTTTTATTTTTCTGTGGTTGAAAAAATATTTTCATAAAATTTATAGTTCTTATAATTTTTTTAATTGTTAAATTAGTTTTCTAAAATATAACAAGGAAATTTTAAAATTACCAATTCACGCCCCCCTCTTGGTTAGCCTTGGGACAATTGACTTAGGTTTAACAACCTACTATGAATTTACAAAGGAAAGGTGTTTGATGTTTATAATTAATTCAATGAGGCTCTAGTCATCCTCAACAAGACTTGGATTTCAACCATAAGCACTTCAAAATTGTTGATTATTTGGCACCTTAATTAAACCAAAGAAATTTCCAACTATACCACCAAGTGCATGATTTTGGTCCATTTGGATTGAGAATAATGAATTTTTGTTATTGTTGGGTTTGTTTCATCTAGGTGGCTTGTAAGTATGCTAAAAATAGAGTTTAGACGGTCTTAAAATTTTTTATGAAAGTTTCACATTCGAACATTTGAGTGCTTGGAGATCTCATTATTTTATTAAAAATTTATGTTTGAACCATTAAATATTTTTGTGATATATAATCATCAAACATACTTAATGTCCCACTTCGAATTAAAAAAAAAGATTCGCACCAATTCTTACAAGAAAATAAAATTAACTCAAACTTTTAATATAATGTAACAATTTTTTAATTACATATATATTTCATAAAACAAGCTATAGTTTGACGCAAACTAGATTTCACCACATAGACATGCTTATTGACTCATTATAGATATTAAGCAGCCATAGAAATACTATTCATGATAAGTAGCAACTAAAAATAAATCATTTTTTCTAGTCAATATTAGACCAAAAGCTTCCTCCACATCCAATTCTTGAGTACTCCTACCTCCCGGAAGCTCCCAATCAAAGTAGAAGAGCAGTTGCGCAAGCCAAAGTTCTATGCTTGCCAATGCAAAGGACACCCCCGGACAAATCCTTCTTCCACCACCAAAAGGAATATACTCAAAATTTGCTACTCCAAAATCTAAAGCTGTTTCTTCAAATCTCTCTGGTCGAAAAATCTCTGGATCTTCCCAATATTTTGGATCTCTCATCATAGCCCATTCATTAATCACAACCCGACTTTCGACTGGTATTGTATAGCCAGCTAATTCAACTGTCTCACGACATAATCTAGGTACTAGAGGGGCAATAGGATGTAATCTAAGAGTTTCTTTGATAACTTGATTTAGGTATGGAAGCTTGTTTATGTCTTCCTCTTCTAATATTTTGTTTCCATTTAGGACTTCCCTTACCTCTAATTGAGCCTTTTGCATAACCTTAGGATGTCGAATGAGCTCTGTCATAGCCCACACAATTGCAGCAGATGAGGTGTTAGATCCTGCAATAAATAAATCCTAGGAAAAAAAATTAAAAATGAAATGTTAGTTAAATACACAACTCAATTTTGAGCTATTTTCACACCTTATTAAAACTGAGATAAAAATATTATATTTTTAGTCATTTGTTTTTTTAGTTAGTGTGAATTTTTTTATATTTACTCAATGTTTGTTTTGAACTAATTAATATTAGTTGTGATTATAATTGATCACATTTGAATCATCACATTGTCATTTTTTATAAAAATAGAAGATGACGCAAATTGGAAGAGTTAAGAAATTAAAGAATAAGTAATGAGCATTGAATTAAAAGAACAAAAATAAACAAGGATTTTAATTTTTTTTAATTAACTTTATATTTAAATTCTCAATTTAATTATTTTTAATTACATTTTATTTGTTGGCTAAATATTGAATTCTAAATGAATAAAACAAATAATATACCCTTTTGAATATCTTTTTTAATTTAAGGGTGTATTAAACATTTCCTTTCTCAATTTTAGAGATTTAAGCTTCGTTTGGGACAACTTTTTTATTACTTTTTAAAACAGCTTTCTAGCACAAAATTTTTAGTTCAAAAAATTTTTGTACTAGAAAACTGTTATAGAAAGTAATAAGAAAGCCGTTGCAAACAAAAGCCTTTACAAGCATAATTTAGAACTTTGATCATGTAGGATATTATGATATAAATTAAATCTGAATAAGCTTGAAACATATTGGATTTGCTTTGAGATTAATACCTATATATAGGAAGAATATATATTGCACTATTCCCAAAATAAATCAAATAAGTTTTAGGCAGATCTTAATATATAATTTATATCATAATATTCCAACACATTATTTTTCATTGAAGCACTTACTAATATGACAGCTTTGACACTTTCCATCGTCAGAGATAAATCCATCTCTCCATTTCTCTTAATTCTCAAAAGAACATCAACCAAATCTTCAATCATATCATCTCCATCCAACTTCTTTCCCTCGTGCTCCTCAATTATCTCAGTCAAAACACCATCCATTTCCTTGTGAACTTGCTCCATCCCACGCCTCAATCCACTTATCTCACCAACAAAACTCCACGAAGGAAACATATCAACAACATTGAATCCCGAAAGATATTCAAACGTCTTCTTCAATGCTAACAAAAACCTCTTTTTTTGTGCGCTTCCTTTCCCAAAAGCAGCCCTCACAATGGTCACAGTTGAAAGCGATAAAAGCATCTCTGACAAATTCACAGGTGATCTCTTTGCCATCATAATCTTCTCCACAAGATTATTTCCTTCTTCCTCTCTTATAAACTTAAAAGACATAACTCGCTTTAAGCTAAATAATTCAAGAGCACAAATTTTACGCAGTTTTGACCATGTTTTGCCGTAAGGTGCAAAGCCAAAGCCAGCGTAGTTATATAGGATTATCTTGCCTGCCATTAAGTTAGGCCTTGAAGCAAATTTGAGGTCATGGGTTTTGAAAATATCACGAACGAATTCACTAGATGTGATGACTATGAGATTGATCTCACCGATCTTGAGGTGGAAGAGAGGGCCGTAGGTTTTTGCAAGGTTTTGAAGCCTACGGTGTGGGTGCTCGCCTAATAGTTGGTGCAAATTTCCAATGATGGGGAGCTTCCATGGACCTGGAGGGAAGTTACTAGGATTGGAGGTTTTGTGAAGTGTGAGCTTCTTTATGAGGAGAATTAGGAGGAGAGCGCAGAGGATGGAAGGAAGAAGGATGGAGAGAAGTGGTGATTCCATGGCTCAAATTTTATTGGATTGATTAGTTGTAAGGCTGCCTTCTTATACTTTTTATTTTACTTATAATATATATATATATATATTATTCTTCAATTCAAAAATTCATACATAAGACAAAACTACATTGAATTTGTGCAGCCGGCCATAGAAAAGATCTATGTATATAAAGAATAATTCTAAGTAAAAGACAAAAGTCAATTCATCCCAAGATATTGATCCTCCATATAATCTTTACAAAGACTAATAAAAAACTTAGTCAATATTGTTATGTCATAAAATAATTATGATGATAAATTTAAGTGAATTCTATCAATATTTTATTTATTTTAATTTATGTGTTATATCTTTATTATATATGATTATATTTTTTTAGAAAATGTATGCCATTTGGGTGATTATTTGATTTTATTTTTATTATCGTGGCACCAAATTGAATTTTGCACGCTCAAATTGCCATTTGGACTTAACCTGCCCAACCTAAAAAACTATTTTATTAGGATGCCATGCGACCATGGATAATTATGTTATTGAATCCACACCAAAAAATAATCATGATGGGCTATAAGTAGTGGTGTTAATATTTGACACGACCCGGAAACCCGACTCAAACCTGATCCAAAAATTTTTATTTGGCCTCAACAAACCTGCCTAACCTAACAAACTAGTTTATTGGGATGGATAGAAAAAAATTATTTTATTGAATCCACACCAAAAAAAAAAAATCATAATGGGTTATAAGACCCCTGAAAATACTTTAAAATGAGTTAAGTATATAAATATTTATATATTGTACTCCTATGATACATCACCAAAAATGACCTTAATCTGGAACAAATCTCGAGGCATATTTAAATTTGAAACTTTTGAAATTAAATTTGAGACCATCTGAACTCTAATTTAGCAAATTTATAATCAAACTAGATGTCTCAGCTAGACGAGGCTAACGACACCAAAATTAGTCCACTCTAAGCCTAAATAGGCCCATATAAAAGATTTGAAGTATAGCTGAAAAATTCTTAGCACTAATTGAAAGACCAAATGATTTCTAAATATGACATTCTTATAGTCGAATCAAGCAGCTCGATGAGACAAATCCCCCAAAACCTAAGATCTTATAATTCCAACATCATTTAGGTTTATAAATGTTGAAGAAATGATCTATGATTGAGGGAATAAATATAGGTTGCTCGATGGAGTGCTCTTGAATTTCTTTATATTTATAGGACATGTTACTATCAAAAAATATAAATAGCCCCCCACCTTCACATAAATGAAGAGAGGGCTCAGACCTTAGCCGAGAGAACCAAGAGAGCTCTAAAGCTTGAAGAATCCTGAAGGTCCACCTAAGCACCATCACCGACAAACCCATTTAAAGAATGAAATATTGAAGAATGAATTAAGAGATTGATAATAAATGTAACAATATAAGAATAAGATATACAAGATACAAGATATATAAGATATAATATATGCAAGATAAATGATACAAGACCTACAACACATGATATATAATATGATTGATTTGTGATGAGATTGATTGATTGATGAGATTGATTGACCGATGAGATTATTTAAAAGGTGAGATTAATTGACCGATTAAATGATATAAGAAATATGGCCGATCTGTAATAAGAATGATATGGCATTGATATGAATACATAATGTATGACTAAAGACACATAATATATGATACATATGCTAAGATAGATTCACTTTATATAGAAATGATAAGAATTTTTATGATAGATTATTATTTGTATGGATATAATTTCTTATTTGTTGTTTCTATTTCATGCATTGATTTCAGTTGTAGATTTTGGTGACTTGTTGGGATTTTGGGCTAATTATGTAATTTCTCTCATGCTTTCAGGTAAGGATAAGAAACAAATTATATGAGATTAATCTAGGTGAAAAGTTTAGGATTTCATTCTATTTTGTTAGTCATTCATATTATATTCATGATGTATTTTATTGATTGGTTTTTTTTTTTGTTAAATATCATGGCTATTGTATATATTATTTTTGCTTTTGGATCTATGTGTAGATGTTGGATGAATAATAGCATATTTATGTTTTCCTATTTAATGGTGAAGTTGAGAGAAGGTAGATTGGATAAAAGTAGGAGAAATTCTTAGGAAAGATGAATGTAGAGATTACTTGAGCAGAGTTTCTTGTTGTCTTTAGATGCTAGTTTGTGCCCCCATGAGAATTGTTTTTTTTGGAAACTATGTCATAATTTACCTTCTCTACAAAAAACAATTACTACAATATTATTAAGACACTTTTAATTAAATATGGTAAAAAAATCTATTACATCAAATTTATTTTGTGCTAAATGCATTCATGCGTGCTTCTTCCCCCCTCTCCCTTGAACGATCGATTAAAATATCAAGTGGCATTCACAAGCAAGGTAAAATTGTTGCAATTTCTTCCTCCATATCCAATATATAGGGGTCTTTCTAACTTCATCCTCCCAATTGAATGATGTTTCTTGCTCTATTGGATGGCTAGCTAAGTCTACTGCTTTTATGGAAAGATTTTATTGGCTTGATTGGCTTTCCATATCTAATTACAAAATTAATTAGGAGATATAATTATGCCATTAATTGGGAGATCTAATTATGGTATTGATTAGAGCATTAATTATGTTTTCCTAATTATTATTTGTTTCAAATCTATATAATGAGATTTGAGGGCTGCTATAATTAGAGCATGAGTGTAATTGTAACCATGTTTCTCCACAATAATGAAATCATCCTCTCTCTATGGACATTGGAAATTCTTCATTGAATCACATAAATCAAATTGTGTTCATTGAATTTATTTTTGTGATTTTTTTTCTATTGTTCTTTTGCATAATAATTGGTATCAGAGATGGATTTCGATGCTATTTCTGATGAAATTTTTGAAATGTCCATTTCTTCCTAATAAAGGAGCTGTATAGAAGGAAGCAGATGTGCTTAGTTGGATTGAGCAGAACAGAGAAGTAGATTGTAGCATGGAGGCATGCGGGCGCACATGCAAGGGTGAGCAGCACTCAATCAGAGCATGTACGTAGCATATGTGAGAGCTGAGGCAAGTAGTACATGGTCGGAGCATGTGTGCGGTCTGGATAAAAGCTATATGTAGATAGAGCGTGCATTATGGATCTCTAAAAGGGAACTACTTGTGGGTATCAGAATGCATAGAATATGATAGCACTATCTCATCAGACAAAATGGTCATAGAACTTTACACTCTACACAAGAAGGTCTTTGGAAGAGCAGATAAAATCATATATACAATTATCCATGAGAAGTAGCAGTTTTGTCCTACACTTTTTGATGGATAATAATATATATAATTTGATGGTCACAAGATTTCTCCCATTCGATACATCAGCTCGAGGGTGGTTTTTTTGATGTGGGTGTCGGTTTCCCATGGGTGTAAGCCCCCATGGTTAATTTCATCTCAAGCCTTGGCCTAAGAATACACTCAATTAAGGATACTATTTTATTCTCTTCTTGGTTTGGTGCATAGTGGGATTCATAGGTTCCTCTAATCCAAGGGAAATAGGCTCAATGGGCTATTCAACTCACTCATAGATCATGCCATCACCTGGTCTGTATGAAGGAAAAGTTAGGAGAGGGGATATCATTGAAGCATGAAAATAAGGAAAGAAGGCACATTATATATATGACATAGATATGTATAATTTATTGCATCCCAAGAATGAATAGCTCAACCAATGATAAGGTATGCAACGATATACTCATATCGTCAGCTTTTGATCTTAGATCTACAAAGTATACATTGTACTCTTAGTATTAATGCCCTCGATCTAGCTAATGCAAGATAACGTAGGGAATTATAACTTAAATCCCACCAAGGATCTAAGCATCCCCAACTTGGATTTACCACCGTACTCGGAAAGAGGTACCCGCTAAAACTCCACCTAATATCACATATCCATGTAGTCAGGTCTTATACAAATGTAAGAGTGGTGGGGATGTATTGAAGAGAAATGGGCCTCACGCCTGACCATGAATGACACTATGCTAATACAATGGTGAATTATCCCTCTATGTAATATAATAAAATCTACATGCTTGACTCATGCAATACATGCAGGGAAGGGCTAATCAGAACTAGCTGATAGCCACTGCGAAGTGGACTGAGTTTGAAATATTAATTACACTTTAAGAGATTGAACCAAGAGTGTTCAAGCATTATTTTTGAAAGATTGATTGATTTTATTCCCTATATTCATTTTATATACCATAGGTAAATTTTATATTTTATAGAAAATTTTACATCCTAAGAGCCTAACATATAGACTCCATTTAAGCCACCACCAACCAAAATAATGAATGGAACCTATAAAAATCTTACAGTTGTAATGTACAATCAATGTAAACACTCAAATCATCTTGAAATATATAATAAATGAAAGGCCAGTAATGCAGCTGGGTTCTACAATACATGATAGGAAAAGAGAAAAATCATAGCTGAGCTCTACCATAACTACAACTTAACCTAAAACTATTCAAAAATGGAAATGGCATATGGGATATTGATTGATCATCACATGTTTGGTCTCCTACCTTTTGAAATACCCATATACCAACATGGCTTTCCTAACTAAAATTACATATGAAAAAAATTACATGAGCTCCCTACAAAGTAGAGGTTAACACAGTTATAATAAAATCATCATATATATACATCTAGACCCAGTCCTTAGAACGACATTCCTAAGGGCTTAACAATCCTCAAAGTACCTGTTGGAGTGAGATTTTATTTATTAATATATATCTCTTTTTTTATCAAAAAGTTCTTTTTAATAATGAAAATTTAAAATATCATCTTGTTTGAATAATCAAGACTTAATTTGAGCTTTCTAAATTCGTAAAATAAATATTCTACTTTCCAAATTCTTAAAATTTTATTAAATTAATTTAATATTTTTTTATAATTTTCACTCCCTTAGATGAAAAATATAAAAATAATATTTATTAATTATAAAAATTACTTAAATATTTATGAATGTATTTTAACTTTTAATTACTAGCTTTAATAGGCCAAATGAATTTAGCTTTTAAAAACTTTAACATTTAAAATTATTTAATTTAAAATTCCAATTTACAAATATCAAGCCCAATTTAAAAATTTTAAAAATCAAGTATTTACTGTATTTGATTTGTTTTATATTATTTATTAAGTACTCTCCTTTTGCTTTTTTAATTAATGATAAACTCATTTAAAACTTTCTCCTACTATATAAGAAGCTCCTTTCTTATTTAGTTTGGGATAGTTTTCTTACTACTTTTAAAGTAACTTACTAATACAAAAATTTCTTGAATTAGAAAATTTTGTATAAGAAACCTTTTTCAGAAAATAGTTACGTAAAGACTTCAAATGACACTACCCTCCTAATTAATCTCTAAATGACATTGTCATCTCTTTAAAGGAATCTGAGCCTTTGAATCTTATTCTGAATTATGATTTTGATTTGATGTCTTTTGGATACCAAACATTTTCTTCAAGCTCTTTCACATCATATTCTTGCAAGGAAATTTTGTTTATTTACTTTTGAAAGAAGTTGTCATAATTTTTTGTTTGTCCTAACTAGTAGAATTAGGGGCTTTAATAAATGACCAAACCTGAACCCCACCCAAAAAAAATTGGTTTGGATTGAATCATTTAAGAGATGGGTTGGATTCTCTAACATGTTTAATAAAAAGGTTGAGTTCGGATTAACCTGTGAACTCGCTTTTGACCTGAAATGACCCATTTAATATTTTTTTTACTTACATTTGTTTTGTTGATATAATCTTCTTATTTTTTATAAAATATTCTAAAATTTATTTATTAAGTTATAATTTTTTTAATCAATATAGGTCAACAAGTCAAATTTAGACCGATTTAGTCTTTTTGATTTATTTATTAGGCGGAATGGTTCAGGTTGACTGAATTCAGGTCGAGTCAATTTTGGGTCGAGATCAAATCTGATCAGCCAAACCATTTTGAAACCCCTAAAATAGAATATGACTTAATCTGAATTCTAAGAAGCTACATTTTATCCCATCCTTTATTCATCAGCAATTTATTTATGGAATTGTCAAAATGAATAACAAAGTGGAATTTTATTATATTATGATTTATTAGTTCATGGTGCTATTAGTAGATACCACTTATAACAAACTTTAAAGACCTTCCTCTTCTACTACCAATTTGACTTGGATTTTACATCGAGATTTTGACTCTATCATAGATTTTAACTCCATCGAATTTAGTGATATTATTAACTCTCAATTTATTATGGTTGCTCATCATTTCTTTAAAACTACAAAAATGGTAAACTTCATCAAACACTGCTATTGCTATTATTCCTAAGAACATTAATGTGAATGAAGTTGCTCATCATTTCCTCTTTTTGTTTAGTGGATTTTGGCTTGAATTGATGATGTGTCTTTGTCTGCTATTATTAATGAAGAGTTATGTGGTTATTTTGATTCTTCTGATGGGCTAAAATAAGGAAGTTCCTTTTGTTGCAATCCAGGATCCCTAGTCTATGATTTTGATGATGACAAATAATATTGATTAAATTATTACGTTCTTCCTTAAATATTTTAGATGTTATTTTTGTCTGTGAGTACTAACATTTCAGGTAGAATACATACTGCTTAAGACTGCTAAAGACTCAAGACTAGGTAGAATATGATGTGAAAGAGTCTGTAATTTTTATTTTTTTTTATTTTTTATTTCTTGAGTTTGGCTAGAAAAGAGTGTATGTAAATTGGGTGACCATGCACACACACAGGGGGAGAGATTTTTTTTAAGGTTAAATTTTTTTATATATAAATCATTCTGTATGATTTTTAATCATAATGTATGATCTGTTGTCAAGAAATAGGCTTAGCGGCTAATTCAAAATATTAGTTTTTATGAACTAATCATATTGCATGATAATGATCGTACTGTATATTTTATTTTCAACCTCAAACCCTAGTTGCCAGAATAATTTAAGATTTTAAATTTTAATTTTTGAACTGATCGTATTATATGATGCTAATCATACTTTCTAAAAATTTAAAATCTTGCTAAAATTAACCCCCGTGATTAGTCAATTAAATTATGGTTTACTTAATGATTGATGATTGTACTGTACGAAAATGATCGTACTGTATGATGAACAGAGATGAAATTTGGTCGTACCAAAGATTGTACCAAACAAAACCATAATTTTTGAACTAATCGTACTGCATGATGAATACATCTTACAAGACAAACTGTATAACCTTAACTATCTATACTGTACGATTGAATAACACAGGATGATTAATAGTGATGACTTTCAGTCATCCCTGAGTTCATCCCAAACGAATAGAAGAAATAAAGTAGATCATACTGGATGACTTTTGAATTGTACTGTATGATGTGTTGAAAAATTATGAAATGTTCATTCTCCTTCATACTGGATGGGAGTTATTTTGAATTGATCATACTGTATGAACTTGGATCATACTATACAAACAGTGATAACTAACTTGAATTTTTAGGGTTTCTTGAAGCCTATTATAAAAATAATATTTTAAGCTGGTTTAAAAAAAATAAAGAGAGAAATGTGGCAGCTCAAGGAACTCTTAAGAGGGAGCTTTTGAAGAAAATTAGAGTTTGTGAGAGGAGGGAGAAGGTGAGCTTGAGCATGAGGGAGATGTAGCGTAAGAGGATCTCACGGTTGCTCTGAGCTAGCTGCACGCTTGCTCCTCCTATGGCCTTAGTGAGTCTTGTGGGAGCTCTCTAGGGAGAGAAGCTTCTAGGTCAAAGTCCTTGAGGTTCTCTACCTTCTCCAGGAGGGAGAAAAAGGAGGTAAGGTTCTTTGCCATCTCTAGCAGATAAAAAAATGAGAAGGTCTGCTGCCGTCACTAGGAGGGTCACATAACGTCCGGCACTCCGCCACAGAAGGAAAGGTGAAAGTGAGTTTTTTTAATGGCTTCTCCTCCTTACTATGGGAGTAGAAGGAGAGTCACTTTTGAGTGGTGCAACTCTCAGAGTAGAGGACTCCGGGGAGTGGATGTAGGTCAAAGTTGACTGAACCACTCTAAGAATTTCTGTTGTGCTTTTTTACTTTTCACAGTTTACTTTTCTTGCATTTAATTTTTGTTATAACTGCTTGGTAAAAAATTAATTTTAGTATTCCAATATGAGATTTAAAATTTCTTCATTATTGTTATAATTGTGATCAAATCATTAGCTTCCACATTTGATTAGTTAAATTATCTTTTTGAAAATTTTAAAAAATCCTTAAAAACGAGAACTCTTGTTTAGGATATATTTTTAAAATACTAATTCACTCCCTCTTGGTGCATCTTGTACTTTCAAGTGGTATCAGAGCGGGGTTTCAAAATAGTGTTTTAGAAAACCTAGAGACAAACGATCCATGGAACATTTTGGTAACTGTAGCATGGCGGAGGTTTATTCCATAACATGTCCACCCTTATTTGAAATATACCATTTGACTTTTGAAAAATTTGCATGTCTATGTTTTTATAATCTATAGACTACTGCATGTTGATATTGGTACTAGAAGATTGCTCTGTACCTATTTATCTTTTGGATGTCATTAAAATTGAATTATCATTTAATGAATAGAGCAATGAGGATAGGGAACTTGCACAATTAAATGCAAAATACTTGAATTATTTCTTTTGCCTATTGAAATTAGAAGACTATGTGTGAGTGTCTACTTATACTATTGGTAAGGAGATTTGGGATAGATTGTGTATCACCTAAGAAGGAACTAGAGAGGTTAAATATTCTAGGCTAAACATATTACTACATGACTATGAACTCTTTTGTATGAAACCTAACGAGACTATATCTTAAATATACACTAGGTTCACCCAGATAGTGACATCTTTGCATGCACTAGGTAGAAAGTTATCTAATTCTGAAAAAATCAATAAAATCTTGAGATGTTTACCTAGTTCTATTGACCTTAGTTTTCACCTTGACCTGGTCAAAGGAGTTGACTTGGTCAAATTGATCAGGCCAGACCCCAAGACCTCTCCCAATTTCAGTGGGTCAAACCTAGTTTGCTGAACCCAGACCCAGGTCCTGAGTCAACCTGGTTGACCAGGTTAACCTGGGTTGGCCCAAAGTGACCCAATTCCCTTCCTTTTGATGTCAAATCAAATCCAAGACTTCTCAGGCTCAAATCTTGCCTCCTTTGGACTCAGTGGGTCAGACCTCACCCACTAGGCCAAGACCCATGCCCTGGGTTAACCTAGTTGACCAGGTTAACCCAGGTTGACCCATTAAGCCCTAATGAGCCTAAATTCAATCCTAACCCATTCAGACCCATTTAGGACTCAATTCCCCGCCTCTATTGGGTTTCATGAGCTAGACTAGGTTTCCTGAGCTCAAACTCATGCCTTGGATCAACCTGGTTGACCAGGTCAACACATGTTGACCCATTAAGCCCGGATGGGTCCAAATCAATTCTAAATTATTTTAAATATGATCGTTAGCCCAATCCCTCACCATCCCTGACCTAATTGACGAAGTTGACCAAGTCAAGCTTTGAGTTGGGCAACACAAGTCGTACTGGGTCAATTTGACCCATTTAAGTGTATTCAAACCCTATTTAATGTAATTAATTCCTTCCTAATGATCCCTAATGTAATTCTTGGCCAAATCAAGTCTATTTCCCTCCTAATTGACCTTAGATTGGATCTAGGCTGTTGATTATGGCTCTAAACCTTTAAATACCCTCTTTAGGGTTCCAAGAAAAGGACTTTTGCTTGTTTTCTCTCCCTAGACCTCCTATGCCTTGAAATTTTTTGAGAGAGCTCCCACGACCTCCCTCTACCTTCCCTAAGCCAAAACTGATCGGTCAAAGCCACCGATAGTGAGAACTCCAATGAACCGAGGGAAGAACCATTCCAAGGTGATTTCCCATCGATTGAGGGTATTTTGAAGCTTGAGTTCAACTAGGAAATTATATGAGGATAGTCTACAAGCTTAGCCATATAAAGATCTCTAGAATCCATTCATTAGATTAAGGTAAAATTGAAACCCTTGGTCACTACACCTAGATGTAAATAGCTTTTTATATACCACATTTTAAACCGTAATATTGGTACCACATGAATGCTCTTCACTCCTAGGACCTACGTTTAAAATTTCATTTGATTTGGTTCACCTGATCGAGAGAACAAGGTGATTATCATTTTAGGGTTTCGGGTTTTTGTTATGTTGAACCTTGCAAAATTTGGACCGTTGATCCTTTGGTCAATGGTGCAGATTCCGTCAGACTGCGGTCAATCCGAAGCCATGTAGTGCTCCCACTATTTGGATCTCAGTCTGGGTCCACTTGGATCGCTCATTTAGAAATGCGGGAGATCAGATGGTGGAGGATCTCCACTTACGTGGTTAAGTGTCGTGGTAATCATTGCCAATGATGCGCGGTGGCACAATCATTGGCAATGATTGCAAAATTACGTCCGCGGTTTGCTCTGGCCATCCTGGGCTTGACACCTTTTTAAAGTATTAGTTATTTTAAATTATTTAAAAAATACCTTTTAACTACCTTAAACTTTAAAATTTCATAAGTAATTCATTTTAAACCCAAAAAATGTGTATGAAACCTCTAAATTTTTAGAAAATTATGTATTTTAATTTAAAATTATTTTTAGTTATTAAAACTTACTTTTCTGATTTATTTATTTATTTCCTAATTATCTTTTGCACTTAATTATTATTTAATAGATAATATATTAATTATTTTAAAAATTAAAGAAAAAATTATTTTCAATCCTCTCTTTGGGGGTTAGTGGATCTCTCAAACAACATTGGAATTATTTTTAATTACTTTATTTTTAAACTTATTTTGTCTATTTATTAATATATATATATTTACTTTAAAATATTTTAAAGTTATATATATTATTAAATCTCACTCATTTGGAGAGATCCACTAATGAAATTTTAAACATAAGTTATGTATTTGAACATCATTCATGTGGGAAGGATTAGTGGATGATTGGGCTCTAATCATCTACTAATCACATCAATAACCATACTTAGTCGTTGTTTAGTTATCTTTTGCATGTGTAGGATGCATGAGCACTTAGCTTAGGCTCTCCTAGATCTAAGGACTTGGTGTGTTCATGTTTGTTATATTTCCCCTTTATGTTATTCCAAGGGTTAGTCTAAAACTTGATTTAAACCTACCAAATATAGTGACACCCTAAGGATAATAATTGAGGACCCGGCTAGCGAAGTTAAAAAAATTCTAGGAGCTAGGGTAGAACCTTGATTGACTTGAAACTTGAAACACTAAAACTTAGTGACATCCTCAACCTCCCAGAAGTTTCTAGGAATTTTTTGGGCCCTTTAAACCCCTTAATTAATAAACCCTAATTTGCCCTATAAATAGGACCCAACAACTTCAAAAAATTTAAATAAATCCAAATTAAATAAAAAAATTACCCATAATATGTCAAACCCTCTAGAATTCAATCCTTAATCTCACAAAATTAAAACCCCCTTAATTGGACCTCAACTTAAACCCTAATTTAATTTTGATTAAAATTCACCTTTTTACCTTAATTATATAATTGAAAATTATTAAAAATTTCAAATTTTCCCCGAACACCTAGGAATATCTCCTTAGGTCATTCTTGACCTTTAGGAGTGATCATAAAAGGTTTGGAGCTGATTTGGATCAAAACCCCTAAAACAGCCCTTAATTAAATAATTTCGATAATTCATTAAATGCCCAAACTTTAAAAATTCATAACTAATTCTAGAAAATTCCAAATTGGGCAAACTAAAAGGCACTCAACTTCAATTAAAATATAGTATTTATTTAAGATATTAGGATTCTAAAAATTATCTTAAATCAAAAAGTCAACAATCCGATCAAACTCAAGTCAAAAATCAGGTCAAAACTTTAGAAATTCATAACTTAATGTAGAGAAATCCAAGTTGAGCATACTTATAGTCTAACTGATCGGGTTGAGATCTATTATTTTATAAAAATACTAATTGTTCATGAATCACTCTTAACTAAAAAGTTAACATTTGGCCCCTTTGATTTATTGGGTAGGTTAATCCTGAACCTTCTAAAATTTATTAGCTCAACCTAAACTTCAAATAACATCACACTAAGCTTTAAGTTAACTTTCTAACCTAATAAAAAATCATTTAATACACCTCATATTTTAATCTCTAACCAACTAGATTAACTTAATCAACCCCAATTACTACTGGGTAACTAAGGCCTACGAGGCTATTAACTTAGCCCCAAGGAAGGTGAAATAAACTTCATGGCCACGGTGAGAAATAAAGGTAATAATCACGTCACCATTAGAACATACCTGGTTTAATCTTTAATGCATTAATATTTAAACTCAAACCTAAACCTCTCCCTCAGACCTTCAATAAACTTGAACACTAGATAACTTAAACTAACTACCCAGCTTAGGATTTACCTCAGCTACACAACCTTTTACACACACCTAGAATTATTTGCTAGGGCACCACTTCTAGCTCTAGGCTAGGCCAGTATTTACTTTTCTGTTGTGTACCAAGTTATTTAGGTTTTAACTGTATACTGTGATTGAAAAATTGGTTGATGTGTTAGTTTACTTTTACTGTACTCTAGGACTTGATGTGATGGGCGATATACTACCCATTGGTTAGAATCAATTTTTGATACTAGCAAGGTCTTCTGCTGGTGGCCATACTGATGTAACATTAATAAAGGGGGGGGGGGGGTAAAACTCATAAATAAATGATATAAATGCTTGCTTTAGGTGCTTCAGTCGCTTAACCCCCTCCCCCCCCCCCCCCCCCCCAAAAAAAAAAAAAAGAATGAGGGCTAAAATAAATCATAAATATAACTGCTATATGTGTCCTAGATGCTTAGCCCTCAAATAAATAAGAGCATGGCCAAGCGTGGCTGGCATAATTATTTTATTTCCATATATTTATAACTGCTTGGGATGTTTTATTTTATTCAACTACTTAGGATAATCTTGCAAGAGAGTCATGAATTTTTTTTTTTTATTTCATATTAATGTAATTCATTTGTAATATTGTTAAGAGTTACGAAAGTACACGTTTGAGTGGAGATACATGGATCCAAAGGTTAGACTCCAAAGTGAAAAGGACAACCATTATGAGGAAAGTCATTTTCTATTTGGAGATCCAAATTTGAATTATTTTACTACCCAAGGTGGAAAGGATAACATCCCCTTTGGGGGAGAGTTTTCTTCTCTATATTTGATATCCAGCTATGACGAATCCAAGGAGCCCGAAGGGGGAGAAGAATGAGAAGTTAAAGATAAAGAGTATACCACTCAAAGTCACTTGCGACTGTTCTAGGATTAGAATTTCAGGTTGTTATCAGTGGTGCCCTGCCACTTTGCTTTCATGCAGACCCTAGTTTGTAATAAAGGGCAGTTGGCCTATAGACACTTATTTGGTTAATTTGATTATTTAATGTGTTTAATTTGATGATGATTGTGGTATAGGATTACATGTTTTTCCTAGTTTCTTGGTGTTTTGTGTGCCGCTTTTATTTTAGCCTGGATTCGATCAGAGGCTCGTGAGAACATGCAAAAATTCTTCTACTTAAATTAAAAATAAATTTTTTTTAGATAATATGAAAAATCTAACGCTCTTAGGAAGTAAGCCTGGGATCGCCAGATGTTCTTATAGTATAATTGTTGCATCTTTATTCCATTTGTTAGGCCACTCCTCGCCTGCGGATTTTGGCAGACCACCTGGCCTATGGGGGTGCAGATCTATCAAGGGGAGTTTGTGCACCTTAGGATAAAACCTATCTTCTAAGCCTTTTTTAAAAACTACTTCATATATATTTTAAAAATCAAGTCAATCAGCATGCATTGCATTATAAATTAACTTAAAAATGAGTCTAAAACTTTAATTGCATTTGCTCTAGCATTTTCATCCAACATAAGTTATGGGACCACTTAGGATAATCTCTAGATATTGGTCTCACTTCTCAAAAAAACCTTAAGCCTCCCTACCACTCTTTCATAAAATGATCAGACTCATGATTTTAAATCGACTAGGTGGTTAGCTGGCTCCCTAATCCAGGCAGGGGTAAGTCCAGGTTTTATACTGCATTAGTTAGGACACGGTTGTTAGTGTTGTGTAGAACATTAAACCCATCCTAGATCTAGGGATCAAGGCTACTACACTCGGTGTCTCATAGTACGCCTCATCGGTGGGTAAGTCCCCTATCTTTTATGGGCTATAAATCTTGCTTATCTGCATCACACGGATTATGCCACCTCCATCTTTCTCTCTTGCATGCTTTAAGTGTGTTGTTTATTTCTTTTTCTCTAGTTTCTTCCCACTACCTTAGTCCTTCTGGATGCGATGTGAGCCGTGTATGTTGACCAAGCCAATTTGAACCATTCTTCCCCCCTTTGAGTAGGACATCCCAGTCTCCTCCGTATGTGTCAATCCCATATGAGAGTATAATATGGATCCTTAATCGAGAGTTTTCATAAGCCCCGACTTGAGATGTAATTAACCATGGGGGCTTGCTCCCATGGGAAATTGAATCCCCCAATCAAATAAACCCCACTCGAGCTGATGTATTGGGTGGGGGAAACATTATGACTTCGATCAGGTTATATATATTATTACCCATCGAGGTGCATAGGCGAGAGACACTATCCTTAATGGTTAATTATATGTATGATCTAATCTTCCCTCCCATTGGCCCGCTTGTGAAGAGCGCAGAGGCCTGTGATCATTTTATCCTTTGGGATAGTGTGATCGTACCCCTGCATTCTATTCCCTCGCTGAGCGATGTTCCTTTCAGAGGTCCACAAGTTCCTATGATGCAAAAATAATTATGATAGCTGAGTCCAAAGATTTAAACATTTATTTCATTGATAATTTTCTTGGGTCACTCATTGCCTATGAGCAAGGAGTGAGTCAAAGGAGTGATACAGGAGAAAAGAAGAAGGAACGGACTATGGCTCTAAAAGTGAACAATTTAGAAAGTAATAGTTTTGCTATGGAGGAAGATGATGACATAGCCTTGATGACCCCTCAGTTCAAGAATTTTCTAAAGAGAAAATAAAGGCATCATCAAAATAATTGGAATAAAGGTAAATACTCAAAGAATTTTAAAGTTACATCTGACACAATTTACTTTGAGTGTAAAACACTAGGTCTAGTCTGAGCTGAGTGCCCCAATGTGAAGACTCACCCAACCAAAGAGAAGGGTGAGGAGAAGATAAAGTACAAGAAGGGGAAGCTAAAGACATAAAAAGTCTGTTGGGCTGACTCCACCTCAGAATCATCAGAAGAAGAAGCAAATGAGGAGGTAACGAATTTATGTCTTATGGTAATGATAATCTTGATCAATTGGATCATAACAAGGTATGTCAACTTTATTATGATGAATTTTTAATTATTTCTAAAAAATTCATGATTAGTATAGGAAATTAAAGAAAATGCAAGTTAGTCTTATTACTGATTTATGTACTTTATAAAAAGAGCAGGCAAATTTTGTTAAAGAACATTCCGAATTAGATAGAGATCACATGTCCCTACTTGGTAAATTTGATATATTAAATAAGAAGCATGTTGAATTAACTATTGCACACGATTCATTAAAATCATCACATGTTGTACTAGAAAATGCATTTAATGAATTAGATGAACTTGCATGTCAACTAGATAGCAATGAGCATACAATAAAACTAGAAGTGTTAAGCTACAAATGTGCAAATGAATTCATAAGAATAAAGGTTATAACACTAAAAAGCAATAAGCCATCACCCTCACTAGTTCAATAGCATAACCCCTCAGCATTGCATGCATCACAAAAACTTAGGAAGAAGCACCATCACCCACACAGGTTAGTGAACCCATTTCCCAGTGATAGGTGGTTCTCTTGTGGCATACTAGGTCATATAGCCCACACTTGCATAATCCATCATAGGACATATCTAGTTTGGAGACCTAATTTGCATACATCACAGTATAATATGCATACTTCTCATTCATTCAAGCATAAGGTGGAACCCAAACTCACTTAGGTTCCCAAAACTAACCTTTGAATGACAATGTAGGGGTGCTCTCACAAAAGGCCTAGTGAGAGCATGTGGTACCTAGATAGTGGCTACTCGAGACATATGATTGGAGATATGAAGTAGTTCATTACACTGGAGGCTAGGTTAAGAGGCAATGTGACTTTAGGAGACAACACCACTATGAAAGTGGTGGAATCAGGTATCATTGGAAATTCAAAAAATCTTGTGATTGAAAATACTCTATTAGTTGATGGTTTAAAGCACAATTCTTTAAGTATTAGTCAACTGTATGATAAAATCTTCAATAAGAGGACCCATGTAGTATTCGATGAATCAAATAGGACCTTTGAACCTAAAGTTGAAGAAGAAGTAGTAGAGGTCATTCAAGGGGTAGAAACCATTACTATAAGAGATAGAGTAGAACCTCAGGAGCAATTGCCTAGAGATTGGAAATACTCTTCTAGTCATCCTAAAGAATTGATTATACGAGATCCATCTGAAGGTGTGAGAACTAAGCATGGACCTAGGTACAAGGATAGTCATTCTGTATTTTTTCTATGATAGAACCCAGAAATATAGACCAAGCCTTAGGTGATAAATTTTGGATCCTAGCAATGTAAGAAGATCTGAACTAATTTGTTAGGAATGATGTGTGGGAATTAGTCAAGAGACCTAAGGATCAGAGTGTGGTAGGAACAAAATGGGTCTTTAAAAATAAGATGTATGTGTCAGGAATAGTAGTAAGAAATAAGGCTAGACTGGTAGCTAATGGGTATAACCAAATTGAGGGAATAGATTTTGAGGAAACCTTTGCCCTAGTAGCCAGACTGGAAGCATAGCGGTGCTCTTAGCGTTTGCTTACATCAAGGGTTTTAAATTATATCAAATGGACGTTAAGAGTGCCTTCCTAAATGGAGTAATCAAAATGGATGTTTATGTTGAACAACCCCCTAATTTTAAAAACTCAAAATTTTCAAACCATATATTTAAATTGAAAAAGGCATTATACGGGTTAAAGTAAGCACCTAGAGCCTGATATGAAAGACTTAGCTCATTCTTACTAGATAAAGGATTTGTTAAGGGTAGTGTAGACACCACCCTCTTCTTAAAAAGGGTAGAGGATGAAATACTCATTGTTCATATCTATGTAGATGACATCTTTTTTGGATCTTTAGACAAAACCTTATGTGATGAATTCTAAAAAATAATGAGTAACAAGTTCGAAATGAGCATGACGGGAGAGCTAAATTACTTCCTTAGATTTAGTGTAAAATAGATTGAGGATGGAACATTCCTTAGCCAATCTAAATGCATCAAGGATATTATGAAAAAATATGAAATGGATAATGCTAAGGCCATGAACACTCCCATGAGTTCTACCATTCAACTAGATAAAGACCCGAATGAAAAGTAAGTAGACCAAAAAAAATATAAGGGAATAATTGGATCACTCCTCTTTTAACTGCCAGTAGATCGGTATAATGTTTAGTGTATGTCATTGTTCTTAATTTCAAGCTGAGCCAAAAGATTCCCACTTAACTACTGTCAAGAGACTTCTTAGATATCTACTAGGCACCCCAAACATCTTAGATATCTACTAGGCACCCCAAACATACGAATTTGGTATCCTAGATACAGCAGCTCTTTTGAAATCTTAGGGTATTCAGATTTTGATTTTGTAGGGTGTAGGGTAGATAGAAAAAGCACCTTTGAAACTTATCATATCATAGGAAAATCCTTAGTTTTCTGGTCCAGTAGAAAGAAAAATTCAGTAGCCCTTTCCATGGCTGAGGCAGAATATATAGTAGTTGGGGGTTGTGTTGCATACATTTTATTGTTGAAACAATAACTCTTAGATCTTGGATTACCTGTAGGAATTATACCAATTTTGTGTGACAACACTAGCATAATTTGCATATCCAAAAATCTAATTCAACACTCCCACACAAAGCATATAGACATTAGATATCACTTCATAAGATATGGTGTAGCCAAAGGAGATATAGAATTGCTCCATATAGCTACAAGAGATCAATTGGCAGACATATTTACGAAGCCACTAGCCTATAACACCTTTAGAATCTTGAGGACAAAACTAGGTGTTATAGACATCCATGCTTAATCCAAAAAGAAAGAAAAAAAATTATTTGAAACCATTTCTTTATTTGAAAAAAAATTCATGTGTTTATTCATGCACCTATTTTTATTTTATTTATTGTTATTTGTTTACAATTAAAAATTTTTTTGTCTATGATGTTTCCTGATCATCACACACACATCTCACTATCTCACCAAAATCTTTAACTTTTTCTTTTTATCATATTATACGATACACAGTCATACTGTATGATCTTTACAAATGCACATATCATAACCATTTGTTTCATCAATAATCTATATTAGCTCACTAATATCTGCATCAAACTATATAAACAATTACTCATACTATATGATACACATGTCACTAACCATTGGGTATTCAAGTCATTTGGTATGAAATTATTGTCTATCATACTGTACGATACCTCTCTTCATACTTTACGATTCACGTGTCAAAGTGGATTGGGATGAATTTAACTCAGTCGATACGATATTTATTGCACCTTCATACTGTACAAACACCTGTTCGTACTATATGATACTTTTTGTTGAAAGTCATACTGACGATCACTCGGGACGAGCGTAATACCTTAAGATATGATTTGACTAACTTTTTCTGACAGTTCGTCCAAATGAATTACTCGCTGATTGTACTGTATGATTTATAATCGTATTGTATGAACAACCAAAAACTTTATAAATAGTATGGTTAATCTTCCCAATTCACTCAACTCTTCTTCCAACTTCTACTTTTTAATCTTCTCTACTCAATGACCGGGGGAAGTAAACATGGATAAATGGTTTCGGGAAGCTCCTCTTCCTCTCATAGTCATGATGATTGCTTTCTCTCTACTGAGGATGAAGAGTGCAAAATTATACCTTCTCGGATGCTCAATCAACCTGCACTTAACTTCAAGGTGACGATCCTATTCTCTTAAATTCACTTCAATTTCTTCTTACCCTAGCCTTCCCATTTAATTCTGAGCTTCTCTATGAGTTCCTTGCAAATTGTAGGTTCACCCTAGAAAACTTGACCATGACTTCTTATGTCTATCGTCAGAATGTCAAAATCACTAAAGCAGACTTAGCTGAACATATCAGTCTTTCTATTGAAGGACCTCGCCCCCAATCCTTAATAACCAATAATTTTGGCTAGAATTCCATTAATTTTCTACTTAGGAATATTGCTTTAAATCAACACCAACCCCTTGACCAATCCTTAACTCAAAATGCCTGCATCATCCATCACGTTCTTAGGACATCAATCATACCCAAAGCTGGAGATAGATAAACATGCGCACACTTTTATCTGTAGTCACTTACCTATTTATGTCCAATACCCAATTTGTGAAGCCCAAATGATTATAGATTATATCCAGAACATGACTCAAATTCGACATCCTAGTACTTACAGGAAACCAAATTTGGCCTTAGGACATCTCATAGGATATATACTCTTCACCACAAATACCAACTGACCTTTCCTGGTGAACCCGATAGTGTCCATATTTTCTATATAGATGCCTACTTCTGTATCATGTTTCATTAGGGGAGGCTGCTCCATAGGAGGACCTCCACCACCACCATTACCACCACTTGCACCTGCCTACTCTGCCTACCCTTAGGATGATATTATTCAATGACTCGAATAGCATGACCGACTTGAAACTAGACTTGACTATCAAATCCAACAACAACACCGAAAGAACAAGGATGACATGCGTTGGTTTGGTGAGAGATTTATCTCGATCGATTATCAATTTGACTCCATCCATTAGTTCATTCGGCCACCACCTCCACAACCTGATCAGGATCCATCTTTTGACTAGCTTCTCTTTGTTGTATCCTTTTTGTGTGTCTTTTTTTGTTTGTTTGAAACTTCTCTTTTTGGCGATGTCAAAAGGGGGAGAGAATGTCTATTTTAGTTGATATCTATTTTTAGTTGATTGTATGTTATGTTTATGTTCTATTTTTAATGAAATTTCTTGCTTATGTTTTTTTTTTTTGCATTCTATCTTTTTTTAATTAAAACAAATTTTAAAAAAATGTGTGTTTGCAACATCCCCAAAATATAAAAATCCATCATCTAGTTAGGGGGAGCTTAGGAAGAATAAATAATTATTTTGCCTATAAACTAACATTATTCCACATCATAAAAAAGGGGGAGATTGTTGTAATCCAGGATCCCTAGTCTGTGATTATATTGATTGAATTATTACATTCTTCCTTAAATATTTTAGATGTTACTTTTGTCTTTGAGTAACATTTCAGGGAGAATACGCACTGCTCAAGATTGGTAAAGACTCAAGAATGGGTAGAATAGGATGTGAAAGAGTTTGTAATTTTTATTTTCTTTATCTTTCATTTTTTGAGTCTGGCTATAAAAGAGTGTATACAAACTGGGTGACCTTGCACACACACACACAAGGGGAGAGATTTTTTTTAAGTTTAAATTTTTTTTATATATAAATCATACTATATGATTTGTTATCTTGAAATAGGCTTAACGACTAATTAGAAATATCAATTTTTGTTAACTAATTATACTGTACAATATTGATCGTGATGTATAATTCATTTTCAACCTCAAACTCTAGCCGCCATAATAATTTAAGTAAGCTTTTAAATTTTAATTTTTGAACTGATCGTATTGTACAAAAATATGAAATCTTGCCAAAATAAATCCCCATGATTAGTCAATTAAATCATGGTTTATTTAATGATTGATGATCGTACTGTACGATAATAATTATGCTGTATGATTAATAAAGATTAAATTTGGTTGTACCAGATGAAACCATAATTTTTGAACTAATTATACTGTATGATGTATACATTATACAGGATGAACTACATAAACTTAGTTATTTATACTATATGATTGAACAGTATAAGATGATTAAAAGACATGACTTTCGGTCATCTCTAATTTTGTCCCGTACGAACATAAGAAATAAAGTAGATCATACTGGACGATCTTTAGATCGTATTGTACGATGTGTTAAAAAATTGTGAAATGTTTATTCTCCTACGTATTAGATAAGAGTTATTTTAAATTGATCATACTGTACGAACTTGGATCATTCTGTACGAACAGTGACAACTAACATAAATTTTTAGGGTTTCTTGAAGCCTATTATAAAAACATTATTTTAAGTTAGTTTTTAAAAAATGGAGAGAGGAATGTGAAAGCTGAACGAACTCTTGAGAGGGAACATTCGAAGCAAATTAGGGTTTGTGAGAGGATGTAGAAGGTGAGCTTGAGCACGAGGGAGAAGTAGTGTGAGGGGATCACACGGTTGCTCCGAGCTAGATGCACACTTGCTCCTCCTGTGGCCTTGGTGAGTCTTGTGGGAGCTCTCTAGGGAGAGAAGCTTCTAGGTCAAAGTTCTCGAGGTTCTCAGCCTTCTCTAGGAGTGAGAAAAAGGAGGTAAGGTTCTCTGCCTTCTCCAGGAGAGAGAAAAATGAGAAGGTTTGTTGCCGTCTCTAGGAGGGTGATATAGCATCCGACACTCCGCCACACCAAGGAAGGTGAAAGTGAGTTTTTATAAAATATTCTCCACCTTGCTGTGAGAGTAGAAGGAGAGTCACTTTTGAGTAGTGCAACTCTCAGAGTGGAGGACTACGGGGAGTGAACATAGGTCAAGGTTGACCGAACCACTATAAAAATTTCTGGTGTGCTTTTTCTTTTTTTGTAGTTTACTTTTCTTGCATTTTATTTTTGCTATAACTGCTTGGAAAAAATTTGATTTTAGTATTCCATTGTGAGATTTAAAATTTCCTCACCATTGTTGTAATTGTGATCAAATCATTAGCTTCCACATTTGATTAGTTAAATTATATTTTTGAAAAATCTAAATAATCCTTAAAAATTAGAATTCTTGTTTAGGATTTATTTTTAAAATACCAATTCATCCCCCTTCTTGGTGCATCTTGTACTTTCTCCTTTCACTATATCTTCTTACTATTGCTATGAATAAGTTATCTAGTATCATGGAGAAATGTTTCATTACAAATTCTTTCAATTCTCTCCACAAAAATAAGTGTTATCAATCATTTAATCTTGACAAATGACTTGATTTTTTTAGTTAAATTTTATTTCTATTATTTGTATGCTTTCTCATCTTCAAAAATTCAAATTGATTATGGGTCATCATGTTAAGTTGGGTAAATTTGATATCTTTTTCTTAAACTCTAATTTATATGTCATTACTACTCATTTGAATTATTAAATAGAATATTATTTTTATGAAGTTTCTTATCACTCATTTATTAATGGAGAGTAATGAAGTCACTATAATTTTTGTAATAGGCCAAGATAATGATGTCCCGTTCACCATATCATCTTTCTATGGCTATGGAGTTATCTAATAAAGTGGAATGTCACAATACAATTTTTTTTTCAATTCTAGCCACATAAAAAATATGTGGCTATCAATCATTTAGTCTTTACAAGTGACTTATTTGTTTTTTTCTTATCATTCATTTATTAAGGGAGAGTTATTTAGTTACTTCAATTCTTCTAATGGACTAAAACATGGATGTCCCTTTCATCATATTTTTTTCCTGTGACTATGGAGTTATCTATTTAAGAGGAATGATACATTACCAATTCATTCAATTCTATCCACATAAATAAAGTGGCTATCATTCATTTAATCTTTACAAATATCTGGCATTTTTTTATTGGTAAATCAAGTTTATATTATTAGTATGCTTACTCCTCTTCAAGAATTCAAAGTGCTTATGGGTCATCATGGTAATTTCAGTAAATTTTATATCTTTTTCTTAAACTCTAATTCAAATATGACTACTACTAATTTGATTAAGTAGAATCTTATTCTTATGAAGTTGCTTATCACTTATTTATTAATGAAGAGTAATGATGTTACTTTGATTCTTCAAATGGGTGAAGATAAGGATGTCCCCTTCATCATATCTTCTTTCGATTGCTATGGAGTTATCTATGAATGAGGAATATTGCATTACCAATTCTTTCAATTCTATCCACATAAATAAAGTGGCATTAATCATTTAATCTTTACAAGACTTGTTTTTTTATTGTTAAATTGGGTTTATATTATTTGTATACTTACACCTCTTCAAAAAATTAAAGTGATTATGTGTCATCATATTAAGTTGGGTAAATTTGACATCTTCTTCTAAAACTATAATTCAAATATCATTACTTCTCATTTGAATTATTAAATAGAATCTTATTCCTATGAAGTTGTTTATCACTCATTTATTAATGGAGAGCTATATAGTTACTTTGATTCTTCTAATGGGCAAAGATAAGGATGTCGTTTAACCTATCCTCTTTCTATGACTATGGAGTTATCTAGTAAAGCGGTATGCTATATTTCCATTTCGTTCAATTCTATCTGCTTAAATAAAGTAACTATCAATCATTTAATCTTATAAATGATTATTTTTTAAAATGTTAAATCATGTTTATATATTTTTTATGTTTACAATTTTAAAATGATAAAAAATAAAATGATAACAAATGTACAATTTATAATTGATACGTCACCAAAAGATGTCTTAATTCAGCACGAACCTTGATACGTACTTTTCTGAATTAAAAACTTCCAAATTTAAATTTTGGACCATCCAAACAAAATTTTTGGCAAACTTATAATTAAATTAAGTGTCAAAATGAGACAA
This sequence comes from Dendrobium chrysotoxum, assembly GCA_019925795.1. Taxonomy (NCBI): domain Eukaryota; kingdom Viridiplantae; phylum Streptophyta; class Magnoliopsida; order Asparagales; family Orchidaceae; genus Dendrobium; species Dendrobium chrysotoxum. The sequence continues at coordinate 45,226,931 of CM034303.1, forward strand.
ACCCAACGAGATCAAAATTAGACCAATCTAAGCCCAAATGGGCTCAAATAAAGGGACTGAAGCTTCAAAGGATTAATTGGATAATCAAATAATCATCAAATTTGGCATGCTTATAATTGAATCGAGCGACTCGATTAGATGAATCCAACAAGCCTAATATCACTCAATTTAGACATCAGTATAATATTTAAATGCAAAACAAACAGTCTATGATTAGGGGAATCAACATGAGCTGTCTGATGGAGCTTTTCAAATTTGTTATGGATCTTTTCCATATTTATAAAGCATGCCACTCTCAAAATCTATAAATAGACTCTCACTATCTACTTGAGGGTCACCTTGGAATGAGAAGGCTTGGACCTCAGGCTAGAGACTCAATAGAGTACTAAGGCTTGAAAAATCTTGGAGCTCCACCCTAACACCATCTCTGGTGAACTCTCGTCACCCGTTTGCCCCTGTTGGACCTAAACCCAACCATCACTATCAAACCTCTATTTGATTACCACCGTTAGGTATCTTTCTAGTCTAAGACAACCACCTGATATCTGCTTTAATACTTGATCGCCATCAGATCTTAACCTGGCCATCGATCACTTTTGGACCTCCGCTAGACTACTAGACTGTTGCCAGACCTCCGCTCGACCGCCTGACCATTGCTAGAATTATCGACCATCAACTGCCTCTGTACCTTCACCTAATCATCGCCATCAAACCTCTCTCAGGGCACCACCGTTGAGCCTCAGCTAGACCATAGTCGTCAGTCAATAATGATCATAAGCCACTAATACCCTAATACGGTCCCTCCGACATCAAATCACCTGACTACGATCCCTTCAATCTCAGTCACACGACTACAGTTCTTCTGACCTTCATGACCCATTGACTATAGTCCATCAGCCTTAGTCACCCAACTACAATCATTTCGACCTCTATCACCAACCAACCATAGTCTATGAACCACTATCGCCCGACTATGGTCCCACTAACCTGACTACGATCCCTTTGACATTAGTCACCTGACTATAGTCCCTTCAACCTTGGTCACTCACATATGGTCCTTCCAACCTTAGTTGTCTGACTACGGTCCTTCTAACCTCTTTTTCCCTTCTACCATGATCTTCAGACCACTGTCACCTTACTACAAGCAATTTGAAATCAGTCATTTGACTACGATCCCTTTGACCTCAATCACCTTTTGACTTTTGTTGCCCAATATTAAGTGTATATTGTGTATTATTTATTATGCTAAAATTTAGTAAAAATATGTTGTTTTAGTTCTATTTGTGTATGAAATGTTCAGGATAAGGAAAAAATTTATAAGTGTTAAACAAGCATTGTAGCGCCTACATATTCTACACAGGAACATTATCATCTGCAATGCTCCAACACCTTATTCAAACATTGAAGCACCGATCGCTCAAGAATTTAAGAAAAAAAATTTAATGCCCCGACAGATCTAAGGTTAGCACCCTAACATAAAAAATTTGTGCCATGGAACTTGAGTCTCGGGAATTTGAATATCGGAGCACTGAGGGTCAGATTGCACTTTCAAGCACTAATAGTGCTAAACTTTTATAGCCCCATGGTGGAGCAATTATCAAAATGAGGAGCAACATCAACTTAGCTAAAAGACACGTTGATTCAACCATTAATAGTACAAGGTCAGCACAGCACTGCAGCGGATCAAACCTAATAGCACTACGGTGTTAGTTCATTGTACAATGTTGCACTGCCCATACTCCAAGTTTTGCGTCGCCTGTGGCCATTTTTGCACTTGTTATAAATAGTTTTTTAATTCTTTTATTTTAGAGGGAGTTAGTGCTGATAGAGTTCTATCATCTTTAGTCGAGTCTTGTATGTTAGAGTGTCTTTCTTTAGTTCTTCCTTTGAGTAAAAACTAAGGGAGCATAGAAAAGGGCAAGATACTTTCAATTGGAGAACTTAACATATATTGTGTAAGTAATTCTATTGTTAAAGGAAGAATGATTATAAAGAATATTAATTGATCCTTTCTAGTGATATTTATCCTTATTAATTCTCCAGTACCTCTTCTTATATGAATGAAATGAACATGAGTTTGTTTTTTGTGTTATCCATGTTTATTAGGGAAAGGAGATAAGAGGTTAATGGTGAACTAATGTGAAACTCGCTGAAATATGCTTAGGTTATCTTTGATCTAAAATTTATAATAGCTAACTATTTTATGAAAATATTCATGCCAAAACAAGTAATAAAGTGATATTTGAGTGTCAAACCCATGAGAAATTGTTATGCTAAATTATAATAAAACTATTACTACTTACTCTAATTGCATGAATTTATCCTACAAAAAAAAAAAAAAAAATGAGGTTTTCAAATTCCTGCTACTGAACAACAATAAGTAAAAGGGGTTGATACTATTATAATAAAGTATTTTGGACTAATGCATGTAAATTATATATCTTTTTTAATGAGATTCTTAATTATAGATGTGGATAAGAGCTTATGCATCCCTAGATCTCTATCAAGCTTGTAGGGGTGAAAAGAAAGATTATCAGTCTTGATACAATCTTAATATCTCCATAAAATCTAGAATATTCAAATATCATATGTCTAGGCATACCAATATTCAATTTTAATATTCCTAATTATTCTAGCATTCCTTCATCGATGCTATACATTGCACAAGGTTTTAAAAACACACATGGCTATTGTATGTATTAAATGAAGAATAGGAGATATTAAAAATATCAATATTTTCATTCAAGAATAAGAGTCTACATTAGTACTTAATATACTCTTTATAATATCAGCCCAAAACAAGAGAACTAGGCAGACATGGAAGACATAACAAATAACCTCATATTCATTTTACTCATATAAACATAAAGTATAAGAGAAGTAGCAAGAAGTTTATCCTCAGGAAGGATCAAAATATTTTCTCTACACTTCTTCTACCAGTTATATTTAAAGAACAAGTTATAATTCAAATTTGAAAAGACCTAATATTTATCCCAATGAGTCATCCTTGTTATTGCTTATTTTGAATTTATTCACTATCTTTAAAAATATAAAATTGACTTCTGAATGTAGAATGAATAATGTAGTCTCAGGATTAGCTGCTCATAGTTAAATAGGAAATTCATAAGTGTACTATCATATATATAAATTACTTATTTTATCATTTTTAGTTAAGTAGTAGGATGCAATTCAAATTAAGCTACAACTGATACCAATTTTTGAATATAGTCATCTATTTTATTTTGAACCATTTCCATTTTGATTTTTTTTTTCATATTTTTCTTTCCTTCACTAATTTTCAAAGCAGATACTTAATGGTTTTGAATATTAGTTTTTTCTTTACTTTTCCTATAATCACATTGAATTAATATAAGGATTCAATAAATCTTTGGTTACTATTGACCTCATTCTTATATGAGGTCAATTTTTCCAAACTGAGCTTATAGTGCCTAAGTTTTCCAAGCCTAGCATAGACAAATCCTTTGGTAAGATTTCCCTTAGTAGATACCTCATGATGTAGCGCTAACTCGGCCTTGTAATTTGACCCAAATCAAATCTAGCCATTTGAAGTTAATAAAAATTAAATTCATTAAATTTAACATTGATCGAACCTAATTTGAACAAATCGATATTAATCAAAGCTCTTTGATATAAATCTATGGAATATTGAGTTTAATCGATTGATTAAAGTTCAATTTAATATCAATGACTTCGATTAGCTCAAATTGACTCAAATAATAAAAATCCTAAATCTGCATCTAATAGAATTAGGTTAATTTAACTTATTTAAACCAAATCAGGCCCAAAAAATTTCTTATTAATAATACAAATAAATTTCAACCCTTAGATTGAGTTAGGTTGATGAGGGTAAAATTGTAATTTTCCTAAGAAAAAGAATTCCTAAGGCTTCAAATGGTTTGGTTTGGGCCTGTCCAACCTCGACCCCCCCCCAAATCTTGCCTATCTATTCATGAAACCCTCAAGTCCACCTCTTCCTCTCTTTCATTCTCTCAATTTGCATGACTCAGACCAAACCTCTCTCTCCCGTCCTCTTACCCACGGAGCCCTCATCTTCCTCCCTTTCTCTCATATATAAGGGACCCCGGCTTTGACTCCTCTGCCCTAGCTGACACCAACAATCTCCTCAACTGTAGATAATCATCTCCTTCCCCTTCTTCTTCCTCATTCTCTACATCTTCTCCTTCCTTCTTCCTCATTTCTTATACTTCCCATTCCTAACAAAATGATTTCAAAAATTAAGAACATGGCTATACCTTGTTTCACTTAAAGATTTGGAAGCCATGAGACTTCCCATGATAGAATTATACTTAAGTGATTAGGTGTTTCTCATGATTCGTCTTCCTCTATGTTCTATGTTAATAAGCAGTCACATGCTTTCTTTTTAACTTGTGAGCATTTATAAATTTTTCATAAAGTATTTTGGAGAGGATTGGAGTTACATCTATCACTTCTTTGAGTTTAGCATATATTTGAAAATGATGCAAGATATGATGATTTATGATTCTCTTACAACTTGATAGCATTCTTTACATAATAAATACATTATATAAGGGTTTATGGCTATGTTGGATGCTGATGTGTATATTGTTGTTCCATGTGTTTTTTAGAGAATGTTATACATGATTCCAGGGACAAATTATTGAATGATTAAATTTGTAAGGTTCTCATGCATATGCTATTCACTTCAATGTCATCTTTACATAACTCAGATGGAAATTCTAGTAGCTATAAGGTAAAGCTTCATGAAAAACTGTTGGATGAATATGGAGTTGCAAAAGTCTCTCTTTCTTTTCTCAATTTCATTTGTCATAAGTTTTGAGTTGGAATAAAAAAGTGAGATAGAGGTTTGTTGTTGCAATTTGCTTTCAATATGGAATGTAATAAAATCTTATGAGTTTCTTTATGAGTAAAAGGACGTGTGTAAAGTGATTTGCATTGTTTCATTGCTGTGTTTTGTGAAAGGAAAGTGATAGATTGCTTTATAATTATGCAAGTTGTCGTTAGAAAAAAAAAAGTGTATAAGTTCAATATTAAAGTGGAATGTGTATATTTTATAAAGTGAATTGTGCGATCATGGAAAGTGAGGTGTATATCTTGAAAGGTGAAGTGCATGTGTTTTGGAAAATGGAAAAAGTGTGTGTGTTGAAAGTGAGATATGTGAATGTTGAAAATTGAAGTATGTATTTTGAAAAGTGAAGTATATAGAAGTGGGTATATTTAGGAAAGATGAAGTGTGTGTATATGTTGAGAATTGAAGTGTATGTTCTTGTGTTGGAAAGTAAAGAATGTTGGAAGGTGAAGTGTGAGATGTTTGAATGGTGATGTGTGTGATTTTGAAAGGTGAAATGTATGTATATTTTGAAAGATGAAGTGTGTGATTTTGGAAAGTGAAATGTGTATATTTTTAGAAAGTGATGTGTGTGATTATAGTGAAGTGTATGGGTTGTGAAAAGGTGAACTATGTGTGTAAGTGTTAAAAAATGAATTGTGTGTGTGTTGAAAGGGAAAGTGAAGTGTATGGATTTTGAAAAGCAAAGTGTGTAGAAATGTGTATATTTTGGGAGAGTGAAGTGTGTGTTTTGAGAAGTGAAATGTGTACATTATGAAAAGAAAAAAAATGTGTATTTTAGAAAAGTGAAGTGTTTGAAAAGTGTATGTGTTTAAAAGTCTTTCGAAAGTAGAGTGTGTGAACTTTGAATGGTAAAACGTGTGAATTTTTGAAAGAGAAACATGTGTATGTTTTGGGAGAATGAAGTGTGTATATATGTTGAGAATTAAAGTGTGTGAGTGTATTGAAGGGTGAAGTGTACAAATGTTAGAAAATGAGTTGTTTGTTTTATTGTTAGAAAGTGAAAATTTAAAAGAAAAGCTTAGCTCTCTTTCTCTCTCTCCCTTTCTTCTTCTTCTTCTTCCCCCTTCTTGTGCCTCAGTATAAATTTTAGAAAACTATATATAGCATCTTCGTATCCAAAAATTTCAAAAGCAAAATCAACCGAGCTGGTGTGCAAGCCCGAAAAAAGGTATGTTTTGATTTAATAGTAATTTCAAGTATTTCCATTCTAATTATTAAATATGTTTATGACCACTATTATAGTTTCTTTATTTGCATAAACTATGAGAAATGGTGGTGATCAAATGAACAAATAAACACAATGAGATTAGTCGCCTCCACTGCTACCGGATTGAGGTGCTACGGTCGGATATCACAGGGCATTGGCTCTTGTGCATGTGAGTATTATAAACTTAGATAGCCTTAAGGCCCATAAACTCCATGATGTGTTTTGCACTCTTCCAATCTTATGGCCTCGTATAAACCCTTTATCTTTATTTTATTATTCAATCTTATAATTGATTTTAATTTACAAGTTACAATTATTTTGTTAGTTACAACTTGAACATATCGATCGCATGTTTAGCGACTGCGCTAGTAATGAGAAGTGCTACTAATTAGGAGCACAAGAATTTGATTTTTATTACCCTTCATTTGTCTCCCATTAGATTGGTAGGGTTCAAATCATTTAGGGCATATTAAAATTTAATATAATAACTCCGACCAACCATAAGACATATACAAACTAAAATCATAAAAATGATAAATAAATATTCATTTAATTAGTAAAAAAATAAATCAACCCCTAAATTAAAACATAAAGACATACAGAAATAATATATATATATATATATATATATATATATATATATATATATATATATATATATATATATATATATATATATATATATTGAAATCATAAATTAAATTAACATACATAAATATCAAAATCATGAAAAAAATATATTCAAATTAAATTCATTTTCCTTACATAAACAATAATAACATACAATAAGACTAACATAAATAATAAAAATCATAAATAAATAATAATAAATATATAGATGTTTAAATAAAATTGGAAAATTGATTAAAATTTGTAATAAATCAAATATATAAATCTCAAATGAAATTCAGAAACAGGTCAAATATTAAGCCAATAATGAAAGAAAATTCAATAAATCATTCTAAATTCAATAAATCATTAAAATTTTAATAAAAAATCTAATAAAATAAATAATTAGTATTTTTTCAATAATTCATCAAATAAATAAATAAGAACTAAAAGGTGATTAATTAAAACACCCTAAACAATCAATCACTAATTAACTTTAATAATTAAAATCCAAACTAAAGTAAATTTCAAAAATATTAAAGACACTTAAAACTTAAATTTGAACAGAAAAATTCACTTGACCTTTTAACAAACTAAATCAAATCAATTAAAAAACTTTAACAAATAATAAACCTAGGATATCCTCAAGCCATACAGCCTACTACACACACTTAGATTTATTTATTAGGACAACTAATTCTAGCTTTAGGTTTGGCCGGTGTTTACTTTTTGCTGATGTTTGTCAACCTTTTTTGTGGTTTTCAATACATGCTGTTTACAAAATTAATTAACTAATGTGATTATTTATTTATTTCTGTAATCTGTGAATTGATGTGATGGGCGATAAATTACCCCTAAGTTAGGAACGATCTAGATGCTCATAGAATTTTTTGTAGGTGGCCATGCTCTTGTAGAGCTAATCAAAGGGGGTAAAATTAAGCTTTAAAACTAACAAATTTTCTACAAGTGCAAAATGCTAAGTCCTCATTTAAATTAAAAGTGCATGGCCAAGTTTAGCTGGGATTTTAATTTAAATTTATATATAACTGCTTGGGATGATTTTAATTTTAATTTCTTAGAATAACCTTGCAGGTGGTCTATATTTCCTTATTTTATTTTTGAAATGTAATATAATTTGATTAAGTTAAGTGTTGTGAAAGTGTAGATTTGATGTGAGATATCACATCCAATTTGGAATCCAAAGAGGAGGGAGCATCCCTTAGGGGAGAGTTCCCCTCCATTTGGAGATTCAAATTAGGATGACTTTAATATCTAAAGAGAAAAAAAATACCCCTTCGGGGATGAGTTTTTTTTCATTTGGATATCCTTACCTGACAAATCCATAGAGCTTGCAGGAGGAGAGAAGAAGAAGAAGTGAATACAGAAAATATCCCACTCAAAGTCACTTGCGTCAGTCTTAGGATTAGAATTTGGGTTGTTATCAGTGGTACCTAGCCACTTTTAATTTCTACAAACCCTGGGTTATAAATAAAGTGGCACTTCCCATATCGATATTTAATTTATTTAATTAGTTTATCTGATATTGATTGTTTACATTGCTTGAGCTGTAGAAATTATCTACTTTTTCTAAGTTTCTTTCTTAGATGTCGTGTTTTATTTTTGCTTGGATACGTATAGAGGTTTGTAAGGGTACGATTAAAGAGTTTTTCTACTTAAAATATAAATAAAATTTTTTTGCTCACATAAAAAGATAATCAACCTTGAGAAGTAAGCTTGGGATCAACGACAGTTCGCATGCATCAAATTAAATCTTCTCCTCCTTATTAGGCACCTCCCCACCTATGGGTTCTAGCAGACCACCTGGCCTATCAGGGTGCTGTTCTATCAAGGGGATGTTGTGGAATCTCTAGTGTAAAATATATTTTCTACGCATGATTTTAAAATTGCTTCATTATCATTTTATTCATTCGAGTTAATTAGTAAGCATTACATTAGATACAAATTGAAAGAGTCTAAAATTTCAATTGTATTTTACTTTCAAGCATCAAATCACCCTATATGAGTAAAGGGGCCAATTAGGATTTATTATAGATGTCGTCCATAATTCTTTAAAACTTAAATATCGTTCCTACTCATATTTCATAAAGAGATCGGACATATGGTTTTAAAGTGCTTAAGTGGTTATCTGGCTCCCTAGTCCAAGTCGGGGTAAGTCTAGATTTGCACTTCATTAGATAGGTTCAGGTCACTACTTTGTAGTACCCAATTTAGATTAAGGTTGTGGGGCTTATTTCAAATTTTAAGTCCTCACCCTTCAGAAATATAATCCCCAATTTGTAATAAAATATCAACTCAAACATAAAAAAAAAATTCTCTCCAAAAATATAAATCCCAAATTAGGATAGACTGAGTTTTCCTCTGAGCTTCTTAGAACTTGGGCACCTCCTACTTTTTCTCCTTTGACCTGTTAAGAAATATTCAACATTAAGCTTTCTCCTTGAAAAAAAACTTTCACTTCTTTCCTTGTCTTCTACTTTATAATCAAAAGGTATGAAATTGTTGCTTTATTCAAGATTCTTCCTAGGAGCTCCCCTTCTAAGATGTAATTAACTATAGGGGCTTACCCTTATAGGGATTTAAGAACTCCGGAATAAAATAAAACTTATTTTATTTCTATAAAGCAAGAGAAAAATCTTTGGAAATACAAATTTCTTTTAAACTTATTTCTACTTTTAAATATACTTGTAGAATGTCATTATCATCTTCTCAGATGATATGATATTCTCTTCATTATATTTGATCTTAAATATGATGAATTTTATAAAACCTAAATTTTTTTGGATGCCTTGTAGAATATTATATTCATCTTTCAAGAAGATATAGTATTCTCCTTATTGTGTCTAATTATAAGCATGATCGGATTTTCAAAACTCCGTTTCCATTTTTAAACACCTATGATGGAATTCCATATTCATCTTACAAGATGATATGTTATTCCTTAAATTGTGCTTGATTACAAAAATATTATTTTTAAAAACCCTATTTTGACATTAAATCCATTATAAAATAATGTATTAGTCTTCCGAGATAGTACTTTATTCTCAATGCAGTATTCAATTACAAATAGTAGAAGTTTGAATTTGTGTGGCATTTATTTTTCCCATAGTTTTTTCTAGCGACTCCACTAAGGATCAATCCTCTCTCCATCTTTAGCTGTGATTCATAGCCTTATATCGGTAGTATACTTGTGCTTGCCATTGGTTGTTATTACACTTCTTTAGTTGGTTATTTTATTCTTTTCATTCTTGGATAATTTGATCAATATCTCTTAAATTTATAAAATGAGGTCTTATAGAGCCCCCGTTAATTATTTATGGGATGTTTTTTATATCTCATCATACAACTACTTTAAAATAATAATAATAATAATTAAAACAATCTTTTAAGAATGAAAGTTCTTTTAATTTTGAATTCTTTTTTTTTTTAATAAAATTTTTTCCAGTCTTTAGTAGTATGTTATAGTTACTTGTTTTAGTAGCTCAATGAATTATTTGGATTGGGTCCAAAAAAAATTTTATCTTCAAAATTTAATTCCTTTTCAAAAAAAATCTTCTCTGTGTCCTAGCCAACATGTTGCAGTTATATATTTTTGTAACTCGATATATGGCAGGAAAAATCTTAAGAAAATTTGAGCTACTAAAGGAAAATTTTCTCCCTATCTAACTCAACATGTTACAATTAGATTTTTTTATAGCTTAATATGTGTGGTAGGACGGGGTCCAAAAGCTCAAACCTTCAAATCAAAATTTTTTTCTTGTCCTAATAACATATTCTTGTTAAATGTCATTTATAGCTTGATATATTTGCTAGGATATGGTCCATATTCTAATCTATACAAGTTTAAAGGTTCAAATACAAGTCAAGCTTATAAAAATAATTTTGTTAGAGAAAATAGCAGGTTGATTTCTCTTAAGAAAAAAATTACCTCTGTTTCTTTAAATTGTAATAAAAAGTTCATTGTGGTTAACTCCTCTAAACACTTAAAGAATAAGGCCTATGGTTATCAATGCTAATAAGAAAAGTTTGTTCTCTCCCTCCCACCACTTAGGTGGATTGACGCTTTAGATGAAGATATATATAATCTCATTTTTTTAAACTTCAAATTACAAAAGTTCAGCTAATTTTTTGAGGTTTCTAGTAATCATCTGAATTAAATTCAAATGTATTTCCGAATTTTTATTCATCCATATTATGATTTTTCTAATATTAGGAATGTATAATTATTGGTTGATGTATTAAAGTTTGAAGATCATTCTAAATTCCCTCACCTTTAACCTTCTTGTAGGTCTTAGTTTGGGATGCCTTTAAATCTTATTTTATAAGGTATTACATGCATACGATGATTTGTCCTCTGCCAGGTGGTTTAACTCTAATAGAAAATGGATCTTAAGTCATGTGATAAAGATAAATGACCTAGTCAATTATATAAAAGCCTTTGTTCAACATCTTAAGTTTTCTCTTGTGGTGATATTTTTAAATCCAATCTTAGCTAAGTTTATTCTTAGCATTATCACTTTATTTGAGAAAACTCATGAGCAATTCTTGTTAAGATTGATCATCTTAAATTCTCATTTGTGTCAAAGACTTAGGACAACTCAAGATTCTTTATTATGGTTAAACCATGATATGGTTAACATTCCCTCTGTCATGTGGCTTTCCTTTAAAATTAATTGACACATCTTGAATTAATACTAAGTTAGTCGACATCATAACATTCTTAATAGTTTCCTTCTCTTATTGGTGAAAATAAAATCATATTTGGGTTCACCCAATATCTTATCACTATATAAAAAAAAAAAAATCCTTTGAATTAAAGTCCATATCAAACTAAAGTTAGAGTTAGAAAAAAAAATCTTCTCCATCTTCTTACTATCATATATCTTATATTCAATTTTTTATACTTATGAATCTATTTCATAATTAACACAGTCAAGTTATTTGTTATTATCATAGGATCAGATTTGATTTATAAATTTATCCTCCTTTCACAAGAGGGTTAATTTTCTCCTCTCAGGCTTGGAAGATGATATTACAACTGAGAATGGTCTTTTAAAACATTGAGAAAGGAAGCCTCCTATATAAAAAAAAGAAAGAAAGAAAAAAAGAAAAAGATATAAAAAATAACAACCCATGAATACGATAAACATATTACCTATCATGTGGTTTGTTAATAAAAAATAAAGAGATGGCTTCCCTTTCTATTCCTTGAATTTCAAAAGATCCATTTATCCTAAGATTGGGTCCGAGTGCGGATAAATTGTAATCCTCCCTTTCTTGAGTCAAATATAGTGTAATTGATCCCCTAGCTAAGTAACCTTGCACACACACACCAAAGGGGAGAGTTTTAGTGAGTTAGAGTCTCTGTTTTAAAATTTTGCTCATATCAACCTAGATGATAATCATATCGTCCTTGACGATCCAATGAAAATAGAAACCCTAATTAGGGTGATATATTAAGTCAGTTTGATTAAGCATATCATACTGGACGATACACATATCATACAGGATGATAGGCTCAAATTAAAAATTCTCAGCCGCCAGATCAAGTTAGGCAAGTTTTTATTTTTAGAGATTTGGTCTGATCGTCCCGGATGATCCATTACAATCATGCCTAAATTAGTTGGGTGATTAAGGAAAGAAATTAATTTTTGATTTATACAATCATATCGTCCGGGACGATCGTAATATCATACCGAACGATACGTGCAAAATCCTGACCATCCAGAGGATTTCACCTGGATGAACCAAACTATCTCCTGGACGAAATGCTCGAGTTTCAACTAATCATACGGGATGATATAGATATCATCCCAGACGATCAAGTCATTTTAAATCATACATAATATTTTATGCAGGCCGAACCAAACTATGAGCAGGATGATTTTGGGTGTTTTAAACTAATCGTAGAGGATGATAGAGATATCACCCTGGATAATTTAGTCATTTTGAGATCATCCAGCATAAGTTTCCCTAGACAACCAGCACGATCTTTTAGATGAAATTCCTTATTTACACTAATCATCCTAGACGATCGTAGAATCGTACGGGACGATCTGAACAAATTTTTCTTCTTATCATCTATAGAAATCAGATCATCTAGGTGGATATATGAGTTTTTACAATGATCGTACAGGACGATCATCGATCGTCCTGGATGAAATTTACCGACCAATTGAAATTTAGGGCAATTTTGAGTCCTCCTATTTAATATCTTTTTCTTCAAACAAGAAAAATCTTTTGCCACTTTCCTTACTAGAGAAAACCTTGAGAGAGAGAGATCTTGGGAGAGAGACAAAGGATCTTGTGAGGGGGAGTTTGTGAGGGATTCATAAAGGTTGCTCCAAGCAAGGTTCTGAGTCGTCTTCTCCATTCATCGTCTCCTGTCATGTCGGTGTCTCTGTGGGAGGATCATTCGCAAGAAGATCTGGGTTCTCTACCCACTTCAGGAGGAAGCAAAAGGAGACCAGGTTCTCTGCCTGCTTTAGGAGGAAGCAAAAGGAGTTCAGGTTCTCTACCTCACCGGTTTGGTGGAAAGGAGTTTTTGCACAGGCTTCTACGCCTTGTTGTGGGAGTAGAAAGAGAGTCACTTAGTGTTAGTGCAATACCTGGAGGGGAGGCTCTGGGGAGTGGACGTAGGTCAAGTTAACTGAATCACTATAAAATTTGGTGTGTTCTTTCTGATTATTTTCTGCACTTTATTTTTCTGTTATTATCTACCTGGGTGAAATCTGTGACTGATCTTTTCATTACTGTGTTTACTCATTTTCGCTACAAATTATTAAAAGATCTTTCTTGTTGCTTTGGAATTTTTAAAACTACCAATTCACCCCCCTCTTGGTTAGCCTCAGGATTAGTTCAGAAGGGCTTAACATCCCTATCAAACTTTCAAGTGGTATCAGAGCTGGATTCAAAAATAAAGTTTAAAAACTTTTGAATTTGATCTATGGATAACTTTGGTAATAGAAATACTGCTGAAGGTTATTCAATTACACGTCGACCATTATTTGATAACATTCTTTTTTAATTTTTGGAAAACTCACATGTCCACTTTTCTTCAATCTATAGATTATCGCATGTGGATGCTGGTTAAGGATGGTTATGAAGCACCTTTTAGAATGGTTAATAATGTTAAAATTGAACTGCCTTTCAATGAATGGACTTTTGATGATTAGGACTTAGCCCAACTGAATGCCAAATGTTTGAACTTTTTTTTTGTGCCTTAAAATATGTGGATTACATGTGTGTCTCTACTTATACAACTGGTAAAGAAATTTGAGATAAATTGTGCATCACATATGAAGATACAACTGAGGTTAAGCAATCTAGATTGAACATCCTACTTCATGACTATGAACTCTTTTTCATAAAACCTAGTGAATTGATTTCTAAAATGTATACTAGGTTTTCTCAAATTAGCACTTCTTTACATGCTTTGAGAAGAGAACTTACAAATTATAAAAAAGTGAATAAAATTCCGTGATGTTTGCCTTCTTCCTATGATGCCAAGATAACTGCGATCACTGAATCTAAAGATTTGAATGCTTATTCCATTAACAACTTACTTTGATCACTCATTGCTTACGAGCAAGGAGTGAATCAAAGACAGCTTGATGCATGTGAGAAAAGGAAAGAGAAAACTATGGTGCTGAAGGCCAACGATACTGATACTGGTACTTCCGAGTCTGATAGCGATGATGTTACCTTAATCACTAGGCAATTCAAAAGCTTTCTAAGGAAGAAGCACAAGAACTTTCAAAAGTGGAACAAAGGTAAGAGCAGTTAAAATTATAAAAATTCATCTGATACTATTTATTTTGAATGTAGAAAGCCTGGACACATAAAGGCTGATTGTCCTACACTTAAGGCTTACCCAAGCAAGGAGAAGGGTGAGGAGAAACCCAAGTTCAGGAAGGACAAGAAGCGAATTCAAAAGGTGTTCTAGGCAGATTTTTTATCCAACTCCTCTGAGACTGAAGCTGAAGAGGAGACTACTAACTTATGTTTGATGGCAGATGATCATCCTGGTTAGTCTGACCAAGAAGAGGTATGTGAGCTAACCTATGATCAATTGCTTGATGTTTCTGAAAAAATTCATTCATCATATAGGAAACTTAAGAAAAGCTATGCCAGCCTGAAATTGAATTTCTTAAATTTATAAAAAGAGCATGATGTTTTAACTAAAGATCACTCTACACTTGATAGCAATCACATTTCATTACTTAATGAATTTGATGAGTTGAATAAAAAGCATTCTGATTTGATTACTGAGCATGATTCATTAAAAGCATCACATGTTGAATTAGAAACTACATTTAGTGAATTAAAAACTCATGCATCTGATTTAGATAGTAGTGAATATCATTTAAAATTTGAAATTACAAGTCTAAAGAAAGAAAATGAATTTCTAAGTGTAAAAATTTATGCTTTTGAAAAAAATGAAATACGTCCTACTTTTGCACAATTTTATGCACCTCCACCTTTTAAAGAATCTGTTTCAAAATCATCAAAGCATGTTTCATTCAAACCTAGGATGAAGCACTATCACCCACATAAATTAGTTAACCCTTTTTCTGGTGTTAGATGTTTTTCTTGTGGCCTGCTAGGACACATCTGTCACACCTGTACTATTCACTGTAGTACATATTGGGTGTGGAGACCCAAGTTGCATGTTTCACAGCATAGCACACAAGTATTACATTCTTCTTTTCATAAGAAGGAACCCAAACCTATTTGTGTTCCTAAATCTGATGTTTGATGATTTTGTAGGTGTGCTCTCACACAAGACCTCGTGAGAGCATGTGGTACTTGGACAGCGGATGCTTAAGACATATGACTGGAGATACAAATCAATTCATTTCACTGGAGACCAAGGCTAGAGGCAAGGTTACACTTGGAGACAACACCACCAGGAGGGTGGTAGGAGCAGGTATAATTGGTGATTCAAAAAATTTCATTATTGATAATATTTTGCTTATAGATGGATTGAAACACAACTTACTGAGCATCAGTTAACTCTGTGATAAAGGATACAACATCAAGTTCCTGCTCACTTGCTGTATTATAAGCTTAAATGATAAAATTATTTTATAGGGATAAAGGATCAATAATGTCTACATGCTAGATGTAAGTTGCTTTAAAACTGATGTTTTAATTTGCTTAAAAACTATTGCTAATGAGTCTTGGCTATGTCATAGGAGATTATGTCATACAAGTATGAAAACCCTTAGGAGAGTCACCCAAAAAGGCTTAGTTCACTAAGGATCACCTGTGTGATTCCTCTCAGTTAGGGAAGCAAGTCCAGTCCTCTTTCCACTCCATTAAGGACATCAGCACCTTTAGACCTTTAGAAGTCCTTCACATGGATCTCTTTGGACCCATTAGCACTGCTAGCTTAAGGTAAAAAGTTTATGGATTTGTAATTGTTGATGACTACTCGAGGTTCACTTGGATTAAATTTCTGTCACATAAATTTGAGTCATTTGATGAATTTAAATCCTTCTCCACTTGGATTCAGAGGAAGTTAGGTTATGAGATCTTGACTATTCATAGTGATCATGGAGGAGAGTTTGAAAATATAAAATTTGGAACATTCTGTGAGGAGCATGGGATTAGCCATAACTTTTCAACTCCTAGAACCCCTCAGCAGAATGGGGTAGCTGAAAGAAAGAATAGGACCTTAGTGGAAGCCGCTAGAGCCATGCTTGCTGAGTATTCACTTCCAAAATACTTTTGGGCTAAAGTGGTAAACACTGCCTGTTATGTGCTAAATAGGGCGAATGTTAGATCCAATCTGAATAACACTGTGTGAGATCATTAAGGGTAGAACTCCAAACCTGTCCCACCTCCATGTCTTTGGCTGTAAGGTTTTCATTCTAAACAATGGGAAGTCATCCTTAGGAAAATTTGATACCAAATCTAATGAAGGAGTGTTCTTAGGCTATTCTAGTATGGGGAAATCCTTTAGGGTGTTTAATAAGAGGACTTTGGTGGTGGATGAGACAACTCATGCGGTGTTTGATGAATCTGATCCTAAGGAGACTAGAGTTGAGGAAGAAGAAGATGTAGGAGAGATTACCCAAGAAGTTAAAAATGCAAATATGGAGGAAAGGGTAGAGCCTCAAAACACTTTGCCTAGAGATTAGAGATATTCTTCGAGTCAACCTAATGAACTGATCTTAGGAGACCCCTCTGAAGGTGCTAGAACTAGGCATGGACTTAGGAAGGAAGTAAACCATTCTGCCTTTATCTCGATGACTGAACCCACCAACATGAACCAAGCCCTTTCTAATGAGTTTTGGATCTTAGCTATGCAAGAGGAACTGAATCAATTTGTAAGGAATGATGTTTGGAAATTAGTAGAAAGACCTAAGAATTAAAGTGTAGTGGGAACCAAGTGGGTCTTTAAGAATAAGATGAATGATTCTGGTGTGATAGTTAGGAATAAGGCAAGCTTGGTGGCTAAGGGGTACAATTAAATTGAAGGGATTGATTTTGAGGAGACCTTTACCCCTGTAGCTAGATTGGAAGCCATTACGGTGCTACTAACCTTTGCTTGTTATAAGAGGTTTAAGCTGTTTCAAATGGATGTCAAGAGTGCCTTTTTAAATGGGGTAATAAAAGAGGATATCTTTATAGAGCAACTCCCAAGTTTTGAGAGTTCCCAATATCCAAATCATATTTACAAATTAAAAAAGGAATTATATGGATTGAAATAGGAACCTAGAGCTTGGTGTGAGAGGCTTAGCACAATCCAACTAGAAAGAGAGTTTATTAAGGGGAGCGTAGACACCACCCTTTTCTTAAGAATGTAGGAGATGATTTACTTGTTGTCCAGATCTATATTGATGATATATTTTTTGGATCTTCTAATAAAAATTTATGTGATGATTTTTCTAAGATAATGAGTAAGGAGTTTGAGATGAGGTTGATCGGAGAATTATCCTACTTTTTGGGATTTAGCATAAGGCAAATGGATGATGGAACCTTTCTTAATCAATTAAAATACACTAAGGATATTTTGAAGAAATATGAAATGGACAAAGCCAACCCAATCAACACTCCCATAAGTTCATCTGTTCAGTTAGAAAAGGATTCAAATGGAAAATATGTTGATCAAAAGAAGTATTGAGAGATTATAGGATCACTTCTTTACCTGACTACTAGCCGACCTGATATTATATTTAGTGTTTGTCTTTGTGCTAGATTTCAAGCTGATCCTAAGAAATCCCACCATATCACAATTAAGAGAATCCTTAGATATCTCTTAGAAACCCAAAACCTAGGGATTTTGTATCCTAGGCACAACACTTCTTTTAAGATCATTGGACATTCTGATTCTGATTTTGTAGGATGTAGGGTGGAAATAAAGAGCACCTCGAAAACTTGCCAGTTCATTGGACAGTCTTTAGTCTCCTGATCTAGTAGAAAATAGAACTCAGTTGCACTTTCCATTGCTGAAGCTAAGTACATTTCCTTAGGAAGTTGTGTGGCCCAAGTCTTTTGGTTGAAGCAACAAGTTTTGGATTTAGGATTACCTGTTGGCATAATTTCAGTTCTATGTGATAACACCATTACCATCTGCATTTCTAAGAATCCAATCTAACATTCTAGAACCAAACACATTGACATAATGCATCACTTCATTAGGGACCATGTTACAAAAGGCGATATTGAGCTACATCATGTAGCAACTGAAAATCAACTGGCTGACATCTTTACTAAACCACTGGTATTTGACTCATTCAGCATGTTGAGGACCAGATTAGGCGTGATTGACTTAAATGCATAAACTTGATGACCGATGATTTCTAAATTTTCTATATTTCATATTGTTTTTGTTATTTATTTGTTTGAGTTGATTAGTTGTTTCTTGTTGGTTAGTATTTTTGCTGATTTTAGTTTCTTTGATTTGCTTATTGAATTTGATTTTCTTCTCTTTTGAGTCTTTCCTTTGATTTTGAATTTCCTGTTCACTCAATTAAGGATCAAATCACTGCTCACTATTGCTGATAAACTGATTTTCTGACTGAGAGTTTTTTCTTGTTCTCGGTTGAAAGCTTGTAAGCAGTGATTGATTTCTCTAAACCAGTTAAAGGAAAGAAACATTGATGATTGTTTTCTCTTCCTCTAACTCTTTTAATGGTGTATTTTTCCTTTTGAATAGGGATCTTCTTTCAAAAGTAAAATCTTAGTTTTTAAAACAGAGATCTATTCTATCTTTCTATAGTAATCTATCTCATATGAATAGTGTTTTTCAAAGCATTGAATCATCATTATGTTCTTTTTGATCAAGTGATTGCATTTATCATATAAGAATGGTTTTGTTTTGTGGTTTATTATTTCTGATTGTAGAGAGTGAGCTCTTCTTCTCTTATATCTGGAAGGTAATCACACAACTGAGACACTTTAGAGATTATGAAAGGAAGCAAGCTTGCAAAAGAAATGAAAAGAGGTACAAAATTAGCCCAAAACTGAAATGATGTACAATGTCACCAAAACTGAAAAGATACACAAAGTGTATCAAAAATCAAAAGATGCGTAAAGTGCACCAAACAAAGTGAAAAATAAAAGAGGCACAAAATGAGCCCACAAGGAAATAAACTTCTTCTCTTCCAGATCTTTAAACATCTTAGAGAAATCTATGCTCCACTTAATATCTTCAAGCGCTTGAGATTGAAACTCATGATTTCTGATTCCTTCCTTTGCAATACTACTTTATTAGATATTTTTTTGGAATGAGGTTTAAAAGGATCTCTTTTTAAATCTAATTTCTTCTCATCTGAATTAGACTCTTGTTTGAAAGGAATTTGAACCGATAAGGTGTACAAGGTAGGAGTTACGAAAATTAATTTTCCAACTTTTCTGGATTTCAATGTAGTTGATTTTCTTCTTATGGGGTTTTGAATTGAAAATCAAGGATAAATTCTGATTTACTGAAGCCGATTGATTCAAAAAAAATGTTGGTTTTATTATAATTTTTTATATTTCTTGTTAATTTTGTCGATCTTTTTTTGGGGATTTGTTTTTATTATGATTTTTTTCTTCCTCATTTTTGTGATGTCAAAAGGGGGAGTGTTTTTGAGTCATTAGTAGTTTCTTTTACGATTTTTATGTTATAGTTGTTTCTATTTTTGGGTTTAATATCATTATTTTCCAATGTTTAGTAAAGTTTGTAATGACAAATCTTATCTCAAATGTGCGTTAATTACTCGTGTCTGCTTTATTTAAAACTACTAAATAAATGTTTGCCATCATAAAAAAGGGGGAGATTATTGTAAATATGGATTTACAAAGTTTAATTTTGATGATAACAAACATTTCTGTGTTTTGTGATGAATGGCTAACATTTCAGGTATAAAAGATTAAATGCAATTCAAGCCAACTCAAGATCGGGTCTGAGTGTGGCTAAATTAAAATTTTCCCTTTCTTGAGTCAAATGTAGTGTAATTGATCCCCTAGCTAAGTAACCTTGCACACACACACCAAGGGGGAGAGTTTTAGTGAGTTAGAGTCTCTGTTTTCAAGTTTTGCTCATATTGTCCTTGACGATAATCATATCATCCTAGACGATAATCATATCATCTTAGATGATCCAATGAAAATAGAAACCCTAATTAGGGTGACCATGTTAAGTCGGTTTGATTAAGCATATCATACTGGATGATACATATATTATACAGGATGATTGGCTCAAATAAAAAATTCTTAGCTGCCAGATCAAGTTAGGCAAGTTTTTATTTTTAGAGATTTGGTCTGATCGTCTTGGGCGATACGTGTATCATCCTGGACAATCCATTACAATTACGCCTAAATTAGTCTGGTGATTAAGGAAAGAAATTAATTTTTGATTGATACGATCATATGGTCCGGGACGATCGCAATATCATACCGGATGATACATGCAAAATCCTGACCGTCTAGAGGATTTCATCTGGACGAACCAAACTATCTCCTGGATGATCTGAGTTTGAACTAATCATACGGGACGATATAGATATTGTCCCGGAAGAACAAGTCATTTTAAATCATACAGAACATTTTGTGCAGGCCGAACCGAACTATGAGCAAGACAATTTTAGGTGTTTGAACTAAACGTATAGGATGATAGAGATATCATGCTGGATGATTTAGTCATTTTGAGATCCTCCAGCATAAGTTTTCTTGGATGACCAGCACGATCTTCTAGACAAAATTCCTGATTTACACTAATCATCCTGGATGATCGTAAAATCGTACGAGATAATCTAATCAAATTTTTTCTTCTAATTGTCTAGAGAAACCAGATCATCTAGGCTGATATATGAGTGTTTAAAGTGATCGTACAGGATGATCCATTAATCGTCCTGGATGATATTTGCCGACCAGTTGAAATTTATGGCAATTTTGAGCCCTCCTAGTTAAGACCTTTTCCTTCAAACAAGAAAAATCTTTTGCCACTTTCCTTACCAGAGAAAACCTTGACAGAGAGAGAGAGCTTGGGAGAGAGAGAGAGGATCTTATGATGGGCAGTTTGTGAGGGATTCACAACGGTTTCTCCAAGCAAGGATCTGAGTCTTCTTCTCCATTCGTCGTCTCCTGTCATGTCGGTGTCTCTGTGGGAGGATCATTCATAAGAAGATATGGGTTCTCTGTCGGCTTCAGGAGGAAGCAAAAGGAGACCAGGTTCTCTGCCTGCTTCAAGAGGAAGCGAAAGGAGTTCAGGTTCTCTGCCTCACCGGGTTGGAGGAAACGAGATTTTGTACAGGCTTCTCCACCTTGCTGTGGGAGCAGAAGGAGAGTCACTTAGTGTTAATGCGATACTTGGAGGGGAGGCTCGGGGGAGTGGACGTAGGTTAAGTTGATCGAACCACTATAAAATCTGGTGTGTTCTTTCTGATTATTTTCTACACTTTATTTTTCTATTATTATCTACTTGGGTGAAATCTGTGACTGATCTTTTCATTACTGTGTTTACTCATTTTCGCTGTAAATTATCAA
Source organism: Dendrobium chrysotoxum (assembly GCA_019925795.1). Taxonomy (NCBI): domain Eukaryota; kingdom Viridiplantae; phylum Streptophyta; class Magnoliopsida; order Asparagales; family Orchidaceae; genus Dendrobium; species Dendrobium chrysotoxum. The sequence continues at coordinate 45,248,617 of CM034303.1, forward strand.
AAGATCTTTCATGTTGCTAAAGAATTTTTAAAACTACTAATTCACCCCCCTCTTGGTTAGCCTGGGACTAGTTCATAAGGGCTTAACATCCCTATCGAACTTTCAATATCAACCTTCAAAACCTACCCAAATGGATCCTAAACATCATTAGGAACACATTGGACCAAAACTCATATTTTGTTTTGACCTAGTTGACCAAGTCAACCATGGTTAACCAAAATGTCCTTAAGGATTTTAATGGGTTAATCCAACCCATTCGATCAAATTAATCCCTTAAATTTTCAAATCCGCCCAATTAGATATCTTGAATATTCATAAGTCTACCATAAGTCAAACCATGGTCAAGTTGACTAAGTCAACTTAGGAAAACTTAGTCAAACTACCTTGAGCCCTCACATTTTCACTCAAGCTTAAATCTCCTAGACTTAAACCCATCCAAACTACTCCAATTGATTAGCATTGATATTTGGCTACCACCTCAGCAGTCATATTGACTGTTTGACCAGTCAAATAGTTAAACCATGTCTCTATAGGGCTCTTAAGTGTTTAAACTCTTCTAAACATTGATCTCTTGCTTCATGTATCAAACCCAAGACATCCTACCATATTTTGGAAGCCACCTAGATGCCACCTCATCAGGCTTTTAACCATTGACTAGTCAAAATAGTCAACTCAAAGTTTTAGACTTTTCCAAAATACCAAATCTCATTTTTAACCTCATAGCCTTTGGTTTATGCTGCTGTGGAGTTGTTGTTTAAAGGCTAAAGCTCTCCTTAAGCTCTCCAAACTGAGCTTAAGGCTTGGTTTAGCCTTAAATGGCAATGGTCCACCCACCTCTTGCCCAAAGAACCCAATGGGAGAATGGTTTGGTCCAGGCTTTCCCACTACCATCTAACCACCCTAGGGATATGTGGAAGTCATCAAAAAGGGTCTCTAGTCAATCCCAACTGTATCTTTAGCTCCAGGACACATGAATAGGGCAACACCTCCATTTGAGCACTCATTATCATCTTACACTCTCTCTCTATTCAAGCTCTCCCAGACCTAACCCTCACTTTATTTGAGCTCTGAAGCAACCCCTCAACATTTCTTAAGTCCAATCCAGCCAGTCAAATTCTCCAGCAATGAGCTTTCGGCCACCTCTTTCTTGAAGTCTGTCCAACCTATCTAGCTCGTGATCCAGATGTTGGAAGCCCTTGATTCCTTCAAGAAGATTATTCGTGGATAATCTACAAGCTCAACAAGCCATTGAACATCAAAAATCATTCATCCAATAGTGGTAAATCCTTAACCCTAGCTCTTAGATTTAGAGTTTAATGTGCTCGAAATGTGATGATTTTTCAAACATAAAAATAACTTCATTCTCTTCTTTAATTACATTTTATGATTTTCCAAAGTTTCATTCCATTTAATATACCCTAAGTTATATTTAGAAAGCTTTCTAAGGTTAGGTTTTTGGTTATTCATGGGTAGAAGACAAAATCATGACCATCCATTTCATTTATTTTGATCAAATGGTTGTGATTTCGCTCCAAATCATGCGAAAATGTACTATACAATCTCACGATCGTACAGTACGATCTCACGATCGTACAGTACGATCACCTATACGATTCCCACTCAGAACACCTGTAAAAAGTCATACTATATGATTTTGGTTCTTATTGTATGATCTTGGTTCGTACAGTACGAACTTATATCATCTAGTATGATCCTTAGTTCAAAGAAATGGCTAAAACTTTGAAAATTGTCAAAAAGTCATATCTTATCCAAATTTGATGTTCTTAGGCTCGTTGGAACTGTATCGAGCCCAAATTTATTTTAAAATTTATTTCATTAAAATTGGACTACTGGATTTTGAGATATTATTTTTTTATTAAAAATTGAATTTTCTTGATAACTCATAATCCAATGATCCAACTGAGCTCAAATTTGATCAGGGCATACTTGAGGATGTTCCTCTCATCCCAACATTTTCTTGGTCCTTATTCATGACTATATTTTGGCAAATCAAAATTTTAAAGTTCTAGTTCATATTTTGACCTAAAACTTTAAAAATTCATTTCTTTCAAAACTCTTAGAAATAGGCTTTGAAATTTTTATGATATATGTGTTTTGCTGTAAGGGTTAGATAAAAATTTTAAACCTATTCAAACTCTAGTGTCACTTAAGGACAAAATTTATGGATCAAGGTCTAGGAACTTAGAAAAATTATAGAAATTTAAACGTGCACCCAATAGGGCTGAAACTTGAACATAACAAACTTAGTGATATCATGTACCCTAGGTTAAAATTCCACTAAATTTGGAGGTCATTAGGTTAGAAAATTAATTATCCAAAGTTTCAGCCCTTTTAAGGACCCAAAAATTTCAAAAAAATATAATAAATCCAAATTAAGTCCAAAAAATACAAATAATATCTCAAACTAAGCATAACTTATCCCCCTACCTAGAAAAATTAAAAACCTCTTGATTGGACATCTAATTTCACTTTAATTTAATTTCTAATGAAAATTAATAATTATTTAAATTAATTAATTAAAAATTATTAAAATCTCAAATATTTTCCAAACACTTCAAAATGCTCTCATGGGTCATCCCCAACCTTTGGGAGTGATTCCATATAGTTTGGGATGAGTTTGGATCAAAATGATCAAAATCTTCCTAATTAAGTAATTTTAAAATTTAAATAATTAAGGAAATTTTAAATTCCATAACTAATTATAAAAAAATTCAAATTGAACAAACTTAGTGTCATTTAGCTCTAATTAAGATCTAGTATTTTCTAAAAATATCAAACCTTCAAAATCTGATCAAAGTCAAAAAGTTAACCTTTTGGTCAACCGTAGTTCAAATCTAGGCCCAAACTTTAGAAAATCATAACTTTTCATAGAAAATTAAAATTGAGTGTGCTAATAGTCTAACAACTCATCATAAGATCTAATATTTATTAAAAATTTGAAACTTGTAAAATTAATTTTAAATTGAAAAGTAATTTTGGCCCCCTTAATTAACATAATTAAATAATTCCAATAAATTCTAAAAATCCAATAATTCATTGAGATTCTAGAAAACTTTAATTTGATTAATAAAATGCTCAACCAACACTTAAATACATAATAAAAACTTCAAAGATGAAGTTTATTGGTTGGACTACTATGGGCTGCTACACTAAGTGTTCTAAGGAGGCCGAGTTCCTCGAGCCTGGTGGCACAACGCCACATATGGATTCAATGGAGTGTTAAATATCAAAATTAAGTTACTTTTAATTAGTTAACTAAATCAAAACCTTTAATTCAACTACATCAATAAGATTTTTAGGATGAACTACTCTGGGCTGCGAGCTACGTGTCCTAAGGAGGCCTAGCTCCTTGGGCTTAGTGGCATAATGCCACGAATCTGTTGATGGAAAACATAGATTAAGTCAATTCTTAAAATCAATAATTAATTGAATTAATTAATGTTAATCAACCTTTAACTTCAAACAAATTAAATCAACTTCATAAACCCCGATTGCCACTAGATAACCTAGGCCTACGAGGATATTAACTTAGTCCCAAGGAAGGTGAAATAAACTTCACGGCCTTGGTGAGTAACAAAGGTAGCAATCATTTAATAATTAAAATATATTTAAATCAAGATTTAATACATTAATACTTAAACTCAAACACAAAGTCCTCTTTAGCGTTTAACAAACTCAAACATTAAATAGCTTCAACAAATTACCCAGCTTAGGATCTACACCAGCCACACGACCTTCTACACACGCTTTAGATGGTTTACTAGGATAATCGACTCGAGATCTTGGCTAGGCTGGTGTTTACTTTTCCACTGTATGCCATGTTTTTTGAGTTTTTATTGTATGCTGTGATTGAATTTGATTGGTGTGTTTGTTTACTTTTTCTGCACTCTATGGATTGATGTAATGAGAGATAGTTTACTCTTAGGTTATGAAAGATCTGGATACTCACTAAATTTTTTGCAGGTGGCCACGCTCATGTAGGGCAATAAAGAGGGATAAATAAATTATAAATATAAATACTACAGGTGCTTCAGCTGTTTAGCCCCAACTAAAAAGGAGCATGGCTAAGTGTGTTTACTTTTCTGCATATATATATATATATATAACTGCTTGGGATGTATTTTAATATTTAAATGCTTAGAATAACTCTATAAGAGAGTCAAGATTTTTATTTTATTATTTATGTAATTTGTTTGAGTATTGATTTGTGAAAATTGTACTTTGAGTTTGGGATACATGGATCCAATGGTTGGATTTCAAAGAGGAAAGGATACCCCTTAGGGGATAGTCCTTTTCCATTTAGAAGTCCAAATTTGGATCAGTTTACTACCCAAAGTAGGAATGAGTAACCTTCCCATCAAGGGAAGAGTTCTCTTTTCCATTTGGGTATTCAAACATGAAGAATCCAAGGAGTTCGAGGAGGAGAAGACCAAGAAGTTAAAGATAAAGAGTATCCCACTCAAAGTCACTTGAGTCTGTATTAGGATTAGAATCTGGGTTATTGTCGGTGGTGCTCGACCACTTTTAATTCCTATAAATCTAGGCTGTAATAAGTAAGGCAATTTGACTATGGATATTTACTTAATTAATTTTATTATTTAACATGTTTGATTTAATTTGATTGCGTATAGGATTGCCTATTTTTTTAGTTTTTTGGTGCTTACATGTTGCGGTTGTTTTAGCCTGGATACATGGAGGCTCATGAGGGTATGAGAAAATTCTTTTATTTAAACTTTAATAGAAAAAAAATTTAGGATAACATAGAAACTCTAACGTTTTTAAGAAGTAAGCCCAGGTCCGTCGGGAGTTCTCATAGCATTTTGATGCATCTTCTTTCCTTTTATTAGGCATCTTCCCGCCTGTGGGTTCTGGCAGACCACCTGACCTATAATAGTGCAGATCTATTAAGGGGAGTCTGTGCAATCTAGGATAAAATTTATTTTTAAGCCTTTTAAAATTACTTCATTCCATTTTATGCATTGATCGAGTCAACTGGTATTCATTTTATTAGAAATCAATTACAAAAGTGTGTCTAAAACTCTAATTGCATTTACTCTAGCATTTTCACTCAACATAAGTCAAGGGGCCACTTACGACAATCTCTATATGTCGGTCTCAATTCTCAAAAGCTTTAATAATAACATCCTACCACTCTCACATTAAATGACTTGACTCATGGTTTTTAATTGCCTAGGTGTTTAGCTGGCTCGCCAATCCGCCGGGGTATGCTCAGATTTTACATTGCATTAGTTAGGTTCAGGCCACCGTGGTCTGGTGCCCAAATTTAGATTTAGGATCCGGGGCCGAATCTAAGTTATAAGACCCCAACCTCCGGGAATATAATCCCAAATTTCTAATAAATCATTCAACTCAAATTAAAGCATATCTTAATTTAAAACTTAAAGCTCAACACCTAGCTTAGGTTAGAACACTTTTAAATAGTTTTTGGAATCTCAAAGTGTCTCCTATCCCTCTTCCTTGACTCCAAAAATAACTATTCCAAATTTGATCCAATCCCTATTCAAACTCTGAAATTACCCTCTTTTAATATCCACTCTTGAAAATCTCTAAAGAAAATTTCTGTCGTTATTTTAATCGAGAATTTTCGTAGGGAATTCAACTTCCCTACGATGTAATTAACTATGAGGTCTTGCACTCGTAGGAGATTTAGAACCCACATTAATTTTCAAAATTGATTTTCAAAACTCAATTAGTCTTCCTTGGGAAAATTAAATTATTGACGATCGTTGTCATTATATTTGAATGATTGTTAATAAATGATTTCTTCTCCTTTTAGGGAGATATATCTTTTGTTAAAATAAATTTGAATATAAAATTAATGATCACTTCTCTTGATTATCATAGCCCGATATTTGACTAAACTTTATTTTGACTATTCAGGGCCATGTGAAGTTCTCTCTTAAATTCAATCACGGTATTCAAGATGGGATTTGAAATTCAAAATCTGAACCCCATTTTAAAATTTTATTTTCACCTCCCGAGGTGGTATATTTTTTCTGATGGGATATTTAATTTTAGAATTAGAACTCAACATCAATTTTAAAATTCCCCAAATAAAACTAAAACTTTTCAAAACTCACTTTCAACAACAAATACCACTGTAGCCCGTTTGGAAGCTATTAGAGTGTTACTAGTCTTTGCCTGTTATAAGGGATTTAAGCTTTACCAAATGGATGTCAAAAGTGCCTTTTTAAATGGGATCATAAAGGAAGATGTGTTTGTAGAGAAACCCTCTAGCTTTGAGAATTCCCAATTTCCAAATCACATTTTCAAATTAAAAAAGGCTTTGTATGGATTAAAACAGGCACCCAGATCTTGGTGTGTGAGGCTTAACACATTTCTACTAGAAAGAGATTGTGAAGGGGTGCGTAGACACCACCCTTTTTCTGAGGAGAGTATGAGTTGAATTACTCATTGTCCAGATCTATATTGATGATATACTTTTTGGATCTTCTGATAAAGACTTATGTGATGATTTTTTAAAAACTATGAGTAAGGAATTTGAGATGAGTATGATGGGAGAATTGTCCTACTTTCTTGGATTTAGCATAAGGAAAATAGATGATGGAACTTTTCTTAATCAATCAAAATGCATTAAGGATATCTTGAAGAAATATGAAATGGATAAAGCCAAGACAATCAACACTTCCATGAGTTCCAGTGTCCAGTTAGATAAGGATTCAAATGGAAAATCTGTTGATCAGAAGAAGTATAACGAAATAGTTGGATCACTTCCTTACCTGACTACTAGTAGATATGGTATTATGTTTAGTGTTTGCCTCTATGCTAGAATTTAGGCTGATCCAAAGGAGTCCCACCTGACTGCTGTTAAGAGAATTCTTAGATATGTCTTAGGAACCCAAAACATAGGAATCTGGAATCCTAGGCTTAGCACCTCTTTTAAAATTATAGGATACTCTGATTCTGACTTTATAGGATGTAAGGTGGATAGAAAGAGCACATCTGGAATATGTCAATTCAGAGGGCAATCTTTAGTCTCTTGATCTAGTAGAAAATAGAACTTTGTTGCACTATCCACTGCTGAAGCTGAATATATTACCTTAGGAAGTTCTATGGCCTAGGTCCTTTGGCTGAAATAACAAATCTTAGATTTAGGACTTCCTGTAGGCATAATTTCTGTCTTATGTGATAACACTAGTGCCATCTGTATTTCTAAGAACCGAATCCAGCACTCCAGGACCAAACACATAGACAATAGGCACCACTTTATTAGGGATTATAGTACCAAAGGAGACATAGAGCTACATCATGTAGCCACTGAAAACCAACTAGAAGATATCTTCACAAAACCCCAGGCTTTTAAAAACTTTATCACCTTAAGAACTAGATTAGGTGTGATAGATATTCATGCTTGAAATTGATACTCTCTATTTATGTTTCAGCACTTAGTTTTGTTTGATTTGGTTGTTTATTTCTTTTTATGCTGTTTTGCTTTCCTGCTAATTTTTCCTTTTTTATTATTATTTATCTGATTTGATTATTACTTTTTATGTGCTTTCCTCTTGTTAGTGATTTTCTGTTTATTTTCTTGAGAATCAGATCACTGCTTACTATTGTTGATCAACTTGAGTTCTAAATGAGAGTTTTGCCTTATTTTTTTTAGAAGCTTGTAAGTAGTGATTGATCTCTCTAAAATAATTAAAGGAGGAAACATTGATGATTGTTTCTCTTCCTCTAACTCTTTTAATAGTGTGTTTTTCCTTTTTGAATAAAAATCTTTTTCAAAATTAAAAAGTTGGACTTCGAAATAGAGATGTTTTTATCTCCCTATAGTAATCTATCTCATATGAGTAGTGTTCCAAATCATTAAATCACTTTCATGTTTTCTTAATCAAGTGGTTGCATTTATCTTATGAGAATCATTCTATTTTGTGGATTACTTTTCCTTATCTAAGAGAGTGTGTTTTTCTTCTCTTATATCTGAAAGATAATCTCACAACTGACTCTTTTAGAGATTTTAAAAGTAAGGAAGCTTACAAAAGATGCGCAAAGTGCGTTAATCAACTGCAAGAGAGGTATAAAATGAGCCCAACACTAAAAAGATGCACAATGTTCACCAATAAATTAAAAAGATACACAAAATATATCAAAAATCAAAAGATGTGTAAAGTGCACAAATTAATTGAAAAAGAGACACAAAATAAGCCTACAAAGAAAAAATTTTCCTTCTCTTTCAAATCTTTAAAAAATCTTAGAAGAATTTATGAGCCACTTAATATATTTAAACACTTGAGATTGAAAATCATGATTTCTGGTTCTTTACTTTGCAATAATATTTTATCAGACATTTTTTCAGAATGAAGTTTGAGAAGATCCATTTTTTTATCTAATTTCTTTTCTTCTGAATTATATTTTTATTTTAAAGGAATTTGAACATATAAGGTACCCGAGGTAGGGTTTACAAAAATCAATTCTCTAACTTTTCTAGATTCAGCTTATCAATTTCCTCTTATTGGCTTTTGAATTGAAAATTAAGGGAAAATTCTGATTTACTGGAGCTGATCGATTAAAAAAAAAACTTTATTTTTATTTTATTTTTGTTTGTTTATGTTTTGTGTAGTTTTGGTGTTTTGACTTATTTCTGTTCTATGTTCTATTTTTTGTTACTTTTCTGTTTCCTCCTTTTTGTGTTGTGAAAAGGGGGAGTAGTGTAGTGTTGTTACTGCTGTATTGTTTACCTATTTTAGTAAAATGTGATTTGCTTTGCTTATATTATTTTTTGCTCTATGTTCTATGTTATTTTTTCTACTTTATTTCAAATTGTCCAATAGAAGTTTGCCATCATCAAAAAGGGAGAGATTATTGTAAATCTGGATTCAAGCATTATAATTTTGATGAAAACAAACTTTCCTGTCATTACTACACATATATTTTGTTGCCCATGCCTAGTAACTATTCAGGTTCATAAAGATAATTATAATTCAAGCCAGCTCAAGATTCGATAGATTAGGACTGAGTCAATTTGTAAGTTTAAATTCCAATATTTTTTATCTTTTCTTGAGTCAAATGAAATAATATGGATCATGATTCTAAGTAAACTTGAACACAGACACTCAGGGGGAGAAGTTTGGTGAGTTAGAGTTCATATTTTGATTTTAATCCTATCATCTTGGACGATCCTTCCATCGTCCTAGACGATCCATTTAAAATAGGAACCCTAATTAGGGCATCCAGGTTAAGTAAAATTGATTAGGCAGATCATCCTAGATGATCCTCCCATCATCCTGGATAATATGTTTAATTTCAAAAATTAGCTGCCAGTCACATTTTAGGTAATATTTTATATTTAAAATTTTGTTCTAATTATCTTGAATGATCCAGGTCATCCTGGGCGATTCGTTACAATCATACTTAAAATAAGCCTTTGATTAGAGTCTAATTATGGTTAAATTGTTTCAATCATATCATCTCGGATGATCCTTTTGATCATCTTGGACGATCCTTTAAATATTATTGGATGATCTTTTTTTTGTCTAGGACCAAAACCATAATTTTTCCCTAATCATCCAGGAGATCATCTTGGATGTCCTGAAACTATCTCAGGACGATATGTTGATTGCCACCTAAATTGAACTAATCGTCTTTAGATGATCTCATAATCTTCCGGGATGATATGAACAAATTCCTCTGAAGATCTTATAGAGCAAAAGCAATCAACCTGGCTGAAAAGTGCTATTTTGTACTAATCATCCTGGATAATCAATAAATCATCTTGGATAATCTTTGATAGCCAGTTGAAAATTAGGGAATTTTTGTGGCTTCCTATTTAAGCTCCTTAACCATCTCTTCAGCAATCTTTTGTTGGTTTTTCCACTCCAAGAGAGCTTAGAGGAAAAGGAGAGTTTGGGAGAGAGAGAGGATATTGTGAGAGGGAGTTTGTGAGGGGATTCACAAAGGTTGCTCAAAGCAAGGATTCGACCATCATCTTCCTTATTCATCCTTGGTTCCATGGTGGCTCTAGGGAGATAATTATTAGCATCAGATCATGGTTCTCTGCCTGCTTCAGGAGGAAGCAAAAGGAGTTTTGGTTCTCTGCCTACTTCAGGAGGAAGCAAAATAATTATGGGTTCTCTGCCTACTTCAGGAGGAAGTAAAAGGAGTTAAGGTTCTCTACCTCATCGGTGTCGGTGGAAAGATTTTGTAAGGGCTTCTCCACCTTACTGTGGGAGCAAAAGGAGAGTCACTATAGTTTTTAAGTGCAATACCTAGAGGGGAGGCTCCAGGGAGTGGATGTAGGTCATGTTGGCCAAACCACTATAAATCTGGTATACTCTTTTCATTTATTTTTTTGTATTTTAATTTCTACATATTTTCTGTGATTTGATCTGTGGTTGAAATTCTATTTTTGATTATCTGCTTCTGCTTTTATTGATCATGTTTTAAATAATCAAAAAGATAAAAATATTTTTAAGTTTGTGCAAGAATTTTTAAAATTCAAATTCACCCTCGTCTTGGTTAGCCTTGGGACTATTCATAAGGGCTTAACAACCCTAAAAAACTTTCAAAGAGATGATGTACTCAATTGTATAGGATGATCTGATTCCTGTATGGGATGATATTTAAACGTCACCCATCGTCTGGGATGATTAGCTATGTGTTTATACTAATCAGACGGGATGAAGTTCTCAATCATACTGGATGATCCATATAAACACTTGTCCTAATCATACAGTAGGGTGGAGATTGTACTGGCTGAAAAGACATTTTTGAACAAATCATACAGTATGATCATGGATCATATTGGACGATCAAAAGTGCAAAATTGAAAATTAAGGCGTCTTTTGGAGGCTCCCTATTTAAGCTCCCATAAAGTCTTATGTAAGATCTTTTGTTATCAACTTATTTTGAGAGAGTGCTTAGAGAAGGAAGAGAGAGAGAGAGAGAGAGAGAGAGAGAGAGAGAGAGAGAGAGAGAGAGAGCTATAGGAGAGAGGGAGAGATTCTTGTGAGGGGGAGTTTTTGAGGGATTCACGAAGGTTACTCCAAGCAAGGTTTCCATCATCTTCTTCAAGCTATTTTTGTGATTCCTTGGTGGCTCTAGGGAGACATTCTTCAGCATCAGATTTAAGTTCTCTGCTTACTCTAGGAGGGAGTAAAAGGATTCAGGTTCTCTTCCTACTCCAAGAGGGAGAAAAAATATTTAGGTTCTCTGCCTACTCTACGAGAGAGTAAAAGGATTTGGGTTCTCTACCTACATCAGGAGGGTATAAAAGATTCAAGGTTTGTTGCCACCACATGGAGGGTATAAAAGCTTTATGTTCTCTGCCACACTGAGAAGGTGAAAGTGATTTTATAAGGGCTTCTCCGCCTAGCTATGGGAGCTAAATAAGAGACACTAAAAGGTTTAGTGCAATACTTAGAGGAGGCCTCTAGGGTGTGGACGTAAGTAAGATTTGACTGAACTACTATAAAATTTGGTGTGTTTATTCTTATACTTTTTCGTATTTTAATTTCTGCTCTCGTTTATGATTTTAGTAGTTTAAATTTCTAATTATTGTGAACTTAATCTTCTTCCGCGTTGTTCTTTCGCATTATGGGATAAACTTGTTTGTTTTAAAATATTTAAAAATATAAAAAGATTTTTCTTTTTTACTTTAAGTAATTTTTAAAATAACAAATTCAGCCCTCCTCTTGGTTAGCCTCGGGCTTGCTCTTAAAGGTTTAACAACCTTCACAAACATTCATCCAAAAATTCCAAAGATTAAAAAAATATTTAAAATTTCAGCAAACATTCATCAATATTAAAATCATTCAACCAACCCTTTAATACATAACAACCTTTCTAAAGATAATGTTTTTAGGATGGACTACCTCGGGCTACGGGGCTAAGTGTCCTAAGGAGGCCCAGTCCTCGAGCCTATGAAATAACACCATGAACTAATTCAATAGAGTATAAAACCTTAAAATAAATTGATTATTATTAATTTAACCAAATTAAAAATTCTCAATTCAATTACATTAACCAGGTTTTTAGGATGGACTACCTCGGACTACAGGGATAGGTGTCCTAAGGAGGCCCGGTCCTCGAGCCTGTGAAACAACGCCACGAACCAGTTGATGATAAGCTTAAATATATTAATTGTAAATTAATAACTAGCCAAATCAATCAAAATTTATTAAATCCTTAAACCTTAACCAATCAAAGCATTTAATCTATATTGGTTACTACTAGATAACCCAGGCCTACGAGGCTATTAAATTAGCCCCAAGGAAGGTGAAATAAACTTCACGGCCTTAGAAAGAAAGAAAGGTAACAGCCAATCAATCTTTAAAAGATAGTTAAAATTAATTCTAATATATTAATATTTAAACTTTAATCAAATTCTCTCCTTAAACCTTTCCACCATCTATAACCTCAAATAATTCTAACTAATTGCTCTATCTTGGACAAATCCAACCCACACAGCCTACCTCACATACTTTAGATGGTTTGCTAGGACACCACTTCTAGATCTAGGCTGGGCTAGTGTTCACTTTTCTACGGTGTGACAGGTTTTTGAGATTTCATTACATGCTGGTTAAAAATATGTTGATGTATTTATCTATTTAATTTTTATACTCTGTGATGTGATTGATTGTGCATTAGATTATCCTAGGTTAGGGACTATTTATATGCTAATTCAATTATATGTAGGTGACCATGCTCATATAGGGCAATTAAATATAAAGGGGGCAAAATAAATCAAGCTTTTAATTAACATATTTTTTGCAGGTGCTTCGGAATGCTTAAGTCCTCCTTTTAAAATTAAAGGAGCATGGCCAAGTGTGGTAGTGATTTGAGTACTTTAGTTTTTATTTATGTTAACTGCTTGGGATGATTTAATTATAATTACTTAGGATAACCTTGCAGGTTGTTTAAGTCTAAATTTTTTATTTAATTCAAATGTAATTTAATTTAAGTATTGAGTTACAATTTGTCAAGTGACATTTGAGATGGGACATGAATCCAATCTGAAATTTAAAGAGAAGGGTGATATCCCTTAGGGGAGAGTCCATCTTCATTTGAAGATTTAGATTAGGATAATTTTGAATATCCAAAGGGAAAAGATAATACCACTTTCGAGGGGAGTGTTTCTTTTCATTTAGATATTTGGACCCGATGATCTAAGGATCCTGTAGAAGGACGAAGAAGTGAAGAATGAAGACCCATTCTCAAAGTCACTTGTGTCTTAGGACTAGAAATCTCGGCTTATTGTAGTGGTACCTGACAACTTTAATTCTATAATTTTGGGTTATAATATTAAGTGGCACTTGCCACATAGACTTTCAATTTGAATATTAATTTAATTGATTTGATTATTGATTGATGTACTTGCTTTTTGATTAGCATTATTTATTTTTAGTAGTTTTTGGCAATTTTGCATGTCAATCCTTAATTTTGATCAGAGGCTCGTGAGGGTACAAATAAAAATTCTTCTCATTTAATTAAATAAAAAAATTTAAGCTCACATAAAAACTCTAACAATTTTAAAAGTAAGCACGAATTCAACGAGGGTCTCATGCATATATATTCAAATCTTCTCTTCCTTGTCAGGAACCTCCCGATCAGTAGATTTTAGTAGGCCACCTAACCTATTAGGGTGCAATCCTATCAAGGAGATGTTATGTAATCTCTATGATAAAATCTATTTTCTAAGCCTAATTTTTAAACTGCTTCATATATAATTTTAAGTATTTAACGAGTTAACTTGCATGCATTCCATTAAAAAAAAATTTAAATGAGTCTAAAACTTAATTATATTTTTATTTCAAGTTTCATATTACCCAATATAAGTCAAGGGGCCAATTAAGATCTGCTCTAGATGTCGGCCCCAATTCTTCAAAATTTAACATAATCAAATATCGTTACCCATTCTTTCAGAAAAGACTAAATTTATGGTTTTAAAGTGCCTAGGTGGTTAGCTGGCTCTCCAATCTAGGCCGCTGTAGGTCTAGGTTCACACTACATTAGATTGGTTCAGGTTATTAATTTTCAGTACCCAATTTTGACTTAGGGTTTGAGGCAGGTTGAGACTATAAGACCTTAAGCTTCAGGAATTGAATCCCAACTTTATAATAAAAATGGCAATTCAAATTAAATCTCTTTCAATCAAAATGCAAGCCTAACACTTAGGATAGACTGGGGTGCTTCTGAAATATTTTAGAAGCCTAAAGCACCTCCTACCTTTTCTTCTTTGACTTCCAAAAATAAGTCTTCCACTTTGATCTAACCCCTGTTGACTTTCCAACATCGCTTTATTTGTTATCAAGCCTTAAAATCTCAAAATAAATTTTCTACTATTATTTTAATCAAGAGTGTTCATAGGAAACTCCTATTTCCTATGATGTAATTAACTACGAGGGCTTGTGCTCATTAGAGATTTAGAAAATCAGATCAAATTTTCAAAATATTAATTTTTGTTAAAATTCAATTAATTGTGTTAATGCTAGGGCGTCCCCTGGAAGGGACGCATTGTATGGCCTGAATACAGCGACAAGTGTGCAAGGGCCGCTGCACCGCCGCCCGGGTGCAGTGTTAAATAGGCAAGGGTTACCACATCAAGGACGGATGTGGGCAAAGAAGCTAGTCCATGAAACTAAAATTAGGATAGGAACTTGGAATACAGGTTCCCTTACAGGAAAATTAATGGAATTAATAGATATTATGATTCATAGGAAGATAAATATTCTGTGCATTCAGGAAACTAAATGGGTTGGAGAGAAGGCTAAGGAGATTGATAGTTTAGGATTTAAACTTTGGTATTCGGGTAGGAGTCGTACTAGAAATGGTGTAGGTGTGATTTTAGATAAGAGTTTGAAGGATAATGTTATAAATATTAATAGAATTGGAGATAGAATTATAGATTTAAAGATTGTTGTTAATGCTAAGATTGTTAACATTATAAGTGCTTATGCTCCTCAAATGGGTTTGGATATGGATTCAAAATTAAAATTTTGGAATGACTTAGAAGAATTAATACAAAAGATACCTCTTGAAGAAAGAGTTTTTATTGGAGGAGATTTAAATGGACATGTTGGTAGAGAGGTAGATGATTTTAAAAGCATTCATGGTGGCCATGGGTTTGGAACGACAAATGAAGGTGGTAAGTCCATATTAGATTTTTGTTTAGCTTATGATTTTTTAATTGCTATTACATTATTTAAGAAAAGGAATGAGCATCTCATTACTTATAAAAATGGATATAGTACAACTCAGATTGATTATTTTCTTATAAGGAAATTAGATCGTTTAGATTGCAAAGATTGTAAAGTTATTCCGAGTGAAAACTTATGTACCCAACATCGTTTATTAGTTTTGGACTTGAAGATAATGGGGAAGAAATTAAAAAATAAAGTAAAACGTTTTCCTAGGATTAGATGGGGGCATTTAAAGAATATTAACAAAAATATTTTTGAGAGTAAGATTTTAGATCTTAAGATTTTGTCTGTGCATGAGGATGCTAATGTTATGTGGGAAAAAGTGGCTAGTAATATTAAGAATATTGCAAAAGATGTGCTTGGAGTTTCAAAGGGAAAGCTCCTAATAGTAAAAATAGTTGGTGGTGGAATCCAAATGTGCAAGAAAAGATTAAAAATAATAAGATTTGTTATAAAAATTGGTTTAATTGTAAAAATTCTGATAATTGGAAATTATATAAAGAGGCACGTAAGGAATCTAAGAAAGCAATATGTGATGCAAAGAGTTTAGCTTTTAGTGATTTATATAATAGATTAGATACTAAGGAGGGAGAAAGATATATGTATAAGCTAGCCAAACAAAGAGATAGGAGTAGTAAGGATTTAGTTCAAGTGAAGTGTATTAAGGATGAAGATCAAAAAGTACTTTTTTTAGAAGATGATATTCAACAAAGGTGGATGAGATATTTTGCTAAACTTTTTAATGAAGAATGTGAAAATAAAATTGACTGTAGTGACCTTAGCACCTTAAATGAAAATAAAGATTTCTGTTTTTATCGGCGTATTAGTAAAACCGAAGTTAGAGAGGCTTTAAAGAAAATGAAGGGTGGAAAAGCTATTGGACCTGATGATATTCCAATAGAGGTGTGGAAATGCTTAGGAGATGAAGGAATTTCTTGGCTTACTAAACTTTTTAATACTGTTTTGAAGACTAAAAAGATGCCAGATGAGTGGAGAATGAGTGTGTTAATCCCTATTTTTAAGAATAAAGGTGATGCACAAGATTGTGCGAATTATAGAGGAATTAAGTTAATGTGTCATACTTTAAAACTATGGGAACGAGTTATGGAGCATAGGTTGCGGCGTGATACTAATATTTCTCAAAATCAATTTGGATTTATGCCGGGTAGGTCTACTATGGAAGCCATACATTTATTAAGAGGTTTGATGGCGAAATATATAGAGAATAAGGAGGATTTACATATGATATTTATTGATTTAGAAAAAGCATATGATAAAGTTCCAAGAGAAGTGCTATGGAGAGTTCTTGAAAAGAAAGAAGTTAATAACGCTTATATTCAAATCATTAAAGATATGTATGTAGGAGCTATTACTTGTGTTCAAACACAAGGTGGTTTGACTAAGTATTTTCCTATTTCGGTTGGATTACACCAAGGATCAGCCTTAAGCCCATATCTTTTTGCTTTAGTCATCGATGTTCTCACTAGACATTTGTAAGAGGATGTACCTTGGTGTATGCTTTTTGCTGATGATATTCTTCTTGTTGATAAGACTAGAGAGGGAGTTGAAGGTAAACTAGAATTGTGGAGGTCAACCTTAGAGTCTAAAGGTTTTCGCTTGAGTAGATCTAAAACGGAATATATGGAGTGTAATTTTAGTAATAATAGACCTAGTGAGGGCATTGTGACTTTGGCCGATCAAGTCATTAATAAGAGTACATATTTTAGATATCTTGGATCTATTGCTCAGAGTGATGGTGATATAGATGGGGATATTATCAGCAGAATCCAAGTTGGATGGTTGAAGTGGAGGAATGCATCGGGCTTATTGTGTGATAGAAAAGTACCCCTCAAACTTAAGGGAAAATTCTATAAGATGGTGGTGAGACCTGCAATGCTTTATGGTGCTGAATGTTGGCCATTAAAAGAGAAGCATAATTCTAAGTTAAGTGTTGCAGAGATGAGGATGCTCAGGTGGATGAGTGGCTTTACCCTTAGAGATAGGATACGAAATGAGCATATTCGTGAAAAGGTTGGAGTAGCTCCAGTGGAAGATAAGATTAGAGAGAGTCGCCTTAGATGGTTTGGTCATGTAAAACGGCGGCCTCCCGATGACCCGGTTAGGAAAGTAGAGGTCTTAGATTTGACTTATGTTAAGAAAGGTAGAGGTAGACCTAAAAAGACTTGGTTAGAAAATATTAGAAATGATCTTTCTTTATTAGATTTAAACGAGAATTTGACTTTTAATAGGACACAATGGAGAAAAAGGATTCATGTAGCCGACCCCACGTAGTGGGAAAAAGGCTTGATGTTGTTGTTGTTGTTGTTAAAATTCAATTAATTATCTTTGAGGAAAATCAAATTTAATGATCATTATTATCAATTTCAAATGATTAATGATAGATAATATTCTCTTTCTCAGGAAGATATATTATTCTATTATAATAATTTTGATTATAAAATTAGTGATCCCTTATCCAGATTATTATAATCAAACACTCAATTAAACATCATTTCGACCCTCTGGGTCGTTCGTTATCTTTTTATGAGTTGACTTTTATAATCCGAACCCATTAGGGAATGATATTTTCACCTCCCAAGACAATATATTATTCATAATGAAGCATTTAATTTTAAAATTAAAATTCCAAAAATTTAATTTCTCCCAAAAAAAAGTTTTGAAAACCAAAAATGTTATAATTAAACAAGTTCCAAAATTGCTCTTCTAGTGCCATAGCGTTCGAAAGTCAGTAGCCCCACGGCATAACAATTATTTCTTACCAAGAGCATGATTTGTCTGTGAAATGACATGACTGTTCACTAAGTAACCGATCCATGTTAGCAAGTGCCTCGATGAAATTATATAAGTAATGTTGTGGCGTTAGTTCATTTATTGGTGTGTAGTGGCATTGATCTTTTTAGCACCACAGTGCCATATATCTACTTTATGTTTTTCTATAAATAGTCATTGGGTTATATTTATAAGAGAGTTCAATCAATTAGATAAATTCAGTATAATTTAGAGTGCTTATCTAAATTTCCCTTAGGGTGACAACTAAAGAAATTTAGGGAAGTACTGGATACCATCATTAGAGTGTTTAGCTTGTGTTTGTGGAAGCAAATATGCAAGTAAAGAGAGGGAGTGTAGAGGAGATCCATTGAATCATCATGGTGACTATCTCTTATATTTTCATTAAATCATGCTATTAATAAAAATAAGTTTGCTTCAATTAGACTCCATGACTGGCTAAATTCTTTAGTTCTGGATTGATGATGTAATAATTATATATAGTACTAATGAGTTCTCTTATTTCTTAAATAATTAAAAGACATTTTTAATATTACCAGATCTTAATTTAATATACATAGTGGTCATATATATAATTAAAATTAGGTGTAATATAGTGCCTCGACAAAGGGAAGCAGGCATAACCAGGAATATTGAATTAGTATACATCATACTAGGAATAGGGTATGAAATGTACTAAATTCGATATAACCATAGCAAGTTAGTGGGCATTCTTTGTTCCTACAAGTTTGATAAAGATCTAGGAATGCATATGCTTTGAATAGCATCATATTTAAAAGATAATCATTAGGAAAAATATGTTATTTATACTTATCAATCCAAAATATTATATCCACATATATTTTCATTATCTTTATTTAATTTTATTTAAGTGATTGAATCTCTACAAGATCTATTTTTATTGAGTAGGATAATTATTATAATTTTAGTAGACAATACTAGAATTTGCAAGTGAGCATATCTTTCTCATGGGATCGATACTTGACTCTATCACTATATTACTTGATTTAGCATATTTACTTACATATATTAAGTGGATTCTTAAAATTTATATAAAAAGACCTAAGCATTGTTAGATATTGATATAGCCCTAAATATTTTCACAATTCTATAGGTTACTCCACATCCCCTTCAAGTTTTTGGCATCATTGCTTGGTAAGTATTTTATTTTTTTGAAAAATTCTCAAAATATTGTTGAATTAATTGCATAATTAGACCTACTTATATTTTTATTTTTATTATTTTATTTTATTTTATTTTATTTTACTTCTATTATTTATATTTTTTTTATTGCATACTTTGTAGCCAAAGAAAATAACTTTTGACATTTAATCCTAAAATTGAGAGAATCCTTTTTAAAATTTGGAAAACTAAAATGATCTTGAAAATGGTTAAACATGAGTTAGTGCAAAATCCTTCTAGACCTCTTAAGGATTATGCAAACCCTTTAGTAGACGAAATTCATCATAGCATAAATATAACTACAATCTAAGCTAATAATTTTGAATTAAAACCTTCTATCATTCAAATGATTCAAAACTTTCAGTTTGAGGGAACTCTAGTTGAAGATCCTAATTTCCATTTAGCTAGTTTCTTAGAAATTTGTATAACATTTAAGTATAATTATGTCAAGGATGATACTATTAGACTTAGATTATTTCCTTATCCTCTAAGAGTTAAAGCTAAAATGTGGTTAAATTCTTTATCACCAAGTTCTATAACCACTTAGAATGAATTAGCTCATAAGTTTCTTGCTAAATATTTTTCACCTTAAAAAACTACCAAACTTAGAAATGACATAACTTATTTTACTTAGTTTAAAGGAGAATTCATTTATGAGAGTTAGGAAAGGTTTAAGGAAATGATTTCAAAATACCCACATCATGCATTACCTGATTGGTTGATAATTCAAATATTTTTATAATGGATTTGTAGGATCTCCTAAAGCTAAAATTAATGTTGCAGTTGGAGGTTCATTAATTTCTAAGCCATTTAAGAAAGCTTATGAATTAATAGAGAAAATAACTACTAATAAATTCTAGTGGCTTGCTGATAGGGTAAATCCAAAAAATGTTGTTAGAATTTATGAATTAGATGCTTAATCAATTTTGACTGCACAAGTTGTAATGATTTCTAGGAAGTTGAATATAATAGAAATAAATTCTGGAATTAGAAGTGAGACCTCAGGGGATTAAAATTTAATTGAAGATAATAATATGAAAGGAATTAAACATATTAATATAATTGGAAGAAAAAATAATTTCTATTCAAATACATATAATCCAAGTTGGAGGAATCATCCTAATTTCAATTGGTTAAATAATATGGGTGGTAGAAATCAAATGAATAATGGGCAGAATAATCAAGGAGTAAGTTAGAGCACTTCTCAACAACCTGTTGTTGATCCTAGGACTACATATGCTCCAAGATTTAATCAAAGCAATCAATTTGGAAATACAAAAAAAATTATAATGGAGGTTATAGTTATGTAATTAGGGAATCAATTACAAAATCAATTTGCTTCTACTAAAAATTTAGAGATCTAATTAAGTCAGCTTGCAATTTCAGTTAGTAGTAGACCATTTGGATCTTTAATGAGTAATGCTGAAGTTAACCTAAAAGTAAAAGGAAAAGATTATAATGGAAACAATTTACACCAGCCAAATTAAAAAATCTAGGGAAGTCTAGCTGAAGACTAAAAAGTTAGAGCTGTGTGGGAGGCTACCCAAAAATAGGTTTAGTAAGTGATTAAGTCTGGCTGAAGAATATAAACTTAGCGCTTATGGGAGGCAACTCACTTCACATGCTATGTATAGTGCTTAGAGGACTAGTTATCTTATAACCTGCATTTTATTATAAATATTATATTATCACATGTTTTATGTGTCTTTTATCGTTCATATGAAAGCATGTGTAGGGGTAACTGTTGTTTGTGTTTCTTTTATTTACATTTTATTGAAATTCCCCTCATATTTATTATAATTGCTTTTGTATTCTAATTATTTAATTAATCTTTGTAAAAATGATAATTAAATAATTATGAAAAATTAGGATAATATGAAAACCTTAGATCATAGCTCAAATGAATACTATTTATATTTTATAAAGTGGTAAAGAAACTGATAATTATTTGACTTAGATCATTTAAGTTATTGCTTTAATTTGAAAATATAAGTTATACCTTTATTTATTAAATTTTGAAATAAAGATGAATAATTAGAATTAAAGATTCGATATAAGTAGATTAAAATTAGGAATCATAAGCAATCTGAATTTTAAATTGGTAATCTTATTAAGTCCTTATATAAAACACGTTAAGATTAAAAAAAGAGTTTAAAGCAAAAACTGATATTCAAAATCATTAACAATGTACTACATAAGCTAAAGAGGAAAAAGAACTTTGAACATTGTTTAAAAAAAAAGAAGAAATAGAAAAAAATAGAAAAAATATGAGCACATTCAAAAATTGGTATCAATTAAAAGCTTAGAATCTGATATCAATCTTATACTTAAGTTTATAAAATACAAAATAAGGAAACTATTATAAATGATGGTGAACTAATTAAGTTTGAATTTTAACTACAAATATGTTTAATCATTAAGCTACATTATTCACTTTAAAATTTAAAATTAATAATTATATCTATAACCTGTAAATTCAAATTAGACAATATAAGAATGATTGATTAGTGTAATTATTTGTATTTTTTAAAACTAGAATTATAATCTTATTATTTTTACAACTTCTAGACCATGATTTATTATCCTATATTTTAGTAACTTTTAAATTATCAGTTTTTACTTTATTTAATCATTTCATCACAATTATAATATATTTATTTACTTGAGGAAAAGAAAGAGTTTAAGTTGGAGAGAATTTGATAAGTGTAAATAATATATTATTTTATGTGTTATATATTTAGTGAAAATATGTTATTATAGTTGTATTGTGTAGAAAAAATACATAAAAGGCATAAAGTTTACATTTCATATAGCGTCATGGCTTTAGAACAAACAACATCACAGCGCCATCAAAGACACCTTCGGAGCGCCTGAATATCGACATTGTAGTGCCAACTTCACTTTTGTACAACACTACGGCGTCAAAAGTTCAACTTTGTAGTGTCATGTTCTTTGTTGGACAGTGTTGCAATGGCACACTCTATAACACCTCGTCGCCAAAATTTCTCTTCTGGCGCCACCGTGTTTCAAACTCAGTAGCACCATGGTATAACAGTTATAACTTCCCAAGGACACGTTCTGTCAGCGAAACAATATGTCTGTTCACTAAGTAACTGATCTACATCAACAAGTGCCATGGCATAACAAGAAAAGCAGTGTGGTAGTGTTAGTTTATTTGTTGGGTGCAGAGGCATTGATCTTTTTAGTGCAGCATTACCAGATGCCTACTTTTTATTTTCTTATAAATAATTATTGTGTTATATTTGTAAGAGAGATAAGTCACTTAGATAACTTCAGTACAATTCAGAGTGCTTCTCTAAATTTCCATTAGGGTGACAACTAAGGAAATTTTGAGAAGTATTAGATACCATCATTAGAGTGTTTGGCTTTTGTTTGGGGAAGCAAATTTGTAAGTAAAGAGAAGGAGTGTAGAGGAGATCCCTTGAACCATATTGGTGATATATATCTCTTATATATTCTTTCTACCATGCTATGAATGAAAATAAGTTTACTTAAATTCTACTCCATGACTGACTAAATTCTCTAGTTTTGGATTGATGATGTAAATATCATATGTAGTACTAATGAGTTATCTTATTTCTTAAATAATTAAAAAGATTTTTTTCAAAATTACTAGATCTTAATTTAATGCACATAGTGGCTATATGTGTAGTTAAAATTAGGTGCAATGTGGGGCCTCGATGGAGGGAAGCAAGCATAACCAAGAATATTGAATTAATTTGCATCATACCTAGGCATAGGGTATGAAATATACTAAATCCTTAAGGAGATGATATAACCATAGGAAATCTATGGACATCCTTTATTCCTACAAGCTTGATAGAGATCTAGGAATGCATATGCTCTGAATAACATCATAATTAAAAGAGGGTCATTATAAAAAATTTGTTAGTTTTGCTCATTAATTCAAAACAGTATATCCACATTGTGTATTCATTATCTTTATCTAATTTTATTTAAGTGATGGAATCTCTAGAACATCTATTTTTATCGAGTAGGATAATTATTATAATTTTAGTAGACAATACTATTATTTATAAGTAAGCATATCTTCCTCGTGGAATGTATACTCTACTCTATCTCTATATTACTTGATTCGACATGTATACTTGATTATATTAAGTGGGGTTTTATAATTTTTATATCAAAGAAACTTAAGCATTATTAGGGAATGATAAGGCCCTAAATCATTTCACAATTATATAGGTTACTCCACATCCCCCATCAATCTCTGGCAAAGGTATGAATCAACCCAAAATTAACTCGATCACTCATTTGATGGAGTTTTGCAATCAAACTCTACCTATTGTCTATTTGGGCACCCTCTTTACAAGGGTAGAAAGAAATCATTTCTCTTTGATAATATTTTACAAAAATTCAAGATAGGATCTCTATTTGAGAATTTAAATTATTAATGATGGCTGGCATACTTACTTTAATTAAAAGCGTTCTTTGTTCTATGCCGATTTACTTATCTTAAGCTATTGCTCCAACATTAGAAATTTGCAAAAAAATGGATAAGCTTCATAATAAATTCTTTTGGGTTTCTTCTCATGATCATAAAAAGATTCATTGGAAAGATTGGAGCTCATGTACTAGTCATTTTAGGGAGGGTGGGGTGGGTTGTAAGCCCATCCATGTTATGGTTTATTATTTCTCTAGTAAATTATGGTGGAATTTCCGTATTAGTCAAACTTTATGGTCCAAATTCATACATAAGAAGTATTGCAATAATATTCACCCTATTCTATGTGCTTATAAGAAGGGTCAGTTTGTTATTTGGTCTCATATTTGTAAAGTTCAATGATTTGTAAAGAGTTTATTCAAGGGGGTATTGGTTTAGGGTCCTCTTATTTCTGGCAAGATGATTGGATTGGGTATGGATTTATTGAAGCTATTCTAAACTCGTACACCTTAGCCAATTCAAAAGTTTCTAACTTCATTATGAATGACAATTGTAATTATAATCTTATTAGGGAATATGTTCCCTCACATATTACTAAAGACATCTTTCATATCCCTATAAACTTGTCTTCGAAAGTCCAACATATTTTCAAGTTGCCTATTGATGGTGACTTCTCTAATAAGGTAGTTTGGAATGATTTTAGGTTAAAATCTCCTATCAATCAACTTCTTCATAAAATTTGGAACCTTGCTATCCCTCCTAGCATTTCCATGTTAGTTTGGCTAATTCATAAAGGCTTTATTCCTACTGATGATTTGCTACAAAAAAGGCTCTATTCTTTCTTTTAAATGTCAATGTTATTATAATTTTGAGAGCATCTCTCATGTTTTTATTCATGTTTCCATTATCTTTAAAGTTTGGTACTATTTGGATAATGTGTTGGGTCTTAATCTGAATTTTTATAACTCCAATTATCATTATATTCTTGCTCATTTGTTTCATAAAAAATCTTTCGGCCATATTTCTACTATGGTTCTTATGATTATTTTTTTGCTTACTTTGGATTGAGAGGAATAATTATAAGTATTTTGGCATTACGATGAGCTTTGAAAGAATTATCATTGGTATTAATAATAAAATTCAATATTTAGTGGCTGCTAAGTTTCTTCATTATAAGCAATTAAAAGGGAATCACACTTGTTTGTCTTTCTTTCCAATTTCTTTTGGTGTAGAATACATCGATAGGCCTCCCAATATTTTTTTATTGGTTCAAGGCCAAATTGAATCAATTTAAACTCAACATTGATGGCTCTATGTCTCCATATTCTACTAGTTGTGGTGTCATTGCTAGAAATTATCATGGTAACATCTTTCTTACATTTTCTGCCTCCATTTCCATGACTAATGTTATCATTGCTAAGGCTAAGGCCTTATTTATGGGCTTGAAGTTTTGTTTGGATTGTAACATTCAAAATCTCTAGACTTAGTTTGATTCTCCATTTTTAGTCAAATTAATCATGAGTAGCAAATGCCATAATGCCTCTCTTCACAATATTTTTAGAAGCTTGAAAGCATATCTTGATCGTTTGGATTATGTTTTCATGCATATTTGTAGAGAAGGTAATTGTTGTGCTGATTGGCAGGCTAAAATGTGTCTTTTATTTCCACCAATGAAGTTTATCACAACTTAAATGATATGCATATTTTGAGGGATTTTAAGAGATTGGATAAATTGCTTTACCTTACTTTAGGCATATCTAACCCTATTTTTGTCTGCGGTTTGCATGTTATTATTTAGTAGGCATTTAAATTTATATTACTTATCAAATTGGTTTTCATTTTTTGAGAATCTCCTTATGGTTTTTTTTATGACCCAGTTCCTTATGTGTCTGTGGTTCCTTTGCTATTGGGGGTCTATGAAAGTTCATGTAGGTTGTTAGACCGTATAGAACTGTCCCAAGGCTAACAAAGACGGGAGTGAATTGGTTATTTAAAAAATTACTTTGGATTTTTTGGAAACCTTTTTGGATCTTTTTTAGAAAAATAATTAAATCACTATCTTATAATTTACAATTGTTTAGATATGATTATCACAAAAGATTTTTCAACCAAAAAATATTTAAGTGTAAAAAATAAAAAATGCAGAAAATTAAGGAGAACAGAAGAACACCAAATTTTATAATAGTTCAGTCCAACTAGACCTACATCCACTCCTTGAAGACTCCTTCTTCAAGTATTGCACTAAACAATAATGTCTCTCCTTTTGCCCCCATAACAAGGCAGAGAAGCCTTTACAAACTCTGTTCCCCCAACCTGGTGCGGCAGAGAACCATCGTCCTTTCTCACCCTCCTGGTGAAGGCAGTGAACCATCGTTCTTTTTCACCCTCCTGGTGAAGGCAGAGAACCATCATCCTTTTTCACCTTGCTGGTGAAGGCAGAGAACATATACACAATTTCGAAGATCTTCTCTCAAGAGCCTCAAGAAGAGATGGGCAGAAACTTGAAGAAGATAAAGAGATCCTTGCTTTGGGCAGCCTTATGAATCCCTCACAACTCCCTCTCACTTGATCTCTCATACTTCACTCTCATAATCTCACCCAAACATTCACACTCAATGACCACTCTCAAGAGAAATTCACAGCAAAGGTTTTAAGTGGAAGTTTTTAGGACTCCTTATATAGGAAATACATTAAAGATCATCTAAAAATTAAAAAATTCAAGTGAACTGACATAGGATGGTACTGTACGATTGTGGATCATCTCATATGATTAGTTCAAAAGACAAGGCATCATCTAGTATGAACTAGTACAAACCCAATTTCATACACTGTTAGTCGTCCGTATGAATGCATATCATACTGTACGAATAGTTCAAAAATTACGGCATCATCTAGTATGATCTGGTACAAACCTCATTTCGTACACTATCAGTCGTCTGTACGAATACAGTGCGTACTATATCAACAGTTTAAAAAATCAAGGCTTAGTTCAGTATGAACTTGTATGATTCAATTTCATACAATGTTAGTCATATGTACGAATACAGATCATACTGTACGAACAATTCAAAAATTTAAGCAATGATTTGATTAACTACACCTTGGAGGAAAATAATAATTCAAATCATATAGTATGTTTGGAGATCATACTATATGATTTGTTTTAAAAATTTAAGTTTTGTCTCTCTCCCCTTATATGTGTGTCCACGATTACCCAATTACAATCACACCCTCTCAGATTCAAGAAAATAAAAAATAGAAATTTTTAATATGTTCTAGGAGAAATAATAAAGTGAGAAATATAATATTTAGTTATCATAAAAAATCACAATATTATTTCATGAGTTGCAACAATCTTCTCCTTTTTGATGATGATAAAAACAATTATTGTTTGAATTAGAATTTAAAGTTCTATTCTTCTAAACTCCCCCTTAATGAACGAAAAATTAAAGTCATGGGGAAAATAAAAAACCATCCTTCTTCTTTTTTTTATTAAGAAATACATATGACACATGACAAACACACAAAAAATACCAACATCAAAACACAACTACAAAACCAAGAAAACTAAAATAAAAATTAAATTAGAGGAAAACAAACATAATTAAAACAAAAACAACAAACAAAGACTTCCTCCCCCTTTTGACATCAACAAAATGAGAGGAAAAAAACAAAACAATAAAAAAAGTAGTGAAAATCTCAAAGAAATGAAAGATACTATTGACAAATTGAAAAGTTGATAAGGAAAAAGAATGTTAACATCTTGCAAATATAACACATGCAATAACTCATGGTTTAAATCAAAGATAAATAAGATAAGAATAGTTTATCGAGTTCATTGTTCACTCTAGAAAGAAGAAATATCAAATAGAATAATTATTGCAAAATTAGTTAAATGAAAATCCAATAGTTTCAAATTTGATAGTTGAAATTATCATTTAGTGCATGGAGTTTTCTAAGAATTAAAGATATAGAGGAAAGAACTAAATGAAGTGTGGGCACATTTTATGCCTCTTTATCAATAAGAATGGACAATTTTGCTTGGCGAACATTACACATATTTTGATTTTGAACTTTATTTGGTGAACATTGTGCATCTTTTCATGTTAGGCTAATTTTATGCCTCTTTTCAAATTTGGCATACTTTGTGTATCTTTTGACAGTTCATTCTTTCCACAACCTAAATCAATAAATCTTAGCTTGTGTGATTATCTTCCAAACAAAAGAAACAAACTTTCTCGCATAAGGAAGATTAAACTACAAAATAAAATCCTAATTGATAAGAATAAAATCAACATAATGAACAAGAAAATTAAAAAAAAAGTCATTCTCTTTGCAACAATTATTACTATAAGATAAACATCTATTGGAACATGAAAATGATCTTCTTAAGAAAATCTAATTTATAATTTGATTTAAATTTTGAGAAGAAAAATTGTAAGGAAATAACATTGTAATGCAAAAATAAATATTTCTATTCCTTATATCAACATTTATAAATTAGTCGATAGTAACTTATAGATAATCCCAAAGAATTAAGAATAGAACAAGAAAATCATGTCATTCATTTCAATTTTTTTTTAATAAACACATAACATAGATTTAAATAAGAAGTAACTACAACTGATCCAAAACATCTAAATCAACTGATCCAAAAATAATAAAAGCAACTGATCCAAATACTATCTCATAAAGACTAAAATATTAAAACATGCACCAACAAAAACTAAACTAATACCCCTAGGGATCCTGATCAGGAGGAGGCTGTGGAGGACTAAACATGGAAAAATAGATGTTGATGGTAGCTACTTAAGTATTCAGTGTGTAAAATTATCCTCTAACCCAGCCCATGTCCTTATTATATCTGAATCCTACTGGTCCAAATGAGTCTCAATATAATCAAAATGTTGATCAAAATGAGTCTCGAGGCGATCAAATCTTTGAACCACTTCTTGATAGAAATTATGCTAAGGTCTAAGAGCAGGAGCAGGTGCAGAACCTGGTGTAGGTCCTCCTTCTTTATCAAATTCTCCTCCCTCACCCCCTTGGTCCCAATGGAAAAGAGTACGGAAAGAAGCATATGCAAAATAGTAAGCAAAATTATTAGGAGGATTGGGATGGATGAGATTATACTTCTTTTCAATGATATAGGCAATCAGGTAACCTAAAGCCACATTCTTCTTTCTTCTAGTGGAAGGAAGTCTAATGTCAGTAAGGCTAGTGATATAGTCCAGAATTAATCGGGCCTCATCAATTGGATTATTGGTCATGATGTAGTAGGTTACAATTGAGAGCAATCACCAACTTTAAAAATAACATAAGTTCTTAAAACATGCTGGATGATCCTTGCATTTTGATTTAAGGTATGAACATGGGGTAAATGATTGATTAAAGGTATACCCCTAAGAGTTTGGTTTACAGGAGACCAATCAAAATTATTTCTAGAAATTAAGAAATGGGCTCTAACTCCTTCAGTTCTAAGATATAGAAAAGTACCTAAATCTTCCTTGGTGATCTCTACTCTTTGGTGAAAAACATAAGAAGCAATATGGTGTGGTTTTCTCTCATTCTCAGATTAGCCAGAAAGTAGTAAAATGTATCAGAATGGAATGCATAGATTAAGGTGAGAATGAATGAAAATCGCGTAGAATCGAATAGAGGCAATAAAAAAAAAAATAATGTCTTCTTTAATTAGAAGATTAGATGGAGTGATTTTTGCCTCAATAAAATGGTTGTAGGCTTCTTCATTTTCTCTCAAGAGAAAATTATCATCTAGTTGATGAGAATGAGATGAAGAGCCTCTGGAATGTTGAGCCCATTGCTGTTGCTGCTTGCCATTTGGAGAGGATTGAACACAAGTTAATTTCAAAGTGAAAGGTTGTGACGAATGTTAAAGGAAGATTTCCAATTTATAGAAAATGGCATATTTCGTATAGTACGAGTTAAAATTGTATGTATGAACATGGGTTCGTACATACAAATGAAAATGGTCAATAGCAATTATTTCAGCAAAATGTCTTTTCGGAAAGTTGCCTTTATGATGCGTCATTTCGTATGATCTTTGACCAACCAGATCATACAGATGAATAGGTGGGATGATCAGTTAATAATAATCATACCTGCCAGTTAGGTTCATCCGTATGCAAATCAATAAATGGACCGTACAGATGAACTGGTGTCCGTATAGATGATCTTTAAAAAATAATAACTGCTTTCAGAATTCCCTCCATTTCATACAGATGAAAAAATAAACTGTATAGATGATGACATAATCGTATGATATAAAATGTTTACAAAATCACATTTTTGTTTGGCCAACTCAGAGAAAAATATTATGCAAAATCTAGAGAGGCTGTACATTATAAAAGTGGTTTGTACAGTACAAATTTAAGATAAACTTTAGATTTGCATATGATAATCAAGATTCTTTTCCAAAAATAAATCAAATAAGATCCATAAGACACAAAAATGAAAACAAAAATAATACAAAAGAGAAAACTAAACCTAAAATAGTGAAAAATAAAAATCAAACAAAAATAAATCATAAACAAAGAACAAAACACAAACATTAACAAAAAGAAATACACCACAAATGCAATTTGTAGAATTTACAATTTTCAAGCATGAATATCAATAACACCCAATATGGTTCTCAATATACTAAAAATTTTAAAAGCCAATAGTTTTATAAAAATATCTACAAGTTGATTTTCAGTAGACACATGATTTAATTCAGTATCTCCCTTGGTGACATGGTCCCTAATGAAATGACGTCTTATATCTATATGCTTGGTCCTTGAGTGTTGGATTGGGTTCTTTGAAATACAAATGACATTTATATTATCACAGAAGATTAGAATAGTGCTAATTAAAAAGCCTAAATTCATGAGTTGTTATTTGAACCAAAGAACCTATGCCACACAACTTTTTAAGGCTATATATTCTGCTTTAGCTATAGAAAAGACAATTGAATTCTATTTTCTAATAGACCAGGAATCTAAAGAGTTCCTTATGAATTGATAAGGTCAAGAAGTACTTTTTTATCAACCCTACACCCTACAAAATTTGAATCAGAATATCCAACGATTTCAAAAGAGGTGCTGTGCCTAAGATACCAAATCCTTAAGTTTTGAGTTGCTAAAAGATATCTCAGAATTCTTTTAATAGCAGTCAAATGGGATTCTTTTGGATCAACTTGAAATTTAGCACAAAGATAAATACTAAACATTATATCAGGTCTGCTAACAGTTAAATAAAGTAATGATTCAATTATCCCTTTAAATTTCTTTTTCTCAATAGATTTGTTATTAGAGTCCTTATCTAACTGAACTGAGGAACTCATGGGAGTATTTATTAGTTTAGCTTTATTCATTTCATACTTCCTAAGGATGTCCTTAATGTATTTGGGCTAACTAAGAAAGGTGCCATCCACTTTCTTCTTTATGGTAAAACTAAGAAAGTAACTCAAGTCTCCCATCAAATTCATTTCAACTTCCTTACTGATTATTTTTGAAAATTCATCACAAAGGCTTTTATTTGAGGATCCAAATAAGATGTCATCAATATAAATTTGAACAATGAGAAGGTCATCTCCTAATCTTTTTATGAAGAGATTGGTGTCCACACTTCCTCTAATAAAATCTCTTTTTAGTAGGAATATGATTAGCCTTTTATACCATGCCCTAGATACCTGTTTTAGTCCATATAATGCCTTTTTTAATTTAAACACACAATTAGGAAATTAAGAATTTTCAAAACCTAGGTGTTGCTTAGCATAAACATCCTCTTTAATCACCCCATTAAAAAAGGTACTTTTAACATCCATTTGAAATAATTTAAATCCTTTAAAATAGGCAAAACCTAGTAGCATCCTTATTGCTTCACGTCTGGCTATAGGGGCAAAAGTCTCCTCAAAATCAATTCCTTCTATTTGATTATACCCCTTGGCCACCAATATTGCCTTATTTCTAACCACTACACCTGAGTTATTCATCTTATTTTTGAAAACCCACTTAGTTCAAACAACACTTTAATTTTTAGGTATTTCTACCAACTCTCAAACATCATTTCTAATAAATTTATTCAACTCTTCTTGCATAGCTAAAATTTAAAATTTATTAGAGAGTGCTTGATTTATATTAGTGGGTTCAATCATTGAAATAAATACTGAGTGGTTCACTTCTTTGCTTAGTCCATGTCTAGTTCTGACACCTTCACTCAGGTCTCTTAAAATCAATCCTCTTAAGAAAACTTGTGAATTACCTAGACATAAGTGCAATATCTTCTTCATCCTTAGGCATTGATTGATCACTCTCTGAATCATCATCTTTCAAAGTTATATTTCTCTCTTTCCTTTTGTCACCTGCATTAATTTGTCTTTGATTCACTGCTTGCTCGTAAGTAATAAGTGATCCAAGCAAATTATCAATAGAATATAAGTTTAGGTCTTTAGATTCAATTATGACAGTAATTTTTACATCAAAAGCAGTAGGTAAATAATGTAGAATTTTATTAACTTTCTTCAAATTTGTTTGTTCTCTACCTAAAGCATGCAATGAGGTAACAATCTAAGTAAACCTTGTATACATATTAGAAATTGATTCATTTGGTTTCATGCAAAGTAGTTCATAGTCATGTAATAAAATATTCAACCTAGATTATTTTACCTTGTTCGTTCCTTCATAAGTTATGCAAAGTCTATCCCAATTTTTTTCCAATTTTATGAGTAGAAACATGCATGTTATCCTCAAATTTTAAAGTACAAAAAAAACTATTTAAACATTTGGCATTTAACTGTGCTAATTCTCTTTCTTCTAAAGTCCAATCAGTAAATGGTGTTTCAATTCTAATGCCATCAATGATTCTAGTAGGTGCAGTATAGCCTTCTTATACTAATATCCACATGCGATAGTCAAGCGATTACAGAAAAATAGACATGTGAGTTTTCCAAAAATTAAAAGGAATATTATCGAATAAAGGAGGTCTAGTGATCGAATATCCTTCAATAGTATTTCAATTTCTAAAATTAGCCATGATTATTTTTTAAAAAGTAGTATAAACCATAATTTTTGAACCTCGCTCTAATACCTCTTAAAGGTTTGTATAGGTTGTTAGACTATATAGAACTGTCCCAAGGCTAACCAAGAGGGGGCTGAATTGGTTATTTAAAAAATTATCTTAGATTTTTGGAAATATTTTTGAATCTTTTTTAGAAAAAAAATAAATCGCTGATCTTATAATTTGTAGTTGTTTAGATATGATTATCAAAAAAGATTTTTCAACCATAAAATATTACAGTGCAGAAAATAAAAAATGCAGAAAAATTAAAGAGAATAGAAGAACACCAAATTTTATAGTGGTTCGGTCCAACTAGACCTACGTCCACTCCCTAAAGACTCCTTCTTTAGGTATTGCACTAAACAATAGTGTCTCTCTATTGACCCCCATAGCAAGACGGAGAAGCCTTTACAATCTGTCTGCCACCAACCTGATGTGGCAGAGAACTATCATCCTTTTTTACCCTCCTGGTGAAGGCAGAGAACCTTCATCCTTTTTTACCCTCCTGGTGAAGGCAGAGAACCATCATCCTTTTTCACCCTCCTAGTGAGGCAGAGAACCTAGACACAATGTTGAAGATCTTCTCTTAAGAGCCTCTGGAGGAGATGGGCAAAAACTTGAAAAAGACAAAGAGATCCTCACTTTGGGTAATCTTGTGAATCCCTCATAAATCCCTCTCACTTAATATCTCACACTTCACTCTCATAATCTCTCCCAAACACTCATACTCAATGGCCACTCTTAGGAGAAATTCGCAGCAAAGGTCTTAAGTGGCAGTTTTTAGGACTCCTTATATGGAAAATACATGAAAAACTATCCAAAATTCAAAAACTCAAGAGAACTGACATACGATCATATTGTACGATCGTGGAGCATCCCATATGATCAGTTCAAAAGATAGGGCATCATCCAGTATGAACTGATATGAACCAAATTTTGTATAATGTTAGTAATCTGTATAAATGCATATCGTATCGTACGAACAGTTCAAAAATTGGGATTCGTCCGGTATGATTTGGTATGAACCTCATTTCATGCACTGTTAGTTCTTTGTATGAGTACAGATCTTACTGTACGAACAGTTCAAAAAATTAAGGCTTCATTTGATACGAGCTGGTACGATCTAATTTTGTACACTCTCAGTCGTCCGTATTAATACAGATCGTACCGTATGAATTGTTAAAAAATTTAAGCCATGATTTGATTAACTGCCCCTTGGAGGAAAATAAAAAGTGAAATCATACAGTATGATTGGAGATCGTACAGTATGATTAGTTTTAAAAATTTAAGTTTTATCTCTCTCCCCCTATGTGTGTGTGCACGGTTACCCAAATACAATCACACGACCTCAAACTCAAGAAAATAAAAATAGAGATTTATAGACTCTATTACATGGAATCCTATTTTAACATTTCTTCAAGTCTTTATCGATCTGGGGTAGTATATGATTACCCTAAAATATTAGTACACAAAAAAAAAATAGAAATCTCCAATATATGTTAGGAGAAATAATAAAGTGAGAATGATAATATTTTATTATCATCAAAAATCATAATATTAATTAATGAGTTGCAATAGTCTGCTCTTGTGCTTCTTCTTTGTTAGATGTGGTCTTTGTGCTCTCTAGATTTTCCTGTGGTGTTGTTGGTGGTTTTTGTAGCTGTGCTTATTTTTGGTTACTTATCGAGCATCCCTATGGTTCATCTCTTTATTTGTGGTTTTCTTGTTATTTCTTTTATGGAGTTGGGTTTATGTTGGCTGATCCCCATTTTTGGATTATCTCTTTTGTTGAATGTTTCACTTTCTATTTTGGTTAGTTCGCCTTTTACAGGCTAAGGCTCCTGATGTGCTGTTGCTGATCTTTTTGGTGGGGCACTCCTGCTTGTGATAATTCCTACTACAGGTTTTTGCACTTCTCTTCATTTTTTCCACTAGGTGTTGCTCCATATTTTTGGGTGATGGCTCCTGGCTTCCCATAGAATATTCCTAGGGTTTTTTGTAATTAGATAGGGATTCATGGCTCTTAGGACTTATTTTGTTTTGATTGTAAATCCTTCGAGTAGTAATGAGCTATTCAGCCCTTTTAAGGACCTATAACTTTTTATTTTTATTAATGTGATGCCCGTGAACATGTTTTAATTAAAAAAAAAGTAACTGGTATTTGTAATATTTTAAAAATTAATATTCATAATATGAACTCTATATTTTAGACTCATCGATGACCAATATAGGGAAGGGAAGAAATAGTAAACTACATTATTATTATGTTGATTTATTTTATACTATTATTGATATGAAAATTCAAGAATTGAACAATCACTTCTCTGAAACTAACACTGAGTTACTTCTTTGTCTGCAATCTCTTGAGCTAAGTGATTCATTTTTTGCTTATGATAAGAGAAAACGTATTCATCTTGCAGAGTTATATTCAACTAATTCTTTTGAAATTAAGCTTATAACTGTCAAACACCAGCTATTCACATATATTATTGATATGCTTAGAAAAAAATTATTCTCATCTTTGAGTAACATTATTGATATTGCAGAAAACAATTTATCGAAGTTAAGAAGGATTCTATGTATCCCCTCCTTTATAGGTTTATTATATTGCCATTAACTTTGCTAGTTATTATTGCGAAAGTTAAGAGAGCATTTTCTGTAATAAAGATTATCAAGAATCGATGGCACAATAAAATGTGTGATGACTGGATTAATAACTGGTTAGTGTTATACATTGAGAAAGATGTATTTAACTTGATTTTTAATAAAGTTATAATGCAACAATATAAAAAATTGTAAAATAGAATGCAAATCTTGTATTTTATTTTTAATTTATTAATTATAATGAAATGAAATTCATTACTTTGAATATTATCATATATATATTATTATTTTATATTTAATTACTCATGTAATCAATTTTTTCGCCCTCAAAATTATGGTTGGTTCTGCCCCTATGCACAAGAGCTTTTAAGACAAATGGGCAAAGGGGTGGTTAGGACACAATCTAAATAGAAAAAATGTAAAGACTTTATGATAGTTTTAACTATCATAAAATAAATACTATTTCCTTAATTTGTAGTGATTCAAAATGTTGCTACATGAGACTTATAACATTGGTTCAAATATTGCTACTATTATATATTATGATTAATATCAAAATTTGATAGTGGAAGTAGATGATAAGTTAAATGAATTTTTCATCATGTGGTATCAACATATATGACTGTCTTTCGTAGTGATGTTGGTGCTGAGAGTATAAGATCATGATTATCAATTATAAGAAAAATCACATAATAAAAAATACCTCCAAATGGAATCAATGCTTGAAGCTTGGCATTAACATTAATTATGGGTAGTTTTTTGTCTTTAGCAGTGTTGAGAATAAAACTATGCATTACAACAAAAAGAAAAAGAAGAAAGAAAGAAGAAAATGAACATTGGGATATAAATGATAAAAATTGAAATCGAGAAAAAACATTGAGCCAAATCACATCAAGAAATGCACTATGAAAATGATAGAAATTATACAAATTACCCTTCGCACTCTCTTTCCTTCTCTCTTCTCACACTATTATACACTCAAAGTAGACAAAAGACA
This sequence comes from Dendrobium chrysotoxum, assembly GCA_019925795.1. Lineage (NCBI taxonomy): Eukaryota > Viridiplantae > Streptophyta > Magnoliopsida > Asparagales > Orchidaceae > Dendrobium > Dendrobium chrysotoxum. The sequence continues at coordinate 45,284,891 of CM034303.1, forward strand.
CATTATAACTACACCAACAGATGCAACCCTTCAAGTAAAATGAGAAAAGTTGCTCCACCTAACTTGTAGCACTACAACATTGTACCTTTAATGCATCAATGCTGACTCATTGCATTGTGGGGTTGTGAACTACAAAACTATGGTGCTATGCTCTTCATTTTAGAGGAGTTCTACCAATACCACCTTGGCATTGAATTTATATCACCATGGTTGTATATAGACAAGAATTGTTTTTTATAGGCTTCCCCCTCAAACCCCCAAGCAGGAGTGTGCAGCCCCTTGTGACCCCTAGAGTGCTCCTAGTCAAGCTCAACTAATGGAATTGAGGTCTGTGTCAACAGTACAATTTAATTGATCGACATAATCAAATTCCACATATAACTAACAAGCATATAACATTAGGCATCAACAAGTAATATCATCAATAAGCATATTAGTTGTTATAAAATAAGTGACAACATATTAAAAAAATAAAACCATTAAGAATCGAGTCAGAGGTTTGAGAATTTAAGAAAATGTTTCCTAAATGGATCTAATTTAAAAGGTAGCAATTAAATTTGAGAAGTTAAGTTTAATGAAATACTGTTATGAAATTTATACTTATTTGAAATAAATAAGTGTTACTATAGCCATTTTGTCAAGTGGATGAAATGCTATGCTTCTTAGTAACATGCATGTTGCCCAACAAAGCACAAGTTGATCCAAAAGGTTATTGGTGGCAATGTTGCGATCTTAATGGTGGTGACAAATTAGAGTTTCATAAAGAATCAATGTTTTGCTCCCCATCACCACCCACACACACACACAACATACAAGCACATATCAGCACCACTACTCATTTTAGATACTCACAAAAAAAAAAATTTGAGTGCTTTGTGGCATATTATGATATGTTTTTTCTTAGATTGAGTTATTTTTACTATTTCTATATGAGTAAGAATTCCTATGGAATAACCTAGAACGTGGTTGAAAAGATGTTTAATAGTACATGATCATAAATTGTGAATGTTATTGTTACTCAATGATGGTTGATAGTGGACACCATGGGTTATTGATGGTGGGCAAAGGTGATAGTAGATAGTAGGTTTCTTCCTTGTTGTTGATGGCATCATTGGGAAATGTTAGGCATCAAGGCGGGTGTCTATTATGGACTTAGATAATGGTTGATGGAGAGCACTAAAAGGGGTGCTAGGTGTTGGCAGAGGAGGTTCTAGAATTCTCTGTGTCTTATAATACACTCCTTTGATATCCTTTTGAATGCGTAGAAGTATGACATATTTATAGATTTTTGAATGAGTATTCATGTAATTTTAGTTGAAAATTAGAACACTTCATTGAATATTTCATGTTGACTTCCGCTGATGATTCAATTTTTTATAGACATCTTAATTTTTATTAACTTTAAAATTGACTAATCTTAAAATCAGCATATTCTACTTATCAACATGTTCATTTTATTTATAAGCAAGCAAAAACCAAAGGCCATTAGATTCCTCAAATGTTCTCAAGTATTTTCACTGAGTGCTTGATTCATGTCAATTTTGACTAAAATTAGGGTATTCTTGTATCATTGAGTTCATCCCATCAAGCCATTAATTATAATTATATATTAGTTAAAAACATAACTAGATGGCCATAAAGTTTATTCCATAAATTTATCAAATAAATATTTATTTTCATTGAGAACTAAATATTATGGAATGATGCATAATTTCTCAAATGAAATCTACAAATTATGGCACTAAAAAAAGGCATGTATGGCCCCTAAATTGGGCAAAAACATGAATGGTTGAATCCTCCTAATCGCCAATCACTATTACCACCAAGAACTATGCTAGCACACAAGCTTGTCATAATTTTTTTAGATACATTCTATCTAAAAAATAATTAAAATAAGAGAAGTTAAAAGTGCTCCAAAAATTTAAATAAAATCCCATAATATTCTTTAAAAGTTTTGAAACTTTCCTCACTATCTTCTTCCAAAGCCTACAAAATTTTTAAGTGAAGCTTAAAGGGGATCCATATTCTCTTAAGATTGATTTTTCCTTAAGTAGGCTTAACCAAATAAGAGGCATAAGTGCAAGTGGAAGCAGGCAATCAGAATCCTAGTGATGATGCTCCAATCATCAAATAAAAAAAAAAAATTGATAGTCATTGTTTGAACGCATGAAATATAAGGAAAAGTGTAAGATGCTCAAAATCCCTATAAAAAAGTTTTCGGCATTATTTAGAATTTGGCCATGAGGTGTTTGAAAAATAACATTTAATGAGCATAATTCTAGTTAATGTTACACCAAAAGCTTCCTTCACATCTAATTCCTGAGGACTCCTACCTCCTGGAAGTTCCCAATCGAAGTAGAAGAGTAGTTGTGCAAGCCAAAGCTCCATGCTTGCTAATGCAAAAGACATCTTCCACCACCAAAAGGGAAAAACTCAAAGTTTGCTACTCCAAAATCAATTGCTTTTTCTTCAAATCTCTGGTAAAAAAATCTTAGGATCTTCCCAATATTTTGGATCTCTCATCATTGTCCATACATTAATCACAACCCGACTTTCAACCAGTATTGTATAGCCAGCTAATTCAACTGTCTCACAACATAATCTTGGCACCAAGAGAGGGGCAGGAGGGTGTAATCTAAGAGTATCTTTAATAACTTGATTTAGATATGGAAGCATGTGTTTGTCTCCCTCTTCTATTCTTATCTTTCCATTTAAGAGTTTCTTACCTCTAATTGAGCTTTTGCATTACCTTAGGATGTCGAATGAGCTCTGTCATATAATGAGCATAATTTATTTGGATTATTTGGATTAGGATTTATTTAGCTAACTATTTAAAAATAACATTTAATGAGCATAATTTATTTGGATTAGGATTTATTTATCTAACTATTTAATGAGCATAATTTAGAATTTGGCCATGCAGGATATTCTAATGTAAATTATATTTGGATATGCTTGAAAAATATTGGATTTGCTTTAAGATTAATGTGTGCGTGCACACGCGCGCCCACACACACACACACACAGATATATATATATATATATATATATATATATATATATATATATATATAGTACTAATCCTGAAATCAACCCAATAACATTAAGGCATGTCCTAACATATAATTTATATCATACTATTTTAATAGATTTATTTTTCATCGAAGCACTTACTAATATGACAGCTTTGACATTTTCTATTATCAGAGTTAAATCTATCTCTCCACTTCTCTTAATTCTCATAAAAACATCAACCAAATCTTCATTTGTATCATCTACATCCAACTTCTTCCCCTCATGCTCCTCAATTATCTCATTCAAAACACCATCCATTTCCATGTGTACCCATTCAATCCCATGCCTCAATCCACTGATCTCACCAACAAAACTCCACTAAGGAAACAAATCAACAGAAATGAATCTCAAGAGATACTCAAATGTCTTCTTCATCGCCAACAAAAACCTCTTTTGTTGTGTACTTCCCTTCCCAAATGCGGCCCTCGCAATTGTCACATTTGAAAGCGATAAAAGCATAACTGACAAATTCACAGGTGATCTCCCTGCCATCCTAATCTTCTCCACAAGATTGTTTCCTTCTTCCTCTCTTACAACCTTAAAGTATGTAACTCGCTTTAAGCTAAGCAATTCAAGAGCACAAGTTTTATGTAGTTTTGACCATGTTTTGCCATAAGGTGCAAGGCCAATGTTAGTGTTGTTGTAAAGGATTATCTTGCCTGCCATTAACTTAGGCCTTGAAGAAAATTTAAGGTCATGAGTTTGGAAAATATCTCGAACAAATTCTCTTGATGTGATGACAATAAGATTGATCTCAGTGAGTCTGAGATGGTGGAGAGGGCAGTAGGTTTTGGCAAGGTTTTGAAGCCTACGATGTGGGTGCTCGTCTAATAGTTGGTGCAAGTTTCCAATAATGGGGAGTTTCCATGGGCCTGGAGCGAAGTTAGTAGAATTAGAGGTTTTGAAAGGGTGAACTTTTTTATGAGGAGAATTAGGAGGAGAGTGGAGAGGATGGGAGAAAGAAGGATGTAGAGAAGTGGTGATTCCGTGGCACAAACATTATTGAATGTATTGATTGGTCATAAGGTGGTCATTTTATAATTTTTTTAATACTTATTTTGGCAAAACAAAATTATACCAAGAGCTCAGTTGAACCATTCATTTATGAGGAAAAAAATGCAAAAATCATTTATAAGACAAAATTTAGGGTGAGTCATCAGTCATGTCCATTCATAGCATTTTTAACCATAAAAAATGAAACCCTAAACTTTAAAATCCAAAAATAAAAAGAAGAACAAAGAAAGCTTCACATGCGTCATGCTCATTTGCTTTTTTTTAATAAAATATGCTTCACATGCATAATGCTCATGGGGCCAACCTTAATTAGATGAGAGCTTTGATGCTAATTTATCTACCACTAATAAGAAACCGGTCAGGAAAATGTGAAGATAGAAACAAAATCCAACAGAAGAAAACAAAGTGAGTGAGTGAGAGAGAGAGAGAGAGAGAGAGAGAGAGAGAGAGAGAGAGAATACTCATAATGCATACATTGCTTACAAACGGACTCATGTCCTTCTTACGGCTATATGAAATACTTTAATGGATACATGCTTATAAACTAAACTAATATGGAAGATTTTTTTTGTTTTTGCATTAATAGTTAAAGAATAACAATTAGAGTATTTATTTATGGACAGGGACTGGAGATAGAAATTTTTTTGGCATAAATTAAATGTTTTAACTATTCATTTTATTTTTTTATATGTGCTTTAGACTGGCATTGGTAGATTTAAAAAAATAATTATTTATTTTTTTTAATGATAAAAAAATATATAATTTATAATTCACTCGTCACCAAAAAATGCCTTAATTCAGCGCGAACCTTGATAAGTACATATTTGAATTAAAAACTTTCAAAATTAAATTTGGGAACATCCAAACTAAAATTTCAGTAAACTTATAATCAAATTGAACATCTAAATGAGACGAACCCAACAAGACCAAAATCAGTCGAATATGAGCCTAAATGGGCTCAAATCAGGGACCGAAGTTTCAAAAGATTAATTGGATAATCAAATAATTTCAAAATTTGCCATGCTTATAGTTGAATCGAGCGGCTCGACTAGACGAATCCAACAAGCCTAATATCACACAATTTCTTCATCATTATAATATTTAAATATGAATCAATTAGTCTATGATTAGGGGAATCAACATGAGGCATCTAATGGAGCTTTTTAGAATTGCTCTAAATCTTCTCCATATTTTGTTGCAATCCAGAATCCTAGTTTGTGGTTTTGATGATAACAAATATTATTGATTGAGATTTTATTTCTTATAGCATATATATTGAATATTATTTTTGTCTACGCGCACTAACATCTTAGGTACATTATACACCACTCAAGATTGATCAAGACTCAAGTTTGGGTAGAATAGAATGTAATTAAAAAGAGTCTATAATTTTTACTTTCTTTTTTTTTCTATTTTTTGGGTCTGGCTATATAAGGGTATATGAAAAATTGGCGATCGTGCACAAGCATATAGAGGAGTGATAAAAGTTTGAGATGAAGATTTTTTGAATTAATCATACTAGACGATTACGATCATGCAGTACGATCAGTTATACAAAAAAGAAGGTTAATGGCTAATTGAATCATTATTGCTAATGAACTAATTATACTATATGATGTAGATCATATTGTATAATTTGTTTTGATTTGTAAACCCTAGCTGCCATATAAATTAAGAAATTTTAAAATTGAATTTTAACTAATTGTACTGTACTATATTTAAATTTTTACATAAATTATATCCCATGATTAGTCAATTAAATCAAAGTTTATTAAATATGGCTAATCATACTATATGATCAAGATCGTACCGTACGATTGATAGAGATGAAATAGGGTCGTCTTAGAGATTTTACTGGGCAAAAACATTAATTTTTAAATTAATCATATAGTACGATATATATATCATATTGTACAAATTGTTGATATTGTAATAACTGTACTATAGAATGTGAATCATACAGAACAATCGATAGAGATGATTCCCAATCATCCCCATAATCATCCTATATGTATAGAGTGGAATTAAACTAATTGTACCATACGAACTTACAATCGTACTGTATGATATATTTGCTGAATTTGAACAGTTTGTCTGAATGACTATTTCATCGTATTAGATGAGTCATATTTTTTTGAACTGGTCGTATTGTATAAACCCAAATCATACTATACGAATAGAGACCACCAAATTAAAAATTTAGGGTTTTTTGAATCCTTGTACTTAAGCATCTTATTGAAGTCTTTTGTAAGGACTTTTAATTGCTGAAGGAACTTTGAGGGAGAATTTCATGAGAGAGCTTTGGGTATAGAGAGGAAGAAGGTGAGGCTATGTGTAAGGGGGAAGGAGTGTGAGGATTATTCATAAGGTTCCTCTAGGCAAGCTTGTACCTAGCTTTCTCCTATGGCCTTGGTGAGTTATTGAAGGTTCTCTTGGGAGAGAAGCTTCAAAGTTAGGGTCTAGGATTCTCTGCCTTCACTAGGAGGGTAAAAAGGATTGATGATTGTTGCCATCACTATGAGGGTGAGAAAGATTCCTTAGGTTTTCTGCCTTCATTTGGAGGGTGAAAATGGATTGAAGGTTCACTGATGTCACCTGGAGAGTGACATAGCTTCTAGTTCTTCACTGCACCAGGTTTGGTGGAAGTGATTCTTGTAAGAGCTTCTCTGTCTTACTGTGGGGGAAAAAGGAGAGTACCTATAGTGTTAGTGCAATATTTAAAGAGGAGGATTGGGGAGTGGACGTAGGTCATGATTAATCGAACCACTATAAAATTTCTTGTGTTCTCTTTCTAATTTATTTTTACTTTTCTGTATTTTTTGATTCTGCACTTGAAATTTTCTACACAAATTTCATCTTTTATTACAAGCAACAATTAGGTTAATTCATGATTAGCAAAAAGAGAAATTTTATATTTTGGTCAATTTATTTGTGCCTCAAAACAAAAAATATTTCAAATTCTAAATTGCTTCCGCATATTTTAAGTTACTCATTTAGATTTATTTTCAAAAATCATTATCTAGCATAAAACCAAAAGAAAGTTTTTGTTGTACAATTTTTTAAAAAGTACCAATTCACCCCCCCCCCTCTTGGGGTGCCTAGGGATAGTTCACTGAGTTCTTACAACCTCCCCGAACTTTTATATTTAAAAGCATGACACTCTCAAAATTTATAGATAGACCCTCACTACCTTGGAAGGAGAAGGCTTGGACCTTAAGCTAGAGACTCAAGAGAGTACTAAGGCTTGGAAAATGTAGAGCTCCACCCAAGCACTATCTCTGGTGAACATTCATCGCGTAGCAGGTGTTGTTAGACCTCAACCCAACCATTGCCATTGGAACTCCATTCAGCCACAACCATTAGGCATTCATCCGGTCGCAGATAACTACTTGATAACTGCCCATCCACCTGATTGCCATCGAACCTCAACCTGGCCATCGATCATTGTCAAACCTTTGCCTAGCCACCTATCCATTGCCTGACCTCCACTCGATTGCCTGATCATCATTGGACCTCTTGATTATCAACTGCCTTTGTATCTTCACCTGACCATCGTCATCAAACGTCCATCAGGCCACCACCATTGGGCCTCAGCCAGACCACAGTCTCCCTACAATCAAGATCTTAAGACCACCCTTGTCCTACTACAGTACCTTCAAGATCAGTGGATCTCTTTAACCTCAATTACATGACTATAGTCCTTTCAATCTTCGTGACCCACTGACTATAGTTCGTTAGCCTTAGTCACTCAACTACAATTCTTTCGAAGTCTGTCACCCACCAACCATAGTCTTCAGACACCATCACCCCACTATTGTCCCTCTAACATCAGCCACCACTTTGATCCCTTCAACATTAGTCACCCGACTATAGTCCCTTCGACATTAGTCTCATGACTACGGTCCTTCTGACCTCAATTGTTTGATTACGGTCCTTCTGACCTCTATCGCCCATCAATCACAATCTTCAGACCACCATCTCATGACTATAAGCCCTTTGTAAAATTGTGTTATTTTACTTATATTTGTGTAGAAAATATTTAGGTTAAGGCAAAAATTCACAAGAGTTAACAGAGCTCCACAGCGCCTTTATATTTCACACTGCAACATTGTCATATTTGATGCCTCAGCACCTTATTTAGACTTTGCAGCACCGATCGCTTAAGAATTTAAGAAGAAAATGAGTGCCCCAGTGGATCTGTAACATCAAAAATTTGCGCCACAACACTTGAGTCTCAAGAATTTAAATGCTGGACAACTAAGGGTCAGATTGCACTTTCAAGCGCTATAGCGCTAAAGTTTTACAATGCTACGGCAGAGTAGTTACCAAAATGATGATCAACTTTAACTTAGTTAAAAGATGTGTTTATTCAACCATTAATCAAGCATGGTTAGCACAACATTGTAATGGAGCAAGCCTAATATCCCTAAGGAGCTAGTTCATTGTATAATGCCGCAGCCCCCATACTCCAAGTATCGTGGCACCTGATGCCATTTTGCACTTGTTATAAATAGTTTTTTAATTCTTTTATTTCAAAGGGAGTTAGTGATGTTATAGTTCTATTATTTTTAGTCCAGTCTTGTACTTTAGATTATCTTTCTTTAGTTCTACCTTAAAATAATATCTAAGGGAGGTTAGAGAAGGGTAAGATACTATCAATTGGGAACTTAGCTTGTATTATGTAAGCAATTCTATTGTTGGAGGAAGAACATTTATAGATAATATCAATTGATCCTATCTAGTGGCATTTATCCTTATTAATTCTCCACTAAATCTTTTTATATGAATGAAATTAACTTGAGTTTGGTTTTTTGGGTTATTTATGTTGATTGGGGCAAGGTGAGAAGAGGTTAATTATGAGCTAATGCGAGACTCGCTAAATATGAAATATGTTTAGGTTTACTTTGATATAAAATTTATAACAACCAACTAGTTTACCCAAGTATACCCATGGAATCAAGTAATAAAGTGATAGAGTTGATGGCAAACCCAAGAGAAATTGTTACACTAAATTGTAATAAAGTTACCACTGCTTACTCTAATTGTAAGAATTTATCCAACTAAAATAAAAAAAAAGAGATTTTTTTGTTTCTGTCTTTGAATAAAAATAAGTAAAAAGGAGTTGATACTATTGTAATAAAGTATTTTGGATTGATGCTATAAATTACATATCTTTTCTAATGAGATTATAGATGTGGATCAGAGCATGTGCATCCCTAAATCACTGTTAAGATTGTAGGAGTGAAAAGAATGATTATCGATCTTCCTACAATTTAACTATCTCCATAAAACCTAGAATATTCAAACATCCTATGTCTAGACATTGTTGACCTCATTATTCGAGGCAGGTTTCCCTGGAACCAATCCCTAGCACGTAGGTCTTCCTAGCCTAGTGTAGATGCATCACCTTTAGGATTTCCCTTAGGTGGATACCTATTCACGTAGCATGGACTCAACCTCCTAAATCAACCTAAATCAGTTCACCTCGACTTAATTAGAATTGAATGGGTATAAGTGGTATAAATTTAATTAGTTAAAACTTTATTCCTTATTTAAAATTAAAATTATCGCAAAATAATTATTTTTAAAATATCAAATTCATTCCAAACAAACCTTTAAATAATTCTTAAACTTTTAAATTAAAATCAAATTCAATCTTAGCCATTGAATCCCTCTCTAAATCATGGTTTAATACAAGTCTTTAATTTTGAAATAAAGAAAAGGATAATATTGTAATTTTGCATATATTGAAAGCATTAGGGCTTAGGAGGTGGTTATGCTGGTTGAACTAAACCTCACGCCCCCTTTCTATTTAATTCATGAAACTGCTCCTGCTCTGTCTCCCTCCCAGTTTAGAAATCGAACCCCTTGCCTCGCCTCCCTCTCTGTTCACAAGGAACTCCAAGAACCATCACTCCTCTCTCCAATTGAACATCACATGATCAAAACTCCCTGACTCCTATTGCTCTTACATGACACTAAGGCTGAACCCCAAGTCATCCCTCTATCAGATTCGCAAAACCCCAGGCTCTATCTCCTGCCATTCACGAGCCCTGGGTCTGACCTCCTCTCTGTCATTCGAAAGTACCAGGCTGAGCCCCTCCTCTCCATCTCCCTCTTGCTCATGTGAACAGCAGCTCTAGCCGAAGTCCTCACTTCCTCTGCCCTAGTTCCTTCCCCTCTCTCGCCGACTTGCCCTAAGTCGCAGGCCTTCTTGCTTTAGGTATATTTTCCCATCCTCTTCTTTTTCTTCTTTCTTAAAAGATTTCTTCTCCTCCAATGTATATATCTATCATTTTTATATGATTGTTGGAATAGTTCAATATCTTTGTGATTCAATGAAACTTGTTTACATAAACATTTGGATATTTCCCCAATTTTGTGACAAGTTATATGCGTGTCTTGTAAAGGATTTTGGTTCTTCTTATGGGCTATAAGGTGTTTTGCATTTTGTTTAGAACTTCATTTACGAAGTATTGAACAAAACAATTGAAGGGGATGGTGACATTGAATAGGTTTGCAATTAGATCCTTTTGTTCTATTACTATCAAAGTTAGATATAATTTTCCTATTAATGTCTTAAGAGAAAAGTATGAAAGGACATTTGGCTTTAGAGAATCATGACTAATGGTAGCAGTCTAGAAATCTAGAATGATATGTATTTATTTGAAATTGTGTTGTGAAAGAGTTGGTAGCTTTATGAGAAGATCTTCATATACCTATTTGTGTCAAGTTTTGAGCATCCATATATTTTCTTTCCACATGTGAGTATGCATAAGTCTCTTATAAGGTGACTTGGGGAGGTATTCGAGAATATTAAGGTGCTTCAAACATGAGTGTGGCATAGATCCACAAGTGATTTTTCTTTGTGTTCATTGGAGAGTTTGTCCTTGAATTTTGGAAAGAATAAAGTGTGTGCCTTTTGGGAAGTCTTGGAGAGTGTAATGTATGTTTATGTTGGAATATGAAACATGTAAAAGTGGAACTTGTGTGTTTTGAAAGGCAATGATGGGGAGTTTATGTGTAGTTGAACTTGTGTGTATTTTGGGAAGTGTGTATGTTAAAATTGAGTCATGAAAATTTTGGAAATTGATGGAAAGTGAATTGTAAATGGGTTGGAAATTAAAATGAGGAAAAGTGTATGTGTTGGAAAGGTGAAATGCTTTGAAAGATAAAGCATGCGAACTTTGAATGGTGAGATGTATAAATTTTGGAAAGCAAAGCATGTGTATTTTGAAAAGTGTGTGTGTGTTTTAAGAGTAAAAGTGTTTGATTTTGTGAAAAATGTGTGTTGAAAGGTGTGGAGAAGTGAAATGTATGTATGCAAAAATGTGAAAGTAATGTGTATGTTTTAAAAGGTGAAATGCTTCGAAAAGGGAATTGTTCGTTTTTTAAAGATAAAGTATTTGATGACTTTGTGTATGTTGAGAAGTAAAGTGTATGTTTATGTTGAAAAATGAAATATGTAAAGCTGGAGATGTATTTGAACTTGTATGTTTTGAAAGGTGGAGACGTGTTTGGACTTGTGTGTGTTGAAAAGTGGAACTTGTGTGTTTTTGGCTAGTAGGAAGTGGAGATTGTTTGTTTTAAAGGTGGAAGTATTTGTTAGAAAGGTTTTGTGTGATGATTATGAAAAGTAAAGTGTTTGATTTTTTTTGAAAGGTAAAGTGACATGTGTAGGTGTGTTTGAAAAATGGATTTATGGAGTTCGTGTGTTAAAAGTGAAGTGCTTCGTAAGTGTGTGTGTTTTAATATGGAATGCTTTGGAAAGTATATATTTTGAAAAGTGTATAAGAGTGATTTTGAATGGTTAAAAGTGTAAATTTTAGAAAGTGAAGCATGTGTATCTATTAAAAGTGAAAGTGTATGTGGGGAAATGTAAAGTGTGTGAAAATGAAAAGAGAGATTGGATTGTGAGAAATGAAGTGTATGTATGTTAAATAGTGTTTTAAAGTATATAATTGTTGAAGTTGAAGTGTTTTGGGAGGTGAGGTGTATGGATGTTGGAGAGTGAGTTGTTTGGGTGATAAAAGAAAGCAATGCCTCTCTCTCTCTACCCCTCTTTTTCTTCTTCTACTACTTCACCTTTCTTGTGCCTTGGGGTGATTTTTGGAAAAATACACAATATGAGTTCAAAAGGCAAACAACCGAATCAGTGTCAAAGCCTGAAAAAATGTACGCTTTGATTTAAATAATATTTTTCAATTATTTCAATTCTAATTATTAAATGTGCTTCTAATCCTTGCATTATTATCTTTATTTGCATGAACAACGAGGAGCAGTATCGGTCAAATGAATAAATGGGAAAAGAGACAAAGGGGGCAGTCACCTTTACCCAACCAGGTAGAGGTGCTACGGGCTGAACCACCAGGTCATAGCCCCCGATGTTGTAAGTTTTCTTAAAACTTAGAAGCCTTTAGGAGCCTCTAGATTGCTCGATCCCCAACCTTAGGACCTTGTAGAAACTTTATTTTTACTAGACTACTTTTGTTTATTTTAGAACCCAAAACCTCTTTTCCATGTGCGTGTATGTTCAAAGGGTTAGTAACAATGCTTTTCATCCTATATAGCATTAGTGACACTCAAGGACAAAAATTAAGGACGGATCTTAGAGAACTTAGATTTAGGATGCATGCACCCTTTAGGAAAAAAAACATGAAATATAAAAAATTTAGTGACACCTCACTTTAAGATTAGTGAATACGTTTAACCTAATGCAATCATTCCTAAATAATAATGAAACAATCATTAAAATCTTCTTTCAAAATTGAAAAGTATAACTTTAAAAAATAATTCAAATCAACTATGAAATAAATGTATGAATTAAAATTATGAAAATGGTAGGGGTAACTTAATTGTTAAATTAAAACAAAAATCATTAGAATCATAAAGATTATAAATTTATAACCAAAATAATCTTAAACAATATTTAAAGAAAGGTTAATAAATTCCAATTAGATAAATAATACGAATAATAAAAATGAAAAATATATCTAAAATATAATAAATAATTAAAATTAAGTAAAATCTTCAAAATTCAATAAACTATTAACAATGTCACACACTTTAAATAATCAAAATTTCAATCATTAAAAATTCAATAAATAATTAAATTGAATATTTTAAGGATAAAAAAAATGGGTAATTAAAATATCTTAAATAACCAATCTTATTAATCAATCTTAACGATTAAAATTCAACCTAAAAATGAACTTCCAAAATATTAAAGATACTAAAACTTAAATTTGAACAAAAAAATTTCCTCGACCTTTCAACAAACTAAATCTAATCAATTAGAAAATTTCAACTAAAATAAACTTAGGATATATCTAAACTATACAACCTACTACATACACTTAGATTTTGTTTGCTAGGACAACCGACTCTAGCTTTAGGTTAGGCCGGTGTTTACATTCTTGCTGTTGTGTGAAGGGTTTTCTATTTGTTTTAATTACATGCTGGTTGTAATGGTTGATGTGATTGTTTATTTATTTATTCCCATAATCAGAGAATTATTGTTATGGGCGATAGATTACCCCTAGGCTAGGAAAGATCAGAATGGTCATAGAATTTTTTGCAGGTGGTCATGCTCATATAGGGTTAAATCAAAGGGGGCAAATTAAAGATTTAAACTGATATAATTTTATACAGGTGCTAAATGCTAAGCCCCCTTAAAATTAAAAGAGCATGGCCAAGTATGGCTAGACAAATTAATTTAAATGCAAACATATAACTGCTTGGGATGCTTTTATTATAACTGCTTAGGATAACTTTGCAGGTGGTCTAGATTTTCTTTTTATCTAGGATGTAATGTAAATGTGTTTGAAAAGAGTTGTAATGTGAAAGTGATTTGAAATTGGGATATTAAATCCAATTTGGAATCCAAAGAGAAGAGAATATCCCTTAGAGGAATATTTTCTTCTATTTGGAAAGCCAAGTTAGGATGATTTTAATATCCAAAGGGAAAAGAAAATACCCATTCGAGAATGAGTTTCTTTTCATTTAGATATCCAGACTCGGCGAATTCTAGGAGCTCGTAGAAGGAAAGAAGGCAATGGAGAGAAGACGAAGAAGTGAAGAAAAGAAGAGATATCCCATTTCAAAAATCACTTGCGTTAGTCTAAAGTTTAGAATCCAGGTTTCTTGTCAGTGGTACCTAGCAACTTTACTTTTTCAGTAGACCTTGGGTTATAAGTAAAGTGACACTTTCCATATATACTTTGGACATTATATTTTGGATAATTTAATTTTGATTGTTTACATTGCTTGCAAAGTAGAATTGCCTATTTTTCTAGGTTTTCTTGCATGCCATGTTTTGTTTTAGCCTAGATATGATCGAAGTTTTTGTGAGGGTACGAATAAAATTTTTATACTTGGAATTTTAATAAAATTTTTAGGCTCACATAGAAATTTAACGATTTATGAAGTAAGCCCGGGATCGCTGAGAGTCAGCATATATGTATATTTTTACTTTATCCTACGTGTTAGACACCTCTCGCCTGTGGGTTCTGGCAGACCACCTAGCTTATTAAGGTGTAGTTCGGTCAAGGGGATGTTATGCAATCTCTAGGAAAAAATCTATTTTTATGCTTGATTTTAAAACTATTTTATAATCATTTTATGCATTTGAGTCAATTAGCATGCATTGCATTAGATATAAATTAAAAGAGTCTAAAAATTTTAATTGTATTTTTCTCTCAAGCATCATTCACTCTATATAAGTTGAGTAGCCAATTAGGATATGTCTTAGATGTCGGCCCCAAATTTCTTAAAACTAAATAATATCTCTACCCATCTTTTTATAAAGAAACTGAACACATGGTTTTAAAGTGCCTAGGTGGTTAGCTGGCTCCCTAATCCAGGCTGGGGTAAGTCTACATTTTCACTTCATTAGATAGGTTCGGGGCACTACTTTGTTATACCCAAATTAGGTTTAGGTTCTGAGGCAATATTTTCAAATATTAAGTCCTCATCCTCCAGGAAATAATCCCAAATTTCTAATAAAATTCCAACTCAAATATAAAAAAATTCTCTCCTAAAATGTAAAGCCCAATATAATGTTGACTGAGGTTGCCTCTGAGCTTCTCAGAATTTGGCACCTCCTACTTTTTCTCCTTTGACTTGCTAAGAACTGTTCAACAATGAGCTTTTTCCTTGAAAATTTCTTACTCCTTTCCTTATCTTCTACTTTATAATCAAAGGGGTATGAAATCACTTCTTTAATCAAGAGTTTTCTTAGGAGCACCCCTCCTAAGATGTAATTAACTATAGGAGCTTTCCCCTATAGGGATTTGAGAACTCCAAATTAAAATAAACCTTATTTTATTTCCTGTAAAATAAGAAAAAAATCTTTTGGAACACTGATGTCTTTTAAAAATTAATTTCTAATTCTAAATATACTAGTAAAAATGTTATTATTGTCTTTCTAGGTAATATAACATTTCACTTATTATATTCAATCTTAGAAATGATGAATTTTATAACACTCATTCTTACTTTTAGATGTCTTGAAGAATATTATGTTCGTCATTTAAGATGATATAATATTATCCTTGCTATATCCAAATAAATGAATGGATGAATTTTTCAAAAAACCTTATTTCTATTTTTTAAACACACTCTATAGAATTGCATGTTCATCTTTAGAGATGATATGTTATTATTTGAATTATGTTTGATCATTCAAATATCATTTTCTTAAACCCTATTTTGATATTGAATCGATTATAGAGTATTGTGTCAGTCTCCCGAGAATGTACTTTATTCTCGATGTAGTATTCGATTATAAAATATGAGAACATCAAATCTGCACAGCGGCATTAAACTTTTTTCCCCCACAGACATGCCAATATTCCATTTCAATAATCCTAATTATTATTCCATTCTTTTGTCGAGGCTATATATTACACTTGGCTTTAACTATATACATGACCATTATATGCATTAAATGAAGAGTATGAGATATTAAAAATATCAATACTTTCATTAAAAAATAAGAGTCTATATTAGTACTTAATAGGCTCATTATAATATCTGCCCAAACTAAGAGAACTAGCTTAACATGGTGAACAGAACAAACAAACTCATATTCATTTTTCTCATAGATGCATAAAGTATAAGAGAAGTAGTGAGAATTTTATCACCAGAAAGGATCAAAATATCTTCTATACACTCATTCTACAACCACTAACAAAGATGCTTATTCAAACATAGGCTAAATTCTTCTAGAGATTGTATCTTGCACTTCCATAACCTCCTTTTGACTTTACTCTAAGGAGGTATTAAAGAAACATATTGAAAAGTAATAAGGGGCTGAACTCCAAAAATAATAGAATTAACAATAATTTATAATGAGTATATGATTAGACTCAAGTGGCTCAGGCACTGTGGCACTAGATAAGGTGGTGCAACTATGGCGAGAAATGAACTAGTACCTTGGCGGTGCAGTATTAGCTCCACTGTGGCACTGGGTAATGTGCACGGTTACCTAAATCAATGCATCTTTCTATAAGTCAGCATGGCTCTTAGAAATTTTAATTGCTCCACTACGGCTCCATAAAACATAAGCGATGTGGCACTTAAAACGACAATATGGTGCTACGGCATTTGAGGGTTGGCACTCCTACATGAATTTTTTTGAGGCACCTAATATTGCAGTTTTGATTTTAAGCTCAACAACACTGTACTATGCTGTAGTGTTGACATTTGTGACCCTGCAGCTCTTATAAATAGAGAAGGTCAGTGCCACCACATTGAATTTAGTGCTTTGACGTTGATTGATATGGTGATGCAGTGGTATTCTTGTTAGCACTACAATACTATCCCACACTTGCAATTTTTATTTTTTCCTACATAATTTTTGAACAAACACAACTTAAATAGCAAATTTTGCTGAAGTTTATATAAATAAAATAGTATATAATTTATACTTATCAAATTTCTACAGCATAAACTCTTTTTTGTCCTCAAACAACACTTATATTCACTCCTTAATCACCTTAAAAGCAAAAATAAAATTGTAATTAAAAATTACTAAAATAAAGGATAATAACATAATCTTGAAGTTATTTGAAAAGAACATGTTATCATTCAAATTTGAGAAGACATATCATTTTTCCAAATGAGTCATCCTAATTATTACTTATTTTAAATGTATTCACTATCTTTGAAAATATAAAATTGACTTATGAATATAAAATGAATAATGTAGTTTAGGGTTTAGCTACTTATAGTTTTATAGGAAATTCATAACTACACTATCATATGTACTAGATTACTTATTTTGTCCTTTTGAGTTAAATTGTATGATGCAATTGGAATTAAGCTATAATTGATACTAATTTTTAAAGGCACTCATCGTTTTTCATTTTGATTTTTTTTTCATATTTTTTTCTTTTATTAATTTGTGAAGTACATACTTAATAATTTTGAATAACATTTTTTGCTTTCCTTTTCTTACAATCTTACTGAATTAATGTAAGGATTTAATAAATCTCTAGTTAAAGTTTCAAGCTTAAGTATGATTTCCTTAATTTAAGCTACTCATAACTAATCCTTAAACTTATTTATTCATTTTCAATTTAGTATCAATATAAATTAATTTATAGTTTCTAAATTCAATATTATGTTAATAGGTTAAATGATCTAGATTTGTTAATTATTAAGTTTTAAAAATTATGAATTATTATGTAATGTTCATTCAAACTATAATATAAGATTTTATTATTATCCTAATTTTATTTAACTTTTAATTATAATTTTTATTTTGGCTGCATAAGTAATCAAGTGCAATAACTATAAAGAATAATATGTAACGGCCTAAACATAAGGAATTTTAATCAGATGTAAACACCATAAAACAAACAAAGTATACTAATAGTAATTATAAATTGATATAAGGTAAAACATAAAACACAAGTGGGTTGCCTCCCATCAACGTTAAGTTTATAGTCGTTAGTCAAAATTGCCTAAATTTATCAATTTGGCTGGGGTACATCACAACCACTCCTTAGGTGGTTTCCACTAGGTTCTTTTTCTTTATCTTTAGGATAACTTTAGTATTGCTAGGAAGATATCCAAAAGGTCAACTACTAAAAGAGATTACAAGCTATCCTAATTGAGTTTCTAAGTTTTTTATTTAAGCAGCTTTACTTTATAATTGAGTTCCTAATTGATTCACTACCTCTTCCAAAGTTGACATTCTATTCACAAATTTATTATTTTGATTAAATCCTGGGGAGTAAGAAGGTCTAGGATTCACAATAGGTGCTTGAGGATTATTCTAGTTTCCTTCATGATTAGGTTGTCATGAACTCCTTTAATTATTTCTACAAATATTATTTGATCAACTAAAATTAGGTGGTTCCTCTAACTTTGATGTTAGGTATTAGAATAAGGATTATTTTTTATTCAAATTAAGTTCACATTTTTAATCCCTATAGCACTAATATCTGTTGAGATTATTACAAATTAACTTTCAAGATTTTGTTGTTATAATCATGTGAGTTTTTTATGATATCAAAATCTTATTATTTGATTGTTATTTTCTCCTAACATATATTGGAAAATATATTTTTGTCTGTACTAACATTTCAAGGCAATCATATTTCAGACAGTGGAAGACTTCGAGTTAATTTGATTAGAGTTTATAAGTTTTGAAGTCTGTACTTTATATACTTTTCTTGAGTCTGAGAGAGTGTGATTGTAATTGGGTAACTGTGCACACACACACTAGTAGAGTGAGAAAAAACTTGAATTTTTGAAGCAAATTATACTGTATAATTTTAAATCGTGCGGGAGTATTTGAATGGAAAACCCCCTCTAGAACAAACCTGACTGTTTTCAGAGATTTGAAAATTTTTCTAAGTATGAATCGTATAGTATGATTTGGTTTTGTATATCATTTTATAGAGTACAAAATTAGGTTCGTACAAGATTATATGGATGAACTAATCATTTTTGTACTATTTATACAATATGATATGGTTTCGTACATCACTTTTCAGACTATGAAACAGGGGCTTACATGGTTTGTACGGGATCATTTGGGATGAACTGGTCATTTTTTGAACTATTTGTACGGTGCGATATGATTTCGTACATCACTTTACAGAGTATGAAATAGGGGCTTGCATGGTTCGTACAGGATCAAATAGGACAAACTGTTCATTAATTGAATTATTCGTACAGTACGATATGATTTCGTACATCACTTTACAGAGTATAAAAATAGGTTCGTACAGGATCATATGGGATGAATCATTCATTATTTGAACTATTTCTATATTATGAAAGTTGATTGTACTGTATGATCTGACTCCATCAAAACTTGAAATTTTTAATTTTTAGATGGTCTTTCTTGTCCTTTGTATTTAAGGGTCCTAAAAACTGACTGCTGTTAAGTCCTTCCATGAATTTCTCTTAAGTGCTCTTAAGGAGTGTGTTTGGGAGAGTGTTTCAAGAGTGAAGTGTGAGAGATCTAGTGTAAGGGAATTTTGAGGGGATTCACATGGTTGCCCATTGGAGAGAATCTCTTATGTGTTCTTCAAAGTTCTTCCCAAATCTCCTTGTAGGCTCTTACAAGAGGATTGTTTAAGACGGTCCGGTACTCTAGCATCACCAGGAAAGGTTAAAAATGATGCTTTGTTCTCTACCATCACCAAGACGATGAGAAAGATGAAATGGTTCTCTGCCTACACCCGGAGGGTGTGAAAGGAAAACAATACTATGTTGACACCAGGAGAGTGTGAAAGGATGATGGTACTCTACCGACACTAGGAGAGTGTGAAAGGATGATGGTTCTCTACCGCACTGAGTTGGTGTAAGAGAGTTTGCAAGGGCTTCTCCACCTTGCTGTGGGGGAAAATGGAGAGTCACTAGTGTTTAGTGCAATACCTGGAGAAGGAGTCTCCAGGGAGTGGACGTAGGTCGTGTTGGACCGAACCACTACAAAATTTGGTGTCTTCTACTTTTATTTTTACCGCATTTACTTTCTACAATATTTATTTATTATGGTTAAAAAGTAATTTTTTACTAAAAATTTAATTTTGCTCAATTGCTCAAATACTATTTTAAATTAAATTTTCTACATAAAAGGTTTTCATTTTTAAGAGATAATTTTAAAACTACCAATTCACCCCCTCTTGGGTAGCCTTGGGCATATTGTAATAGGGTTAACAACCTATTTTGACTTTCAAGTATTATCAAAGCTTGCTTCAAAAATTATTGTTTAAATTACTTTTTGCAAATTAGATTATGGCTAATTTTGGTAATTGTAATACTTCTAAAGGATATTCTATAACTAGACCACAGTTATTTGATAACATTCCATTTGATTTTTGGAAAACTGTCATGTATACCTTTTTGCAATCACTTGACTATCGCATATGGATGTTAGTACAGGATGGTTATACTGCACCTACTAAACTTGTTGATGGCATTAGAGTTGAAACACCGAATGCTGACTAGACTGTAGAAGAAAGGGACTTAGCACAGTTAAATGCAAAATGTTCAAATATTTTTTTCTCTGCTCTTAAATCTGAAGATTATATGCGTGTTTCAACTTGTAAATCAGGAAAAGAAATATGGGATAGACTTTGCATTGTGTATGAAGGAACCAATGAGGTCAAATAATCTAGATTGAATATTCTATTGCATGACCATGAACTTTTCCACATGAAACCGAATGAATCAATCTTTGACATGTATACACGTTTTACTCAAATAGTTACCTTATTGCATGCTTTAGGTAGGGAATTAACAAATGCTAAAAAATTAAATTTCCTACTGCTTATGATGCAAAGATAACTGTTATAACCGAATCAAAAGATTTAAATGTCTATTTTTTTGATAATCTTCTTGGATCACTAATTGCTTATGAGCAATATGTGATCAAAGACAGATTGATGCAGGTGACAAGCGAAAGGAGAAAAATATTGCATTGAAAATGGATGACTCTGAGAGTGATTAGTCTTAGCCTAAGGATAAGGAAGATATTGCTCTCATGATGAAGTAATTTAAATGTTTTCTAAGGAAGCAAAGGAGACATCAGTAGTGGAATAAGGGTAAGTTTAATAAAAATAATAAAAATTTAGATGAAGTCATTTACTATGAATGCAGGAAGCCTGGACACATCAAATCTGACTGTCCGAATCTCAAAGCAAATCCTAGCAAGAAAAAAGTTAAGGAGAAAACCTATGCTAGGAAGGGTAAGAAGAAGTTGCAAAAAGCTCTTTGGGCAGACTCAGCATCCGACTCATCAGAAATAGCACCTGAAGAGGAAGTCACAAAGTTGTGCTTGATGGCAGACGATCTTTATCATTCAGACCAAGATGAGGTATGTGATTTATCCTATGAAAAATTATTTAAAGTTTCTGATATGATTCATATTGCATATAGAAAACTAAAAAAATTGTATGCTAAATTGAACCAAGAATATATAAACTTATAAAGAGAATATGAAATCCTTAGGAAAGATCATGCAGACATTGATAGCAACCACATGAGCCTATTGAATGAATTTAATGATTTAAATAAAAGGCATGAACTATTAAAATGATCACACACAGAACTTGAAAATGATTATAAATATTTTTTTGGAGGAAATAGAACATAGAGAAATTGACTTGAGGATGGATATCTCTATATTGAAAAATAGAAACTCTCATCTTGAGTTAGAAGTGAAAACTATTAAAGAAAATAGACCAACACCCACACTTGAGCAATTCTATAGGTCTAAGTAAAAGAATATGATTTCAACACCTAAGAAGAGAAATTATAACTCATACAGATTAAGAAATCCTTTTCCTGGTGTGAGATGTTTTACATATAGAAAGTTAGGACACATTTCACACACTTACACGATTCATAGTAGAACACATCTAGTGTGGAGACCTAAGATACATAACTCACAGTATATCAAGCATACATTTGGTTTATCATTGTCTAGAGGTGAACCCAAAATTATTTGGGTTCGCAGGTCTAGCATTTGATTCTTTTATAGGGACACTTTCACACAAGACCTCGTGAGAGTATTTGGTACCTGGACAATGGATGTTCTAAGCACATGACTGCAGATACAACACAATTCATATCGCTGAAAGCCAAGAATGGTGATAAGGTAATACTGGGAGATAATACCACTAAGAAAGTGGTAGGTACAGGTATCGTTGAAAACTTGAATAATTATTTCATTGAGAATGTCTTATTGGTGGAAGGATTAAAGCAAAACTTGTTAAGAATAAGTTAGCTATGTGATAAAGGATATAGTGTAAAATTGTTTCCTACTAGTTGCATTATAACCCAAATTGAAAATGATGTGCTTCATGGTAGAAGGGTAAATAATGTGTACATGCTTGATTTGAATGTTATTGAATCTTCTAATATTTTTTGTCTTAGAACTATCACTGATGAATCATGGTTATGGCATAAGAGACTTTATCATGCAAGCATGAAAAATTTAAGGAAGATTACCCAAAAAGAGTTGGTTAGAGGTATACAAAAACTAGACTTTACTAAGGATCACTTGTGTGATGCATGTCAATTAGGAAAATAGGTGAAGTCCTCATTTTATTCCATTAAAGATCTTAGGACTAGCAAACCATTAGAAATCATTCACATGGATCTTTTTGGACCGGTAAGCACTATCAGTCTAGGAGGTAAAGTTTATGGATTTGTTATAGTCGATGATTTTTCAAGATTCACTTGGGTTAAATTTTTGAATCATAAGAGTGAATCATTTGAGGAATTTAGAAACTTTGGTACTTAGATTTAGAGGAAACTAGGGTGTGAAATTTTATCAATTCAAAGTGATCATGGAGGTGAATTCGAAAATGAAAAATTTAAAGATTTTTTTGAAGAAAAAGGAATTGATCACAATTTTTCCACACCTAAGACCCCTCAGTAGAATGGGATAGTCGAAAGAAAGAACAGAGTATTAATTGAAGCCGCTAGAGCCATGTTGGTAGAATATTCACTTCCAAAATATTTTTGGGCTGAAGCGATTAGTACAACATGCTATATTCTGAATAGAATGAACATTAAATCCAAGTTGAACAAGACACCCTATGAACTTCTTAAATGGAGAACACTTAATCTTTCACATTTGCATGTTTTTGGATGTAAGGTGTTTATTCACAATAATGGTAAAACCCCTTTAGGAAAATTTGATCCGAAATCTGATGATGGAATTTTTCTTGGATATTCTAGTATTGTAAAATAGTATAAAGTTTTTAATAGGAGAACTTTGGTAGTTGTAGAGTATGTATATGTTGTGTTTGATGAATCTAGCATTATGAAAGAGCCAAGATTAGAAGAAGAGCATATTGAGAATAACTCCCAAGGATTTGAAAAGATAGATTTGGAAGAAAAGGTTGAATCTGAAAATCCTTTACCTAGAGAATTGAGATTTTCTAAAAACCAACCTAAGGAGTTGATTTTAGGTGAACCTAGTGAGGGTGTTAGAACTAGGCATGGAATTAGTAAAGAGGTTAATCATTCTGCTTTTATATCAATGGTAGAACCCACTAATATAAATCAAGCACTTTCGGATGAATTTTGGATTTCGGCCATGCAAGAAGAGTTGAATCAATTTGTGAGAAATGATGTTTGAAAATTAATTGAGAGACCAAAGAATCGAAGTGTTGTTGGAACTACATGTGTATTTAAAAATAAAATGAATAATTCAGGAGTTTTGGTCAGAAATAAGGCCAGATTAGTGGCCAATGGGTATATTCAAATAGAAGGGAATGACTTTAAGAGACGTTTGCCT
Organism: Dendrobium chrysotoxum; assembly: GCA_019925795.1. NCBI lineage: Eukaryota > Viridiplantae > Streptophyta > Magnoliopsida > Asparagales > Orchidaceae > Dendrobium > Dendrobium chrysotoxum. Next base: position 45,308,748 of record CM034303.1, read on the forward strand.
CTATCGTCAGACTTAAAGCAATTAGGGTTTTGCTAGCCTTTACCTATTTTAAAGGTTTTAAATTAGATCAAATGGATGTTAAACGTGCCTTTTTGAATGGAAGATATAAGGGGATGTTTATTTTGAGCAACCTCCAGGTTTTGAAAATTCTAAATTTCCTAATCTTTTTTTTAAATTTAAAAAGGCATTGTATAGACTAAAATAGGCACTTAGGGCTTGATATGAGAGGTTAAGCACTTTCTTGATGGAAAGATCATTTATTAAAGGACGTGTGGACACCAATCTCTTTTTGAAAAAGGAAAAAGATGACATACTCATTATTCAAATATATGTTGATGATATTTTTTTTTTGATCTACCAATGAAAATCTTTCTAATAAATTTTCTAAAATAATGAGTAGTGAATTTGAAATGAGTTTGATGGGAGATTTGAGTTACTTTCTTGGTTTTAGCTTCAATCAAAGTGAGGAAGAAACTTTTCTTAATTAGTCTTAATATGTTAAGGACATTCTCAAAAAGTATGAAATGGATAATGTTAAACCAGTGACTACACCAATGAGTTCCTTAGTGCAGTTAGATAAGGACATCAGGGAAAATTTATTAATCAAAAGAAGTTTAGAGGAATAATTGGATCACTTTACATGACTGCTAGCAGACCAGACATTATGTTTAGTGTTTATCTGTGTGTTAGATTTCAATCTAATCCAAAGGAATCACATTTAACAGCAGCGAAAAAATATTTAGATATCTTTTGGGAACTCAAAACTTAGGAATTTGGTATCCTAGGCACAGCTCTTTATTTGAAATCATCGAATATTCTGATTCATATTTTATAAGATGTGGGGTAGATAGGAAGAGTACCTTGGAACTTGCCAATTTTTTGAAAATTCTTTAGTGTCATGGTCCAGTAGGAAATAAACTTCAATAGCCCTTTCTACTGCTGAAGTAGAATACATTGCCTTAGGTAGTTGTGTGGCACAAGTTCTTTGGTTGAAATAACAGTTGATTGATTTAGGCTTTTCAATTGGCACAATTCCAATTTTCTATGATAATACTAGTGCCATTTACATTTCAAAGAATTCTATTCAGCATTCTAGAACCAAGTATATAGTCATAAGGTATTACTTCATTAGAGATCATGTAGCTAAGGGAGAAATTAAATTTATCATGTTTCAACTGATAATCAACTTGCAGATATTTTTATAAAACCACTAGCTTTTGATACTTTTAGCATCTTAAGGACAAGGCTAGGCGTGATTGCTTTTAATGCATAAGTTGAAAATTCTGCAAACTTGATGTGTTATATATATGTGTCTGTTTATTTTATTTTTGTATGTTGGCTATGATGTTCTAATTATTCTTCTGTGATTTATTGTGTTCTTTATTTTTGTTTTTGCTTTATTGTGAAGCATATCATTAGTTTAGAAATATCTAGTTTTGAGAGGTTTTTCTAGTTCTCATGCTTTATTTTCTAAGTGTTTTAATCGTACTGTATGAAATTTTTTTTTTCTTGTACGATTTCTATAGCTTGTGCATGATATCTTTTGAGTTGAGGTAATCAAACTATGTTTTTATTATTTTTTGTACTATACGATGACCTCATCATACGGGACGATTGGTGTAGTTTCATCTGTACGCATATGGACGGGTTTGTAGTCTTGGTAGTTATTATTTCTGATCGTACATATAAACTTTTCATTCGTCTATACGATCCTTATTATTAATTTTGGATAAGGACGAAGCCAACCATCAGCAAAATAATCTTTAATTTTTTTATCATCCTAGACGAACATGTGATCGTCTATACAATCAGTTAGTCAAAAAGCCTATATGAAAGGATGCCTTGGGAAGGGCAGTTTACGAAATGCCATTTCATCTTTGACCATTTCCTTTCATGCGTACAAAATAAATTTTGTCCCGTATGAAATTATGATTGTACGTATGTTCCATTTTTTCATACTGTATGATAGATCATTTTTCTTTAAAAGGAAGGGTTTTTGGGGATTTTTTTCTTCACCGTCTCATCCATTTCCAAACTCTCCTGAAATCTCATTCGAGTTATAGCTAGTAGCAGCAAGCGGCCATGTTCTAAAGCCTCTTCCTCTAGGACTACTATAGATGAGAATTTTCTGTCTAAGAAAAATGAGGACATGTATTACAGGTTTTTGCATGCCAAGATCACCCCTTCTCGTCTTCTTATACATGATGACATTCACTTTGCTATCATGCCCTTACTAGCATCAACTCAACATTCTTTCATCCTCACTCTCATCTTTGCCTACAATAAAGAAATCTTTTATCTCTTCTTAGCCAAAATGAGAGTCAATCAAGATCACTCAAGGATCACTTCATATGTTTTAAAGCAAAGAGTAGAAATCACCAAGGAAGATTTAGGCACATTCCTCCACTTAGAACTCAAGGAACTAGAGCCCATACACTATCTTCTAGGGCAGACTTTAAATGGTCTGAATTCAATAATGTTCTTAGAAGGGTAGCCCAAGTGAGTCATTTGCCATTAGTTTATACACCAAACCAAAATGACCGTATTATCCAGCATGTTCAACGAACATCGATTATTACAAAAGCTGGTGACTATATCAACATGACTCCTCTTCTATCTATAGCCACTTATCTGATCATGACAACTCAACCTATAGATGAAGCCCAACTAATCTTGGATTATATTATAACCTTTTGGATATTGGACATCCTCCGATATTGGACATCCAAGTAACAAAAGAAAGAAAAATGTAGCTTTAGAACATCTAGTGGCATATATCCTTGAAAAGAAATACAATCTTGTACATCTTGATGGTCCAACTGAACTCCCTATTTAGTTTACAATCTTTTCGGTCACTTTTTGGGAGGGAGAGTTCTGGAGATGATTCTAAGGAAGAAGGAGCACCTGCCCCTGCACTTGGAACCGACCAGAACTACTTTCAAGAGATGGTCCAATGCTTTGACAAACTGGAAACTCATTTTGATCAATTTGATCAAATTGAGACTCACTGGACCCAGTAGGATGCATGACATCAGGAAGATATGGGTTGGATGCATAGCCATTTTGACTATATGAACACTAATTTAGCCACGATCAATAGTTACTTCACAGCATTCAAACCTTAGCTACCTCCTGACCAGGGTCCTCCAAATTACTAGTGTGATCTTCTGCTTTTGGTTCTTACTTTGGCTGTGACAATGTTGTACTCTTATGCTGCTGATGTTATGTTTTTCTTTTAGACTTTGATGTATTTATATTTTATTTGGGAGTTTGATATGTGGGTGGATGTATTTGGTTATTACTTGGATGCTTGTTCTTGAAGCTGTACTTTATGAGTGAAAGTTGAATGTAAGTTGGTTGCATTTCTATGAATAAAAAACTCATATTTTGTTACATATTGCGTTGTGAATGAGGCAGTAACTTGTCTTGATTAAATATAGTTGATTGCTAATATGAAATGTTGAATGAATTTGCTCTACAAAGTTAATTTCCTTGTGAAACTTAGTCTCTCAAAACTTTTAAATGACATTGTCATTGGGTGTAGAGTAGAAGATCAATTTTATGTTTTTAATAGTCGAGTATTGCATAGCTAAAATTATTGCAAAATTGATGTAATACCTTTATTTTTACTTCTATTTCAAGGTGTTCATCTTTGTTCATTATTGCAATTTGTGTTAAGAATCAGTGATTTTCGAAAGACAAAGTTTGAAAAGAGGCACAAAATTAGCCCAAAATAAATAAAAAGCACAAAGTGTGCCATTTATATGAAAAGTTGCATAATGTTCGCCAAATTAAAAGGGGTACAAAATCAGTCCAAATTGACAAGATGTATAAAGTGTGCCATAAATAATTGAAGAAATGCACAATGTCGCCAATTAGTCTTTCCTTTATCACTTTCTCAGTCCCACAAATCTCTATAATAAATATTGATCTTCACTATTGAATTAGAACACTATTAATTCTATTCTATATTATATTCCGTTATTTCTGCAATAGTTATTATTACATAATCTGTCTATTTCAAATAGTGAAATAGATCAATTTTTTTTCTTATCCTAGTTATTTTGTAATTTAAAAAATTGAGTCTTTTTCTTTTGCATGTGATCTTAATATTACTGTTTGCAATTAATTTAACATTTTTTTAATCATCAACTACCTTGATTGCTTCCCTTTTTATTGTTGTCAAAAGGGGGAGTTGGTATCAAGTATCTCATAGCATCTGTTTGAGGTGTAAACTGTATTGTGTTTGATGTTTTGTATGGTTTAATGTTTTGTGTGTTTTTGTTTGTTGGTTTGGTATTTTTGTTAGGTCTAGTATTTTTGCTTTTCATTGGTAACCCCTTGTTTCAATTTGATCATTCATTAAGGGGGAGCTTACATTGAGGGGGAGAAAATTTACGTTATTATTAACTCAAATAATAATTATTTTTCCATCATCAAAAAGGGGGAGATTGTTGAGATTGTTGTAAATTAAATTTCAAGATTTTGTTGTTATAATCATGTGAGTTTTTGATGATATCAAAATCTTGTAGTTTGATTATAATTTTCTCCTAACATATATTGGAAAGTGTGTTTTTATGTGTACTAGCATTTTAGGGCAATCACATTTCAGACAGTGGAAGACTTCAAGTTAATTAGATTAGAGTTTATAAGTTTTGAAGTCTGTACTTTTATACTTTTCTTGAGTCTGAGAGAGTATGATTATAATTGGGTAACTGTGCACACACACACTGGGGGAGTGAGAAAAAACTTGGATTTTTGAAGCTAATTATACTGTACGATTTTAAATTGTACGGGATGATTTATATGGAAAATCCCCACTAGAAGAAACCTGATTATTTTCATGAGTTGAAAATTTTTCTAAGTATGAATCATACAGGACGATCTGGTTTTGTATATCATTTTACAGAGTATGAAAACATGTTCATATAGGATTGTATGGGACAAACTGATTATTTTTGTACTGTTCCTACAGTACAATATGGTTTCATACATCACTTTATAGAGTACGAAATAGGGGCTTATATGGTTTGTACAGGATCGTACAGGATGAGCTGGTCATTTTTTGGACTGTTCATACAATAAGATATGATTTCAAACATCACTTTATAGAGTATGAAATAGGGGCTTTCATGGTTTGTATAGGATTGTACAGGATGAACCGTTCATTATTTGAACTGTTCATACAGTACGATATGATTTCGTACATCACTTTACAGAGTATGGAAATAGGTTCATACAGGATCGTATGGGTTGAATTGTTCATTATTTAAACTATTTGTAAAGTACAAAAGTCGATTGTATGGTACGATGTGACTCCATCAAAACTTGAATTTTTTTGTTTTTGGATGATTTTTCTTATCCTTTGTATTTAAGGGTCCTAAAAACTAACTACCATTAAGTCCTTCCATGAATTTCTCTTTAGTGCTCTTGAGGAGTGTCTTTGGGAGAGTGTTTCAAGAGTGAAGTGTGAGAGATCTAGTGGAAGGGAATTGTGAGGGGATTCACAAGGTTGCCCAACAGTGAGAATCTCTTACGTGTTCTTTAAAGTTCTTCCCAATCTCCTTGAAGGCTCTTGCAAGAGGATTATCAAAGAAGGTCCAGTACTTTGCCTTCACCAAGGAAGGTGAAAAAGGATGCTTGGTTCTCTACCATCAAAAGGAGGGTGAGAAAGATGAAGTGATTCTCTGCCTATACTAGGAGGGTGTGAAAGGATGAATGGTTCTCTGCCGCACTGGGTTGGTGGAAGAGAGTTTGTAAGGGCTTCTCCACCTTGCTGTGGGGGCAAAAGGATAGTCACTAGTGTTTAGTACAATACATGGAGAAGGAGTCTCCAGGGAGTGAAAGTAGGTATTGTTGGACCGAACTACTATAAAATTTGGTGTCTTCTACTTTTATTTTTACCGCATTTACTTTCTACAATTTTTATTTACTGTGGTTGAAAAGTAATTTTTTATTGAAAATTTAATTTTGCTCAATTGCTCACGTACTATTCTATATTAAATTTTCTATATAAAAGGTTTTCATTTGCAAGAGATAATTTTAAAACTACCAATTCACCCCCTCTTGTTTAGCCTTGGGCATATTGTAATAGGTTTAACAACCTATTCTAACTTTCAATATCCTTAACAAAATTTAATTGAGTCTCTTCAAATTGTATAGATGATCCAGATCTTGAGCTAACACTAATATTATCCAATTTTTTTGAAATAGTAGCTACCTAAGTAGTAAGAATTGACAAAGCATCTAGCTCATATACTCTAGCTACTCTCTTAGATTCACCCTATTAGCTGGTCACTAAAAATTATTAGTAGTCATTTTCTCTATTAATTTGTAAGCATCCTCAAATGACTTAAACATTAGAGATCCTCCAACTATAGTATTTATGATTGACCTAAGAGATCCTACTAGTCCATTATAAAAGGTCTGAATAACTAACCAATCAGCTAAAGTATGTTGAGGGTATTTTCTATGTATCTTCTTAAATCTCTCTCAACTTTAATAAATTGATTCTCCTTCAAACTGGGCAAATGAAGTGATATCATTTCTAAGTTTAACGGTTTTAGAAGGTGAGAAATACTTAGTTAGGTATTTGTGTGCCAACTCATTCCAAGTGGTTATAGAGCCTGGAGGAAAAGAATTTAACAACTTTTTAAGCCTTATCTGTTAGAGAAAATGGAAACAATCTAACTCTAATAACATTATCACTAACAACATTATACTTAAAAGTTGTATAGATTTTTAAGAAATTAGCTAAATATAAGTTAGGATCTTTAACAGGAGTACCCCCAGAGAATTTTGAATCATTTGGATAATGACAGATTTCAATTGAAAATTATTAGCCTGGATAATAAGTCTATTAATACTCTGATTGATTCTTTCTACTACAGGATTAGCATAATCACTAAGTGGTCTAGCATAGTCCTGGTCTTCAATTGGGTCAGACATTATTAAAAACTTTTTAGTTTTTTGAATTTTTGTAAGCGTCCCTTTATTTTTGGGTCAAACAATAAGGGCTCTTTACTAGATTTATTAAGCATACAATAATGGTACAATTACTAAAAATAAAAAATTAAATAATCAAACATAATATTATTTGAATTTTTTAAAAATTTTAACAAATAAAATAAAGATGCGGTATATAAGTAGGTCTAAATATGCAATTATTTTAATAATATAGTAAATTGTAATACACACATTATTTCCCTGGAATAACACCAAAAGCTTGGTCGGGTTATAAGAGGTTAATGGTGAGAAAATGTTAAACATGTTGAATTTAAAATATTCGTAGGTTTTCTTCGATATAAAATTTCTAATAGCCACTAATTTACACAAGTATACCTGCCAAATAAAGTAATAAAGTGATAGAATAGAGTAATAAACCCATGAGAAAGTGTTTTGTAAAATTATAACAAATTACTACTACTTACTCTAATTGCATGAATTTATCCTACTAAAATGAAAAATGAGATTTTTGAGTTCCTGTCATTGAATGAAAATAAGTAAAAAGGAGCTGATACTATTATAATAAAGTATTTTGGACTGATGCATATAAATTATGTCTTTTTTAGCGAGATTCTTATATCTAGATGTTGATTACAACATGTGCATCCCTAGATTTCTATCAAGCTTGTAAGGGTGAAAAAAAGATTATCAATCTTCCTATAATTTTATTATCTCTAAAGAACCTAGAATATTTGAACATCTTATATCTAGGCATGGCAATTGATAAGTGTTAATAATGTTATATTTTATGTGTTAATTTGTTAGTAAAAATGTGTTATTTAGTTATGTTTGTGCTGGAAAATACATAAAATGGGAAAAATTTTTAAGAATGGTATAGCATTGTAACGTCAAACACAATACCACTGCAGCGCTATCATTGACACTATTAAAGTGCATAAATATGGACATGGCGGTGCCCAGTCTCTATTTGACAGTGCAATAGCATCAGAGGAGTTAGTGCCGCAAAGTCTAGTCTCTGTCTGCACAGTGCCATAACACCAAATTCTAATGTTACTAAGTCTACGGAGTGCCACATGAAGATCAGAATGATCAATTATTAGTAGCACTGTGGAATTACAGTTATAACTGTTCAGGCCATAATTTTCCAGCAAACCTACAAGTCAATTCTTTAAACAATGGGTCCATTTTAGTAAGCACCACAATAAAGGAAACCTTTAGTGTTATGGCGTTAGTTCTACTATTGGTGCCACGGTGTAAGTGTATCGAGCGTTGTGGTGTCAGAATTCATTTTTAATATTTTCTATAAATAATCTATCAATAATATTAGTAGAGGAGTTCAGTCACTTATCTAATTTTAGTCTTTATAATAATTCTCTAATTTTTTCTTAGGAGTGACAACTAAGGGAATTCCGAGAAATACTAGATATATTCCATTAGTGTTTGGCTCGTATTGTGGATGCAATTTTCCAAGTTCAAGGGGGAGTATAAAGGAGATCATTGAAGCATCCAATGATATCTTTTCTTTTGTACTTTCTTTCTTTTGTGTAATCAATGAAAATGAATATGCTTGACTTGTTCTTTATATCAGCCTAAGTTCTCTAATTTGGATTGATAGTGTAAATGACATATGGAGTACTAATGAGTTTTCTTCATTAATAATTTTATGATGCTTTTAATATACCAAGTCTTCCTTTAATACACATAGTGGTCATATGCATAGTTGATATCAAGTGTAATGTAGAGCTTAGGAATTAAAAAGTAGGCACAACCAAGTATATTGGATTGATATTATGCAAGTATAGATAAAGTGCTTGTCATATATCAAATTTATAGAGATGAATTATCATTAGGGGATGTTAATAGTGCATGCTTTACTTAGTTTTCTAAGATTTTTATAAGGTGATAGATTATGGGAGTTTAGAGTTGGTATTGAGGTTGGAAGATTTTAATCTATCCTTTATCTCTTCATGTTGGATTGAGCTGTCGACGATGCATATGCTCTAAATAGCATCAATATAAAAGATAATCATTATGGAATATATTGTATTTACATTCCATAAATCCAAAATAATTTATCCCATTAGTGTTTGATTAAATTATTTTTTATTTTATATTAAGTGATTGAATCTCCACCAAACTTATTATTATTAAGTATGATAATTATTGTAGATAAAGTAGATAGTACCAGTATTTACAAGTAAATATTCTACCTCATGGGATCGATACTATACTCTATCATTATATTACTAGATTTGACACATACACTTATATATATTAAGTGGGATTTTTATAAATTTTATATCAAAGAAATTCTAAACATTATTTAGGGATTGATAGAGCTTTAAATCATTTTCACAATTCTTTAGGTTACTCTATCGCCTCAATCAAGTTTTTGGCATGATCATCGAGAAAGAATTTATTTTATTTATAAATTTACTATATTATTGAATTAATGTTATGTGAGAGGGAGATGGGTACCATTTAACTCTTCCACTATTAATAGAATCCTTAAAAGTGCTTGATGAATTGATGAATATTTCTCGTTTAGCCCTGAACCTTTTGATTCCTAAGAAATTCTAGACTTACTTTGTGGACCAAATAGTGGAGCTAGGTGGAAAACTAGAGAAGTTAGAATCATATATTTTCCTGCCTCCAATATGACTCAAACCTCTAAGACCTAGCACTATTTCATCTCTTTCAGTATTTGTTACCCTCTAGGATTTATATTGGAAGAATTGCATCCATCTTTTAATCATTTAACTAGATCTTACCAATGAATATTGTAAAGAAATATGATTGCATTTCTATCTTGTTCAGAGCCTCATATCATAGGATCCTTGCCCTTTCCAAAAAAAAACATACAAAACCACATAATGAGCATAGCCCAACAAGTAAGTAAAATCTTACAGCTGAAATTAATACAAGATAAAAGAGAATAATATACTATAAATCAAATAAAAATATATATGCTTCAATATCTATACTGATTATCAACATCAATTTATTTTTTATAGATCATCATATCTCAATCTATTAAATCATCAATCATAGTATCAGTAATTATACCAATGCTAGTAATAATATTAGTATAATGATAAATAATATTAATTAATGTAAATAATAGAAAATAATATTAATGTTAGTCATAATATTAGTGCATTATTCATAACAGTGTTAGTATCAGTATTCTGATATTCAATGAGTGTATCTTAAGAGTATCTTACTCTTACACTTATGACTGTCAATCAGTCGCCCCTTACAAATCCTAATCAATGTACTCCTTATAACTCCCCTTGAATCACGTAAATTAGTTGCCCCAACTCCTTATAACTCCCAATCAATCTCCAGCTCCTTATGACTCCTAATTTGTGAATCACATGGATCAGTAGGATAGCATATGTATTTATCATATCATATATTCAATATCATTCACTACTTTATCTAAAATGCAAGAAAATCATATCAAATCATTCAGAATAATCAAATCTATAACATATCCAAATTTACACAGTGAAAGTTTATGAAATTTGGAGATAATGCATTTTTGACAAATATATGAGAAATAAAATCTGTATAAAATTAATATTATTTAAAATAGAAGTAAGAGATTAGTCACATATAATGAATATAATAATATCTATAATAAGAATGTGTGATAAATATAATCTAATGGCTTTTTCTCTCTCCTCTCTCTTCTTCCCCTCTTTCAATTTTTATCCTGGCCAAATAATCAAGTGAGAGAGTTGGTGGGGTGAGACAAGGATATTTATAAATATATATACATAAATACTGTTTATGGCTTAGCACCGCAGTGCTCGCTAGATCAGCGCTAAAGCGCTCTACGTCAGAATTTTTATATTTAAAAAAAAAATCAAATATTTGAGTTATTACAATCTCCCCACCTTCAAAAATTATCATCCTTAACATTTTTATATCAATCTACGAGAGAGAGAGAGAGAGAGAGAGAGAGAGAGAGAGAGAGAGAGAGAGAGAATGCTGAAAATGTAATTTCAAACTCAAATCAACTAATTATAAATCTGAAATCACATTTTTATTCTGCTCTTAAGCTCTAGTTATATTTTAATTCTTCCAAAAACCATTGCTATGATACCATTTTGTTATAGTCAAGGATCTATGTTGGAAGAATTATATCGATCTTTTAATTATTCAACTAGAGCTTGCCAATGAACAACGAAAAGAAACTAGATTGCATTTTTGTCTTGTCTGGAGGCTCATATCATAGGATCCTTACCCTTTCCAGAAAACATACAAAATCACATAATGAGTACATAGCCCAACAAGTAACTATCTTATAGTTGAAATTAATACATGATAAAAGAGAATAATATGCTATAAATCATATAAAGAAATATATGTATTAATATCTATACTGATTATTAGTATCAATTTATCTTTATATAGTTCATCACATCTCAATCTATTACATCATCAATCATAGTGTCAGTAACACTCAATAGTAATAATGCCAGCAATATTATTAGTATTATGATGAATAATACTAAATAGTATTCATGTCAGAAAATAATATTAGTATCAGTCAAAATATAAGTATAGTATTTGTAGCAGTGTCGGTATCGACCTTAAGAGTATCTTTCTCCTACACTTATGACTCCAAATCAGTCTCCCCTCATAACTCCCAATCAATGTACTCCCTATAACTCCCTTCGAATCACATGAATCAGTCGCCCCGACTCCTTATAACTCACAATGAATCTCCAGCTCCGTATGACTTCCAATAAGTGAATAAAATGGATCAGTAGGATATCACGTCGAGTTATTATATCATGTATCAGATATCATTCATTACTTCACCTAAAATGTAATAAAATCATTTTAAATTATTTAGAATGATCAAATTTATAACATATCCAAATTTACATGGTGAAAGTTTATGAAATTAGGAGATAATAAATTTTTGATAAATATAAGAAAATTAAAATCTGTAAAAATAAAAAAGATTGAAAATAGAAGTATGAGATTAGTCACTTATAATGAATATTACAAAAATCTGTAATAGGAATGGCTAATAAATTAATCCAAATGATTTTCTCTCTCGTCTCTCTTCTTCCCCTATTACAATTTCTTCCTGGCCAAGCAATCAAGTGAGGGGTAATCAAAATGACAAATAGTTATTCCCCATTTCTACTCTCATTAGGGGTAAAATTTTATGTTTTAAATAATTTGATAGAGAAGAGATGGATCCTAGTGAGCCCAAGTCCTCTAGAGGGGCAGGAAGCATTAGCAGCAGGACGAGTGGCAGGACTCCTAAATCTTTAAGTGATCAGGTGGCAAATTTGAGTGGGAAGATGGATAGAGTGACCAAATTTTGTAAGGAAATTGAAGATTGGAAATTTGAGGTGAAGATATGAGTGGCACAAACTTTGCACCAGTAAGAGAGATATTACAACTATAAATCTGATTTTAATGAAGCTCTGGATGGTATATTTAGAAGCAGCCCATTTGTAGAAAGGCCTGATCAGCATGAAGCTCTGGTTTGATTACCCTTCTATACCTGAGTATCCATATTTTGTATGACATCTTGGAGAGAGAGATGATGAGGAGGAAAAAGATGATAAAGATACTGATTCTTAGGGATAAGCTTGAGAGAGAGTGAGAGAGATTGAGTGAGAGATTGATGTTTGTAGTTTAGTTTGTTGTATTTTCATTTTATTATTTTACATTTTCTTTTATAGTCTGGTTAATGATTATAAACTTAGCACTACTTGAGAGGCAACCCAACTTTAGGTTTAGTTAGTTATCTAGTCTGGTTGAAGACTATAAACTTAGCGCTTCTGGGAGGTAACTTATGTATGTGTGATGTTAATATCAATCATGTTTATGCTATGAATGTTATATTATTTTCAACACATGTTTTGTGTGCTTTTTATTATTTATATGAAAGAATGCATTTGTAATATTTTTTTATGTGTTTATTTATATAACAGCAAATTCTCTTCAATCTTAAATTATAATTGTCCTTCAAATATTATCATATTATGATTATTTAATTGACCTTTAAAAAATGATAATTAAAAATTATAAAAAAATAGGATAATAATAAAACCTTATATCCTAATTTGAATGAACTTTATTTATACTTTATAAGTTAAAAAAGCTAATACTTAACTCATTTAATCATTTGAGCTATTATCCTAATTTGAATTTATAAGCTATACCATTAGAAATTTAACTTTTAAAAAGTTTAAGATTAATAATTAGTATTAAAAATTTGATATGAGTAGATTAAAATTTGAAATCATAGCTAACCAGAAGATGAAATTAGTAATCTAATAAAATCCATGCATTAAAATTATTAAGATTATATGAGAATCCTAAAGTAAAAGTTGATATTCAAATTCATTAATTATGTACTCCACAAAAAAAGGAAAAAAGAATTATAAATAGTTCTAAACAAGAAAAAAATGAAAATTATCAGAAGAAAAAGATGAGTGCATTAAAAAATTTGTATCAGTGAAAGCTTAAATTTTGAAGTACAATCTTATACAAAAATTATATATGATAAGATGAGAAAGAGCTAATGCAAGGGATGGTGAACAAATTAAAGTATAATTTTAACTACAACCACATCCAATTATTAAAACAACATTATTCACTTCAATATTAAAAAGTTAAAGATTAAATCTATAACTTATAATTTTAAATTAGATAAACAGAAAAATGTTTGATTAAGTTTAACTATTAGTATTATTTCAAACTAGAAGTATTGCTTTGGTTCATTTTTATTAATTATAAATAGTAATATATTATCATATATTTTAGTAATTTTAAATAATTATTTTTTATTTTGGTTAATCACTAAATCAACATTACAAACTTTTCTTTGCTTGAGGATAAGCAAGAGTCCAGTCTCTAGCTAGGGGGATTTGATAAGTGTAAATAATGTTATGTTTTATACTTTAATTTGTCAGTGAAAATGAGTTGTTCTAGTTGTGTTTGTATAGAAAAATATAAAAAATGGATAAAATTTTCAAGTATGGTACAGCATCACGGTGTTTGACACTATACCACCACAACGCCATCATTGATACTATTGGAGCACTCAAATATGGACATGGAGGCACCCAGACTCTATTTGACATTTCCTTAACATTGAAGGGGCCAACATTACAATGCTCAATCTCTGTCTGCACAGCACCGTGATGCCAAATTCTGGTGCTGTTAAGTCAAGGGAGTAGCACATGGATATCGCAGCACTCAAACCTCAGCAGTGCCGCAACACTATAGTTGTAACTGTTCAGGTAATGATCTACTAGCGAAGCAATATGCCAATTTATTAAATAGCAAGTCCATGTCAGCAAGCACCGTAGTGAAGAAAACTATCAGCGTTATGATATTAATATATTTTATGGGCACCGTGGTGAAAGTGTATTGAGCACCATGGTGCCAAAATATATTTTCTATATTTTTTTATAAATAATTTGTCATTAATGTTAGTAAAGAAGTTCAATCACTTATTTAATTTCAGTCTTTATAGTGCTTCTTTAATTTTCCCTTAGTAGTGATAACTAAGAAGATGTAGAGAAGTATTAGATACATTCTATTAGAGTGTTTGGCTTATATTTGTGAAAGAAGTTTTGCAAGTTGAAGGAGGAGTGTAGAGGAGATCATTGAACCATACTGTGTATCTTTTCTTATGTACTATCTTTCTTTTGTGCATGTTTGATTGAAAAAGTGTAGTTTTGAAAAGGGATTAATTTTCTTTGAAAAATATATAATTTCTAAAATTTTTAATTTTGAAATCAAACACATCATTAAAATTATAAATCACCTCGGGAGGCGAATATATCATTTCCTAATGGGTTCAAATTTCAAAACTTTGAATTCATCTTGATTATTGTAGTTAAAGTTAAGGAAGACAACATATGATCCCGGAGGATCAAAATGATGTTTGATCAAATATTCGATTGTAATAATCTAGATAATAGATCATCAATTTCATAATCAAAATAATAAGAGATTGATATATCTTCCCAGAGAAAGAGAATATCGCTTATTATTAATCATTTGAAAATGACGATAATGATCATCGAGTTTGATTTTCCCAAAGATAATTAGTTAAGGGTTTTGAAAATTTAATTTTTGAAAATTAGATCTAGGTTTCTAAAACTCCTACGAGCACAAGCCCTCATAGTTAATTACATCGTAAGAATCCAAAAACTTCCTATGAACACTCTCGATTAAAATAGCGGTATGAATTTTATTTAAGAATTCAAAGATCAATATCAAAGGAGGTAAAGGTTGGAAATTCAACAGGGATTGGTTCAAGGTTAAGAACTTATTTTTGGAGTCAAATGAGGAGTAGTAGGAGGTGCTTTGGGATTCTAAAATATTTCAGAAGCACCCGAGCCTGTCCTAAGTGTTGGGCTTGAATTTGATTGAAATAGATTTATGTTTGAATTGTCAATTTTATTAAAATATTAGGATTCAGTATCTAGAGGTTGAAGACGTAAGATTGAAAATCTGCCTCAGGACCTAAGTCTAAACTAGGTACTAAAAACTAGTAACCTGAAACCTTGCTAAAGTAATATAAGATCTAGACATACCCCGACCTAGATTGGGGAGTTAGCTAAACCACCTAGGTGCTTTAAAATCATGTATCTGATCTTTTATGTTAGAGGTGTTAAGGATATTATTTAAGATAAGATTAAGGAAAGTGGGGCTAACATCTAGAGAAGATTCCTAATTGTCCCCTTGACTTATGTTTGGTGAAAAGCTTAAGTAAAATGCAATTAAAGATTTAAGCAGTTTTAATTGATTTCTAATGTAATGCATGCCAATTGATTAAGATGCATAAATTTGAATGAACCAGGTTTAAAAAATTAGGCTTAAAAATAAATTTTATCCTAGATTTGCATAGACTCCCCTTGACAGATCTACACCCTCATAGGCAAGGTGGTCTGCAAAAACGTGTAGGAGAGGAGGTGCCTAACAAAGGAAACAAAACACATCAATATACTATGCAAACCCCTAGTGGTCCTGGGCTTACTTCTTAAATTTGTTAGAGTTGTTATATGAGCTTAAAAGTTTTAAATTTAATTAAAGTAGAAATCATTTTAGCGATCCCTCACGAGCCTCCGATCGAGTTTCAGGCTAAATCAAATACGACATGCAATTATCGCCAAAAAACTATAAAAAGTAGGCAATCTTAATATCATAATTAATACATTGATCAAATCAATTAAATAATTAAATTATTTAAATTAATACTCAAAAATTGAAAGTCCATGTGGCAAGTGCCACTTAATTGTACAACCCAGGGTCTGCAAAAAAAGTAAAGTAGCCGGGTACCACTGACTACAACCCAGATTTTATTCTTAAGAGACAAGTGATTTGGGGAATGGGTCTTCTCATTCTTCATTTTTTTATTCTTTTATGAGCTCCTTATATTATCGGGTATCGATATCCAAGTGAAAAGAAACTCCCCCTCGAAAGGGGTGTTATCTTTCTCCTTGGACATTTGAAAGTTATCCTAACTTGATCTTCCAAAAGGAGGAAGACTCTCCCCATTGGGATGTACTTTCCTCTTTAGAATCCAAGTTGGATATAAATATCCCATTTCAAATCACTTACTAATTACAACTCGAATTATATTAAATTATATTAAATGAAAATCAAAATCTAGACTTGAAAACCTATAGGGTTATCCCAATAATCATTAATTAACTTGACATCCCAAGTAGTTATAATCAATCTCAAATATTATATTAATACAATTTAAAATAATCAAATTATAGCCCTACTTGGCCATGCTCTTTAATTTAAAAGGGGACTTAAGCAATTTCTGGAGCACCTACAAAAAACATTGTCAATTTTTTTTAAAGCTATATTTATTTTTCCCCCTTTAATTTTAATGCCATGTGCGAGCATGGCCACCTACATAAGATTGAGGGGTAATCTATCGCATAATTAACCATATCAAAGAGTGCAAAGAAGATAAATAAATAATCAAATAATCTAATATAGCAAACAACATGCAGTAAAAAACCATAAAAAATATGGCATACAACTGCAGTAAAGTAAACATTAAAATAGCCTAAGACTAGAGTTGGTTATGATAGCAAACCACTAAAATGTGTGAGGTAGGCTGTGTGGCTTTGATGTATCCTATGCGGGATATTTAGTTCAAGTTATTTGAGGTCTGGTTGGTTAAAAAGTTTAAGGGAGATTTTAATTAAAGTTTAAATGTTAATGAATTAAAATTAATTTTTAAATATATTATAAAGATTTATTGATTACCACCATTATTGCTCATCGAGGCCATGCAGTTAATTTAACAGCCTCATAGGCCTGGGTTACCTAGTGGTAACCGATATAGTTAAGTGATTTGAGTTTAATTATAAAACTTCAAATAGGTTGTTAGACCTATTAATTACATCCCTAGGCTAACCAAGAGGGGGTTGATTTGGTACTTTTAAAAATTTTTCTTGGAATTTTGGAAAACTTTTCAATAAAAAACTTAAGCTAATCGTACTGTACGATTTATGTTCGTACAGTACGAACAGAGATAATTTTTTATACTTTTCAACCATAGAAAAATAAAACACAGTGCAATAAAAAAATGCAGTAAGTAAAAAACAAGAACAGAGAACATTAAATTTTATAGTGGTTCGGTCAAACACGACCTACAACCACTCCCTATAGACTCCTTCTCTATGTATTGCATTATATCAAAGTAACTCTCCTTTAGCCTCCACAACAAGGCGGAGAAGCCTTTTCAAACTCTCTTCCACCAAATCCCAGTGCGACAGATAACCAATGTCCTTTTTCACCCTCCTGGTGAAGGCAGAGATATGACACGTCCTTTCATACCCTCCTGGTGTAGGTAGAGAACCACTCATCCTTTCACACTCTCGTGGTGTCGGTAGAGTACCGTCATCGTTTTTCACTCTTGTGATGACGGTAGTGAACCGAAAACCTCTCGAACAACCTTCTTGTAAGAGCCTCCAAGGAGATTGGGAAGTAGCTTGAAGTACAAATAATGAGATCCTCACACTTGGATAACCTTGTGAATCCCATCACAATTTTCTCTTCAAGGATCTCACAACACTCACTCCTCAACACTCTCCTAATCACTCTCCCTTTCACTCTCAAGAAGAATTTTTGCAGAACGATTATAGTCCAGTTATTTTTAAGACCTTTAAATACTTAGAACAAGAAAAATAATCCAAAAACTAAAAATTTCAAGTTTTGCGCACAACGATCATCCTGTGCGATCGTATATTGTACCGTCCAAATAGTTCAAATCACTAAACGATTCATCTTGTACGATCCCATATGAACCTAATTTAGAGCCGTTCGTACCTCAAAACCTCATGTACGAACTTTATTTCGTACTATACAAATAGTTCAAAAATTGAACGATTTATCTCGTACGATCCAGTATGAACCATTCAGAGCCGTTCATCCCGATGATTCATCTCGTATGAACATATTATATGAATCATCCAGAGCTGTTCGTCACGACAGTTCATCTCGTACGAACATATCGTACGAACCATTCAGAGCCGTTTGTCCCGATGATTCATCCCATATGAACATGTCATACGAACCATTCAGAGCCGTTCGTCCTTGAAATTCTTAGGTATGAAGTTCATTTTATACTGTATGAACTAGATTTTGGAAAATTTTCAAGGCAGACAGGTTTGTTGTGGAGGATACATAATATAGATCATCCCGTACTATCAAATTTTGTACTATACGATCGGTTTTAAAAAAAAATTAAATTTTCACTCCCTCATTGTGTGTGTGCACAGTTATCAAACTTACAATCACACTCTCTCAGACTAAAGAAAAATAAAAAATACAGACTACTCACAAACAAATGAACTTAAAGTCTTCAATAGTTTGGAGTGTGAAATTCCTACAAAATATGTTAGTACACACAAAAAGAAACTCCAATATTTGTTAGGAGAAGAATAAAATAATCAATAGGCTTTTGTAATCATCAAAAACAACTTGTGTTAGAATTCACTTGAACGAACGAATTTGCACAAATCATAACAATCTCCCCCTTTTTGATGATGGTAAAACATTTATTTTTTGATTTAATAATTAAATTCACATTTCTCTTAATCTCATACGCTCCTCCTAGATAAATGATCTCCTAAGCTCCCCCTAAGGAAATGACCTATCCTAAACAAGAGATAACAGGAGGTTAGATGATCTAACATGGAATAAGCAATGGGAAGAGGAGGAAGAACAAACAAGATACACAAGCACATATAAGTACAAAGAGGAAGAACAAACAAGACACACAAGCACGTATAAGTACAAGCACATACTACAAGTACATACACAACACATGTAAAAAAAAAGTACACATAAGAAGATACACATAACATACATAAGCACACATCACATAACAAACAATGCAATAAGTCAAACAATACAAAACTCCCCCTTTTGACAACAATAAAAAGAGAAGACACTCAAAGGAGTTGAAGATTTAAATAATGTTAAAGGAAGATTAACTACAATATTAAAATCAAATGCAAAATGTAAAGACTCAAAATGATTTTGATCGCAGACTATAATAAGAGAAGAAGGGTCGATCTATGGCAATAATGTAATAGACAGATTAAGTAACCACAACTATTACACAAATTATGAACTAAAATTACCAAATCTCTAAGTCAAAAGTGACGATCATTGATTAGTGAACATGGAGAAAATATTAAAGGAAAGAACAATTGGCGACATTGCACATCTTTTCAAATAAAGGGGAACATTTTGTGCACTTAATTAATGTTTGGGCTAATTTTGTACCTCTTTTTAATTTTGGCGACATTACGCATCTTTTATTGTATGGCACACTTTGTGCATCTTGTCAAGCTTTGCTCTTTTTGTTTTCATTAAATAAAATTCTTTCTAATAACACTATTCCTTGATCATAATTATAATAATGAACACTTTGATGTAGAAATCAAGAGCAATATTAAGACATCAAATATATAAGAATTTAGGCTAAGTAATACATGTCTAAGATAATATAATGTAAGATCTTCTAATCTACACCAAATTATAATTAAATCTAAATATTTTAAGAATTTAAATTATGCATTGAAATTTTTATTGTAATATAAACTCAATTAATATTATAGAAACTTAATCAACTACGGTTGAGTGTTTTAAGATTAGTAAATTACCAATCATAGTCACAATCACAGAATAATATACACTAAAAATTGAACTTCTTCATTTCATGTTGATTCAAATATATAAAATAGCAAGCTTTTACATTCAACCACAATCTTATAAGAGTAAGCTTGCCAACATTCATACAATGATTAAAGAAAAATAACAAGAATCATAATCACAATGATCAATAACTCATAGAACAACAAAGTAATAACCAAGCCAAACAACAAGAAGAACATCTCTAATAGTCTGAAAGACCCTGATCTGGAGGAGGTGGAGGAGCGACAAACATAGTAAAGTAGCTATTGATGGTTGCAATGTTGGTGTTTACCGACTCGAACTGATCTCGGATCCACACCCTATCCTCATTATATTGATCGTCCTGCCACTTCAAGTGCGCCTCCATATTATCAAACCTTTGGTCAAGCTTATCAAAATGCTGGACCATATCCTGATAGAAGTCTAGGTTGGGTCCAGGCACAGGTGCAGGAGCAGGTGTAGGTTCAGGTTCATCCTCAAAACTATCTATATTTCCATCTTTCCCAAAAAGTGCCCGAAAAGAAGTATCGGTAAAGTAGAGTGGTAGTTTAGAAGGTCCGTCAGGGTGGACCAAATTGTACTTCTTTTCAAGAATGTAGCAAATCATATGACCTTGGGTAATGTTCTTCTTTCTTTTTATATTAGGATGGCCAATATCAGTGAGGGAGTATAGATAGTCCAAAATTAATTGGGCATCATCAATGGGTTGGCCAGACATAATCAAGTAAGTGACTGTAGAAAGAAGAGGAGTCATGTTTACTCTATCTCCGGCCTTGGGAATGATGGATGTCCTAAGAACATGTTGGATTATTTGTGCATTTTGGTTCAAGGAGTCAACTCGAGGATAGTGAGTAGGTTGGCTTATATCTCTAATGACTTGATTGACTTCAGACCAATCATAGTCTGATCGAAGAAGTTAGAGTATGTGCCCTTATTCCCAGAGTTTTTAGATGAAAATATTCTCCAAGGTTCTCCTTGGTTATTTCAACTCTTTATTTTAGGACATAGGAAGAGATTCCAGTATGGTCCTGATTAAAAGTCATGTTGGCCAAAAACACATGGAAAAACCATTACTGCAAAGTGAAGATTTTCTTGCAGTAGAATGCAGGAAGGGATAATTTTAGATGTGGCATACCTATAGTATGCCTCCTCATTTTGAGCACTTAAGAAGTTATCATCCCAGTCCCTCCTAGATGATGAACCTCTAGATTGATGAGCACTCTTTCCACTTCCTGACATATCTTTTTTAAGCTCTGAAGGGTTTGAAAATGAAAGTGAAATGAGAGAAAATGACCCTCCTTTTTATAGAAAAATTATCAATCATACTGTACAAAAAAAATTTCATACGGGACGAAATAAATTTCGTCTAGGATGAATTTTATTTCGTACAGGATAAGCGGAAACGGTCAAAAATGAAACAGCTTTTTGTAAACTACCCTTCCTGAGGCATCCATTCGTACAGGCTTTTTGACTTCCTGATCATACAGATGATGATGTGTTCGTCCGAAATGATCAGGATATTAAAGGATCGTTCAGGAGATAGTTTGGTTCGTCCTTATCCAAATTGACACATGGATCATATAGATGAAGACGTTTTCGTACGTACGATCAATGATAATAACTGACACTAATCTTGAACCCACCCCATTCGTACAGACGTATCTTCTACAATCGTACAGTACGATGTCGTCATCGTACAGTCGAACAGACAAAGAAAATATAATTTTGTCACTCTAACTCTACAAGTTTTCAACACTAAAATAAAGAACAAAAACACAAATGATAACCATAAAACACAAAACACTAGAAACAAATTAAACCACAAACACATACAAAATAAAAGTTGCAGAATTTTTCAATTAAACATTAAGATCAATTACACCTAGCCTTATCCTTAATATGCTAAAAGTGTCAAAGGCTAAGAGTTTTGTGAAAATATCTACAAGTTGATCTTTAGTAGTGAGATGAGGTAGTTTAATTTCTCCTTTCGCTACATAATCTCTTATGAAATGATGCCTTATATCAATATGCTTTGTTCTAGAATGTTGAATAGGATTCTTTGAAATACAAATGGCACTAGTGTTATCACAAAAGATTGGAATTATACCAATAGAAAATCCTATGTCAACCATTTATTGTTTCAACCAAAGCACCTATGCAACACAACTCCCTAAGGTAATATATTCTGCTTCAGCGGTAGAAAATGCTACTGAATTTTGTTTCTTACGGGACCAAGATATTAAAGAATTTCTAATGAATTGAAAAGTCCTAGAAGTACTCTTTCGATCAACCCTACAGCCTACAAAATCAGAATATGATAATTCAATGATTTTAAAAGAAGAACTATTCTTTGGATATCAAATCCCTAATTTTTGAGTTCCCAAAAGATATCTTAATATTCTTCTCACTGCTGTCAAATGTGATTCCTTTGGATCAGATTGAAATCTAGCACATAAGCAAACACTAAACATAATGTCTGGTCGGCTAGCTATCAAATAAAGCAATGATCCAATTATTTCTCTAAACTTCTTTTGATCAATAGATTTTCCCTTAGGATCCTTATCTAATAATACTGAGGAACTCATGGGTGTAATTACAGGTTTAGCATTATCCATTTCATATTTTTTGATGATGTCCTTAACATAGTTAGATTGATAAAGAAATATTCCTTCCTCATTTTGCTTTATGCTAAAACCAAGAAAATAACTCAAGTCACCCATTAAACTCATCTCAAATTCACTACTCATTATCTTTGAAAATTTGTCACATAGACTTTTATCAGTTGATCCAAAAATGATATCATCAACATAAATTTGTACAATGAGTATTTCATTTTCAACTCTTTTCAAAAATAGAGTGGTGTCCACACTTCCTTTAACAAATGATCCTTTTAATAAGAAAGTGCTTAACCTCTCATACCTCGCTCGAGGTGCCTATTTTAGTCCATACAATGCCTTTTTCAATTTAAAAATATGATTAGAGAATTTAGAATTTTCAGAACCTGGAGGTTGCTCAATATAAACATCCTCTTCTATCACCCCCATCACAAAGGCACTTTTAACATCCATTTGATTCAATTTAAAATTTTTAGAACATGCAAAGGCTAATAACACTTTAATTGCTTCAAGTCTTGCTACAGGGCTAATGTCTCCTAAAAATCAATTCTCTCTATTTGATTATACCCCTTAGCTACCAATTTAGCCTTATTTCTTATAACTCCTAAATCATTCATTTTATTTTTGAACACCGACTTAGTCCCAACTACACTTTGACCCTTTGGCCTTTTAGTTAGCTCCCAAATATCATTTCTTTTAAATTGATTTAATTCTTCTTGCATGGCCAAAATCTAAAACTCATCCAAAAGTGCTTGATCTATATTTGTGGGTTCAAGAATTGAAATAAAAGCTGAATGATTTACTTTTGTTCTAAAACCATGCCTAGTCCTAAATCCTTCACTTGGTTCTCCTAAAATCAACTCTTTAGAATGACTTCTAACAAATTTCCATGCTTTAGGCAAATGGTTTTCTTCTTCTTTTTCAAACCTTTCTTCAACCTTTTGATTTTCAAGTTTTTGGGTTACAACCTCAACCTCATCTTCATCCAACTTAGACCCTTCACTATTATAAGATTTATAAAAAATAACATGACTGGTCTCCTTAACTACCAATGTTCTTTTATTAAAAACTATATAGGATTTTCCAATACTTGAATAACCTAGAAAGATTCCTTCATCAAAATTTGAATCAAATTTTACTAAAACAGTCATGTCATTATTATGAATGAACACTTTATATCTAAAAACATGTAGATGCAAGAGGTTGGGACTTCTACCTTTAAGAAGTTCATAGGGTGTCTTATTTAATTTAGATCTAATGTACACCCTATTCAACACATAGCACATTGTGCTGACTGCTGCTGACTGCTTCAGCCCAAAAATATTTTGGAAGTGAATATTTTGCCAACATGGCTCTAGCAGTTTCAACTAATATCCTGTTCTTTCTTTCTACAACTCCATTCTGTTGAGGTATCCTAGAGGCTGAGAAATTATGTTCTATTCTTAGAGATTTGCAAAAATCATCAAATAATTCATTTTCAAATTCTCCCCCATGATCACTTTGGATAGATACAATTTCAAAACCTAATTTTCTTTGAATCCAAGTGGCAAAATCTCTAAAATCCTCAAATGATTCACTCTTATGATTAAAAAATCTAATTCAGGTGAATCTTGAATAATCATCCACAATTACATACCCAAATCCTTTTCCTCATAGACTTAAGATACTAATAGGTCCAAATATGTGAAGAATTTCTAAGGGCTTGCTAGTCCTAATTTCCTTGGTTAAATTGAAAGTGGATCTGACTTATTTCCCTAATTGTCATGCATCACACAAATGATCTGTAGTAAAGTTTTATTTGGGTATACCTCTAACTAGCTCCTTTTGGGTGATTTTCCTAAGATTTCTCATATTAGCATGACAAAGCCTTCTATGCCATAACCATGATTCATCAGATACAGTTTTCAAACAAAGAGCAGTAGATGGTTTTACAGAATTCAAATCTAGCATGTAAATATTATTCACTCTATCACAATTTAACACAATAGTTATATTTTTACTAATAACACAACTAGTCGGCAAGAATTTTATATGAAAACCTTTGTCACATAATTGACTTATGCTCAATAGATTTTGTTTTAAACCTTCAACCAACACAACATTTTCAATCACAAAATTTTTAGAATTTCTAATTATGCTTGTTCCTACCACTCTCTTAGTAGTATTATCTCCAAGTGTAATCTTGCCTCTATTCCTGGCTTCCAGCATTATAAATTGATTTACATCTCCAGTCATATGCTTTGAGTAACCACTGTCTAGGTACCAGATACTCTCACTGGGTCTTGTGTGAGAGTGTCCCTATAAGATTATGAAATGTTAGTCTTGGGAAGCCAAACAAGTTTGGGTTCTCCTCTTAAAAATTTTAAAACAGATATATGTGTGATATACTTTGTATTATGCATCCTAGGTCTCCACACTAAATATGTTCTACGATGAATCATACAAGTGTGAGATATATGTCCAATCATACCACAAGAAAAACACTTTACTCCTGGAAAAGGATTCACCAATCTATTTAACCTATTAGATCTTCTCTTAGATTTTGAATTAGTGGACTTGTGATAGGATTTGTGAAAATCTTTAAGTTGAGGTGGTTTCTTATTTTTCTCAAGTGCTTTCAATTTAACCACAAGAAATGCATTTGTACTTTCTAAAATTGAATTTTTAATCTTTAAGTTATGCTCTCTACTATCCGGTTCCACCATAAATATTTTGAAATCATTTTCAAGTTCAGTGTGTGATAATTTTAAATGTTCATGCTGTTTATTTAAATCAACATATTGATCCATTAAAGTCATGTGGTTGCTATAGATTAATGCATGGTCTTTCCTAAGGATTTTAAATTCATTCTGTAGCTCTAAATGATCCATATTCAACTTAGCATGTAGTTTCTTTAGTTTCCTTTATGCTGAATGTATGTATTTAGAAACTTCAAATAATTCATCATAATTTAAGTCACATACCTCCTCTTGATCCGAATGATCGAGATTATCAGCCATCAAGCATAAATTTGTTACTTCCTCTTCTGGTGTAGTTTCTTAGAAATTTGAAGCTGAGTCTGCCCAAAATGCTCGTTGAAGTCTCTTCTTGCCCTTTCTATCCTTTGGTTTCTCCTCAGCTTTCTCCTTGCTAGGATTAGCCTTGAGATTGGGGTAATCCATCTTTATGTGTCCTAGCTTCCTACATTCATAACAAATAACTTCATTAGAAGCCTTAATATTTTTATGAAACTTACCTTTATTCCATTGTTGGCATCTTCTCTGCTTCCTCTTTAGGAAATTCTTGAACTACCTTGTCATTAAGGCAATGTCTTCCTCATCCTCAGGTAGTGACTGATCACTGTCTGAACCTTCCACCTTCAAATCTATGTTTTTCTCCTTTCGCTTGTCACCTACATCAATCAGTCTTTGAGTCACAGATTACTCTTAAGAAATTAGTGATCCAAGAATATTATCAATAGAATAGACATTTAAATCTTTCGATTCAATTATTGCGGTTATCTTTGCATCATAAGTAGTAGGTAAGCAATGAAGTATTTTATTTACTTTTTTCACATTCGTTAATTCCCTACCTAAGGCATGCAATGAAGTGGCTATATGAGTAAAACATGTATACATGTCTGAGATTGATTCATTCAGTTTCATGCGAAAGAGTTCATAATCGTGCAAAAGAATGCTCGACCAAGTTTGCTTCACTTCATTTGTGCCTTCATACGTAATGCAAAGTCTATCCCATATTTCTTTTCTGGATTTACAAGTAGAAAGATGCATATAGTCTTCAGATTTAAGAACACAAAAAAAGATATTCAAATATTTTGCATTTAATTGTGCTAACTCCCTTTCTTCTAAAGTCCAATCAGCAAATGTTGTTTGAACTCTTATGCCATCTACAAGTCTAGTAGGTTTAGTATAACCATCCTGAACTAACATCCACATGTGATAGTCAAGAGATTGCAGAAAGTAGACATACGAGTTTTCCAGAAATTAAATGGAATGTTGTCAAACAAAGGTGGCCTAGTGATCGAGTAACCTTCTAATGTGTTTCGGTTTCCAAAATTAGCCATAGTCAAATTTAAAAAAGTAAATTAAATAATAATTTTTGAAATAGGCTCTGATACCATTTAAATTTTTGAATATGTTGTTAGACTTATTAATTACGTCCTTAAGCTAGCAAAGAGAGGGGTGAATTGATACTTTTAAAAATTTCTCTTCGAATTTTAAAAAAAATTTCAATAAAAAACTTAAGCTAATCGTACTGTACGATTTAGGTTCGGACCGTACGAACAGAGATAATTTTTTATGCTTATCAACCACAGAAAAATAAAATGCAGTGCAATAAGAAAATACAGTAAGTAAAAAACAAGAACAGAGAACACCAAATTTTATAGTGGTTTGGTCAAACACGATCTACATCCACTCCCTAGAGACTCCTTCTCTAGGTATTGCACTATATCAAAGTGACTCTCCTTTAGCCCCCACAGCAAGGTGGTGAAGCCTTTACAAACTCTCTTCCACCAAATCCTGATGCTGCATAGAACTAATGTGCTTTTTCACCCTCTTGGTGAAGGCAGAGAACCGACACGTCCTTTCACACCCTCCTAGTGTAGGTAGAGAACCACTCATCCTTTCACACCCTCTTGGTGTCGATAGAGTACCGTCATCCTTTTTTACTCTCCAGGTGACGGCAGAGAACCAAAAACCTCTCGAACAACCTTCTTGCAAGAGCCACCAAGGAGATTGGAAAGTAGCTTGAAGTATAAACAATGAGATCCTCACACTTGGATAACCTTGTGAATCCCCTCATAATTTTCTCTTCAAGGATCTCACAATACTCACTCCCAAACACTCTCCTAATCACTCTCCCTTTCACTCTCAAGAAGAATTTTTTTGCAGAAGGATTATAGTCCAGTTAGTTTTAATACCTTTAAATACTTAGGACAAGAAAAACTATCCAAAAACTAAAAATTTCAAGTTTTACGCGTATCGATTGTCCCGTACGATCGTATATCGTACCATACAAATTGTTTAAATCACTGAATGATTCATCTCATACGATCCCATATGAACCTAATTCAGAGCTATTCGTACCTCAAAACCTCCTGTACAAACTTTATTTCGTACTGTATAAATAGTTCAAAAATTGAACGATTCATCTTGTACGATCTAATAAGAACCATTCAGAGCCGTTCGTCCTGACAATTTGTCCCATACCAACATACTGTATGAATCATCTAGAGCCGTTCGTCTCGACGGTTCATCCCATACGGACATATCGTATGAACCATTCAGAGCTGTTCGTCCCGACGATTCATCCCATACTAACATGTCGTATGAACCATTCAGAGCCGTTTGTCCCTAAAATTCTTATGTACGAAGTTCATTTCATACTGTATGAATTGGACTTAGGAAAATTTTCAAGGTAGACAGGTTTGTTGTGGAGGATAAATAATACAAATCATCCCGTACGATGAGATTTCGTACTGTACGATCAGTTTAAAAAAAATAAATTATCACTCCCCCATTATGTGTGTGCAAAGTTATCCAACTTACAATCACACTCTCTTAGACTCAAGAAAAATAAAAGATATAGACTACTCACAAACAAATTAACTTGAAGTCTTCAGTAGTCTGGAGTGTGCAATTCCTGAAAAACATGTTAGTACACACAAAAAGAAACTCCAATATTTGTTAGGAGAAGAATAAAATAAACAATTGGCTTTTGTAATTATCAAAAATAACTTGTGTCAGAATTCACTTGAATGAACGGATTTGTACAAATCATAACAAATTAGAGTTGGAGGGTTGTTGAACTTGAATTAAACTTGATTCATTGTTGATTTTAAAATTTAAATTTATATTAATTTGCTACCAATCAGTTTGTGGCATTGTGCCACCAGCTCGAGGAAAAAATCCTCCTTAGGATATATAGCCCCATAGCCCGGAGTTATCTAGCCTATAAAGTTGGTCAATATAATTTGATTCAGAATTTTAATTTCATTTAAATCATTAATAATCAATTAATTTTAAAGTTTTAACACTTTATTGAATCCATTCGTGACGTTGTGCCACTAAGCTCGAGGAACAAAGCCTCGTTAGGACACATAGCCCCACAACCCAGAGTAGTCCAGCCTATAAACTTCATCTTTAGAGTGGTTGTTATATATTAAGGGGTTGGTTGAGTGATTTAAACATTAACTTAACATTTTCTGGAATTTGGAATTAAGTATAATATTTTGGAATTTTTTGGATTATTTTAATCAATTAATTAAGGGGTTAAAAATTGACTTTTTGATTAAGAGTTTTTTCTAAAAATTTAGTATGGTTATAAATATTAGATCTTAGTATGATCAGTTAGATTGTAAGTATGCTGAATTTAAATTTTTCTATAGTTTTATTACGAAGGTTTGAAATTTTGACTTGGATTTTGACTTAAGTTTGACCAAACTGTTGACTTTTTGACATTGACTAATTTTTGAAGGTTTAATATTTTTGATAAATATTAGATGTTAATTGAAGTTGAATGCCTTTGAGTTTGATTGATATGGAATTTTTTATAATTATTTATGATTTTTTAAAGTTTTTAATATTTATTGAATTGTTTAGTTAGTTTAATTAAGGGCATTTTATTGATTTTTCTCCAAATGAACTCCGAACTCCTTGAAATCAACTCCAAAGGTCGATAATGATGCAAGAAGAGATTCCCAAGTGTTTGTGAAATTTCTAGAATTTTTAATTAATTAAATTAAATATTAAATTTTAATTAATGTTAAATTAAGCTTGAATTTGATGTCTAGTGAAGAGGCTTTTATTTTTCATTGATTAAGGGTTTAATTTTGGTTAGTTAGAGGTATTATGAGTATTTTCTGGATTTAATCTTAATTTATTAGAATTTCTAGAAATTATAAGGCTTAATTTATAGATTAATTAGTTAAATATTTTAATTATTTCTAAAATCAGAGAAAATTTTCCTAGAAGCTGAGAATGTCACTATGTTCGAATGTTCAAAATTTCAAGTCAAAAGGATATGTATCCTATTTATTATAATTTTTTATAAGTTCTCTAAATAAATCTTTAATTATTGTACTTAATGATGTTACTAAGTTTAAATAGGTTTAAATTATTGTTTGCCTAACCCTTGGACTTAGCATAATAAGTATACATTCAAGCACAATCAAATCCTTAATCTAGGAGAGCCTAAGCTAAGTGCAAGTGTGTTAAAGGAAATTAAACTAATTTTTAAGCATGCAAATTAAAGGAAATTAAATTAATTATGAGATTAACCAATGAGCAAATAGTAAAAATATTTGTTCATTGATTAATCACTACTCCCCATCAATCCTATTTAATCAAGCTCAATCCATGTTTAAGATTTCAAAGGGATCTCTCAATACCTAAATATTTAAAATATGTATAATTTCAAAATAAAATTTCAAAATTCATATATAGACATTTAAATATATATATGAAAACATAAGCTTGAATATTTCAAAATATTATCAAAATAATTTCAAAATATCATTAAATAATTTCAAAAGATTTTGAGAGATCCCCTAGACACTTTAAAATTATTTGAAAATAAATTTTTAATTTTTTAAAAATTTTAAATAATAATTAATTAAATATTAATTAAATACTAAAGTAATTAAATAATTAAAATTAATTAAGATAAATCAAACTTTTAATTCCTGAAATTAATTTTAGATTAAAATACTTAAATTTTTGAAAATTTTAAGGCATTATTTATAATTTTCTCATTTAAATTGAATTTTATTTGAGTTTTTGATGTTTAAAATAATTAAATGTATTTTTAAATAGTTTAAAATTAATTAATATTTTATACTATTCTAAAATTACCTTAAATTAATTCTTAAATGATTTCAAAAATTTTAAAATTATTTAAGATAATTTTATTAAATATTTTGAGGTCATTTAAATTTAAGTTTAATTAAATATTAATTAAATATTTAAACATTTAAATATTTTAAAATAATGTAATATATCTTAAATTAAATTTATTTTAAAATTATCTAATTTGGTATAATTCTCTAATTTTTTTTATAACTTTAAAATGATTTTCTTAAATTTTTTTTGTTAATTGAGTTTAATTTTAATTAAGTATCAATTAATTATTAAATATTTAATTAATTAAAGGTTACTTAAAATATGGAATATCATAAATTTATTTAATCTTAAGTTAAATATTTTAAAATAATTAAATAAGATTATTTAAATTAAGTTTAATTTTTTGATGTTAATTAATTCAATATTAAGTTGAATAATAATTAGATTTAAAAAAAAAAATTTAAGTAACTCAAGATAATTAAGAAATATTAAATGCTTTAGCTAAAATTTTAATTCAAAATAAATAAAATGATTTCTTGATTTGATTATAACATTTTAGAATAAGGTTTTAATATATATATATATATATATATATATATATATATATATATATTTAAATTTTAATTAAGTATTAAATTTTAAAAATCTCAAACTATTTAAAATATTTAGAGTAATTTAAACTAATTTTGATTTTAAAATAAAGGTTTTAATTTTCTTCAAAATTTGACAAATTACATGCATTTCTTTTATTAAAAATATTTTTTAATAAATTTGTGGAGAAAATTCAGTTTTAAAATAATTAAAAACTATCTTTTAATCCATTTAATTAGCCTTGGCGGCGGGAGGACCATGTGGTGAGAGTTCACATGCTCGGAATGCATGGTGGTAGTAGATCAACATGACAGGTGCTAATTCGCGGATCAAAACCGTAGCTAATGATTGCCACGACACACAATTAATGCTAATTTCATTACATGTAATTATTAGCATTAATTACAAATAATTATAGTGGCGGGCTACAGTTTACTTAACCACATCAGCTAAAGAGCGGAGTCATCCGATCTCGCGCTGTTTGAGATGGACGACTCTGATTGCACCGGATGGAGAGCGGATCCACGAAGATAACGGCATGGTCAGACGAAGTTGCGAAAGGCCTCAATCTTGATCGTTGACGGTCCCAAAAGCGCATAGTTAGAGAACATTATGAACAAACCCTAGAATGGGTTTTTCATCTTGTTCTCTCAATCAGATAAACCAAACTTTATGAAACTTTAAACCTAGGTAGCCTAGGTGAAAAGAAATTGTGTGGAGCCTTTGATTTAGCTTAAAACTTGCTTAAAAAAAACTAATTAGCCTAAATGTTTTAGAATAGGGTTTGAGTTATACATTGATTTAGTGGAGGGATTAGACCGTATAAGGTATCTCTAAAATTGTTGTCTGTCCACGCTTAGGATCGTAGAAGAAACCAGCGCTCTATAACATCTAGATCGATAGTAAATAAGCCTAAATGGATTCAACTTGAGTTCACCAGAAATTTTCCACTAACGAACTTTGACGAGTAGAGTTCTGATTAGGAAAGGTTGAGAGTTATATGGGAAGCTCAAATGAGTTGAGGTTTGGGCTTGGGGAGTTGGGATAGAGAGAGAGAGAGAGAGAGAGAGAGAGAGAGAGAGAAAGAGAGAGAGAGAGAGAGAGAGAGAGAGAGAGAGAGAGAGAGAGAGAGAAAGAGAGTGCTAGGGGTTAGAATGAATGCTCTTTTGGAGGTTTATCCCTATTCAAACATCCCTAGGTTAATTGGAGGGCTTAGATTGATTTGTCTGGACTCCAGATGGATGAAACTTGTCCTGGAGGGTAGTTAGGAGCAGTGGATCAAAGGATAAAGGTACAAGCCACGTGGAAAGGGTGTTTTGGCTTCTAGTCCATATGGGTTTGATTAGGGACTATTGGATCCTGATCCAAAGGCTAGGAATGGCTCTAGGAATGTTCTAGATTCTATTCAAACAGCTGGAATGGATTTAGGTGGAGTGGGTTAGGCTTATGAGGTCATTTGACCATCTTTGACCATCCAAAGCCCATGTAGACCATTTAACTAGTTAAAATGCCACCTAAGCTAATTAGGTGGCATGGAGATGTCTTAAGAAGCTGGTAGGCTGATTCAAATGGGATTTGATGGTTTGAAATTGGAGTTTGAATGTATTAATAGATTTTGAGCTAGTTTGACCAAGTCTCAATATGTTGACTTGGTTAACTTGACTTGAATTAAGTTGGCCATACATTAGGACATATTAAGGTCATGATTTGAATTTGGTTTGAGATTTAAAATGGGTTGAATTGATTAAGAGCATTAAAATGGGTCATATGGGCCAACTTTGACCAACCATAGACTCAGTTGACTTGGTGAACTATTGATTGGATTAAGGGTCCATCAAAGCCAAATCATTCAGGAATACGTTCAAGGAGTTTTGAGAAAGTCTTGAACGTATTTGAGGTTTAATTTGAAATAGAAATGGCTTAGAGGTTAAATAGGTCAACCTAGGTTGACTTGGTCAACCAGCTTGACCCAGGGCCAGGGTTTGGGCTCAATGAGTTTGAAATGTTAAATGGAGTCTAGTGGAGGTGGTCCCAAGGTTTGGAATGGTCTTTTAGTTCAGAACTCCTTTTTGGGCCCTTAAGGGGCCCTTAGGTCAACCTAGGTTGGCTTGATTAACTAGGTTGACCCAAGGTCTGGGTCTGAGTCCAACAAGTTTGATTTAATGTTTTGGGACCATTAGAAGTGATCCTAGAGTTTGGAGAGCTCAATTGGATAAAATCACTTGTTTACACCCTTAAGGGGCCTTGAAGTCAACCTAGGTTGACTTGGTGAACCAGGTTGAACCAGGGTTTGGGTCTGGGTCCAATAGGTTTAGTTTGATATTTGAAAATTGTTGGAAGTGGTTCCATATAATTTGGAGATCATTTGATCTAAGATGACTGTTTACACCCCTAAGGGGTTTTTTGGTCATTTTAGGCCCTGGTCAACTGAGGGTCAAAGTGAGTTCAAAAAAATACAGTTTAATGCTCAATATAACATAATCAAGTGTCTAAAAGTGATTACAGGATTTAGAGAAAACTCCAAGGTTAAGATCCAATGGGTAGTAGGTCTAGTGGCATAGGTCATAAATATTTGAAGGTTTTATAGCCTTTGAAAATCATTCTAGTTTGTGGGGTTAAAAACTCAGAATGGGCTCAAATTTGGAGGGTTGCCTTTAGAGATATGAGCTGAATCAGAGGTCATTTGATTTGGTTTTGAAGTATTTAAAAAATTCTTGAGAAAGGCTTTCAGGATAGGGCCTTTGAAATTTAGATTTTGGTTTGAAAATCTATATTTTTGGGATTTGGATTCAGACTTGGATTTGAAGGATTGGGATTAAATTATCTAAATCATTTATGATCATTTGTATGATCATAAATGGTTATATTGGATTAAAGTTGGGTTGGGAAATGAATCAAAGTTTAATTTGGGTTTGAGGTCTGGATAAGTTTGAGGTTTGGATTGGTTTGAGGTCTGGATTAATTTGAGGTCTAGAATGATCTATGATTTAAATTGATCCTAGGGTTAGAGTTTAAAAGGATCCCAAGGTCTAGGAAGTCTTAATATCTGGAGTCTAGAAGGATTCTAGGATCTAAGAAATCTTAGGGTTTAGAGTCTAGAAGAGTCCTAGGACCTAGATGGATCCTAAGAATTAAATTAGTTTGGAATTTGGATTGATCTGGGATGCAGATTAATCTAAGATTAAAATTAATCCTAGGGTTTAGATTAATCTTGGGTCTGAAATGATCTAAGATCTGAACTGATCCTAGGGTCTAGATTTATCTAGAGTTTGGGTAGATCTTTGGGTTTGAAATCTAGGGGAATCCTAGAGTCTAGAAGTCCTATGGTCTGGGGTCTAGAAGGATCCTAAGATCTAGATAGATCCTAGTGCTTGGGATATAAGGTTATCTAAGATCAAAATTGATCCAAGGGCTTGGATTATGCTAGAGTCTGGGTTAGGCTCTAATGACCTCATATAAAAATGAGTTCAATAGTGTAATTAATAAAAATAAATATACTTTACTTATTCTTTATTTCTGGTTAAATTCTCTAGCATTGGATTGATTTTATAAATGAAATATGGAGTACTAATGCGTTATCTTCATAAAAAATTTCATTATGTTTTCAATATAACAGGTCTTCATTTAATGCACATAGTGGTTATATATAGTTAATATTATGTGTGTTATGGAGCATAAAACTAGAAAAGTAGACATAACCAGATATGTTGGTTTGGTATGATACAATCATAAGCATAGTGCTTGTCATGTATTAAATTTATAGAGATGAATTATCATAAGGGGTTTTAACAGTACATGCTTTGCTTACTCTTCTAAGATTTTCATTGGGTGAAAAATTATGGGAGTTTAGTGTGGTATAGAGGTTGGAAGAGTTTAATCTATCATTTATCTCTTAACGCTTGACTAAGTGGTCAGTGATGCTTTGAATAACATCAATATAAAAAGAATCATTAGGAAATATATTATATTTATATTCCATTAATCCAAAATATGTTATCCAAATAGTGTTTCATTTAATTATTTTTTTAATTTTAAATTAAGTGATTGAATCTCCACAAAAACTTATTTTTATTATGTACGATAATTATTGTAGCTGAAATAGACAATAGTAGTATTTGCAAGTATTCTTCTTTATGGGATTGATACTCCACTCTATCTGTATATTACTTAATTTGGAATGTAAACTTATGTATATTTAGTGGGATTTTTATAATTTTTATATCAAAGAAAACTTAATCATTATTTAGGGAATGATAGAAAATCTCTGCCAACATTATTAAAGGCT
The DNA here is from genome assembly GCA_019925795.1 of Dendrobium chrysotoxum. NCBI lineage: Eukaryota > Viridiplantae > Streptophyta > Magnoliopsida > Asparagales > Orchidaceae > Dendrobium > Dendrobium chrysotoxum. The sequence goes on from CM034303.1 coordinate 45,344,264, forward strand.
TTCTTAAGCTCAATATTAATACAAAAAGTATTAAAGGTAGAATTGAACTCTCTATTAACATCATTAATGAGGATAATATTGCCAGCTATGTCTTTCCCATCAATAAAAATAAATTGAGATGGATATATTAATTTAGGAAGGAGGACCTTGAGCCTATTAACATGAAGGTATTTTCACAATTCTTTACGTTACTCCACCACCCCCATCGCTAATATTTTATTTCAATATTCCTAATTATTCTTGTATTCCTTTGTCGAAGCTATATATCACACTAAATGTTAACTACACACATGGCATTTATATGCTTTAAATAAAGAATGGGAGATTTAAAAATATTAATACTTTAATTAAAGAATAAGAGGCTATATTAGTACTTAATATACTCTTTACAATATCATCCTAAAATAACATAACTAGCCAGATAAGGAAGAAATAACAAGCAAACTCATATTTATTTTACTCATAAAATAATAAGGTACAAAAAAGTAGCAAGAAGTTTAACCCCAATAAGGATAAAACTATCTTCTGTGCACTCCATCCACCACTTATAGAGTTACTTACATAAACACAACTTAAACTCTCCTAGAGATTATAGCTTGTGCTTTCGTAGCCTCTCTTAGACATTATTCTAAGGGGGAACTAAAGAAACACAATAAAAAGTTTAAATTTCCACTCAAGAGGTCGAACTCCAAAAATAATAGAACTGATAACTATTTATAGTAAGTATAGGATTAGACTCAAGCACTACGACACTGGATAAGATGTAACAATAGTAGTGAGAAATGAACTAGCACCTCGGTGCTGTAGTGTTGGCTCCACTACAGTGTTGGATGCTATGGCAAGATTATTTCCTGAATCAGTGCATACTTTCTTTAAATTAGAGCATCTATTAGAAGTGTAACTTGTCACAACCGAACGAGACAAGAACTGATCCTATCATGTTAGGTTGCGACAGAAAACCCCAAGATCTAGCTCTGGAATTGCTTTTCTTTTTCTTTTCAACAAATTATAGAACCACAGAGCTACTATAAACATTCAAGTGTACGAAAAACTCATCCATTCTTTCTTCTTTCTTTCATCAAAAATAATGTACACTACAATGCATGGCTATAAACAGAAAGTACAGAATAGAAAAGCAACCTAGCCATGACTGTACAAAAATCAAAAGTATAAAAATACCTATGACTATAATTCAGATCTTGAACGACTAGTCTGACACTTTCTTCCCTTTCCCAGAACCTAAAAACCATGAAGATAACCACAGTGAGCTAACAGCTCAGCAAGATCACACTAGCCAATCTAAATTCTCAGATCCACACACAAAATTGAAATCTCAAAATAAAGCACAGAATTCAAAGCATCAAATAGAGTTCAGATATTATCACAAAAGTTATCAGAACATCAACAGAATTCATCAGACCACAGAAATCATCTTATCACAGCAATCATCAGAAATTGAATCAAATTTATCTCACAGAATCGTACAAATCACATTACAGAATCGCATCTCAATTCACATATCAGATCACATTTTAGATCACATATCAGATCACGTATCCCTGATACAGATAGAATCTCAGAGGATTCCGGCCCTTTATGCCTCCCTTCGCAGACACAGACAGAATCTCAAAGATTCTGGCCCCTTATGTCTCCCTTTTATGCTTACAACACCAGAACATATCAGATACACTGAATTATCATATTAGAATTTATTTTCATATTCTCGAACCTAGACAGAATCTCAAAGGATTCTGGTCCCTTATGCATCCCTTCCTAGACACAGATAGAATCTCAAAGGATTCTGTCCCCTTATAACTCCCTTCTGATATTATTCAAATCACATAAAACATCAAATCATATCATTTTAAAAGAAATCAAATATGTATCAAAATGCAGTAAGACGGTATAACGGCAGACAACAGAAAATCCAACGAATCAAAATTCACAGTTTCAGAACATTTCCAATTTACCAGAGATCGTGCACAACATCATTTCAAGACTTTTATAGTACTAAAGCACTATTTTTTGACATCCAAAAAATTTTCTATTCGATAAAAATCTCATAAATTTCAAAATACCTGATGAAAACTTTCTAGAAAATAGTCAAAATGCGCATAATAACAATCTCAACAACATACCAAAAGTTACGCAGTAAAAGTTTAACCAGTTCAAAGTTATACGCATTTTTCGCTAACGGAAACACAATTTTAATCAGAAAATTCATCAAAATTCACATTTCTAAAAATTGAGATTGGCATAATGTGCCTTACCTCGAGTCGATCAACTTTCCCAACTGCAGCTACGAACGAAAACGGACCGAAGTCGTCCAAAACATGGATTTTCTCCTCTTTTCCTTCTCTTTCTCTCTCTAGCTGTTTTATCTCTCTTTCTCTCTCCAAAAATCACATAAATGTGATATTTAATGAGTTGAGATATTTTCAGTTCGTCCTGGATGATCGTGTAGTTCGTCCTGGACGATTGTGTTGTTCGTCCCGGACGATTAGTTCTTCGTACGGACAAAATTACTGGAGGATTGGCTCTGTAAAATTTTTGTTCTGTTTGTACAGACTGTTCGTACAGATGAACTAAGTTCGTACAGACAGTTCATATAGACAAAATTGATGTACGATTGGCTCTGTAAAAATTTTGTTCAGTTCGTACAGACTGTTCGTATAGACGGCTCCAGGTTCATACGGTACGAACTGCACAAAAATCATGATTTTTCTCAGTTCGTACAGACATTTCGTACAGACAGTTCCAGGTTCATACAATACTAACCTGCACCAAAAATATGAATTTTCATGGGTTCTCATATAACTACTCCACCATAGTGTCATAAAAAATGATCACTACAATGCTTGAAATGATAATTCGGTGCTACAACATTCGAGGGCTGGCGCCCTTGCATAAATTTTTTTGAGACACCCAAAGATGCAGTGATGATTTTGAGTATAGTAGTGCTACGATGTGCTATAATACTGAAATTTGTGATGCCATGGTGCATGTAAATAGAGAAGGTCGGTGTCACCACATTGAATTTGGTACTTTGGCGTTGATCGATACGGTGTTATAGCATTATTCTTATTAGCACTGAGGCATTATCCAACACTTATAATTTTTTATTTTTCTTATATAATTCCTATATAAAAATAACTAAAATAGTACATTTTTATTGAATTTTACATAATAAAAATAATACATAATTTATACTTATCTTATATCTAGCTAAATATTTTAATTTTGGGCTAATGATATAAAACTATAGCAAGTACTAATGTAGACTCTTGTGCCTTGAATTAGTTTACAAATATTTTCACTATCACTTATTCTTAATTTAATGCATACAATATCCATGAGTGTACTTAATATCTAGTGTAATATGTTATCTGTACTGAGAAATATTAGAATAAACATGTGTAATGAAATAAAATACTGGCATATATAGACATAAGATGCTTAACTTTCGAGGTTTTATGGAGAAATTATAACCGTTAGAAGGGAAAAAACCTTTCATTTCACCCCTACAAGCTTGATAGAGACATAGTGATACTTATGCTCTAATTCCCATCTAAAAATTAAGAGTTTCATTAGGAAAACTATATTATTTTGCATTTATTACTCCAATACACTTTATTTGCATTAGTATCTGCTTATCTTGCAAGTCTCCATTAATTGGAAAAAACTAAAAAATAATCATTTTTGTTTAGTAGGATATCTCGTGCAATTATATTAGATAGTAGTAATTTAATTATAATTAAGTAAAATACTTCCTCGTGGGCCGACGTTCTTCTCTATCATTTATTACTTAATTATTATGTATACTTATGTATGTAATGGGTTTTTTTTATTATAATATAAAAGAATCTAAGCATATTCAAAATTGCATGCTAGCTCTATATGTAGTGACCATTAGCCAGTCTGCACATTAAATTTTTGGCACTGTTACTGAGTAAGTAACGTATATATTATACTTTTAAACTATATTATTAAACTAGTTGTATAGTTGGACTTAGTTATATCGTGTATCTTTATTTTATAGTTCTTGTTTAAACTTTCAAAAAAATGAAAAAAATTATTGATTATTTAGTTTTATTTTTACTTTTTTGTTGCATTGTTGTTGCATACTTAGTAGATTTAGTAAGTAGCTCTTGTTGTTTGATTTTGAGATAGAAAACACCCTTAAAATAATTTAAAATAAAAGATTTAGAGATGTCTGAATTAGTTCATGATCATGACCAGCCTATACCTCTTAGAAAGTATGTTAAACTTGTAATATAAGGAATCTATTAGAGTATCAATAGATTTACTCTTCGGGTTAATAACTATGAATTGAAATCCAACATAATTCAGATGGTTCAAAATTGCCAGTTTTGGGGAACTCCTATTGAGGATCCCAACCTACACTTAGCTAGCTTTTTAGAAAATTGTGTAATATTTGAGTATAATGGTGTCAAAGATGATACTAAAAGACTTAGATTATTTGTTTGACTCCTTATCATTTTCTACATTTTTTAGTGTTATAGCTCTGTTCCCTTGAGTGCCATAGTGCTCATGATGTTTTTATATATAATGCTCATTTTCATTTTTTTCAATGCATTATTTCTCCAATTCTCTCCAAGTTTTTGCACATTCCTTATTTGTGTTATGTAAGCAATGGCCCTAAAATATTTGGCAATAAGAAGTGTGCTTTATCATATTTGAAAAGAATAGATTCATTTCTACTAAGGCTGAACAAAGGTATGAGATGACAGTGGTAAATAAACAGTTGATCCTTGAGACAGGCTTCCAGAACTCTGGTGAGCATGTTTTATGCAAATGATAATAAATCAGGGTTTGGAGTAGTTTTGTGAGGAACCATTTACTGTGGTGGAGCATGTAGTGAGGGAGTTTTTTGCTAATGGGAAAGAAACTGTGGATAAAAAGTGTTACATGTAAGGTAAGTGGATACCCTTTGATCTTGTAATTATCAATCATTTGTATGAGCTTCAAAATTTTGAGTTTGATGAGTACACCCCTTTTTTGGATCTTATGATTCTAAGAAAATTCTAAGAGTATTGTCTGAGCCTAATAGTGGAGCTATATGAAGGAAGAGGGAGATTAAAATTAATAATTTTCACGTATATTGCTCAACCTAACTATTAAAAGCTTAGCATTACTTTATTTATGCTCAACTTTCTCTAGAAAAAATATTTGTGAGGTACCCAAAGACTATGTTGTTCTAAATTATGCTATTCAGGTTGGTTACACTATTAATGTGAGAAAGCTTATTCATTCTTCCTTGACTTACATTATTATAGCTATTACTTTTGTGGACTTGAGGCATCTTTTTCTTATTTATGCTTTGTGTATAAATGTTGGTGTGAGGGGAGATCATAATGAAGAGGAAAATTTTCCTATTTCAACCCTCACTAAAAGAAAATTTGAAAGGTAAAATAGACTAGATATAGAGTAGGGGGGCCCTAGTGAACCTCTTTTTCTGGTAGGCCCAACAGCAACAGTAATAGGGATTAAAGAACTCCTAAATCTTTAGTTCAGTAGGTGGCTAAATTGAAGAGCATATAGAGAGTCTGACCAAATTTTAAGAGGAGAGTAGGGAATGATAAGCTCACTACCCAGGTATACAAGAAAAGCATTAACACTATACAACTGAATTTAACGAGGCTTTAGTAGGGATTTTTAGGAGGAGCCATTTTCTAGAGAATCTAGACCAGTGGTATTTCCCTACTGCTTCATAGTGCCAATTATGTTTTAGGAGCTAGCCTTATGATGATGAGGAGGGGGATTGTGACTCAGAGTGATAGGAGTCTTTTTTTTTTCTTTTAGTTGTTGTTCCTGACAGGCTGGGGAGAGAGAGAGAGAGAGAGAGAGAGAGAGAGAGAGAGAGAGAGAGAGAGAGAGGAGAGTTGGAGATTGCTTTTATATGTAGCTTATTTTTCTTTTATTTATTTTTTTAGTCCTTTTTCTTTGGGGGATTCCTATGGTGTTGTGACTCTAAGGTGATGTGGTGATAGTGATGTTGTATAGTGGCTATAGGAGCGATTATTATTGACTGATGAGAACATATCCTATGGATCATGGATGGAGATGGATTAGGATAATAATGCTTCATTCATTGGTTATCTTGTGTTAGTTTATATAGTTAAATTATAGTGCTTGTGAGCTAATTATCATTCAAATGAAATGCATGTTTATTTTATATTCAGTTTTTACTTATTCTTGTTCAATTTATTATTACTATTTCAATTACATTTAATTCAAAATTCTTGTATATACTTAATTATTGAGTATTATTCTTTTCATAGCGCTTGCACTTTGATTACTTATTTAGCTAAAATAAAAATGATAATTAAAAATTATATAGAATTAAAATAATAATAAAACTCTAAATGGTAGTTTAAATGAACAATGTATAATAATTCATAATTTGAAAAGCTTAATAATTTACTAATACATATCACTTGAGCAATTATTTTATTTTGATTTTAGAAACTATACACTAATGCAATGACTACTGAATTAAAGAATACATAATTGAGTTTAGAAAAAAAGTGGGAAGTTTAAATTAGGAAGATCATAGTAAACTTAAATATAAAATTAGTGATCTTACTAAATACTGACATAAAATCAATTAGGATTATGGGAGGATGCAAGTAAATCTGATATTTAAAATCATTAAATATGTACTCTATAAGTATAAAAAAGTAAAATATGAAAAATCAAAGGAAAATTTTAAAAAAAGAAAAAAGATGAGTACATTCAAAAATTAGTATTAGTTGAAGCTCAAGTCAATAAGCATCCTAATATTTTAAATTAAATGGGATAAGGTGAGCGTACTAATATATATGATAGTGCACTAATAAACTTTAAATTTAACTACAAACAGAACTAATTCCTAAATAATATATTATTCATTTCTGAAATCAGAAGTCAAATTTACACATACAATCATAATGGATAGGTTTAATGCAAGTTATAGCAAGGGTAACTGATTTGGATAATTATTATGACCTTTCAAATTATAATTATAATTTGATAATTCCAAATTACTTCTAGACATTAATATATTATATTACATTTTAGTAATTTTAAATAATCAAATTTTACTTTGACTATTAAGTTAATTAAAAAATTGATATCATCATTACTTGAGGACAGGAGCTTAAGCTAGGGGAAATTTATTAAGTATAAATTATGTACTATTCATTATCATAAAATTCAATAAAATTTTTTTTTTATTTGTGTTGTGCTTGAAATATCTGAAGAAGGCAAATATTCACAAGTGTTGAATGAGCCCCACAATGCCCACATATTCTATGTTACAACCTTCTTATATATAATGCGCCAATGCCTTATTCAGACATGCAGTGCCAACTGCTCGAGAACTCAAGATAAAATCAATGCCCAAAAAAGATCAAAGGTCAATGCTGCAACACTCCATAGTGCTGCAATGCTTTATAGGATCAAAAATCCATGCCACAACACTTGAATCTAAGGAATTTGAACTTTAGAGTGCGGATCATAACAATGCTTTAGCGTCGTGTTGCACTTTTAAGTACCGTAGTGGAGCAGTTATCAAAATGAGGAGAAACACTAACTCAACTATAAGATGCATCAGTTAAATCGTTAACTGTGCTAGGTCAACTTAGCTCCACATCTTAGTATGCCTAACAACACTGAGGCATTAGTTTATTTTATAACACCGTAGCACCCATACTCCAATTGCTGCAGTGCTTGAGGCCATTTCTACACATTTTATAAATAGTTTTTCAATTTTTTTATTTTAGAGGGAGTGAGTGTTATCAGGGTTTTGTCATCTTTAATTGAGTCTTATACTTTAGAGTGTCTTTCTTTAGTTCTACATTAAAATAAATTCTAAGAGAGGCTAGAAAATGAAAAGATACCTTCAATTGGAGAGCTTAACCTATGTTGTGTAAGAAATTCTATTGTTAGAGGAAGAATGATTATGGAGAATATAAATTGATTCTTTCTTATGATATATATCCTTAATAATTCTCCTGTATCTCTTCTTTTATGAATGAAATAAACACAAGTTTTCTTTTTATGTTATCTATGCCACGCTAGATCTCTGAGTTTTGGGCTAATGACATAAACACATAGCAAGTACTAATATAGACTTTCATGCACTGAATTAGTTTATAGATATTTTTAATATGTTTTCTTCTTAATTTAATGCATACAGTGGCCATATGTGTAGTTAATATCTTGTGTGATATATTACCTGGATGGAGGAATATTGAAACAAATTATTCGCATACCTAAACATAAGATGTCAAACGTTTTAGGTTTTATGGAAAAATTATAATTGTAGGAAGGCCATAAACCTCTCTTTTCACACCTACAAGCTCGACATAGATATATATATATATATATATATATATATATATATATATATATATATATATATATATATATATATATATATATAACTATATTGTTTAGCATTTATTAATTAAAAATATTTTTGTTATCTTAGTATCATTTTATCTTAAAAGTCCTTATTAAGTGGCAAGAACTCTGAAAGAATCATTTTTATTCAGTAGGATATCTCATGCAACTATATTGGACAATACTAGTTTAATTGTAATTAAGCAGAACACTTCCTAGTGGGATCGACTGTCTTCTCTACCATTTTATTACTTGATCAATACATTTACTTGTGTATCTAGTGGACTTTCAGTATTTTTAAATCAAAGTAAACTTAAGCTTATTAAAAATTACATGATAGCTATGTTTGTAGCGAGTATTAGCCAGCCCCCACATCACCCGACTATGATCTTTCTAACCTTAGTCATCCGACTACAATCCTTACAACCTCTATCACATATCGACTATCATCCTCTATGACCTCTGTCGCCCGACAATGTAATATGTTTTATACTATATATATATATATATATATATATATATATATATATATATATATAAGCTATCACCTTCCCCTGAGAAATGATATTATTTATAATCAACAACAAGCACAAATGGAATCATTTAACTATGTTATGCCACATAGTTTTTCACTTTTTAGGGTTTTCAGATAAAAACTCTAGTGTCTCTTATGATTTCTGCACCCTTCCCTCTCATCTTTATGTGTGCAAGATTTTCATATAAAATTAGGATGCTAAACTCTATATCTCTCTACCGTTGCAAATGTTTTGGCATGCAATAATAATACATAGTCTTCTTATTTTGAAAGAGTTTACTTTATTATCAATACAATCATATAATTCTTTTTTAATATAAGTGATTAAGAATGTTTGACTTTGTCCCCAATTTTGATCCTCTCGTTAGGTACAGAGGGATTTAAAGTATTCAGTGATGCTTCACTAAAAGGATTGGCATAAGTTCTGATGTGGCATAGGAAATTCATAGCATAAGCTTCTAAGGAGTTAAAAATGCATGACAAAAATTATCTAGTGTATGATTTAAAGATTACTACTGATAATGAAAAAAAATGTATACTCCAACTATAATCATTTTTAAGTAAATAGTATCTAAATCTATATTTTTATGCAGGAAAGAAGAAAACAGGAATAATAATTAAAGGAGCACCACAATGCCACATGCTAAATATACCTCTACAAGATCTATAAATGCTAAAAAAAGCATGTATGACCCAAAATTGGGCATAAACATTGGTGAACTAGTCATACTAGTCTCTAGTCACGATTGCCACCAACGATGCTGGCACACAATCTTGTAATAATTGTTTTAGATACTTTAATTAAAAAAAATAAGTAAAAAAGTATAAATTAGGAAGGGATCCAAAAAATTCAAATAAAATCTTAAAAAAATTTTTAAAAATTTTGAAACATTTCTCACTCCCTTCTTCATGACGCTACAAAATGTTTAAGTGAGGCCTAGAAGTGATAAAGTATTTCTCTTTTCTTAATTTTTTGTTAAAGAGTCTTAACCAAATAAGAGGCATATGTGGGAGCGTAAGCAAATCATCATAATCCTAGCAATGAGACTCTGATCTTCCAATGAAAATAAAGTTGATCATCATTATTTGAACATATGAAATATGATAAAAAATGTAAGATGTTCATAATCCCTTTAAAAAAAGACTTAGTCATTGTTTAAAAAAAGGGGTTAAGGAAAGGTACTTGATGTTTATAATCAATTCAATGAGGCTCTAGTCATCCTCAACAAAACTTTGATTTCAACCATAAGCACTTAAAAACTGTATATTATTTGGCACCTTAATTAAACTCAAGAGATTTCCAACTATACCACCAAGTGCATGATTTTGGTCCATTTGGATTGAGAACAATGCATTTTTGTTATTGTTCGGTTTGTGTCATCTAGGTGGTTTATAAGTATGCTAAAAATAGAGTTTAGATGGTCTAAAAATGTTTTATGAAAGTTTCTCGTTCGAACATTTGCGTGTTTAGAGATCTCATTATTGTATAAAAATTTATGTTTGAACCAATAAATGTTTTTGTGTTATATAATCATCAAACATACTTAATGACCCACTTCTAATTAAAAAAAAGATTCACACCATTTCTTACAAGAAAATAAAAATAACTTAAACTTTTAATATCATCTAACAATTTATTAATTACATATATATTTGATAAAAGAAGCTATAGTTTGATGCAAACTAGATTTCCTCACATAGACATGCTTATTGACTCATTATAGATACTAGTAACTATTCATGATAAGTAGAAACTAAACATAAATAATTTTTCTAGTCAATATTAGACCAAAAGCTTCCTCCACATCCAATTCTTGAGTATTCGTACCTCCTGGAAGCTCCCAATTGAAGTAGAAGAATAGTTGTGCAAGCCAAAGTTCTATGCTTGCCAATGCAAAGGACACCCCCGGACAAATCCTTCTTCCACCACCAAAAGGAATATACTCAAAATTTGCTACTCCAAAATCTAATGATGTTTCTTCAAATCTCTCTGGTCAAAAAATATCTGGATCTTTCCAATATTTTGGATCTCTCATCATAGCCCATTCATTAATCACAACCCGACTTTCAACTGGTATTGTATAGCAAGCTAATTCAACTGTCTCACGACATAATCTAGGCACCAGAGGGGCAATAGGATGTAATCTAAGAGTTTATTTGATAACTTGATTTAGGTATGGAAGCTTGATAATGTCTCCCACTTCTAATATTCTCTTTCCATTTAGGACTTTCCTTACCTCTAATTGAGCTTTTTGCATAACCTTAGGATGTTGAATGAGCTTTGTCATAGCCCACACAATTACAGTAGATGAGGTGTTAGATCCTGCAATAAATAAATCCTAGGAAAAAAATTAAAATTGAAAAGTTAGTTAAAAATACAACTTAATTTTGAGCTATGTTCACACCTTACTAAAACTGAGATAAAAATATTATATTTGTAGTCGTTTGTTTTTTTAGTTAGTGTGATTTTTTTTATATTTAGTCTTTTTTTTTGAAGTGATAAATATTAGTTGAGATTATAATTGATCACATTTGAATCATCACAATGTCATTTTTTATAAAAATAGAAGATGATGCAAATTGGAAGAGTTAAGAAATTAAAGAATAAGTAATGAGCATTGAATTAAAAGCACAAAAAAATAAGGAATTTAATTTTTTTTAATTAACTTTATTTTTAAATTCTCAATTTAGTTATTTTTAATTACATTTTATTTGTTGGCTTAATATTGAATTCTAAATGAATAAAATAAATAACATATCCTTTTGAAAATCTTTTTTAATTTAAGGGTATATTAAACATTTCCTTTCTCAATTTTAGAGATTTGAGCTTCGTGTGGGACAACTTTTTTATTGCTTTTTAAAATAGCTTTCTAGTACAAAAATTTTTAGTTCAAAAATGTTTTGTACTAGAAAGTTGATATATAAAGTAATAAGAAAGCCGTCTCAAACCAAAGCCTTTACAAGCATAATTTAGAACTTTGATAGGATATTATGATATAAATTAAATCTGAATAAGCTTGAAACATATTGGATTTGTTTTGAGATTAATACATATTTATAGGAAGAATATGTATTGCACTAATCCCAAAATAAATCAAATAAGTTTTAGGCAGATCTTAATATATAATTTATATCATAATATTCTGAGACATTATTTTTCATTGAAGCACTTACTAATACGACAGCTTTGACATTTTCCATAGTCTGAGATAAATCCAGCTCTCCATTTCTCTTAATTCTCAAAAGAACATCAACCAAATCTTCATTCATATCATCTCCATCCAACTTCTTCCCTTCGTCCTCCTTAATTATATCATTCAAAAACCATCCATTTCCTTGTGACCTTGCTCCATCCCACGCCTCAATCCACTAATCTCATCAACAAAACTCCAACGAAGGAAACATATCAACCACTTTGAATCCTGAAAGATACTCAAATGTCTTCTTCAACGCCAACAAAAAACTCTTTTATTGTGTGCTTCCTTTCCCAAATGTAGCCCTCACAATGGTCATAGTTGAAAGCGATAAAAGCATCTCTAACAAATTCACAGGTGATCTCTTCACCATCATAATCTTGTCCACAAGATTATTTCCTTCCTCCTCTTTTATAAACTTAAAAGACATAACTCGCTTAAAGCTAAACAAATCAAGAGCACAAATTTTACATAGTTTTGACCATGTTTTGCCATAAGGTGTAAAGCCAAAGCCACCATAACTGTATAGGATTATCTTGCCTGCCATTAAGTTAGGCCTTGAAGCAAATTTGAGGTCATGGGTTTTGAAAATATCACGAACGAATTCACTAGATGTGATGACTATGAGATTGATCATACCGAGCTTGAGGTGGAAGAGAGGGCCTTAGGTTTTGGCAAGGTCTTGAAGCCTACAGTGTGGGTGCTCGCCTAATAGTTGGTGCAAGTTTCCAATGATGGGGAGCTTCCATGGACTTGGAGGGAAGTTACTAGGATTTGAGGTTTTGTGAAGCGTGAGTTTCTTTATGAGGAGAATTAGGAGGAGAGCGCAGAGGATGGAAGGAAGAAGGATGGAGAGAAGTGGTGATTCCATGGCTCAAATATTATTCAATGGATTGATTAGTTGTAAGGCAACCTTTTTATACTTTTTATTTTACTTATATATATATATATATATTATTTTTCAATGCAAAAAGTCATACATAAGACAAAACTCCATTGAAATTATGCAGCCGGCCACAGAAAAGATCTATGTATATAAAGAATAATTCTAAGTAAAAGACAAAAAAAAATTCAACCCAAGATATTGATCCTCCATAAAATCTTTACAATGACTAATAAAAAACATAATCAATATCGTTATGTCATAAAATGATTATGATGATAAATTTAAGTGAATTCTATCAATATTTTATTTATTTTAATTTAAGTATTATATCTTTATTACATATGAATATATTTTTTAAGAAAATGTATGCCATTTGGTAGATTATTTTATTTTATTTTTATTATCATGATGCTAAATTATTTTATTTTACTTAACAAACTATTTTATTGTGATTTGGGATGCCATGTGACCATGGATAGAAAAAAATTATGTTATTGAATCCTCACCAAAAAATAATCATGATGGCCTATAAGTAGGAGTGTCAATATTTGACACAACCCAAAAATCCGACTCGAACCTGATCCAAAAATTTTGGATTTGGACTCAAGGCACCTAGCTAACCTAACAAACTAGTTTATTGGGATGGATAGAAAAAAATTATTTTATTGAATCCAAAATCATGATGGGTTATAAGACCCTTGAAAATACTTTAAAATGTGTTAAATATATAAATTATTTATATATTGCATTCCTATGATACATCCCAAAAAATGACCTTATATTGGAACAAATCTCGAGGCATATTTGAATTAGAAACCTTCGAAATTAAATTTGAGACCATCTGAACTCCAATTTAGCAAATTTACCGTCAAACTAGATGTCTCGGCTAGACGAACCCAATGACACCAAAATTAGTCCACTCTAAGCCTAAATGGGCCCATATAAAAGATTTGAAGGATAGCTAAAAAATTCATAGCACTAATTGAAAGACCAAATGATTTCTAATTATGATGTTCTTATAATCGAATCAAGCAGCTCGAAGAGGCGAATCCCACAAAACCTAAGATCTTATGATTCCAACATCATTTAGGTATATAAATGTTGAAGAAATGAGCTATGATTGAGAAAATAATTATAGATCGTTCAATGGAGTGCTCTTGAAAATATATAAATAGCCCCCCACCTTCACATAATGGAAGAGAGGGCTTAGACCTTAGCCGAGAGAACCAAGGGGGCTCTAAAGCTTGAAGAATCCTGAAGGTCCACCTAAGCACCATCACCAAAAAACTTATTGAAGAATGAAATATTGAAGAATGAATTGATAGAGATTAATAATGAAATGTAACAATATAAGAATAAGATATACAAGATACAAGAAATATAAGATAAAATATATGCATGATAAATGATATAAGACCTACAACACATGATATATAATATGATTGATTTGCGATGAGATTGATTAATTGATGGGATTGATTGACCGATGAGATTGTTTAAATGATGAGATTAATTGACTGATTAAATGATATAAGAAATATGGCCGATCTAGAGTAAGAATGATATGGCATTGATATGAATACATAATGAATGACTAAACACACATGATATATGATACATATGCTATGATAGATTCACTTTATATGGAAATGATAAGAATTTGTATGATAGATTATTATTTGTACGGATAGGATTTCTTATTTCTTGTTTCTATTTCATGCATTGATTTCAGTTGTAGATTTTGGTGACTTGTTGGGCTTTTGTGCTCATTATTTAATTTCTCTCATGCTTTCAGGTAAGGGTAAGAAACAAATTATATGAGATTAATCTGGGTGATAAGTTTAGGTTTTCATTCTATTTTGTTAGTCATTCATATTATATTCATGATGTATTTTATTGATTGGTTTTTTTTTTTTGGTTAAATATCCTGGCTCTTATATATATTATTTTTTCTTTTGGATCTATGTGTAGATGTTGGATGAATAATAACATTTTATGTTTTCCTATTTAAGGGTGAAGATGAGAGAAGGTAGATTGGATAAAAGTAGGAGAAATTCTTAGGAAAGATGAATGTAGAGATTACTTGAGCAAAGTTTCTTGTTGTGTTTAGATGCTAGTTTGTGCCCCCATGAAATGGATTTTTGGGCAACTATGTCTTAATTTACCCTCCCTACAAAAACAAATTACTAGAATATTATTAAGACACTTTTACTTAAATATGGTAAAAAATCTATTACATTAAATTTGTTTGGTGCTAAATGCATTCATGCGCACTTCTTGCCCCCTCTCCCTTTAATGATCAATTAAAATATAAAGCGGCATTCACAAGCTAGGTAAAGTTGTTGAAATTTCTTCCTTCATATCCAATATATAGGTGTCTTTACGACTTCATCCTCTCGGTTGATGTGTCTTTACGACTTCATCCTCCCGATTGAATGATGTTTCTTCCTCCATTGGATGACTAGCTAAATATATTGCTTTTATGGAAAGATTTTATTGGATTGATTGGCTTTCCATATCTAATTACAAAATTAATTAGGAGATATAATTATGCAATTAATTGGGAGATCTAATTATGGCATTGATTAGAGCATTGATTATTTTTTCCTAATTATTATTTTTTTCAAAACTATATAATGAGATTTGAGGTCTACTATAATAAGAGCATGAGTGTAATTGTAACCATGTTTCTTCACAATAATGAAATCATCCTCTCTCTATGGACATTGGAAATTCTTCATTGAATCACATAAATCAAATTGTGTTCATTGACTTTGTTTTTGTGATTTTTTTTCTATTTTTCATTTGCACAATAATTGATATCAGAGATGGATTTAGATGGCATTTCAAATGAAAATTTTGAAATCTCCATTTCTTCCTGATAAAGGAGCGATACAGAAGGAAGCAGATGTACTTAGTTGGATTGAGCAGAGTAGAGAAGTAGATTGTAGCACGAAGGCACACGGGCTCAGGGCTAGTAGAACTCAATCAGAGCATGTGCATAGCATACGTGAGAGCTGAGGCAAGTAGTACATGGTCGGAGCATGTGTGCGGTATGGATAAAAGCAGCATGCAGACAGAGCATTCATTATGGATCTCTAAAAGGGAACTACTTATCGGTATTAGAATGTAAAGAGTACGATCGCACTATACCATCAGACAAAATGGTCATAGACCTTTACACTCTACATAAGAAGGTCTTTGGAAGAGCAGATAAAATCATATATGATTATCCATGAAAAGTAGCAGCTTTTTCCAACACATTTTGATGGATAATAATATATATATATAATTTAAAGGTTAAAAGATTTCCCCCATTTGATACATCAGCTCGAGTGTGGTTTTTTTGACGTTGGTGTCGGTTTCCCATGGGCACAACCCCCATGGTTAATTACATCTCAAGCCTTGGCCTAAGAATACTGTCAACTAAGGATGCTATTTTATTCACTTCATGGTTTGGTGTATAGTGGGATTCATAGGTTCTTCTAATCTAAGAAAGATATGCTCAATGGGATATTCAACACACTCATAGATCATGCCATCACCCGGTCGGTATGAAGGAAAAATTAGGGGAGGGGATATCATACATGAAGCATGCAAATAACGAAAGAAGGGACATTATCAATGTGATGTAGATATGTATAATTTATTGTCTCCTAAGAATAAATAGTTCATCCAATGATAAGGTATGCAATGATATACTCATATCGCTAGCCTGTAATCCTAGATCTATAAAGGATATACTATACTCTTAGTGTTAAAGCCCTTGACTTAGCTAATGCAAGACAGCGTGGGGACTTCTAACTTAAATCCCACTAAGGATCTAAGTAGCCCTAACTTGGATTTACCACCACACTCAGAAAGGGGTACTAGCTAGAACTCCACCTAATATCTCATATCCATGTAGTCCAGTCTTATACAAATGTAAGAGTGGTGGGGATGTATTGAAGAGAAATGGGCCTCACGCCTGACCATGAATGACACTATGCTAATACAATGGTGAATTATCCCTCTATGTAATAAAATAAAATCTGAATGCTAGACTCAGGCTATGCATGAAGGGAAGGGATACTCAGAATTAGTTGATAGCCACTATGAAGTGGACTGAGTTTGAAATATTAATTATACTTTAAGAAATTGACCCAAGAGTGTTCATGCATTATTTTAGAAAGATTTATTGATTTTATTCCCTATATTCATTTTATATAGCATAGGTAAATTTTACATTTAATAAAAAAATTTACATCCAAAGAGCCTAACATATAGACTCCATTTGAGCCATCACCAACCTAAATAATAAATGAAACCTATAGAAATCTTACAGTTGTAATGTACAATTAATGTAAACACTCAAATCATCGTGAAATATATAATAAATGAAAGCCCAACAATACAGCTGGATTCTACAATACACGATAGGAAAAGAGAAAAATCGTAGCATAGCTCTACCATAACTACAACTTAACCTAAAAATATTCAAAAATGAAATGGCATATGGGGTATTAATCGATCATCACATGTTTGGCCTCCTACCTTCTGAAATACCCACATACCAACATGGCGTTTCTAACTAAAATTACATATGAAAAAAAATTACATGAGCTCCCTACAAAGTAGATGTTAACACACTTATAATAAAATAATAATATATATACATCTAGACCAAATCCTTAGGATGATATTCCCAAGGGCTTATCAATGCTCAGAGTACCTTTTGACCTGAAATGACCCATTTAAAATTTTTTTACTTACATTTGTTTCCTTGTTTATATAATCTTCCTATTTTTTTATAAAATATTCTAAAAATTATTTAATAAGTTATATTTTTTTAATCAATATTGGTCAACAAGTCAAATTCACATCGTTCAGGTTACTAGCGGGTTAGCTTCGATTTGGTCTTTTTGATCTATTTATTAGATGGAATGGTTCAGGTTGACTAAATTTAGGTCGAGTCAATTTTGGGTTAGTTTCAAATCTAATCAATCAACCCATTTTGACAACCATTTAGTAGAATATGACTTAATTTGAATTCTAAGAAACCACATTTTATCCCATCATTTATTCATCAATAATTTATTTATGGAATTGTCAAAATGAATAACAAAGTGGAATTTTAATGTATTATGATTTATTAGTTTAACACTGTCGTTGCCAGGTCCCAAGTCCTGGATGAGAAAAGTGGAGGGTTGCGTTAGGTAGTCGACAGCCAGCGTAAAACTTATCGAATAATAATGACATGAATCCTTTAAGAAATTGTGTTAATGCTAGGGCGTCCCTAGAAGCGACACATTGTATGGCCTGAATATATCGACAAGTGTCCAAGGGCCGCTGCATCGCTACCCGAGTGCAGTGTTAAATAGGCAAGGGTTCCCACATCAAGGACGGATGTGGGCAAAGACGCTAGTCCATGAAACTAAAATTAGGATAGGAACTTGGAATATAGGTTCCCTTACAGAAACATTAATGGAATTAATAGATATTATGATTCATAGGAAGATAAATATTCTATGCATTCAGGAAACTAAATGGGTTGGAGAGAAGGCTAAGGAGATGGATAGTTTAGGATTTAAACTTTAGTATTCGAGTAGGAGTCGTACTAGAAATGGTGTAGGCATGATTTTAGATAAAAGTTTGAAGGATAATGTTATAAATATTAATAGAATTGGAGATAGAATTATAGCTTTAAAGATTGTTGTTGATGCTAGGATTGTTAACATTATAAGTGCTTATGCTCCTTAAGTAGGTTTGGATATGGATTCAAAATTAAAATTTTGGAATGACTTAGAAGAATTAATACAAAAGATACCTCTTGAAGAAAGAGTTTTTATTGGAGGAGATTTAAATGGACATGTTGGTAGAGAGGTAGATGATTTTAAAAGCATTCATCGTGGCCATGGGTTTGGAACGACAAATGAAGGTGGTAAGTCCATATTAGATTTTTGTTTAGCTTATGATTTTTTAATTGCTAATACCTTATTTAAGAAAAGGAATGAGCATCTTATTACTTATAAAAATGGATATAGTACAACTTAGATTGATTATTTTCTTATAAGAAAATTAGATCGTTTAGATTGCAAAGATTGTAAAGTTATTCCAAGTGAAAATTTATGTACCCAACATCGTTTATTAGTTTTGGACTTGAAGATAATGGGGGAAAAAATAAAAAATAAAGTAAAACAATTTTCTAGGATTATATGGGGGCATTTAAAGAATATTAACAAAAATATTTTTGAGAGTAAGATTTTAGATCTTAAGATTTTGTCTGTGCATGAGGATGCTAATGTTATGTGGGAAAAAGTGGCTAGTGATATTAAGAATATTGCAAAAGATGTGCTTGGAGTTTCGAAGGGAAAAGCTCCTAATAGTAAAGTAGTTGGTGGTGGAATCCAAATGTGCAAGAAAATATTAAAAATAAGAAGATTTGCTATAAAAATTGGCTTAATTATAAAAATTCTGATTATTGGAAATTATATAAAGAGGCACGCAAGGAATCTAAGAAAGCAATATGCGATGCAATGAGTTTAGCTTTTAGTGATTTATATAATAGATTAGACACTAAGGATGGAGAAAGATATATGTATAAGTTAGCCAAACAAAGAGATAGGAGTAGTAAGGATTTAGTTCAAGTGAAGTGTATTAAGGATGAAGATCAAAAAGTACTTTTTTTAGAAGATGATATTCAACAAAGGTGGATGAGATATTTTGCTAAGCTTTTTAATAAAGAATGTGAAAATAAAATTGACTGTGATGACCTTAGCACCCTAAATGAAAATAAAGATTTTTGTTCTTATCGGCGCATTAGTAAAACCGAAGTTAGAGAGGCTTTAAAGAAAATGAAGGGTGGAAAAGCTATTGGACCTGATGATATTCCAATAGAGGTGCGGAAATGCTTCAGAGATGAAGGAATTTCTTGGCTTACTAAACTTTTTAATACAGTTTTGAAGACTAAAAAGATGCCAGATGAGTGGAGAATAAGTGTGTTAATCCCTATTTTTAAGAATACAGGTGAGGCACAAGATTGTGCGAATTATAGAGGAATTAAGTTAATGTGTCATACTTTAAAACTATGGGAATGTGTTATGGAGCATGGGTTGTGGCGTGATACTAATGTTTCTCAAAATCAATTTGGTTTCATGCTGGATAGGTCTACTATGGAAGCCATATATTTATTAAGAGGTTTGATGGAGAAATATAAAGAGAATAAGGAGGATTTACATATGATATTTATTGATTTAGAAAAAGCATATCATAAAGTTTCAAGAGAAGTGCCATGGAGAGTTCTTGAAAAGAAATGAGTTAATAACACTTATATTCAAATAATTAAAGATATGTATGCAGGAGCTATTACTTGTGTTCAAACACAAGGTGGTTTGACCAAGTATTTCCCTATTTCTGTTGGATTATATCAAGGATCAGCCTTAAGTCCATATATTTTTTCTTTAGTTATGGATGTTCTCACTAGACGTTTGCAAGAGGATGTACCTTGGTTTATGCTTTTTGCTGATGATATTCTACTTATTGATAAGACTAGAGAGGGAGTTGAAGGTAAACTAGAATTGTTAAGGTTAACCTTAGAGTCTAAAGGTTTTTGCTTGAGTAGATCTAAAATGGAATATATGGAGTGTAATTTTAGTAATAATAGACCTAGTGAGGGGATTATGACTTTGGCCGATCAAGTCATTAATAAGAGTACACGTTTTAGATATCTTGGATCTATTGTTCAGAGTGATGGTGAAATAGATGAGGATATTATCAGCAGAATCCAAGTTGGATGGTTGAAGTGGAGGAATGCATCGGGCTTATTGTATGATAGAAAAGTACCCCTCAAACTTAAGGGAAAATTCTGTAAGATGGTGGTGAGACCTGCAATGCTTTATGGTGCCAAATGTTGGCCATTAAAAGAGAAGCATAATTCTAAGTTAAGTGTTGCAGAGATGAGGATGCTCAGGTGGATGAGTGGCTTTACCCTTTGAGATAGGATACGAAATGAGCATATTCGTGAAAAAGCTGGAGTAGCTCCAGTGGAAGATAAGATTAGAGAGAGTCGCCTTAGATGGTTTGGTCACATAAAACGACGGCCTCCCGATGACCCGGTTAGGAAAGTAGAGGTCTTAGATTTGATTTATGTTAAGAAAGGTAGAGATAGACCTAAAAAGACTTGGTTAGAAAATGTTATAAATGATATTTCTTTATTAAATTTAAACGAGAACTTGACTTTTAACAGGACACAATGGAGAAAAAGGATTCATGTAGCCGACCCCACGTAGAGGGATAAAGGCTTGATGTTGTTGTTATTGTTGTTGGTACTATTGGTAGATACCCCTTATAAGAAACTTTAAAGACCTTCCTCTTCTGCTACCAATTTGACTTGGATCTTACTTTGAGATTTTGACTCCATTAGAGATTTTAACTCCATTGAATTTAGTGATATTATTAACTCTCAATTTATAATAGTTGCTCATCATTTCCTTAAAACTACTAAAATGGAAAATTTCATCAAACACTGCTATTGCTATTATTCCTAAGAAGATTAATGTGAATGAAGTTGCTCATCATTTCCTCTTTTTATTTAGTGGATTTTGGCTTGAATTAATGATGTGCCTTTATCTGTTTTTATTAATGGAGAGTTATGTGGTTATTTTGATTCATCTATGGGCTAAAATAAGGAAGTTCCTTTTGTTGCAATCCATGATCCCTAGTATGTGATTTTGATGATGACAAATAATATTGATTGAATTATTATATTCGTCCTAACATTTCAGATAGAATACACACTGCTTAAGATTGTTAAAGACTCAAGACTAGGTAGAATAGTATGTGAAAGAGTCTGTAATTTTTATTTTTTTATTTTTTATGTATTGACTTTGGCTACAAAAAGTGTATGCAAATTGGGTGACCATACACACACACAGGGGGAGAGATTCTTTTTAAGGTTAAATTTTTTATATATATATAAATTATACTATATGATTTTTAATCATACTGTATGATCTGTTGTCTGGAAATAGGCTTAACGGCTAATTGGAAAAATTAGTTTTTGTAAACTAATCATACTGGATGATATTGATTGTACTATACAATTCATTTTCAACCTCAAACCCTAGTTGCCAGAATAATTTAAGTAAGATTTTAAATTTTAATTTTTGAATTGATCATACTGTAATATACTAATCATACTGTACGAAAATTTAAAATCTTGCAAAAATTTACCCCTGTGATTACTCAATTAAATTGTGGTTTAATTAATAATTGATGATCATACTATATGATAATGATCGTACTGTATGATGAACAGAGAAGGTGAAAGTGAGTTTTTGTAAAGGCTTCTCTACCTTGCTATGGGAGCAGGAGAGTCACTTTTGTGTAGTGTAACTCTCGGAGTGGAGAACTTCGGGGAATGGACGTAGGTCAAAGTTGATCGAACCACTATAAACATTTCTGGTGTGCTTTTTCATTTTTTGTAGTTTACTTTTCTTGCATTTAATTTTTGTTATAACTCCTTGATAAAAATTTAATTTTAGTATTCCTTTGTGAGATTTAAAATATCTTCACCATTGTTGTAATTGTGATCAAATCATTAGCTTCCACATTTGATTAGTTAAATTATCTTTTTAAAAAATTTGAAAAATCCTTAAAAATTAGAACTCTTATTGAGTTTTTTTTTTTAAAACACCAATTTACCTCCCTCTTAGTGCATCTCGTACTTTTAAGTGGTATCAAAGTGGGGTTTCAAAATAGTATTTTAGAAAACCTAGAGATATACGATCCATGAGACATTTTGGTAACCGTAACACTGCGGCAGGTTATTCTATAACCCATCCACCCTTATTTGATAATATACCATTTATCTTTTAGAAAATTTGCATGTCTATATTTTTATTATCCATAGACTACTACATGTAGATGTTGGTACACGAAGGTTACTTTGCACCTTTTCATCTTTTAAATGGCATTAAAACTGAATTATCTTTTAATGAATGGAGCAATGAGGATAGGGAACTTGCGCAGTTAAATGAAAAATGCTTAAATTATTTCTTTTGCATATTGAAATTAGAAGACTATATACGAGTGTCTACTTGTACTATTGGTAAGAAGATTTGGGATAGATTGTGTATCACCTACAAAGGAACAAGTGAGGTTAAACAGTCTAGTCTAAACATATTACTACATGACTACGAGCTCTTTCGTATGAAACCTAGTGAGACTATATCCGAAATGTACACTTGGTTCACCCAGATAGTGACTTTCTTATATGCACTATGTAGAGAGTAATCTAATTCTAAACAAGTCAATAAAATCTTGAGATATTTATCTAGTTCTTATGATGTAAAAATAACTATAATAACTGAGTCCAAAGATTTAAACATTTATTATATTGACAATTTGCTTGGGTCACTCATTGCCTACTAGAAAAGAGTGAATCAATGACAAAGTGATGCATGAGAAAAGAAGGAACAAACTGTGGCTCTAAAAGTGAACAATTCAAAAAGTGACAGTTCTACAACAGAGGAAGATGATGACATAGCCTTAATAACCTGTCGGTTTAAGAATTTTCTGAAGAGAAAATAAAGGCATCATCAAAATAATTAGAATAAAGGTAAAAGCTCAAAGAATTTTAAAGTTGCATCTGACATAATTTGCTTTGAGTGTAGAAAACTAGGTCACCTCTAAGCTGATTGCCCCAATGTGAAGACTGTTCCAACCAAAGAGAAGGGCGAGGAGAAGCCAAAGTATAAGAAGGGGAAGCTGAAGACACAAAAAGCCTTTTAGGCCTAATCCACCTCAGAATTATCAAAAAAAGAACCAGAGGAGGAGGTAATGAATTTGTGTCTTAGGGTAATGATAATATTGATCAATCAGATTAAGAGAAGGTATGTCAACTTTCTTATGATGAATTTTTAGTAATTTCTATAAAAATTAATGATTCGCATAGGAAATGAAAGAAAATGCATGCTAGTCTTAATACTAATTTTAGTACTTTACAAAAAGAGCATGCTTATTTAGTTAAAGAACATTCCAACTTAGATAGAGATCACATATCCCTGCTTGATAAATTCGATACATTCAATAAGAAGCATGTTGAATTAATTTTTACACACAATTCCTTGAAATCATCACATGTTGAGCTAGAAAATGCATTTAATGAATTAGATGAACTTGCATGTCAACTAGATAGCAATGAGCATGCATTAAAACTAGAAGTGTTAAGCTATAAATGTGCAAATGAATTTTTAAGAACAAAGGTTATAGCACTAAAAAATTATAAGCCATCACCCTCACTAATTCAATAGCACAACCCCTTAGCATTATATGCATCACATAAACTTAGGAAGAAGCACCATCACCCACACAGGTTAGTGAACCCATTTCATGGTGTTAGGTGTTTCTCTTGTGGCATGCTAAGTCATATAGCTCACACTTGCACCATTTATCATAGGGCACATATAATATGGAGACCTAAATTACATCCATCATAGTATAACATGAATACATCTCATTCATTCAATCATAAGGTGGAACCCAAACTCACTTGGGTTCCCAAAACTAACCTTTGAATGACATTATAGGGGTGCTCTCACAAAAGGCCTAGTGAGAGCATGTGATACCTGGACAATTGCTGCTCGAGACATATGACTGGAGACATGAAGTAGTTCATTACACTGGAGGCCAAGTCAGGAGGCAAGGCGACTTTAGGAAACAACACCACTAAGAAAGCAGTTGAATAAGGTATCATTAGAAATTCCAAAAATCTTATGATTGAAAAGGTTCTATTAGTTGACGATTTAAAGCATAATCTGTTAAGTATTAGTTAACTATGTGACAAAGGTTTTGACATAAAGTTTCTTTCTAACAAATGCTTGATTAGCTTAAATGACAAACTTGTGTTAGAAGGAAAATGGATAAACAATGTCTATATGTTAGACCTCAACTGTATTGAAATTCAAATTCTTTAAGTTTAAAAATAATAGTTGATGACTCTTGGCTATGGCATAAGAGACTATGCCATGCTAGCATAAAAACACTTAGGAACGTCACTCAGAAAAACCTAGTTAGAGGCATACCTAAGTTACATTTCACTAAGGACCACCTATATGATGCCTGCAAATAAGGGAAATAAATAAAATCATCATTTCATTTAATTAAGGATGTCAACACATCTAGGCCACTATAAATCTTTCACATGGACCTATTTGGACCTGTTAGCATAGCTAGCCTAGGAGGTAAAACTTATGGATTTGTGATTGCACATGACTTCTCTAAATTCACTTGGGTAAGATTCTTAGCTCATAAGAATGAGTCAGTTGAGGAATTTAGAACTTTCTCCACTTGGATTCAAAGGAAATTATGATGTGAAATCTCAACAATCCATTGTGATCATGGTGGAGAGTTTGAAAATGACAAGTTTGAATCTTTCTATCAAGAAATAGGAATAGAGCATAACTTCTCTACCCCTAGGACCCCCCAGCAAAATATGATAGCTGAGAGAAAGAATAGAACCTTGGTAGAAGCCGCTAGGGCAATGCTAGCTGAATACACTCTCCCTAGATACTTCTAGGCAGAAGTAGTGAGCACTGCTTGTTATGCTTTAAATAGGGTGAACATTAGATCCAAGGTGAATAAAACACCCTATAAACTCCTTAACACTCAATCTTTCCCACTTGCATGTCTTTGGTTGCAAATGCTTTATCTTAATCAATGAGAAATCTCCCTTAAGAATATTTGATCCCATGTTATATTTAATGAATCAGATAGGACCTTTGAACCTAAAGTTGAAGAAGAAGAAGAAGTAGAGGTCATTCAGGGGGTAGAAACTATTACTATAGGAGATAGAGTAGAACCTCAGGAGCAATTACTTAGAGATTGAAAATACTCTTCTAGTCATCCTAAAGAATTGATCTTAGGAGGCCCATCTGAAGGTGTGAGAACTAGGCATGGACTTAGGTCGGAGGTTAGTTATTTCGTATTTATTTCTATAATAAAACCCACAAATATAGACCAAGCCTTAGGAGATAAATTTTGGATCCTAACAATGTAAGAAGAGTTGAACCAATTTGTAAAGAATGATGTGTGGGAATTAGTTAAGAGACCTAAAGATCAGAGTGTGGTAGGAACAAAATGGGTCCTTAAAAGTTAGATGAATGACTCAGGAATAGTAGTGAGAAATAAGGCTAGACTGGTACCTAAAGGGTATAACTAAATTGAGGGAATACACTTTGAGGAAACCTTTGTCCTAGTAGCCAGATTAGAAGCCATAAGGGTGCTCTTATCCTTTGCTTGATTCAAGGTTTTTAAATTATATCAAATGGACATTAAGAGTGCTTTCCTAAATAGGGTAATCAAAGAGGATGTTTATGTTGAGCAATCCCCCTAATTTTGAAAACACAAAATTTACAAACCATGTATTTAAATTAAAAAAGGCATTTTATGAGTTAAAGTAAGCACCAGAGCTTGGTATGAAAGACTTTGGTCATTCTTACTAGGTAAAGGATTTGTTATGGGTAGTGTAGACACCACCCTCTTCTTAAAAAAGGTAGAAGTTGAAATACTCATTGTTCAAATCTATGTAGATGACATCTTATTTGGATCTTCAGACAAAACCTTATGTGATGAATTCTCAAAAATAATGAGTAACGAGTTTGAAATGAGCATGATGGGAGAGCTAAATTACTTCATTGGATTTATTATAAAATAGATGGAGGATGGACATTCCTTAGCCAATATAAATGCATTAAGGATATTCTAAAAAAATATTAAAGAGACAATGTTAAGGCCATGAACACTCCCATGAGTTATACCATTCAACTAGACAAAGACCCAAATGGAAAGTAAGTAGACCAGAAAAATATAGATGAATAATTGGATCACTCCTCTATTTAACTGCCAGTAGATTGGATATAATGTTTAGTGTATATCTCTATGCTCAATTTTAAGCTGAGCCAAAAGAGTCTCACTTGACTGCTATCAAGAGAATTCTTAGATATCTACTAGGCACCCCAAACATTATCCTAAACATAACACCTCTTTTAAAATCTTAGGGTATTCAGATTCTAATTTTATGGGGTGTAGGATAGAAAGAAAAAGCACCTCTGGAACCTATCAATTCATAGGATAATCCTTAGTTTCCTGGTCTAGTAGAAAGAAAAATTCAGTAGCCCTTTCCATGGCTGAGGTAGAATATATAGTAGTTGGGAGTTATGTTGAGCAAGTTTTATGGTTGAAACAACAACTCTTAGATCTTGGATTACCTGTAGGAATTATCCCAATTATGTGTGACAACACTAGTGCAATTTATATATCCAAAAATCTATTTAACACTCCCGCACAAAGCATATAGACTTTAGACATCACTTCATAAGAGATCATGTACCCAAAGGAGATACATAATTGCACCATATAGCTACAGGAGATCAATTGGCAGACATATTTATGAAACCACTAGCCTATGACACCTTTAGCACCTTGAGGACAAAACTAGATGTTATAAAAATCCATGCTTAATCCAAAAAAAAAAGATTTTTTTTTTAAATCATTTCTTTGTTTAAAAAAAAACATGTGTTTGTTCATGTACCAATTTTTATTTTATTTGTTGTTATTTGTTTACAATTAAAAAAAAATTATCTATGATGTTTCTTGATCATCACACACACATCTCACTGACTCACCAAAATCTTTAACTTTTTCTTCTTATCATTCTATACGATATACAGCCATACTGTATGATCTTCACAAATGCACAGATCACAGCCGTTTGTTTAATTAACAATCCATATTAGCTCATTGATATCCGCATCATACTGTACGAACAACTACTCATACTATATGATACACGTGTCACTAACCATTGGGTATTGGAGTCATTTGGTATGAAATTATTATCTATCGTACTGTATGATACCTCTCTTCATATTGTATGATGCACGTGTCAAAGTGGATTGGGATGAATGTAACTCGACTGGTACGATACTTATTGCACCTTCATACTGTACAAACACCGGTTCATACTATACAATACTTTTTATTGAAAGTCGTATCAACGATCACTCGGGATGAGCGCAATTCCTTAAGATCATCTAGTAAGAAATTGATCGTATTATACAATTTGACCAACTTTTCTAATAGTTCGTCCAAACAAATTACTCGCTGATAGTACTGTATGATTTATAATCGTACTATACGAATGACCAAAAACTCTATAAATAGGATGGTTAATCTGCTCAATTCAATCAACTTTTCTTCCAACTTCTACTTTTTAATAATCTCTCTGCTCACTGGCCGGTGGAAGTAAACATGGACAAATGGTTTCGGGAAGCTCCTCTTCCTCTCATCATCATGATGATCGCTTTCTCTCTACCGAGGATGAAGTAGCTTACTTTAAGTATAAAGAGTGCATAATTACACCTTCTTGGATGCTCAATCAATCCACACTTAACTTCGAGGTGATGAGCCTCTTCACCATTTCACTTCAATTTCTTTTTTCCCTGGCCTTCCCATTTAATTCTGAGCTTCACTACGAGTTCCTTGCAAACCTTAGGATCAACCTAGAAAACTTGACCATGACTTCTTATGTCTGCCACAGAATGTCAAAATCACCAAAGCAGACTTAGCTGAACATATCGGTGTTTCTATGGAAGGACCTCACCCCCAATCCTTAATAACTAACAATTTTGACTAGAGTTCCTTTAATTTGCTACTTAGGAATGTTGTTTAAAATCAACACCAACCCCTTATCCAATCCTTAACTTAGAATGCCCGCATCATCCATCATGTTCTTAGGATATCAATCATACCCAAAGCTGGAGATAAATAAATATAACCCCACTTTTGTCTATAGTTACTTACCTACCCAATTTGATGAAGCCCAAATGATTATAGATTATATCCAAAACATGACTCAAATTTGACATCCTAGTACCTACAGGAAATAAAATCTTGCCTTAGGACCTCATATGATATATTCTTCACCATAAATATCAACTGAACTTTCCTAGTGAACCAGATAATGTGCCTGTTTTCTATATAGATGCCTCCTTCCATATCATGTTTCATCAAGGTCAAGAGCACACTGAGCTAGCTTTTAATAAAGAAGGGGAGGCTGCTCCAGCAGGGGGACCTCCACCACCACCAATACCACCACCTGCACCTGTCTATCCTATTTACCCTCAGGATGATATTATTCAACGACTCCACCAACTTGACCAAATCAAAAATAGACTTGACTATCATAACCATCAATAGCACCAAAAGCACGAGGATGACATGCGATCGTTTGGTGAGAGATTTACCTTGATCGATTATCAATTTGACTCCCTCCATTAGTTCATTCAGCCACCACCACCACCACCAGATTAGGATCCATCTTTTGACTAGCTTCTGTTTGTTGTATCCTATCTTTTTTTGTGCCTTTTTTTGTTTGTTTGAAACTCCTCTTTTTGGTGATGTCAAAAGGGGGAGAGAGTGTCTATTTTAGTTGATATCTATTTTTAGTTGATTGTATATTATGTTTTTGTTCTGTTTTAAATGGAATTTCCTGCTTAAGTTTTTTTTGCATTCTGTCTTTTTTATTAAAAAAAAAAGTTAATAAAAATGTATGTTTGCAACATCCCCAAAATGAAAAAATCCATCATCTAGTGAGGGGGAGCTTAGGAAGAAAAAATATCTATTTTCGTATCAACTAACATTATTTGACATCATAAAAAAAGGGGAGATTATTACAATCCAAGATCCCTAGTCTGTGATTTTGATGATGAAAAATAATATTGATTGAATTATTATATTCTTCCTTAAATATTTTAGTTGTTATTTTTGTCCTTAAGTACTAACATTTCAGGTAAAATATACACTGCTGAAGACTGCTGAAGACTCAAAACTGGGTAGAATAAGATGTGAAAGAGTCTTTACTTTATTTTTTTTTTTTTGTGTGTGGTTATAAAAGATTGTATGAAAATTGGATGACCATGCACACACACATAGGGGGAGAGATTTTTATTGAGTTTAATTTTTTTATATATAAATCATATTGTATGATTTTCAATGATGCTATACGATCTGTTATCTGAAAATAGGCTTAACGACTAATTAGAAATATTAGTTCTTGTGAACTAATCGTACTATACAATATTGATCGTACTATTCGATTCATTTTCAACCTCAAACCCTAGCCACCATAATAATTTAATTAATATTTTAAATTTTAATTTTTGAATTGATCGTATTGTACAATGATAATTGTACTGTATAAAAATATAAAATCATGCCAAAATTAAGCCCCATGATAAATTAATTAAATCATGGTTTAATTAATTATTGATGATCATACTATATGATAATGATCGTACTGTATGATAAATATAGATGAAATTTGGTTGTACCAGACAAAACCATGATTTTTGAACTAATCGTATTATACGATGTATACATCGTACATGATGAACAACATAAACCAACTACATCGTACATAATGAACTATATAAACTTAACTTTTTGTACTGTACGATTGAACAATATGGGATGATTAATTGAGATGACTTTCGGTCGTCCAATCGTTCGTCCCGTATGAATAGAAGAAATAAAGTAGATCGTATTGGATGATCTTTGGATCATACTGTACGATGTGTTAAAAATTATGAAATGTTTGTTCTCCTTCGTACTAGATGGGAGTTATTTAAACTGATTATACTTTATAAACTTGGATCATTCTTTTCGAACAGTGATGGCTAACATGAATTTTTATGGTTTCTTGAAGCTTATTATAAAAATAATATTTTAAGTTAATTTTAAAAAATAGTGAGAGGAACATGACAGCTGAAGGAACTCGTGAGATGGAGCTTTTGAAGAAAATCAGGGTTTGTGAGAGGAAGTAGAAGGTGAGCTTGAGCGTGAGGGAGAAGTAGTGTAAGGGGATCACACGGTTACTCTGAGCTAGCTGAATGCTTGCTCCTCCTGTGGCCTTGGTAAGTCTTGTGGGAGCTCTCTAGGGAGAGAAGCTTCTAGGTCCAATTCATTGAGGTTCTTTACCTTCTCCAAGAGGGAGAAAAAGGAGATATGGTTCTCTGCCTTCTCCAGGAGGGAGAAAAATGAGAAGGTCCGCTGCCATCACTAGGAGGGTGATATAGCGTCCAGCACTCTACCATAAAGGGGAAGGTGAAAGTGAGTTTTTATAAAAGCTTTCACTTTTTTGTGGTACAACTCTCGGAGTGGAGGACTCTGGGGAGTGGATGTAGGTAAACATTGACCGAACCACTATAAAAATTTCTGGTGTGCTTTTTTGTTTTTCGCAGTTTACTTTTCTTACACTTAATTTTTGCTATAACTGCTTGGTAAAATTTTGATTTTAGTGTTCCATTGTGAGATTTAAATTTTCTTCACCATTGTTGTAATTGTGATCAAATTAGTAGCATCTGCATTTGCTTAGTTAAATTATCTTTTTGAAAAATCTAAAAAATCTTTAAAAATTAGAACTCTTATTTTGGATTTATTTTTAAAATACCAATTTACCCCCCCCCCTCTTGGCGCATCTCATTCTTTCACCTTTCATTGTATCTTCTTACTCCTGCTATGTAGAAGTTATCCAGTATCATGGAGAAATGTTTCATTACAAATTCTTTCAACTCTCTCCGCAAAAATAAGTGTTATCAATCATTTAATCTTTACAAATGACTTGATTTTTTTTGTTAAATTTTATTTCTATTATTTGTATGCTTACTCCTCTTCAAAAACTCGAAGTGATTATGGATCATCATGTTAAGTTGGGTAAATTTGATATCTTTTTCTTAAACTCTAATTTAAATGTCATTGCTACTCATTTGAATGATTAAATAGAATATTATTCTTATGAAGTTACTATAATTTTTGTAATAGACAAAGATAATGATCTCCCGTTCACCATATCTTCTTTCTATGGCTATGGAGTTATCTAATAAAGTGGAATGTCACAATACAAAAATTTTCAATTCTAGCCACATAAATAAAGTGCTTATCAATCATTTAGTCTTTACAAGTGACTTATTTGTTTTTTCTTATCATTCATTTATTAAGGGAGAGTTATGTAGTTACTTCAGTTCTTCTAATGGACTAAAACTTGGATGTCCCTTTAATCATATTTTTTTCCTGTGGCTATGGAGTTATCTATTTAAGAGGAATGATATATTACCAATTCTTTCAATTCTATCCACATAAATAAAGTGGCTATCATTCATTTAATCTTTACAAATATCTTGTTTTTTTTATTGTTAAATCAAGTTTATATTATTAGTATGCTTACTCCTCTTCAAGAATTCAAAGTGATTATGGGTTATCATGGTAATTTGGGTAAATTTTATATATTTTTCTTAAACTCTAATTCAAATATGATTACTACTAATTTGAGTTATTAAGTAGAATCTTATTCTTATGAAGTTTCTTAACACTCATTTATTAATGGAGAGCTATGATGTTACTTTGATTTTTCAAATGGGTGAAGATAAGGATGTCCCCGTCATCATATCTTCTTTCGATTACTATGGAGTTATCTATGAATGAGGAATATTGCATTACCAATTCTTTCAATTCTAACATCCACATAAATAAAGTGGCTATTAATCATTTAATCTTTACAAGACTTGTTGTTTTTTTTTGTTAAATCGTCTTTATATTATTTGTATACTTACACCTCTTCAGAAAATTAAAGTGATTATGTGTCATCATATTAAGTTGGGTAAATTTGACATCTTCTTCTAAAATTATAATTCAAATATCATTACTTCTCATTCAAATTATTAAATAGAATCATATTCCTATGAAGTTGTGTATCACTCATTTATTAATTGAGACCTATGTAGTTACTTTGATTTTTCTAATGGGAAAAGATAAGGATGTCGTTTAACCATATCCTCTTTCTATGGCCATGGAGTTATCTAGTAAAGCAGAATGTTATATTTCCATTTCTTTCAATTCTATCTGCTTAAATAAAGTGACTATCAATCATTCAATCTTACAAATGATTATTTTTTTAGATGTTAAATCATGTTTATATATTTTTTATGTTTACAATTTTAAAATGATGAAAAATAAGATGATAACAAATGTATAATTTATAATTGATACGTCACCAAAAGATGTCTTAATTCAGCACGAACCTTGATACATACATATCTTAATTAAAAACTTCCAAAATTAAATTTTAGACCATCCAAACTCAAATTTTGGCAAACTTAAAATCAAATTAAGTATCAAAATGAGACAAACCCAACAAGATCAAAGTTAGACCAATCTGAGCCCAAATGGGCTCAAATTAAGGGACTGAAACTTCAAAGGATTAATTGGATAATCAAATAATCATTAAATTTAGCATGCTTATAGTTGAATCAAGCGACTTGAGTAGATGAATCCAAAAAGCCTAATATTACTCAATTTAGACATCAGTACAATATTTAAATGCAAACAAATAGTCTATGATTAGAGGAATCAATATGAGCCATCCGATGGAACTTTTCAAATTTGTTATGGATCTTTTCCATATTTATAAAGCATGCCACTCTTAAAATCTACAAATAGACCATCTCTATCTACTTGAGGGGCACCTTGGAAAGAGAAGGCTTGGACCTTAAGCTAGAGACTCAAGAGAGTACTAAGGTTTGAAAAATCTTGGAGCTCCACCCTGACACCATCTCTAGTGAACCCTCCTCACACGTCTGCCCCTGTTGGACCTCAGCCCAACCATCACCATCAGACCTCCATTTGATTACCACTGTTAGGTATCTGTCTGGTCACAGACAGCCACCTGCCATCTGCTTAGCTACCTGATCGCCGTCAAATCTTAACCTGGCCATCGATCACTTTTGGACCTCCGTTAGACTAATAGACTGTTACCGAACCTCCGCTCGACTGCTTGACCATTGCTAGAATTCTCAACCATCAACCACCTCTGTACCTTCGCTTGACCATCACCATTAAACCTCTCTCAGGCCACCACCGTCGAGCCTTATCCAGACCATAAAATGCCAGCCAATCAAGATCATAGATCACCAGTACCCCAATAACGTCCCTGTGACATTAAATCACCCAACTACGATCCCTTCCATCTCAGTCACACGACTACAATTCTTTCGACCTTTGTGACCCATTGACTATAGTCCATCAGCCTTAATCACCCAACTACAGTCATTTTGACCTACGCCACCAGCCAACCAAAGTCTACGGACCACTATCTCTCGACTATGGTCCCACTAACCCGAATACGATCCCTTTGACATTAGTCACCTGACTATAGTCCCTTCAAACTTGGTTGCCTGAATATGCTCCTTCTAACCTCAGTTGTCTGACTATGGTCCTTTTGACCTTTTTTTCCCTTCTACCATGATCTCCATACCACTGTCGCCTTACTACAAGCAATTTGAAATTAGTCATTTGACTACGATCCCTTTGACCTTAATCACCTTTCGACCTTTGTTGCCCGATGTTAAGTGTATATTGTGTATTTATGTTAAAATTAAGAAGAAATATGTTGTTTTAGTTGTGTTTGTGTATGAAATGTTCAGGATAAGGAAAAAATTTACAAGAGTCAAACTAGCGATGCAGCACCAACATATTCTGCACAGGAACATTGTCATCTATAATGCCCCAACACCTTATTCAAACAATGAAGCACTGACCACTCACGAATTTAAGAAAAAAAACAATGCCTCGACAAATCCAAGGTTAGCGCCCTAACATAAAAAATTTGAGCCACAGAACTTGAGTCTCGGCAATTTGAATGCGGAGCACCGAGGGTCGGATTGCACTTTCAAGCATTAATAGTGTTAAACTTTTATAGCTCCACGGTGGAGCAGTTATCAAAATGAGGAGCAACATCAACTTAGCTAAAAGTCATGTTTATTCAACCATTAACAGTATAAGGATAACACAACACTATAGCAGATCAAGCCTAATAGCATTGTGGTGTTAGTTCATTATATAATGCCGCAGTGCCCTTACTCCAAGTTTTGTGTCGCCTGAGGCCATTTTTGCACTTGTTATAAATAGTTTTTTAATTCTTTTATTTTAGAGGGAGTTAGTGCTGATAGAGTTCTTCCATCTTTAGTCGAGTTTTGTATGTTAGAGTGTCTTTCTTTAGTTCTTCCTTAGAGTAAAATATGAGGGAGGGTAGAAAAGGGCAAGATACTTTCAATTGGAGAACTTAGCATGTATTGTGTACACAATTCTATTATTAAAGGAAGAATGATTATAAAGAATATTAATTCATTCTTTTTAGTGATATTTATCCTTATTAATTCTCCAGTATCTCTTCTTATATGAATGAAATGAACATGAGTTTGTTTTTTGTGTTATCCCTGCTTATTATGGCAAGGCAATAAGAGGTTAATGGTGAGCTAATGTGAAACTCTGTGAATTTGAAATATGCTTAGGCCATCTTTGATATAAAATTTATAATAGCCAACTATTTTATGCAAATATTCATGCCAAAACAAGTAATAAAGTTATATTTGAGTGTCGAACACATGAGAAATATTAAATGAAGAATAGGAGATATTAAAAATGAAGAATAGGAGATATTAAAAATATCAATATTTTCATTCAAGAATAAGAGTCCACATTAGTACTCAATATACTCTTTATAATATCAATCCAAAGCAAGAGAACTAGCTAGACATGGAAGACATAACAAATAAACTCATATTCAATTTACTCATAGAAACATAAAGTATAAGAGAAGTAGCAAGAAGTTTATCATCAGGAAGGATCAAAATATTTTCTCTACAATTCTTCAACCAGTTATATTTAAAGAATAGGTTATAATTCAAATTTGAAAAGACATAATATTTATCCCAATGAATCATCCTTGTTATTGCTTATTTTGAATTTATTCACCATCTTTGAAAATATAAAATTGACTTATGAAAGTAGAATGAATCATGTAGTCTAGGGATTAGCTGCTCATAGTTAAATAGGAAATTCATAAGTGCACTATCATTATTAAAGATTACTTTTTTTATCATTTTTAGTTAAGTAGTAGGATGTAATTAAAATTAAGCTACAACTGATACCAATTTTTGAATATAGCCATCTATTTTATTTTGAACCATTTCAATTTTGATTTTTCTCATATTTTTCTTTCCTTTACTAATTTGCAAAGCACATACTTAATAGTTTTGAATATTATTTTTTCTTTTCTTTTCCTAAAATCATATTAAATTAATATAAGGATTCAATAAATCTTTGGTTACTATTGACTTCATTCTTATATGAGGTCAATTTCCCGAATTGAGCTTTAGTGCCTAAGTTTTCCAAGCCTAGCATAGACAATTCCTTTGGTAGGATTTCCCTTAGGTAGATACCCACTGATGTAGCACTGACTCAGCCTTGTAATTTGACCCAAATCAAATCAAGCCGTTTGAAGTTAATAAAAATTAAATTAATTAAATTTAACATTAATCGAACCTAATTTGAAAAAATTAACATCAATCGAAGCTCTTCAATATAAATATGCATAATATTCAGTTTAATTGACTCGTTTAAAGTTAAATTTAATATCGATGACTTTGATTAGCTTAAATCGAATCAAATAATTAAAATCACAAATTTGAATCTAATAGAATTAGGTTAATTTAACATTATTTAAACCAAATCAGCCCAAAAAAATTTCTTATTAATAATACGAATAAATTTCAACCCTTAGATTGAGTTAGGTTGAAGAGGGTAGGATTGTAATTTTCTTAAGAAAAAAAATTCCTAAGGCTTCAAATGGTTCAGTTAGGGCCAGTCCAAGAAACCCCCAAGTCCACCTCCTCCTCTCTCATTCTCTCTATTTGCATGACTGAGACTGAAGCTCTCTCTCCCGTCCTCTCCTCTTTGTGAGTTGCCATGGGCCGAAGCCCTCTTCTTCATCCCTTTCTCTCGTATGTAAGGTACCCCGGCTTTGACTCCTCTGCCCTAGCTGATGCCAGCAATCTCATCAACTGCAGGTAATCATCTCCTTTCCCTTCTTCTTCCTCATCCTCTATATCTTCTCCTTCCTTCTTCCTCATTCCTTATACTTCCCATTCTTAACAAAATGATTACAGAAATTAAGAACATGGATATGCCTAGTTTCACTTAAAGATTTGGAAGCCATGAAACTTCTCATGACAGAATGTACTAAAGTGATTATGTGTTTCTCATGATTTGACTTCCTCTATGTTCTATGTTATTAAGCATTCACATGCTTTCTTTTTAACTTGTGAGCATTTACAAATTTTTCATAAAGTATTTTGGAGAGGATTTGAGTTACATCTATCACTTCTTTGAGTTTAGCATATACTTGAAAATGATGCAAGATATGATGATTGATGATTCTCTTGCAACTTGATAGCCATTCATTACATCATAAATACAATATACAAGGGTTTACAGCTATGTTGGATACTGATGTGTATATTGCTGTTTTAGGTGTTATTTAGAGAAAGTCATACATGATTCCATGGACAAATTATTTAATGATTAATTTTGTAAGGCTCTCATACATACGCTATTCACTTCAATGTCATCTTTACATAACTCAGATAGAAAGTCTTGTAGCTATGAGGTAAGGCTTCTTGAAAAATTGGTGGATGCATATGAAGTTGCAAAAGTCTCTCTTCCTTTTCTCAATTTTGTTTGGCATAAGTTTTGAGTTGGAATAAATAAGTGAGATAGAGGTTTGTTGTTGCAATTTGCTTTCAATATGGAATGTAAGAAAATCTTATGAGTTTCTATATGAGTAAAAGGAGGCGTGTAAAGTCATTTGCATTGTTTCATTGTTGTGTTTTGGGAAAGGAAAGTGATAGATTACTTTACATTTAAGCAAGTTGTCGTTAGAAAAAAATTTGTATAGTTCAATAGAAAAGTGGAATGTGTATATTTTGAAAAGTGAATTGTGTGATCTTGGAAAGTGATGTGTATATCTTGAAAGCTGAAGTGCATGTGTTGTGGAAAATGTAAAAAAGTGTGTGTGTAGAAAAGTGAGATATGTGAATGTTGAAAATTGAAGTATGTATTTTGAAAAGTGAAGTATATAGAAGTGGGTATATTTTGGAAAGATGAAGTGTGTGTATATGTTGAGAATTGAAGTGTATGTGTGTGTGTTGGAAAGTAAAGAATGTTGGAAGGTGAAGTGTGAGAAGTTTGAATGGTTATGTGTGTGATTTTGAAAGGTGAAATGTATGTATATTTTGAAAGAAGAAGTGTGTGATTTTGGAAAGTGAAATGTGGATATTTTTTGAATGTGATGTGTGTGATTATAGTGAAGTGAATGGGTTGTGAAAAGGTGAATTACGTAAGTGTTAAAAAATGAATTGTGTGTGTGTTGAAAGGTAAAGTGAAGTGTATGTATTTTGAAAAGCAAAGTGTGTAGAAATGTGTATATTTTTGGAGAGTGAAGTGTGTGTTTTGAGAAGTGAAATGTGTATATTATGAAAAGCAAAAATGTGTATTTTAGAAAAGTAAAGTGTTTGAAAAGTGTATGTCTTTAAAAGTGAAATGCTTTGGAAAGTAGAGTGTACGAACTTTGAATGGTAAAATTTGTGAATTTTGGAAAGTGAAACATGTGTATGTTTTGGGAGAATGAAGTGCGTATATATTTTGAGAATCAAAGTGTGTAATAGTATTTAAGGGTGAAGTGTATAAATGTTAGAAAATGAGTTGTTTGGGTAATTGTTAGAAAGTGAAAGTTTAAAAGGAAAGCTTAGCTCTCTTTCTCTCTCTCCCTTTCTTCTTCTTCTTCTTCCCCTTTTTTTTGCCTCAGTATAAATTTTAGAAAACTATATAAAGCATCTTCGAAGCCAAAAATTTCAAAAGAAAAATCAACCGACCTGGTGTGCAAGCCCGAAAAAAGGTATGTTTTGATTTAATAATAATTTTCAAGTATTTCCATTCTAATTATTAAATATGCTTCTAACCACTATTATAGTTTCTTTATTTGCATAAACTATGAGGAATGGTGGTGATAAAATGAACACAAGGAGTTCAGTCACCTCCACTGCTACCAAATGGAGGTGCTACGGCCAGATATCACTGGATACTGGCTCTTATGCATGCGAGTATTATAAACTTAGATAGCCTTAAGGCCCATAAACTCCATGATGTGTTTTGCACTCTCCCAACCTTAGGGCCTTGTATAAACCCTTTAGCTTTATTTTATTCTACAATCCTACAATTGATTTTAATTTACAAATTATAATTATTTTGTTAGTTATAACTTGAACATATCAATCGTATGTTTAATGACTATGCTAGTAATCAGGAGCGCTAGTAATCAAGAGCGTCAGAATTGGATTTTGATTACCCTTAGTTTGTCTCCCGTTAGATTGGTAGGGTTCAAATCATTTAGGGCTTATTAAAATTTAACAAAATAACTCCAACTAACCATAAGACATATACAAACTAAAATCATAAAAATGATAAATAAATATTCGTTTATTTAGTAAAAAGGTAGATCAACCACTAAATTAAAACAAAAAGATATACATAAAAAATATACATAAATATTGAAATCATAAATTAAATTAGCATACATAAATATCAAATCATAAACAAAAGATATTCAAATAAAATTCATTTTCCTTACATAAACAATAATAACATACAATAAGACTAACATAAATATTAAGCATAAACAATAAAAATCATAAATAAATAATAATAAATATATAGATGTTTAAATAAAATTAGAAAATTGATAAAAATTTGTAATAAATTAAATATATAAATCTCAGATGAAATTCAAAAACAGTTCAAATATTAGGCCAATAATGAAAGAAAATTCAATAAATCATTAAAAATTCAATAAATCATTAAAATTTAATAAATCATTAAATAAAATAAATAATTAATATTTTGTCAATAATTCATCAAATAAATAAATAAGGACTAAATAATGATTAATTAAAACATCCTAAATAATCAATCATTAACTAACTTTAATAATTAAAAGCCAAACTAAAATAAATTTCAAAAATATTAAAGACACTAAAACTTAAATTTGAACATAAAAATTCACTTGACCTTTTAACAAACTAAATTCAATCGATTATGAAACTTTAACAAATGATAAACCTAGGATATCCTCAAGCCATATAGCCTACTACACACACTTAGATTTATTTATTAGGACAACCAATTCTAGCTTTAGGTTTGGCCGATGTTTACTTTTTACTAATGTGTGTCGGCCTTTTTTATGGTTTTTACTACATGCTGTTTGCAAAATTAATTAGTTAACATGATTGTTTATTTATTTTTATAATCTATGAATTGATGTGATGGGCGGTAGATTACCCCTAGGATAGGAATGATCTAGATGCTTAGAGAATTTTTTATAGGTGGTCATGCTTATGCAGAACTAAATCAAAGGGGGTAAAATTAAGCTTTAAAATTGACAAATTTTATACAAGTGCAAAATGCTAAGTCCCCATTTAAATTAAATGTGCATGTCCAAGTTTGGCTAGGATTTTAATTTAAATTTATATATAACTTCTTGAAATGATTTTATTTTTAATTTCTTAGGATAACCTTGCAGGTGGTCTATATTTCCTTCTTTTATTTTTGAAATGTAATGTAATTTGATTAAGTTCGGTGTTGTGAAAGTGTAGCTTTGAGGTGAGATATCACATCCAACTTAAAATCCAACGAGGAGGGAACATCCCTTAGG
Organism: Dendrobium chrysotoxum; assembly: GCA_019925795.1. Lineage (NCBI taxonomy): Eukaryota > Viridiplantae > Streptophyta > Magnoliopsida > Asparagales > Orchidaceae > Dendrobium > Dendrobium chrysotoxum. The sequence goes on from CM034303.1 coordinate 45,384,922, forward strand.
GGAGATTTCCCCTCCTTTTAGAGATCCAAATTAGGATGACTTTAATATCTAATGAGAAAAAAATATTAAGAAAAGAAAATACCCCTTCGGGGATGAGTTTATTTTAATTTGGATATCCAGACCCGATGAATCCAAGGAGCTCGCAGGAGGAGAAAAGATGAAGTGAAGACAGAAAATATCACACTCAAAGTCACTTGCATCAGTCTTAGGATTAGAATCCGAGTTAATGTCAGTGGTACCTGAACACTTTTAATTTCTGTAGGCCCTCGGTTATAAATAAAGTGGCACATCCCTTATCTATATTTAATTATTTTAATTGGTTAATTTGATATTGATTGTTTAGATTGCTTGATATGTGGAAATTATCTACTTTTTCTAGGTTTCTTTCTTATATGTTGTGGTTTATTTTAGCATGAATACATATAGAGGTTTGAGAGGGTATGTTAAAAACTTTTTCTACTTAAATCTAAATAAATTTTTCATTCTCACATAGAATGATAATCAACCTTAAGAAGTAAGCTTGGGATCATTGAAAATTTGCATGCATCAAATTGAATCTTCTCCTCCTTATTAGGCACCTCTCCACCTGCAGGTTCTAATATATCACATGGCTTATCAAGGTGTAGTTCTCTCAAGGGGATGTTGTGTAATCTCTTAGGTAAAATATATTTTCTAAGCCTAATTTTAAAATTGCTTCATAATCATTTTATGCATTTGAGTTAATTAGTAAGCATTACATTAGATACAAATTGAAAGAGTCTAAAATTAAATTGTATTTTACTTTCAAGCATCAAATCACCCTATTTGAGTAAAGGGGCCAATTAGGATTTATTATAGAAGTCATCCATAATTCTTTAAAACCTAATTACCATCCCTACCCATATTCATAAGGAGACCGGACATATGGTTTTAAAGTGCTTAGGTGGTTAGCTGGCTCCCTAATCTAGGCCAGGGTAAGTCTAGATTTATAGTTTATTAGATAGGTTCAGGTCACTGTTTTGTAGTACCCAATTTGATTTAGGTTTTGAGGTTGATTTCAAATTTTAAGTCCTCACCCTCAGAAATATCCAATTTGTAATAAAATGTCAACTCAAACATAAAAGAAAATTCTTTCCTAAAATATAAATCCCAACATAGGATAGACTCGGGTTTCCTCTGAGCTTCTTAGAATTTGGTACCTCCTGCTTTTCTCCTTTGACCTATTAAGAACTGTTCAACATTGAGCTTTCTCCATGAAAAAAAACTTTCACTTCTTTCCTTATCTTCTACTTTGTAATCAAAGGGTATGAAATCACAGCTTTAATCAAGAGACTTCCTAGGAGCTCCCCTTCTAGGATGTAATTAACTGTAGAGGCTTTCCCTTATAGGGATTTGAGAACTCTAGAATAAAATAAACCTTATTTTATTTACATAAAGCAAGAGAAAAATCTTTGGGAAGGCAAATTTCTTTTAATTATTTCTACTTTCAAATATACTTGCAGAATTTCATTATCGTCATCTTAGAGATATGGTATTCTCTTCATTATATTTAATCTTAGATATGATGAATTTTATAGAACCTATCTTTTTTTTGGAGGCCTTGTAGAATATTATATTCATCTTTCAAGATGATATATTATTCTCCTTATTGTATCTAATTATAAGCATGGTTGAATTTTCAAAACTACATATCTATTTTAAAATACCTATGATGGAATTCCATATTCATCTTTCAAGATGATATGTTATTTTTTAAATTGTGTTTGATTACAGAAATATTATTTTCTAAAACCCTATTTTGACATTGAATCCATTATAAAATAATCTGTCAGTCTCCCGAGATAGTACTTTATTCTCAATGAAGTGTTCAATTACAAATAGAAGAAGTTTAAATCTACGTGGCATTTATTTTTCCCATGATTTTTTCTGGCGACTCCGCTAGGGATCAATCCTCTCTCCATCTTTAGCAGTGATTCATATCCTTACATCGGTAGTATACTTGTGCTATCCATAGGTTATAATTACACTTCTTCTGTTGGTTATTTTATTCATTTCACTCTTAGAAAATTTGATCAATATCTCTTAAATTTATAAAATGAGGTCTTATAAAGCCCCTGTTAATTATTGATGGGATGTATTTTTATACCTCTTGATACATCTATTTTAAAAAAATAATAATAATTAAAACAATCTTTCAAGAATGAAAGCTCTTTTAATTTTGAATTCTTTTTTTTTAATAAAATCTTTGCCCAGTCTTTTGTAGTATGTTACAGTTACTTCTTTTAGTAGCTCAATGTATTATTTGGATTGGGTCCAAAAAAAATTTATCTTCAAAATTTAATTCCTTTTAAAAAAAATCTTCTCTATGTCCTAGCCAACATATTGCAGTTATATATTGTTGTAACTCGATATGTGGCAGGACAAATCTTAAGAAAATTTGAGCTAGTAAATGAAAATTTTCTCCCTATCTAACTCAACATGTTATAATTATATATTTTTATAGCTTAGTATGTGTGGTAGGACAAGGTCCAAAAGCTCAAACCTTCAAATCAAATTTTTTTGTTTGTCCTAATAACATAGTATGGTTACATGTCATTTACAGCTTGATATGTTTGCTAGGATATGATCCATAATCGAATCTATACAAGATTCTCAAGATTAAAGTTGATTTATTTTGAAAAAAGTTTGAAGGTTCAAATACAAGTTAAGCTTATAAAAATTAATTTGTTAGAGAAAATAGCAAGTTGATTTCTATTAAAAGAAATTTACCTCTGTTTCTTTAAATTACAATAAAAAGTTCATTATGGTTAACTCATCTAAACACTTAAAGAATAAGGCCTATGGTTATCAATGCTAATAAGACAAGTTTGTTCCCTCCCTCCTACCACTTAGGTGGATTGACACTTTAGATGCAGATATATAAACTCTTTTTTTTTAAACTTCAAATTACAAAAGTTCAGTTAATTTTGTGAGGTTTCTAGTAATCATCTGAATGAAATTCAAATGTATTTCCAAATTTTTTATTCAACCATATTATTATTTTTCTAATATTAGGAATGTATAATTATTGGTTGATATATTAAAGTCTGAAAATCATTCTAAATTCTATCACGTTCAACCTTCTTGTAGGTCTGAGTTTGGGATGCCTTTAAAACATATTTCGTAATGGTATTATATGGCGATGATTTGTCCTCTGTCAGGTGGTTTAACTCTAATAGAAAATGGATCTTAAGGCATGTGATAAAGATAAATGACCTAGTTAATTATATAAAAGCCTTTGTTCAACATCTTATGTTTTCTCTTGTGGTGATGTTTTTAAATCAAATCTAAGCTAAGTTTATTCTTAGCTTTATCACTCTATTTGAGAAAACTCATGAGCAATTTTTGTTAAGATTTATCATCTTAAATTCTCATTTGTGTCAAGGACTTAGGACAATTCAAGGTTCTTTATTATGGTTAACCCATGATATGGTCAACATTCCCTCTGTCATGTGGCTTCCTTTAAAATTAATTGACACATCTTGAATTGATACTATGTTAGTCGACTTCATAACATCTTTAATAGTTTCCTTCCCTTATTAGTGAAAATAAAATCATTTTTGGGTTCACCCAATATCTTATCACTACGGAAAACAAAAAAAAGAAAATCCTTTGAATTAAAATCCATATCAAACTGAAGTTAGAGTTAGAAATAAAAATCTTCTCCATCTTCTTGCTATCACATATCTTATAAGTAATTATATATATTTATGAATCTATTTCATAATTATCATAGTCAAGTTATTTGTTATTATCATAGGATTGGATTTGATTTATAAATTTATCCTCCTTGCACAAGAGGGTTAATTTTCTCCTCTTAGACTTGGAAGACGATATTACAACTGAGAATGGTCTTTTCAAATAGTGAGAAAGGAAGCCTCCTATATAAAAAAGAAGTAAGAAAAAAAAAGGGAAAAGAGATGAAAAAATAATAACCCATGAATACGATAAACATATTATCTATTATGTGGTTTGTTATAAAAAAATAAAGAAATGGCTTCCCTTTCTAATCCTTATATTTCAAAAGATCCATTTATCCTCTAATATTTTTTTAACACTTGACTATGAGAATATTGATATAGAATCATTTTCATGCGTGGATGCTTTATAAATAAATACAAACATATGTCATGTGAGAGATGTGAAAGAATTTGATTTCTATCTCCAATTCAACTCTATTTGGATAAGATTTTAATAAGAAAGAGAGAGAGAGAGAGAGAGAGAGAGAGAGAGAGAGAGAGAGAGATGAAAAAAAAGAGAGAAATAGAAGAAGAAGGAAACCCCAGCTTTGCTTGTAGGGAGCTTTCATTTGGGTTAACAAAATCTAAACCCCGAGACCTCTCTAATTAGCAACTTGAGTAGGTCAATTCATATCTTCAAATCAATATCAAAGAAAATAAAAAAGATGATCAATCTAACTAAAATAATAGTGGTGTTGGTTGTCCATCATTGGGCTCTATATAAATAACCTAATGAGAATGCATAAACAAATCAATACCCAAATGTCTTCAACTTTCTTTTGAACATCTTCCTATTTGAATGAGATTCTAAAAAGGGTCCTGATGCTTGATGACCTATATTGATATTTTTGGATATGAAAATCACTTTCTTTAGATTCAAAATTTTGAAATTTAACTAAAAGAAATCCCTCTATTGGTTTTGAGATGATTGTCTAATGTTCTCGTTCATCATTAGTAGATGTCATATCCAAATTTAAATCTATGTTTGCTTAAACTAGGATGTTAGAACATGAGGGGTTCTATCCTTAGTGATGTAAATGATATCTTTGTTTGAATCTCTGCCAAATTTCAAATCAAAGTCAAATTACAATTTGATAATCCATGATTGATTAACCTAGGATGTTAGAAAATGAAGGATTATATCCTTGGTGATGTCAATTATAACTTTATTTATATCCCTATAAAACTTTAAATCTAAATCAGCTATAATTTGATGTAGTCCATGATTGACTAAGCCAGTATGTTAGAACATTAGGGTTCTATCCTTGGTGAGGTCCATGATGACTTTATAAAAATTCGATGAAATTCAATCCGAAATCATTGTCTAATTGTTGATCTTCTGGAGTCAGTACTAGAGTCAAAATCACTTTGTTTCATTAAAAGAATTTTTTCTATAGCATTGAATTCTAAAATTTGTCAAAATTATAATTTTCTTTATAGAAAGTTATTATGTTTTGGCTATTCGGTTAAGATCATTTGGCCAAATTCAAACTATTTAATTTAGATGGAGTTAACCCACCTTTATCATATTTTTGAATCTTTACCCACTAGTCATTTTTTATTGCGTTAAGCTGATTAAAACATTAGCGATCGCTTTCAAATATTATAAGAAAATTATCAAATGAAAAATAAGGCTTTCACTCTTTGATGAAAATCAAACTTTTCTCAATCATTATGAGTATTTGATATTCCTTAGTTCTTTCACTATAAAGGATACTCAAATATTCTCCTTGTTCTTTAATAACTAGTGCAAAAGTTAAAGTTTCTAAGGAAATTTTATCATGTTACATTTAGTTTTCTTAAAACTTATAAATGAGAACTCCAAAAAATTCAGATTATTTTCTTTGAGATACTCAACAATTTTATATATGGAATCTTAATCAAAATCTTGCATTCCTCCTCTGGTGGTCTAGATGCTTTGATAAATCTTTACGTATCAAAGATAATAAAACTACTCCTCCTTTTCCTTTCCTTACAAATGATGACCCATACATAAAAACAAAATAATACCCAATGGAATATTTGTAAGTTATAAAGATCATTTGTGATGGAAGAGAAAACAAGTTTTCAATCTAAAGAATTTTTTTTAAAACCATCATCCTTTCAAATGTTTTCATTCTCTTCTAGAAAGTGGCATATACAAAAGTTTTTTATCTTTAGCAGGACATTTGCAAGTTGTTAATGCCATTTGAGACAGAGGAAAAAGATCAAAATTTTAAGAAATCAAGAAAACACATTAAGTTCAAGTCACAAAATTTTTGCTTAAATGACCCATATCTATCAACTTTTGGCATAAGTCTCCTCTTATAGCAACCATCTTTTTTAAATCTATCTTTAGGTTTAAGTCCGCTCTTATGGCATCCTATTGACTTCGGGCATAAGTCCATTCTTACGGTAGCCATACTCGAAGTTTGGTATATGTACCCACTTGGTGGCATCCTATCTTCATCCTGATTAAATATGTCTTTTAGTCAAAGTACACTCTTACCACATCCTATAGACATCTGGCATAAGTCCACTCTTACGGCAACCATCTTCAAAGTTAGGTATAAGTGCCCACTTGGTGGCACTCTATCTTCACCCCGAAGTGAAGTATAACTATCCCAAGATAGCATCTTCTCTTCATTAAATTTTAAAAACCATTGATTAAATTTATCTTTAGGATTAAGTCTACTATTACGATATCCTATAGACATCCGACATAAGTCTGATATTATGGCAGCCATCCTGTTTAAATCTAAAAATTTGTCTTTAGGTCTAAGTCCACTCTTTCGACATCATATAGACATCTAGCATAAGTCTACTCTTACGGTAGCCATCCTCGAAGTTCGATATAAGTACCCACTTTGTGGCATCCTATCTTCATCCGATTTAATCTGTCTTGAGGTCTAAGTCCACTCTTACAGCATCCTATAGATATCTAGCATAAGTCCACTATTACGATTGCCATCCTCGGAGTTAGGCATAAGTACCCACTTGGTGGCATCCTATCTTCATCCTGTTTAAATCTGTCTTTATGTCTAAGCTCAATGTTACAACATCATGTAGACATATGGCATAAGTCTGCTCTTACGGCAGCCATCCTGTTTACATCTCAAAATCTATTTTTAGGTCTAACTGTACTTATGGCATGCTATAGACATCTAGCAAAAGTCCTCTCTTATAGTAGTCATCCTCGAAGTTTGGTATAAGTACTCACTTGGTGGCATCCTTCCCCTTGAACTAGAAAGAAGATTTTACTCTTATCAAAATCACATTCAAACTCTTACATTCATGTTAAACCACATTCAAATCACTATGCTCAATTATTTCATACCTTGACTTTACCAATGATACTAATCTTATTAGTTATTATTTGTTAAAGACATCATTGTCATCATCAACTTAAAATCAATTAATCAACTCAAATCTCTATCAACTTTTATTTTGATTCTCTATCAAAGCACAAAATTCCTTCAATTCATATACTCAGATCTTCAACTTCAATTTTGGGTCTAGTTGATCATTTCGATCAATACCAATATGCATAACAAACTTTAGTGAGTTTATCATGCTTACTAGGGGTCTAATTATTGACCTCATTCTTATCTGAGGTTAATTTCCTGAAATTGAGCTTTAGTTCCTAAGTTTTCCAAGCTTTACATTGACATATCAATTGCTAAGATTTTCCTGAGGTGGATACCCACTGACGTAGCACTGACTCGACCTTATAATTTGACCCAAATCAAATCAAGCCATTTCAAGTTAATAAAAATTAAATTCATTAAAATTAACATTAATCAAACCTAATTTGATCAAATTGACATCAATCGAAGCTCTTCGATATAAATCTACATAATATTAATTTTAATCGACTCGATTCAAGTTTAATTTAATATCGACTAATTCGATTAGCTCAAATTGACTCTAACAATTAAAATCATGAATCTACATATAATAGAATTAGGTTAATTTAAATTTATTTTAACTAAATCAGCCCAAAAAATTTTTTTTGATTAATGATATGAATAAATTTCTACCCTTAGATTGAGTTAGGTTGAAGAGGGTAGGATTGAAAATTTTCCTATAGAAAAAAAATTCCTAAGGCTTTAAAATGTTCAGTTAGGGCTAGTCCAACCTTCCCCCTGCCCCCCACAATCTCCCCTATCTTTTTGTGAAACCCCCAATGTTTTTGATTGGAGTGAATTGTTTTGTTCATGAGAATTCTAATTCCAGTTTATGTTTTTGATGATTACAAAAGTTTATTGTTTGTCTAATTTATCTTCTAACATATATCTTTGAGTTTTTTGTTTGTCTGTGTGTACTAAAGTATTTTTCAGGAAATTCACACTCAAGACTGTTGAAGACTTCAAGTTCACTTGTTCACTGTAAATGAAGTCTGTAATTTTCTTTTCTTCTTTTTCTTTAGTCTGAGAGAGTGTGATTGTAAGTTGGATAACTGTGCACACACACAATGGGGGAGTAAAAAGTTTAAATGTTTTTAAACTGATCGTACAGTACAAATTGATTTCGTACCATACGACATGAACAATATGTCCTCCAGGGAGAACCCATAAGACAAAAAATTTTTCTAAGGCATGTTCGTACAGTACGAATAACATTTCGTACATGAGTTTTGCTGTACGAATAGCTCAAAATTGGGTTCATCCAGAGGTTCGTACGGGACGAATGAATCGGACGATGCTCACTGATCGATTCGTCCAAGCGTTCGTACGGGACGAAGTGTTCGGACGATGCTCACTGTTCGATTCGTCCAAGCGTTCGTACGGGACGAATCGTTGGGACGATGCTCACTGTTCGATTCGTCCAAGCGTTCATACGGGACGAACTATGTGTACGAACGGCTCTGTTGTGTTCGTCTGATGAGTCGTACAAGACGGATTGTTCAATCTTTTGAACTATTCGTACCGTACGATGGACGATCGTACTGGACGATCGGCACGGACTTAACTTAAAAATTCAGTTTTTGGACGGTTTTTCCTGTCCTTAGTATAAAAATGACTCAAAACTATTTTGAATAGAGATCCTTCTGCGAAAATTCTTTTGGGAAGTGAGAGGAGAGTGATTGGGAGAGTGTTTGAGAGTGAGTTTTGAGAGATCTTTCAAGAGAAAATTGTGAGGAGATTCACAAGGTTATCCATTTGAGAGGATTTCTTTTACTTGTTCTTCAAGCATCTTCCTAGTTCCTTGGAGACTTTTACAAGAGTATTGTTCGAAAGGATTCCGGTTCTCTACCGCACTTAGAGAGTGAAAAGGACGACGGTTCTCTGCCGCACTTGGAGGGTGAAAAGGACGACGGTTCTCTGCCGCACTTGGAGGGTGAAAAGGATGACGGTACTCTGCCGCACCGGGGTTGGTGGAAGAGAGTTTGTAAAGGCTTCTCCGCCTTGCTGTGGGGGCAAAAGGAGAGACACTTGGTTTTAGTGCAATACCTAGAGAAGGGATCTCTAGGGAGTGGATGTAGGTCGAGTTTGACCGAACCACTATAAATTCTGGTGTTTTCTGTTCTCTATTTATTTTTCTGTATTTCTATTTTCTGCAGTTTATTCTCATTGTGGTTGAATTTCTGTTTCAAAGAAAGAGCAAAAATTATCTCTGTTCGTACTGTACGAAGGTATATCGTACTGTACGATTAGCTTTTAAATTTTTCAAATTATCAAGAGTAATTTTAAAAAGGAACCAATTCAGCCCCCTCTTGGTTAGCCTAAGGGACATTGAGCTATAGGTCTAACAACCTGTTTGCACTATCACGTGGTATCAGAGCCATATTTCAAAATATCTGTTTTAAATACTGTTTGAAATTTCAATCATGGCTAATTTTGGAAATAGAAATACTATGGAAGGATACTCGATCACTAGACCATCGTTATTTGATAATATTCCTTTTGATTTTTGGAAAACTCGCATGTCTACTTTTCTGCAATCACTTGACTATCGTATGTGGATGTTAGTTCAGGATGGTTATACTGAACTAACTAGGATTGTAGAAGGAATAAGAGTTCAAACACCTTTTGCAAACTGGACTGTAGAAGAACGTGAACTAGCGCAACTGAATGCTAAGTGTTTGAATAGTTTCTTTTGTGCTTTAAAATCGGAAGATTACATGTGTGTTTCTACCTGTAAATCAGGAAAGGAAATTTGGGATAGACTTTGCATCACATATGAAGGTACAAATGAAGTGAAACAAACTAGATTGAACATTCTCTTGCACGACTATGAACTTTTTCGCATGAAACAGAATGAATCAATCTCAGACATGTACACTCGCTTTACATATATAGCCACTTCATTGCATGCTTTAGGTAGGGAGTTAACTAATGCTGAGAAAGTTAACAAGATATTACATTGTTTACCTCCTGCATATGATGCAAAGATAACTGCAATAACAGAATCTAAAGATTTGAATGTTTATTCTGTTGACAATCTTCTTGGATCACTAATTGCTTATGAGCAATCGGTGACTCAAAGACAGATTGATACAGGTGAGAAGCGAAAGGAGAAGAACATTGCTTTAAAGGTGGATGACTCTGAAAGTGATCAATCGCTACCTGAGGATGAAGAGGATATTGCCCTGATGACGAGGCAATTTAGAAGTTTCCTGAAAAGGAAGTAGAGAAGACGTCAGAATTGGAACAAGGATAAGTTCCAGAAGAATGTCAAGACTTCAAATGAAGTCATTTGCTATGAGTGCAGAAAGCCAGGTCACATCAAGACAGACTGCCCCAATCTAAAGGAAATCTTAACAAGGAGAAGACCGAGGAGAAACCAAAGGATAGAAGGGGTAAAAAGAGAGTACAACGAGCTTTCTGGGCGGACTCAGCCTCAGACTCATCAGAAACAGCACCAGAAGAGGAAGTTACCAATTTGTGCTTAATGGCTGATAATCTCGAGCATTCAGATGAGAATGAGGTATGTGATTTAGGCTATGAAGAATTATTTGAAGTTTCTGAACGCATACATTCTGCATATAGGAAACTTAAGAAATTGCATGCTAAGTTAAATTTGGATTACATAGAGCTGCAAAAAGATTATGAGATCCTCAGAAAAGATCATGCATTAATTGATAGCAACCACATGACTTTGTTGGATGAGTATGATGATTTAAACAAGCAGCACAATCTTTTAAAATCATCACAAGCTGAACTTGAAAAAGATTTTAAGACTTTTATGGATGAGTCGGATTCTAGAAAGCATAAGTTGAAAATTGATAACTCGATTTTAGAAAGTGCCAATGCATATCTTGAAGTCCAGATTAAAGCACTTAAGGAAAATAAAATACCACCTAAGCTGGAAGATTTTCATGAAATGTACCACAAGAACATTGACTTAAGATCTAAAAAGAAAATTTTTAAGAAGAATAAATTAGTGAATCCCTTTCCAGGGATAAAGTGTTTTACTTGTGGTAGGTTAGGACACATTTCCCATACCTGTACTTTGAAGTATAGAACACATTTAGTATGGAGACCTAAGGTGCAGAAACCACAGCATATCACTCATGCATCTAGTTTAAAGTTGTCAAGAGGTGAACCCAAACTTGTTTGGGTTCCCAAGACTAATGTTTGATCATTTTGCAGAATCGCTCTCACAGAAGACCTCGTGAGAGTATTTGGTACCTGGACAGCGGATGCTCAAAGAATATGACTGGAGATACAAGTCAATTTATATCGCTAGAAGCCAGGAATGGAGGCAAGGTGACGCTTGGAGATAATACCACCAAGAGAGTGGTAGGTACAGGTATAATTGGAAATTCAAAAAATTTTGTTATTGAGAATGTACTGTTAGTTGAAGGTTTGAAACACAATCTGTTGAGTATTAGTCAATTATGTGACAAGGGCTATCATATTAAGTTTTTACCTACAAGTTGTGTTATTAGTCTAAATGGAACTGTTGTTTTGAATGGTGACAGGGTAAATAATGTTTACATACTAGATTTTAATTCTGTTAAAGCATCTACTGCCTTGTGTTTGAAAATTGTATCTGATGAATCATGGTTGTGGCATAGAAGGCTTTGTCATGCTTGCATGGAAAATCTTAGGAAAATCACTCAAAAATAACTGGTTAGAGGAATACCCAAATTGGATTTTACTAAAGATCATTTATGTGATGCATGTCAACTAGGAAAATAAGTGAGATCCTCATTCAATTCTATCAAGGAAATTAGAACTAGCAAGCCCCTAGAAATTCTTCACATGGATTTATTTGGACCTGTTAGTACCTTAAGTTTAGGAGGAAAAAGATTTGGGTATGTTATTGTGGATGACTATACTAGATTCACATGGATTAGATTTTTGAATCATAAGAGTGAATCATTTGAGGAGTTCAGAGATTTTGCCACTTGGATTCAGAGAAAACTTGGTTTTGAAATAGTTAGTATCCAAAGTGATCATGGGGGAGAATTTGAAAATGAAATGTTTAATGATTTTTGCAAATCTCTTGGAATTGAACACAACTTCTCAGCACCGAGAACACCTCAACAGAATGGAGTTGTAGAAAGAAAGAATAGGACATTAGTGGAAACTGCTAGGGCCATGTTGGCAGAATATTCACTTCCTATATATTTTTGGGCTGAAGCAGTTAGTACCGTATGTTATGTATTGAATAGGGTGTACATAAGGTCTAAATTGGATAAGACACCCTATGAACTTCTTAAAGGTAGAAGTCCCAACCTCTCACATCTACATGTTTTTGGATGTTAAGTGTTTATTCATAATAATGATAAAACTCTTCTAGGAAAATTTGATCTGAAAGCAGATGAAGGAATCTTTCTAGGATACTCAAGTGTTGGAAAATCCTATAGAGTTTTTAACAAGAAAACATTGGTAGTTGAAGAGACCACACATGTTAATTTTGATGAATCTTATGATAATAAAGGGTCTAAGATGGATGAAGATGAGGTTGAGGTGATAAATGAAAAGCTTGAAAATCAAAAAGTTGAAGATAATGTTGAAAAAGAAGAGGAAAACCAATTGCCTAGAGAATGGAAATTTGTAAGGAGTCATCCAAAAGAATTGATTTTAGGTGAACCAAGTGAAGGAGTTAGGACTAGGCATGGTTTGAGAAAAGAAGTGAATCATTTAGCATTTATTTCAATGATAGAACCTACAAACATAGAACAAGCACTTTTGGATGAATTTTGGATATTGGCCATGCAAGAGGAGTTAAATCAATTCAAGAGAAATGACGTTTGGGAATTAATTGAAAGGCCAAAAGAATAAAGTGTAGTTGGGACTAAGTGGGTATTCAAAAATAAGATGAATGATTCAGGAGTAATTGTTAGAAATAAGGCTAGATTAGTAGCTAAGGGGTATAACCAAGTTGAAGGAATTGATTTTGAGGAGACATTTGCCCCTGTAGCAAGACTTGAAGCAATAAGAGTTTTGTTAGCCTTTGCCTGTTTTAAAGATTTTAAATTGTACCAGATGGATGTTAAAAGTGCTTTTCTAAATGGGGTGATAGAAGAGGATGTGTATGTTGAACAACCTCTAGGTTTTGAAAATTCTAAATACCCTAATCATATTTTCAAATTGAAAAAGGCATTATATGGACTAAAACAGGCACCTAGAGCATGGTACGAGAGGTTAAGCACTTTCTTGTTAAATTGATCATTTGTTAAAGGAAGTGTGGACACCACTTTGTTTATGAAAAGATTTGAAAATGAAATACTCATTGTACAAATATATGTGGATGATATCATCTTTGGATCAACTGATAAAGCTTTATGTGATGAATTTTCAAAAATAATGAGTAGTGAATTTGAGATGAGTTTGATGGGTGATTTGACTTATTTTCTTGGCTTTAGCATAAAGCAAAATGAGGAAGGGACTTTTCTTGTCAATTTAAATATGTTAAGAAAATCCTCAAAAAGTATGAAATGGACAATGCTAAACCAGTCACTACACCCATGAGTTCCTCAGTCCTATTAGATAAGGATCCAAAGGGAAAATCTGTTGATCAAAAGAAGTTTAGAGGAATAATTGGATCTTTGCTTTATTTAACTGCTAGCAGACCTGACATTATGTTTAGTGTTTGCTTATGTGCTAGAGTTCAAGCAGATCCAAAAGAATCACATTTGACAACAGTAAAAAGGATTTTAAGATATCTTTTGGGAACTCAAAATTTAGGAATTTGGTATCCTAAGAACAGTTCTTCTTTTGATATAATTGGATACTCAGATTCTGATTTTGCAGGCTGTAGGGTGGATAGGAAAAGTACTTCTAGAACATGTCAGTTCATTGGAAATTCATTAGTATCTTGGTCCAGTAGAAAACAAAATTCAGTAGCACTTTCTACAGCAGAAGCAGAATACATTGCCTTAGGGAGTTGTGTAGCATAGGTGCTTTAGTTGAAACAACAATTGAGTGACTTAGGATTAGTAGTAGGCACCATTCCAATATTTTGTGACAACACTAGTGCCATTTGCATTTCAAAGGATCCTATTCAACATTCTAGAACCAAGCATATTGATATAAGGCATCATTTCATAAGAGATCATGTAGCAAAAAGTGAAATTGAACTACATCATGTGGCTACTAAAGATCAGCTTGCAGATATTTTCACAAAACCCTTAGCCTTTGACACATTTAGCATGTTGAGGACAAGGCTAGGCGTGATAGATCTAAATGCTTGATTAAAATTTTCTGCAAATGTATTTGTATTTGTTTTGTATTTGTTAGTTTGTTTATTGATTTGTTTTCATAATTATATTTTTATTTCTTGTTTAAATTTTTATTTTGTTTTTATTTGTTCTGTATTTGAATGGTGAAAGGCTGAAGTTTTTGGAGTGTTGGGGGTTTATAGTTCTATTCGTACTATACGATATTTCATCGTACTGTACGATTACGTCATCGTACCCACATTTCGTTTGTACGACCGGATAGAAAAACGTGGTTAGGGGCAGTTATTATTGGCGATCGTACGTACGAATACGTCATTCATCTGTATGATCCATGTGTCATTTCGCATGAGGGACGAACCTAACCGTCGCCTGAATGACCTTTAATTTTCTGATCGTCTCGGACGAACACGTAATCGTCTGTACGATCAGGAAGTCAAAAAGCCTATACGAAAGGACGCCTCGGGACGAACAGTTTACGAAAAACCATTTCATTTTGTCAGTTTTCGTTCGTCTCAGACAAATTTTAATTCGTCCCGGATGAATCTAAGATCGTCTTGTACGAATGTTATTCGTACAGTACGATATCAAGGTTTTTCTATATAAAGAAGGGTCACTTTCTTTCATTTCACCATCCTTCTAGAAACCTTTAGAACCTTCTGAGAAAATGTCTGGGAGTGGAAAAAGGCACGAGTGGCTAGGCGTCCGGCATCTAGAATGGAATGTGATGAAAATTTCCTTAGTGAGGAGAATAAGGAAGCATACCTTAGGTATGCTGCGTCTAAGGTTACTCCTTCCCGAATCCTACTGCATGAAAACATCCATTTTACAGTTATGCCTCTCTTTGACTCGACACAGTTTTCTTTCCTATTGACCTTGATTTATGCCTTCAATAAGGACTTGTTTCATGTTTTCCTGGCAAACATGACCTTTAACGAGAATCATACTGCCATCTCTTCCTATGTCCTTAAATAAAAGGTTAGAATAACAAAGGAGGATCTAGGAGAATACATTCATCTTAGAATTGAAGGGGTTAGAGCTCATACTTTCTCTACAAGACCTGAAAATGGTTAGTCTGAAATTAACCAAGTTCTTAGAGGTGCAAGCATACCTACACATGTTGCTCGGGTAGAAATGTTGAATCAAAATGCTAGGATAATTCAACATGTGCTAAGAACTTGAATAATACCTAAAGTAGGCGATCGGGTTAATATGACTCCTCTTCTTTCTGCAACAACATTTCTTATTATGACTGGTCAGTTAATAGATGAAGCTCAATTGATCTTAGATTACATCTATTATCTGTCTGATATTAGGTTGGCTAGTGTGAAGAGGAAGAAAAATATTGCTTTAGGATATATTGTGTGTTATATCCTAGAGAGAAAGTACAATTTAGTTCATCCTTTTGGTCCTTCAGAGCTCCCACTATAATTCACTGATGCTTCTTTTAGAGCATTATTTGGGAAAGAGGGTACTGCTGACAGCTCAGATGATGAGCCTCATTTTGCTACTGCTCCTTCAGGTGCACCCTCAACTGCACCTGGACCTTCGCAGGATTTCTATCAAAACATGGTCCAACATTTTGATAGAATGGACCAATGTTTTGATGACATGAAGGCTCATTTAAAGAGGCAGGATGATCAGTTTGAAGCTGTTAACACAAACATTGCAACTCTTAACAGCTATTTCTCCTTGTTCGGTGGTATACCACCTCCTCCACCTCCTGATCAGGGTCCCTCTCAGTACTAGCTTGGATGATTTTGTGTCACTCTATGTTTGTTTTTTTTTAAGTTGACTATGAGTATCTTGTTGTGAGTTGTTATTTTTATGTTGTTAGCAAGTTCTTTATTTGATATGTGCTTTAAAAGTTTAACTTGCTATGATTGTATGGTGTGAAGTTATTAGTAATGGAATGTTTCAGTGTTTCGGTGTTTATACTTTTTGTGTTAGTAAATGACCTTGTTTCACTTGAATATAGTTAATTAATGATTTAAAATGTTAATTAAGTTCATATTACAATAAAAATAGTATGCATAACTTTAGAACGTCAAATCTTTTAGATTTCGTTATGTTGTGATGTGGATTAGAAGATCTTCTTTAAATCTTATTTAGACATATTATTTAGTCAAAAATTATGTATGATTGTTGTTTTAACATTATTCTCACATTCTATGTCTTTGTGTTTTATTATTGTATTTGTGACTAAAGAGATAATCTTATTGGAAAGAATCTTCATAAGCAAAGCTTGAAAAGATGCACAAAATATGCCATATAAGAAAAGATGTGCAATGTCGCCAAGTGTAAAAAGACACACAAAGTGTGTCATCAAATCAAAAGATGCGCAATGTCGCCAACTGTCAACAGACACACAAAGTGTGTCCTCAAATCAAAAGATGCGCAAAGTCGCCACATATTCTTTCCTTTAGTTTTTTATTTGTCGCTTTTTCACTAATCAATAATTGTCACTTTAGACCTAGAATTTTTGATAATGTTATCTCTCCTTCTATACAAAAATTGAGACTGCTAATCATGTCTAATACATTACTACTATAGATCGACTTTTCTTGTCCTTAACATTCTTTGAAATCTAACATTTTTGAGTCTTTAGTTTTTGCATCTCATTTCATCTTGTAATTCAACTTCATTTAACATAATTCCATTTCTCAGCTATATTCTAGTGCTCTTTTTGCTGTTGGCAAAAGGGGGAGAGTTTTATTGTTTGTTTGACTTATGTTCGTATGATTGTATGTGCTTTGTATGTATGTTCGTATGATTGTATGAGCTTTGTATGTATGTTTTTGTATGTGCTTGTATGTGCTTGCTTTATTTTTGTTGCTCTACACTCTTTTCTTCCCTTCCCTTGTCTATCCTCAAATATCTTGATTTGTCTTTAAGGGGAGCTTAAGGATAGGATAAGTCAGTTTTAGGGATTTAGGTTACTTTGGGGGAGTGTAGATCTTTTATTTAAAGGGGATACATTGAGTGAATGTTAGAAGATTTTTTTTTGTATATCATCAAACAATAGTTGTTTTGCCATCATCAAAAAGGGAGAGATTGTTTTTGATAGGAGTGAATTGTTTTGTTCATGAGAATTCTAATTCCAGTTTATGTTTTTGATGATTACAAAAGTTTATTGTTTGTCTAATTTATCTTCTAACATATATCTTTGAGTTTTTTGTTTGTCTGTGTGTACTAAAGTATTTTTCAGGAAATTCACACTCAAGACTGTTGAAGACTTCAAGTTCACTTGTTTACTGTAAATGAAGTCTGTAATTTTCTTTTCTTCTTTTTCTTTAGTCTGAGAGAGTGTGATTGTAAGTTGGATAACTGTGCACACACACAATGGGGGAGTAAAAAGTTTAAATGTTTCTAAACTGATCCTACAGTACGAATTGATTTCGTACCGTACGACATGAACAATATGTCCTCCAGGGAGAACCCATAAGACAAAAATTTTTTCTAAGGCATGTTCGTACAGTACGAATAACATTTCGTACATGAGTTTTGCTGTACGAACAGCTCAAAATTGGGTTCGTCCAGAGGTTCGTATGGGATGAATGAATCGGTCGATGCTCACTGATCGATTCGCCCAAGCATTCGTATGGGACGAAGTGTTCGGACGATGCTCACTGATCGATTCGTCCAAACGTTCATACGGGACGAAGTGTTCGGACGATGCTCACTGTTCGATTCGTCCAAGCGTTCGTACGGGACGAATCGTTGGGACGATGCTCACTGTTCGATTCGTCCAAGCGTTCGTACGGGACGAACTATGTGTACGAACGGCTCTGTTGTGTTCGTCTGATGAGTCGTACAAGACAGATTGTTCAATCTTTTGAACTATTCGTACAGTACGATGGACGATCGTACTGGACGATCGGTACGGACTTAACTTGAAAATTCAGTTTTTGGACGGTTTTTCCTGTCCTTAGTATAAAAATGACTCAAAACTATTTTGAATAGAGATCCTTCTGCGAAAATTCTTTTGGGAAGTGAGAGGAGAGTGATTGGGAGAGTGTTTGAGAGTGAGTTTTGAGAGATCTTTCAAGAGAAAATTGTGAGGAGATTCACAAGGTTATCCATTTGAGAGGATTTCTTTTACTTGTTCTTCAAGCATCTTCCTAGTTCCTTGGAGACTTTTGCAAGAGTATTGTTCGAAAGGATTCCGGTTCTCTGCCGAACTTGCAGAGTGAAAAGGACGACGGTTCTCTGCCGCACTTGGAGGGTGAAAAGGACGACGGTTCTCTGCCGCACTAGGAGGGTGAAAAGGATGACGGTACTCTGCCGCACCGGGGTTGGTGGAAGAGAGTTTGTAAAGGCTTCTCCGCCTTGCTGTGGGGGCAAAAGGAGAGACACTTGGTTTTAGTGCAATACCTAGAGAAGCGATCTCTAGGGAGTGGATGTAGGTCGAGTTTGACCGAACCACTATAAATTTTGGTGTTTTATGTTCTCTATTTATTTTTCTGTATTTCTATTTTTTACAGTTTATTCTCGTTGTGGTTGAATTTCTATTTCAAAAGAAAGAGCAAAAATTATCTCTGTTCATACTATACGAAGGTATATCGTACTGTACGACTAGCTTTTCAATTTTCCAAATTATCAAGAGTAATTTTAAAAAGGAACCAATTCACCCCCCTCTTGGTTAGCCTAAGGGACATTGAGCAATAGGTCTAACAACCTGTTTGCACTATCACCCAAGTCCGCCTCCTCCTCTCTCTTGCTCTCTCTATTTGCACGACTCGGAAGGAAGCCCTCTCTCCCATCCTCTCTGCTTCAAACATTGCCAAGGGCCAAAGCCCTCATCTTCCTCTCTTTCTCTCATGTGTAAGGGACCCTGACTTTAACTCCTCTGCCCTAACCGATGCCAATAATCTCTTCAACTACAAGTAATCATCTACTACCCCTTTTTCATCCTTATCGTCTACTTCTTCTCCTTCCTTCTTCCTCATTTCTTCTACATCCCTTTCTTCAAAAAATGAGTTTAGAAATTAAGATCATGACTATACCTAGTATCTCTCAAAGATTTTGAAGCCATCACACTTCTCATGACAGATTTGTACTTAAGTGATTATGTGTATCTCATGATTTGTCTGCCTCTATGTTCTATATTAATAAGCATTCACATGCTTTCTTTTTCACTTGTGAAAATTTATAAATTTTCATAAAGTATTTTGTAGAGGATTGGAGTTACATTTATCACTTCTTTGTCTTTAGCCGATATTTGAAAATGATGCAAGATATGATGATTGATGATTCTGTTACAACTTGTTAGCCATTTATTAAATCATAAATACATTATATAAGGGTTTATGGCTATGTTGGATGCTGATGTGTATATTACTATTTCATGTGTTATTTGGAGAAAGTCATACATGATTCCAGGGACAAATTATTGCTCTCATGCATACGCTATTCGCTTCAATGTCATCTTTACATAACTCAGATGGCAATTCTAGTAGCTATGAGGTAAGACTTCCTGAACAACTATTGCATGAATATGAAGTTGCAAAAGACTCTCTTTCTTTTCTCAAATTCGTTTGGCTTAAGTTTTGAGTTGGAATAAATAAGTGAGATAGAGGTTTGTTATGGCAATTTTCTTTAAAAATGGAATATAAGAAAACATTATGAGTTTCTTTATGAGTAAAGGAGGCGTGTAAAGTGTTTTGCATTGTTTCATTGTTGTGTTTTGGAAAAGGGAAGTGATACATTGCTTTGCAGCTAAGCAAGTTGTCATTAGAAAAAAAAAAGTGTATAAGTTGAATAGTAAAGTGGAATGTGTATATTTTGAAAAGTGAATTATGTGATCTTGGAAGGTAATGTGTATATCTTGAAAGGTGAAGTGTATGTGTTTTGGAAAATGGAAAAAGTGTGTGTGTGTGGAAAAGTGAGATATGTTAATGTTGAAAAGTGAAGTATGTGTTTTGAAAAGTGAAGTATATAAAAGTGTGTATATTTTGGAAAGATGAAGTGTGTGTATATGTTGAGAATTGATGTGTATGTGTGTGTGTTGGAAAATAAAGAATGTTGGAGGGTGAAGTGTGAGAAGTTTAAATGGTGATGCGTGTGATTTTGAAAGGTGAAATGTATGTATATTTTGAAAGATGAAGTGTGTGATTTTGGAGAGTGAAATGTGTATATTTTTGGAAAGTGAAGTGTGTGATTATAGTAAAGTGTATGGGTTTTGAAAAGGAGAATCATGTGTGTAAGTGTTAAAAAATGAATTGTGTGTGTGTTGAAATGTTAAGTGAAGTGTATGGATTTTAAAAAACAAAGTGTGTAGAAATGTGTATATTTTCGGAGAGTGAAGTGTGTGTTTTAAGAAGTGAAATGTGTGTATTTTGAAAAGCAAAAATGTGTTGTTTGGAAAAGTGAAGTGTTTGAAAATTGTATTTGCTTAAAAGTGAAATGCTTTGAGAAGTAGAGTGTGTGAACATTGAAGGGTGAAATGTGAGAATTTTGGAAAGTGAAACATGTGTATGTTTCGGGAGAATGAAGTGTGTATATACATTTAGTATCAAAGTGTGAGAGTGTGTTGAAGGGCGAAGTATATAATTTGATCATTAAATTTGGATATCATTTGATCATCAAATTAATACTTTGAAGCTTCCAAATGTACTTCGGGCCCTTGATTTTGACCCATTTGGACTCGAATTTGACCGATTTTGGTGTTGTTGGGTTCGTCTCTTCAAGATGTTTAGTTCTATTATAAGTTTGTCGAAATTAGAGTTTGGATAATCCTGAATTAAATTTGCATCGAGATTGGTGTCCGATCAAAATGAATTTTAGGTATGATTAAATTCTTTTAATCATTAGTTCTCTCTCTACTTTTAACTATAATTAAGATTTTTAATATTTATATCACACCTACTAATTTTTCTCCTTCTTGTGCTTGCTTTTGCTGTCCTTTTCCTATTTTCACTTTATGAGCACAACATCATATCATGCAAGTGAGATTAATTACTGAGTCATTCTTCACATCGATAGGTAAGGTTTTTTTTTGTAGTATTTAGGCGAATTGAGCGTGGATCCTATGAAAGGGCCTGGTGGTAGGGATGAAAACTAGGAGCAAGCAGCTTCATGTGCAACTAAGGCAAAACCCCATTCAGTTGAAAAAAAAAATACATATGATGAGGGGAAATTTCTCAAAATGATTTGTGTCTAATCTAATCGTGCATGAGGTAGGTTCTGCCAGTATGCCTGCTGCTTAAATGGAAAAAATTTTCCCCCTTAATATTTTTGCAAAACCTATATTTCCTTTATAATTCTAATTTATCCTTTCCATTTTGCTTTTGTAGCCGATTTGACTTCTTTGGGGAGTTTGGCAAGTTTCTTTTTAATACCATTAATGACTCTAAAAGATTTGGAAAAGAAAAACTCATAAGACTCTTTGAAATTCTTAAAATTTTGAATTGAAATTCTCACCTTTAACAAAAGGTATCCGGTTCTCACTTCTTGTATTTATTTTTGGAAAAAATTTGCAATATTCGGTTACGAACTTAATAGGTTTTTGTAAAAGTAGTATAGACTTCTCAATAAGTTAGTGGAAGTGGGTTTAGGAATGGGATACAATTTGGTTAATATTGTGTTAGTAAATTATTATTTTGGATTATGGAAAATGTGCCAAAAATAAAACGTTATTTTGAGAATGTACAGGTTGAATTTAGCTCCCTTTATGCTCATGTGTTGGCTTAGCAAGTTCTTAAACTAAAGGATCATGTTGTTACTGAAGAGGAAGCAATGGTAGTGACATTGTAATTATGAATTATGTTTGATATATCATTAAAAGTTTATCTTGCTCAGGAATGAATCTAGAGGCAAAATTGAGTTGAAAGTTTCCAAAATTAAATATGGGACCATATGAACTCCAATTTTAGCAAACTATTAGTCAAACTAAATGTCTCAAAAATATGAACCCAATGACACCAAAATTCGACTGAATTCGAGCCCAAATGGGTCCAAATTTAAGACTCAAAGCACCTTGAAAAAGTTCAAACCATGATATGGATTACCAAATCATATCTAAATGTGACATGCTTATAGTCAAATCGAGCGACGCGATGAGATAAATCTAACGAGCTCAAGATTGCTAAATTATGATATCATTAAGACATTTAAATGCCCAGTAAATGGTCCATGATAAAGGGAATTAATATCAGCCATCCATTCAAACCACTTCCAATATAACCTTGATTTCCCCCATATTTGCTAGCCATGTCGGACTTCCACCCAGCCACCGATTGATGCCAGACTTCCTCCCGGCCACCAACAGATGTCGGACTTCCACCCGACCACCGACTAACGTAGGATTTTTGACGGGCTACCAACTGACGCCAAAATTTCGTTGGACAACCAAACGTCGTTGGAATTCTATTCGATATCCATTCGTCACTAGATTTCAACTTGACATTTAATTGTTGTAATCTAATTATCCTATTCAAGGATAAAACAATCATTTGTTATCTATTCAAACACTAGTGGATCATTTCAACTAGGTGTGGCCCCGTGGTTTTTCCCTTCAGGGTTTTCCACATAATAATTAAGGTCTTTTTTTTTCTCTATTTGTGTCCTAGATACTCGTGTAATGCCAAGACGTTATGTTTTTGGCACTTTATTGCCTTGAACATTCTAGCCCGCAACAGTGTGGCACCGTCTGTAGGAAACTCAATCTCTTAATTCTAAGCACTGCTTCAATGGCTAACAGGCATAGCAATTGCAACTTGGGAGCCTCCCACTCTAACACATCAATCCAGGAATTAGTCTTCTTTTATCCTAGTGGGTGAAACCCTACTAGAGAAGGAACTTTAGGTCCTTCCCGAGAAGATCATATCTGAAAGAAGGAAGAATTTCTAATTAAGTTGTTCAACTTCTACGAGAGACTCGGCAACTAGTGTTAGCACAACAGAAGGAGATTCATCTTGCTCGACATCTGCCACTGACTGGAGATGTTCGACCAGAGTAATTTTAAGCAGTAGCCAATCTCCTTTAGTAAAGGATGCATCCCCCATCATGGCAATACAACGAACTTGCCAACACAATAAGCTCTACCCATCCTTCATGCACAAGTTGGCAACCTCACATTCCTCCAGTCATCATTAAAGACCTAAATCAATCTCACGTTACTGATCTCCCACATAACACTTTACATCAAAAACTGTGACAACTGGTCTAAGAAGAGTTCCCAATTAGAGGTGTAAGAACACCTCTTCATCAATGGGACTCTCAAGAGACATCTCCTCTGACTGAAACCATCCTTCATTATCCCATTATGATAGGCTTTAAATTACCGAGCATAGATTTTTACGATGAGATGTCTGAACCTTATGAGCATATCGATAAATATAGAACCATTATGCATATCCAATGAGCCTTAGATGTGCTCCTCTCAAAGGGTATGCTTGAACGTGGTTCTATTCACTTCAAGCATGAACTATCCCTACATTCGTCAAATTGGCCAAAGTGTTCATCGAACAGTTTGTTGCCATTCGAAGAATTGTTAAGGATTCTTCTTACCTCTATGAGATTTTCCAAAATAAATGAGAATCGTTTAAGGAGTATTTTTAATGATTTTTCATAGAGGATTTGTAAATTCTAGGAGTGGATCCTAAATTGCTGAGAGGAGTTTTTCTTAGACGCCTCCATCCTGGTCGCTTTTAATAGGCACTTATATGAGACACAATTTATACATATGGTAATTTAATTTATCATATGGAAGCACAAATATTTGCAAACAAAACCATCAATGCTCACAAGAAATAAACTGAGAAAACTTTTGGTAAACACAAGGATAATCCTACAATGAATAACTCATTCTCGCAGCAAAAGAAATAGGGGAGGAGTAACCTACCTCCTAGACCCCCATTGCCATGATGCGAGCCTCAATAAGAGGAAGACTGTAAATCACTCAATGCATCTCAAGAAAAAGTACTGATGGCCATTTGAGATGAAGAAAATGTTAAGTGGCTTAATCTTTGAATCTGAATATAGAGAATTAGGATCAAAACTATCAATTCCACCATAGTCATGGGCACACCACTGAAGCCTGCAAGTAGCTTAAGGTTGAAATTAAGAGACTTATCTGACAAGCCTACCTTCAGTGGTTTATTTTAGTCCACCTGCTCAAGATGAGGCTCGTCCCACTGGGGGACAAATTAATAACAACAAAGATAATCATTGAATAATCATCAAACTGTTGGTGAGATTGACAACATTATAGGGGGCCCTTATTTCTTTATAAAATCTTATTTTTAGTAAGTGAAGAACTGCACAAAATAAATCCTATATCAATTATTCGATTACTTTTGATGATTCTAACTTAGGAATAGAAACCCCTCATCAAGATTCACTCGTGATGAATGCAGGGATAGGTGGCCCGTGTTACAATGTCAAAAGAATTTTGGTGGGCAATGGAAGCTCTATGAATGTCTTATTCTACTCTACTTTTCTCAATGTGGGTCTCACTAGAGAAAAACTTCAACCATCGTAGGACTACTATATGATTTTGATAATCGACTCATATGAGTAGAAGGGATAATTAGCCCCCTAGTTGTACTTGGAGAATTTGCGCAATAAGTTACTCACACAATCTAATTTATTATGGTAAAATCAAAGTCATCTTATACATATAAGAAGGAAGAGAAAGAATATCAACAACTCCTTATTATATCACTAAACATACCACACACATCATATGAAAACACCAACTCCTAATATATACAATAATCACTAAAATATATACAACTAACAACAAAGAAATGCCAGAGAACCTCAACAATGTCACCCTCGAGGGAAAATACCTTCTATAACTCACTCTAAATCTCATCACCATTAGAACCTAAAGAAGAATCATCAAAAGCCTGGCTAGTTGTCAATCCCTCAACTTCAGCTCCAATCTTACACTGCACTAGATGGACTCCTTTTAGAAAACCTAGGATAAAGCTATCATCCATACACTCTAGATCCAAGGCCTTCACCACCACATCATATATGTGATCATGAGCTTCCTGAATATGATCCTAAATTAACATCTTGAAGGCAATAAACTTCTTCAATTATTCTATCACTTTGGGAGGTGACAGTTCTTGTTTGGACTTGGCCTCTTTCTTAGAAAATCGGCTCTGAAGTTTTTTATTCTCATCTTCAAGGGCTAATATCTTCTCATCAAGGATCTGCTAATGTTTCTCATTCTGATTGATCACATATGTGCATCCACCAACTCAATATGAATACGATCCATTTGTTGATTTTATGAAGAGGCTGAAGTTGCCACATTAAATAATTCTAATATGCACTTAGTTAGCTGCTCTTCTATTGCCTTCATCTCCTTGATATTATCATCACAATTCCTCTTGCACTCTCCTTAAAGATACGTAACCTTTACAAACTCTTTATTCTAGTCATTCTAGGATTTGATTAATTCAATTTTAAGATCTATACGTTGCAGCAACTAAAATAATAAAAAAGAGTTTGTAAGAGATATATCATTATAAAAGTGTTAAAAGAAAAAAAAAAAGGGAACTCACCAGTTCATCAGATTGTCGACATCAAAAACATTGATTTTTCAAAATATATTCTGAAATGTGTAAATTTGATGGAGAAGAATTATGACATTTCCTAGCAACTGACAGAATCTCCTCCACCCTTTTCTTTCTAGACGATGTTTGTGGATCACCATAATTCCCTATTCATTTAGGGGAACCTTTGAAGTGTGGATAACTGCCTCTGGAACTTTGGCTAACTTCTTTAACATATATACATGAGACCTCCTTGCCTAAGTGGATAGTCCCACCTTGAACAAACACTCCTCATCTACATATTTGCTCAAATAACGTACCTCATAATGAAGGGTGTCTACATTAGGAAGGTTGAGCATCTTTAGTATATCTTCTACACCAACATGAAGGGGAATGGATAAATATTTCTATTTTCCCCATTGTTTTAATAGATTCTAATCATTCTATTCAAAGAATAATTCATTAGCCAAGCTCTTTGATGGATCTCAAGTGCGAATATCAAGCCATTTAGATCTAAAAATGATATGACCCTACGTATCAAAAGTAAGTTGACCCAACCGAGAAAGGCACTCTAGGAATAACACCGCACTATGATCTCTATAATAAATCCCATTATAATCTACATGGCTCTACAAGAGAACTAGGACCAACTCACTCCACATGTCATTGAAATATCAATCAACTCCGAGGGAGGTAAAAATCATAGCCGTGCTCGTAAACTAAACTCATAGATAGTTAAAATCCTTAAGAAGGAGAATAGGCACAATTTGACTTTCAGGCACCTTCATCATAAGATCATTAGGGAAATAAAACTTCTTCCTAAAAATGAGAAAGGAGTCACTGGTTATGGTGGAGGCAACATCTCAACCTTGGTTACCTTGTGAGATTTCTTCAGACCTTCATTTTGTGTAATAGGATGATCTCCTTTAGTAGGGGAATTTTGGGGGAGGCATGATCACCCATTTGAACTTCTACACTAAAAAGGGGTACTAAGTTTGAATAGGGATGACACCTTTTAATTTTTTTTTGAAATTTTTAAAAAAAATTTAGAATTTTTCTTTTTTTTTTTTTTTGTAAATTTTGTAATTTTTTTACAAAAACTAATGTTAAATGTTTATATATATATATATATATATATATATATATATATATATATATATATATATATATATATATATATATATATATATATATATATATATATATATATATATTCTATTTAAAAAAAATAAAATCAAATAATTTATTTAGTCGTTACCGCAACTGCGGCTGGCGTGCCAACTAGCATGCCATAACCAACTGACACGAGCCAAACAGCTCGGGCAGCCATGACTGTAGGTAGTCAGGCAGCGGCACAATGAAGAGCATAGCGAGTAGGCATCCGGGCAGTGATGCAACAAAAAATATGCTGCCTGTAACTGTGGCAGCTAAAAAGCTGGTTCGGCCCAGTCCATTTTCGAGTTTGATTTTTGGCCTGGACACACAATTTAGGATATTTTTGTGGTCCATGGGACCATTTTTTGATGTTTCAGACTCAATTTAGATACTTTTAGAGCTATTAGGGACCTCTACGCCCAAGCATGAATTTTTTTAGAGTTTTAATCGTATAAAAAATTTCCTAAAAGCTGTGAAACGTATTTTCAGACTTTTGGAGCTTTGACATCCAAAAATATGGGAGTAATTGATAAATAATCATAAATTTATCTTCATCGGGAATAAATCTCAAGAAAAATTGAGTTGAAGGCTTCTGAAATTCAAACTGGGACCATAAGAACTCTGATTTCAACAAACATATAGTTTAACTAAATGTCTCATAAATACAAACCCAATGACATAAAATTTTACTCAATTAGAGTCCAAATGGATCCAAATCAAAGACACAAAGTACCTTTGGAAAGTTCAAACCATGTCTAAAAAATTTTAAGTGAAATCAGTTTGCAAAACGGATACCTAACAATCCCCAAAACTTTACTTTTATAGACATGTATCAATTTTGTATATTGTCCTTAAAATCAAGTAAAAAATATTATAATTAAATAAAAATAATATATATATTATGACAAAGATGATTTATATATTGGACTTATAATGACTCTTGAAAAAATATTTAATTGGTTCAAAATATGGATTGTTATAATCTCTCCATCTTTGAAAATTGTCATCCTTGATATTTCCACGAGTAACACAAAACAAATTAATACAAAATAAAATTAATAAAAAAAAAATTAAATTGATAATAAACAAAATCAAATTAGTTCAAAACTCAAAAATCTATGTCGAAGATAAATCATTGCAAAATTAATTTTAAAATCATTAAAAAAACTTACGTTATAAACAAAAATTTAAACCAAATCATGCCTATCATATTCTCAAGTACTTCAGAAACCTCTTTACCGGGTCTGACAATCTACTTCCAATTTGAACATATCCTTACTTAGGTCCAAGAAATGGGCATTATACCGTTCAGTGCCCAAAAGCACCACAACGAAAGCATTTTCTTGTACCTTGTTGCAGGGTCCCACATATCTTCTCCCACATAAGACACGTTATAGAGTAGTAGATACTTTGAAAATCTTACCAATCTTCTTCATGCTACTTTCACCTATTTTTAGTGAAAAATTCTTAAAAATCCTTTAATATCTTCAAAACCAAGTCTCTAAAAATTAAAAAAAATATCCATAAAATAGCATAACATGTCTAAAAACTTTTAGTGAAATCAATTTGAAAAAAGAACACTTAACAATCTTAAAAAGTCCCCCTTTAGCGACATGTGTCAATTTTCTAGACTGACCCTAAAAATAAGAGAAACCAATTATAAATAAAAGCACAACAATATATTATGGTGAAGTTATAAATTGGATTTATAATGACTCCTGAAAAACTATTTAACTTATTCAAAATATGGGTTGTTACAATAAGATATTTATTATAAGAAGTAATTGGTTTTTGTAATATTTTTTATATTGATATTCCTAATATGAACTCTATATTTAAGACTCATCGATGGCCAGTACAGGGAAGGAAAAAAAAAAACAAACTACATCATTATTATGTTGATTTATTTTACGCTATTATTGATATGCAAATTCAAGAATTGAATAATCACTTCTCTGAAACTAACAATGAGTTACTTCTTTGTGGTTAATTTCTTGAGCCATGTGATTCATTTTTTGCTTTCGATTAGGTAAAATTTATTCATCTTGCTGAGTTATTTTCAACTTTTTTTTTTTTGCAGTTGAACTTCTAGCCTTCAAACACCAGCTCTTCACATATATTATTGATAAGCTTACAAACAAATTTTTCTCATCTTTAATTACAATATTGATCTTGCAAACAAAATTATCAAGGCTAAGAAGGATACTTTGTATCTGCTACTTTATAGGCTTATTATCTTGCTATTAACTTTGTTAGTTATTATTGCTATAGTTAAGAGAGAATTTTCTATAATGAAGATTATCAAGTTTTGATTGCACAGTAAAATGGATGATGATTAGCTCAATAACTGCTTAGTGCCATGCATTGAGAAAGATGTATTTGACTTTATTTTCAATAAAGTTATAATACAATAATATCAGAAATAATAAAATAGAATGTAAAGCTTGTATTTTATTTTTAATTTATTAATTCTAATGGAATGCAAGTCTTTACTTTGAATATCATCATATATGTTTTTAACTTTTATATATTTAATTGCTCATGTAATGATTTTTTCCACTCTAAAAATTATAGTTGGCTCTGCCCCTGTGCACAAGAGCACTTATGATAAATGGGCAAAGGGGTGGTTAGGAAACAATCTACATAATGAAAATGTAAAGACCTTTATGATAGTTTTAATAATCGTAAATAAATACTATTTCCTTAATTTGTAGTGATTCAAAATATGGCTAAATGAGACTTATAACATTGGTTCAAATATTGTTACTATTATATATTATGATTAATATCAAAATTTAACAGTGGAAGCACATGACAACATAAATGATTTTGTAATCATGTGGCATCAACATATATGACATTCTTTCCTAGTGATGTTGGCACTAAGAGTATAAGATCATCATTATCAATTATAAGAAAAATCATATAATCAAAATTACCTCCAAATGGAATTAATGCAGAAAGCTTGACATTAACATCAATTATGGGTAGTATTTTATCTTTAGCAGTGTGAGAATAAAACCATGCATTACAACAACAAAAAAAAAGAAAACAATAAAAAAGAACATTGGGATTCAAATGAAAAAACTTAAAATCAAGAAAAAACATTGAGCCAAACCACATCAAGAAATTCACTATGAAAAGAGAGAAATTATACAAATTACCCTTCTCACACTCTTTGCTCATATCTCTTCACTTCTCGTACTATTCTACACTAATAACAGACAAAAGAGACATTATAATTACACAAAAAGATTTAACCCTTCAAGTGAAATGAGAAAAATTGCTCCACCTAAATTGTAGCACTTCAGCATTGTACCTTTAAAGCATTGATGCTGACTCACAACACTGTGGTGTTGTGAACTACAGGACTACGATGATATGCTCTTTATTTTAGAGGAGTTCTACCTAAGCGCCTTAGCATTGAATTTATAGCACCATGGTTGTATACTGATAAGAATTTTTTTTAAGGCTTCCCCATCAAAACCCCAAGCAGAGGCATGTTGCCCCTTGCGATCCCTAGAGGGCTCCTCATCAAGGTCAACTGAAGGAATTGAGGTCTGTGTCAACAATACAACCTGATTGATTGACACAATCAGATTCCACATAGAACTAACAAGAAGATGACATTAGGCATCAACAAGCAATATCATCAATAAGCACATTAGACATTATAAAAAAAGTGACAACATTTTAGGAAAAAAGAACCTTTATGAATTGAGTTAGAGGCTTGAGAGTTTAAGAGAAATTTCCCTAAATGGATCTAATTTACGTCGTATAGTCATTAAACTGGAGATGTTAAGTTTAATAAAATATTGTTATGAAATTTATACTTATACGAATAAATAAGGGTTACTATAGTCATCTTGTCAAAAAGTAATAAACAAAATTGGATTAAATGGGCTTTGCTTCATAAGGGGTGGTGAAAAATTAGAGTTCCATATAGAATCAATTGTTTTCTCCCCTTCACCACCCACACAAACATACAACATACAAGCACACATCACCACCACCACTCATTTACATACTCACAAAAAAAAAAAAATTGAGTACTTTGTGACATATTATGATATTTTTTCCTTAGATTGAGTTCTTTTTACTATTTCTATATGAGTAATAATTCCTATGGAATAACCAAAAATGTGGTTGAAAAGATGTTTGATAGTATATGATCACAAATTGTGAATGTTTTTGTTACTCAATGATGGTTGATGGTGGACACCATTGATGATTGATGGTGGGTGAAGTTGATAGTAGATAGTAGGTTTCTGCCTTGTTGATGATGGCATCAATGGGAAATGTTAGGCATCAAGGTGGGAGTTGACTATGGACTTACATAATGGTTAATGGAGTGCATTAAAAGGGATGCTAGGTGTTGGGAGAGGAAGTTCTAGAATTTTCTGTGTCCTATAAACTCTCCTTTGATATCCTTTTAAATGTGTAGAAGTATGACACATTTATAGATTTTTGAATGAGTATTCTTGTATGTAATTTTAGTAAAAAATTAGAACACTCTATTAAATATTTTTTTGTTCACTTCCACTGATTTTGTAGACATCTTAATTTCTTATTAACTTTAAAATTGACTAATTTTACAATAGGCATATTCTACTTATCAACATGTTCATTTTATTTATAAGCAAGCGAAACCAAAGGACATTAGATCCCTCAAATATTCTCAATTATTTTCACTAAGTGCTTGAGCTTTGTCAATTTTGACAAAAATGAAGGTGTTCTTGTATCATTGAGTTCATCCCATCAAGCCATTAATTATAATTATATATTGTTGAAAATAGAACTAGATGGTCTTAATGTTTTTTCCATAATTAATCAAATAAATATTTAGGTTCATTGAGATCTACATATTATAGTATGATTCATAATCTCTCAAGTGAAATTTACAAATTATGGTACTAAATAAAGGCATGTATGGCCCCTAAATTGGGCATAAACATGATGGTTAAGTCCTCCTAGTCTCCAATCACTATTACCACCAATAACGATGCTAGCACACAAGCTTGTCATAATTCTTTTTGGATAAATTCTTTCTAAAAAATAATCAAAATAGTAGAAGTTAAAAGTGCTCCAAAAATTCAAATAAAATCCCATTAATTTCTTTAAGAGTTTTGAAACTTTTCTCACTCCCCTCTTCTAAATCATACAAAATTTTTAAGTGAAGCTTAAGTTGGATACTTATTCTCTTTAGGTCTTGATTTTTCCTTAAATAGGCTTAACCAAATAAGAGGAATAAGTGAGAGAGGAAGCAGACAATCAGAATACCAACAATGATGCTCCAATCCTCCAATGAAAATAAAATTGATCGTCATTGTTTGAATGTATGAATATAAGGAAAAAGTGTAAGATGTTATCCCCATAACAATGTCTTAGGAAGTATTTGGCATAGTTTTCTTATTGGTCAAAAGCTATCCCAAATGAAGCCTTAGTCTTTCTTTAAAAAAAAAGGGGGTAAGGAAAGGTGATTGATATTTATAATCACTTTAATGAGTCTCTACTCATCCTCAACAAGACTCTGATTTCAAGCATAAACACTTAAAAATTACAAATTCTTTGGCACCTAATTGATCTTAAGAAATTTCCAACTATACCATCTTGTGCATGATTTACATCCATTTAAATTGGGAAATAATGCATTTTTGATATTTTTCGGCTTTTCTCATGTTGGTGGTTTATAAGTGTGCTGAAAATGGAGCTTAGATGGTCTCAAAGTTGATTATGAAAGTTTTTCCTTTGAATATTTGTGTGCTTTGAGATCTCAATATTTTATTAAAACTTATGTTTGGTCTAATGAATTTTCTTATGCTATATGAGTGTAAAATAACTTAATGTTCTACTTATTTAAAAAAAAAAAAGAGTCAGAATGTAATGTCTAATCCACTTCTAATAAGAAAATACAAATAACTCAAACTTTTTATATCATATAGCAACTCATTAATTCCTCGTATATTTCATAAAAGAAGATATAGTTTGATGTAAACTAGATTTCCCAACATAGAAATGCTTATTGACTTCATTAAAGATAAAGGTGACAATGGAGAGACTACTCATGATAACTTGCAACTAAACATATATCATTTTTTCTAGTTAATGTTAGACCAAAAGCTTCTTCTACATCCAATTCCTAAAGACTTCTACCTCCCAAAAGTTCCCAATCAAAGTAGAAGAGTAGTTGTGCAAGCCAAAGGTCCATGCTTGCCAGTGCAAATGACTTGCTCAGACAAATCCTCCTTCCACCACCAAAAGGGATAAACTCAAAGTTTGCTAATCCAAAATCAATTGCTTTTTTTTCAAATCTCTTTGGTAAAAAAATCTCAGGATCTTCCAAATATTTTGGACCTCTCATCATTGCCCATACATTAATCTCAACCCAATTTTCAACTGGCATTGTATAGCTAACTAATTCAACTGTCTCACAACATAATCTTGGCACCAAGAGAGGGGAAAGAGGGTGTAATCTAAGATTTTCTTTGATAACTTGATATATATAAGGAAGCTTGTGTATGTCTCCCTCTTCTATTCTTATCTTTCCATTTAAGTCTTTCCTTACCTCTAATTGAGCATTTTGCATAACATTGCGATGTCGAATAAGCTCTGTCATAGCCCACACAAGTGTAGTAGATAAGGTATCAGTTCCTGCAAGAAATAAATCCTAGGAAAAAATATATAAAAATGAATAGTTAGCAAAATACAAAACTCAATTTTGAGCTATGTTCACGCATTATTTTTAGTTGCTTATTTTTATAGTTAGTGTAATTTATTTTAATATTTAGTCACACTTGTTTAGAAGAAATAACTATTATTTGTGATTAAAATCAAATAATGCTAAATGATCATATTAAGTAATCACAATCTCATTTATCATAAAAGTAGAAGATGAGGTCAATTGGAACAGTTAAGAAATCAAAGAATAATTAATGAGCATTGAATAAAGAGAATCAAAAAAGGTTTTTCATTTTTAATATTAACATTATATTTAAATTTTAATTTTTTTTATTTTTAATTACTTTTTATTTGTTGGATTAATAATAAATTTTAAATGCATAAAAAAATAATATATCCTTTTTGAAAATCTATTTAATTTATAGGTGTATTAAGCATTTCCTTTCTCAAATTTTGAGATTTAATGAGCATAATTTAGAATTTTCACCGTGTAGGATATTCTAATGTAAATTATATCTAAATAAGCTTGAAAATTATGGATGTGTTTTGAGATTAATGCAGTATATATTGTACCAATCCCAAATTCAACCCAATAACATTAAGGCATATCCTAACATATAATTTATGTCAGAATATTCTGATAGATTTATTTTTCATCAAAGCACTTACTAATATGAAATCTTTGACATTTTCTATTGTCAAAGATAAATGCATCTCTCCACTTCTCATAATTCTCAAAAGAACGTCAACCAATCTTCATTTGTATCATATCCATCCAACTTCTTTTCCTCATGCTCCTCAATTTTCTCATTCAAAACACCATCCATTTCCTTGTGTACTCGCTCTATTCCATGTCTAAATCCATTGATCTCAACAAGGAAATTCTATGAAGGAAACAAATCAATCACATTGAATCCCGACAGATACTCAAGCGTCTTCTTCATCTCCAATAAAAACCTCTTTTTTTGTGCACTTCCGTTCCCAAATGCACCCCTTGCAATTGTCACATTTGAAAGCAATAAAAGCATTACTAACAAATTCACAGGTGATCTGCCTGCCATCCTAATCTTCCCCACAAGATTATTTTCTTCTTCCCCTCTTATAAAATTTAAGGATGTAGCTTATTTTAAGCGAAGCAATTGAAAAGTATAAATTTTTGTAGTTTTGACAATATTTTTCCATAAGGTGCAAGGTCAATGTTAGTGTTGTTGTAAAGGAATACCTTACTTGTCATTAAGTTAGGTGTTGAAGCAAATTTGAGGTCTTGAGTTTTGAAATTATCATGAACAAATTCTCTAGATGTGATGATAATTAGATTGATCTCACTGAGCCTGAGGTGAAGGAAAGGGTCGTAGGTTTTTGCAAGGTTTTTAAGCCTACGGTGTGGGTGCTCTCCTAATAGTGGTGCAAGTTTCCGATGATGCGAAGCTTCCGTGGGCCTGGAGGGAAGTTAGTAGGATTAGAGGTTTTGTGAAGGATGATCCTTTTTATGAGGATAATTAGGAGGGGAGTGGAGAGGATGGGAGGAAGAAGGATAGTGAGAAGTGGTGATTCTATGGCACAAACATTATTGGATGGATTGATCTGTCATAAGGTGGTCATTTTATAATTTTTTTTACTTATTTTGGCATAAAAAATTATATCAAAAGCTCAATTGAACCATTCATTTATTGTTGACCTGATTTCTATATGAGGTCATCAAGACCTTTCTAGACTCTTGCTTTGTGGCTTGATGATTGACATAGGTCCACTTGTCAACCATATAGGTCCCAGTAAAATTTTAATCCAGTCCTCAATCCAAACTTCAACCCCAGAATTCAATTTAGCCTTAAATCCTTCCTTTAACCAAGCTTCAATCATATCCAGTGAACTACAATCATTCATCTGATAGTTATTATTGTGGAAATTTAAACTCAATTAATCAAACCTAAAGCCTAGTTCAAATCCAAAATTCCAGATCAAAATCCCATGGTTAAAGGCCTATATCCTAAAACCCTTTCTGGGTAATAACTCAATCACCTTAAAATCCAATCAAATGACGTTTAATTTATGATCTATAAGTTTTATATTGATTAGGCATATTCCTAGGGTCAACTCTCCAAAACGTAGCTCAATCTGACACTTCTAATCCCAGAAACTGAATTGATTTCCAAAGGTTGTAAAACTTTCAAATATTTATAGCATATGCCACTAGACTTGGCACTTTGTAGAATTTAACCTTGGGTCCCTTCCCAAGACCCTCAACCATGTCCACATCGTTTAATATATGTTGACTAGTAAACTATATTTCATTGGACCCAATTTGACTCATAGTTGACTAGGGGTCAAAATGACAAAAATTCCCTTTAAGGGAAAATTTGGACTTTTCCCCAAAACTCAACATGGCACAATCAAATCAAATCCTAAAACCTCTTCTAATATAAACTAAACATCATTAGCAATGCATTGGACTCAAACCCAGCCTTTGGTTTGACTTGGTTGTCCAGATCAACCATTAAGCATTGTTTGCACTCATTCAAGCACCAAATCTAGCTTAAATTTCTTCAAACTCTTTTGACCACCTTTCCTAATCACCTGGACCTGATTGACCACTTTGAATAAGTCAAAAATTGACTTGGCCAACTAGGTCTATCTTTGGTCAAAATAGGTCCATATTACTTCATTCAATCCACCCACTCAATTCAATCTATTCAAACTTCATCAAGCCTCCAAACTTATTCTATTCCATGGTTTAAACTCATCCAAACCATTGATGAACCAAAGCTCAATGGGTTTGACCAAGTTAACCCATTGAGGTTGGTCAAACCTTAATGTTAGTTGGTTAAATTTTATCATATATTTGACCAAAACCCATCAAGCCTTCAACGTCTCTTCAATGCATGGATAGAGAATTCTCTAATTTGTCATGGGTTAAACCATGGTTGAGTTGACATGGTTTGACCATTAGGAATGGTCAAACCCCTTTATATGCTAACCTCTTCCCTTAAACATCAAGTTCACACCTTTAGGTCCCTTGAAGTCCACCCAACCAGCTTTCCATACCCTCTAATTGCCACCTCACCATCTGTTGACTAGGTTGATTGGTAAAACAATCAACCTTTAGTTCAAATGAGTTAAAAAAATTTTGGTTAAAGCCCCTCAAACCATTGGTCTCTATCTTTATATCTTGCCTTGAGCATTCAACTTAAGTCCTAAAGCTCCCTTAGAGCTCTTCTAACAAAGATCATGCCTGGGTTTATCCTGATAAGGTATGGAATGGTCACCTCCCCCCCCCCCCCCCCCTCTCACCTCCCTCTCAAAAGAACCCAATGACCTTCCACACAACCCAGTCTTTCTCCTACAATCTTAACCACATAGGTCACGTGTCCTCTAATAGGATAATGACACAGATGCATCCCAGCCCTTCAATTCAAACCCTAGGGATAAAACTATCAAAAAGGCCTCATTTTAATCTATCTATCATACTCTATCTCCCAAAGCTCCTCCAGTAAAAACTTTATTTTATTTTGCCTTTCCAGATCTTCCTCTATATCCCCCCAGCTAAAGTCCATCGGTCAAAGCTCACCGGTGGTGAGATTCCAACAAGAGGTGATCCTTAGTCCATCCAAGTCTCATTTCTAACGATCCAGATATTTTCAGCTGTGGGATTCTTTTGGAGATTTATATGAGGACAGTCCAAAAGCTTAAAAAATACAAAAAGTCCCAAATCCAATAGTTTGATCAAGGTGTAATGATAATCCTAGCTCAGAACACATATGTTAAAATAGCTTTTTGTAAAGCTATTTTTAGTCCAAATAAACTTATCCCCATTATTACTCTTCATTTAGTCATGCTCTGTTTAAAATTTCATATGAAATGTTTAATTATTTTGAAAGAACAAAGCAAATATCTTATTCCTAGGGTTTTCACATAGTGCATGTAGGTGTACAAAATTTGAACCATTAATCTCATGATAAACGTTCCGGATCTCTTTATACCACATTTCATCCAAACCAGATGATCCATCTTTGTTTAATATGTTCCTCAAGCATGATCTGAGCCCTTCATTCCAAGTAGTGGGAGATCCGATGGTGGAGAAGGCATGCTGACTCAGTTAAGTGAAAATTTTGTGTCGCGGTTTTACAATCATTACAATGATTGCACCGCCGCACAATCATTTCAAATGATTGATGTGATTTTTGACCAGCGAGTAGGATGCCGCTGTGTGGCCTGCTGCCACCAATATGGTTTTTAATTATTTTAAATTAATTTAAAATGATTTTAAAATCAAGAAATCTTTAAAATTTATAAAAAATTAAGTCCTTGGCCAAATATTTCAAATAAGACCTTATTCTCTTCAGAATAAAATTCTTTTTCATTTAAAATTAAAATTAAGTGTAAATATTTTATAGATTTGAAATAATTTTAGAAATTTATTATTTAGCTTTTAATTATTATCTTATTGAATTAAATTTTAAATTTTTTGAGAATTTGAGAAAATTATTTTCAAAATGTCTATCCTTTCTAGTAAATTTCTCCAAGATTTTTCTTGACTCATATTGTTAATGCTGTTCAATTTTGTTTTGGCTTAAGGGGTGTGTTATTTTGGTGTGTGAAAATCTTTAAGAAATGGCTTATTGTTTAGTTCTATATGATCCAATCTCTTCATTAAGATTTTCAATAGAGCTTGGTCATTAGTGGATGGAATTAGTCAAATCAAGTGTAAGCATATAGGTCATTTGCATGAATTCCATCACTTTAATTCTTTAATTTGCATGTTCAAGGTTTAGACACTTTAGCTTGCACTTGAATTTAATTGGCATATGCTATAATTAGGGGTGTCAATTCGGGTCAACGGGTCGGGTTTGGGTCGAACCCGACTTGACCCGATCGTAAACTGGTCAACCCGAACCCGACCCGTTACTATAAACGGGTCAGGTTTTTTAACCCAGACTCAATCCGCATGGGTTATCAGGTTGAACCGACCCGACCCATGACCAGTATAAAAAATGTGAACCTGAAGCCATTGAGTCACGGAGGCACGGTAGACCCGGGTGAGACCTGAGGCCAATACAGGGCGAGCGGTCGCGGAGTCGCCTCAATCAAGGACGTGCGTAGTCACGGAAGGCGGAAGCACGATCCACTACTGCCACCGCATGTGGGGTCGGACACTCAGACGTAAAGTCGCGAACCCGACACTGCAGTAGACGATGGCACTGCGCCGCTGTCCTTATACCCTACGCGTCTAGTGGCAAAGCGATGGGCCGGACGGCACTGCGCTGCTGTGCGAGACTACTGACATGGCTTGACCCACGGATTGGACTCGTGGACGTGACTAACCTGGTCAGTTCGGGTTGACTCGCGGGTTTCCGGGTCAACCCAAACCCGACCCATTTTTCAAACTGGTTGGAAATTCAAACCCGAACTCGACCCGTTTCACAAACGGGTTGACCCGAACCTGAATTTTTCTGGGTTGGGTTCGGGTCAGGTTTCGGATCATATCATTTTTTGACACCCCAAGCTATAATAAATTTCCCTCTTATCATAGCATGTCAAGAGCAATGTCATGGGGAATCCCTTCTCTAGGTGGACTCCCAAGCATTTGGATTATAGGTTAATTCAAATGCTTAGGGACTCACACTTTCTCTTCAAAGCACCTAGACTTGGGCCACTTTCTTGTTGATGATATGCATGGTGTGGCTGATTATGTATGTATTAAGGGTTAGAGACATTTGATTCTAAACCTATGCACTCTAGCGACACCTAAGGACAAAAATTAATGATAACTTTGAAGGATTTTTGAAAAATCATAAAAAATACGATATACACCTAATATGGGTGAAATTTAAAATACTTTAACATAGTGACATAATATACCTTAGGCCAGAAGTTTACTTGTTTTAAAGGCCATTAAGTTAAAAATCCACTTAAGTCAAAATTAACCCCTTAATTTACTCTAAAACTTCAAAAATTATAATAAATCCAAATTAAATCCAAATAATATAAATAATATATTATAATGTCCAGAATGAAACTATCAATCAAAGAAAATTAAAATCCCATTGACCGAACCTCAATTTTAAGCTTAATTTAATTTTGAGTGAAAATTAATATTTGATTAATTTAAATAATTAAAAATAATAAAAAATTCCAAAAATAATCAGACACTTCAGAACATCCCCATAGGTCATTCTTGACCTTTGAGAGTGATCTTAAGATGTTTGGAATTAATTTGGGTCAAAATTATCAAAACCCTTCCTAATTAAGTAAATTAAAATTCAATTAATTAGTCAAGTTTTGAAAATTCATAAGTAATTCCAGAAAACTCCAAATTGACCAAACATAAACCCATTATACTCCATTAAGGCTCTAGTATTTATTTAAAATGTCAAACCACCTGAAATAAGTTAAAGTCAAAAAGTTAATATTTTACAAACAGAATTGTGTCCATCTTAAGGGTGTCAAACCCGGATTGACCTGGGTTTAAACAAGTTGACCCTAACCTGATCCATTTTTACAAATGGAACAAAAAATATAATCCAAACCTAACCTGTGGGGTTAACAGGGTGACCTGACCTGACTGACTAACATGAAATAGCTGCACATGTGAAGTACCGTATGCGGCCACCTAACGATGTTGCCAGGGGTGAGCACGAGAGTGAGGACTACGATTTGTCAGTGGTTGAGCGAGGCTGGCTGCTAGCCAGATCATCCAAACACAGGGTCAATTGGTCGAGGGAGGGCTAATTGGTGAAGGCCAGGTAGCTAGAGGAAGAACATAGTATTGTAAATCTGGATTGAGGGATTATAATTTTGATGATAACAAACATTTTTTGTTCTCTATTTTTGGTCAGCTAATATTTCAGGTATAAAAGATCAAATGAAATCCAAGCCAACTCAAGAACGGGTTCGTGTGTGTCTAATTTGTAATTTTTCCTTTTCTTGAGTCAAATTTAATGTAAGTGATCCCCTAGCTAAGTAACCTTGCACACTCACACTCAGGGGGAGAATTTTTAGTGAGTTAGAGTCTCTGTTTTCAAGTTATGTTCATATCATCCTGGATGATATTCATATCATCCTGGATGATCTAGTAAAAATGGAAACCCTAATTAGGACGATCATGTTAAGTCAATTTGATTAAGCCGATCGTCCTGGACGATACACATATCGTACAGGACGATAGGCTTAAATCAGAAATTCTCAGCAGCTAGATTAAGTTAGGCAAATTTTATTTTTATAGACTTGGTCTGATCATCCCGGACAATACGTGTATCATCCTGGATGATCCATTACAATCATACCTAAATTAGTCTGATGATTAAGGAAAGTAATTAAGGTTTAATTTATTCGATCATATCATCCTGGACGATCGCAAGATCGTATGGGATGATATGTTAAAAATCCTTACTATCCAGTACCTTCGACCTGTATATCTAGAGCTGTGTGCAGGACAATATTGTCATTTTTAAACTAATCGTACCGGACGATGGACATATCATCCAGGACAATCAAGTCATTTTGAGATCATCCAGTACAAGATCCCATGGATGACCAAAGCTATCTTCTAGACGAAATTCCTGAATTACACTAATCATTCCGGATGATCGTAGAATTGTACAGGACGATATGAATAAATTTTGTCTATTAATCATCCAGAAGAACCAGATCATCTAGATTAATACATGTGATTTTGAATTGATCGTACAGGATGATCGGTCAATCGTCCTGGACGATCTTGGCCGACCAATTGAGATTTAGGATAATTTTTGAGCCCTCCTATTTAAGATCTTTTTCTTCTAACAAGAAAAATCTTTTGCCACTTTCCTTACTAGAGAAAACCTTGAGAGAGAGAGAGAGAGAGTGCTTGGGAGAGAGAGAGAGGATCTTATGAGGGGGAGTTTGTGAGGGGTTCACAAAGGTTGCTCCTAGCAAGGATCTGAGTCATCTTCTCCAGTCATCATCTCTTATCCTTGGTGTCTTTGTGGAAGGTTCGTCTGCAAGATGATCTGGGTTCTCTTCCCGCTTCAGGAGGAAGTGAAAGGAGTTCGGGTTCTCTACCTGCTTCAGGAGGAAGTGAAAGGAGTTCAGGTTCTCTGCCTGCTTCAAGAGGAAGCAAAAGGAGTTCAGGTTCTCTGCCTCACCGGGTTGGTGGAAAGGAGTTTTTATACAGGCTTCTCTGCCTTGCTGAGGGAGCAGAAGAAGTCACTTAGTGTTTGTGCAATACCCGGAGGGGAGGCTCCAGGGAGTGGACGTAGGTCAAGTTGACCGAACCACTATAAAATTTGGTGTGTTCTTTCTGATTATTTTTCACATTTACTTTTCTGCTGATGATTGGGTGATCGTGATTATTACTCTTTTGTTGTTTAATATCTGCACATCATCGCAAATTGTAATTGGTTTAAAGCTTTAGGAAAAGATTTTTTTTCAAAATCTTCATTTTTCTCACAAGTTTTTAAAATAACCAATTCACCCCCCTCTTGGTTAGCCTCAGGACTAGTTCACAAGGGCTTTACATCCCTATCAAACTTTTAAGTGGTATCAGAGCGGGATTCAAAAATAAAGTTTAAAAACTTTTGAATTTGATCCATGGCTAAGTTTGGTAATAGAAATACTGTTGAAGGTTATTCAATCACATGTCTTCCTTTATTTGATAACATACCTTTTAATTTTTGGAAAACTCATATGTCCACTTTTCTTCATCTATAGATTATCGCATATGGATGCTTGTTAAGGATGGTTATGCAGCACCTTTTAAAATTGTTAATAATGTTAAAACTAAACTACCTTTCACTGAATAGACTTTTGATGATCGAGACTTAGCCCAACTGAAAGCCAAACATTTGAACTATTTTTTCTGTGCCTTAAAATCTGAGGATTACATGCATGTCTCTACTTGTACAACTGGTATAGAAATTTGGGATAGATTGTGCATCACTTATGAAGGTACATATAAGGTTAAGCAATCTAGATTGAACATCCTACTTCACAATTACAAACTCTTTCACATGAGACTTAGTGGATCGATTTTTGAAATGTATACTAGGTTCACTTAAATTGTCACTTCTTTACATGCTTTAGGAAGAGAACTTAAAAACTATAAAAAAGTGAACAAAATTCTAAGATGTTTTCCCTCTTCTTTTGATGCTAAGATAACTGCAATTACTGAATCCAAAGATTTGAACACTTATTCTATTGATAACTTAATTGGGTCACTTATTACTTACGAGCAAGGAGTGAACCAACGATAAATTGATGCAGGTGAGAAGAAGAAGGAGAAAACTATGGCACTGAAGGCCAACTACACTAACACTAACTCTTCTGGGTCTGTTAGTGATGATGTTACCTTAATCACTAGGAAATTCAAAAGCTTTCTAAGGAAGAAACATAAGAATTTTCAAAAGTGGAACAAAGATAAGAATAGCAAAAATTTTAAAGGTTCATCTGATACAGTTTATTTTGAAGGCAGGAAGCCTGGACACATAAAGGCTGATTCTCTTACACTTAAGGCTCACCCAAGCAAGGAGAAGGGTGAGGAGAAATCCAAGTTCAGGAAGGACAGGAAGCAGATTCAAAAGGCATTCTAGGCAGATTCTACATCCGATTCCTCTGAGATTGAAGCTGAAGAGGAGACTACTAACTTGTGTTTGATGGTAGATAATCATCCAGGTCAGTCTGACCAAGAAGATGTATGTGAGCTAACCTATGATCATTTGCTTGAAGTTTTTGAGAAAATTCATTCTTCATATAAGAAACTTAAGAAAACTCATGCCAGCCTAAAATGGGATATCTTTAATTTACAAAAAGGGCATGATATTATGACAAAAGATCATTCCACACTTGATAGCAATTACATGTCATTACTTGATGAGTTTGATGAGTTGAATAAAAAGCATTCAGATTTGATTACTGAGCATGATTCATTAAAAGCATCACATGTAAAATTAGAAACTGCATTTAGGGAATTAGAAACTCATGCATCTAATTTAGATAGTAGTGAGCACCATTTGAAATTTGAAATTATAAGTCTAAAGAAAGAAAATGAATTTCTAAGTGTAAAGCTTTGTGCCTTTGAAAAAAATGAAATACCTCCTACTTTCGCATAATTTTATGCACCAGTTCCTTTTGAAGAATCTGTTTTAAAATCATCAAAGCATGTTTCATTCAAACCTAGGAAGAGGCACTATAACACACATAGATTAGTTAACCCTTTTTCTGGTGTTAGATATTTTTCTTGTGGCATCTTAGGACACATCTCTCATCCCTATACTATTCACCATAGTACACATTGGGTGTGGAGACCCAAATTGCATGTTTCACAGCACAGCACATATGCATTGCATTCTTCTTTTCATAAG
This sequence comes from Dendrobium chrysotoxum, assembly GCA_019925795.1. Lineage (NCBI taxonomy): Eukaryota > Viridiplantae > Streptophyta > Magnoliopsida > Asparagales > Orchidaceae > Dendrobium > Dendrobium chrysotoxum. Next base: position 45,428,969 of record CM034303.1, read on the forward strand.
AAGGAACCCAAACCTTTTTGGGTTCCCAAATCTGACGTTTGATGATTTTGTAGGAGTGTTCTCACAGAAGGCCTCGTGAGAGCATGTGGTACCTGGACAGTGGATGTTCAAGACATATGATTGGAGATCCAAATTAGTTCATTTCGCTGGAGACCAGAGCTGGAGGAAAGGTTACACTTGGAGACAACACCACCAGGAGGGTGGTAGGAGAAGGTATAATTGGTGATTCACAAAATTTCATTATTGACATTGTGTTGCCTGTAGATGGACTGAAACACAACTTGCTTAGCATCAGTTAACTCTGCGATAAAAGATATAGCATAAAGTTCCTACCCACTTGCTACATTATAAGCTTAAATGAAAAAATTATTTTGAAGGATAAAAGGATCAATAATGTCTACATGTTGGATGTAAGTTGCTTTAAAGCCGATGTTTCAATTTTATTAAAAACCGCTGTTGATGAGTCATGGTTGTGGCACAAGAGATTATTTTCAATTTTATTAAAAACCGCTGTTGATAAGTCATGGTTGTGGCACAAGAGATTATGTCATGCCAGTATGAAAACCCTTAGAAGAGTCACCCAAAAGGACTTAGTTAGAGGTGTCCCCAAGCTTAAGTTCAGTAAGGACCACCTGTGTGATGCCTATCAATTAGGGAAGCAAGTCCAATCCTCTTTCCACTCCATTAAGGACATCACCACCTCTAAACATTTAGAAGTCCTTCACATGGATTTATTTGGACCCATTAGCACTGCCAGCTTAGGGGGAAAAGTCTATGGATTTTTGATTGTTGATGACTACTCGAGGTTCACTTAGATTAGATTTCTGTCACATAAGTCTAAGTCATTTGATGAATTTAAATCTTTCTCAACTTGGATTTAGAAGAAGTTAGGTTGTGAGATCTTAATCATCCATAGTTATCATGGTGGGGAGTTTGAAAATATGAGATTTGAGATGTTCTATGAGGAGCAAGGAATTAGCTACAACTTTTCAGCTCCTAGGCCCCCATAGTAGAATGGGGTAGCTGAAAGGAAGAACATGACCTTAGTGGAAGCTGCTAGAGCCATGCTTGCTGAGTATTCACTTCCTAAATACTTTTAGGATGAAGCAGTGAACATTATCTGTTATGTGTTGAATAGGGTGAATGTTAAATCAAATCTAAATAAGACATCTTATGAGATCATTAAGTGTAGAACTCCAAACCTTTCCCATCTCCATGTCCTTGGTTGTAAGGTTTCATTCACAATAATGGGAAATCATCTTTAGGAAAATTTGATGCCAAATCTGATGAAGGAGTATTCTTAGGATATTCAAGTGTGGGGAAATCCTTTAGGGTGTTTAATAAGAGGACTTTGGTGGTGGAGGAGATAACTCATGTAGTGTTTGATGAATTTGATCCTAAGGAGTCTAGATCTGAAGTAGAAGATGAAGAGGTTGTAGAAATCAAGGAGTAGAATGTGTAAATCTGGAGGAAATGATAGAAGTTGATGTTTCACTACCTAAAGATTAGAGATATTCTTCTAGTCATCCTAAAGAATTGATCTTAGGAGACCCTTCTGAAGGTGTTAGAACTAGGCATAGACTTAGGAAGAAAGTAAACTATTCTGCCTTTTTCTAAATGACTAAATCCAGCAACATCAATCAAGCACTTTCTGATGAATTTCGGATCTTAGCTATGCAAGAGGAATTGAATCAATTTGTAAAGAATGATATTTGGGAGTTAGTAAAAGACTTAGGAATCAAAGTATAGTGGGAACCAAGTGGGTCTTTAAGAATAAAATGAATGATTCTGGTATGGTGGTTAGGAATAAGGCAAGATTGGTGCCTAAGGGGTATAATCAAATTGAAGGGATTAATTTTGAGGAGAACTTTTCCCCTATAGCTAGATTGCAAGCCATTAGAGTGCTACTAGCCTTTGCCTATTATAAAGGATTTAAGTTATTTCAAATGGATGTCAAGAGTGCCTTTTTGAATGGGGTAATAAAGAAGGATGTTTTTGTAGAACAACCCCTAGGTTTTGAGAGTTTCCAATATCTAAATCATATTTATAAATTAAAAAAGACCTTATATGGATTGAAACAGGCACCCAAAGCTTGGTATGAGAAGCTTAGCACATTCCTGTTAGAAAGAGAGTTTGTTAAGGGGAGCGTAGACACCACCCTTTTTCTGAGGAGAGTAGGGGATGATTTACTCATTGTCTAGATCTATTTTGATGATATACTCTTTGGATCTTCTGATAAAAATTTATGTGATGAATTTTTTAAGACAATGAGTAAGGAGTTTGAGATGAGTATGATGGGAGAATTGTCCTACTTTTCGTGGTTTAGTATAAGGCAAATGGATGATGGAACTTTTCTGAATCAATTAAAATACACTAAGAACATCTTGAAGAAATATGAAATGGACAAAGCTAAGCCAATCAACACTCCCATGAGTTCATCTGTTCAGTTAGAAAAGGATTAAAATGGAAAATCTGTTGATCAAAAGAAGTATAGAGGGATTATAGGATTAGTTCTTTACCTGACTGCTAGCCGACCTGATATTATGTTTAGTATTTATCTTTCTGCTAGGTTTGAAGATGATCCTAAAGAGTATCACCTGAGTGCTGTTAGGAGAATTCTTAGATATCTTTTAGGGACCCCAAACCTAGGAATCTGGTACCCTAGGCACAACACTTCTTTTGAGATTATTGGATATTCTGATTCTGACTTTACAGGGTGTAGGGTGGATAGAAAGAGCACTTCTGGAACTTGCCAGTTTATAGGATAGTCTTTAGTCTCTTAGTCCAGTAGAAAAAAAAAACTCAGTTACACTTTCCACTGCTGAAGCTGAGTACATTGCCTTAGGGAGTTATGTGGCCCAACTCCTTTGGTTGAGGCAACAAGTTTTGCATTTAGGATTACCTGTTGGCACAATTTCATGTATATGTGATAACACTAGTACCATCTGTATTTCTAAGAATCCAATCCAACATTCTAGAACCAAACACATTGATATAAGCCATCACTTCATTAGGGACCATGTTACAAAAGGGGACATTGAGATACATCATGTATCAACTTAAAATCAACTGGTTGACATCTTTACTAAGCCACTGGCCTTTGACTCATTCAGCATTTTGAGGAACAGATTGGGTGTGATTGACATATCTGCATGATTCTGATGACTGATGATTTCTGAGTTTTTCTATTTTTCTTTTGGTCCTATTAGTCTTTTGATTTGATTATCCGTTTCCTGTTTTATTTTTATTAACTGCTGATTACCTTTTATTATTTGTTATTTTTCTAATTTGAGTATTTATTTTGATGCAATTTTCTACTTATTCTTGATTTACTATTTTATTCCTTTCAAAATCAGATCACTGCTCACTACTGCTGATAAACTGGATTTCTGACCGAGAGTTCTGTCATGTTTTTGTTTGGAAGCTTGTAAGTAGTGATTGACTCCTCTGAATCTGTTAAAGGGAATAAACATTGATGATTATTTCTCTTTCTATAACACCCTTTAATGGTGTATTATTTTTTTTGGATAAAAATCTTCTTCAAATTTAAAAGGTTGATTTTTGAAATAGAGATCTATTTTATCTTCCTGCAATAATCTACCTTATATGAATAATGTTTATAAAGCTTTGAATTAGTGTTATATTTTTCTTAATCAAGTGACTACACTTATCACATGATGTATGATTTTTTATTTTGTGAATTACTGTTCTTTATTGAGGAGAGTTAGTTTTGTCATCTCCTATGTCTGCAAGGTAATTTCACAGCTGAGATTCTTTAACGATTATGGAAGGAAGCAAGCTTACAAAGGATGTGCAAAGAGAGCCAAAATGAAAAGAGGCACAAAATGAGCCCAAAGATGAGAAGATGCGCAATGTCGCCAAATTGAAAAGATATATAAAGTGTATCAAAAATTAAAAGATACGTGACGAACCAAACAAATTGAAAAAGAGGCACAAAGTGAGCCCATAAAGAAATAAGCTTTCTTGCCTTTCAGATCTTTAAATGTCTTAGAGAAATCCATCCGCCACATAATATTTTCGAAAGCTTGAGATTAAAAATCATGATTTCTAATTCCTTATTTTGTAATACTATTATATCAGATATTTTTCTGGAACGAGGCTTGAAAGGATCTCTTTTCGAATCTAATCTCTTATCTTATGAATAAGACTTTTATTTGAAAGGAATTTGAACCTGTAAGGTATCCGAGGTAGGAGCTATGAAAGTTAATTTTCTAACTTTTCTGGATTTCAACGTTGCTAATTTTCTTCTTATTGGTTTTTTAATTAAAAAATTAAGGGAAAATTCTGATTTACTTGAGCTGATCGATTAAAAAAAATTATTATTTTTCTTTTTAGTTTTGCTTTCTCGTTTCTATTTTTATTCAATCTGATTTTATTTTATTTTTATTTTGTGTGTTTTTGGGATCCCTGATCCTTCCTCTCTAACTTTTATTTATTATTTTTTCTTCACATCATCCTGGACAATCTGAACATCACCCTGGATGATCCTCTTCGCCCTGGACGATCCATACATCATCCTGGATGATCCGTTTAATTGATCCCCATCCTGATCAAATAGCTGATATGCACCAATTATTGGTGATCGTCCTGGATGATCCACCTTATCATCCTGGATGATCCACGTGTCTACAGCTGGACGATTCAAATTTGGCCGGTCTGAAGCATTTATTGACGATCCACCTAATCGTCTGGGATGATACTTTTCATCAATGGTCATCTGGATGGATTCCTCGGGATGATCGTCTGTGTCTAATCGTCATGGACAATATCTGATCGTCCTGGATGATCGGATCACCTTTTTGACCAATCATCTAGGTCGTCATTATTGCACCTATCGTCCTGGAAAATCCTGTGATCGTACTGGACGATCAGTCCATTTTCTTTATAAACAGCCATTTTCTTCATCTCTTTTCACCATTCCTCCTTCAATCCTTCCTCCCCTCTTCTTCTAATGGCTGGTGGTAAGAGATCCATGTATCATGGTGCAAGTTCATCCAGGGGAAATACTGAACTCCGCTTTCCTGATGCAGCCGATCGGGCTACCATTTAATGTTACCTTGAAGTTGGAATCACTCATTCAAAGATCGTCGACCCCTACAGTCTGATCTACTCGATACTGGATCTATTTTCCCATACCTCCTTTACTTTCATTCTCACTATGGCCTTTCCCTTTAGCTCTGAACTCATTAGGGTTTTCTTTGCTAATCTCCATATCTCCTCTGATTACTCTACACTACACTATTTTATAAATCAAAGACCTGTAGAATTGACCACATAGGATTTTCACACTATCCTTCAACTTTCAATCACTAGCGATAAGCTCCACAACATAGTTTCTGATCCTAATTTTGATTGGAGTGTCACCAATTATTTCCTTAGAAATACCAACGTCCCCTACCACGATAATGCATATACTACCCTCCTTAAGGATGCCCATACTATTCAACTCGTCCTCCGTTGCTCAATCATCCCTAAGGCTGGGGACCGCATCTACATCACACCATTACTTTCCCTGACTACCTACTACATCATGGCCCACTGGGAGTTCAATGTTACTGATCTCCTTTTCTGCTATATTAAACATCTCACCAGCATTAGGGATCCAGGCCATAGTGAAAGTTCGATAGGGATGTTAAGCCCTTATGAACTAGTCCCGAGGCTAACCAAGAGGGGGGTGAATTGGTTATTTAAAAATTTGAGAGCGATAATGAAAATCTTTTCGATGATTTATAGCAAAAATGAACAAAATAATCAAACGAAAAGATCGAATACAATTTCACCCAAGCAGTTAATCACAGAAAAATAAAAGTGCAGAAAGTAATTAGAATGAACATAATGGATTTTATAGTGGTTCGGTCAACTTGACCTACGTCCACTCCCTGGAGCCTCCCCTCTGGGTATTGCACTAACTCAAAGTGTCTCTCCTTTTGCTCCCACAGCAAGGCGGAGAAGCCTGTACAAAAACCTCCAATCCACCACAGGTGAGGCAGAGAACCCAACGTCCTTTTGCTTCCTCCTGAAGTAGGAAGAGAACCTAGGATCTTCTTGCCGACGATCCTCTCTAAAAGAACACCGACACGATGAAAGATGACGAGCAGAGAAGAAGACTCTGATCCTTGCTTGGAGTAACCTTCATGAACCCCTCATGAACTCACCCTCATAAGTTCCACTCACTCTCGCCCAAACTCTCTCTCTCTAGGGTTTCTCTAGAAAGGAAAGTGGCAAAAGATTTTTCTTGTTGAAAGAAAAATATTTTTTATATGAAGGCTTAAAATTTTCCCTAAATCTCAACTGGTCAGCCAAGATCGTCCAGGACGATCGATAGATCATCCTATACGATCAGTTCAAAATCAGCTGCATCAGCCTGGACGATCTGGTTCTTCTGGACGATCAGTAGAAAAAATTGTTCATATCATCCTGTACGATCCTGCGATCGTCTGGGACGATTAGTGTAAATCGAGGAATATCATCCAGAAGATAGCTCAGGTCGTCCAGAGAAAGTTGTGTTGGACGACCAAAAAATGACTTGATCGTCCAGGACGATAAGGAGATCGTCCTGTATGATTAGTTCAAAAAATGCCCAAATCATCCTGTACACAGCTCGGGTCATACAACTGAAATGCACTAGATGATCATGATCGTCCGGGACGATCCTGCGATCATCTAGGATGATATGATCGTATCAATCAAATATAAATTTCTTTCCTTAATTACCAGATTAATTTAGGCATGATTGTACAGGATCGTCCGAGACGATACACGTATCGTCCGGGACGATCAGACCAAATATCTAAAAATAAAAACTTGCCTAACTTGATCTAGCGGCTGAGAATTTCTGATTTGAGCATATCATCCCGTACGATCCAAAGATCGTCCAGGACGATCTGCTTAATCAGACCCTCTTAACTTGGTCGCCCTAATTAGGGTTTCTATTTTTTTTAGTTGATCGTCCAGGATGATGTGACTATCGTCCAGGATGATCTGAACAAAATCTTGAACAGAAACTCTAATTCACTCAAGCTCTCCCCCTGAGTGTGTGTGTACAAGGTTACTTAGCTAGGGGATCAGTTACATTACTGAGCTCTACCATAACTACAACTCTACCTAAAACTATTCAAAAATGAAATGGCATATGGAGTCTTGATCAATCATTACATGTTTGGCCTCCTACCTTTTGAAATACCCATAGACCTACATGGCTTTCATAACTAAAATTACATATGAAAAAAAAGTACATGGACTCCCTATAAAGCAGATGTTAGCACAATTATAATAAAATAATCATATATATACTTCTAGACCTAGTTCTTTGGATGACATTCGCAAAGGCTTAACAATCCTCAGAGTACCTGTTGGACTGATTATTGCATTGGCATGGGCATATATTTCAAAATTTATTTGCATTGAGATTATATGTATTACTATATATCTTTTTTTATCAAAAAGTTCTTTTAAATAATGAAAATTAAAAATATCATATATTTTGAATAATTAAGACTTAATTTGAGCTTTCCAAATTCATAAAATAAATATTCTGCTCTCCAAATACTTAAAATTTTATTAAATTTATTTATTATTTTTTATAATTTTTACCCCCTTAGATGATAATTATTAAAATATATATATTTACTAATTCTAAAAATTACTTAAATATTTATGAATGTATTTTAACTTTTAATTACTTACTTGACAGGCCTAATGCATTTAGCTTATAAGTACTTTAACATTTAAAATTATTTAATTTAAAATTTCAATTTACAAATATCAATCCCAAATTTCAAAATATTCAAAATCAAGTATTCACTGCATTTGATCTTTTTATATTTATTATTAAGTATGCTCATTTTTCTTTTTTAATTAATGATAAACTCCATTCAAAAATTTCTCTTTCCATGCAAGAAACTCCTTCGTTATTTTGTTTGGGATAATTTTCTTACTATTTTCTAAACGAGCTTACTAATACAAAAATTTATGGAATTCAAAATTTTTGTTTTAAAAAGTTGTTTCGGAAAATAGTTACGTAGAGACTTCAAATGCCATTACCCTCCTAATCAATATGAGCCTTTGAATCTTATTAGGAATTATGATTTTGATTAATGTCTTTTGGATACTAAGGTTTTTCTTCAAGCTCTTTCATATCCTATTCTTGCAAGGAAATTTTGTTTATTTACTTTTAAAGGATGCTCTGATAATTTTTTGTTTCTCTTAAGGGGTAGAATTAGGGGTGTCATTAAATGACCTGACCCATACCCCACCCAAAAAATTTAGGTTCAGATTGAATCATTTAGGAAACGGGTCGTGTTTTCCAACCTATTTATTTTGGGTTCGGATTAACCTGTGAACCTGCTTTTGACCTAAAATGGCCATTTAATATCTTTTTTACATAAATTTGTTTGCCTGTTGGTAGAATCTTTTTACTTTTATTAAATATTATAAACTTTAGTTAATAATTTATTATTTATTTATAAATAAAGGTCAACAAGTCAAATTCAGATCATTTGGGTTGCTAGCTGGTTAGGTTCGATTTGATCTTTTTGACCGAATTATTAGACGTGACGGTTCAGGTTGACTGAATTCAGGTCGAGTCAATTTTGGGTCTGGATCAAATTTGACCTGTCAACCTATTTTGACACCCCTAAGGTAGAATATGACTTAATTTGAATTCTAAAAAACTACATTTTATCCCATCCTTTATTCATTAGAAATTTATTTATGGAATTGTCAAAATGAATAACAAAGTGGAATTTCAATGTAGTGTGATTTATTAGATCATGGTGCTATTTGGTAGATACCACCTATAAGAAACTTTGAAGACCTTCCACTTCCACTACCAATTAGACTTGGATTTTACTTCGAGATTTTGACTCCATTAGAGATTTTAACTCCATTGAATTTAGCGATATTAGTAACTCTCAATTTATTATAGTTGCTCATCATTTCCTTAAAACTACTAAAATGTAAACCTTCATCAAACATTACTATTGCTATTATTCCTAATAATGTGAATGAAGTTTCTAATTTTAAGTGCATTTTACTTATAATACTTTCCTCAAGCTCATTTCAAAGCTTTTGCCAATAATCTTCAAGTTACCTTCTCGATTTGCCTTTGGAAAAAAAGGGTAGATATAAGGATTTTAGGAAAAGTTTTGGTAAGAAGAAATTTTTTCCTGAAGTAAATATCACGAAGGTTATTGATTGTGTTAACCATACCTACCTTAAAAACATATATGTGATTTCTTCTTTTTTTTTAGTGGATTTTGGCTTCAATCAATGATGTGCTTTTATCTGTTATTAATAATGGAGAGTTATCTAGTTATTTAATTCTTCAGATGGGCTAAAATAAGGAAGTTCTTTTCACTATATCTTCTTACTATTGCTATGGACAAGTTATAGAGTACCACGGAGGAATGTGGAATTACAAATTCTTTCAATTCTTCAAAAATTCAAAGTGATTTTGGGTCATCATGTTAAGATGGGTAAATTTGATATCTTTTTCTTAAACTCTAATTTAAATGTCATTACTACTCATTTGATTTATTAAATTGAATATTAATCTTATGAAGTTTCTTATCACTCATTTATTAATGGAGAGTAATGAAGTTACTATGATTTTTGTAATAGGCAAAGATAATGATGTCTCGTCCACCATATCTTCTTTCTATGGCTATGGAGTTATCTAATAAAGTGGAATGTCACAATACAAATTCTTTAAATTCCAGCCACATAAATAAAGTGGCTATCAATCATTTAATCGTTACAAATGACTTATTTGTATTTTCTAAATTGTCATTTATTAAGGGAGAGTTATGTAGTTACTTTAGTTCTTCTAATGGACTACGACATGGAAGCCCCTTTCATCATATTTTTTTTCCTATGGCTATGGAGTTATCTATTTAAGAGGAATATTACATTGCCAGTTCTTTCAATTCATCAACATAAATATATCGGCTATCATTCACTTATCTTTATAAATGACTTGCTTTTTTTTATTATCAAATTAGATTTATATTATTTGTATGCTTACTCCACTTCAAGAATTTAAAGTGATTACAGGTCATCATGTTAAGTTGGGTAAATTTTATATCTTCTTCTTAAACTCTAATTCAAATGTCATTACTACTAATTTTAATTATTAAATAGAATCTTATTCTTATGAAGTATCTATTGTGACTCGAGCTCATGAGTTTATATTTTTCAAGATAACAAACATTGTGGCATACATCTTTATGTCTCCTAGTATTTGCAATGTATATTTATTTATGTGTATACTAATATTTCAAGAATGCATGCACCATCCAATGAAGATTTAAGGCTCAAGATTGGGTAGAATAGGTTATACTGTAAAGTTTTTTGTAATATTCATTGATGTATTTTTGATTTCTTGGGTCAAGTCCTATAAGGGTGCATACTAGCTTGGTGACCATGCACACACACACTCAGGAGGAGTGAGATTGACTCAAAACTAGAAGTTGAAATTTTAAACTAATCGTACTATATGATTTATATCATACTTTACAATCAGCTCATTGAACTAATCATATTGGATGATTTAGATCATCCAAGATGATCAGTTATGATCATGAAAAATAGCCGCCAATCATAATTTAGGCAAAATTTTAAGATTGAAATTTTGTTCTAATCATTCAGAATGATATACTTCACACTAAACGATCTATAAAAACCATACCCAAATTAATCAAGTGATTAGTCAATCAAATTTTCTTAATTTTGATATTCAAATCACACTATATGAATTATATTATGGTCCTCTACCACACCAAGTTGGTGGAAGAAATTTTGTAGAGGCTTCTCCGCCTAGTTGTGGGGGCTAAAGGAGAGTCACTAAAGGTTTAGTGCAATACCTAGAATGGAGGGTTTCAGGGAGTGGACATAGGTAAGGTTGGACCAGACCACTATAAATTCTAGTGTGTTCTTTCCTTTATTTTTTTTGCATTTTAATTTCTACACTTTTATTTTTAGTGTAATTAACTTCGTAGGTGAAATCTCTGGTTGATCTTTTTTATTATTGAATTAATTCACTTTCGCATCAAGTTATAAAAAAGATTTTTCTTTTCATTAAAGAAATTTTAAATATCTAATTCACCCCCATATTGGTTAGCATCGGGACAAGTTCTTTAGGGTTTAACATCCCTCACAAACTTTCAAATGGTATCAGAGTGGGATTCATAAATTAAGTTTTTGAAAACTTTTGAATTTTGATGAATGACTAATTTTGGAAATCATAATATTGTGGAAGGATATTCAATCACCCGACCACCTTTATTTAAAAATATTTCTTTTGATTTTTAAAAAATTTGCATGTCTAATTTGTTGCAATCAATTGATTATCGAATGTGGTATATAATTCAAACTGGTTTTTCTGTACCGTCACATGTTATAGATGGAGTCAAAATTGATATTCCTTTTACTAAATGGAGTATAATAGAGAAAATTAATGCTCGATATAATGCTAAATGCTTGAATTATTTTTTCAGTGCTTTAAATTCTGAAGACTGCATGAGAATCACTACATGTACTACTGGCAAAGAAATTTGGGATAAACTATACATTACATATGAAGGTACTAGTGAAATCAAGCAATCAAAATTGAACATTTTAATGCATGATTATGAACTATTTTACATGAAACCTCATGAGACTATCCTAGATATGCATACTATATTTACTCAAATTATGACATCATTACATACTTTAGGTAAAAAAATTTTAAACTTTGAAAAGGTCAATCAAATTTTATGTTGTCTATTTAATAAGTTTGATGATAAAGTCGTCGCTATTTGTGAATCAAAAAATTTGAATGAATATTCTATTGATAATTTGATTAGCTCACTCATTGCCTATGAGCAAAGTTTAGGTCAAAAGCTTTTGGATGCAGGTCAAACTATAGTGCTAAAAGCTGAAGACATGGATGAAAGTGGCTTAGTAGATGATTAAAGTGAAGAGTTAGCATCAATAGCAAGAAAATTAGAAATTCTACTAAAGCACAAGCATAAGCATCAACAAAAGTGGAACAAAGGTAAAAATGATTAGAATGCTAAGATTTTTTCTGACATTATTTTCTTTGGATGTAGAAAATTCGGACATATGAAAAATGAGTGCCCTAATTTAAAAACTCTTCTTGTAAAAAAAAGGGTAAAAATAAGAGAAAATGTTAAAAAATAAATAATCTCTTGGGCAGATCTTGCTTCTGAATCATCAGATCAGGAGTAAGATAATGATGTATAAAGTTTTATTTGTGTGTTTATTTATTTATTTTTATGTGTGCGTGCATGTTTTTTGAGAATGTGTTTATTTTCCATGTTTTTCTTTGTATTTTTAGTTTGAAAAAAATTTATAGTTTTGATATTTTATTTTATTTTTCATATATTTTTGTGTAATTTCTCTGACTAACACACACAAATCATATTTATTTTCATATTTTCATAAGAGAATCAAATCATTTTCACATTTTTTTATATAAAATGAAAATTTACTTGCGTTTTACTTAAAATTTTATGTAAGTGATTGTTGACTTCTCTAAACTTTCATCCCACTTCTTCAATGGAACTATTTCTCTTTTGAGTCAAAATCTATTTCAAATGAAAAATTGGACTTAGAAATTAAATATTTTTCATCTTCCTACATTTTTTCTATCACATAGGGATCTTTTGTAATGTGATGAATCCACTTCAGAATTTTCTTAATCAAGTTGATCATTTTTATCACTAGATCAGGTTTGCTTTAGTCTTTAAAAATCTAGAAAGGAAGCATATTTGCAAAAAGAAAAGAGGCACAAAATGAGCCCAAAGCTGGAAAGATGCGTAATGACGCCAAAAAGGAAAGATACACAAAGTGTATCAAAAATCAAAAGATGTGTAAAGTGCGCCAAAAACTAATAAATATGTACAAAATGAGATCATAATGAGTTAGCTTACCTTTTTTGTATTTCTTAAATTTTAAAAAAACTCTTATGTCTATTGATACTTTTGATACTTGAGTTTGAAAATCTTGATTCCTAACTCACCATTTTTTTCATTAATATTCTATTAGATATATTTCATTTAAGGAGATTAAAAATAATTAAATTTCCTTTTCTAATTTTTTCCTTGAATTAAATTTCTATTTAAAAAAGAATTTAGCCTGTAAGGAGCTTGAGCTGGAGTAAAAAAGGTGAGGTCAATTAATTTCTTACTAAAGTTTTTGAATAAAATTAAGAGGTAACTTTCTCATTCTGAGAAAATTTATTAAAATTAATTGATTATTCTTATACATCACCACCACCTCCACCTAATCAGCATTCGTATGATCTTTATTTTTATTATGATTATTCTTTTTCTTATTTTTTACGTGTTTCTCTTCTTTTTGATAATGTTAAAGGGGGGAATGTATTTGGCTGATTGTATTTATGTTTAGGTCTTGTATTCGCATTAGTTATTTAGTTTTTTTAAAAAAAAATTGTTTTCATTTTGAAAAAAAAAAAGAGAAAAGAAAAAGAAACTTTTTTGTTTCCCCTATTTTGATTATAGTTATCTTAGTGGGGGAGATTAAAAGAAAATACTTTTAGTTTACAAATTCAATCAGTAATATTTACTATCATAAAAAGGGGGAGATTATTATGACTCAAGCTCACGAGTTTATATTTTTAATAATAACAAATATTGTGGCTTACAAGATTATGTCTCCTTATATTTATAATGTATATTTATTTGTGTATACTAACATTTCAGGAACACCATGCACCATCAAATTAAAATTCAAGGCTCAAGATTGGGTATAATATGTTATGTTGTAAAGATTTTTTTAGTATTGATTGATGTATTTTTGATTTCTTTAGTCAAGTTCTATAAGGGTGTATGCTACCTTGGTGTCCATGCACACACACACTCAGGTGGAGTGAGATTGAGTCATAACCAAGAGTTCAAATTTTGAACTAATCATATTGTACTATTTATATCATATTATGCGATAAGCTCATTGAACTAATCATACTAGACGATGTAGATCATCCAGGATGATCAATTATGATCATGAAAAATAGTCGCCAATCATAATTTAGGAAAGATTTTAAGATTAAAATTTTGTTCCAATCATCCATGATGATATACATCATACTCGACGATCTATAAAAATTATGCCCAAATTAATCCTATGATTAGTCAATCAAATTTGCTTAATTTTGATGTTATGATCATACTATATGAAATGTATCGTACTATACGATCAACATAGATGATATTTTGTCATCCTAGGATTTATCTTGATGAATTATAGGTTGATATAACTAATCATATTGGATGATCCTAAGATCATACAGTACGATCTTCGACGACTGAATTGAGTTTTTAGAGTTTTTTGAAGCCCTCTATCTAAGCTTTCTCCAAATACTTTGTATGTGTCTTTGGCATTCATTGCATCATTTTTCTTCTGGAGAAAACTTGAAGAGAGATCCTTGAAAGGGAGAGAAGAAAGGGTGGAGTTTGAGAGGGAGAAGATCCTTGGAGGGGGTTTCAAGGGAGTATGGAGGGAGTTTACATGTTTGCTCTTACAAGCTTGCACCTTAGTACCATCATTGTCAAGGTTTATTTTGAGGGAAGTTTTGGGAAGAAGAAGATCTCTTTGGTGTCAAAGGACCTGGCTACTTTGTCTCACTAGGGAATGTGAAAGGGATTTGAGGTTCACTGCCTGTGAAAGGATTACGGTCCTCTACAGCACCAGGTTAGTGAAAGAGATTTTATAAGGAATTCTCCACATAACTGTTGGGGCTAAAGGAGAGTCACTAAAGGTTTAGTGCAATACCTTGAACGGAGGGTTCTAGGGAGTGGACATAGGTCAGGTTGGACCAAACCACTATAAATTCTGGTTTGTTTTTTCTTTTATTATTTCTATTTTTTTGATTTCCGCACTTTTATTTTTAAGGTGATTAACTATGTGGGTAAAATTTCTGATTGATCTTTTATAATGCTGAATTAATTCACTTCCACATCAAGTTATAAAATAGATTTTTCTTTTTGTTAAAGAATTTTTAAATATCCAATTAACCCCCCCCCCCCCCCCCCCCCCGCCCCCACCTCTTGGTTTGCCTTGAAACTAGTTCTTTAGGGTTTAAGAACCCTCACAAACTTTCAGTACAATATCACTCATTTATTAATGGAGAGTTATGTTGTTACTTTGATTCTTCAAATGTAGGAAGATAAGTATGTCCCCTCTATATCTTCTTTCGATTGCTATGGAGTTATCTATTAATGAGGAATGTCGCATTACCAATTCTTTCAATTCTATCCACATAAATAAAGTGGCTATTAATCTTCTAATCTTTACAAATGACTTGTTTTTTTATTGTTAAATGGGGTTTATATTATTTGTATGCTTACTCTTTAAAAAATTAAAGTGATTATGGGTCATCATATTAGGTTGGGTAAATTTGAAATCTTCTTTTAAAACTCTAATTCAAATGTCATTAATTCTCATTTGAATTATTAAATAGAATGTTATTCTTATGAAGTTGCTTATCACTCATTTATTAAGGAAGAGTTATGTAATTACTTTTATTCTTTTAATGGGCTAAGATACGAATGTCCATTTTACCATGTCTTCTTTCTATGACAATGGAGTTATCTAATAAAGAGGAATATTACATTACCAATTCTACCAATTATATCTGCATAAATAAAATGACTATTAATTATTTAATCTTATAAATGACTTGCTTTATTATTACTAAATTAGGTTTATCTTATTTATATGCTTACTCTTAAAAAATTCTAAGTGATTATGGGTCATAATGTAAGTTGCTCAAATTTTTATCTTCTTCTTAAACTCTAATTCAAATGTCATTACTACTCATTTGAATTATTAAATAGAATTTACTCTTATGAAGTTTTTTATCACTCATTTATTTTGATTCTATTTTTATTAGGAGGTGTTGGAATGTGTTGTATTGGTCTTTGGTCCGAGATTTGTCTTCCTAGTTTAGACGATCACAAGTTGTTGAAGTTTTATAATCCTTTAGCTGATATAATGTTCACAAGTACTTTTTTTACGATATGAATTCCAAACACTTTCACTTTTACAAGTATGTGTTTTGTATTTGTATACTAATTTACATGAGCTTCACAATGTTATTATTATAAAATTTTTCATATTTATTCACTATTTTTATTATTATAGCACAAGTAAGTTTTAGATTCTTAAGTGAAAAGTGGAAGGGGTAGGTTGATTAGTTTGTGATCTTACACATTAAGTATTGTAGCATCCTGGAATATTCATGGCAATAGAGATATATAAATTTGTATGAAGATCTAGTACACAGATAGAAAAAAGAGTGGAGTGCAACATTCATAAGAGACACCAAAATTTTTATGCAAAAAACTCTAAAATTTAAAAAACCACGGGGCCTAGCCTAGCTTTAACGAATCCACTAGTATTTGTAATTGATTACAAATGAGACCTTTCCTTCAGAGAAGGCCTTGGCTCAATGTATATATTGTATAGAACACAATGCATGGTTGGAGAATAACTTGAAAACCACTCTTGAGAGAGTGTTGGCATATTTGTTTGGTTAGCAGGTCAGATAGACCATGGTAGATGGGCGATGGTGGTCGAAAGGACCATAGTCGGTAGGTGACGGTGGTTGGAAGGACCATAGTAAAGGGGTGACAATATTTGGGAGAAGATCTTGTATTAGTAGCATCCGGGAAAAGTTTCGTTGATAATCGGAGAACGGGCGAAAGTCCGGCCGCGATTGGTGGTCAGGAAGAACTCCGACGGTGGTAGCATTGAATGAAGAGTGCAAGAGAGCTCTCAAGCCTTCTCTTCTCCTCTCTCAAGTGAAGAATGAGAGGCGATTTATACATTTTTTTTTTTGGAAGTGACTTGGCTATTAAATATGGAGAAAATCAAGGGCATCTGGGGAATGTTCCATCGGATGACTCATAGTGATCCCCTTGATCATGGAGCATTTATTAAAGATTTGAATGTCTTAATCATGTCAGAATTAGACGATCTTAGGCTCGTTGGATTCATCTCGTCAAGCCACTCAATTTGAATATAAGCATATCACATTTGGATATCATTTGATCATATAATTAATGCTTTGAATTTTTTAAATGTGCTTTGGGCCCTTGATTTGGACCCATTTGGGCTCAAATTGGAGTAATTTTGGTGTCATTGGGTTCATCTCTTCGAGGTGTTCAGTTTGGCCATAAGTTTGTTAAAGTTGGAGTTTCGATGATCCAGAATTTAATTTGAGAAGCCTATGACCCATATTTGAATCAAGATTTGTGCCCGATCAAAATGAATTTTTTGTGACATATCAAGTATGATTAAATTTTTTTAATCATTAGTTCTCTCTCTACTTTTAAGTATAATTAAAATTTTTAATATTTATATCACACCTACTAATTATTCTCCTTCTTATGCCCTGCTTTGGCTATCCTTTCCTATTTTTACTTCATGAACACAACATCATATCATGCATGTGAGATCAATTATTAAGTTGTTCTTCACATTGACAGGTAAGTTTTATATTTATTTATTGAATTTTTTTTTTGAGTGTTTAGGTGAATCAAGCATGGATTCTGTGGGAAGGAAAGAGTAGCTTCAACCCCCCGGGCCCTTCCACGATCCAAATATAGAAGTAAGCTCCTTCACTTTGCAATTTTATCCACTTCTAATTCTATGAGAGTATAGTTGTTTGAGTATATTTGAATTTCATTCCTCGATTAGAGCAAGAAGAGGATCATTTTTTTCTCCTAAATTTTGATTTATTTGTTTGTTAATTTTGCATTTTAAATATATTATTTATTTAAAATGGATTGTCATTCTTTTAGCATTTAAGTGTATTAATAATATCAAATTGATTAGTCTTATTAAAGCACTTGATTTTAGTATAAGCATATAAGATTTGGAGATTATTTGATGCTTCAATTAATATTTTAAAATTTTCTATTATGCTTCAAGTTCTTAATGTAGGCTCATTTCAATATTTTTATAGTTGTTTTGATGCTAGGCAAAGATATGTTATAAGAAATATGGCATTTCATATTTAGCTAGTTGTACAATATAAAAGAGTTGAACTTTAAATCAAACTGGTTTAGGCTTCGTTCGTGACAACTTTTCGATTATTTTGTTCAGATCTCAAGCAAGTTTTGATATTTAAGTTGATGTGAGGGGATTAATGTAATATACTTTGAGGAATGCATGTTGTTAGAGTTCTGTATTATTGTAAATTATGAATTTATTGATTTTATTCAACATTTTATCTTTTTAATTTGAATGGTTCAACATATAAATCGCTGCAAAACTATACTAATTGCTTCTAAAAGAAGCTTTCAACATGGTGGCAGTGACGACACAGTGGTTGCTAGCATGTTAATGACATCTGCTCAATCGTGGGTGCCCTGAAAACTAGGAGCAAGCATCTTCATGCGCAACTGATGCGGAACCCCATCCAGTTTTAAAAAAAAATGTGCATATGATGGGGGGAAAATTCCTGAAATGATTTGTGCTGAATCTAATCTTGATTAAGGTAACCTCCACCAGTTCGCCTGCTGCTTAAATGGCAACAATTTTTTTTCGCTTCAAATATTTACAAAATCTATATTTCCTTTATAATTTTAATTTCTCCTTTTTATTTTGCTTTTCTAGCTAACTTGACTTCTTAGAGGTGTTTGGCATGCTTTTTTTTAATACCATTAAAGGCTCTAAAAGATTTGGAAAACAAAAACTCATAAGCCTCTTTGAAATTCTCAAGAATTTGAATTGAATTTCTAACCTTTAACAGAAGGTATCCAGTTCTTATTGTTCTTTTTGGAAAAAAATTGCAATATTTGGTTATGAACTTAATAGTTTTCCTAGTAGATATAAATAGTAGTATAGACTTCTCAATATTCTAGTGGAAGTGGGTTTAGAACTGGGATACAATTTGGTTAATATTCTTTTAGTATATTATGATTTTGGATTATGGAAAAAGGGAAAAAAATATAATGTTGTTGAGCATATACATGTTTAACAGATTTTGCCCTACCTTATGCTCATGTGTTGGCTTAGTAAGTTCTTAAACTGAAAGAGCATGGAGTTACTGAAGAGGAAGCAATGGTAGTGACATTATAATTATGAATTATGTTGGAGTTAATAAATGTATGGTTGTACACATTTATTTCTATAAATCTGAGAGAACTTTTTCCCCCATAATTTATGTGATCTCTTGGCTCTTACAGAAGGCAAGTGCAAACACCTTATAGGGCTGCAACAACTCTTAGTTGTCTAACTTGGGTTGTTAGAAGAGGTAAATTTTTATACTTATTATATGTGTTACAATGAAAATCTTAAAAATTCATAAGTTTATTATGGATCAGTATTCATTTACAGTCATTAAAATAAGCATTTTACCATTTTATTAATTATTATTTTTTACTTAAATTATTGATAACCAAACACTTCTTAGGAAAAAAGTCATTAATGTATCGTGAATTTATTAAAAGGATTGATATTTGAAGAGGAAAGAACATTTAGAAATTGATATTAATAATCTTCCTGCAAACCTTGGACTTTGACCATCTTTTAGAGTTATGATTTGAATGAAAGGGAAATAGTTTATTGGACCTATTTATTGAAAGGGACACATCAACTGAAAAAATAATGATTTGAGATGTTGCGCACATATTTCATGCAAAATGGTTTGAGAAATATCATGTGGGATTGGAGTACAACGTGTAAAAAAGATGCTAGATTTTGTCTTTATTATTACCTGTTTAAGTTCCAAGAGAAAATTAATATAGGCCAAGGTGATAGAGATTCATTTATTGATGAGGGGATTAAAAATTGGACAGGAAAAGAAGAACTTTTAGGTCATATTGAATAACATAACAATGCACACAATAAGGCAAGACAGAAATGTAACGACTTAATGAAGCATCAAGAATATAGTCTTCTAAGTTATGGTTGAGCAAGGATGAGAAAAAAAAAGAATATCGGGGTCATGTTGACTGCAGAAATTGATTGAGTACGATTTCTTCTATGTCAAGGATTATCATTTTGTGTCCATGATGAGTCCTCCGGATCATATAATCAAAAAAATTATCTAGAGCTACTTTATGTTTTTGCTAATCCTAATGATGAAGTAAAGAAAGTTACATTGGCAAATGCTAATTCAAATTTGATGTTAACCTCACTAAAGGTTTAAAAAGAAAATTGACTTGTAACAGCTGTTGAAATATTGATTTCTATCATGAAGGATATTAGTGGTTAATACTTCTCAATCTTAGTGAATGAGTCTCAAGATGTTTTCACGAAGGAACAATTAGCTATTGCAAAGAGATATGTATATAAGTTAGCCCAAGTTATTGAGAGATTTATAGGTATACAATATGTTTCCTCAATAAATATAGTTGCACTTAAGTCATATCCTAAATTATACTTACAAAGCATTCACTGAGTATACACATGATACATGGTCAAGGATATGATGAGGCATATAATGCACGAGAAGAGTATCATGATTTAAAATAATTGATATTGAAGGATAATCCACAGGGATTCTATGTTCATTACTTTACTCATAAACTTCAACTATTCTTAATGGCCGTAGTAAATAATCATAGTAATATAAAGAAACTTTTTCATATGACTTCAAAAATTATGAATACGACTAGAGCTTTATGTAAGAGGAGTTATACTCTTAAAACCATTTAACATGATAAAATAATTTTCCATCATAGCATTGGGGAGATAAGTAGTGGTAGAGGTTTGACCAAAAGACCAACTTTGCAACGAGTTGATAACACTCACAATGGTTCACATTTTCATGCTTCAAATTTGTCTAATAAATATGTATACTTCTATGATAGATGTGCTTGAAACTATTAAGGAAGATG
The DNA here is from genome assembly GCA_019925795.1 of Dendrobium chrysotoxum. Taxonomy (NCBI): domain Eukaryota; kingdom Viridiplantae; phylum Streptophyta; class Magnoliopsida; order Asparagales; family Orchidaceae; genus Dendrobium; species Dendrobium chrysotoxum. The sequence goes on from CM034303.1 coordinate 45,449,863, forward strand.
GGGTACATGATTAACAATTAGTTAAAGATAGGATTTTGATAGATGTTATGACATATTTTGACTTTATTTTGGAAATGAACTTAATGATTGATATTTTTGGGAGTACTAATGAATTGTCACAAGTCTTGAAAAGAAAAAATCAAGATATTATGTATGAAATGAAATTAGTGCAAGTATCCAAGTAATTATTACAGATGGTGAGAAAAAATGGATAAGTGTAACACCCTAAGATCTAAAGTGAAAGAATTTCTATTCTTTTCTCTTTATTATCTTTTTAACTCATTCTATTCATTTAATAATCATTCATTTACAATCAAATCAATTTAATATTCAAAGCTGATTATTTTTGCCAAAGAAAATAAATAAACTACAGGAAAAATATAATTATATTGCTACTACAAATATTTATGTTTTGCTACAAGCATTAAAACTCAAAAGTATATATACAGTAACTGTCACATGCTACAAAAAAATACATATAAACTAGAGAAATTAAAATAAAATCAAAATATCATTACTGCTAAGCCATAATCCCCAGACTACTTACATTTATCTGAAATCATATAAAAATCACATAATGATCATATAAAGCCCAATCAAATTCCAAAACTTACTGATGTCTTCAATGTAAAGTAGAAGATTGAATATATTTGCTCTAATTTTAATGAATATTAATTAATAAGCTATCCATATGAATGATAAATAATGTATGTAATTAATATTAATCAATAGTTAAAACCAACATGATTCGTAAAATAAAACATTCTCACTAAGAAAAAGGTGTTTATCACTCTATAAGAAAATGGATAAAAAGTCTACAAATCTATAACAGATGTTACAGTGAAACTAACATCAATTCTGTATCCGTTGTATTCATGCTGATGGTTCTATTATATGCTTCTATCAACCATTATGTCATATATAATTGTCTTTTACTATGCTATATCAATATATTTATTAATCAGTTCAATATACTATAGGTAAATGCAATCATGAATATAATTATAAAGAGCAAGGCAAAACATCCACTTTTAATGTAGAGTTTTCATCCATTCACTTATTATCTGACACATCTATCTTTTTGTCAATCTCATCTTATCTTTTATTTATTTCTATTAATAATTAAGTTTCACATGTGGCTTTTAATAATCATTTAAGAGTCATCACCCTCTATCCAATGGTATAATTTGATTAATCAGTTATAGGCTATAACAAGAATCACAACACCAACATTTTATTTTAAGGAAAGCCCATAGTCCCACCTACGCAGGGTATTATATTTTAAGAGTCAACCCATATTAATTATAGTGTTAACAACCATCCTTCCTTACTTATAAGCTAATACTATATTTTTCTATACAATGTAAGTTAATATTATGTTTGAAATGCTAAAATTCAAAAAATGCACAAAAATCTACCAAATTTGTATATTATGTATTTACTTTAGAAAATCATAGCTTCCAATTAACCCAATAAAAATTAAATATGTTCTAGTCAAAATGCTCTTACTGATGACATCTATTAAATACCAAAAGTTATTCTATAAATGTTTGCTAAAATTAAGATTTCATAACTTTTACAAATGTTGATCAAATTAATATTCATAAAATATAAAATCATTAAAATTAGATGTAAGATAATGATAGCTTACGATGAGATAATCAAGTTTCACAATAGGAATGATTAGCAAAATCAGCTTTATGACCTCCAAACCTAAGTTTTCTTTCTCCTCTCCCTCTCTTTTCTTCTCAAATTTGATTTTTCATTCTTTCTCAAGAAAAATAAAAAAGGAAAATTGATATATGAATTACATTTAATGGATAAAGACATTTAGAATAATATATCTTAAGGACGTATTGGTAATTATGCCAATTATTTAGTTTTTAGCATAAAATTTGTATAAATCCTTTTTATATCTTTAAATCTGAGGCTCTTAAAAGTATAAAAAAATATCCATAAAATTTCACAATATGTCTAGAAAAGTTTTGGTAAAATCGGTTTGCAAAATGGACACCTAACGATCCCCAAAACTTTACTTGTATCGACATGTGTTTATTTTTTACACTACCTATATAATTAAAATATATATATTATAATTAAAGCAAAATAATATATATATTATGGAAAAGATGATTTATATATTAGAAATATAATGACTCCTAAAAAAGTATTTAATTGGTTCAAAATATGGATTGTTATAATCTCCCCATCTTTGAAAAATATCATCCTTGATATTTCCATGACTAATACAAAATAAATTAATATGAAACAAAATTAATATAAAATTAAACTAAATTTATAATACACTAAATCAAATCGGTTCAATACTCAAGAATCCATGTTGGGCATAAATCATTACAAAATCAATTTTGAAATCATTAAAAAAAAACTCAAGTTATAAATAAAAATTTAAACAAAAATCATACCAGTCATATTCTCAAGCACTTCAAAGTTGATTAATTGTATTAAAGAAAATAAATAAATAAATAAAAAATATAATTACATTACTATTGTTCATGTTTACATTTTGTTATAGGCTCCAAAACATAAAAGTATATATATAATAGCCACCACGAGTTACTAAAAAATTATATATAAATCGAAGAACTTAAAATAAAATCAAAACATCATTAGTGCTAAGCCTCAATCTACATGCTACCTACCTTCATCTAAAATCATGTAAAAACTATATGATGAGCTTACGAAGCCCAACAAGTAATCAAAACTTACCATTTCCTTCAATGCAAGGTAGAAGATTGAATATGTTTGCTCAAACTCTAATCAATATCAATCAGTAAGCTATCAATCTAAATTTTAAATAATCTATGCAATCACTATCAATCAAAAGTAAAAATCAATATCATCAATAAAATATGATATTCTCAGTAAGAAAAGGGGGTTTATCAATCTATAAGAAAATCGATAAAAGTTTATAAATAAATAACAAGTGTTCTAGTGAAATAAACATTAATTATTTATCAGTTATATTCATGTTGATAGTTTTATTATATGCCTCTATCAATCATTATGCCATGTATAATTGTCTATCAATATGCTATATCAATCAGTCTATCAATTAGTTTAATGCACTATAGGTAAATGCAATCATGAATATAATTATAAAGAGTAAGGTAAAACTTCTAACTTTAATATGATACTTTCATCCTTCCATATGTTATCTATCATATCTATCCATCTGTCAATCTCATCTTATCATTCATTTATTTTTATTAATCATTCAGTTTTATAGGTGGCTATTAATAATCATTTAAATTTTATCACCCTCTACCTATCTGCATAATTCAATCAATTGGTTATAGAATATAACCTGGATCATACCACAAATGTTTTATTTAAAAAAAGCCATCAGCTCACCCTCATGTATAGAATATTTTATTTTAAAAGCCAACCCGTATAAATTATAATGTTAACAGGGAGTCTTTATTACTTTCATGCAAATAATTTATTTTTTGTGCAATGTAAGCCAATATTATGTATGAAATATATAAATTCGTAAAATGCAGCAAAATCTACCAAATTTGTATACTATGCGTTTACAACAAAAAAAATCATAGATTCCAATTTACCCAACAAAAATTTAATATGTTCTAGTCAAAATGCTCATATTGACAACATCTATTATATTGAAAAATTATGCGATAAAATTTTACTTAAAATCAAGATATCATAACTTTTGCAAGTTTTGACTAAATTAAAATTTATAAAATATAAAATATATAAAATTATTTAAATTAGAGATAAGATAATAGTCACTTACAATGAGGCGTCAACTTTCACATTAGGATAAACTAACAAAATCAGCTATACGACACCCAAACCTATGTTTTCACTCGCCTCTCCCTCGATTTTCTTCTCAAATTTGATTTTTCATTCTCTGTTAAATGAAATAAAAATTTGAATGGATATATAGATTTTAATGTAATGGAAAAGATATTTATAATAAAATTTCTTAAGAACGCATTAATAATTATACAAATTATTTTATTTTTATAAAAAAATCATATAAATCCTTTTATATCTTCGAATCTAAGGCTCTAAATATTAAAAACAAATATCCATAAAATAGTACTTGTCTAAAATATTTTGATGAAATTAATTTGCAAAAAGAACACCTAACAGTCTTAAAAACCACACTTTTACTGACATGTATCAATTTTCTACTTTGCCCTTAAGATTGGAGAAAATTATTATAATTAAAGAATAATATATATATATATATATATATATATAAAGATGATTTATAAATGGACTTATAATGACTCCTAAAGAAATATTTAACTAGTTTGATATATGGATTATTATAATATGATCCATTATTATAAGAGGTCATCAGTTTTTTTAAACTTGATTCCAAGAAAAAGAAAAAAAAGGAGTCATAAAAAGGAAAAAAATCACAATTTGATGACTTCAACTTCTAGGTTAACTAGGTCTAATGCTTCATCAAAATCAAATTTTTTATGATTAATTTCCTTATTTGGAATGCTAGGGGTGTGGGCAACTTTGCTACCCACTCACATCTTCATAATCTTTGTCTTATCAGTAAAATTATGTTTTTAGCTATTCTTGAACCTTTAGTTGAGGTAACTAAGATTTCTCTTTGTGAACTTCAATTAGGTTTTTCTTATTCTTGTGCCAATTCTAATGATAAAATTTAGCTTTTTTTTTAAAGAAGAGAACCAACTCAATATAATTACTGATTATCATCAAGTTATACATTGTACTTTATTTGTCAATTGTAAAGTTATCAGGGGTTCGATATGTTATGCTAATTTCACTAGAATTGGTAGGCAAGCCTTATGGCAATAATTTTTAGACTTTGTTGGTGCTTTTAATGGCCCTTGGTTTGTGGTGGGGTAGGGGGGGGGGGGGGGGGGAGGGGTAGATTTTATATTATCTCTAATGCCCAAGATAGAGTTGGTGCGTCTCAACCTTCTTATGATGCTATGGAGGATTTTGATAGCCTAATTTAGGATTGTGGTCTTTCTGACCTTAGTTTTATTGGCGCTAAATTTACCGGGTCTAACTACAGAATGTGGGAAAGAATAGATAGGATTCTTTTTAAAAAGGATTGTATCTCTTCTTTTCAAAAACCTTCGGTGTAGCATCCTTGTAGAACTAATTTTATCACGCTCCTCTTCTTATTCACATTGATTATTGCACCTTTTTAGGTTTTTCTTCTTTCGATTTCAAAACATGCGGCATCTCTCTAAAGACTTTTTTTCAATATTGGAGGAAAACTATAGCCTGATCCTATTTTTTATTATGATGTTTATAATGTGTGATTCTTATTGCTCTTAAGCTTAAATGGTTAAAACAAGTTATCAGGTAGTGGGATAAAAATTTTTTTGGTAACTTGCTTGATAATTTTACTAAAGTTGAAAAAGCGGTTCTCCAGTTGGAGAATCACTTTTGCTTAATAGTTCTGATGATAAAAAATCTCTGTTAATCAAAGACAAAAATTTCCTTTCAAACCATCATATAAAAGAAGAAATTTCTACAAGATAGAAAGCTAATGCCAATTTTTTCTATGAAGGTGATAGAAACACAAAATACTTTCATGCTCAAGCCAATAACAAAAGGATTAAATCTGCCATTCATAAAATTAAGTCAACATTGGATGATGAGGATTCTATTATTTCTTTTTCTATTTCTCATTTTAAATCTTACTTGGTCAAACTAAGAAGGTGGTAAGGATCTCTAATATTAATTATATTCCCTTTATTCTTTTCAATGATGAGATTGTTTCTTTTGCTAAATGCTCTGATGATGATGTTATTTACAAGTGTCTTGTGGCTGTGAATAAGGATTCAGTTGCTGGTCCTGATGGTTTCACTACCTAATTTTACCAAAAATGTTAGCATATCATTAAACTAGATTTATGGTTTACTATGAATTTTTTTTAATGGTATGGCTATACCTAAATATTTTTCGAGCATTTTTTTATCTCTTATTCCAAATGTGTTAATCTAACTATAGAATGTAGGAAAGAATAGATAGGATTCTTTTTAAAATGGATTTTATCTCTTCTTTTCAAAAAACTTTGGTGTAGCATCCTTGTAGAACTAATTTTATCACACTCCTCTTCTTATTCACATTGATTATAGCACCTTTTTAGGTTTTTCTTCTTTAGATTTCAAAACATGTGGCATCTCTCTAAAGACTTTTTTTTCAAGATGGGAGGAAAACTAGCATGATCCTATTTGTTATTATGATGTTTATAATGGTATGATTCTTATTGCTCTTAAGTTTAAATGTTTGAAACAAGTTATCATGTAGTGGGATAAAAAATTTTTGGTAACTTGCTTGATAATATTACTAAAGTTGAAAAAGAGGTTCTTCAGTTAGAGAATAACTTTTGCTTAATAGTTCTAATGATAAAAGATCTCTGTTAATCAATGCCAAAAATTTCCTTTCAGACCATCATCTAAAAGAAGAAATTTCCTCGAGATAGATAGCTAAAGCCAATTTTATCTCTGAAGGTGATAGAAACACCAAATACTTTCATGCTCATGCTAATAACTAAAAGATTAAATCTGTCATTCATAAAATTAAGTCAAATGAGGGATCTTCGTTGGATGATGAGGATTCTATTATTGCTTTTTCTATTTCTCATTTTAAAATCTTACTTGGTTAAACTAAGGAGGTGGTAAGGATCTTTAATATTAATTATATTCATATTATTCTTTTTGATGTTGAGATTTTTTTTTTTTGCTAAATGCTTGGATGATGATGTTATGTACAAGTGTCTTATGGTTGTGAATACAGATTCAGTTGCTGGTCCTAATGGTTTCACTACCTAATTTTACCAAAAATGTTGGCATATCATAAACCAGATTTATGCTTTACTATGAATTTTTTTTAATGGTATGGCTATACCTAAATATTTTTCTAGCACTTTTTCATCTCTTATTCCAAATGTTTTAATCTATCTACTTAGAATGATTTTAGTCCCATTAGTTTATGTTATACTTTTAATAAACTTATCTCTAAAATTCTTACTAACAAAATAACCTTTATTCTTCCTTACATCATTTCTCCTTTTTAAACTAGTTTTATTAAAGGAAGAAGTATTTTGGATATTGTTCTACTTACACGAGAGCTTATTCATGATATTGATCATATCCGTAATATTATTAAGAAAGTCTGGTACATCATTAATATCAATGGTATATCTTAGGGTTTCTTTAAGGCTGCACAAGGTATTAGACAAGGTGATCCCTTATCCCATGCCTTATATATCATCACTACTAAATGCTTATCGAGAGGGATTCAAGCTCTTTCTCTAAATACAAAAAATTAGCTTACATTAATTTGGGTGGCATGAATATTACTCACTTAAGTTTTCCTGATGATATCATTATTTTTTGTAATGGTACCTATAATAATATCAAGATGATCTACATCTTTCTTTTATCTTTTGCAAAAGAAAGTGGCCTTTCCTTTGATAATAAGAAGTGCTCTTTTTTCCCTGATAAGTATAGATAATGTGTTATTTTATATGTTATATTTTTAGTAAAAATGTGTTATTTTAGTTGCATTGTATAGGAAAAATACATAAAGGTTTAAAATTCTAAGTTTCATATAGCACAGTGGCATTAAAACAAAAAATGTTGCAGTGCCATCAAAGACACCACCAGAGCACTTGAATATTGATATTGCAGTGCCAACATCTCTATTGGATACTATCAAGACATCAAAAGTTTAGCTTTGTAGTGCCATGTTCTCTATTGGACAATACCGTTGCGGCATACTCTATAACGCCTCAATTCTAAAATTGCTCTTCTGATACCGCAATATTGGAAAGTCAGTAGCACCATGGTATTGTAATTGTAACTTACTTAGGACACGATCTATCAGTAAAATGATGCGACTGTGCACTAAGTAACTAATCCATGTCATCAAGCACCACGGTGGAACCAGAAAAGTAGTGTTATGGCATTAGATCATTTGTTTGGTGCGTGGCATTGATCTTTCTAGCACTGTAGCACAAGATGCCTACTATGGGTTTTTCTATAAGTAGTCCTTGTGTTATATTTCTAAGAGAATTCAGTCAATTAGATAACTTCAATACAATTTGGAGTGCTTATCTGAATTTCACTTATGGTGACAATTAAGGAAATTTAGAGAAGTACTGGATAACATCATTAGAGTGTTTGGCTTGTCTTTGTGGAAGCAAATCGGTAAGTAAAGAGAGGGAGTGTAGAGGAGATTTATTGAACCATTATGGTGATATCTATCTCTTGTATCTTCTTTATACCATGTTATTAATGAAAATATGTTTGCTTTAATTCTACTCCAAGACTGGCTAAATTCTCTAGTTTTGGATTGATGATGTAAATATCATATATAGTACTAATAAGTTCTCTTATTTTTTAAATGATTGAAAAGATATTTTTAATATTACCAAATCTTAATTTAGCATATATAGTGGCCATATGTAATTAAAATTAGGTGTAATATGGTGCCTCGATGAAGGGAAGCAGGCATAACCAGGAATATTGAATTAGTATGCATCATACCTAGCAATAGGGTATGAAATGCACTAAATTCTTAAGGAGATGATATAACTGTAGGAAGTTACTAGATATATTTTGTTCCTGCAAGCTTGATAGAGATCTAGGAATGCATATGCTTTGATTAGCTCCATAATTAAAAGATAATCATTAGGAAAAATATCTTATTTATACTTCTCAATCAAAATATTAAATACACATGTATATTCATTATATTTATTTAATTATATTTAAGTGATTGAATCTCCACAACATCTATTTTTATCAAGTAAGATAATTATTATAATTTTAGTAAATAATACTAGTATTTGCAAGTTAGCATATCTTTCTCGTGGGATCGATACTAGAGTCTATCACTATATTACTTGATTTGGCATGTATACTTGCATATGTTAAGTGAGATTTTTATAATTTATATAAAAAAACCTATATTGATAGTGCCCTAGAACATTTCATAATTTTATAGGTTACTTCATAGCCCCCATCAAGTTTTTGGTGTCATTGTTGGGGAAGTATTTTATTTTTTGGAAAATTCTCAATATATTTTTAAATTAATTGCATAGTTAGACCTACTTACATTTTTTTCTTTTTATTATATTATTTTTATTTATCTTACTTATATTATTTGTATATTTGTGGTTACATACTTTGTAGCCAAAGAAATAAACTTTTGACATTTGATCTTAAAATTGAGAGAAGCCTTTCTAAAATTTGGAAAACCAAAATGATCTTGAAAATGGCTGAACGTGAGTTACAGAAAAATCATTCTAGACCTCTTAAGGATTATGCAAACCCTTTAGTAGATGAAATTCAATAGAGCATAAATATACCTATAATATAAGATAAGAATTTTGAATTAAAACCATCTATCATTCAAATGATTCAAAACTCTCAATTTGGAGGAACTCCAATAAAAGATCCCAATTTGTATTTAGCTAATTTCTTAGAAATTTGTATAATATTTAAGTACAATGATATCAATAATGATACTATTAGACTTAGATTATTTCCTTTTTCTTTAAGAGATAAAGCTAAAATGTGATTGAATTCTTTATGCTCAGGTTCTATAACCACTTGGAATGAATTAGCTCATAAGTTTCTTGCTAAAAAATTTTCACCTTCAAAAACAGCTAAACTTAGAAATGGCATAACTTCTTTTGCTTAGTTTGAAGGAGAATTCATTTATAAGAGTTGGGAAAGATTTAAGTAAATGCTTAGAAATTACTCTCATCATACATTACCTGATTGGTTGATTATTCAAACATTTTATAATGGATTAGTACGATCTCCTATTGCTATAGTTGATGCTGAAGTTGGAGGATCATTAATGTCTAAGCCATTTAAGAAAACTTATGAATTAATAGATAAAATAACTACTAATAACTTTTAGTGGCCTGCTGATAAGGTAAATCCTAAAAAAGTAGCTGAAATTTAGGAATGGGATGCTTAATCAATTTTGATTGCACAAGTTGCAATGATTTCTAAGAAGTTGAATACAATAGAATAAATTTTGGAATTTGAACTGAGACCTCAGTGGATAATAATATGCAAGGGGTTGAACATATTAATATAATTAGAAGACAAAATAATTCTTATTCATATACATATAATCCAAGTTGGAAGATTCATCCTAATTTTAATTGGTCAAATAATATAGGTGGCAGTAATCAATTGAATAATAGGCAGAATAAGTTGGAGCACTTCTCAACAACCTGTTGTTGATCCTAGGACTACATATTCTCTAGGATTTAATCAAAACAATCAATTTAGAAATTAAAAAAATAGCATTGGAGGTTATAGTTATGCAATAAGGGAATAAATTATAAAATCATGTTGCTTTTATTAAAAATTTAGAGACCCAATTAAGTCAGCTTGTAATTTTAGTTATTAGTAGACCTCTTGGATCTTTACTGAGTAATATAAAGTTAACTTGAAAGAAAAAGAAAAACATTATAATGGAAATAATTTACCCTAGCCAAATTAAAGAATTTAGGCTAGTCTGGCTGAAGACTACAAACTTAGCTCTGTGGGAAGTAACCTAAAAATAGGTTTAGTAAGTTATTAAGTTTGGCTGAAGACTATAAACTTAGCACTTGTGAGAGGCAGCCACTTAACTTGTATTTTGTTATAAATATTATCTTATCACATATTTTATGCATCATTTATCATTCATATTAAAGCATGTGTAGTGGTAATTGTTATTTGTGTTTCTTTTATTTACATTTCATTAAAATTCCCCTCATATTTATTATAATTGATTTGATATTCTAATTATTAAATTAGCCTTAGTAGAGATGATAATTAAATAATTATGAAAATTTAGGATAATAATAAAACTATTGATCATAGATCAAATAAATACTATTTATACTTTATAGAGTGGAAAAGAAACTAATAATTATTTGACTTAGATCATTTAAGTTATTGCTTTAATTTGAAATTATAAGTTATACCATTATTTATTAAATTTTAAAATAAAGATGAATAATTAGAATTAAAGATTCGATATGAGTAGATTAAAAATAGCAATCATAAACAATCCAAATTTGGAATTGGTAATCATATTAAATCCTTACATAAAACTCGTTAAGATTGTAAAAAGGGTTGAAAGCAAAAATTGATATTCAAAATCATTAACTCTATACTCCATAAATTAAAGAGAAAAAAAACTATGCAAATTGTTCTAAAAAGAAAAAAAAGAAAAAAAAAAGGATGGGTACATTTAAAAATTGGTATCAATTAAAAACTTAAAATCTAATTTTTATTTTATATATAAATTCATAAAACATAAAATAAGAATATGAGTACAAATGATGGTGAACTAATGAAGTTTGAATTTTAACTACAAACATGTCTAATCATTAAGCTACATTATTCTGTTTAAAATAAAAATAATAATAATTAAATCTATAACATGTAAAATCAAATTAAGCAATAATAAGGATGACTGATTAGTATAATTATTAGTACTTTCCTAAACTAGAATTATAATCTTATTCATTTTTCGTAATTCTAGACCATGATTTATTATATTATATTTTAGTAACTTTTAAATTATGAGTTTTTACTTTAGTTACTCATTTAATTAGAATTACAATATATTTATTTGCTTGAAGAAAAGCAAGAGTTTAAATTAGAGAGAATTTGATAAGTGTAAATAATGTATTATTTTTTGTGTTATATTTTTAGTGAAAATATGTTATTTTAGTTGTATTGTGTCGAAAGAATATAGAAAAGACATAAAATTTTAAGTTTTATATAGCACCACGGCTTTAAAACAAACAACATCGCAGCGCCATCAAAGACACCATCAGAGCACCTGAATATCAACATTATACTGTCAACTTCTCTATCGGACAGCACCACGACATCAAAAGTTTAGCTTTGCGGTGTCATGTTCTTTGTCAGACAGAGTCATGATGGCACACTCTATAATGTCTCGGTGCCAAAATTTCTCTTCTAGTGCCATAGTGTTCGAAAGTCAGCAGCACCATAGTATAACAGTTGTAACTTCCTAAGGATACGATATGTAAGTAAAATAACGTGCCTGCTCACTAAGTAATAGATCCACATCAGCAAGTGCCACAAAAGAACCAGAAAAGAAGTATGGTAGTGTTAGTTTATTTGTTGGCTGTAGAGGCGTTGATCTTTCTAACACCACAGTGCTAGATGCCTACTTTATATTTTTCTATAAATAATCATTGTGTTATTTTTGTTAGAGAGTTCAGTCACTTAAATAACTTCAATACAATTCAGAGTGCTTCTCTAAATTTTCCTTAGGGAGATAACTAAGGGAATTTTGAGAAGTACTGGATATCATCATTAGAAATTTTGGCTTTTATATGTGCAAGCAAATCTATAAGTAAAGAGAAGGAGTGTATAGGAGATCCATTGAACCATTTTAATGATATATATCCCTTTTTTCTTTTTTCTATCATGCTATGAAAATAACTTTACTTCAATTCTACACTATGACTAGCTAAATTCTCTAGTTTGGATTGATGATATAAATATCATATGTAGTACTAATGAGTTCTCTTATTTCTTAAATAATTAACAAGATATTTTCAGTATTACTAGATCTTAATTTAATGCACATAGTAGCTATATGTGTTGTTAAAATTATATAATGTGGGGCCTCGATGGAGGGAAGGATGCACAACCAAGAATGTTGAATTAGTATGCATCATACCTAGGCATAGGGTATGAAATATAGTAAATCCTTAAGGAGATGATATAACTGTAGGAAGTCTGGGGACATCATTTATTAGCATCTTAATTAAAAGAGAATCATTAGGAAAAATATGTTATTTATACTCATCAATCCAAAATATTATATCCACATAGTGTATTCATTATCTTTATCTAATTTTTTTAAGTGATCAAATCTCAACAACATCTATTTTTATTGAGTAGGATAATTATTATAATTTTAGTAGATAGTACTAATATTTATAAGTGAGCATAACTTCCCCATGGATCGATACTCTACTCTATGACTATATTATTTGATTCAACATGTATATTTGATTATATTAAGTTGGGATTTTATAATTTTTATCAATGAAAACCTAAGCATTGTTAGAGATTGATAGAGCCCTAAATTATTTCACAATTCTATAGGTTACTCTAAAACCCCCATTAATCCTTGACAAAGGTATGAATTGGCCCAAAATTAACTCCATCACTCATCTGAGGGGGTTTTACAATTAAACACAACCTATTGTCTATTTTGGGAACCCACTTTATAAGGGTAGAAAGAAATCATTTCTCTTTGATAATATTTTACAAAAAATTCAAGATTGAATCTCCATTTGGGAATTTAAATTTTTATCTTTGGGAATTTAAATTATTACCAATGCCTGACAGACTTACTTTAATTAAAAATGTTCTTTGTTCTATGCTGATTTACTTATGTTAAGCTATTGCTCCTATATTAGAAATTTGTAACAAACTGGATAAGCTTTTTAATAAATTCTTTTGGGTTTCTTCTCATGATCATAAAAAGATTCATTGGAAAGCTTGGAGCTCTTGTACTGGTCTTTTAGTGAGGGTGGGGTAGGTTATAAGCCCAGCCATGACATGGTTTATTATTTTTCTATTAAATTGCGGTGGAAATTCCATATTAATCCAACTTTATGCTCCAAATTCATGCATAAAAAGTATTGCAATAATATTCACCCTATTCTATGTGCTTATCAGAAGGGTCAATCTGTTATTTGGTCTCATATATGTAAAGTTCAATTATTTGCAAAGAGTTCATTCAATGGGATTTTGGTTTTGGGTCCTCTTATTTCTTGCAAGATGATTGGATTGGGTATGGATCTATTGATGCTATTCCAAACACACACACCTTAGTCAATTCAAAAGTTTATAACTTCAATATGAATAACAATTGGAATTATAATCTTATTAGGGAATATGTTGCCTCACATATTGCTTAAGACATCTTTCATATCCCTATAAACTTGCCTTCAAAAGACCAGCATATTTTCAAGTTGTCTACTAATAATAAGGAAGTTTGGAATTATTTTTTTTTTAAATCTCATATTAATCAAGTTTTTCATAAAATTTGGAACTTTACTATTCCTCCTAGCATTTCCATGTTAGCATGGCTGATTCTCAAAGGCTTTATTCCTACTGATGATTTGCTATAGAAAAAAGGCTCTATTCTTTCTTCTAAATGTCAAAGTTATTATAATTTGGAGAGCATCACTCATGTTTTTATTCATGGTTCCATTTCCACTAAAGTTTGGTGTAATTTTGAAAATGTGTTGGGTCTTAATGAGAATTTTTATAACTCTAAATGTCTCTATATTCTTGCTCATTTCATTCACAAAAAACCTGTTGGTCATATTTCTACCTTGATTCTTATGATTATTTTTTGCTTACTTTGGATTAAGAGGAATAATTACAAATATTCTGGCATTATGATGAGCTTTGAAAGAATTATCATTGGTCTTAATCATAAAATTCAACATTTAGTTGCTGCTAAGTTTCTTCATTAAAAGCATTTAAAGGGAATCACACTTGGTTGTTTATCTTTCAAATTTCTTTTGGGGCAGAATACAACGATATGCCTCCTAATATTTTTTTATTGGTTCAAGTCCAAATTGAATCAATTTAAACTCAACATTGATGGCTCTATGTCTCAGTATTCTACTGGTTGTGGTGGCATTGCTAGAAATTATCATGGTAACATCATTTTTACATTTTCTACCCCTATTTCCATGACTAATGTAATCATTGTTGAGGCTATGCCTTACTTATGGGTTAAAAGTTTTGTTTGGATTATAACATTCAAAATCTCTTGACTTAGTTTGATTGTCTATTTTTAGTCAAATTAACCAAGAGTAGCAAATGCAATAATGCCTCTCTTCACTATATTTTTACATGCATGAAAGCATATCTAAATTGTTTGGATTATGTTTTCATGGATATTTGGACAGAAGGTAATCGTTTTGCTAATTGGTAGGCTAAATATATGTCTTTTATTTCCAACACTCATGTTTATCATAACTTAAATGATATACATATTTTGAGGGGTTTTGCGAGATTGGATAAATTACCTTTATCTTACTTTAGGCATATCTAACCCTATTTTTATCTACGGCTTGCATGTTATTCTTTAGTAGGCATTTAAATTTATTTTACTCATCAAATTGGTTTTCCTTTTTTGATAATCAACTGATGGTTTGCTTTGATGGCCCATTTACTTATGTTTTTGGGGTTTTTTGTTGTTGGGGGTCATCTCTCGTGCTTCTTCTTTTTTGGATATGGTCTTTGTGCTCTCTAGATTTTCCTGTGGTGTTGTTGGTTATTTTTTTATTCATGCTCCTCTTTGGTTACATATCGGGCATCCCTGTGGTTCATCTCTATGTTTATGGTTGTCTTGTTATTTCCTCTATAGAGTTGGGTTTATGTTGGCTGGTCCCTATTTTAGATTATCTCTTTTGTTGAATGTTTTGCTTTCTGTTTTGGTTAGTTTCCCTTTCACAGGCCAAGGCTCTTGATGTGTTGCTGCTGATCTTTTTGGTGGGGCACTCTTGGTTGTGATCATTCCTTCTATAGGCTTTGTGCTTCTCTTCTTATTTTCCATTAGGTGTCGCCCCATATTTTTTGTGATTTTGGGTGATGGCTCTTGGCCTACCATAGAATTTTCCTAG
Source organism: Dendrobium chrysotoxum (assembly GCA_019925795.1). Lineage (NCBI taxonomy): Eukaryota > Viridiplantae > Streptophyta > Magnoliopsida > Asparagales > Orchidaceae > Dendrobium > Dendrobium chrysotoxum. Next base: position 45,465,563 of record CM034303.1, read on the forward strand.
GGTATTTTGTGGATTGTAATTAGATAGGGATTCGTGGCTCTTAAGACTTTTTTGTTTAGATTATAGCTCCTTCGAGCAATAATGAGCTATTCAGCCCTTTTAAGGACCAATAACTATTTATTTTTATTAATGCGTATGCCCGTGAGCAGGTTTTAATTAAAAAAAAGTAACATGTTTTTGTAATATTTTTAAAAATAATATTCCTAATATGAACTCTAAATTTAAGACTCATCGATGGGCAGCATAGCGAAGGGAAGAAATAACAAACTACATTACTATTGTGTCGATTTTTTTTACACTATTATTGATATGCAAATTCAAGAATTGAATAATTAATTCTCTGAAACTAACACAGAGTTACTTCTTCATTTGTAATTTCTTGAGCCAAGTGATTCATTTTTTGTTTACGAGAAGAGAAAACTTATTCGTCTTGTAGAGTTATATTCAACTAATTCTTTTGCAATTGAACTTCTAACTGTTGAACACCAGCTATTCACATATATTATTGATATGCTTACAAACAAATTGTTCTCATCTTTGAGTAACATTATTGATCTTACAAAAAAAAAATCAAGGTTAAGAAGGATTTTATGTATCCCCTCCTTTATAGGTTTATTATATTGCCATTAACTTTGGTAGTTATTATTGCTACAATCAGGAGAGCATTTTGTGCAATGAAGATTATTAAGCAACGATTGCACAATAAAATGGGTGATGACTGGGTTACTAACTGCTTAGTGTTATACATTGAGAAAGATGTATTTGACTTGATTTTCAATAAAGTTATAATGCAACAAAATCAAAAATTGTAAAATAGAATGCAAAGCTTGTACTTTATTTTTACTTTATCAATTATAATGAAATGCAAGCCTTTACTTTATTTATATATATATATATAATAATTCATGTAATGAGTTTTTCCACCCTCAAAATTAAGGTTGTTTCCACCCTTGTGCACAAGAGCTCTTATGATAAATGGGCAAAGGGGCGGTTAGGACACAATCTGAATAGTAAAAATGTAAAGACTTTCTTATAGCTTTTACTGCCATAAAATAAATTCTATTTCCTTAATTAGTAGTGATTCAAAATGTTGCTACATTATACTTATAACATTGGTTCAAATATTGCTACTATTATATATTATGATTAATATCAAAATTTAGTAGTGGAAGTAGATGACAAGATAAATGAATTTTTTGACACATGGTTTCAACATATATGACATTCTTTCCTAGTGATGTTGGTGCTGACAGTATAAGATCATCATTATCAATTATAAGAAAAATCACATAATCAAAAATACCTCCAAATGGAATCAATGCACGAAGCATGACATTAATATCAATTTTGGGTAGTATTTTGTCTTTAGCGGTGTTGAGAGTAAAACCATGCATTACAAAAAAAAGAAAAAGAAAAAAAATGAAAATGAACATTGGGATATAAATGATAAAACTTGAAATCGAGAAAAAACATTAAGCCAAATCACATCAAGAAACCCACTATGAAAAGGAGAGAAATTGTACAAATTACCCTTATCACACTCTTTCCTTGTCTCTTTTCACTTCTCACACTATTCTACACTCAAAACAAACAAAAGACACATTATAACTACCCCAAAAGATGCAACCCTTCAAGTGAAATGAGAAAAATTGCTCCACCTAACTTGTAGCACTGCAGCATGGTTCCTCTAATGCATCAAAGAAGACTCACAACACTGTGGTGTTGTGAACTACAAAACTACGGTGCTATGCTTTTTATTTTAGAGGATTTCTACCAACACCACCTTGGCATTGAATTTATATCACCATGGTTGCATATAGATAATAATTCTTTTTTGCAGGCTTCCCCCTCAAACCCCCAAGTAGGGGTGTGCTACCCCTTATGACCCTTAGAGCGATCCTTGTCGAGCTCAACTAATGAAATTGAGGTCCGTGTCAACAGTATAATCTAATTGATCGATATAATTAGATTCCACATAGAACTAACAAGCATATCACATTAGGCATCAACAAGCAATATCACCAATAAGCATATTAGGTGCTATAAAATAAGTGACAACATATTAAAAAAATAAAACCATTATGAATCAAGTCAGAGGTTTGAGAGTTTAAGAGAACTTTTCCTAAATGGATCTGATTTAAGAGGTAGTCATTAAATTGGAGAAGTTAAGTTTAACCAAATACAGTTATGAAATTTATACTTATTTGGAATAAATAAGGGCTACTATGGCCATTTTGTCAAGTGGCTGAAATGGGCCATGCTTCTTGGTAATATGCATGTTGCCCAACAAAGCATAAGTTGATCCAAAATGTTATTGGTGACAATATTGTGATCTTAATGGCAGTGACAAATTAGAGTTTCATATAGAATCAATGTTTTGCTCCCCTTCACCACCCAAACACACACATACAACATAAAAGAACACATCACCACCACCACTCATTTACACACTCACAAAAAAAAAAGTTGAGTGCTTTGTGGCAAATTATGTTATTTTTTTTTCTTAGATTTAGTTCTTTTTAATATTTCTATATGAGTAAAAATTCCAATGGAATAACCTAGAATGTGGTTAAAAAGATGTTTGATAGTATATGATCAAAAATTGCGAATGTTATTGTTACTCAATGATGGTTGATGGTGGACACCATGGGTGATTGATGGTGGGTGAATGTGAAAGTAAATATAGGTTTCTGCCATTTTGTCAATCACATCAATGGGAAATGTTAGGAATCAAGGTGGGTGTCTACTATGGACTTAGATATTGGTTAATGGAGAGCACTGAAAGGGGTGCTAGGTGTTGGCAGAGGAGGTTCTAGAATTCTCTGTGTCCTATTAGAATGTCCTTTGATATCTTTTTGAATGCATAGAAGTATGACAAATTTATAGATTTTTGAATGAGTATTCTTGTAATTTTAGTAAAAAATTAGAACACTTCATTGAATATTTTAAGTTGACTTCCGTAGATGATTCAATGTTTTGTAGATATCTTAATTTCTTATTAACTTTAAAATTGACTAATTTTAAAATTGGTAGATTCTACTTATCAACATGTTCATTTTATTTATAAGCAAGCAAAAACCAAAGGCAATTAGATCCCTCAAGTGTTCTCAAGTACTTTCACTGAGTGCTTGATTTATATCAATTTTGACTAAAATTAAGGCATTCTTGTATCATTGAGTTCATCCCATCAAGCCATTAATTATAATCTTATATTAGTTGAAAACAAAATCATATGGTCTTAAAGTTTATTCCATAAATTTTCCAAATAAATATTTATGTTCATTTAGATGTAAATATTATAGAATGATTCATAATTTCTTAACACTAAAGAAAGGCATGTATGGCCCCTAAATTAGGTATAAACATAGATGGTTGAGTCCTCCTAATTACCAATCACTATTACCACAAATAGCTATGCTAGCACACAAGCTTGTCATACGTTTTTTAGATACATTCTTTCTAAAAAATAATTAAAATAGTAGAAGTTAAAAGTTCTCCAAAAATTTTTAAAAAAACCTAATAATATTCCTTAAAAGTTATAAAACTTTCTAACTCCCTTCTTCCAAAGCCTACAAAATTTTTAAGTGAAGCTTAAAGGGAATACTTATTATCTTAAGGTTGATTTTTTCCTTAAGTAGGCTTAACTAAATCAGAGGCATAAGTGCAAGTCGATGTAGGCAATCAGAATCCCAGCAATGATGCTCCAATCTACCAATAAAAATAAAATTAATCATCATTGTTTGAATGTATGAAATATAAGGAAAAGTGTAAGATGCTCATAATCCCTATAAAAAAGTCTTCGGCATTATTTGGATTAGTTTTGGTATTACTTTTTACAGCAACTTTCTAGTATAAAAATTTCATAAAAGAAATAAAAACAGTGGCCAAAAGCTGTCCCAAATGAAGTTTAGGCTTTCTTTAAAAAAAGTGGATAAGGAATGATGTTTGATGTTTATAATCACTATAGTGAGGCTCTAGTCATTCTTACTTCCTTAGGAAGACTCCGACTTTAACCATAAACACTAAAAAATTGCAGATTATTTGGCACCTGATTGATCTTAAGAAATTTCCAACTATACGACCTAGTACATGATTTACGTCATTTCGATTGGGAAATAGTGCATTTTTTATATTTTTAGGCTTTTGTCATCTTGGTGGTTTATAAGTGTGCATGCTGAAAATGGAGCTTAGATGGTCTCAAAGTTGATTACGAAAGTTTTTCATTTGAATATTTGTGTGCTTTGAGATTTCAATATTTTATTAAAATTTATGTTTGGTCTAATGAATTTTCTTATGCTATATGAGCGTAAAAAAACTTAATATCCTATTTCTTAGTAAAAAAAGAGTCACAATGTAATGTCTAATCCACTTCTGATAAAAAAATATAAATAACTCAATCTATATATATCATATAACAACTCATTAACTACTCATATATTTCATTAAAAGAAGCTATAGTTTGATGTAAACTACATAGTCCCACTTAGAAGTGGTTATTGACTTCATTAAAGATTAAGGTAACCATGGATAGACTACTCATGATAAGTGGCAACTAAACATAAATCATTTTTTCTAGTTAATGTTAAACCAAAAGCTTCCTCCACATCCAATTCCTGAGGACTCCTACCTCCTGGAAGTTCCCAATCAAAGTAGAAGAGCAGTTGTGCAAGCCAAAGCTCCATGCTTGCTAATGCAAAAGACATCCCCGGACAAATTCTCCTTCCACCACCAAAAGGGATATACTCAAAGTTTGCTACTCCAAAATTAATTGCTTTTTCTTCAAATCTCTCTGGTCGAAAAATCTCAGGATCTTCCCAATATTTTGGATCTCTCATCATTGTCCATACATTAATCACAACTCGACTTTCAACCGGTATTGTATAGCCAGCTAATTCAACTGTCTCACAACATAATCTTGGAACCAAGAGAGGGGCAGGAGGGTGTAATCTAAGGGTTTCTTTGATAACTTGATTTAGATATGGAAGCTTGTGTATGTCTCCCTCTTCTATTCTTATCTTTCCATTTAAGGATTTTCTTACCTCTAATTGAGCTTTTTGCATAACCTTAGGATGTCGAATGAGCTCTGTCATAGCCCACACAAGTGTAGTAGATGAGGTGTCCGATCCTGCAAGAAATAAATCCTACAAAAAAATATAAAAAATGAATAGTTAGCAAAATACAAAACTCAATTTTGTGTAACGTTCACACATATTTTTTTATAATTAGTGTGATTTTTTTAAATATCTAGTCACACTTGTCTATAAGTAAGAACTATTATTTGTGATTAAAATCAAATAATGCTAAATAATTGATCATATTTGAGTAATCACAATCACATTTCTTATAAAAATAGAAAGTGAGGTCAATTGGAAGAGTTAAGAAATCAAAAAATAAGTAATGTGCATTGACTTAAGAGAATTAAAAAAAAAAAGTTGTTCATTTTTTTAGTTAACATTATGTTTAAATTCTATTTTTTTTATTTTAATTACATTTTATTTGTTGGCTTAACATTGAATTTTAATTGAAGAAAATAAATAATATATCCTTTTTGAAATTTATTTAATTTACAGGTGCACTAAGCAATTCGTTTCTCAATTTTAGAGATTTAATGAGCATAATTTCAAATTTTGACCTTGTAGGATATTCTAATTTAAATTATATTTGGATATGCTTGAAAAATATTGGATTTGCTTTGAGATTAGGGCCTATATATATATATATATATATATATATATATATATATATATATATATATATATATATAATCTCAAAATCAACCCAATAACATTAAGGCATATCCTAACATATAATTTATATCATAATATTTTGATAGCTTTATTTTTAATCGAAGCACTCACCAATATGACAGCTTTGACATTTTCTATCGTGAGAGATAAATCCATCTCTCCACTTCTCTTAATTCTTAAAAGAACATCAACTAAATCTTCATTTGTATCATCTACATCCAACTTCTTCCCCTCATGCTCCTCAATTATCTCATTCAAAACACCATCCATTTCCATGTGTACTCGCTCCATCCTATGCCTCAATCCACTGATCTCACCAAGAAAACTCCACGAAGGAAACAAATCAACAACTTTAAATCCTGAGAGATACTCAAATGTCTTCTTCATCGCCAACAAAAACCTCTTTTGTTGTGGACTTCCCTTCCCAAATGCAGCCCTCGCAATTGTCACATTTGAAAGCGATAAAAGCATCACTGACAAATTCACAGGTGATCTCCTTGCCATCCTAATCTTCTCCACAAGATTATTTCCTTCTTCCTCTCTTATAAACTTAAAGGATGTAACTCGATTTAAGCTAAGCAATTCAACAGCACAGATTTTACGTAGTTTTGACCATGTTTTGCCATAAGGTGCAAGGCCAATGTTAGTGCTGTTGTAAAGGATTATCTTGCCTGCCATTAACTTAGGCCTTGAGGCAAATTTTAGGTCATGAGTTTTGAAAATATCATGAACAAATTCTCTTGATGTGATGACAATAAGATTGATCTCACCGAGCTTGAGGTTGAGGAGAGGGCCGTAGGTTTTGGCAAGGTTTTGAAGCCTACGATGTGGGTGCTCGCCTATTAGTTGGTGCAAGTTTCCGATGATGGGAAGTTTCCTTGGGCCTGGAGGGAAGTTAGTAGTATTAGAGGTTATGTGAAGGGTGAACCTTTTTATGAGGAGAATGAGGAGAGTGAAGAGGATGGGAGGAAGAAGGATGCAGAGAAGTGGTGATTCCATGGCACAAATGTTATTGGATGCATTGATCGGTCATAAGGTGGTCATTTTATAATTATTTTTTACTTATTTTGGCCAAAAAAAATTATATCAAGAGCTCAGCTCAACCATTCATTTATGAGGAAAAAAAATGCAAAAATCATTTATAAGACAAAATTTATGGTGAGTCATTAGTCACGTAGCATTACTACTCCAATCATTTGCTTTTTTTAATCAAATAAGCTTCACATGCGCTATGCTCATGGGGCCAACCTTCCTTAGATGATAGCTTTGATGCTAATTTATCTACCACTAATAAAAAAACCCATGAGGAAAATGCAAAAATAGAAACAAAATTCAAGAGAAGAAAATAAAGTGAGTGAGAGAGAGAGAAAGAGAGAGAGAGAGAGAGAGAGAGAGAGAGAGAGAGAGAGAGAGAGAGAGAGAGAGAGAGAGAGGGAAGAAGAAGAAGAAGAAGAATACTCATAATGCATATGTTGCTTACAAAAGGACACGTGATGTACTTACGAATATATGAAATACTTAAAAGGATACATGCTTAAAAACTAAACTAATATGGAAGATTTTTTTTTGCATCAATAGTTAAAGAATAACAATTAGAGTATTTATTTATGGACAGGGACTGGAGATAGAAAGTTTTCTTATAGGTGAATAAATTAAATGTTTTAACTATTCATTTTATTTTTTATATGCGCTTGTGACTGGCATTGGTAAATTTAAAAAAAGTAATTATTTAATTTTTTTAATTTAAAATGATAAAAAGTGTACAATTTATAATTCATATGTCACCAAAAAATGCCTTAATTCAGCACAAACCTTGATAAGTGCATATTTAAATTAAGAACTCTCAAAATTAAATTTGGGGCCATCCAAACTCAAATTTTAGCAAACTTATAATTAAATTAAATTTCTAAATGAGACGAACCCAACAAGACCAAAATCAATCAAATCTGAGCCTATATGGGCTCAAATCTGGGGACCAAAGCTTCAAAAGATTAATCAGATAATCGTATAATCTCTAAATTTGGAATGATTATAGTCAAATCGAGTGGCTAGACTAGACAAATCAAACAACCCTAATATCACTTAATCTTGACATCAATACAATATTTAAATACAAATCAACATGAGCCATTTGATGGAGCTTATCAAATTTGCTCTTAATTTTCTCCATATTTTGTTGCAATCTAGGATCCCTAGCTTGTAGTTTTCTTGATAACAAACATTATTGATTGAGATTTTATTTCATCTTGCACATATATTGGATATTATTTTTGCCTGTGTGCACTAACATCTCAGTTACATCATACACCACTTAAGAATGATCAAGACTCAAGTTTGGGTAGAATAGGATGTCATTCAAAAGAGTCTATAATTTTTCTTTCTTTTATTTCTATTTCTTGAGTCTGTCCATATAAGGGTGTATGCAAAATTGGCGACCATGTACACACACATAAAGGAGTAAGAAAATTTTGAGATGAAAATTTTTTGAACTAATTGTACCGTACAATTATGATCATATTTTACGATTTGTTTTGATTTGTAAACTTAGCCGCCAGATAAATTAAGAAATTTTAAAATTGAAATTTGAACTAATCATACTATACGAATCTAATCATACTGTACTATATTTGAAAACTTACTTAAATTATCTCCCATGATTAGTCAGTTAAATCAAGGTTTAATAAATATGACTAATCATTTTATACGATCAAGATCATACCGTACAATTGACAGAGATAAAATACAATCATCTTGGAGATCATACTAGATGAAAACATTGATTTTTGAACTAATCATATAGTACGATATATATATCATACTGTACAAACTGTTGATATTGCACTAAACATAATGTACGATGTGAATCATACCAGACGATCCATAGAGACAATTTCCAATCATCCTCATAATCTTCCTATATAAACAGAGTGGAATTAAACTAATCGTACTATAGGAACTTACAATCGTATAATATGATATGTTTTCTGAATTTGAATAGTTCTTCTGAACGACTATTTCATCATATTAAATGTGTCATATTTTTTGAACTGGTTGTACTATACGAACCCTGAGTGTACTGTACGAATATAGACATCCAAATTAAAAAAATTAAGCCTTGTACTTAAACATCATATTGCAGTCATTTTATAAGGACTTTTAACTGTTGAAGGAACTCTAAGGGAGAATTTCTTGAGAGAGATTTGGGTTTAGAGAGGAAGAAGGTGAGGTTATGTGTGAGGGGGAAGGAGTGTGATGATTATTCACATGGTCGCTCTTCACAAGCTTTCGCCTAGCTTTCTCTTATGGCCTTGGTGAGTTCTTGAAGTTTTTCTTGGGAGAGAAGCTTCAAAGTCAGGGTCTAGGTTACTTTGCCTTCACCAGAAGAGTTAAAAAGGATTGACGATTTTTCTCCATCACCAGGAGGGTGAGAAAGATTCCTTGGGTTCTCTGCCTTCACTATGAGGTTGAAAATGGATTGAAGGTCCACTGTCATCACCTAAAGAGTAACATAGCTTTCGGTTCTCCACCGCATCAAGTTTGGTGAAAGTGATTCTTGTAAGAGCTTCACTATCTTGCTGTGGGGGAAAAAGAAGAGTACCAATAATATTAGTACAATATTCAAAGAGGAGGACTATGGGAAATGGATGTAGGTCAAGGTTAACCGAACCACTATAAAATTTCTTATGTGCTCTTTCTTATTTATTTTTACTTTTCTGCATTTTTTATTTCTATAGTTTAAATTTTTTGCATGAATTTCATCTTTTATTGCAAGCTGCAAATATATTAATTCATGATTAGTAAAAAGATAAATTTTATATCTTGGTCGATTTACTTGTGCCTCAAAATTAAAAATATTTCAAATTATGATTTGCTTCTGTATGTTTTAAGTTACTTATTTAGATTTATTTTCAAAAATTGTTATCTAGCATAAATGAAAATGAAAGTTTTTGTTGCAGTATTTTTTAAAAAGTACCAATTCATCCCCCTCATGGTGCACATAGGGACAGTTCACTGAGGTCTTACAACATCCCCGATCTTTCATATTTATGATGAATGCCACTCTCAAATTTTATAAATAGACCCTCACTATCTACTTGAGGGGTACCTTAGAAGGAGAAGGCTTGGACCTTAGGCTAGAGTGTTAAGATGAAAGTTTGTGTAGGTTGCTAAACAAAATAGAACTATCCCAAGGCTAACCAAGAGGGGGGGGGGGGCTGACTTGGTAATTAAAAAAAAATCTTAGATTTTTTAAAACTATTTCTAGAAGACATAATCAATGATCCTTAAAATATATAGTTGATTAGATATGATTATCACAAAATATTTTTCAACCACAAAACTTTAAAGTACTGAAAAATAAAAATGCAAAAAAAGTAAAGTGAATAGAAGAACACTAAATTTTATAGTGGTTCAATCCAAACTTGACCTACGTCCACTCCTTGGAGACTCCTTCTCCAGGCATTACATTAAATCAAAGTGACTCTCCTTTTGCTCCCACAACAAGGTGGAGAAGCCCTAACAAACTCTCTTCCACCAATCTGGTGCAGCAGAGCACTAACACCTTTTATACTCTCTAAGTGATGGCAGCGTACCGTTACCTCCTTTTTCACCCTCCTGGTGAAGGCAGAGAATCCACGTCCTTTTTCACCCTCCTAGTGAAGTCAAAGTACCGTCATCTTTTTTCACACTCCTGGTGAAGGCAGAGTACCTACATCCTTTTTCACCCTTCTGGTTAAGGCAGAGTACCATCATCCTTTTTGACCCTCCTGGTGAAGGTAGAGTACCGTCTCCCTTTTTCACCCTCCTAGTGAAGGCAGAGTACCTACATATCCTTTTTCACCTCCTGGTGAAGGTAGAGAACCTTAACATGATGTTGAAAATCTTCTCTCAAAAGTCTCCAAAGGAGATGGGCAGAAATTAGAAGGAGACAAAGAGATGCTTGCTTTGGGCAACCTTGTGAATCCCTCACAACTCCCCCTCACTAGATCTCTCGCACTTCACTTCCATAATCTCTCCCAAACACTCATACTCAATGGCTACTCTTAAGAAAAATTTGTAGCAAACGTCTTGTCAGTTAGTTTTTAGGACTTCTTATATAGGAAACACAAGAAAAACTATCCAAAAATTAAAAATTACTAATGAAATAACTTCAGATCATACAGTACGATTGGGGACCATCTGTATAAATAGTTCAAAAAATCCTGGTATGACCCTATATAAACCTAATTTCATACACAGTTAATCATCTGTACGAATTGACATTATACTGTATGAATAATTCAAAACTGAATGTATTCATCTGGTATGATTGTGTGTGAACTTTGTTTCATACTTTGTCAGTCGTTTGTACAAACTGACATCATACTGTATGTAAAATATCAAGCTTCATGTTGTACTAACTTGTATGAATCTAATTTCGTACACTGTCAGTTGTCTGCACAAACTGACATCATAGTATACGAATAGTTCAAACTTATGTGTTCATCTTGTATGATCATGTATAAACCTTATTTCATACTCTGTTAGTCATCAGTATGAGCTGATATCATGTAGTATGAACAGTTTAAAAATTTCAAAATCAAATTCACCAAACTACATTCGGGAGAAAATCAAAGCCAAATCGTACAATACAATATTATATCATACAATATGATTAGTTTTAAAAAAATTTTGTTTTTCCTCTCTCCACCTATGTGTGTGTACACGGTTATCCAATTACAATCACACTTTATCAGACTCAAGAAAAATAAACATAAAGATTTAAAGACTTTATTACATGAATTTCTATTCTACTCTGTTTTGAATTCTTCAACAATTTGGAGTATAATTTCCCTGAAATGTTAGTACACATAGAACAAACAAAAGTATCCAATTTATTCTAGGAGAAATAATAACAAATCAGCAAATTAATTAGTTTTGTAATCATAAAAAATCACAGGCTCAATCTTAATTCCTGAGTTGTAACATAAGAGAGTACTAAGGCTTAGAAATTTTAGAGTTCTACCCAAGCACCATCTCTGGTGAACATTCTCCACCTAGCTATTATTGCTAGACCTCAACCTAACCATTGCCATTGGACCTCTATTCAGCCACAACCATTAAGCATTCATCCAGTCGCAGATAACCGCATGACATTTGCCCGACCCCTTGATCGCCGTCGAACATAAACCTACCCATCCATCATTGTCAGACCTCCGCCCAGCCATCTGAACATTGCCTGATCTCCTCTCGACCGCCTAATCATCGCTTGACCTCTTGATCATTAACTGCCTCTGTATCTTCACCTGACCATTTCCATCAAACCACTATAAGGCCACCGCCGTTGGGCCTCAGCCAGACAGCAGTCGCCCTATGATTAAGATCTTCAGACCACCATCTCCCTACTATGGTCCCTTAGATATCGGTCACTCGACTGTGATCCCTTTAACCTCATTTGTATGACTACAGTCCTTCCAATCTTCATGACTCATTGACTATAGTTCATTATCCTTAGTCACTCAACTACAGTTCTTTCGGCCTCTATCACCCACGAACCATAGTCTTCAGACACTATTGCCCCACTGTTGTCCCTCTGACATCTGCCACCATTATGATTCCTTCAACATTAGTCACCCGACTATAGTCCCTTTGATATTGGTCTTCTAAGTACGGTCCGTCTGACCTTAGTTGTTTGACTATGGTCCTTCTAACCTTTATCGCCCATCAACCATGATCTTCAGACCACCGTCTCATAAATATAATCCCTTTGTAAAATTGTGTTGTTTTAGTTATATTTGTGTAGAAAATATTTTGGATAAGGCAAAATTTCACAAGTTTTGAAAGAGCTTCGCAGCGCCTACATATTTCAAACTGCAACATTGTTATCTACATTGCCTCAACACCTTATTAAGACTTTACAGCACCAACCACTCAAGAATTTAACAAAAAAATGAGTGCCCCGGTGGATCCAAGGTTATTTCCCAAACATCAAAAATTTGTGCCATATCACTTGAGTCTTGGGAATTTGAATGCCGGAGCACTGAGAGTCAGATTGCACTTTCAAGCGCTATAGTGCTAAACTTTTACAATGCCACAACAGAGTAGTTATCAAAATGACGAGCAACACTGACTTAGTTAAAAGATGTGTTGATTCAACCATTAATCATGCTTGGTCAGCACACCATTGCAACGGAGCAAGCCTAACAAACCTGAGGTACTAGTTTATTGTATAATGCCGCAGTGCCCATACTCCGAGTATCATGGCACCTGAGGCCATTTTACACTTGTTATAAATAGTTTTTTAGTTATTTTATTGCAAAGGGAGTTAGTGATGTTAGAGTTCTATCATTTTTAGTCCAGTCATATACTTTAAAGTGTCTTTCTTTAGTTCTACCTTAATGTAAAATCTAAGGGAGGTTAGAGAAGGGCAAGATACTTTCAATTGGAGAACTTAGCTTGTATTATGTTAGAAATTATATTGTTGGAGGAAGAACAATTATAGAGAATATCAATTGATCCTTTCTAGTGACATTTATCCTTATTAATTCTCCAATAACCCTTTTTACATGAATGAAATGAACATGAATTTGCCTTTTTTGTTATCCATATTGATTGGGCAAGGTGACAAGAGGTTAATTGTGAGATAATATGAAACTCGATGAATTTGAAATATATTTAGGTTTACATTGATATAAAATTTATAATAACCAACAAATTTATGCAAGTATACCCGTAGAATAAAGTAATAAAGTGATAGAGTTGATGGCGAACCCATGAGAAATTGTTATGCTAAATTGTTATAAATTACCACTGCTTACTCTAATTGCAAGAATTTATCCTAACTAAATTAAAAAAATGAGAATTTTGAGTTCCTTCCATTGAATAAAATTAAGTAAAAAGGGGTTGATACTATTGTAATAAAGTATTTTGGATTGATACTATAAATTATATATCATTCCTAATGAGATTATAAATATGGACCAGAGCATGTGCATCCCTAAATCTCTATCAAGATTGTAGGAGTGAAAATAATGATTATCAATCTTCCTACAGTTTTACTATCTCTATAGAACCTAGAATATTCAAAATTCATATGTCTAGACATGCCAATATTCAATTTCAATATTCCTACTTATTCTTCCATTCCTCCATCGAGGCTACATATTACACTTAATTTTAACTCTATGCATGACCATTGTATGCATTAAATGAAGAGTATGAATATTAAAAATATTAATACTTTCATTAAAAAATAAGAGTCTATATTAGTATTTAATAGGCTCTTTATAATATCTGCCAAAAATAACAGAACTAGCTTGACATGGCGGACAAAGCAAACAAATTCATATTCATTTTACTCATAGATGCACAAAGTATAAGAGAAGTAGCAAGAAGTTTTTTACTAGAAAGGATCAAAATATCTTCTATACACATCTTCTATAACCACTTAAAAATTGCTTATACAAAAACAGGCTAAATTCTTCTAGAGATTGTATCTCGCACTTCCTTAACCTCCTTTTGACTTTACTCTAAAGGGACACTAAAGAAACATATTGAAAAGTAATAAGGGGCTTAAATCCTAAAATAATAGAACTAATAATTATTTATAGTGTATATATGATTAGACTTAAGCGCCTCAAGCGCTGCGGCACTAGACAAGGTGGTACAACTACGGTGAGAAATGAACTAATATCTCGTTGGTTCAATATTAGCTCCAATGTGGCACTAGGTAACATGGCATGTTTTCTACCTGAATTAATGCTTCTTTCTGCTAAGTCAGCATGGCTCCACTACGGCTCCATAAAACATGGTGATCTGGCACTTAAAACAACAATATGATGCTACGACATTTGAGGGTTAGCGCTCTTGCATGAATTTTTTTAAGGTACCTAATATTACAGTGCTGATTTTGAGTGCAACAACACTGTACTGTGCTGCATTATTGACATTTGTGAACTGGAGCTCTTATAAATAGAGAAGTTTAGTGCCACCATGTTGAATTTGGCACTTTAATGTTGATCAATATGGTGATGCAGCAGTATTCTTATCGGCACTACAGCGCTGTCCCACACTTGCAATTTTTATTTTTTTCTTACAAAATTCCTGAACAAACACAACTTGAGTAGCACATTTTTGCTGAAGTTTATATAAATAAAATAGTATACAATTTATACTTATCAAATTTTCTCCAGCATAAGCTATTTTTTGTCCTCAAATAACACTTATATTCACTCCTTGATCACCTTAATAGCCAAAATAAAAATTGAGAATAAAATAGTATTAAAATAAAGGATAATACAATACAATCTTGAAGCTATTTGAAAAGAAAAAGTTATAATTCAAGTTTGAAAAGACATAATATTTATCCAAATGAGTCATCCTTATTAACACTATCTTTGAAAATATAAAATTGACTTATGAATATAAAATGAATAATGTAGTTTAGGGTTTAGCTACTCATAGTTATATAGGAATATCATTACTACACTATCATATGTACTAGATTACTTATTTTATCCTTTTGAGTTAAATAGTATGATGCAACTGAAATTAAGCTATAATTGATACCAATTTTTGAATGTACTCATCTTTTTTATTTTGATTATTTTTTCATATTTTTCACTTTATTAATTTGTAAAGTACATATTAATAATTTTGAATATCATTTTTGCATTCCTTTTCTTACAATCTTATTGAATTAATGTAAGGATTCAATAAATCTCTAGTTAAAGTTTCAAGCTTAACTATGATTTCCTTAATTTAAACTACTCATAACTATTCCTTAAACTTATTTATTCATTTTCAATTCAGCTACTAATATAAATTAATTTATAGTTTCTAAATTCAAAATTAAGTTAATAGCTTAAATGATCTAGATTAGTTAATTGTTAAGTTTTTAAATTATAAATTATTATGTAATGTTCATTCAAACTATAATATAGGATTTTATTATTATCCTAATTTTATATAATTTTGAATTATAATTTTTATTTTGGCTACATAAGTAATCAAGTACAATAACTATAAAGAATAATATGTAATAGTTTAAATATAAGAAAATTTAATCGGATGTAAACACCATAAAACAAATAAAGTATACTAATAGTAATTGTAAATAGATATAAGGTAAAACATCAAGCACAAGTAGGTTGCCGCCCATAAATGTTAAGTTTATAGTCATCAGTTAGAAGTACCTAAATTTATCAATTTGGCTGGGGTACGTCACAACCACTCCTTAGGTGGTTTCCACTAGGTTCTTTTCCTTTATGTTTAGAATAACTTCAGGATTGCTAGGCATATATCCAAAAGTTCTACTACTAAAAGAGATTACAAGCTATCTTAATTGAGTTTCTAAGTTTTTAATTGAAGCAGCTTTACTTTACAATTGAGTTCCTAATTGAATCACTACCTCTTCAAAAGGTGACATTCTATTCAAAAATTTATTTTTTTGGATTAAATCCTGGAGAGTAAGAAGTTCTAGGAGTCGCAACAGGTTATTGAGGATTATTCTAGTTTCCTTCTTGATTAGGTTGTCATGAATTCCACTGATTATTTCTACTAATATTATTTGATCAATTAAAATTAGGGTGGTTCCTCTAACTTTGACGTTAGGTATTAGAATAAGGATTATTTTATCTTCAAATTAAGTTCACATTTTTAATCCTTAAAGCACTAATATCCTCAACAAAATTTAGTTGAGTGTCTTCTAATTATATAGACGATCCAGATCCTGAGCTAGCAACAATAGTATCCAAATTTTTTGAAATAGTTGCTACCTATGTAGTAAGAATTAACAAATCATCTAGTTTATAGATTCTAGCTACTCTCTTAGGATACACCCTATTAGTAGGTCATTGAAAATTATTAGTAGTCATTTTCTCTATTAATTTATAAGCATCCTCAAATGACTTAGACATTAGAGATCCTCTAACGATAGCATCTATGATTGACCTAAGAGATCCTACTAGTCTATTATAAAAGGTTTGAATAACTAACCAATCAGCTAAAGTATGATGAGGGTATTTTCAAAGTATCTTCTTAAATCTCACTCACCTTTAATAAATTGATTCTCCTTCAAACTAGGCAAAGAAATGTTATCATTTCTAAGTTTAGCAGTTTTCATAGGTAATAAATACTTAGCTAGGAATTTGTGTCTCAACTCATTCTATGTGGTTATAGAGCCTAGAGGCAAAGAATTTAACTATGTTTTTATCTTGTATGTTAGAGAAAATAGAAACAATCTAAGTCTAATGATATTATCACTAATAACATTATACTTAAAAGTTATATAAATTTTTAAGAAATTAGCTAAATATAAGTTAGGATCTTCAATTAGAGTTACCCAAAACTGAGAATTTTGAATCATTTGGATAATGGAAAATTTCAATTGAAAATTATTAGCCTAGATAGTAGGTCTATTAATACTCAGATGGATTCTTTCTACTATAGAATTAGCATATTCACTAAGCGGTCTAGCATAGTCCTAGTCTTGAACTGGGTTAGACATTGTTAAAACCTTTTTGGTTTTTTGAATTTTTGTAAGGATCCATTTTATTTTTGGGTCAAATAATAAGGTCTCTTTACTAGATTTATCAAGCATACAATAAAGGTACAATAACTAAAAATTAGAAATTAAACAATCAAACATAATATTATTTAAATTTTAAAAATTTTTTAGCAAACAAAATAAAGATACAGATATAAGTGGGTCTAAATATGCAATTATTTTAATAATATAGTAAATTGTAATACATAAGTTATTTCCCTGGCAACAATGCCAAAAGCTTGATCGGGGTAAGGTGATAAGAGGTTAATGGTGAGCAAATGTTAAACTTGTTGAATTTGAAATATTTATAGGTTTTCCTCGATATAAAATTTATAACAATCCACCAATTTACACAAGTATAGCTACGAAATCAAGTAATAAAGTGACAGAATAGAGTATCAAATCCATGAGAAAGTGTTTTGTGAAATTGTAACAAAATTACTTCTACTACTCCTTATTCTAATTTCATGAATTTATCCTACTGAAATGAAAAATGAGATTTTTTGAGTTCCTGTCATTGAATGAAAATAAGTAAAATGGGGCTGATACTACTGTAATAAAGTATTTTGGACTGATGCATATAAATTATATATCTTTTTTAATGAGATTCTTAATTGTAAATGTGGATTACAGTATGTGCATCCCTAGATTTTTATCAAGCTTCTAAGGGTGAAAAGAAAGATTATCAGTCTTCCTATAATTTTGCTATCTCTAAAGAACCTAGAATATTCAAACATCCTATATCTAGGCATGCCAATTAATAAGTGTTAATAATGTTATATTTTATGTGTTAATTAGTCAATAAAAATGTGTTATTTAGTTATGTTTGTGCAAGAAAATATAAAAAATGGGCAAAATTTTTAAGTTTGGAACAACGTTGTGACATCAAACACAATACCACCATGGTGCCATCATTGACACTATCAAAGCGCATGAATATGGACATGGCAGTGCCCAGTCTCTATTTAATAGTGCCACAACATCGAAGGAGTCAGTGCCACAAAGCCTAATCTCTATCTGCATAGCTCGTAGACCCAAATTCTAATGTTGCTAAGTCAAGGGAGTGCCAAGCTAGTGTAGATCACAATGCTAAACTATCATTAGCACCATGGCACTATAGTTATAATTGTTCAGGCCACAATCTACCAGCAAAGCTATGGGTTAATTCTTTAAACAACCGATCCATTTCAACAAGTGCCACAAAAGAGGAATCCTTCGGCGCTGTGACGTTAGTTCATTTTATTGGTGTGTAGCGCAAGTGTATCAAGCGCCATGATGCTAGAATCCATTTTCAATATTTTTTATAAATAATCTATTTATAATATTAGTAAAGGAGTTCAGTCACTTATTTAATTTTAGTCTTTATAATGCTTCTCTAATTTTTTCCTAGGAGTGACAACTAAGGGAATTTAGAGAAATACTAGATACATTCCATTAGTGTTTGGCTTATATTGTGGAAGCAATTCCACAAGTTTAAGGAGCGTAAAGGAGATCATTAAACCATCCAGTGATACCTTTTCTTATGTATTTTCTTTCTTTTGTGTAATTACTGAAAATGAATATGCTTGACTTGTTCTTTATATCAGGCTAAATTTTCTAGTTTTGGATTGATGGTGTAAATGAAAGATGGAGTACTAATGAGTTTTCTTCATAAATAATTTTATGATGTTTTTAATATACCAAGTCTTCATTTAATGCACATAGTGGCAATATTTATAGTTAATATCAGGTGTAATGTGGAGCCTAGGAATAGAAAAGCAAGCATAATCAAGTATATTGGATTGATATCTTGTAAGCATAGACAAAGTGCTTATCATGTATCAAATTTATAGAGATGAGTTATCATTATGGGGTTTTAACAATACACACTTTACTTTGTCTTTTAAGATTTTTATAGGGTGACAAATTATGTGAGTTTATAGTGGTATTGAGGTTGAAATAATTTAATATATCCTTTGTCTCTTCATATTGGATGGAGCTATCGATGATGCATGTGATCTAAATAGCATCAATATAAAAAAGAATCATTATAAAATATATTGTATTTATATTCCATCAATCCAAAATAATTTATCCTAATAGCATTTAATTTAATTATTTTCTATATTAAATAAAGTTATTGAATATCAACCAAACTTATTATTATTGAGTAGGATAATTATTGTAAATGAAGTAGATAGTACTAGTATTTACAAGTAAACATTCTATCTCATGGGATCATTACTCTACTATATCATTATATTCCTTGATTCAGCACATACACTTACATACATTAAGTGGGATTTTTATATCAAAGAAAATCTAAACATTATTTAGGGATTAATAGAGCCCTAAATTATTTTCATAATTCTTATCAAGTTTTTGGTGCCATTATTGGGGAAGAATTTATTTTATTTGTTAATTTTTTATATTGTTGAATTAATGTTATGTGAGAGGGAGATGGCTACCATTTGACTCTTCCACTATTAATAGAATCCTTAAAAGTGCTAGGTGAATTTGATGAATATTTCTCAGTTATCCATGAACCTTTTGATTCCCAAGAAATTATAAACTTACTTTGTGGACCAAACAGTAGAGCTAGGTGGAATACTAGAGAAGTAAGAATCATATATTTTCATGCTCCAATATGACTCAAACCTCTAAGGCTTAGCACTATTTCATCTTCACTCGTATATGTCACTCTCTAGGATTTATATTGAATAAATTATATCTTTCTTTCAATCATTAACTAGAGCTTACAAATAAATAGTAGAAAGAAATATGATTGCAATCCTATCTTATCTAGAGCCTCATATCATAGGATCCTTACCCTTTTCAGAAAATATACAAAACTATGTAATGAGCACAACCCAACAAGTAACTAAAATCATACAGCTGAAATCAATGCAAGATAAAAGAGAACAAATGATATAAATCATATAAAGAACTATATGCATCAATATCTATACTAATTATCAGCATCAATTTATCCTTCTATAGTCCATCATATGTCAATCTATTACATCATCAATCACAGTATCAGTAACAGTCAATAGTACTAATGCTAGTAATAATATTAGTATCATGATTAATAATATTAAATAATATTAATGATAGAAAATAATATTAGTGTCAGTCATAATATCAGTATAGAGTTCAAAGTAGTATCAGTATAAGTACTGAGATATTTAATGAGTGTATCTTAAGAGTATCTTGCTCCTATACTTATGGCTCCTAATCAGTCACCCATTATACCACCTAATCAATGTACTCCTTATAACTCCCCTTGAATCATATAAATTAGTCACCCTGACTCCTTATAACTCCTAATCAATCTCCAACTCCTTATGACTCCCAATTTATGAATCACATGGATCAATAGGATATCAGGTGGATTTATCATATCATATAAATGATATCATTAAGTACTTCATCTAAAATGCAATAAAATAATATCAAATCATTTAGAATGATTAAATCTATAATATATCCAAATTTACAATATAAAAGTTTATGAAATTAGGAGATAATGCAATTTTGACAAATATTGAAGAAATAAAATCCATAGAAATCAAAATCATTGAAAATAGAAGTAAGAGATTAGTCACTTATAATTAATATAATAATATCTCTAATAGGAATGGCTAACAAATAAGATCTAAAGTCTTTGCTCTCTCCTCTCTCTTCTTCCCCTTTTTTATTTTTTTCCTGGCCAAACAATCAAGTGAGGGAGTCGATTGGGTGAGACAAGGATATTTATAAATATATATACATAAATACTATTCATGGCCTAGCACAATAGTACTCACTAGATCAGCGCTAAAGCCCTCTACTTTAGAATTTTTATATTTTTCAAAAACAATTTCAAATATTTGAGTTATTATAATCTCCCCACCTTTAAAAAATGTCATCCTTGACATTTTTATATCATTCCATGAGAGACAAAAATAGAATGCTCAAAATATAATTTCAAACTCAAGTCAACTAATTATAAATTTGAAATCACATTTCTATTTCACTCATAAGCTCTATCTATATTTTAATTCTTTTAATAACCATTGCTCTGATATAATTTTGTTATAATTAAGTATTTATATTTGAAGAATTACATCGGTCTTTCAGTAATTCAATTAGAGCTTACCAATGAATAATGAAAAAAAATATGATTGCATTTTTGTCTTGTCTGGTGCCTCATATCATAGGATCCTTACCCTTTTTAGAAAACATACAAAATCACATAATGAGCATATAGCCCAACAAGTAACTATCTTACAGTTGTAATCAATGTATGATAAAAGAGAATAATATGCTATAAATCATATAAAGAAATATATGCATTAATATCTATACTAATTATCAGTATCAATTTATCCTTCTATTGTTCATCACATCTCAATCTATTATATCATCAATCATAGTATTAGTAATAGTTAACAGTACTAATGCCAGTAATAATATTAGTATTATAATCAATAATGTTAAATAGTATCAATGATAGAAAATAATATTAATATGAGTTGAAATATCAGTATAGTTCATAGCAGTGTAGGTATCAAACTTAAGAGTATCTTACTCCTACACTTATGATTCCAAATTAGTCACCCTTTATAACTCCCAATCAATATACTCCTTATGACTCCCCTTAAATCACATGAATCAGTTGCCCTGACTCCTTATTACTCCCAATCAATCTCTAGCTCCTTATGACTCCTAATTTATGAATAACATGGATAAGTACGATATCACATGGAGTTATCATATCATGTATCAGGTATCATTCATTGCTTTACCTAAAATGTAATAAACTATCATTCAAAATGATCAAATCTATAACAGATCCAAATTTTCATGGTGAAAGATTATGAAATTAGGAGATAATGTATTTTTGTCAAATGTTGGAGAAATAAAATCCATAAAAATCAAAATGATTGAAAATAAAAGAGATCAGTCACTTATAATGAATATAATAAAATTTGTAACATGAATGGCTAATAAATATAATCCAAAGACTTTTCTCTATCCTCTCTCTTCTTCCCCTCTTTTTATCTCTTCCTGGCCAAGTAATCAAGTGAGAGAGTCAGTGGGGTGAGACAAGGATATTTATAAATATATATACATAAATACTGTTCATGTCCTAGTGCCGCTACGCTCACTAGATCTACACTAAAGCGCTCTACTTCAAAAATTTTATATACTTTTAAAAAAAAAAGTTTACATATTTGAGTTATTATAATATTCTCCCTAGTAAAAATTTTAGTGAAGTAATTAAGGAGAGATCCCTCCTAAATTTTTCCATTCAAAAGGGCTATATAATTAACTTTGAAAAGTTGATCCTATCTTCCCTTACATACATTATGAGGGGATCCACTTCAGTGGGTCTAGGCCATCCTTCTTTAATTTATGTTCTTTATGTAGCAGTAAGAGTGAGGGGTAATCAAAATGATGAATAGTTATTCCCCATTACTACTCTTATTATGGGTAAAATTCTGAGTTTTAAACAATCTAATAGAGAAGAGATGGATCCTAGTAAGCCCAAGTCTTTTAGCAGGGTAGGAAGCATTAGCAGTAGGAAGAGTGCAAGGACTCTTAAATACTTAAGTGATCAGGTGACAAATTTGAGTGGGAAGATGGATAAAGTCACCAAATTTTGTAAGGAAACGAAAGATTGGTGGTTTGATATAAAGAAACGAATTGCACATACTATGGACTAGATAAAGAGATATTACAGCTATACATCTGATTTTAATGAAGCTCTGGTTGGTATGTTTAGAAGCATCCCATTTGTAGAAAGGCCCGATCAGTATGAAGCTTTGGTTTGATTACCCTTCTATACATGAGTATCCATATTTGTATGACATCTTGGAGAGAGAGATGACGAGGAGGAAGAAGATGAGGAAGATTCTGATTCTGAAGGGTAGGCTTAAGAGATAGAAAGAGTGAGTGAGAGATTGATGTTTGTAGTTTATTTTATTGTAATTTTATTTTATTATTTTATATCTTTATTTATAGTCTGGTTGAAGATTATAAACTTAGCACTGCTTGGGAGGTAATAGAACTTTAGGTTTAGTTAGTTATCTAGTCTGGTTGAAGACTATAAACTTAGTGCTTCTGGGAGGCAACCCATGTATGTGTTATGTTAGTATCAGTCATATTTATGTTATGAATGTTATGTTATTTTTAACACATGTTTTGTATGCTTTTTATTATTTATATGAAAGCATGCGTTTATAATATTTATGTATTTATTTATATATTAGCAAATCCAATTCACTCTTAAATTATAATTATCCTTCAATTATTGTTATATTATGAATATTTAATTAACCTTTAAAAAAGTGATAATTAAAAATTTTGAAATTTTTGATAATAATAAAACCTTGTATCCTAATTTGAGTGAACTTTATTTATACTTTACAAGTTGAAAAAACTAATACTTAACTCATTCAATCATTTAAGCTATTATCCTAATTTTAATTTAGAAGCTATAAATTTATAAATTTAACTTTTAAAAAGTGTAAGATGAATAATTAATATTAAAAATTAGATATGAGTAGATTAAAATTTAAAATCATTGCAAACCTGAAGATCAAATTAATAATCTAATCAAATCAATGCATTAAAATTATTAAGACTGCATGAGAATCCTAAAGTAAAAGCTGATATTAAAATTTATTCATTATGCACTCCACAAAAAAAAGGAAAAAAACTAGAAATAGTTCTTAAAAAGAAAAAGAAATGGAAAATATCAAAAGAAAAAAGATGAGTGCATGAAAAATTGGTATCAGTGAAAGCTTAAATTTTGAAATACAATCTTATACAAAAATTATAATGGATAAGATGAGAAAGAGCTAATGCAAGGGAAGGTGAACTAATTAAAGTATAATTTTAACTACAACTACATCCAATTATTAAAAAAATATTATTCACTTCAATATTCAAAAATTAAAGATTAAATTTGTAACTTATAATTTTAAATTAGATAAATAGAAGAATGATTTATTAAATTTAACTATTAGTATTTTTTCAAATTAGAAGTATAACTTTGGTTCATTTTTACTAATTATAAATAGTAATGTATTATCCTATATTTTAAAATTTTTTAATAATCACTTTTTATTTTGGTTAATCACTAAATCAGAATTATAAACTTTTCTTTGCATGAGGACAAACAATAGTCCCGTCTCTAGTTTGGAAGGATTTGATAAGTGTAAATAATTTTATATTTTATATGATAATTTGTCAGTAAAAATGAGTTATTCTAGTTATGTTTATATAGAAAAATATATAAAATAGATAAAATTTTTATGTATGGTAAAACATTGCGGCGTCGAACACTATACCACCACAACGCCATCATTGAAACTATCAGAGTGTTCGAATAAAGACATTGCGACGCCCAGTGTCTATTTGAGAGTGTCGCAACATCCGAGGATTCAACGCTATAAAGCCCAACCTCTGTCTGCACAGCACCGCAATGCCAAATTTTGGTGCTACTAAGTCAAGGGAGTACAACGTGGACATCACAGCACTCAAACTTCAGCAGCACCGCAACACTATACTTGTAACTGTTCAGGTAATGATCTACTAGCAAAGTAATATGTCAATTCATTAAATAGCATGTTCATGTCAGCAAGCACCATAGTGGAGGAAACCTTCAGCACTACGACATTAATTCATTTTATGGGCGCTGCAGTGCAAGTTTATCTAGCGCCTTAATGCCAAAATTTATTTTTTGTATTTTGCTATAAATAGTTTAACATTACTGCTAGTAAAAGAAGTCAGTCACTTATTTAATTTCAGTCTTTATAGTGCTTCTTTGATTTTCCTTTAGGAGTGATAACAAAGGGGATTTAGAGAAGTATTAGATAAATTATATTAGAATGTTTGGCTTGTGTTTATGAAAACAATTATGCAAGTTTAAGGAAGAGAGTAGAGGAGATCATTGAACCATATGGTGATATCTTTTCTTATGTACTTTCTTTTTTTATGTAATTAATAAAAATAAATACACATTACTTATTCTTTGTGTCTTGTTAAATTCTCTAGCTTTGGATTGATTATGTAAATAAAATATGGAGTACTAATGAGTTCTCTTCATTAATAATTTCATGAAGTTTTTAATATACTAGGTCTTCATTTAATGCACATAGTGGTCATATGTAGTTAATATTATGTGTATTATTGATTGCAGGATTAGGAAAGTAGGCATAACTAGTATGTTGGATTGGTATGATATCATTATAGGCATAATGCTTGTCATGTATCAAATTTATAGCGATGAATTATCATGAGGAGTTTTAACAGTATGTGCTTTGCTTAATCTCCTAAGATTTTCATAGGATGATAGATTATGGGAGTTTAGTGTGGTATTGAGGTTCTCTTAACACTTGACTAAGTGGTTAGTGAAGCATATGCTTTGAATAATATCAATATTAAAAAAGAATCATTAGGAAATATATTATATTTACATTCCATAAATCAAAAATATATTATCCCAATAGTGTTTCATTTAATTATTTTTTAAATTTAAATTAAGTGATAGAATCTCCACCAAAACTTATTTTTATTGAGTACGATGATTATTGTAGTTGAGAAAGAAAATACTAGTATTTGCAAGTATTCTTCTTCATGGGATTGATACTCCACTCTATCACTATATTAATTGATTTAGCATATATACTTGCGTATATTAAGTTAGATTTTTATAATTTTGATATCAAAGAAAACTTAAGCATTGATTAGGGAATGATAAAAAATCTCTGCCAACATTATTAAGGCTTTCTTGAGCTCAATTTTAATACAAAAAGTATTAGAGGTAGTATTGAACTCTTTATAAACATCATTAACGAGGAAAATATTGTCAACTATGTCATTCCAACCAATAAAAATAGATTGAGATGGTTGTATTAATTTCGGAAGAAGGACCTTGAGCCTATTAGCAAGAAGTTATTTTCACAATTCTTTACGTTACTCCACCCCCCCCATTACCAATATTCCTAATTATTCTTGCATTCCTCCATTGAAGCTATACATCACACTAAGTTTTAATTACCCACAAGGCCATTATATGTATTAAATAAATAAAGGGAGACATTAAAAATATCAATAATTTTATTAAAGAACAAGAGGCTATATTAGTACTTAATATGCTTTTTACAATATCATCCCAAAATAACATAACTAGCTAGACATGAAAGAAATGATAAAAAAATTCATATTCATTTTACTCATAGAAGAATAAAGTACAACAGAACTAGCAAGAAGTTCATCACCAAGAAGGATAAAAATATCTTCTATACACTCTATCCACCACTTAAAGAGTTACTTACACAAACCCATGCTAAACTCTCCCAAAGATTATAGCTTGTGCTTTCCTTGCCTCTCTTAGACTTTATTCTAAAGGGGAACTAAAGAAACACACTAAAAAATTTAAATTTTCACTCAAGAGGTTGAACTCCCAAAATAATAAAACTAATAACTATTTATAGTAAGTACATGATTAGACTCAGGTACTATGGCAATGGATAAGATGGAACAATAGTAGTGAGAAATGAACTAGTACCTCAGTGCTGTAGTGTTGGTTTCACTACGGTGTTGGATGATGTGGCATGATTATTTCCTGAATCAGTGCATATTTTCTTTTGGTTAGAGTATCTATTAGAAGTTTTAACTACTCCACCATAGTGTCATAAAACATGAGCACTATAATGCTTGAAATGATAATCCGGTGCTATAGCATTCCAGAGCTGGAGCTCTTACGTGAATTTTTCTGAGACACCCAAAGATGCAGTGATGATTTTGAGCATAGCAGTGCTGCGATGTGCTACAATGCTAAAAGTTATGATGCAAAGGTGCTTGTAAATAGAGAAGGTTAGTGTCACCACATTGAATTTGGCACTTTGGCATTGATCGATACGATGTTGTAGCGTTATTCTTGTCGGTGCTGCGGCATTGTCCAACACTTATAATTTTTCTTTTTCTTGTATAATTCCTATATAAACATAACTAAAATAATACATTTTTATTGAATTTTATGTAACAAAAATAATATATAATTTATACTTATTATATATCTAGCTAAATATCTTAATTTTGGGCTAATGATATAAAACTATAGCAAGTACTAATATTGACTCTTGTGCCTTGAATTAGTTTACATATATTTTCAATATCACTTATTCTTAATTTAATACATATAATGGCCGTGCATGTAGTTAATATCTAGTGTGATATATTATCTCGACTGAGAAATATTAGAATAAATATGAGTAAAAAAATAGAATGCTGGCATATCTAGATATAAGATGCTTAACCTTCTAAGTTTTATGGAGAAATTATAATTGTTAGAAGGACAAAAACCTTTCTTTTCACCCCTACCAGCTTGATAGAGATCTAGGGATACATATGCTCTAATCCCCATCTAAAAATTAAGAGTCTCATTAGGAAAACTATATTATTTTGCAATCATGAGTCCAATACACTTTATTTGTGTTATTATTTTTTAATCTTGTGAGTCTCCATTAAGTGGAAAAAACTAAAAAATAATCATATTTAGTTAATAGGATATCTCGTGTAACTATATTAGATAGTAGTATTTTAGTTATTCTTAGGTAGAGCACTTCCTCGTGGGTCGACACTCTTCTCTATCACTTTATAACTTAATTTGTATGTATACTTATGTATCTAATAGGATTTTTTTATTATTATATAAAAAAACCAAAGCATATTCAAAATTGCACGCTAGCTCTATATGTAGCGACCATTAGCTAGTCTGCACATTAAATTTTTGGCACCATTTCTGGGAAGTAACGTACATATTATTATTTTAAACTATATTATTGAACTTGTTGTATAGTTAGACCTAGTTATATCATGTATCTTTATTTTATAGTTCTTGTTTAGACTTAAAAAAAAAGGAAAAAATTACTGATTTTTTAGTTTTGTTTTTACTTTTTTGTTGCATTATTGCTGCATGCTTAGTAGATTTAGTAAGGAGCTCTTGTTGTTTGATTTTGAGATAGAAAGACCCATACAAAAATAAAATAAAAAAAGATATAAAGATGTCAGATTTAGTTCAAGATCATGACAAGCCTAGACCTCTTAGAAAGTATGTTAACCTTGTAGTAGAAGGAATCTATTAGAGTATCAATAGATTTACTATTCAGATTAAGAACTTTTAATTGAAATCCAACATAAGTCAGATGGTTCAAAATTACCAGTTTGGGGGAACTCCTATTAAGGATCCCAACCTACACTTAGCTAGCTTTTTAGAAATCCGTGTAAAAGACTTTGATTGTTTGTTTGACTTTTTGTCATTTTCTATATTTTTTAGTGTCGCAGTTCTATTCCCTTGAGTGTAGTAGTGCTCACAATGTTTTTATATAGAATGTTCATTTTCATTTTTTTTAATGCATTATTTCTCCTATCTCCAAGTTTTTGCACATTTCTTATTTGTGTCGTGTAAGCAATGGCCCCAAAATATTTGGCAATAAGAAGCGCACTTTATCACCTTTGGAAAGAGCATATTAATTTCTACTAAGGATGATTGAAGGTATGAGACGATAGTGGTAAACAAATAGTTGATCCCTGAGAGAGGCTTCCAGAACCTTGGTGAGCATGTTTTATGCAAATGATAATAAATCGGGGTTGGGAGTAGTTTTGTGAGGAAATGTTTACTGCGGTGGTGCATGTAGTGAGGGAGTTTTTTGCTTAATGGGAAAGAAACTGTGGATAATAAGTGTTACGTGTAAGGTAAGTGGGTACCCTTTGATCTTGTAACTATCAATCATCTGTATAAGCTTCAAAATTTTGAGTTTGATGAGTACACCCCTTTTTTGGATCTTATGATTCTAAGAAAATTCTAAGAGTATTGTGTGAGCCTAATAGTGGAGCTATATAAAGGAAGAGGGAGATTAAAATTAATAATTTTCACGTATGTTGCTTAGCCAAACTATTAAAAGCTTTGCATTACATTATTTATTCTCGACTTTCTCTAGAAAAAATATTTGTGAGGTACCCAAAGACTGTGTTGTTCTAAATTATGCTAGTCAGGTTGGTTACACTATTAATGTGAGAAAGCTTATTCATTCTTCTTTGACTAACATTATTATAGCTATTACTTCTGTGGACTTAAGGCATCTTTCTCTTATTTATGCTTTGTGTATAAATGTTGGTGTGAGGGGAGATCCTGATGAAGATGAAATTTTCCTATTTCAACCCTCACTTCAGAGGTTAAAGAGACTAGATGTAGAGGAGGGTGGCCTTAGTGAGCCTCATATTTTTGGTAGGCCCAGCAACAATAGTAATAGGGATTCTAAGACTCCTAAATCTTTAGTTGAATAGGTGGCTAAATTGAAGGAGCATATAGAGGGTCTGACCAAATTTAAAGAGGAGAGTAGAGAATGACAAGCTCACTACCTGGGTATATAGCAAAAGCATTAACACTATACAACTGAATTTAATGAGGCTTTAATAGGGATTTTTAGGAGGAGCCCTTTTATGGAGAATTTAGATTAGTGGCATTTCCCTACTGCTCCATAGTACCAGTTATTTGTTTGGACCTAGCCTTATGATGATGGGGAGGGGGATTGTGACTCAGAGTGATGGGAGTCTTTTTTTTTTTCATTGCTTATTCTTGATAGGCTAGAGAGAGAGAGAGAGAGAGAGAGAGAGAGGAATGTTGGATATTGCTTTTATTTGTAGGTTATTTTTCTTTTATTCATTTTTCAATCCTTTTTCTTTGAGGAATCCCTATGGTGTTGTGGCTTTGATGTGATGTGATATTGATGTTGTGTAGTGGCTATGGGAGCCATTATTATTGACAGATGAGAACATATCTTGTGGATCTTAGATGGAGATGGATTAGGATAAGAGTGCTTTATTCATTGGTTATCTTGTGTTTGTTTATATAATTATATTACAGTGCCTATGAGCTTATTATCATTCACATGATAGGCATGTTTATTTTTCATTCAGTTTTTTACTAATTCTTGTTCAATTTATTATTATTGTTTTAATTACATTTAATTCCAAATTCTTGTATATACTTAACTATTATGTATTATTCTCTACATAGCGCTTGCACATTGATTACTTATTTTGCTAGAATAAAAATTACAATTAAAAATTATGTAAAATTAAAATATTAATAAAACTCTAGATGATAGTTTGAATGAACAATTCATAATAATTCATAATTTGAAAAGCTTAATAATTAACTAATACATATCACTTGAGCAATTATTTTATTTTGATTTTAGAAACTATACACTAATGCAATGACTACTGAGTTGAAGAATGCATAATTGAGTTTAGGAAAATAATTGGGTAGCTTAAATTAGGTAGATCATAGTAAACTTAAATATAAAAATAGTAATCTTACTAAATCCCGATATAAAATCAATTAGAATTATGGGAAGATGCAAGTATAATTGATATTTATAATCATTAAATATGTACTCCATAATTATGAAAAGTAAAATATGAAAAATGAAAGGAAAACTTTCATTAAGAAAAAAGGTGAGTTCATTCAAAAATTAGTATTAGTTAAATCTCAAGTCAATAAACATCCTAATATTTTATATTAAATAGGATAAGGTGAGCGTACTAATATATATGATAGTGTACTAATGAACTTTCAATTTAACTACAAACACAACTAATTCCTAAATAATATATTATTCACTTCTGAAATCAGAAGTCAAATTTACACATACAATCATAGTGGATAGGTTTAATGCAAGTAATAGTAGGGGTGACTAAATTGGATAATTATTATGACCTTTTAAATTAAAATTATAATTTTGATAATTCCAAATTACTTCTTTCCATTGATATATTATATTATATTTTAGTAATTTTAAATTATAAAATTTTACTTTGACTATTAAGTTAATTAATAGGAGATATCATCATTACTTTAGGACAGGAGCTTAAGCTAGGGCAAATTTATTAAGTATAAATTATGTACTATTCATTATCTTAAAATTCAATAGAAATATTTTTTTTTAGTTATGTTATGCAGGAAATATCAGGAGAAGGCAAACATTAATAAGTGTTGAATTAGCCCCACAATGCCAACATATTCTATGTCACAACCTTCTCATCTATAATAAGCCAATGCCTTATTCAGACATGCAGTGCTAGCCACTCGAGAACTCAAGGTAAAATCAGCGCCCAAGAAGATCCAAGGTCAATGCCGCAATGCTCCATAGCACTGTAACGCTTTATTGGATTAAAAATCTATGCCACAACACTTGAATCTTAGAAATTTGAACTTTAGAGTGTCGATCATCATAATGCCTTAGCATCGGCTTACACTTTTAAGTGCAGTAGTGTTGACCTCAATTTTGTATGAGGTCACTAGGACCCACCTAGGTTTCTTTTGGTGAACTAGTGATCACAGGCTCTCACTTGTCGAACATATAGTTCCCAATCAAATACAAATCAGACTCTTGATTAAATTCCAATCCAACTTTCGATCAATCTTTAATCATTTTCCAATCAAATTTCGATCACACTCCAATCTAGTTCACAATCTACGCTTCAATCAAATATTCAATCACATTTTAGTCCAGTTTCAATTCAAACTACAAACATTCAATTTTTAAAGAATCATCAATCAAAACTTGTTTGATTTTTATCAAACAAACTCAATCAAGTGATATAGAATTGTGTTAATTCAACTCAAATGAAACATAATTTAATGCTCAATGATTTTGATCGACTCATTCTAAATACAATCGACCCAAATCTAGCTCGAATCGGAGTCATTTAGCTTTAATCTTATATAATTTGAGGTTCCACATCTTTGATTGATTTGATTCAATCTATTTAAGCACAATCTATATTAAATCGTTATCGACTAATCCAAGTTAATTTAATCGACATAATTTGAATCTAAAATTTGAAGATTTGACATGGCTAATTCAGCTTTTATTGACAATTTAGCTCTCAAAACCCCCCCTTTAAAGCATGAATTAATTTAAGCCATTGATTTGAATCAAAGAGAGGGGGTAAGATCATCATATTATTTGACTTCTTCATATTTTAGGTTAAGAATAGATGAATTAGGGCCGGCCAGGAGATGGGATGCCGCTCTCATTTCACGATTCTATCTTTGTATGCAACCGCCTCTGGATAAAGCTCTCCCTCTCATCCTCACGGCAGCTCTCTCTCGCTCTCACTCTCTCACCCGTTCTTGGAGCTGCTAGGGCCGGCCGGTTGGAGTCTCGATTTATGCCTTCCCTCCTTCTCTTATAGCAAATTTCAAAATAAAAAAGTGATCAAATTGATTTTGTTCAAGATGAAAAGATGAGGGATTATTGCAGTTTTACAACAACAACTGTGGTGGTATGGTCAACACTACTTCACCATGGAATATATATTTTTTTCTCCTGATTCTGTTTCTTTAAGCACCACGTCAGTTAATCTTTTCCTTCTTATTCTTTAATAACTTTTCTCTAGATATGATCAAGATTGATTTCTGTAATTCTTCTTTAAATAAAGATTAAGGTGACGATAATAGATTTGGAATCTTCTCTACAAAGAGATTTCTATGAAAAGAGAATTTTTTATGCTTTGGTAATTTGAATAATCCGGATCTCAAGAGACATCTGAGATTTCATGGAATGTGTTCTTTCATATTTCATCCCTTCCCTTGAAGTTTGTTTTGGTTAGCTTATGTTTCAGTTAAAATGCATTTCCATAATTGTGAATATGAATATTTTCAATTTCCATCTATAGATTTAAAATAAAGGCTATTGTCTATGCCTTTAAAAAAAAGTATGAGATCTATTGGTTAATTCTAATTTCCATTTTCATAGACTCTTTTACAACTATAGTTTGGAATATTATTTAAACAATTTTATAGCTCTGACTTCAAGCAGCAATCACGCATGAATTTTGCAATAATTGTAAAGGTTATACTAGTGCCAAAGATACTTGTATGTGAATTTAGTCCAAGAAGCTTTAAAGTTTGATTTCATAGGCAAGTAAAAGAAAACACGCTTAGAGTTATGTATTGAAATCATTTAATGTTATAGATAATTTCTTCTTCTATTTTTGTTTTAAGATCTATTTAGATTATTGTGACAAAGTAGTTTGAGGCTCCAAATAATTTGTTTGTTCCCTTGTTTTGATAAAGATAGATATAGAGATTTCTAATTTTTCCCATTATTTTTGTGAAGATTTAGTACAGATTTGTTTTATCATGTGAATGCTCTAGGATTAAATGGAATTCTCTTATTCCTTTTTGTGAAGATTCAGCACAGATATTTGTCATATAAATATGTTTTGTTATGACTCATTCCGATGTCATTTATGATGAAATATTCTTGCTCTCTCTCAAAGATTGAAATGGCGAGGTTGGTTTTCTTGCCCTCTTACCTTAGAGATTCAACATTTGATTACCTGGATGTATTGATTTGTTAGAAATAAATGGTGGATATTAAAGTAATACAACTAGCAGCATGCTATAGAGTAGCTTTTGAGATTTACAATTATTTGTATTAGTGATCCTATCACTTTATTGTAGGTTGATGATCATGTTTTGGTGCGTAAATTTGTATAGATGTAATGGAAACCGCTAGTTGATATACGAATTTGCTAATAAATCTAATCAACTACTTCATTTCAACCATTAGTTTCTTATCGAATGTCTATGGAGATGGAGGATTAAAGTAATGTTGCTTTTGTTTTCATTTCTAACATTAATTGAATGTTTATTAGTTGTCTGCTCCTAATTTAAAGGCTGTCTACTCTAATACATCTTGTAGAATTTATTGTCTTCTACTAGACAAATTATAAAGCAAGCTGTTGATTCATTTTTTTGCAAATTCTGTTATACGAAATGAATTTTGATTGAAATAAAGAAGTCTTCATATACTCGTGCTTCAATACTGACCAGATTTGTATGGCTATGTTTCTTACCTTTTGACTATCTTGATGGCAAAAGGAGCCTTATGTTGTGTTTTGGGAAAAGAGTGTGTTAGGATTTCTTTCCATCTAGAAGCATGTATATTGAAATTATTTCTTGCAATGTAACATACATTTTTGAAATTGCCTTAATAATTTGATTTGATTCATATTTTTACATATTCATTTATGTGTTAATTAATAGAAGCTTCTATACTCCTATACATGATATTCTATCACTCCTTTCTCTCTTCGTGTTTTTGTGAGGTATTGATGGAGCTGATTGGAAGGTAAAGCCAAGGAGCTTCAGTCACCCCGTTTTTTCCAAACAGGGTTCTTCGGTCGGAATCACTGTTGACTAGCTCCGGTGATCAGGTAAGTTTTCTTAAAACTTAGAAGACCATAGGGCTCCTATATTTCCCTGTTGAGTTATTCTCCTTAAGTTCTTGCAGTAACTCCTGCATTTAGTTAATATTTGTTTTCTTATTTTTACAAATTCAAAACCCATCGACATAGCT
The DNA here is from genome assembly GCA_019925795.1 of Dendrobium chrysotoxum. NCBI lineage: Eukaryota > Viridiplantae > Streptophyta > Magnoliopsida > Asparagales > Orchidaceae > Dendrobium > Dendrobium chrysotoxum. The sequence continues at coordinate 45,500,245 of CM034303.1, forward strand.
TGTTTACATTTATGTATATATATAAGGGTTAGAAAGACATTGATTCGAACCCATTAAACATAGTGTCATTTAAGGACAATAATTAAGGATGAGCCTTAGAGAACTTAGGCAAATTCTAGGATCTACATATATATCCTTTAGGGATGAAACATAGAAAACTTAGTGACACATAAGCCCATTGAAAAATATTCATTTTAATTAAGCATTATTAAGCCAAATAATTAATTAATTCCTTAATTAAGAATTAAAAATTTCCAAAATTATAAAAAAATCAAATTTAAATTCAATTAACTTGAAATTTAAACCCCTTGAGTTTAATAACCTTCCATGCTCTAGGGAAAGTTCTCACTAAAATTTGAACCCTTCAAACCCCTTAAACCTCTTAAGATTAAGCCTTAATTAAGCCCTTAAAACTTCAAAAAATTTAATAAATCGAATTTAAATCACAAAGATATACATAATATCTCAAATTAATCAGAATTGAACCCTTAATACAAGAAAATTAAAACCCCCTTGATTTGACATTAAATTTAAGCTTAATTGAATTTTAAATAAAAAAGAATATTTAATCAATTTAATTAATTAAAAATAATTAAAATTTTCAAAAATCTCTCAAACAATTGATAATCTCTCCTTAGATCATTCCTGTTCTTTGGAAGTGATTTCAAGAAGTTTGGAGATCATTTGGATTCAAATCATCAAAAGCCCCTTAATTAAACAACTAAATAAATCAAATAAATCTCAAATTTTGAAAAATCATAACTATTTCTAGAAAATCTCAAATTGACCAAATTCAAAGGCATTCAACTCAAATAAAAATCTAATATTTATCAAAAATATCAAACCTTCAAAAATCAGTCAAAGTCAAAAAGTCAACGATCCGGTTAAGCTTAAGTCAAAATCAAGTCAAAACTTCAAACCTTCAAAACTAAATATCCAAAAATCCAAATTCAGCATACTTACAGTCTACTGATCATCTTAAAGTCTAATATTTTAATAAAATTATAATTTTCCAGAAATCATTCTTAATTTAAAATTCAAATTTTAACCCCTTTAATTGAATATATTAAATAATTCAAATAACTTCAAAAATTAAATATTTGATTTAAAAATCCAGAAAACTCCAATCTAACTTTAAAACCAATAATCAATCAACCTTAATTGAGATTCATAAAATTTGAAACCTTAAATCAAATCTAACTCATTTAATTATACCGGGTACCACTCGGTAACCCAGGCCTACAAGGCTAATAAATTAGCCCCAATGAAGGTGAAAAAAACTTCATGGCCTCGGTGAGCAACAAAGGTAGTATCCAACAAATAATTAAGATTCGATTTTAAAATCAATTTCAAATCATTAAGACTTAAACTTTAACCTAAATCTTTCCTTAAACCTTTCAACCAACTAGAACATTAAACAACTTCAACCAATTACCCGATACAGAACATACCTAAACCACATAGCCTGCTACACATACCTAGATTGACTTGCAAGGATATGAACTCTAGCTTCATGTTAGGCTGGTGTTTCTTTTTATTTATGAGATATATTGATATGCACACAAAATGAGAGTGACATCCTAGGTTAAATAACATAGACATAGGTTCACTACCCACAGACCTGTGCATTTCACACTTGTCAGCCTAGGATTAGGTCCCCAGCCGCTTGGCCTACGAGGTCCCCTTGAATAAGGTAACCCATGGTTGCTAACAAGGATCCTCTGGTCGGCACTCGACTAAGTAGGCTAAGGACACCGACGAACCCGGGACAATGGAAAACCATGGGATCTTGACCGGGGATGTCACACCAACTTGATAGGTTAGTCTCTACCCTCACTTTTTGGGCATTCTCTTGATCTGGTGATCAAGGATATAAGCCATAACTTTCTAATAAAATTGATCATTTGAACATTATACTTCTTTCCTTCAATTTCAAGCTCAATACATAGGATAGACTGGGGCACTTCTGAATTATTTCAGAATCCCAGGTGCCTCCTACTCTTTTCCTTTGACTCTAAAAATAAGTGTTTAATTTTAATCCAATCCCATTTGAAATTCCATGCCCTACATCCTTTGATATCAATCTTTAAAATCTAAAAAAAATTTGTATCACTATTTTAATCGAGAGTATTCATAAAAATTTTCTAGTTTCCTACGATGTAATTAACTACGAGGGCTTACGCTCATAGGAGTTTTAAAAACCTAGACCTGATTTTCAAAATCAAATTTTTTTCAAAACCCTTAATTAATTACCTTTGGGAAATCAAACAAAAAATGACGATCTTTATCTTCATACTTGAGTAATTAACAATGAATAATATTTTATTCCTTTGGGATGATATATCATTTATTAATATAATTTTAAATATGAAATCAACAATAATTTATCCAGATTATCGTAACCAGATATTTGAAAGAACTTCATTTTGATCCTTTGGGATCATATGTGGTTTCCTCCTAAATCTAGCTACGATATTCAGGATCAGATTTATAATTCTAAATTTGAACCCATTAGGAGATTTTATCTCTACCATTCGAGGTAGTATATCATCACTAATGGATGTTCAATTTTAGAATTGAAATTTAAATATCAATTTTAGATCATCCCCAAAGATAAGTAACCTTTTCAGAACTACTTTTTAAATCAAACAAAAAATGGCAACTCCGCTGGGGATAATCTCTCTCTCCATCTTTAATAGCGGTACAAATTTTGTTGCATCGGTAGTTTTGACTACCTTTCTTCCATTGGTCCCTCTCCCATTTCTCCCTTGGGTGAGTGTGGCCAACTCAATTAAGACATGTGAAAAGAGAGGTGAGTGTAGGAAACCTCCCTCGAAGCTGGGCTTTGACATTTTGCCTCCAAGTTCATTGGTAGAGCAAAAGAGTCAAGCCAAGCTTTTTAAAATCTTCCTGTATATGTTACAAACTCACATGATAATGAATATCTACATGCTAAGTTTCAATATTTACAGAAGATCATTCAATCTCAAAATCAAAGTTTCAAGCCTCCAATAAAATTATACCTCTTCAATTTTAGATCAAAACTTCAACCCTTCAAGTATAGTCGGTCTCTGACATTTCACTCCCAAATAGTTCCTTTGGATGAAAGAGTCGGGTCGACTTTTAAGAATTCCTTCTAAAATTTGTAAACCTTTATGTTGAATGCGAATTTAACACATTGGATTTAAAAAATAAGGAGAGATTCTACCAGATTTTCAAATTTTTCATAAATCTCTTTCAAGAATCCTCAAATCAATTTCAATCATCGTTGACACGTGTCTTCTATAAAATTCTGTTATAGTTGAACGTATGCAACACAAATTCAAAATTCCCATCAACTCTAGGCTTTGACATTTCATCCCCAAATTACTTGGTGGGGTGAAAAGAGTCAAGCTTAATTTCTTAGGATCTTCAGGTTAATTTGGTAAACCTACATATTTGAACAAAATTCAATATGTTGAGTTCCAAATTTTGAAGAAGATCCGTTCGGTTCCAACCTTAAGTTTAAATCCAATTTCTAAGTTAAATTCAATCTTAATTGAAATTTAATTTCAACCTTGAATTCGAATCCAATCTTATCCTCAAGATTCAAAACCTTAAGTCTAAATTCAATTTTCACATTGAATTTAAGTTTGATTATATCTTCGAATTTAACTTTAAATTTGATTTTAAACTTAAACTTGGGCTTTGACATTTCGACCCATGTCAATTGGTGAAACGAAAAGAGTCGAGCCCGATCCCCGGATCTTTCATATCGATTTTGTGCACCTACATGATTAAGTGAAACTCAACCTGTTGAGTCACAAAATTTGAAGAAATGTCCATTTGAATTGAACCTCAAATTCAAATTCAAATTCAATTTTGATTCAAAATACAATTTCAAACTCAAATTTAAATTTGATTTTTAACTTAAATTTAAATTTAATTTTGAATTCAAATTTGAGTTTAAGCTTTGACATTTTGCCCCAAGTCAATTGGTGTTGCAAAAGAGTCAAGTTCAACTCCTAAGTTCTCCTTGTCAATTTTACTAACCACTATTTTGAATGTAAACTCAACATGATTGAATTATAAAAGTTTGAATGAAATTCATCAAGTTTAAAATTCAAATGCAATTTCAAAATCAACTAATTCAAGTCACCTTTCATTAATTCCAGGAAATCAAGTACTCAAATGGTTGGGAAACTCATCTTCTCCATGGATAGAAACTTAATAGTAGAAGGAATTACTTCTGGTAATTTCATCCAATTTGAAATACAATTCAAAGACTTCAAGTTATCAATTAACGGAGAAAAATTGATTGATCTATCTGCCGGAATACAAAGAGATATCCCCTTGGTTGAGATTACTTTAGGGTCAGGAGTTGACTCCCCCATCTCCTAGATGGAGGTTGTTATTACCCCTTTACCCACTGTATCCTCTATTAAGGAGGATAACAATCAGAAATCAATAATGACAGGAGAGCTACCATCTCAGTCTAAGATCCGGTCAAGTTCTAGCACCCATATCATCAGTAAGAACAAAAGGAAGAACTACCTTCAAAGAGTCAAAAAGAAGGCTGTTAAGGCCAGAAAGACTGCTGAGGCGAAAGCCTTGAAGCATGTCAAGTCTAAGGCTAATAAAAATTTCATTGCTCATTCTACGTACCACTTCCCTAGTGGAAATCAATTCCACCCTTCTCCTGTTGCTTAAAAGAAGGAGGTTGTAGAAATGAGAGCATGTTCTTCAATACACCTTCTAGACTACTACATGGTGAGAATCAATCAAGCCAAAACTGAACAAATATCGACACTAGGCCTTAGGCCCCCAGTTGAAGGTTATGACCCATCCACTCTACTAGAAGATGTTAGGTCATGTTTCTATACGTGTCCCATTACATCACCTGTAGAGGAGGAGGTGTAGAAATCACTCGGGGTGCCACTCTCCTAATTATGAGACCATTAGTAATGAGAGCGGAAATAACCTAAGATTGTATCAGATTGTGATACCGTTGAAATTTAACTTTCAACGGGGTCCTATCGTGATAAATCTTTTGATTAAAATGATGCCACTAGGATAGTGCAGATTCTATAACAGTTTCTCCCTCTAAAGGAGATCGTATGAATTCAATTCTATACTGTCAAGATCTTGCCACCTAGACTTGCAACTTTTCAAGAAAAACTTCTAATTTCTCAAGTGTATTGAGTTTAAATTTTCAAGATAGTTGAATCATCTTTTAAATGAAAATTGATCTCTACCTTAAGTCTTAAGCAAGAGAAAGTTGTAGTTGACTCCAAATGTATGAATACCCCTCCCTCCCACTTCTTTTGTGGGATTAATTTAACTATTGAAGTAAAAATAATGTCAAACTTATGTTGATCTTTTAAAATGAAAATCTTCTCAATCATCTCACAATTTTAAATCTTAGATAGATATCTCTTACATGTTTAAAATTTGTTCACTCATTTTTAAAGTCAAGCCAATACTCTTTTCAAAAAGATTGGGTCCTGCCTTGAGGATTATCCGTCCTTGCATAAGAGAATGAATTTTCTTCTCTTATACTTGAGATGTAATCCCGACATTCAAATAAAGAAGGTGCAGCCTCTTCTCAAAATTAATCAAAAAGTCAAAAGATGCGCAAAGTACGTTAAAAATCAAGAAATGCACGAAGTGCACCAGAAGTTAAAAGATGCGCGAATGCGCCAAAAATTAAAAAGCAGTGCAAAACGTACTATAAATCAAAAGATACGCAATGTGCGCCACCAAAAAAAAAGAAAAAGAGGCTCCCTTCTTCTAAATTCTTAAATCTCAAAAGACCCAGTCAATTTTAAATTGCTTAATTTTGAAAGTCTTAAATCCAGAATTTTTGTCATGTATCGATAATCTATCAAGATTCAAAATTTCTCGTGTAAGAGAACTGAAAAGATCAAATTTCATTACTCAACTTAAACCCCTTTGAAATTAATTTTAATTCAAAATATTTAAGGGAGACCCCAGTTTAGTTCCTACGAAACTTGATCTAGGTCAACAAAACCTAAATCTTTTAACCTTTTCAGGTTAGTTGGAGTCACTTAAACTTTTCACTGCACTTCTAAATTTATTCCTGCTTGTCGTTTCGATAGGGTCCAAATACATAGAGGAAGTTTTCTAATAAGAAGAATGAATCTTTTACTCTTAATGAAAATTCAAATCTTATCCTTGAGAAATGTGTGTAAGCCCTTCCACATAGGCATCTTTCCTTTTGAGGACTTCTTTAAAAAAATTACACTCTATGTTGGGTCCAAGATTAATCCCACTAGAGTAGTATTTTCTAGCGGTGGAAATTGTCGTTCAAAATCAAACCACACCCTGTGCTGGGTCCTAGATCTTTCTGATATAAGAGCGAGTTTTCTTAGCTGAAATTTGCTACTTAAAGTCAAACTCCAATTGAGCAGAGTGCCCTACTCCAATTCGAGGAGTTCGAAGGCCTCAAATAAAAATTAAATACGTGCTCAATAAAGTTTGAAAGTTTATAAGTCATGTTTAATTTGAAATTTTGATAAGTTATGTCACTTTAGAACTCTCCAAGTAGGAGACTTGGTCGTAATCTTTTGTAGACCACTTCTAATCTATTGTAAAATCAATGTAAAGCTTGAATCAACGTTGACTGGATCGTTCATTCTAATGATGATCTTTGAGAGAATTTCTAATCAACTGATCAACCCTAAAGAATGCCACCCGATATTTTTAAATATTGGGGAGGCTCTTCAAGAAGTACCATGCCAGATGAGTGCCAAACATAAAATCAAATTCAAAACCCTTTTAAATTCAAAATCAAATTCAAGATGAATCAAAATCAAGCAACTTTCAAATTAAAATTTATCAAATTAAAAAATAATTCAAATTATATTCAACACACATCACAGATTCAAGATCCTTCAAATTCAAATTTATCAAATCAATTCAAACTCAAACATCTTCATATTCAAAACTAAATCAATTCAAATTCAAAATCATTCAAATCTCAAATTCTAGAATCAAGATTCGATCCTCTGTATGGAGAAAGTTTCCTTCATATATGATCATTCATACCCGATCTTTGGTATAGACTAAATATTCTCTCCACAAGATCATCCACTAGTGGTGGATAACACTCTTTGCGGCACCATCCTAGTTTCAAATTTCAAATCTGATCATCTGTGGTTAGGTGTGAGTCCCAGTCCTTCCTTCCCACATGATCATCCAGGTTATCCTTTCCTTAAGGTTAGATGTGAGTCATCGTGCTTTCTTTCCTTAAGACTAGATCCGCTAGTGGTGGAGTACGGCCTTTTTGGCACCACCCTAGTTTCCTTCCAGTTGAGGTCCTCTATGTTGAGCAAGCTTCCTCCCCACATGACCATCCACTAGTGGTGGAGTACGCCCTTTATGGCACTACCCTAGTTTCCTTCTAGTTAAGGTCCTCTGTGTGAAGCAAGCTTCCTACCCATATGACCAACCGCTAGTGGTGGAGTACGCCCTTTGTGGCACCACCCTAGTTTCCTTCTAGTTGAGGTCCTCTGTGTGGAGCAAGCTTCCTCCCCACATGACTATCCACTAGGGGTGGAGTACGCCCTTCATGGCACCACCCTAGCAATCTCCAGTTTTCTTTTTCTTTAGGTTAGTATTCTTCCTTTCCTTAGGATTAGACATGCTAGTAGTAGATGATGCCCCTCTTGGCACCACCCTAGCTCCCTCCAATTTTCTTTTCCTCTAGGTTAGGATTCTTCCTTTCCTTAGGATTAGACATGTCTAACTTCTACCAAAGTCTCTAAGGCATGATCTTTTCTTCCTTAAGATCAAAAAATTCCACTTCAATCTTCCAATTCAGTCAACGCCAATATGTGTACTAGAACTTCATTCTATTACACATATTGGGGGTTCATTTATTGACCTCAATTTTGTATGAGGTCACTAGGACCCACCTATGTTTTCTTTTAGTGAACTAGTGATCGGCAGGTTCTCACTTGTCGATTATATAGTTCCCAATCAAATCCAAATCCAACTCTTGATTAAATTCCAATCCAACTTCCGATCAATCTTTAATCATTTTCCAATCAAATTTCGATCACACTCCAATCTAGTTTGTAATCTATGCTTCAATCAAATATTCAATCACATTTCAGTCCAGTTTTAATTCAAACTTCAAACATTCAATTTTTGATGAATCGTCAATAAAAACTCATTTGATTTTTATCAAACAAACTTAATCAAGTGATATAGAATTGAGTTAATTTAACTCAAATAAACATAATTTAATGCTCAACGATTTTGATCGACTCATTCTAAATACAATCGACCCAAATCTAACTCGAATCGGCATCATTTAGCTTTAATCTTATATAATTTGAGGCTCCACATCTTCAATTGATTTGATTCAATCTATTTCAGCGCAATCTATATTAAATCGGAATCGACTAATCCAAGTTAATTTAATCGGCATAATTTGAATCTAAAATTTGAAGATTTGACATGGCTAATTCAGCATTTATTGACCATTTAGCTCTCAAAACCCCCCTTTAAAGCATGAATTAATTTAAGCCATTGATTTGAATCAAAGAGAGGGGGTAAGATCATTATATTATTTGAATTCTTCATATTTTAGGTTAAGAATAGATGAATTAGGGCCGGCTAGGAGATGGGATACCGCTCTCATTTAACGATTCTATTTTTGTATGCAAGCCGCCTCTAGATAAAGCTCTCCCTCTCATCCTCACGGCAGCTCTCTCTCTCTCTCTCACCTGTTCTTGGAGCTGCTAGGGCCAGCCGGTTGGAGTCTTGATTCATGCCTTCCCTCCTTCTCTTATAGCAGATTTCAAAATCAGAAAGGGACCAAATAGATTTTGGTCAAGCCAAAAAGATGAGGGATTGTTGCAGTTTTACAACACCAAACGTGGTGGTATGGTCAACACTACTTCACCATTGAATATATTTTTTTTTCTTATGGTTCTATTTCTTTAAGCACCATGTTAGTGAATCTTTTCCTTCTTATTCTTTAGTAACTTTTCTGTTGATAAGATCAAGATTGATTTCTGTAATTCTTCTTTAAAGAAAGATTAAGGTGACGATAATAGAATTGGAATCTTCTCTGCAAAGAGATTTCTATGAAAAGAGAATTTTCGATGCTTTGGTGATTTGATTAATCCGGATCTCAAGAGACATCTGAGATTTCATGGAATGTGTTCTTTCATATTTCAATCCATCCCTTGATGTTTGTTTTGGTTAGCTTATGTTTTAGTTAAAATGCATTTCTATAATTATGAATATGAATATATTCAATTTCCATCTATAGATTTAAAATATAGGTTGTTGTCCATGCATTAAAAAAAAAGAATGAGATCTATTGGTTGATTCTAATTTCTGTTTGCATAGACTCTTTTACAACTATAGTTTGGAATCATATTTAAACAATTTTATAGCTCTGACTTCAAGCAGTAATCATGCATGAATTTTGCAATAATTGTAAAGGTTATACTAGTGCCAGAGATACTTGTATGTGAATTTAGTCCAAGCAGCTTTATAGTTTGATTTCACCAGCAAGTAAAAGAAAATGTGCTTAGAGTTATGTATTGAAATCAGTTAATGTTATAGATAATTTCTTCTTCTATTTTTGTTTTAAGATCTATTTAGATCATTGTGACAAAGTAGTTTGAGGCTCCAAATAATTTGTTTGTTTCATTGTTTTGATAAAGATATATATAGAGATTTCTAATTTTTCCCATTATTTTTGTGAAGATTTAGTTTTGATTTTTTTTTTATCATGTGAATGCTCTAGGATTAAATGGGATTCTCTTATTCCTTTTTGTGAAGATTCAACACAGTATTTGTCAGATAAATATGTTTTGTTATGACTCATTCCGATGTCATTTATGATGAAATATGATTTCTTTCTCTCAAAGATTGAAATGGCGAGGTTGTTTTTCTTGCCCTCTTACCTTAGAGATTCAACATTTGATTTCCTGGATGCAATGATTTGTTAGAAATAAATGGTGGATATTAAAGTAATACAACTAGCAGCATGCAATAGAGTAGCTTTTGGGATTTACTAATTGTTTGTATTAGTGTTCATATCACTTTCCTGTAGATTGATGATCATGTTTTGGTACGTTAATTTGTATAGATATAATGGAAACCACTGGTTGATATACAAATTTGCTAATAAATCTAATCAACTACTTCATTTCAACCATTAGTTTCTTATTGAATGTCTATGGAGATGGAGGATTAAGGTAGTGTTGCTTTATACTTTTTCATTTCTGACATTAATTGAATGTTTATTTGTTGTCTTCTCCTAATTTAAAGGCTCTCTACTCTAATACATCTTGTAGAATTTATTGTCGTCTACTAGACCAATTATGAAGCATGCTGTTGATACAGTTTTTGGCAAATTCTATTATACGAAATGAATTTTGATTAAAATAAAGAAGTCTTTATATACTCGTGCTTCAATACTGACCAGATTTATATGGCTATGTTTCTTACCTTTTGACTATCTTGATGGCAAAAGGAGCCTTATGTTGAGTTTTGGGAAAAGAGTGTGTTGGGATTTCTTTCCATCTAGAAGCATGTATATTGAAATTATTTCTTGCAATGTAACATACATTTTTGAAATTGCCTTAATAATTTGATTTGATTCATATTTTCACATATTCATTTAGGTGTTAATTAATAGTAGCTTCTATACTCGTATACACGATAAAATGACACTCCTTTCTCTCTTCGCATTTTTGCGAGGTATTGATGGAGCTGATTGTAAGGTAAAGCCAAGGAGCTTCAGTCGCCCCGTTTCTTCCAAACACGGTTCTATGACCGGAATCACTGTTGACTAGCTCCGGTGATAAGGTAAGTTTTCTTAAAACTTAGAAGACCATAGGACTCCTATATTTCCCTATTGAGCTATTCTCGTTAAGTTCTTGCAGTAACTCCTGCATTTAGTTAATATTTGTTTTCTTATTTTTACAAATTTAAAACCCATCGACATAGCTTGTTTACATTTATGTATATGTATAAGGGTTAGAAAGACATTGATTCAAACCCATTAAACATAGTGTCATTTAAGGACAATAATTAAGGACGAGTCTTAGAGAACTTAGGCAAATTATAGGATCTACATATATATCCTTTAGGGATGAAACATCGAACATAAAAAACTTAGTGACACATAAAGCCCATTGAAAAATATTCATTTTAATTAAACATTATTAAGATAGTTAATTAATTAATTCCTTAAATAAGCATTAAAAATTTCCAAAATTATAACAAATCAAATTTAAATTCAATTTACTTGAAATTTAAATCCCTTAAGTTTAATGACCTTCCCTGCTCTAGGGAAAGTTCTTACTAAAATTTGAACCCTTTAAACTACTTAATCAAACCCCTTAAGATTAAGCCTTAATTAAGCCCTTAAAACCTAAAGAAATTTAATAAATTGAATTTCACAAAGATATACATAAGATCTCAAATTAATCAGAATTGAACCCCTAATACAAGAAAATTAAAACCCCCTTGATTTGACATTAAATTTAAGCTTAATTGAATTTTAAATAAAATTGAATATTTAATTAATTTAATTAAAAATTACTAAAAATTTCAAAAATCTCTCAAACACTTGATAATCTCTCCTTAGATCATTCCTGATCTTTGGAAGTGATTTCAAGAAGTTTGGAGATCATTTGGATTCAAATCATCAAAAGCCCCTTAATTAAACAATTAAATAATTCAAATAAATCTCAAATTTTGAAAAATCATAACTATTTCCAGAAAATCTCAAATTGACCAAATTCAAAGGCATACAACTCAAATAAAAATTTAATATTTATCAAAAATATCAAACCTTCAAAAACCAGTCAAAGTCAAAAAGTCAACGATCCGGTTAAGCTTAAGTCAAAATCAAGTCAAAACTTCAAACCTTCATAACTAAATATCAAAAAATCCAAATTCAACATACTTATAGTCTAACTGATCGTCTTAAAGTCTAATATTTTAATAAAATACTAATTTTCTAGAAATCATTCTTAATTTAAAATTCAAATTTTAACCCCTTTAATTGAATACATTAAATAATTCAAATAACTTCAAAAAATTAAATATTTGATTTAAAAATCCTGAAACTCCAATCTAACTTTAAAACCAACGATCAATCAACCTTAATTATGATTCATCAAATTTCAAACCATAAATCAAATCTAACTCATTTAATTATACCGGGTACCACTGGGTAACCCAGGCCTACGAGGCTAGTAAATTAGCCCCAAGGAAGGTGAAATTTACACGGCCTCGGTGAGCAACAAAACAAGTATCTAAAAAATAATTAAGAAATAATTTTAAAATTAATTTCAAATTATTAAGACTTAAAATTTAACCTAAATCTTTCCTTAAACCTTTCAACCAATGAGAATATTAAATAACTTTAACCAATTACCCTATACAGGACATATCTAAATCACACAGCCTGCTACACACACCTAGATTTACTTGCTTGGACACGAACTCTAGCTTTAGGTTAGGATGGTGTTTCTTTTTGTTTATTAGATATATTAATATGCACACAAAATGAGAGTGACATCCTAGGTTAAATAATATAGACATAGGTTTACTACCCACAGACCTGTACATTTCACACTTGTCAGCCTAGGATTAGGTCCCCAGCCCATTGGCCTACGAGGTTGCCTTGAATGAGGTAACTCATGGTTGTTAACAAGGATCCGCTGGTCGGCACTCGACTAAGTAGGCTAAGGACACCGACGAACCCGGGATGATTAAAAACCATGGGATCTTGACAGGGGATGTCATACCCACTTGGTAGGTTAGCCTCTACCCTCACTTTCTGGGCATTCTCCTGATCTAGTGATCAAGGATATAAGCCCCAACTTTCTAATAAAATTGATCATTTGAACATTAAACTTCTTTCCTTCAAATTCAAGCTTAACACATAGGATAGACTGGGGCACTTCTGAATTATTTCAGAATCCTAGGTGCCTCCTACCCTTTTCCTTTGACTCATAAAATAAGTGTTCAATTTTGAACCAATCCCATTTGAAATTCCAGTCCCTACCTTCTTTGATATTAATCTTTGAAATCTAAATAAAATTCAAATCGCTATTTTAATCTGGAGTATTCATAAGAAATTTTCTAGTTTCCTATGATATAATTAACTACGAGGGCTTGCACTCGTAGGAGATTTAGAAACCCAGACCTGATTTTCAAAATCAATTTTTTTTCAAAACCCTTAATTGATTACCTTTGGGAAATCAAACAAAAAATGATGATCGTTATCGTCATATTTGAGTAATTAACAATGAATGATATTTTCTTCTTTTGGGATGATATATCATTTATTGATATAATTTTAAATATGAAATTAATGATAATTTATCCAAATTATTGTAGCATGATATTTGAAAGAACTTCATTTTGATCCTTTAGGATCATATGTGGTTTCCTCCTGAATCTAGCTACGATATTCTAAATTTGAACCCATTAGGAGATTTTATCTCTACATTTTGAGGTAGTATATCTTCACTAATAGATGTTCAATTTCAGAATTGAAATTTAAATATCAATTTTAGATTATTCCCAAAGATAATTAACCTTTTCAAAACTACTTTTTTAAATCAAATAAGCAGTATAGCAGTTATCAAAATGAGGAGCAACGCTGACTCTGCTATAAGATGCATCAATTGAATTGTTAACTGTGCTAGGTCAACTTAGCTCCACATCGTAGTATGCCTAACAACACTGAGGCATTAGTTCATTTTATAGCACCGCAGCACCCATACTCTAATTGCTACAGTGCTTGAGGTCACTTCTACATATTTATTAATAGTTTTTTAATTCTTTTATTTTAGAAGGAGTGAGTGTTATTGGAGTTCTATCATCTTTAATTGAGTCTTATACTTTAGAGTGTCTTTCTTTAGGTCTACATTAGAATAACAACTAAGGGAGGCCAGAGAAGGGCAAGATACCTTCAATTGGAGATCTTAACCTATGTTGTGTAAGCAATTCTATTGTTAGAGGAAGAATGGTTATGGAGAATATCAATTGATTCATTCTTATGACATTTATCATTATTAATTCTCCTATATCTCTTCTTATATGAATGAAATGAACATGAGTTTACTTTCTTATGTTATCCGTGCCTAGTTAGATCTCTGAGTTTTGGGCTAATGATGTAAGCACATAGAAAGTACTAATATAAACTCTCGTGCCTTGAATTAGTTTACAAATATTTTGAACTTCTTCTCTTCTTAATTTAATGAACATAGTGGTCATATGTGTAGCTAATATCTTGTGTGATATATTACCTTGATGGAGGAATATTGGAACAAATTATTTGCATACCTAAACCTAGAATGTTAAACTTTTTAGGTTTTATGGAAAAATTATAATTGTAGGAAGTTCATAAACCTCTCTTTTCACACTTACAAGCTTGACAGAGATATAGGGATATATATATACACACTAAATTGAGCTATCACCTTCCCCTAAGAAATGATATTATTTATAATCAACAACAAGAACTAATGGAATCCTTAACTATAATATGCCCCATAGTTTTTCCCTTTTCAAGGTTTTCACATAAAAATTCTAGTGTCTCTTATGATTGATGCACCCTTCTCCCTCATCTCTGTGTGTGCTAGATTTTCATATAAAACTAGGATGCTAAAATTTATATCTCTCTACCATTACAAATGTTTTGTCATGCAATAATAATACATAGTTTTCTTATTTTGAAAGAGTTTACTTTATTATTAATACAATCGTATAATTCTTTCGTAATATAAGTGATTAAGAATATTTGACTTTGTCCCCAATTTTGATCATCTCATTTGGTATAGAGAGATTTAAAGTATTTAGTGATGCTTCACTAAAAGGATTGGCATGAGTTCTAATGTGGCATAGGAAAGTCAAAGCATATGCTTCTAAGGAGTTAAAAATGCATGACAAAAATTATCTAGCATATGATTTAAAACTTACTTCTGATAATGAAAAAAAATGTATACTCCAACTATAGTCATTTTTAGGTAAATAATATCTAAATCTATATTTTTATGTATGAAAGAAGAAAATAGGAATCATAATTAAAGGAGCACCATGATGTTGTTGACCTTATTTTTGTATGAGATTAGTAGGACCACTCTTGACCCTAGGATCATTTCAGATCTTAGATCACTCCAGACCCTAGGATCCTTTCAAACTCCAGACCCTAGGGTCCATTTAGAACCTAGGATTATCCTAAACTTTAAAATCAATCCAGACTCTAGGATCAACCCAGATCTTAAATCCATTCAATCTTCAATTAATCTAGACCTCATATCTGTCTAAGTTATAGATCAATCTAGGCTCTAGAATCTAGTTAGACCTTAGGATTAATCCAATCCTTAGGATTAGCTTAGATCTTAGACCTATCCAAATCTTCAATTAATCCAAATTCAAATTAATTTAAGCTTCAAACCCAGCCAGACTTTAAACTAATCCAGCTCAGGACCTAGGCTCCAGTTCAAGCCCTGATTCAGCCTTCAAACCAATATTAAACCTAGTTCAGGACCTATCCAATCATTCATAATCATTAAAATGATTATAAGTGATTAGGATAATTCAAATTTAAACTTTATAACCCAAAATCTAGTTCAAATCCAAAAATCTAGACTCAAATCTAAGGCTAAAGGTCTAAGTCTTGAAAGCCTTTTCCAAGGATCTTTCAAACACTTAAAACCCCAATCAAATGATCTCTAACTTAGAGTCTATTAATTGCATATTGATGGGACATGTCTCTAGAGGCAACCCTCCAAATTTGAGCTTATTCTGATGTCTCTAATCTCAAAAAATAAATTAAAATCCAAAGGCTATAAAACCTTCAAATATTTACGGTCTATGCCACTAGACTAGTCACCTAATGGATTTTGACCTTGGAGCTTTCTCCAAAGCCTCCAAGCACTCCCATACACTTAATCCTGACTTGTTGAGTAGTAATCTATATTTTGATGGACTCACTTTGACCCCTAGTTGACCAAGGGTCAAAATGACTAAAATGCCCCTTAGGGGTTTGAATACACATTTCAAACCAAATGACCTCCTAATTATTTGGGACCACTTCCAATAATTTTCAAATATCAAACCAAATCTATTGAACCCAAACCCTGACCCTGGGTCAATCTGGTTAAGCAGATAAACCTTTAAGCTTTTACACTTTGAATTAAGCCTTAATTGCATTCAAAACTCTGTCAAACTTTTATGATCACTCCCCCTAGTGATTTGAACTTAACTGGACACCCTAACCCAGTCATTAGTTTACCTGGACAACCATACCCATGTATGCCCAAATTTAGTCAACATAAGCTCCATTCATTATATACACTTAAGTATAATTCAAGCAAAGTTTTCAAACCTTTATAGACCACTTAATGATATATTTTAAACCCATTCAAACCTAGGATGTGTCACTTTAATGTGGGTTTGACCAAGTTAGCACTTTGGACTTGGTCAAACTTACATATCTTGGTCAAATCAATCCATACATCCACTTGAACTTTTATCAAGCTATGTACCCTTTAAAGCAATTCAAACCAATGGCCTAATCATACCTTAAATCTTGGACAATCAAATCCAAGTGGCATTAACCAAATCAACCCTAATAAAATCCCATTAAACTCTCATGTGTTCATTCAAACTCCACCCTTCTATCTTTAAGTCATCTCAAATCACTCTAACTAGCTCCTCTTACTGCCACCTCAGCACTATTGACTAGTTGACTAGCCAAATAGTCAATATAAGGCTTTAAGAGGTTCAAATGGCCAAAACTCTATCTCTAATCCACTCCACTCTAATCCTAAACACTCTAACTGCTTTAAACATATTCTAGAATATTCTTAAGCTAGTATTAAGCCATAGATTGGAGCTTAACCCATATCCACATGGCCCCATGTGCTCAAGTCAAGATAAAATCCATTTAATACCTAGATTTCCTATCTCTATCCTTGCCCTCTGCTTTTAACTACCTTAGGACACCTGGCAGCCATCTAGGAGTGCCCCAAATGAATCCCAGCCATCAAAATCATCTAGGGCATTTGAATTGAGGAGAGGAGACCAAATAGCTCTCATTCATTGACCTAATCTTTTCTCTCTACCCGGTGTTTCTATGACCAAAATCCCTTTTTGTTTGAGCTCTCCACTTCACTCTACACTTATCGAGCCTAAACCCTCCAGTCAACAGCTGTCGGCAACGAGCTTCAGGTCTTGCATGCCTTATCTTCTTCCAGGCCTTTTTAACATTAATCCAGACCACCTCAAGCAATAGTTTCTTCAAGGAAAGCATATGTGGACAATCAATAAGCTCAACCAACCCCTGAACCTTCAAAATGATCCATTGGGTTAGGTATAAATCGAAACCCTAACTCTACACCTTCAAATAAATATAGCTTTTCGAAAAGCTATATTTTCAATTCAAAAAACACTTCCACATTAATTCTCTTCACTCAGACATGATCAGTCAAATTTTTTATTAATTTTGGTTTGAAATTTATGGAGAAAAAGCCATTTTTTAATTCTTGGCTTCTTTCGATTACCTCAAGTATGTAGGCATGATTTGAGACATTAATTTCATGATTAACAGATCAGATCTCATCATTCTATCTTTCGGTTAAACCGCACGGAGTCTCTAGTCCGTTCGATTTTTCGTCTAGCTGAATCTCGATTGCTGATTTAAAATTGTAGAGATCTGATGGCTAACACGGGCTACTAACGTGGATTAGTTGAAATCGCGTGTGCCGCTGCCACAGTTCGATGATTACAAATGATTGCGCGGCGACACAATCATTAGTAATAAATGCCACCACCATCGCAGTTTTATCCGGGCGAATTCAAGAGCGCTGCGTGGTATTCCGCCATTGCAAATTTAATTTAATAATTTTTTCTTATTTTAATTCTTTTTAACTCCAATTTTCTTTGAAAAATTGTAGTAATATAATTATTTAGCCAAAAAATGAGTGTAATACCTCATTTTTCTCAGCTTGAGATCCTCTTTATTTTAAAAATAAAATCAAGTATTGATTCTGAATATTTAGGAATTATTTTACTAATATATTTTTGTTTATTATTTAAATAATTCATTAAATATTTGTTCAAATTATTTCAAACTTTCCCAGTTTTGATCTCATGTCAAATACTACTCCCAGTAATTTTACGAGATTTATTTGAGCACTATTTTGAGAGTTTTCAAATTTACATAAAAGAAGGTCATTAATTAGTTTCTATATTTTAAAATCTATTTAGGTGAGTTCTAATCTTTTGCATGTATTTAAACATCTTTAAAACCCTTCTTGAAATAGAGCTTTGTGATGTTTGCGGTCAATTGATCAAGGCTAATATAAGTGTTTGGGATATTTGCATTCAAACCTTTATTTTAATATTGCATATTTATGACCTAGGCAGCCCAACTTATATTGAGGCTTTATTGATAAATATTATGATAAGTGTTTTCCCTTATCATAACATTGCAAATTGAATGAATAAAAGAAGTTTGCATTGGAGTGGATTTCAAGTATTTGAATCATGAATTAACTTGAATACTTGAGAGTTCACTCCCCTCCTTTGCACATGCACCTAGATAAGGATCTTTGATTGTTCTTATGTGTATGCTCATCATGTATGTCTAAGGGTTAGCAAAACCTTGATTCAAACATACTTAAACCTAGCGACACCTCAAGGACAATAAATAAGGACCCATATCTAGAAAATTTAGAATAGTCCTAGAAATTAGGATACACTTCTTATTGACTTGAGACATTGAACATTCAAATGTAGTGACATTTCCAGCCCATAGAAAAATTTCCAGTAACTTTAAAAATCATTAAGCCACTTAATTAATTAAATCAAAGATAATCTCTTAATTAAGTCTTAAAATTTCTAAAAAAGATAATAAATCAAAATTAAACCCTATATATATAAATATATAGATATATAATACCTCAAATTTATCAGAATTTAATGCTCAACACATGAAAAATAAAATCAACCAGATCTGACTTCAGATTTAAGAATAATTTAATAATTATTAAAATCTAATATTCAATTAAGCAATTTAAGAAATTCAAATAAATACTAAACTTTGAAAAATCATAACTAATTATAAAAAACACCAAATTAAGCAAACTCAAAGCCATTCAACTTCAATTAACATCTAGTATTTATTAAAAATATCAAACTATCATAAATAACTCAAATTTATAAAGTCAACTTTCTGGTCAAGCTTTAAGTCAAAATCAAGTCAAATCTTCAAACCTTCATAATAAAAGGTACAAAAATCCAAATCTAGCAAATCTGTAGTCTAACTGATCATCTTAAGGTCTAATATTTTATAAAAATGATAACTTTCCAGAAAATATTCTTAATGAAAAAGTCAATTTTTAACCCCTTAATTAAATGATTAAAATAATCCAAATAATTCTAAAATTTAAAAATCAATGTAAAATTCTAGAAAATGTTAAATTAATGTTAAAATTATTCAACCAACCCTCTAATACACAACAAACACACTAAAGATGATGTTTTTAGGCTGGACTACTCTGGGATGCGAGACTACGTGTCCTAAGGAGGCTTTCTTCCTCGAGCCTGGTGGCACAACGCCACGAATGGAATCAATGGAGTATTAAAACCTTAAAATTAAATGATTATTAATGATTTAATTAAACTTAAAATCTTAGTCTAATTATATCAACCAAATTTTTAGGCTGGACTACTCTGGGTTGCGGGGCTACGTGTCCTAAGGAAGCTTTATTCGTGAGCCTGGTGGCACAACGCCATAAACCGGTTGATTAAACTTAAATCAATTCAAACCTTTGAAACCAATAACTAAAAAAACTTAATTTTAATTCAATGGCTTTCAAACTTTAATCAATTAAACTCACTTAATTATACTTGTTATCACTAGGTAACTCAAGCCTTTTAACCAACCAAAACATCAAACAACTTGAACTAAATATCCCACATAGGATACATCAAAGAAACACAGCCTATCTCACACACTTTAGATGGTTTGCTAGGACAACCAACTCTAGTATTAGGCTAGGTCGGTATTTATGTTTCTACTACTTATGTGTGCCAGGTTTTTTGTGATTTTTATTGCATGTTAGTTGTTAGAATTAAGTAATTGATTGATTTTTTTTTTTAATTCCAGCACTCTGTATTTTGATTTGATTGTGTGATAGATTGCCCTTATGTTAGGGGTAATTTATACTAATTCAATCTTATATAGGTGGCCATGTTTATGTAGGGCATTTAAAATTAAACGGGGCAGCATAATTAAGCTTTAAAATTGATGTTGTTTTCTACATGTACTCCAAAAATTATTTAAGTCCCCTTTCAAAATTAAAAGAGCATGGCTAAGCGTAGCTGTGATCTGAGCATTTTAAATTTAAAATATATTAACTATTTGGGATGTTCATATAACTGCTGAATATTAGGATAACCCTGCAGGTTGTTGAGTCTAGATTTTTCTTTAGAATTCAAATGTAATTTGATTTAAATTTGAGCTGTAACTAAGGGACATTTGAGATGGGATCAAAAATCCAATTTAGAATCCAAAGAGGAAGGGACATCCCTTAGGGGAGAGTCCCTCTCCATTTAGAGATCCAAATTGGGATGACTTCAAAATATCCAAAGAGAAAAGATAACACCCCTTTCAAAAAGGCGTTTCTTTTCATTTGGATATCTAGATCTGACGATCCAAGGAGTCAGCGAGAGATGAAGAAGTGGATAATGAGAAGATCCATTCTCAAAGTCACTTGAGTCTTAGGAGTAGAATCCAGGTTATTGTCAGTGGTACCCGGCCACTATACTTTTCCTGTAGACCCTAGGTTATTTAATTAAGTGGTACTTGCCACATGGACTTTTAGTTTGAGTATTAATTTTACTGATTTAATAATTTAATTAATTTTTTTATGTTAATTACAATATTAGGATTACATTCTTTTAGTAATATTTTGGTGATTATTGCATATCGTGATTGTTTTAGCCTGGAATGATCCGAGGCTCGTGAGGGTACGAATAAAACTATTTCTACTTTAATTGAAATTAAAATTTTATGCTCACATAGAAACTCTAACAAATTAAAGAAGTAATCTTAGGATCGCCGGAAGTTTGCATAGCATATTGATGCATTTTCTTTCCTTTGCTAGGCATCTCCCTGCCTGCAGATTTTGGCAGACCGCCTGGCCTATAAGGGTACAGATCTATCAAGGGGAATCTGTGCAAATCTAGGATAAAATCTACTTCCTAAGCCTTTTTTAAAAACTGCTTCATATTTGATTTAAGCATTTAATCGAGTCAACTAACATGCATTGCATTAGTTATAAATCTAAAAAGTGTCTAAATATTTAATTGCATTTTAGCTTATGCATCAAATACCTCACATAAGTTAAGGGGCTAATTAGGATCTGCTCTAGATGTCAGCTCTGCTTTCCCCAAACTTAACTTAATACAACATCCCTAACACTCTTACATAAAAAGATCGGACTCATGGTTTTGAAGCACCTAGGTGGTTTAGTTGGCTCTCCAATCTAGACCGGGGTAAGTCCAGATCCTGTATTACATTAGTTAGGTTCAGGTTACTAATTTTCAGTGCCCAATTTAGACTTAGATTCTAAGGCAGGCTCATGCTACAAGACCTCAACATCCGAGAATTGAATCTAAACTTTCTAATAAAATTGACCAGTCAAACCTAAATCTCATTCAATCAAATTCAAGCCCAATACTTAGGATAGGCTGAGGTGTTTCTATTATAATTTAGAATCTCAAAACACCTCCTACTCTTCCTCCTTTGACTCTAGAAATAAGTGTTCAACTTTGATCCAATCTTATTTCAAAATTTCAACCCTTACCTCCTTTGACATCAAGCTTTGAAATCTTAAATTAAATTTATACCGCTATTTTAATCGAGAGTATTCGTAGAGAATTCTAGTTTCCTATGATGTAATTAACTACGAGGGCTTACGCTCGTAAGAGATTTTGAAATCAAGATCTAGTTTTTCAAAATTAATTTTTTAAAACTTTAATTAATTATCTTTAGAAAAATTAAATCCGACGATCATTATCGTCATTTTTAAATGATTAATAATAAGTGATATCTTCTTTCTCTGGAAAGATATGTTGTTATATCATTATGATTTTAATTATGAAATTAATGATCTTTTATCCAGATTGAAAGTGCGAATAGGTTGTTATACCTATTGATTATGTCCCTAGGCTAACCAAGAGGGAGGGGGTGAATTGGTACTTTTAAAATCTCTTGTTAATTTTGAAAACCTTTTATATGAAGCTTCAAAATATTATATAATATGATTTAATTCGTACAGTACGATCATATGTGAATTTAGTACTTTTTAACCATAGAAAAATAAAGTGCAATGTGGTAAGAAAATGCAGAAAATAAAAATAAGAATAGAGAACACCAGATTTTATAGTGGTTAAGTCAAAGCACGACCTATATCCACTCCCTAGAGACTCATTCTTTAGGTATTTCACTAAACCAAAGTGACTCTCCTTTTGCCCCCATAGTAAGGCGGAGAAGCCCTTACAAAAACTCTCTTACACCAAATCCCAATGTAGTAGAGAACCATCAACCTTTTTTACCTTCCTGGTGAAGGCAGAGAACCGTCGTCCTTTTTCACCCTCCTAGTGAAGGCAGAGAACCCACTCATCCATTCACGCCCTCTAGGTATAGGCAGAGAACCAAGCATCCCTTTCACCCTCCTAGTGATGGCAGAGAACAAGACCTTCTTCAAAGATCTTCTCTTAAGAGTCTTCTAAGAGATAGGGAAGAATTTTGAAGTACAAACAATGAAATCCTCACACTTGGATAACCTTGTAAATCCCCTAACAATTTCCTCTTCAAAGATCTCACTGTACTCTCTTCCAAACACTCTCCTTATTCACTCTCCCATCCACTCTAAAGAAGAAATTCATAGAAGATTAATTAAAATGTAAATTTTTAGGACCCTTAAATTCAAAGGACAAGAAAAACCATCCAAAAATTAAAAATTTTAAGTTTTACGAAGTCTAATCATACTGTACAATTGACGTTCATACATACGAACAGTTCAAAATATTAAATGATTCATCCGTACGATACTGTACGAACCAATGAACCCCAATTTTTGTACTCTGAAAAATCATATACGAATTAATTTTGTATTGTACTAACAATTGAAAAAATTGAACAGTTCATCTCGTACGATCCGGTACGAACCATGAAAGCCCCGATTTCGTACTCTACAAAGTGATGTATGAAATCAATTCATACTATACGAACAGTTCAAAATTGAATGAGTTTGTCCCATACGATCAAGTATGAATGATGAAAGCTCCCATTTCATACTCTGAAAAGTGATGTACGAAACCTAATCATACTGTATAAACAGTTTAAAAATTTTAACTATTCATCCCATATGATCATGTACGAATGAAGAAAGCTCCCATTTCATACTCTAGAAAGTGATGTACAAAACCTAATCGTACTGTACAAATAGTTCAAAAATTTGAACTAAACATCCTGTGCGATCAGGTACGAATGAAGAAAACTCCCAGTTTGTACTCTAGAAAGTGATGTATGAAACCTAATCATACTGTACGAATAGTTCAAGAAATTAAACTATTCATCCCATACGATCATGTACGAACCATGTGAGCTCCCATTTCGTACTCTGGAAATGAATATATAAAATAATTTTGTCATGTATGATTTATACTTAGAAAAATTTTAACAAGGCAAGTTCGTTTCAAAGTAGAAACAACATAAATTGTCCGTATGATTAGACATTATATAGTATACAACAACAACAACATCAAGCCTTTATCCCACTACGTGGGGTCGGCTACATGAATCCTTTTTCTCCATTGTGTCCTATTAAAAGTCAAATTCTCATTTAAATCTAATAAAGAAAGATCATTTCTAATATTTTCTAACCAAGTCTTTTTAGGTCTACCTCTACCTTTCTTAACATAAGTCAAATCTAAGACCTCTACTTTCCTAACCGGGTCATCGGGAGGCCGCCGTTTTACGTGACCAAACCATCTAAGGCGACTCTCTCTAATCTTATCTTCCACTGGAGCTACTCCAACCTTTTCACGAATATGCTCATTTTGTATCCTATCTCTAAGGGTAAAGCCACTCATCCACCTGAGCATCCTCATCTCTGCAACACTTAACTTAGAATTATGCTTCTCTTTTAATGGCCAACATTCAGCACCATAAAGCATTGCAGGTCTCACCACCATCTTATAGAATTTTCCCTTAAGTTTGAGGGGTACTTTTCTATCACACAATAAGCCCGATGCATTCCTCCACTTCAACCATCCAACTTGGATTCTGCTGATAATATCCCCATCTATATCACCATCACTCTGAACAATAGATCCAAGATATCTAAAACGTGTACTCTTATTAATGACTTGATCGGCCAAAGTCACAATGCCCTCACTAGGTCTATTATTACTAAAATTACACTCCATATATTCTATTTTAGATCTACTCAAGCGAAAACCTTTAGACTCTAAGGTTGACCTCCACAATTCTAGTTTACCTTCAACTCCCTCTCTAGTCTTATCAACGAGAAGAATATCATCAGCAAAAAGCATACACCAAGGTACATCCTCTTGCAAATGTCTAGTGAGAACATCGATGACTAAAGCAAAAAGATATGGGCTTAAGGCTAATCCTTGGTGTAATCCAATCGAAATAGGAAAATACTTGGTCAAACCACCTTGTGTTTGAACACAAGTAATAGCTCATGCATACATATCTTTAATGATTTGAATATAAGCGTTATTAACTTCTTTCTTTTCAAGAACTCTCCATAGCACTTCTCTTGGAACTTTATCATATGGTTTTTCTAAATCAATAAATATCATATGTAAATCCTCCTTATTCTCTCTATATTTCTCCATCAAACCTCTTAATAAATGTATGGCTTCCATAGTAGACCTACCCGGCATAAATCCAAATTGATTTTGAGAAACATTAGTATCACGCCGCAACCTATGCTCCATAACTCGTTCCCATAGTTTTAAAGTATGACACATTAACTTAATTCCTCTATAATTCGCACAATCTTGTGCATCACCTTTATTCTTAAAAATAGGGATTAACACACTCATTCTCCACTCATCTGGCATCCTTTTAGTCTTCAAAACAGTATTAAAAAGTTTAGTAAGCCAAGAAATTCCTTCATCTCCTAAGCATTTCCACACCTCTATTGGAATATCATCAGGTCCAACAGCTTTTCCACCCTTCATTTTCTTTAAAGCCTCTCTAACTTCGGTTTTACTAATACGCCGATAAAAACAGAAATCTTTATTTTCATTTAAGGTGCTAAGGTCACTACAGTCAATTTTATTTTCACATTCTTCATTAAAAAGTTTAGCAAAATATCTCATCCACCTTTGTTGAATATCATCTTCTAAAAAAAGTACTTTTTGATCTTCATCCTTAATACACTTCACTTGAACTAAATCCTTACTACTCCTATCTCTTTGTTTGGCTAGCTTATACATATATCTTTCTCCCTCCTTAGTATCTAATCTAATATATAAATCACTAAAAGCTAAACTCTTTGCATCACATATTGCTTTCTTAGATTCCTTACGTGCCTCTTTATATAATTTCCAATTATCAGAATTTTTACAATTAAACCAATTTTTATAACAAATCTTCTTATTTTTAGTCTTTTCTTGCACATTTGGATTCCACCACCAACTATTTTTACTATTAGGAGCTTTTCCCTTTGAAACTCCAAGCACATCTTTTGCAATATTCTTAATATTACTAGCCACTTCTTCCCACATAACATTAGCATCCTCATGCACAGACAAAATCTTAAGATCTAAAATCTTACTCTCAAAAATATTTTTGTTAATATTCTTTAAATGCCCCCATCTAATCCTAGGAAAATGTTTTACTTTATTTTTTAATTTCTTCCCCATTATCTTCAAGTCCAAAACTAATAAACGATGTTGGGTACATAAGTTTTCACTCGGAATAACTTTACAATCTTTGCAATCTAAACGATCTAATTTCCTTATAAGAAAATAATCAATCTGAGTTGTACTATATCCATTTTTATAAGTAATGAGATGCTCATTCCTTTTCTTAAATAATGTATTAGCAATTAAAAAATCATAAGCTAAACAAAAATCTAATATGGACTTACCACCTTCATTTGTCGTTCCAAACCCATGGCCACCATGAATGCTTTTAAAATCATCTACCTCTCTACCAACATGTCCATTTAAATCTCCTCCAATAAAAACTCTTTCTTCAAGAGGTATCTTTTGTATTAATTCTTCTAAGTCATTCCAAAATTTTAATTTTGAATCCATATCCAAACCCACTTGAGGAGCATAAGCACTTATAATGTTAACAATCTTAGCATCAACAACAATCTTTAAAGCTATAATTCTATCTCCAATTCTATTAATATTTATAACATTATCCTTCAAACTCTTATCTAAAATCACACCTACACCATTTCTAGTACGACTCCTACCCGAATACCAAAGTTTAAATCCTAAACTATCAATCTCCTTAGCCTTCTCTCCAACCCATTTAGTTTCCTGAATGCACAGAATATTTATCTTCCTATGAATCATAATATCTATTAATTCCATTAATTTTCCTGTAAGGGAACCTATATTCCAAGTTCCTATCCTAATTTTAGTTTCATGGACTAGCTTCTTTGCCCACATCCGTCCTTGATGTGGTAACCCTTGCCTATTTAACACTGCACCCGGGCGGCGGTGCAGCGGCCCTTGCACACTTGTCACTGTATTCAGGCCATACAACGCGTCGCTTCCAGGGGACGCCCTAGCATTAACACAATTTCTTAAAGTATTCATGTCATTATTATTCGACAAGTTTTACGCTGGCTGTCGACTACCTAATGTAACCCTCCACTTTTCTCATCCAGGACTTGGGACCTGGCAACGGTAGTGTTAGACATTATATAGTATGATTAATTAAAAAAATTAATTTTATCTCACTCCCCAGTGTGTGTGCATAGTTATCCAACTTACAATCACACTCTCTCAGACTCAAGAAAAATAAAAATTATAGACTTCACTTACAATAAACTCTTAACAAAATAACTTGAAGACTTCAGTAAACTGGAGTGTAAATTTCCTGAAAGACATGTTAGTACACACAAAATAGAATTTTCCAGTATATGTTAGGAGAAATAATAATCAAATAATAAGCTCTTGTAATCATCAAAAATTGACATCAAAAATTCACTTGAATAAACAGATTTGCACAATTCTCAACAATCTCCTCTTTTTTGATGATGGCAAAATAATTATTATTTATATTAACAGGTAATCAAAGTTTCTCCTAAGCTCCCCCTAAATGTAAGCTCCGCCTAAATGAATTGTCTATTTAAAACTATGGATATATAAAAGTTAAAGAGACAAAGATAACAAAGATAAGACAAAATAGAGACAAAATAAATACACACATAACATGCATATCAAATAGAACATACACACATAATAACCAATTAACAACGAATCACATAACAAATAATACAAACACCCCCTTTTGACAACAACAAAAAGGAAAAAATTACCAAAGTAGTTGATGAAAAGGATAGGATTAAATGAAGTATAATTTCAATATTGAAATCGGATGCAAAAGATAAAAACTCAAAAGTTTAAATCACAGAATAACAAGGATAAGAAAAGTTGATCTATGTTAATAATGTAATAGAAGGATTAAGTAGCCACAACTATTACAGAAATGATGAAATAAAATTAATAATTTTCTAATTCAATAGTGATAATCATTCATTTGTGTATTTGAGAAATTGATGAAGGAAAGAACGATTGGTGACATTGCACATCTTTTCAAGTTGAATGGCACACTTTGTGCATTTTGTTAATTTTGGGCTCATTTTGTGCCTCTTTATTATTTGACGAATATTATGCATCTTTTTAATTTGTGGCACAATTTATGTATCTTTTCAATTTTAGGCTTATTATATGCCTCCTCAAAGAATTTTCTTTCCCAAATCACAAACTCTTAACACAAATGTAATAATAAACACTTTGAGATAGAAACAAGAGAAAGATTAAGACATCGAAGAATCAACAATCTAAGCTAAGTAAAACATGTTTAAATATAAATAATAGAAAGATCTTCTAATCTATACCCAATTACAAAGTAATCTAAAAATTTTGAGAAATTAAATTAAGCATAACAATTACTATTGTAAAATATATTCAACTAACATTTTATAAAATAAATCAACTACATTTGGGTGATAAAATTTAAAATATTTCTAGTCACAACCACAATCATATAGCAATATGCATAGAAACATAACTTTTTCAATTCTATTATACATATCATGAAGCAAGCTTACATTCAAATCAACTTACAAAATATCAAAGCTGACAAGTACAACCGTCATACAACCAAAGTAATGACAAATCATAACCAACAATAACAATAATAACCACAACAAATAAGCCTAGAAGAATATCAGAAAAAACCAAATACTAAACCAAAAAAATAGAAAATCATCTAAAATCTCGAGGGGCCCTGATCGAGAGGTGGTGGAGGATTGAACATTGTAAAGTAGCTATTTATAGTAGCTACATTTGCATTTATAGAATCAAATTGTTCACGAATCCACCCCATATCTTATGTATATCGAGCATTCTGCTGGTTCATCCTATTCTCAATTTGATCAAATCATTGATCAAAATGAGTTTCTAATCTATCAAATCGGTGGATCATTTCTTGATAGAAATTTTGATCAGGTCCAAGTGTAGGTGCTGATGCAGGTGCAGGTGCAGGTTCTTCTTCAGAATCATCTCTAGAACCCTCTCTCCCAAAAAGTGCCCAAAAAGAAGCATCAGTAAAGTAAATTGGCAATTTAGTAGGTCCGTCAGGGTGGACCACATTGTACTTCTTCTCTAAGATATAAGAAATCACATGTCCCAAGGCAATATTTTTCTTCCTTTTGATGCTAGGCTGGCCAGCTAGATGATCCTTGCATTTAATTTAGGGTGTAAACTCTAGGTAAGTGACTTGGTTGGCTTACACCCCTAATAACCTGATTTACATACGACCAATCAAAATCCACTCTAGAGGTCAATGTGTGTGCTTGAATACCTTGAGTTCTAAGAAGAAGAAAAGTCCCCATATCCTCCTTGGTGATTTCTACTCATTGTTTAAGAACATAAGAAGAGATCCTAGTGTGCTCCTAATTTAATTTCATGTTTGTAAGGAAAATATAAAAAAAATCTTTATTGTATGCATGGATGAGGGTATGAAGGAATGAAAAATGAGTAGAATCGAAGAGTGGCATTACTACAAAATGGATGACTTCTTGCAGTAAGAGATGAGAGGGTGTAATTTTAGAAGCAGAAAATCTAAGATAAGCCTCCTCATTTTATGCAGACCAAAAATTGTCATCCCAGTTTTGTCTAGAAGATGATCCCCTAGCATGTCGTGATCTTTTCCCACTGCTAGACATCTCTAATTTATGGCTTTGAAGGGTTTTGAATGGAAGAAAAATGAATGAAAGGAACCCTTCTTTATAAAGAAATATGATCAATCATACAGTACAAAAAGATTTCAAACGGGATGAAATAAATTTCGTACGGGAAGAAATAAATTTTGTACGTATGAACAGAAACGACCAAAGATGAAATGGCTTTTCGTAAGCTGCCCTTCCTGAAGCGTCCTTTATACATAATTTTTGACTTCCCGATCGAAAAATTAAAGATCATTCAGTGACGGTTAGGTTCATCCTTATATGAATTGACAACATGGATCGTATAGATGAACGACAAGTTCGTACATACGATCAGTAATAATAACTAATAAAATACATAAAACTATCCATATTCATATAGACGAACTTGTATATATCGTACGGTATGATGACATCATCATACAGTACAGAAAGACTATGAGAACACAGTTTCGTCTCCTCAACTATACAGATTTTCATGCACATACTACAGAATTCGTATTATACGAAAATATTTCGTACAGTACGAACAGAACAAAAAGATAGTACATAAAAAAACTAAAAAAATCTCTCAAAACAATAACATTGTATAAAAATCTCTAAAAAAAATTTCCCAAAAGAAAAACCAAAGTCAATTAACTATTGTTTTAACCAAAGCATTTGTGCAATACAACTCCCTAAGGTAATATATTTAGCTTCTACAGTTGAATGGGCTACTAAGTTCTGTTTTCTACTAGACCAAGAAACTAAGGAGTTTTCTATAAATTTATAAGTTCCAAAAGTTCTTTTCCTATCAACCCTACAACTAACAAAATCTGAATCTGAGTATCCAATAATTTCAAAAGCAGTACTATTCTTAGGATACCAAATTCCTAAATTTTGAGTCTCCAAAAGATATCTCATAACTCTCTTAATTGCAGTCAAATGTAACACTTTAGGATCTGCTTGAAATCTAGCACACAAATAAACACTAAACATGATATCAGGTTTGCTAGCTATCAAGTAAAGCAAAGATCCAATCATCCCTCTAAACTTTTTTTAATCAACTGATTTTCCTTTAGGATCCTTATCTAATTGCACTGAGAAACTCATGGGTGTATTTACTGGTTTAGCCTCATCCATTTTATACTTCTTAAGGATGTCCTTAACATATTTTGACTGACATAGAAATGTTCCATCCTCATCCTGCTTAATGATAAACCCCAAAAAGTAACTCAAGTCTCCAATTAAGCTCATCTCAAATTCCTTACTCATTATTTTTGAAAATTCATCACAAAGAATTCTATTACTAGATCCAAACAAGATATCATCCACAT
Organism: Dendrobium chrysotoxum; assembly: GCA_019925795.1. Classification (NCBI taxonomy): domain Eukaryota; kingdom Viridiplantae; phylum Streptophyta; class Magnoliopsida; order Asparagales; family Orchidaceae; genus Dendrobium; species Dendrobium chrysotoxum. The sequence goes on from CM034303.1 coordinate 45,531,077, forward strand.
AAATTTTAACAATGAGTATTTCATCACCTACTCTTTTTATAAAGAGAGTAGTGTCCACACTCCCTTTTACAAATGAACGTACAAGTAGGTAAGTGCTTAGCCATTCATACCAAGATCTAGGTGCCTGTTTAAGTCCATACAATGCCTTTTTCAATTTGAAAATATGATTAAGAAATTATGCATTTTCAAAATTTGGAAGTTGCTCAACATAAACATCCCCTTTTATCAACCCATTTAGAAAGGCACTCTTTATATCAATTTGAAACAACTTAAAACCTTTAAAATAGACATAGGCTAAAAGCACTCTAACTTCCTCAAGTTTGGCTACTAGGGCAAAAGTCTCCTCAAAATCAATTCCTTCAATTTGATTATATCCTTTAGCCACTAATCGTGCTTTATTCCTTACAATCACTCCAGAATTATTCATCTTATTTTTAAATACCCACTTTGTTCCAACAACACTTTGATCTTTTGGTCTTTCTACCAATTCCCAAACATCATTTCTAACAAATTGATTCAACTCATCATGCATAGCTAGAATCCAAAACTCATCCGAAAGTGCTTGATTTATAGTAGTTGGTTAAATCATTGAAATAAAAGCGGAGTGATTGACTTCTTTTCTCAAACAATGCCTAGTCCCAACTCCTTCACTTGGGTCACCTAAAATCAACTCTTTAGGATGACTTTTAATAAATTCCCATTCCTTAGGCAATTGGTTTTCTTCCTCATTTTTACCCTTTCTTCAATTTTTTTATTTTCAAGTTTTTGGGCTATCTCCTCAACTTCATCTTCATCCAACCTAAACCCTCCATAATTATATGATTCATTTAAAACAACATGAGTGGTCTCTTCAACTACCAATATTCTTTTATTAAAAACTCTATAGGATTTTTCAACACATGAATAACCTATAAAAATTCCTTCATCAGATTTAGGATCAAATTTTCCTAAGAGAGTTTTACCATTATTATATATGAACACTTTACATCTAAAAATATGTAGGTGTGAGAGGTTGGGAACTTTACCTTTAAGAAGTTCATAGGATGTCATATTTAATTTTTATCTAATGTACACCCTATTGTATTAACTGCCTCAGCCCAAAAATATTTTGGAAGTAAATATTCTGCCAACGTGGCTCTAACAGTTTCAATTAATGTCTTGCTTTTTCTCTCAACTACTCCATTCTGTTGAGGTATCCTAGAAGCTGAGAAGTTCTGATCTATCTCATGAGATTTACAAAAATTATCAAATAATTCATTTTCAAATTCTCCCCCATGATCACTTTGGATAGTTATAATTTTAAAACCTAATTTTCTCTGAATCCAAGTGGCAAAATCTTTAAACTCCTCAAATGATTCACTCTTATGATTCAAAAATCTAATCTAGATTAATCTTGAATAATCATCCATAATTACATACCCAAACCTTTTTCCTCCTAGACTTAAGGTACTAACATGCCCAAGGAGATCCATGTAAAGAATTTTTAAAGGCTTGTTAGTTCTAAATTCCTTGACTAAATTAAAGGAGGATTTGACCTGTTTTCCTAGTTGACATGTATCACCCAAATGATCTTTTATAAAGTCTAATTTGGGTACTCCTCTAACTAACTCTTTTTGGGTGATTTTCCTAAGATTTCTCATGCTAGCATGACAAAGACTTCTATGCCATAACCATGACTCATCAAATACAGTATTCAAACAAAAGATAGTAAAAGATTTTACAGAATTCAAATCTAGCATGTATACATTATTTACTCTATCACCATTCAACACAATAATTCCATTTTGACTAATACTGCAGTTAGTAGGAAAACATTTTATATGATAACCTTTATCGCATGAATGACTTATGCTTAACAGATTGTGTTTTAAACCTTCTATTAATAGAATATTTTTAATCACAAAATTTTTGAAATTTCCAATCATACTTGTACCTACTACTCTCTTAGTGGTATTGTCTCCAAGTGTAACCTTGCCTCCATTCCTGGCTTCCAACAATATAGATTGATTCACATCTCCAGTCATATGTTTTTAACAGCCTCTGTCTAGGTACCAAATGCTCTCACGAGGTCTTATATGAGAGCATTCTTACAAAATTAACAAATGTTAGACTTAGGAACCCAAACAAGTTTGGGTTTACCTCTTAATAGTTTTAAAATAAATGTATGTGTGATATGCTGTATTTTATACACCTTAGGTCTCCACACTAAATGTGTTCTATGATAAATAGTATAAGTGTGAGAAATATGTCTAATCATACCACAAGAGAAATATTTTACTCCAGGAAAAGGATTTACCAATTTATATGCCCTGAAAGATCTTCTCTTAGATTTTAAACTAGTGGACTTGTGGTAAGATTTATAAAAATCTTGAAGTTTGGGTAGTTTCCTATTTTCTTCAAGTGCTTTCAACTTAACTTCAAGATATGCATTAGCACTCTCTAGAATTGAATTATCAATCTATAAATTATGCTCTTTACTATTCGATTCATCCATAAAAGTTTTGAAATCATTTTCAAGTTCATTATGTGATGATATTAAAAGTTCATGTTATTTATTTAAATCATCATACTCATCCAACAAAGTCATGTGGTTGCTATCAATTAATGCATGGTCTTTCCTAAGGATTTCATACTCTTTCTTTAATTCTAATTTATCCAAATTCCGTTTGGCATAGAGTTTCTTTAGTTTCCTATATACAGAATGAATGCGTTCAAAAACTTCAAATAATTTAAGATAACTTAATTCACATACTTTCTCTTGATCCGAATGATCAAGATTGTCAACCATCAAGTACAAATTCATGACTTCCTCTTCAGCTACTATTTCTGAAGAATATGAAGCTGAGTCCACCCAAAATGCTCATTGAAGTCTCTTTTTACCCCTTCTATCCTTTAGTTTCTCCTCAGCTTTCTCCATGCTAGGATTGGCCTTGAGATTGGGGCAATCATTCTTCATATGTCCTAGTTTCCTGTACTCATAACAAATAACATCATTAGAAGCCTTAACATTTTTATGGAACTTACCTTTATTCTACTACTGGTGTCTCCTCTGCTTCCTCTTTAAGAAACTTTTGAACTGCTATGTCACTAAGGCAATATCCTCTTCATCCTCAGGCTGGGATTGATCATTCTCCAAGTCATCCACCTTCAGTGCAATGTTTTTATCTTTCCTTTTATCACCTGTATCAATCTATCTTTGAGTCACTCCTTGCTCGTAGGCAATCAGTGAACCAAGCAGATTGTCAATAGAGTAAACATTTAAGTCTTTTGACTCTGTTATAGCAGTAATCTTTACATCATAGGAAGTAGGCAAACAACGTAATATCTTTATAACTTTTTTAGAATTGGTTAGTTTCCTACCTAAAGCATACAATGAAGTTACAATCTATATAAAACGAGTATACATGTCAGAGATTGATTCATTTGGTTTCATGTAAAAAAGTTCATAATCATGTAGTAGAATATTCAATCTAGATTATTTCACTTCATTGGTTCTTTCATATGTGATGCAAAGCCTATCCCAAATCTCTTTTCTAGATTTATAAGTAGTCTTTTGATTTTAATATCCAAAAAAAACTATTCAAACACTTAGCATTCAGTTGAGCTAACTCACATTCTTCTAAAGTCCATTCAGTAAAAGACGTATGAACTCTAATTCCTTCTACAATTCTAGTAGGTTCAGTGTAACCTTCCTGTACTAAAATCCATACGTAATAGTCAAGTGATTGTAGAAAAGTAGACATGCAAGTTTTCCAAAAATCAAATGGGATGTTATCAAACAATGGAGATCTAGTGATCGAATAACCCGCTGGCGTGTTTCAGTTTCCAACATTAGCCATGATCGAATTTCAAAAAGTAATTTAAACAGTAACTTTTTAAATAGGCTCTATTACCACTTGAAAGTGCGAATAGGTTATTAAACCTATTGATTATATCCCTAGGCTAATCAACATGGGGGGGGGGGGGGGGGGTTGAATAAGTACTATTAAAATCTCTTGGTAGTTTTTAAAACCTTTTATGAGAAACTTCAATATATCATATAGTATGATTCAATTCGTATAGTAAGATCTAATGTGAATTCAGTACTATTCAACCACAAAAAAATAAAGTGCAATACAGTAAGAAAATGCAAAAAATAAAAAAAAGAACAGAGAATACTAGATTTTATAGTGGTTCGATCAAAGCAAGACCTACATCCACTCCCTAGAGACTCCTTCTCTAGGCATTACACTAAACCAAAGTGACTCTCCTTTTTCCCCCATAGCAAGGCAGAGAAACCCTTATAAAAACTCTCTTCGACCAAATCTTGGTGCGGTAGAGAACCGTCATCCTTTTCCACCTTCCCGGTGAAGGCCTAGAACCATCATCCTTTTTTACCCTCCTAATGAAGGCAGAGAAACCACTCATCCTTTTACACCCTCTAGGTGTAGGCAGAGAACCAAGCATCCCTTTTCACCCTCTTAGTGATGGCAGAGAACTGGACCTTCTTCAAAGATCTTCTCTCAAGAGTCTTCTAAGAGATTAGGAAGTACAAATAATGAGATCCACACACTTGGATAACCTTACAAATCCCCTCACAATTTCCTCTTCAAAGATCCCACCACAGTCACTTCCAAATACTCTCCCTATTCACTCTCCCTTCTACTCTCAAGAAGAAATTTGCAGAAGATTAATTAAAATATCAGTTTTTAGGACCCTTATATTCAATGGACAAGAAAAATCATCCAAAAACTAAAAATTTCAAGTTTTATGAAGTCTGATCATACTATATGATTGACATTCATATATATGAATAGTTCAAAATATTGAATGATTCGTCCTGTACGATACTGTATGAACCAATGAACCCCAATTTTTGTACTATAGAAAATGATGTACGAATTAATTTTATACTGTACGAATAGTTCAAAAAATTGAACAGTTCATCCCGTACGATCCGGTATGAACGATGAAAGCCCCTATTTCATAGTCTGGAAAGTGATGTACAAAACCAATTCGTACTGTACGAACAGTTCAAAATTGAACGAGTTCGTCCCGTTTGATTAGGTACGAATGATGAAAGCTCCCATTTCGTACTATAAAAAGTGATGTACGAAACCTAATTATACTGTGTGAACAGTTCAAAAATTTGAACTGTTCATCCTGTACGATCATGTACAAATGAAGAAAGCTCCCATTTTGTACTCTAGAAAGTGATGTACGAAACCTAATTGAATTGTACGAACAACTCAAAAATTTGAACTATTTATCCAATATGATCATGTACAAACCATGTGAGCTCCCATTTCATACTCTGGAAATGAATGTGTGAAATAATTTCAACCTGTATGATTTATACTTAGAAAAATTTTAACCAGGCAGGTTCGTTTCAGAGGAGAAATAACATAAATTATCCCGTACGATTAGACATCATACTATATAATTAGTTTAAAAAAAAATTAGTTTTATCTCACTCCCTCAGTGTGTGTGTGCACAGTTGTCCAACTTACAATCACACTCTCTCAGACTCAATAAAAATAAAAATAACAGACTTCACTTACAATAAACTCTTAACAAAATAACTTCAAGTCTTCAGCAGTCTAGAGTGTGAATTTTTTGAAAGACATGTTAGTACACACAAGACAGAATTTTCCAGTATATGGTACGGAAAATAATAATCAAACAATAATCTTTTGTAATCTTCAAAAATCGACATCAAAAATTCACTTGAATAAATAGATTTGCACAATTCTCAACACAGATTATTGTAGTCAAACATTTGCTCAAATATCATTTTGATCCGCCAATATCATATGTCATCTTCCCTTGAGTTTGACTATGATAATCAGAATAAACTTAAAGTTTTGTAATTCTAACCCATTAGGGAATGATATGTTCTCCTCCCAGGTGATATATTGTTCATAATGACGTGTTTAATTTCTAAACTAAAAATTTCAGAAATAAAAACTTTTCAAAAAAAAATTAATCCTTTTTTCAAACCCTACTTTTTAAAATTCAAACATACAGATGCCATATGCTAAATATAGTTCTATAAGATCTATAAATGCTAAAAAAGGCATATGTGGCCATAAATTAGGCATAAACATTGGTTAACAAGTCATACTAGTCATTGATCACTATTGCCCCCAAAAATGGTGGCACACAATCTTGTAATAATTATTTTAGATACTTTCTTAAAAAAAAAAATAAGTAAAAAGGTATAAATTAAAAAAGGGATCCAAAAAATTCAAATAAAATCCCATAAAATTTTTAAAATTTTGAAACATTTCTCACTCCTTTCTACGTAATCCTACAAAATGTTTAAGTGAGGCCTAGGAGGGATAAAGTATTTCTCTTTTCTTAATTTTTTTCTTAAAGAGCCTTAACCAAATAGAAGGCATATACGGGAGAGTAAGCAAGTCATCATAATCCTAGCACTGAGACTCTGATCCTCCAATGAAAATTAAATTGATCGTCATTGTTTAAACATATGAAATATGATAAAAATGTAAGATGTTCATAATCCCTATAAAAAGTACATTGTCATTGTTTAAAAAAAAGGGGTTAAGGAAAGGTATTTGATGTTTATAATCAATTCATAAGGCTCTAGTCATCCTCAACAAGACTTGGATTTCAACCATAAGAACTTAAAAAATGAAATTTCCAACTATACCACTAAGTTTATCATTTTGGTCCATTTGGATTGAGAACATTGCATTTTTGTTTTTGTTGGGTTTGTCTCATCTAGGTGGTTTGTAAATATGCTAAAAATAGAGTTCAGATGGTCTTAAAATTGATTATGATTGTTTCTCATCTGAACATTTGAGTGTTTGGAGATCTCATTATTGTATTAAAATTTATGTTTGAACCAATAAATGTTTTTGTGATATATAAGCATCAAACATACTTAATGTCCCACTTCTAGTTAAAAAAAGATTTGCACCATTTCTTATAAGAAAATAAATTTAACTCAAACTTTTAATATCATGCAACAATTTTTTAATTACACATATATTTCATAAAATAAGCTATAGTTTGATACAAACTAGATTTACCCACATAGACAAGCTTATTTACTCATTATAGATACTAAGTAACCCTGGAAAGACAATTCATGATATGTGGCAACTAAACATAAATCATTTTTTCTAGTCAATATTAGACCAAAAACTTCCTCCACATCCAATTCTTGAGTACTCCTACCTCTCTGAAGCACCCAATCCAAGTAGAAGAGCAGTTGTGCAAGGCAAAGTTTTATGCTTGCCAATGCGAAGGACACCCCTAGACAAATCCTTCTTCCACCATAAAAGGAATATACACAAAGTTTGCTACTCCAAAATATAATGTTGTTTCTTCAAATCTCTCTGGTTAAAAAATCTTTAGATCTTCCCAATATTTTGGATCTCTCATCATAGCCCATTCATTAATCACAACCTGACTTTCAACTGCTATTGTATAGCAAGCTAATTCAGCTGTCTCATGACAAAATCTAGGCACCAGAGGTGCAATAGGATGCAATCTAAGAGTTTCTTTGATAACTTGATTTAGGTATGCAAGCTTGTTTATGTCTCCCCTTCTAATATTCTCTTTCCATTTAGGACTTTCCTTACCTCTAATTGAGCTTTTTACATAACTTTAAAATGTCGAATAAGCTCTATCATAGCCCACACAATTGCAACAGATGAGGTCTCAGCTCCCGCAATAAACAAATTCTAGGAAAAAAATTAAAAATAAATAGTTAGTTAAATACACAAATAAATTTTAAGCTATGTTCACACCTTATAGAAACTGAGATTAACATTATTATATTTGTAGTCGTTTGTTTTTTTAGTTAGTTTGAATTTTTTTATATTTACTCATTTTTTTTGAAGTAGTTAATATTAGTTGTGATTATAATTGATCACATTTGAATCATCACAATGTCATTTTCTATAAAAATAGAAGATGATGCAAATTGGAAGAGTTAAGAAATTAAAGAATAAGTAATGAGCATTGAATTAAAAGAACAAAAAAAAACACGGATTTTAATTTTTTAATTAAGTTTATATTTAAATTCTTAATTTAATTAATTTTAATTTCATTTTATTCGTTGGCTTAATATTGAATCCTAAATGAATAAAATAAATAATATATCCTTTTGAAAATCTTTTTTAATTTAAGGGTGTATTAAAAATTTCCTTTCTTAATTTTAGAGATTTAAGCTTTATTTGGGATAGCTTTCTTATTGCTTTTTAAAACAGCTTTCTAGTACTAAAATTTCTTGTTCAAAAAATTTTTTGTACTAAAAAGCAGCTATAGAAAGTAATAAAAAAGCCATCTCAAACGAAATCCTTTACAAGCATAATTTAGAACTTTGATTGTGTAGGATATTATGATATAAATTACATCTGAATATGCTTGAAACATATTGGATTTGCTTTGAGATTAATACCTATATATAGGAAGAATATATATTGCACTAATCCAAAAATAAATCAAATAACTTTTAGGCAAATCTTAATATATATTTTATTTAATAATATTCCAAGACATCATTTTTCATTGAATCACTTACTAATATGACAGATTTGACATTTTCCATCGTTAGAGATAAATCCTTCTCTCCGTTTCTCTTAATTCTCAAAAGAACATCAACCAAATATTCATTCATATCATCTCCATCCAACTTCTTCCGCTCGTGCTCCTCAATTATCTCATTCTAAAAACCATCCATTTCCTTGTGAACTTGCTCCATCCCATGCCTCAATCCACTTATCTCACCACCAAAACTCCATGAAGGAAACATATCAACCACATTGAATCCTAAGATATACTGAAACCTCTTCGTCAATGCCAACAAAAACCTCTTTTTTTGTGTGCTTCCTTGCCCAAATGCAGCACTCGCAATTGTCACATTTGAAAGAGATAAAAGCATCTCTAACAAATTCACAGGTGATCGCTTCACCATCATAATCTTCTACACGAGATTATTTCCTTCTTCCTCTCTTATAAACTTAAAAGACATAGCATGCTTTAAGCTAAACAATTCAAGAGCACAAATTTTATGTAGTTTTGACCATGTTTTGCCATAAGGTGCAAAGCCAAAGCCTGCAAAGTTGTATAGGATTATCTTGCCTGCCATTAACTTAGTCCTTGAAGCAAATTTAAGGTCATGGGTTTTGAAACTATCATGAACAAATTCACTAGATGTGATGAATATGAGATTGATCTCGCTGAGCTTGAGGTGGAAGAGAGGATATGAGGTTTTGGCAAGGCTTTGAAGCCTACAGTGTGGGTGCTCTCCTAATAGTTGGTGCAAGTTTCCAATGATGGGGATCTTCCATGGAGCTGGAGGGAAGTTACTAGGATTGGAAGTTTTGTGAAGTGTGAGCTTCTTTATGATGAGAATTAGAAGGAGAGCGTAGAGGATGGATGGAAGAAGGATGGAGAGAAATGGTGATTCCATGGCTCTAATGTTATTTGATGGATTGATTGGTTGTAAGGTGGCCTTTTTATATTTTTTATTTTACTTATATATACATATATATAATATTTAGTTTTTTTAAATTTTTGTAAACAATCTAAGCTTTTTTTGACTAAATCAATGCAAAAATTCATACATAAGACAAAACTACATTGAAATTATGCAGCCGACCACAGAAAAGATCAATTTATATAGAGAATTATTCTAACATAAAAGTTTAATCAACCCAAGATATTGATCCTCCAGAAAATCTGTATAATGACTAATAAAAAAACTTAATCATTATCGTTATCTCATAAAATAATTATGATGATAAATTTAAGTGAATTTTATCAATATTTTATTTATTTTAATTTAAGTGTTATATCTTTGTTATATATGAATATATTTTATTTAGTAAATGTATGCTATTTAAGAGGCCATATGGGAGATTTTTTTTTATTATCAATATGCCAAATTAAATTTTGCGCGCTCGAATTGCCGTTTGGACTCAACAAACGTGCATAACCTAAGAAACTAGTTTTTGGGGATGGATAGCAAAAAAATATGTTATTGAATCCTCACCAAAACATAATCATGATGGACTATAAAACTATTTTAAATACTTTAAAATGAGTGAAGTATATAAATTATTTATATATTGCATTCCTATGATACATCACCAAAAATGACTTTAATCTGGAACAAATCTCGAGGCATATTTGAATTAGAAACTTTTGAAATTAAATTTGGGACCATCTGAACTCCAATTTAGCAAACTTTTAGTCAAACTAGATGTCTCGACAAGACTAGCCCAACGACAACAAAATTATTCCACTATGAGCCTAAATGGGCCCATATCAAAGATTTTAAGCATAGTTAAAAAATTCATAGCACTAATTGAAAGACCAAATGATTTCTAAATATTATGTGCTTATAGTTGAATCAAGCATCTCATTGAGGTGGATCCCATGAAACTTAAGATCTTCTGATTACAACATCAGTTAGGTGTATAAATGCTAAATAAATGATCTATGATTGTGGGAATAAATATAGGTCATTTGATGGAGTGCTCTTAAATTTCTTTATATTTATAAGGCATGTTACTCTCAAAAAATACAAATAGCACCACACCTTCACATGAAGGAAGAGAAGACTTAGACCATAGCCAACAGATCCAAGAGAGTTCTAAAGCTTGAAGATTCCTGAAGGTCCACTTGAGCACCATCGCCGATAAACCCATGCCACATGGCCACTGTCATTGTACCTTTGTTGGACCATCACTGCCAGGCCTCCTGCTCGACCACTGGTATCATACCTTTGTCTGACCACCACCATCAAATATTTATCTATCAACCATTGCTGCCAGGTTATCACCTGACTGTCAGCACCAAACATCAATTGACTTACTACTACCCCCTCGACCATTGTCGCCTAACTACTACCCTCTAACCACCATCACCCAACTATTGTTCCTTCGATTTTCATCACCCGACTATGATCCCTCCAACCTTTGTAGCTTGGCTATGACCTTTCTAATAATATTCACCCGAATATGATCCCTCAGAGCACCATTGTCGAACTATAGCCCCTCTGAACACTGTTGCCTTACTAAGATCCCTTAGGCTTCCATTGTTTGAGTATGGTTTCATTAACAAAAAATTTATTGTAATGAATTAAAAAATATGAAATGTTGAACTAAAACATTGTGGCACTATGCTAGAGAGTATAGTTGTTCTTTGTTTTATGTTTTTTGCACCTTTACCTACTTCCAACATATTATCTTCTAGTGTTTGTAGAGTGCATTTTATAACGTGAATAAAGAAACTATTATAGAGATAACAACTAGAAAATCAAACCTAGATACTAATCCTATATTAACAATAGAAAAGAGAGAGGATACACTAATGAAAGGGAATATGCAATTAAGATAGAGCATGGCACTAACAATGGCCACTAACAAGTAAGAAATAATCTTTATCCCCTTCCAATATATTCTTTATATATATAAAAAGAGGGGAGATAAAGAGCGGAAAGAGAAGTTATTTCAGGGCTTTTTTATATGTTGCTTCTATTACAAAAATTATGTTGATCCTTGAAACTCACCTCTGGTCTACATTTATTTTCATTGATTTCAATTTCTATGATTTTATCTCTCCTAAATCTGATAAAAATATATATTTCCTAATTTAGTAAGTTCCCACCATATAACTTATTATGTGTTATAGTTATAATTAATTTGAAAATTTTGATTTGATCATACTGTATTTTTAGTAGTTAAATTTATATATTTGAATTTCTATAAAAAGTGAACAGTGATTCGGCATGCATAAAATGATAAAAAGTAGCTTTCATTGATTTCTATGTCACACAATTTAACTAGGGTTTTAACAAGATAGGGGAGCTCAATTATTAAATGTGGCACTGAAAGGTGATTTGATATGAAACATCAACAAATGAATAGATAAAAATTGATACTAAAATGTAACACTATAAGAATAATATATACAAGATATAAGATATATAAGATATAATATATGCAAGATACATGATACAAGACCCGCAACACATGATGTATAATATGATCGATTGATGAAACTGATTGACGGATGGGAATAATTGACTAATGAGATTGCTTGACTGATTAAATGATATGAGAAATATGGCCAATATGCGTTAAGAATGATATGGAAACAATACGAATACATAATGTATGACTAAAGACACATGATATATGATGCATTTGATAAGATTGATTCACTTGATATAGAAATGATAAGAATTTATATGATAGAATATTTTTTGTAAGGATATGATTTCTTATATGTTGTTTCTATTTCATGCATTGATTTCAGTGGTAGATTTGGGTGACTTGTTAAGCTTTTGTGCTTATTATGTAATTTCTCTCATGCTTTGGGGCAAGGGTAATTAACCAATTATATGAGAATAATCTTGGTGACAAGTTTAGGTTTTCATTCTATTTTTGTTAGTCGTTAATATCATATTCATGATGTATTTTATTGATTATTATTATTTTCTGGTTAAATGTCATGGTCATTGTATATGTTATTTTTTTCTTTTGGATCTATGTATAGATGTTGGATGAATAATAATGTATTTATGTTTTCCTATTTAAGGGTGAAGATGAGAGATGGTAGATAAGATAAAAATAGGAGAAATTCATAGGAAAGATGAATGTAGAGATTACTTGAGCAGAGTTTCTTGTTGTCTTTAGATGATAGTTTGTGCCCCCATCAAAATGAATTTTTGGGCAACTATGTCGTCATTTACTCACACTACAAAAAAAATTTACCATAATATTATTCAGAAATTTTAATTAAATATGGTAAAAAAATCTATTACGTCAAATTTATTTGGTGCTAAATACAATCATGCGAGCTCCCCCCCCCCACCCCCCCACCCCCCCCCCCCCCCCCCCCCTCTTTCTTTTTAATGACAGATTAAAATATCATGCGGCATTCACAAGATAGGTAAAGTTGTAGCAATTCTTCCTCCATATCCAACATATTGGGGTCTTCACGACTTCATCCTCCCGATTGAATGATGTTTCCTTCTCCACTAGATGGCTAGCTAGGTTTATGGCTTTCATGGAAAGATTTTATTGGCTTCATTGGCTTTCCATTTCAACATTAATTAGGAGATCTAATTATACCATTAATTGGGAGATCTAATTATGGCATTGAATAGAGCATTGATTATGTCTTCCTTATTAATTTTTGTTTCAAATCTATATAATGAGATTTGGGGGCTGCTATAATTACAGCATGAGTGTAAATGTAACCATATTTTTAAATAACAATGAACTCATCCTCTCCCTGTGGAGGTAGGAAATTCTTCACTGAATCACATAAATCACATCATGTTCATTGACTTTGGTTGGTTGATTTTTATTTTTATGTTGTTTATTTGCACAACAATTAGTATCAGAGATGGATTTTGGTGCTATTTTTAATGAAAATTTTGAAATATCCATTTCTTCTTGATAAAGGAACTATACATAAGGAAAAGGATGTACTAAGTTAGATTGAGAAGAGTGGTGAAGTTGGTTGAAGTATGGAGTCATGCTGGCGCAAATGCAAGGCTGATAAGCACTCAATCAAAGCATTTGCATAGCATACGTGAGGGCTGAGGCATAAAGTATAACATTGGAGCATGTGTGCAATCTAGGTAAAAGCAATATGCAGATATAGTGTGCATTATGGATCTTTAAAAGGGAACTGCTCGTGGGTGTCAGAATGCAGAGAGTACGATCACACTATCCTGTAAGATAAAATGGTTATAGACCTTTATATTCTATGCAAGAAGGTCATTAGAAGAGCAGAAAAAAATCATATATATGATTATCCATGAAAAGTAGTGGCTTTTTACTACACATTTTGATGGATAATAATATATATAATTTGATAGTCACAATATTTTCCCCATTTGATACATCAACTTGAGTGTGATTTATTTATTGTGGGTGTCGATTTCCCATGGGTGTAAGCCCCTGTTGCTAATTGCATCTCAAGCCTTGGCCCACAAATACTCTCAACTAAGGATGCTATTTTATTATCTTCTTGGTTTGTTGCATAGCCGGATTCATAGGTTCTTCTAATCCAAGGAAGATATGCTCAATGGGCTATTCAACACACTCATGGATCATAAAATCACCCGGTCAGTATGAAGAAAAAATTAAGAGAGGAGATATCATATATGAAGCATGCAGAGAAGGAAAAAAGTGAATGTGATATATATGTATTAAAAGTTCGAACGGGATGTTAAGCCCTTATGAACTAGTCTCGAGGCAAACCAAGAGGGGGGGTGAATTGGTAGTTTTAAAAATTCTTTAGTAACAGGAAAGATCTTTTGATAATTTACAGTGAAAATGAGTAAACACCGTAATAAAAAGATTAGTCACAGATTTCACCCAAGCAAACAATAACAGAAAAATAAAGTGCAAAAAAAAATCAGAAAGAACACACCAGATTTTATAATGGTTCGGTCAACTTGACCTACGTCCACTCCCCGGAGCCTCCCCTCTGGGTATTACACTAACACTAAGTGACTCTCCTTCTTCTCCCACAACAAGGCGGAGAAGCTTGTACAAAAACTCCTTTCCACCAACTCAGTGAGGTAGAGAACCTGAACTCCTTTCGCTTCCTCCTAAAGCAGGTAGAGAACCTGGACTCCTTTTGCTTACTCCTAAAGCAGGTAGAGAACCCAGATCTTCTTGCGAACGATCCTCCCATAGAGACACCGACAAGACAGAAGACGACGAATGGAGAATATGACTCAGATCATTTCTTGGAGCAACCTTTTTGAATCCCTCACAAACTCCCCCTCATAAGATCCTCTCTCTCTCTCTCTCTCTCAAGCTCTCTCTCTCTCTCTCTCTCTCTCTCAAGGTTTTCTTTGGTATGGAAAGTGACAAAAGATTTTTCTTGTTGAAAGAACAAGATCTTAAATAGGAGGGCTTAAAAATTGCCCTAAATCTCAATTGGTCGTCAAAGATCATCTAGGATGATCGGTAGATCGTCCTGTACGATCAGTTCAAAATCACATATATCAGCATGGACGATCTGGTTCCTCTGGATGATTAGTATACAAAATTTGTTCATATCATCCCATATGATGATGTGATCATCCGGGATGATTAGTGTAATTTAGGAATTTTGTCCAAAAGATAGCTCTGGTCGTCCAGGGGAACTTGTGCTGGATGATCTCAAAATAACTTGATCGTCTAGGACGATATGGGTATCGTCCCGTATGATTAGTTCAAAAACAACAAAATTATCCTGCACACAGCTTTGGACGTATAGGTCAGAATATTCTGGACAATTTCAAAATGTCTTGATCGTCCAGGATGATATGTCCATCGTCTGGTACGATTAGTTCAAAAATGACAATATCGTCTTGCACACAGCTCTGGACGTGCAGGTCGAAGGCACTGGACGGTCAGAATTTTTAACATATCATCCCGGACGATCTTATAATCTTCCAGGATGATATGATCGAATCAATTAAACCTTAATTACTTTCTTTAATCATCAGACTAATTTAGGCATGATTGTAATGGATCGTCCGGGATGATCAGACCAAATCTCTAAAAATAAAAACTTGCCTAACTTAATCTGGCGGCTGAGAATTTCTAATTTAAGCCTATCGTCCTGTATGATATATGTATCATCCAGGTTGATTGGCTTAATTGAACCGACTTAACCTGATCGTCCTAATTAGTGTTTTTATTTTCATTACTTCATCCAAGACGATATGAATATCATCAAAGATGATATGAACACAACTTGAAAATATAGACTCTAACTCACTAAAAAAATTCTCCCCTTGAGAGTGTGTGTGTAAGGTTACTTAGGTAGGGGATCACTTACATTATATTTGACTCAAGAAAGAGAAAAATTATAGCATAGACACACACAGACCCGTTCTTGAGTTGGCTTGGATTGCATTTAATTTTTTATACTAGAAATATTAGTTGACAAAAAAATAGAGAACAAAAATGTTGTTATCATCAAAATTGTAATCCCTAGATCCAAATTTGCAACAATCTCTCCCTTTTTGATGATGGCAAACATTTATTCAGTAGTTTCAAATAAAACAGATAGGAGTAATCAACGCACATACGAAATAAAAATTTCATTTCAAAGTTCGCTAAACATTGACAAACAGTGACGCTAAATACAATAAGGGAAACAACTACAATACAAAAATAGTAAAAGAAACTACTAGTAACTCAAAAACCAACTCACCCTTTTGACATCACAAAAAGGAGGAGGAATAGGCAAAATAACACAAACAAGAAACAGCACAACACAGAAAACTAATAAAGAATCAGATCCTGATCAGATAGAGGAGGTGGTGGAGGCTGAAAGTAGCTGTGAATGGTGGTGAACTGCTCACCAATCCAGGCCATACCCTGGTCGTGCTGCTGTTGTTGGTGAGTCACGTAGGAGTCAAAGCAGGCCTCCCACTGGTCAAAATTCTGCACCAAGTGATCCAAGAGTAATAGTATATGAAGAGGAGTAGGTGCAGCTGGCTCAAGAACAGCTTCTTCCTCTTCCTCCTCAATATCCATAGTGGGCTCCGAGTGAAGTTGGGTACTATGGAAGACATAGAAGGAGTTGTTTGTGTAGTAGGAAGGAGGGACATCGGCAGGAACCAGATATTGCAGATTATACTTTGACTCAAGTACATAGGCAATGAGGTGGCCTAGGGCTAGATTTGGGCATCTCCTGTGGCTCGGATCCCTAATGCTAGTGAGATATTCAATATAGCAGAAAAGGAGATCGGTAGCATTGAACTCCCGGTGGGCCATGATGTAGTAGGTAGTCAAGGAAAGTAAAGGTGTGATGTGGATGCGGTCCCCAGCCTTAGGGATGATTGAGAAATGGAGGACATGTTGAATTGTACAATCATCCTTAAGTAGCGAAGAACATGCATTGTCGTGGTAGTAGACATTGATATTTCTAAGGAAATAATTGGCGACACTCCAATCAAAATCAGGATCAAAAACTATGTTGTGGAGCTTATCGCTAGTGATTAAAAGCTGGAGGATAGTATAAAAATCCTGTGTGGTCAATTCTACAAAAGAGTGCAGTGCAGAGTAATCTAAGGCGATGCGGAGATTAGAAAAAAACACCTTAAGAAGTTCAGAGCTAAAGTGGAAGGCTAGGGTGAGAATGAAAGTAAGGGAGGTATGAGCAAACAGATCGAGTACCGGGTAAGTAAGAGTGTGGGGGTTGACGATCTTTGAATGAGTGATTCCAACTTTAAGGTAACGTTGGAAGGTAACCCAATCGGCTGCATCAGGAAAGCAGGGATCGGCATTTCCCCGGGATGAACTTGCACCGTGAAGCCTTGATCTTCTTCCTCCAGCCATTAGAAGAAGAGGAGATGAAATAATGAAGGAAGAAGGGTGAAAAAAGATGAAGAAAATGGTAATTTATAAAGAAAATAGACTGATCATCCAGGATAATCACAGGATCGTCCAGGATGATAGGTGCAATAATGACGACCTGGATGATTGGTCAAAAAGGTTGTCTGATCGTCTAGGACGATTAGACACAGACGATCATCTCGAGGCGTCTAGCTAGACGACCGTTGATGAAAATTATCATCCTGGATGATTAGGTGGATCATCCAGGATGATATGCATTAAATGCACCAACGGGATGAATTTGAATCATCCAGCTGTAGACACATGGATCATCCAGGACTATAAGGTAGATCATCCAGGACGATCACCAATAATTGGTGCATATTAGCCATTTGATCAGGATGGGGATGATTTGAATGGATCATCCAGGATGATATATAGATCATTCAGGATGAAGAGGATCATCCAGGATGATGTGAAGAAAAATAAAAAAATGAAGGATAGAGAGGAAAGATCAAGGATCAAAAAAATACACAGAACAAAAAGAAAACAAAATCAGATTGAATAAAAATAGAAATGAGAAAGCAAAACTAAAAATAATGATTTTTTTAGAATCGATCAGCTCCAAGAAATTAGAATTTTCCCTTGATTTTTCATTTAAAAGCCAATAAGAAGAAAATTGACAACGCTGAAATCCAGAAAAGTTGAAAAATCAACTTTTGTAACACCTACCTCAGAGACCTTACAGGTTCAAATTCCTTTCAAACAAAAGTCTAATTCATAAGAAAAGAGATTAGATTTGAAAAGAGATCCTTTCAAGCCTCGTTCCAAAAAAATATTTGATATAATAGTATTACAAAGTAAGGAATCAAAAATCATGATCTTACATCTCAAGCTTTTGAAAATATTAAGTGGCATATGGATTTCTCTAAGACATTTAAAGATCTGAAAGGGAAGAAAGCTTATTTCTTTATGGGCTCATTTTATGCCTCTTTTTTAATTTTTTTGGCGCTTTGCACATCTTTTAATTTTTGATACACTTTGTGTATCCTTCCAATTTGGCGACATTACGCATCTTTTTAGCTTTGCGCTTATTTTGTTCCTCTTTTCTTTTTGGCGCTCTTTGCGTATCTTTTGTAAGCTTGCTTCCTTTCATAATCATTAAAGAATCTCAGCTGTAAAATTGCCTTCCAGACATAAGAGACGATAAAACTCACTATCTACAATAAAGAAGAGTAATTCACAAAACAAAAACTATACATCATACGATAAGTGCAATCACTTGATTAAGAAAAACATAACACTGATTCAAAGCTTTGAAAACACTATTCATATGAGGTAGATTACTATAGGAAGATAAAATAAATCTCTATTTCAAAAATCAAAATTTTAATTTTGAAGAAGATTTTTATCCAAAAGAAATAAAACACCATTAAAGGGAGTTAGAGGAAGAGAAATAATCATCAACATTTCTTCCCTTTAACAGATTCAGAGGAGTCAATCACTACTTATAAGCATCCAAATAAAAATAAGGCAAAACTCTTAGTCAGAAATCTAGTTTATCAGCAGTAGTGAGCAGTGATCTAATTTTGAAAAGAATAAAATAGAAAATCAAGAACAAGTAGAAAATCGTATAAAAATAAATACTCAAATAAGAAAAATAACAAACAATAAAAGGAAATCAGCAGTGAATAAAAATAAAATAGGAAATAGATAATCAAATCAAATGACAAATAGAAATAAAAGAAAAATAGAAAAACTCAAAAATTATCAGTCATCAGAATCATGCAGTTATGTCAATCACACTTAATCTGGTCCTCAAAATGCTGAATGAGTCAAAGGCCAGTGGCTTAGTAAAGATGTCAGCCAGTTGATTTTTAATTACTATATGATGTAGCTCAATATCCCATTTTGTAACATGGTCTCTAATGAAGTGATGCCTTATATCAATATGTTTGGTTCTAGAATGTTGAATTGGATTCTTAGAAATGCAGATGGCACTGGTGTTTTCAGATAGGACTGAAATTGTGCCAACAGGTAACCCTAAATCTAAAACTTATTGCTTCAACCAAAGGACTTGGGCCACACAACTCCCTAAGGCAATATACTCAGCTTCAGCAGTGGAAAGTACAACTGAGTTCTATTTTCTATTAGAACAACAGACTAAAGACTGACCTATAAACTGGCAAGTTTCAGAAGTGCTCTTTCTATCCACCGTACACCTTGCAAAGTCAGAATAAGAATATCTAATAATCTCAAAAGAAGTGCTGTACCTAGGGTACCAGATTCTTATGTTTGGGGTCCCTAAAAGATATCTAAGAATTCTCTTAATAGGAGTTAGGTGAGACTCTTTAGGATCAGCTTGAAACCTAGCACAAAGACAGACACTAAACATAATATTAGGTCGGCTAGCAGTCAGGTAAAGTAATCCAATTATTCCCCTAAACTTCTTCTGATCAACATATTTTTCATTTGAATCCTTATCTAACTAAAAAGTGGAACTCATGGGAGAGTTGATTGGCTTAGCTTTATCCATTTCATATTTCTTCAAAATGTCCTTAGTGTATTTAGATTGATTGAGAAAGGTTCCATCATCCATTTGCCTTACGCTAAATCCAAAAAAGTAGGATAATTCTTCCATCATACTCATCTCAAATGCCTTACTCATTGTCTTAGAAAAATCATCACATAAATTTTTATCAGAAGATCCAAAGAGTATATCATCAACATAGATCTAGACAATGAGTAAATCTTCCCCTACTCTCCTTAGAAAAAGGGTGGCGTCTACGCTCCCCTTAACAAACTCTCTTTCTAATAGGAATGTGCTAAGCCTTTCATACCAAGCTCTGGGTGCCTGTTTCAATCCATATAAGGCCTTTTTTAATTTGTAAATATGATTTGGATATTAGGAACTCTCAAAACCTAAGGGTTATTCTACAAAAACATCCTCCTTTATTACCCCATTCAAAAAGGCACTCTTGACATCTATTTGAAATAACTTAAATCCTTTATAACAGGCAAAGGCTAGAAGCACTCTAATGGCTTCCAATCAAGCTTCAGGGGCAAAGGTCTCCTCAAAATTAATCTCTTTAATTTGATTGTACCCCTTAGCCACCAATCCTACCTTATTCCTAACCACCATACCAGAATCATTCATCTTATTCTTAAAGACCCACTTGGTTCCCACTACACTTTGATTCCTAGGTCTTTCTACTCACTCCCAAACATCGTTCCTTACAAATTGATTCAATTCCTCTTACATAGCTAAGATCCAAAACTCATCCGAAAGGGCTTAATTAATGTTGGTGGTTTCAGTCATTGAGATAAAGGCAGAATGGTTTACTTTCTTCCTAAGTCCATTCCTAGTTCTAACACCTTCAGAAGGGTCTCCTAAGATTAATTCTTTAGGAGGACTCGAAGAATATCTCCAATCTCTAGGCAGTGATACATCAGCTTTTATCCTTTCCTCCATATTTATAGATTCTACTCATTGGGTGACTTCTATAATCTCATCATCTTCTACTTCAGATCTAGACTCCTTAGGATCAGATACATCAAACACTACATGAGTTATCTCCTCCACCACAAAAGTCCTCTTATTAAACACCCTAAAGGATTTCCCCACACTTGAATATCCTAACAACACTCCTTCACCAGATTTGGGGTCAAATTTTTCTAAGGATGATTTCTCATTATTGTGAATGAAAACCTTACAGCCAAAGACATGGAGATGGGAAAGGTTTGGAGTTCTACCCTTAATGATCTCATAGGGTGTCTTATTCAGTTTGGATCTAACATTCACCATACTCAACACATAACAGGCAGTGTTCATCACTTCAGCCTAAAAATATTTTGGAATTGAATACTCAGCAAGCATGGCTCTAGCGGCTTCCACTAAAGTCCTGTTCTTCCTTTCAGCTACCCCGTTCTACTGAGGGGTCCTAGGAGCTGAAAAGTTGTGGCTAATCCCTTGCTCCTCACAGAAAGTCTCAAATCCCACATTTTCAAACTCCCCACCATGATCACTATGGATGGTCAAGATCTCACAACCTAACTTCTTCTGAATCCAAGTGGAGAAATATTTAAATTCATCAATTGACTCAGACTTATGTGACATAAATCTAATCCAAGTGGACCTCGAGTAGTCATCAACAATCACAAATTCATAGACTTTTCCCCCTAAGATGGCAGTGCTAATGCGTCCAAAGAGATCTATGTGAAGGACTTCTAAAGGTCAAGAGGTGCTGATGTCCTTAATGGAGTGGAAGGAGGACTAGATTTGCTTCCCTAGTTGACAGGCATCACACAGTTGGTCCTTAGTGAACTTAAGCTTGGGGACACCTCTAACTAAGTCCTTTTGGGTGACTCTTCTAAGGGTTTTCATACTGGCATGACATAATCTCCTATGCCACAACCATGACTCATCAGCAGTAATTTTTAAGCAAATTGAAACATCAGCTTTAAAGCAACTTACATATAGTATATAGACATTATTGATCCTTTGTCCTTGCAGAATAATTTTATCATTTATGCTTTAATGCAGTAAGTGGGCATGAATTTGATATTGTATCCCTTATCACAGAGTTGAATGATGCTCAGTAAGTTGTGTTTCAATCCATCCATAAGTAAAATATTATCAATAATGAAATTTTTTGAATCACCAATTATACTTGCTCCTACCACCCTCCTGGTGGTATTGTCTCCAAGTGTAACCTTGCCTCCAGCCCTGGCCTCCAGTGAAATGAATTGATTTGGATCCCCCATCATATACCTTCAATATCTGCTATCTAGGTACCACATGCTCTCACGAGGCCTTTTGTGAGAGCACTCCTACAAAATCATCAAACATCAGATTTAGGAACCCAAATAGGTTTTGGTTCCTTCTTATGAAAAGAAAAATGCAATGTATTTGTGCTGTGCTGTAAAACATGCAATTTGGGTCTCCACACCCAATGTGTACTACGGTGAACAGTGCAGGTGTGAGAGATGTGTCCTAACATGCCACAAGAAAAATATCTAACACTAGGAAAAATATTAACTAATCTACATGGGTGATAGTGCCTTTTCCTAGGTTTGAATGAAACATGCTTTAATGATTTTGAAACAGATTCTTCAAATGGTGGAGGTGCATAAAATTGTACAAAAGTAGGAGGTATTTCATTTTTCTCAAAAGCACAAAATTTTACACTAAGAAATTCATTTCCTTTCTTTAGACTTGTAATTTCAAATTTTGGATGATGCTCACTACTATCTAAATCTGATGCATGAGTTTCTAATTTCCTAAATATAGTTTCTAATTCAACATGTGATGCTTTTAATGAATCATGCTCAGTAATCAAATCAGAATGCTTTTTTATTCAACTCATCAAATTCATTAAGTAATAACATATGATTGCTATCAAGTGTAGAATAATCTTTAGTTAAAACATCATGCTCTCTTTGTAAATTCAAGAAATCCAAATTCAGGCTGGCATGGGTTTTCTTAAGTTTCCTATATGATGAATGAATTTTCTCAAAAACATCAAGCAATTGATCATAGGTTAGTTCAGATACCGCTTCTTGGTCAAACTGACCCGGATGATCATCCACCATCAAACACAAGTTAGTATTCTCCTCTTCAGCTTCAGTCTTAGAGGAGTCGGATGTAGAATCTGCCCAGAATGCCTTTTGAATCCGCTTCTTGTCCTTCCTAAGCTTGGGTTTCTCCTCACCCTTCTCCTTATTTGGGTGAGCATTAAGTGTAGGACAATCAACCTTTATGTGTCCAGGCATCCTGCATTCAAAACAAATAGTATCGGATGAATTTTTATAATTTATACTACTCTTTCCTTTGTTCCACTTCTGAAAGTTCTTGTGTTTCTTCCTTAGAAAGCTTTTGAATTACCTAGTGATTAAGGCAACATCATCACTATCAGACCCAGAAGTACCAGTATCAGTATCGTTGGCCTTCACCATCAAAATTTTCACTTTCATTTTCTCACCTACATCAAGCTGTCTTTGGTTCGCTCCTTGCTCGTAAGCAATTAGTAATCCAAGTAAGTTATCAATAGAATAGGCATTCAGATCCTTAGATTCAGTGATCACAGTTATTTTTGCATCATAGCAAGAGGGCAAGCATCTCAAGATTTTATTGACTTTTTCATAGTTGGTTAGTTCTCT
This sequence comes from Dendrobium chrysotoxum, assembly GCA_019925795.1. Taxonomy (NCBI): domain Eukaryota; kingdom Viridiplantae; phylum Streptophyta; class Magnoliopsida; order Asparagales; family Orchidaceae; genus Dendrobium; species Dendrobium chrysotoxum. Next base: position 45,554,551 of record CM034303.1, read on the forward strand.
TCCTAAGGCATGTAGGGATGTTAAAATCTGTGTAAACCTAGTATACATTTCAGATATAAACTCACTAGGTTTCATGCAAAAAAGTTTATAATCATAAAGCAATATGTTTAACCTAGACTGTTTGCCTTCAGATGTACCTTCACAAGTGATATATAATCTATCCCAAATTTCTTTACCAGTTGTACAAGTAGAGACACGCATGTAATCCTCAGATTTTAAGGCACAAAAAAAATAGTTCAAACATTTGGCTTTCAGTTGGGCTAAGTCCCGATCATCAAAAGTCCATTCATTAAAATATAGTTCAATTTTAATATTATTAACCATTCTAAAAGGTGCTTCATAGACATTCTTAACAAGCATCCACATGCGATAATCTATAGATTGAAGAAAAGTGGACATACAAGTTTTCTAAAAATTAAAAGGTATGTTATCAAATAAAGATGGACATGTGATTGAATAACCTTCAGCAGTATTTCTATTACCAAAGTTAGCCATAGATCAAATTCAAAAGTTTTCAAACTTTATTTTTGAATCCCGCTCTGATACCACTTGAAAGTTTAATCAGGATGTTAAGCCCTTATGAACTAGTCCCAAGGCTAACCAAGAGGGGGGTGAATTGGTAGTTTAAAAACTCTTTAGCAATAAGAAAGATCTTTTGATAATTTGCAGCGGAAATGAGTAAACACGGTAATGAAAAGATTAGTCACAGATTTCACCCAAGTAGATAATAACAAAAAAATAAAGTGCAGAAAATAATCAGAAAGAATAAACCAAATTTTATAGTGGTTCAGTCAACTTGACTTACGTCCACACCCCGGAGCCTCCCCTCTAGGTATTGCACTAACACTAAGTGACTTTCCTTCTGCTCCCACAGCAACGTGGAGAAGCCTGTACAAAAACTCCTTTCCACCAACTCGATGAGGTAGAGAACCTGAACTCCTTTCATTTCCTCCTGAAGCAGCCAGAGAACCTAGACTCCTTTTGCTTCCTCCTGAAGCGGGCAGAGAACCCAGATCTTCTTACGAATGATCCTCCCACAGAGACACTGATACTCTCTTCTCTCTCTCAAGGTTTTCTCTGGTAAGGAAAGTGGTAAAAGATTTTTCTTGTTGAAAGAATAAGATCTTAAATAGGAGGGCTAAAAAATTGCCCTAAATCTCAACTGGTCATCAAAGATCGTCAGATCATCCTGTATGATCAGTTCAAATCTCATATATCATCCTGGATGATCTGGGTCCTCTGGACGATTTGGGATGATTAGTGTAAATCAAAAATTTTATCCAGAAGATAGCTCTGGTCATCCAGGGGAACTTGTGCTGGATGATCACAAAATGACTTGATTGTCCGGGATGATATAGGTATCGTCCCGTATCATTAGTTCAAAAATGACAAAATCATCCTACACATAGCTCTGGACGTACATGTTAGAACATGCTAGACGATTTTAAAATGACTTGATCATCTAGGATGATATGTCCATCATTCGGTACGATTAGTTCAAAAATAACAATATCATCTTGCACATAGCTTTGGACGTACAGGTCGAAGGCACTGGACGGTCAGAATTTTTAACATATCATCCCGTGCGATCTTGCGATCGTCCATGATGATATGATCAAATCAATTAAATCTTAATTACATTCCTTAATCATCAGACTAATTTAGGCATGATTATAATAAATCGTCCATGATGATAACGTATCGTCCGTGACGATCAGACCAAATCTCTAAAAATAAAAACTTGCTTAACTTAATCTGGTGGCTGAGAATTTCTGATTTATGCCTATAATCCTGTATGATATATGTATCATCCAGGATGATCGGCTTAATCAAACTGACTTAACCTGATCGTCCTAATTAGGGTTTCTATTTTCACTGGATCATCCAGGATGATATGAATATTGTCTAGGATGATATGAACAAAACTTGAAAATAGAGACTCTAACTCACTAAAAAAATTCTCCCTCTGAGTGTGTGTGTGCAAGGTTACTTAGTTAGAGGATCACTTACATTATATTTGACTCAAGAAAGGGAAAAATTATAACTTAGACACACATGGACCCGTTCTTGAGTTTGCTTGGATTACATTTGATCTTTTGTACTTGAAATATTAGTTGACCAAAAAACAGAGAACAAAAATTTTTATTATCATCAAAATTGTTATTCCTAAATACAGATTTTCAACATATATTATTTTTGTCTCCCAACAATGAATAGCTTATCCACTAATAAGGTATGCAATGATATACTCATATCGCTAGCTTGTGATCCTAAATCTATAAAGGACATATTGTACTCTCAATATTAATACCCTTGACCTAGCTAATGCAAGACATCATATAGACTTATAACTTAAATCCCATCAAGGATCTAAGAAGCCCTGACTTGGATTTACCATCAAACTTGGAAAGGGGTACCAGCTAAAAATCCACCTAATATCTCATATCCATGTAGTTCGGTCTTATACAAATGTAAGTTTGGTGGGGAGGTATAGAAGAGGAATAGGCCTCACACCCAACCATGAATGACACTATGCTAATACAATAGTGAATTATCCCTCTATGAAATAAAATAAAATCTACCTGCTTGACTCAAGCATCTAGACCTAGTCTTTAGGACGACATTCTGAAGGGCTTAATAATCCTCAGAGTACCTATTGGAGTGATTATTGCATGAGCATGGGCATATATTCAAAATTTATTTGCATTGATATTATATGTATTAATATATATCTCGTTTTTATCAAAAAATTCTTTTTAAAAAAGAAAATTGAAAATATAATCTAGTTTTAATAATCAAAACTAAATTTGAACTTTCAAAATTTATAAAATAAATATTCTGCTTTCCAAAATACTTAAACTTTTATTAAATTTATTTAATTTTTTTTTTAATTTTCACCCCATTAGATGATAATTAAAAAAATAATTTTTATTAATTCTAAAAATTACTTAAATATTTATGAATGTATTTTAACCTTTAATTACAAACTTTGATAGGCTTAATGAATTTAGCTATTAAAAACATTAAAATTTAAAATTTAAATATATAAATATGAAGCCCCAATTTCAAAATTTTAAAAATCAAGTATTTACTGCATTCGTTCTTTTTTATATTTATTAGTAAGTATACTCCTTTTGCTTTTTTAATTAATGATAAACTCAATTTAAAAATTTTTTCCTGCTATACAATAAACTCTTTTGTTATTTCGTTTAGGATAGCTTTCTTATTATTTTTTAAGGCAACTTACTAATACAAAAAATTTTTGAATTAAAAATTTTTGTATTAAAAAGCTATTTCAGAAAGTAGTTACATAAAGAATTCAAATGATAGTACCCTCCTAATCAATCTTTTAACGCCATTTTCATCCCTTCTAAGGAATCTGAGCCTTTGAATCTTATTCTGAATTATGATTTTAATTTGATGTCTTTTGGATAATAAGCTTTTTCTTCAACCTCTTTCATATCCTATTTTTCCAAGGAAATTTTGTTTATTTACATTTAAAAGAACTTGTGATAATTCTTTTATTATCCTAAGTAATAAAATTAGGTGTGTCAATAAATAACCAGAGCCGAACCCCCTCCCCCCATAAAATTTAGGGTTGCATTGATTCATTTAAGAAATAGGCCAGTTTTCTAACCTGTTTATTAAACAGGTTGAGTTTAGATTAACCTATGAACCCACTTTTGACCTGAAATGACCCATTTAATATTTGTTTTTTACTTACATTTATTTACTTGTTGGTATAATCGTCTCATTTTTTTATTAAATATTCTAAACTTTAGTTAATTACTTTTTATTTTTTTTTATCAATATAAGTCAACAAGTCAAATTCATATCATTTAGGTTGCTAGTCGGTTAGGTTCAATTGGGTCTTTTTGACCTGTTTATTAGATGGAATGGTTCAAGTTGACTAAATTCGGGTCGAGTCAATTTTGGATAAGGATCAAATCTGACTTGTCAACCCATTTTGACACCCCTAAGGTACAATATGACTTAATTTTTAATTCTAAGAAACTACATTTTATCCCATTCTTCATTCATTAGCAATTTTTTTATATATAAATACAACAATAACAAGCCTTTGTCCCACTACGTGGGGTCGGCAACATGAATCCTTTTTCTCCATTGTGTCCGGTTCAAAGTCAAATTCTCGTTTAAATCTAATAGAGAAAGATCATTTCTAATATTTTCTAACCAAGTCTTTTTAGGTCTACCTCTACCTTTCTTAACATAAGTCAAATCTAATACCTCTACTTTCCTAACTGGGTCATCGGAAGGCCGCCATTTTATGTGACCAAACCATCTAAGGCGACTCTCTCTAATCTTATCCTCCACTGGAGCTACTCCAACCTTTTCACGTATATGCTCATTTCCTATCCTGTCTCTAAGAGTAAATCCACTCATCCACCTAAGCATCCTCATCTCCGCAACACATAACTTAGTATTATGCTTCTCTTTTAATGGCTAACATTCTGCACCATAAAGCATTGCAGGTCTCACCACCATCTTATAGAATTTTCCCTTAAGTTTAAGGGGGACTTTTCTATCACACAACAAGCCCGAAGCATTCCTCCACTTCAACCATCCAACTTGAATTCTACTGATAACATCCCCATCTATTTCACCATCACTCTGAACAATAGATCCCAGATATCTAAAACATGTACTCTTATTAATGACTTGATCGCCCAAAGTCACAATTCCCTCACTAGGTCTATTACTGCTAAAATTACACTCCATATATTCAGTTTTAGATCTACTCAAGCAAAAACCTTTAGACTCTAAGGTTGATCTCCAGACTTCAAGTTTACCTTCAACTCCCTCTTTAGTCTTGTCAACAAGAAGAATATCATCAGCAAAAAGCATACACCAGGGTACATCCTCTTGTAAATGTCTAGTGAGAACATCTATGACTAACGCGAAAAGATATGGGCTTAAAGCTGATCCTTGATGTAATCCAACCGAAATAGGGAAATACTTGGTCAAACCACCTTGTGTTTGAACACAAGTAGTAGCTCCTTCATACATATCTTTAATGATTTGAATATAAGCATTATTAACTCCTTTCTTTTCAAGAACTCTCCATAGCACTTCTCTTGGAACTTTATCATATGCTTTCTCTAAATCAATAAATATCATATGTAGATCCTCCTTATTCTCCCTATATTTCTCCATCAAACCTCTCAATAAATGTATGGCTTCCATAGTAGACCTACCAGGCATGAATCCAAATTGATTTTGAGAAACATTAGTATCACGCCGCAGCCTACGCTCCATAACTCGCTCCCATAGTTTTAAAGTGTGACACATTAACTTAATTCCTCTATAATTCGCACAATCTTGTGCATCACCTTTATTCTTATAAATAGGAATCAATACACTCATTCTCCACGCATCTGGCATCTTTTTAGTCTTCAAAATATTATTAAAAAGCTTAGTTAGCCAAGAAATTCCTTCATCTCCTAAGCATTTCCACATCTCTATTGGGATATCATTAGGTCCAACAGCTTTTCCACACTTCATTTTCTTTAAAGCCTCTCTAACTTCGGTTTTACTAATACGCCGATAAAAACAGAAATCTTTATTTTCATTTAGGATGTTAAGGTCACTAAAGTCAATTGTATTCCTACAATCTTTATTAAAAAGTTTATCAAAATATCTCATCCACCTTTGTTGAATATCATCTTTTAAGAAAAGTACTTTTTGATCTTCATCCTTAATACACTTCACTTGAATTAAATCCTTACTACTCCTATCTCTTTGTTTGGCTAGCTTATACATATATCTTTCTCCCTCCTTAGTATCTAATCTATTATATAAATCATTAAAAGCTAAGATCTTTGCATCACATATTGCTTTCTTAGAATCCTTACATGCCTCTTTATATCTTTCCCAATTATCAGAATTTTTACATCTAAACCAATTTTTATAACAAATCTTCTTATTTTTTATCTTTTCTTGCACAATTGGATTCCACCACCAGCTATTTTTACTATTAGGGGCTTTTCCCTTTGATACTCCAAACACATCTTTAGCAATATTTTTAATATCACTAGCCACTTTTTCCCACATAACATTAGCATCCTCATGCACAAATAAAATCTTAGAATCTAAAATCTTACTCTCAAAAATATTTTTATTACTATTCTTTAAATGCCCCCATCTAATCCTAGAAAGTCGCTTTACTTTATTTTTTATTTTCTGTCCTTTCATCTTAAAGTCTAAAACTAATAAGCGATGTTGGGTACATAAACTTTCACTCGGAATAACTTTACAATCTTTGCAATCTAAACGATCTACTTTTCTTATAAGAAAATAATCAATCTGAGTTTTACTATAACCATTCTTATAAGTGATGAGATGCTCATCTCTTTTCTTAAATAAGGTATTAGCAATTAAAAAATCATAAGCTAAAGAAAAATCTAGTATGGTCTTACCACCTTCATTAGTCATTCCAAACCCATATCCACCATGAATGCTTTTAAAATCATTTACCTCTCTACCAACATGTCCATTTAAATCTCCTCCAATAAAATTTTTTTCTTCGAGAGGTATCTTTTGAATTAATTCTTCTAAATCTTCCCAAAATTTTAATTTTGAACACATATCCAAACCTACTTGAGGAGCATAAGCACTTATAATATTAATAATCTTAGCATCAACAACAATCTTTAAAGCCATAATTCTATCTCCAATTCTATTAATATTTATAACATTATCCTTCAAACTCTTATCTATAATCACGCCTACACCATTTCTAGTACGACTCTTACCTGAATACCAAACTTTAAATCCTAAACTATCAATCTCCTTAGCCTTCTCTCCAACCCATTTAGTTTCCTGAATGCACAAAATATTTATCTTCCTATGAATCATAATATCTATTAATTCCATTAATCTTCCTGTAAGGGAACCTGTATTCCAAGTTCCTATCCTAATATTAGTATCATGGACTAGCTTCTTTGCCCACATCCGTCCTTGATGTGGGAACCCTTGCCTATTTAACACTGCACCCGGGCGCCGATGCAGCGGCCCTTGCACACTTTTCACTGTATTCAGGCCATACAGTGCGTCGCTTCCAGGGAACGCCCTAGCATTAACACAATTTATTAAAGGATTCATGTCATGGTTATTCGACAAGTTTTACGCTGGCTGTCGACTACCTAACGCAACCCTCCACTTTTCTCATCCAGGACTTGGGACCTGGCAACGGCAGTGTAACAAAGTGAAATTTCAATGTATTGTGGTTTATTAGTTCATGGTGCTATTGGTAGATACCACCTATACGAAACATTCAAGACCTTCCACTTCTACTACAAATATGACTTGTATTTTACTTGGAGATTTTGACTCCATTAAAGATTTTAACTCCATTGAATGTAGTGATATTATTAACTCTCAATTTATTATACTTTCTCATCATTTCCTTAAAACTATTAAAATGGCAAACTTCATCGAACACTATTATTTCTATTATTCCTAAGAATATTAATATAGATGAAGTTTCTAATTTTATGTCCATTTTACTTATAATACTTTCCACAAGCTCATTTCAAAGCTTTTTAGCAATAATCTTGAAGTTATCTTCTGAATTTGCCTTTGCAAAATGGGTAGATACAAGGATTTTAGGAAAAGTTTCGATAAGAAGAAATTTTGTCTTGAAGTAAATATGAAAAAGGCTTTTGATTTTGTTAACCATACCTTCCTCTAACTTTTAACCCACATGTGGTTTCATCTATATGTTAAGTGGATTTTTGCTTGAATCAATGATGTGCCTTAATCTATTATTATTAATGGAGAGTGATGAGGTTATTTTGATTCTTCTAATGGGCTAAAATATGGAAGTTCCTTTCACTATATCTTCTTACTATTGCTATATAGAAGTTATCCAGTATCATGCAGGAATGTTGCATTACAAATTCTTTCAATTCTATCCACATAAATAAGTGTTATCAATCATTTTATCTTTACAAATAATTTTTTTTTTGTTAATTTTTTTTATATTATTTGTATGCTTACTCCTCTTAAAAATTCTAAGTGATTATGGGTCATTATGTTAAGTTGGGTAAATTTGATATCTTTTTCTTAAACTCTAAGTTATATGTCATTGCTACTCATATGAATGATTATGTAAAATATTATTCTTATGAACTTATCACTGATTAATTAATGGAGAGTAATGAAGTTACTAAAATTTTTGTAATAGGCAAAGATAAAATGATGTCCCGTTCACCATATCTTCTTTCTATGGCTATCGAGTTATCTAATAAAGTAGAATGACACAATACCAATTTTTTCAATTCTAGCTACATAAATAAAGTGGCTATCAATCATTTAACCCTTACAAATGACTTATTTGTTTTTTTCTTATTAGTCATTTATTAAGGGAGAGTTATATAGTTACTTCAGTTCTTCTAATGGACTACGACATGGATGTCCCTTTCATCTTATTTTTTTCCTACAGCTACAAAATTATATATTTAAGATGAATGTTTCATTGCCAATTATTTCAATTTGATCTGCATAAATAAAGTGTCTATCATTCATTTAATATTTACAAATGACTTGCTTTTAATTTTATTTTTAAATCAGGTTTATATTATTTGTATGCTTGCTCCTCTTCAAGAATTCAAAGTGATTATGGGTCATCATGTTAAGTAGGGTAAATTTTATATCTTCTTCTGAAACTCTAATTCAAATGTCATTACTACTAAATTTTAGAGTCTTATTCTTATGAAGTTGCTTATTACTCATTTATTAATAGAGAGTTATATTGTTACTTTGATTCTTCAAATGGGCAAAGATAAGGATGTACCATTCAACATATCTTCTTTCGATTGCTATGGTGTTATCTATTAATGAGGAATGTTGCATTACCAATTCTTTCAATTCTATCCACATAAATAAAGTGGCTATTAATCATTTAATCTTTACGAATGACTTATTTTTTTATTGTTAAATCAGGTTTATATTATTTGTATACTTAATCCTCTTCAGAAAATTAAAGCGATTATGGTTCATCATATTAAGTTCGGTAAATTTGATATCTTCTTATAAAACTATAATTCAAATGTCATTACTTCTCGTTAGAATTATTAAATAAAATATTATTCTTATGAAGTTGTTTATAACTCATTTATTAATGGAGAGCTATGTAGTTACTTTTTTTCTTCTAATGGGCAAAGACAAGGGTGTCTGTTTCACCATATCTTCTTTCTATGGCTATGGAGTTATCTACTAAATTGAAGTTTATATTTCCACTTCTTTCAATTCTATCTAGATAAATAAAGTGACTATCAATCATTTAATCTTGTTTTTTTAATGTTAAATCATGTTTATATTATTTTTATGCTTACACTTCATAATTTTAAAGTGATTAGGTTCATCATGTTAAGTTGGGTAAATTTGATCTCTTCTTTTTAAACTCTAATTCAAATGTCATTACTACTCATTCGAATTATTAAATAAAATCTTATTCTTATGAAGCTACTTATCATTCATTTATTAATGAAGAGTTATGTAGTTACTTTCATTCTTTTAATGGGCTAAGATACGGATGTCTATTTTACCATATCTTTTTTCTGGGACGGTGGAGTTATCTAATAAAGTAGAATGTTACATTACCAATTCTTCCAATTCTATTTGCATAAATAAAGTGACTATCAATTATTTAATCTTACAAATGACTTGATTTATTATTATTATTATTATTAAATTAGGTTTATCTTATTTGTATGCTTACTCCTCTTAAAAAATTCTAAGTGATATGGGTCATAATGTAAGTTGAGTAAATGTTTTATCTTACAAGATATAAAGCATTGTTGCATCTTGGAATATATACGATGATAGTGATATATAAAATTTTGCATCCTAGCATTGTACAAAGATCTAGTACACAAATAGATAAAAGAGTAGGGTGCATCATTAATAAGAGACACCAAGATTTTTACATGAAAAATCTTGAAAAAGGGGAAAAACCTCGGGGCCTAACCCAGCTTGAATGAATTCACTCGTGCTTGTAGTTGTTTACCAATGAGGCCCTTCCTTGGGAAGAAGGCCTTGGCTCGATGCATATATTATATATAACATAGTACATAGTAGGAGAATAACATGACAGCCACTCCTAAGAGAGCGTTGACATGTTTGTTTGGTTAGTAGGACCACAATCGGTAGGTCGATGGTGGTTAAATGGACTGTAGTCGGCTGGTGATTTTGGTCAGAATGATCGTAGTGAGCGGGCGACAATACTTGGGAGGAGATCCAGTGTTAGTAGTATCTGAAAAGAGTTTCAGTGATAGTCAAAGAACATGCTAAAGTATTGCCGCAAACGGTGGTCGGTTAGAACTCCGGCGGTGTTAGCATTGAATGGAGAGTGCAAGAGAGCACTTAAGCCTTCTCTCCTCCTCCTCTCTCATGTGAAGAATGAGGGGGCTATTTAAAAGTGTTTTGAAGTGGCATGGCTAGTAAATATAGAGAATATTAAGGCATCTTGGAAGTGCCCAATTGGACGGCTTATAATGTTCCTCTTAATCATGGAGCATTTATCAAGTATTTGAATATCTTAAGGTTGTCAAAATTTAAAGATCTTAGGCTCGTTGGATTTTTCTCATCAAGCTACTTGATTGACTACAAGCATGTCAAATTTGGATATCATTTGATCATCCAATTAATTCTTTGAAGCTTCCAAATGTGCTTCGAGCCCTTGATTTGGACCCATTTGGGCACGAATTGGACTGATTTTAGTGTTGTTGGGTTCGTCTCTTGAAGATATTTAGTTTGACTATAAGTTAACTGAAATCAGAGATTAGATGGTCCCTGATTAAATTTTATAAAGTCTACAACTCATATTTGCATCGAGATTTGTGTCTGATCAAAATTAATTTTTGATGACATAATAAGTAAATTAAAATTTTAAAATAATTAGTTGTCCCCCTACTTTATGTATAATAAAAATTTATAATATCTATATCACACCTACCAATTTTTCTCAATCTTGTACCCTACTTTTGCTATCCTTAACAAATTTTAACTTTATGAACACATCATATAATGCATGTGAAATCCATTATTGAGTCGTTCTTCACATGGACAAGTAATTTTTTTTCCTTTTGAGTGTTTAGGTGAATCAGGCGTGGATCCTATGGGAAAGAAAGAGCAGCTTCAACCACCGGGCCCTTCCACAATCTAGACAGAAGAAAGCTTCTTCACTTTGCACTTTTATCCACTTCTAATTCTATGAGAGTATAGTTTCTTGAGTATATTTGAAATTCATTCCCCAATTAGAGCAAGTAGAGGATCTTTTTTTTTCCTGAAAAGGGGGAAAAACCTCGGTGCCTAACCCAGCTTGAATGAATTCACTCATACTTGTACTTGATTATAAATGAGGCCCTTCCTTACAAAAAATGCCATGGCTCAATGTATACATTATATATAATATATTACAAAGTAGGAGAATAACATGACAACCACTCTTAAGATAGTGTTGACATGTTTGTTTGGTTAGTAGTACCATAGTCAGCAAAGTGATGGTGGTCGAATGGACTATATTCGGCTAGTGATTGTGGTCGAAAGGACCATAGTTAGTGGGCGACAATACTTGGGAGGAGATCCAGTGTTAGTAGCATCCAAAAGAGTTTCAGTGATAGTCAAAAAATGGGCCGAAGTCTACTTGCAATCATTGGTTGGTTAGAACTCCAGCAGTGGTAGCAGTGAATGGAGAGTGCAAGAGAGCTCTCAAGCCTTCTCTCCTCCTCCTCTCTCATGTGAAGAATGAGGGGGATATTTATAGTTTTTTTAAAGTGGCATGGCTAGTAAATATGGAGAAGATTAAGGCATCTTGGAAGTGCTCCATTGGATGGCTTATAACGATCCTCTTAATCATGGAGCATTTATCAAGTATTTGAATATCTTAATGATGTCAGAATTTGAAGACCGTAAGCCACTCGATTGACTATAAGAATGTCACATTTGGATATAATTTGATCTTCCTATTAATGCTTTGAAGCTTCCAAATGTGCTTTCAACCCTTGATTTGGACCCATTGGGCTTGAATTGGAATGATTTTGGTGTTTTTAGGTTCCTCTCTTCAAGATGTTCAGTTTGACTATAAGTTTGCTAAAATCAGAGATTGGATGGTCCCGAATTAAAAAAAAAATTTGAAGTCTACAACCCATATTTACATCAAGATTTGTGTCCGATCAAAATGAATTTTGAATGACATATCAAGTAAATTAATATTTTTAAATAATGAGTTGTCTATCTACTTTTAAGTATAATAAAAATTTATAATATTTATATGACAGCTACTAATTTTTCCCCATCTTGTACCCTACCTTTGTTATCCTTATCCAATTTTTACTTTATGAACACATCATATAATGCATGTGAAATCAATTATTGAGTCGTTTGTCACATGGACAGGTAAGTTTTCTTTTTTTCTTTTGGAGTGTTTAGGTGAATCAAGCGTGGATTCTGTGGGAAGAAAAGAGCAGCTTCAACTACCAGGCCCTTCCACGATCCAGAAAGAGGTAAGCTCCTTCACTTTGCACTTTTATCCACTTTTAATTCTATGAGAGCATAGTTATTTGAGTTTTTTTGAAATTTATTCCTTAATTAGAGCAAGTAGAGGATCTTTTTTTTTCCTAAAAAGGGGGAAAAACCTCAGGGCCAAACCCTGCATGAATGAATTCACTCGTGATTGGAGTTGATTACAAATGAGGACCTCCCTTGAGGAGAGACCTTGGCTCGATGTATATATTTTATATAACACAGTACATAGTAGGATAATAACATGACATCTACTCCAAAGAGAGTGTTGACATGTTTGTATGGTTAGTAGGACCATAGTCAGCAGGGCAATGGTGGTCAAATGGACTGTAGTCGGGTGGCGATTGCGGTCGGAAAGACTGTAGTCAGCGGGTGACAATACTTGGGATGAGATCTTGTGTTAGTAGCATCCAAAAAGAGTTTTAATGATAGTCAAAAAATGAGTTGAAGTCTGGCCACAATCGGTGGTAGGTTAGAACTCCGGCTTTCGTAGCATTGAATGGAGAGTGTAAGAGAGCTCTCATGCATTCACTCCTCCTCCTCTCTCATGTGATGAATGAGGGGACTATTTATACTTTTTTTTAAAGTGGCATGGCTAGTAAATTTGGAGAAGATTAAGGCATCTTCGAAGTGCTCCATTGGACAGCTTATAATGATCCTCTTAATCATGGAGGATTTCTCAAGTATTTGAATATTTAATGATGTCATAATTTGAGGATCTTAGGCTTGTTGGATTTGTCTCATCAAGCCGCTCGATTGACTATAAGCATGTCACATTTGGATATCATTTGATCATCTAATTAAGGCTTTGAAGCTTCCAAATATGCTTTGGACCCTTGATTTGGACCCATTTGGGCTCGAATTGGACTTATTTTTCCGTTGTTATGTTCATCCTTTCAAGATGTTTAGTCTGACTATAAGTTTGTTGAAATCAGAAATTAGATGGTCCCGAATTAAATTTTGAAGTCTATGACTCATATATGCATTGAGATTTGTGTCCGATCAAAATGAATTTTTGATGACATATCAAGTAAATTAATTTTTTTAAATAATTAGTTGTCCCTCTAATTTTAAGTATAATAAAAAATTATAATATTTATATCACACCTACTAATATTTCTCCATCTTGCACCCTACTTTGTTATCCTTTACCAATTTTTACTTTATGAAGACATCATATAATGCATGTGAAATCAATTATTGAGTCGTTCTTCACATGGACATGTAATTTTTTTTTCTTTTTGGAGTGTTTAGGAGAATCAAGCATTGATCCTGTGGGATGCAAAGAGCAACTTAAACCACCAGGCCCTTCCATGATCCAGACAGAGGTAAGCTCCTTCACATTGCACTTTTATCCACTTCTAATTCTATGATAGTATAGTTATTTGAGTATATTTGAAATTCATTCCTCGATTAGAGCAAATAGAGGATCATTTTTCCCCTAAATTTTAATTTATTTGTTTGTTAATTTAGCATTCTAAATATGTTATTTATTTAAAATAGATGGCCATTCTTTTATCATTTAAGTGTCTTAATCATATTAAATTTAGGCAAGTTTGAGCTTAATGGATTTGTCTCATTAAAGCACTTGATTTGAGTATAAGCATATAAGATTTGGAGATTATTTGATGCTTTAATTAATATCTTGAATTTTTCTATTATGCTTGAAGTGCTTGATATGGGTTCATTTCAATTTTTTTATAGTTGTTTTGATGCTAGGCAAAGATATGTCATAAGCAATATGGAATTTCATATTTAGCTAGTGGTACCAAATAAAAGGGTTAAACTTTAAATTAAACTGGTTTAGACTTCATTCGGGATAACTTTTTGATTGTTTTGTGTTAGGAAAAATAGTCAAAAAAAAGTAATGCATGTATAGATGGCAGCTTTTATATAGCTTTTTTAAAAGTTTGTCTTTAAAAAGTTATTTTTTTAAAAGCATATTTAAAATTATGGTTGAAAAATAACTTTCTAAAAACATAAACAGAAAAGCATAAGTTGACCTAAATAAAGCCTTGGTAAGATGCTTTTGAAATGCATGCATGATATATTATCAATTTAGCTCTCATTATTCAGATCTCAAGCAAGTTTTGATAGTTATGTTGATGTGCGGGGATTAATGTAATACACTTAGAGGATTGCATAATCTTAGAGTTATGTATTATTGTAAATTATGAATTCATTCATTTTATTCAACATTTAAACTTTTCAATTTGAATGTTTCAACATACAAATAGCTGTGAAACTATACCAATTGTATCTAATTTGGGCATATGGGATAGCAATTGCCCAAGTGCACCTTTCGACATGGTGGTAGTGATAGCGTAGTGGTGGCGAGCATGTTAATGACATTAGCTCAATCTTGGTTGGCATGAAAACTAGGAACAAGCAGCTTCATGAGCAACTGAGGTGGAACCCCATCCAATTAAAAAAAAATTGTACATATGATGGGGGGGGGGGGGGGGGAATTCCTGAAATGATTTGTATTGAATCTAATCATGATTAAGGTAGCCTCCGCCAATTCGCCTGTTGCTTAAATGGGAACAATTTTTTTCCCTTAAATTTTTTTTGCAAAATCTATATTTCCTTTACAATTCTATTTTCTCCTTTTCATTTTACTTTTGTAGCTGACTTGACTTCGTTGGGGATTTTTGAAAGTTTTTTTAATACCATTAAAGGCTCTGAAAGATTTGGAAAAGAAACACTCATATGCCTCTTTGAAATTCTTGAGAATTGAATTGAATTTCTCCTCTTTAACAGAAGGTATCCGATTCTCACTTCTTGTATTTATTTTTAGAAAACAATTTGCAATCTTTGGTTAGGAACTTAATATTTTTCCTAGTAGATATAAACAGTAGTAGAGGCTTCTCAATAGTTTAGTGGAAGTGGGTTTAAAACTGGGATACAATTTGGTTAATATTATGTTAGTTGATTATGATTTTGGATTATGGAAAAAGGGCCAAAAATATAACATTGTTGAGCATGTACATGTTTAACGGATTTAGCCCTTCTTATGCTCATGTGTTGGCTTAGCAAGTTCTTAAACTTAAAGGGCATGGTGTTACTGAAGAGGAAGCAATGGTAGTGACATTGTAATTATGAATTCTGTTGGATTAATGAACGATAACCAAACACTTCTTAGGAAAAAAATGTCATTAATGTACCCTGAGTTTATTAAATGGATCGATATTTGAAGAGGAAATAACGTGTAGAGATTGATATTAATAATCTTCTTGTGAACCTTGGGCTTCGACCTTCTTTTTAGAGTTATGATGTGAATGAAAGGGATAAAGTTCATCGAACCTTTTTATTGAAAGGAACACATCAACTAAAAAGCCATGATTTCTCACAAACAATGATTGGAGATGTGGTGCACATATTTAATGCAAAATGGTTTGAGAAATATCCTGTTTGGTTAGAGTACAATGTATAAAATGATGCTTCATTTTATCTTTATTGTTACCTATTTAAGTCCAAAGAGCAAGTTGCTATAGGCCAAGGTGATAGAGATTCATTTATTGATGAGGGGTTTAAAATTGGAAGGGAAAAAAAACTTTTAGGTTATATTGAAGAACATAACAGTGCACACAATAGAAATGCTTATTGACTTCATTAAAGATAAAGGTAACCATGGATAGACTACTCATGATAAGTTGCAACTAAACATAAATCATTTTTTCTAGTTAGTGTTAGATCAAAAGCTTCCTCCACATCCAATTCCTGAGGATTCCTACCTCCCAGAAGTTCCCAATCGAAGTAGAAGAGTAGTTGTGCAAGCTAAAGCTCCATGCTTGCCAATGCAAAAGATATCCCTGGACAAATCAACCTTCCACCACCAAAAGGGATAAACTCAAAGTTTGCTACTCCAAAATCAATTTCTTTTTCTTCAAATCTCTCTGGTTGAAAAATCTCAGGATCTTTCCAATATTTTGTATCTCTCATCATTGCCCATACATTAATCACAACCTGACTTTTAATTGGTATTGTATAGCCAGCTAATTCGGTTGTCTCAAAACATAATTTTGGCAACAAGAGAGGGCCAGGAGGGTGTAATTTAAGAGTTTATTTGATAACTTGATTTATATATGGAAGCTTGTGTTTGTCTCCCTCTTCTATTCTTATCTTTCCATTTAAGGCTTTTCTTACCTCTAATTGAGCTTTTTGCATAACCTTAGGATGTCTAATGAGCTCTGTCATAGCCCACACAAGTGTAAGAGATGAGCTGTCAGATCCTGCAACAAATAAATCCTGGGAAAAAATATATAAAAATGAATAGTTAGTTAAATACAAAACTTGATTTTGAGATATGTTCACACATTATTTTTTGTCGCTTATTTTTATAACGAGTGTAAATTTTTTTTAATATTTAATCACACTTGTTTAGAAGAAATAACTATTATTTGTGATTAAAATCAAATAATGCTAAATAATTAATCATTTTGAGTAATGACAATCACATTTATTATAAAAATAGAAAATGAGGTAAATTGGAAGAGTTAAGAAATCAAAGATAAGTAATGACCAAGAATTAAGAGAATTTTAAAAAAAGGGTTTTTCATTTTTTTAATTAACATAATATTTAAATTCTAAATTTTGGTTATTTTTAATTACATTTTATTTGTATGCTTAATACTAAATTTTAAATGAATAAACTAAATAATATATCCTCATTGAAATTCTATTTAATCTACAGATGTATTAAGCATTTTCTTTTTAAATTTTAGAGATTTAATGAGCATAATTTAGAATTTTGACTTTGCAGGATATTTTAATGTAAATTATAACAGGATATGCTTGAAAAATATTGGATTTGTTTCGAGAATAATGCATATATATATATATATATATATATATATATATATATATATATATATATATATATATATATATATATATATATATATATATATATATATATATATTTATATATATATATATATATATATGAAGAATGTATATTGTACTAATTCTGATAATCCCGTAATTAACCCAAAAACATTAAGGCTTATCCTAACATATAATTTATATCATAATATTCGGATAGATTTATTTTTCATCAAAGCACTTATTAATATGATGACTTTGACATTTTCCATCGTTAGAGATAAATCCATCTCTCCACTTCTTTTAATTCTCAAAAGAACATCAACCAAATCTTCACTTTTATCATCTTCGTCACTTCATGCTCCTCAATTATCTCATTCAAAACACTATCCATTACCATGTGAACTCTCTTCATCCCATGCCTCAATCCATTGATCTCACCAAAAAAAATCCAAGAAGGAAACAAATCAACCACATTGAATCCTGAGAGATACTCAAACATCTTCTTCATAGCCAACAAAAACCTACGTTGTTGTGCACATCCCTTCCGAATTGCAGCCCTCACAATTGTCACATTTAAAAGCAATAAAAGCATCACTAACAAATTCATAGGTGATCTCCTTGCCATCCTAATCTTCTTTACAAGATTGTTTCCTTCTTCCTCTCTTATAAACTTAAAGGACACAACTCACTTTAAGCTAAGCAATTCAACAATGCAAATTTTACAGTTAGAACGAGCGAACTAGACAAATCCAACAAGCATAATATAACTAAATTAAGACAGTATTACAACATTTAAATAAAAAACAAATGATTTATGATTAGGGGAATTAACATAAACCGTATGATGGAGCTTTTCAAATTTGCTCTGGATCTTCTCCATATTTATGAAGCATGTCATTCTTAAAATGTATAAATACACCCTCACTATCTACTTGAGGGGCACCTTGGAAGGAGAAGGCTTTAACCTTGAGCTAGAGACCCAAGAGAGTACTAAGACTTGAAAATTTTGGAGCTCCACACCAGCACCATCTCTGGTGAATATTCGCCACCTAGCCGCCAATGCTGGATCTCAGCCCAACCATCACAGTCAGACCTCCATTTAGCCACAACCATTTGGCATTCATCGGGTTGTAGAAAATTGTATGACATCTGCTCGGCAGCCTAACCGCCTTTGGACCTCAACTTGGCCATCGATCATTGTCGGACCTCCGCCCAGCCACCTAATAACCGTCACCAAACCACTCAATTGTCAATCATCAATGTACCTTCGCCCGACCATTGCCATCAAACCTCCATCAGGACACCACTGTCGAGCATCCACCAAACCACAGTCACCCACCAATCAGGATCTTCAAACCACCATCGCCCGACTACGGTCCCTCCAACATCAGTCACCCAACTGTGATGCCTTCAACCTCAGTCACACGACTATAGTCCTTTCAACCTTCGTGACCCACATATTATAATTTGTTAAACTTAGTCACCCAACTACAGTCCTTTTGACCTCTGTCGCCCACTAGCCATAGTCTTCAGAACCCTAATGCCCAACTATTGTCCCTCTAACATCCATCACCACTATGATCCCTTCAACATTAGTCATCCAACTATAGTCCCTTCGTCCTTGGTCACCCGACTATAGTCCTTTTAACCTCAATTGTCCGACTATGATCCTTCTGACCTCTGTTGCCCATCAACCACGATCTTTAGACCACCATCTCCTGACTATAAGCTCTTTGAAATCAGTCACCCAACTCTAGTCCCCTCGACTTCAATCTCCTTCGGACATATGTTTCCCATTATTAATTGTATATTTTATATTATTTATCGTGTTAAACTTTTTTAAAATTATGTTCTTTTAGTTATGTTTGTGTAGAAAATATTTAGGATAAGAAAAAAGCTCACAAGTGTTGAAACTGCGCCACAACACCTATATATTTTGTGCAGTAATATTGTCATCTATAATGCCAAAGCACCTTATTCAGACTTTCCAGCATTAATCGCTCGAGAATTTAAGAGAAAATTTTGTGCCCCGGATGATCCAAGGTTAGTGCCCTAATGTTAAAATTTGTGCCACAGCACTTGAATCTCAGGAAATTGAATGCTGGAGCACCGAGGGTTAGATTGCACTTTCAAGCTCTATAACGAAAACTTTTACAGCGCCACGATGGAGCAATTATCAAAATGAGGAACAATGCGGACTTAGCTAAAATATGTGTTGATTCAACCATTAATCATGCATGGTCTGTACAGCTCCGCAACGGAACAAGCCTAACATTGTTGAGGCACTAGTGCATTATATAAAGCCGCAATGCCCATACTCCACGTTTCATGGTGCCTGAGGCCATTTCTACACATGTTATAAATAATTTTCGGTACTTTTATTTCAGAGGGAGTTAGTGATGATAGAGTTCTATCATTTTTAATCCAATCTTGTACTTTAGAGTATCTTTCTTTAGTTCAACCTTAAAGTAAAATCTAAGGGAGGATAGAGAAGGGCAAGGTACTTTCAATTGGAGAACTTAGCATGTATTATGTAAGTAATTCTATTATTGGAGGAAGAATGATTTTAGAGAATATCAATTGATCCTTTCTAGTGATATTTATCCTCATTAAAACTCCTGTATCTCTTCTTATATGAATGAATTGAACAAGAGTTTTCTTTTTTATGTTATCCATGTTGATTGGGGCAAGGCAATAAGAGGTTAATGGTGAGCTAATGTGAAACTCGCTGAATTTGAAATATATTTAGGTTTTGTTTGATATACAATTTATAACAGCCAACTGATTTACGTAAGTATACACGCCGAATAAAGTAATAAAGTGATATAGTTGAGTGGTGAACTAATAAGAAATTGTTATGATAAATTGTAATAAAATTACCTCTACTTACTCTAATTTCCTGTACTTATCCTACTGAAATGAAAAATGAGGTTTTGGAGTTTCTACCACTGAATAAAAATAAGTAAAATGGGGTTGATACTATTCCAATAAAGTATTTTGGACTGTTTTTATAAATTATATATCTTTCTTAATGAGATTATAGATGTGGATCACAGCATGTGCATCCATAGAGCTCTATCGAGCTTGTAGGAGTGAAAAGAAAGATTATCGGTCTTCCTAAAGTTTTACTATCTCTACTGAACCTAAAATATTCAAACATCCTATGTTTAGAAATGCCAATATTCCATTTCAATATTCCTAAATATTCTTGCATTCCTCGGTCGAGGTTATATATTACGCTAGTTTTTAACTACACACATGACCATTGTATGCATTAAATGAAGAATGATAGATCTTGAAAATATCAATACTTTCATTAAAGAATAGGGGTCTACAATAATACATAATATGCTCTTTATAAAATTAGCCCAAAATAAGAGAACTAGTCAAACATGGAAGACAAAACAAACAAAGTCATATTCGTTTTACTCATAGATGCACAAAGTATAAGAGAAGTAGCAAGAAGTTTATCACCAGAAAGAATCAAAATATCTTCTCTACGCTCCTTCTGCAACCACTTAAAGAGTTTCCTATACAAACACAAGATAAATTCTTCTAGAGATTCTCTCGTGCACTTCCCTAACCTCCCTTTGACTTTACTTTAAAGGGACACTAAAGAAACATACTGAAATGTAATAAATTTTCACTTGAGGGGAATAACTCCCAAAATAATGGAACTAACAACTATTTATAGTAAGTATATGACTGGAGTCAAGCACTACGGCACTAAACGAGGTGGCACAGCTATGGTGAGAAATGAACTAGCACCTCGGTGGTACAGTGTTGGCTCCATTGTGCTGCTGGGTAACGTGATGGTTATTGCCTAAATCAGTGCATCTTTATACTAAGTCGGCACGCCATTAAACATGAGTGATGTGTCACTTGAAATGCCAATCTAACACTACAGCATTTGAGGGCTGGCGCTCATGCGTAAATTTTTTCAAGACACCCAATGTTGCGGTGCTAATTTTGAGGGCTATACCACTATATTGCACTACGGTGTTGACATTTATGATGTTGCGACTCTTGTAAATAGAGAAGGTCAGTGCCGCCGCATTGAATTTGGTGCTTTGACATTGATTAAAATGGTAATGTAGCAGTAATCTTTTATGCACTATGGCGCTATCAAACATTTATAATTTTGACTTTTTCCAACATAATTCCTATACAAACACAGCTTAAATAACACTTTTATTGAAGTTTATATAAATAAAATAGTATAAAATTTATACTTATCAAATTTTATCCAGCTTAAACTTTAGTTTGTCCTAAAGAAACACTTATATTCACTCCTTGATCACCTTAATAGCCAAAGTGAAAATTGATAATCGAAAATTACTAAAATAAAGGATAATACAACACATTCTTGAAGTTTATTGGAAAGGGCAAGTTATAATTCAAATTTGAAAGAAATAATATTTATCCGAATGAGTCATCCTTATTTTTGCTTATTTTTTACTTATTCACTATCTTTAAAAATATAAAATTGAAGTTACAAATATAGTATGAATATTGTAGTTTAGGGATTAGCTACTCGTAATTAAATAGGAAATTCATAATTGCACTATCACATGTACTAGACTACTTATTTTATCTTTTTAGTTAAATAGTAGGATGCAATTGGAATTAAGCTATAATGGATAGCAATTTTTGAATGACCTCATCTTTTCTTCTTGAATTTGTTTTTCATATTTTTTCCTTTATTAATTTGTAAAGTACAAACTTAATAATTTTTAATATTAATTTTTGCTTTCCTTGTCTAAAAATCCTATTGAATTAATGTAAGGATTCAATAAATCTCTACTTACAGTTTTAAGTTTAACTATGATTTTCCTAATTTAAGCTACTCATAACTAATCCTTAAACTTACTTATTCATTTCTAATTTAAATGTCAATATAAACTATAGTTTCTAATTTCAAAATTAATTTAATAGCTTAATGATCTAAATTAGTTAATTGTTACGTTTTTAAATTATGAATTGTTATGTAATGTTCATTCAAACTATAATATAAGATTTTATTATTATTCAAATTTTATATAATTTTTAACTATAATTTTAATTTTGGCTACTTAGGTAATCAAGTGTAATAACTATAGAGAATAATATGCAACAATTTAAATATAAGGAAATTTAATCAAATGTAAACACAATAAAAGAAATAAAGTATACTAATAGTAATTAAAAAAAATATAAGATAAAACATCAAACATAAGTGGGTTTCCTCCTACTATCGTTAAGTTTACAGTCATCAGCCAGACTTGCCTAAATTTATTAATTTGGCTAGAGTACATCACAACCACTCCTTAGGTAGTTTTCTCTAAGTTGCTTTTCTTTATCTTTAGGATCACTTTAGTATTGCTAGGCAGATATACAAAAGGTCTACAACTAAAAGAGATTACAAGCTATCCTAATTGAGTTTTTAAGTTTTTAATTGAAGCAGCCAGCTTTTTCAATTGAGTTCCCTATTGAATCACTACCTCTTCCAAAGGTGACTTTAAATTCCCATATTTATTATTTTGAATAAATCTTGGAGAGTAAGAAGGTCTAGGATTTACAATAATTTGTAGAGGATTATTCTAGTTTCCTTCATGGTTAGGTTATCCTATATTCCATTGATTATTTCTACCAATATTATTTGACCAACTAAAGTTAGGGTGTTTCCTCTAATCTAGATGTTAGGTATTAGAATAAGTATCATCTTATCTTCTAATTAAATTCATATTTTTAATCCATAAAACACTAATATCCTTAAGAAAATTCAAATGAGTCTTTTTAATTGTATATATGATCTAGATCCTGAGTTAACTCCAAAAGTATCCAATTTCTTTAAAATAGCAACTACATGAGTAGTAAGAATTGACAAAGCATGTGGTTCATAAACTCTAACTACTCTATAAGGATTCACCCTAACAATAGGTCTTTAGAAATTATTAGTACTCATTTTCTCTATTAATTCATAAACATCCTTGAATGACTTAAACATTAAAGATCCTCTAAGTGTAGCATCTATGATTGACCTAAGAGATCCTACTAATCAATTATAAAAGGTCTGAGTAACCAACCAATCAGATAAAGCATGACGAGGGCATTTTTAAAGTATTTTCATAAATCTCTCTCAACTTTCATGAATTTATTTTCCTTCAAACTGTGCAAAAGAAGTGATATTATTTCTAAGTTTAACAAATTTTGAAGGCAAGAAATACTTGGCTTGGAATTTATGTGCCAACTCATTCCAAGTGGTTATAGAGCCTGGGGGAAAATAATTTAACCACATTTTTAGCCTTGTACAATAGAGAAAATGGTAATATTGTAAGTTTAATGACATTATCATTAATACCATTATACTTAAAAGTTGTACAAATTTCTAAAAAATTAGCTAAATATAAGTTATGATCATCAACAGGAGTTCCCCCAAACTGAAATTTTTGAATCAATTGGATAATGATTGATTTTAATTAAAAACTATTTGCCTGGATAGTAGGTTTATTGATACTATGATGGATTATTTATACTAAAGGATTAACATACTCCTAACGTGGTCTAGTATAGTCGTGGTCTTGAATTGGATCACACATTACTAAAAAAATTTCATTTTTTGAATTTTTTAAAGGTCCTTTATATTTTTGGGTAAAACAATGAGGGCTCTTTATTAGATCTATCAAGCCTATAATAAAGATATAATAACTAAAAATCAGAAACTAAATAATCAAACATAATATTTTTTGAATTTTTAAATTTTTAACTAAACATAGGATACAAGTAGGTCTAAATAAAGAATTATTTAAATAATATAATAAATTATAATAGACATGTTACTTCCCTTACAATGATGCCAAAACCTTGATGGGGGCAAGGCGATAAGAGGTTAATAGTGATCTAATCTTAATCTTATTGAATTTAAAAAATGCTTGCTTTTCTTTGATATAAAATTTATAACATCCCACTAATTTATGCAACTATACATGCCAAATAAAGTAAGGTGATAGAGTAGAGTGACAAACCCATTTGTAAAATTGCAACAAAATTACTACTGCTTACTCTAATTACATGAATTTATCCTACTAAAATGAAAAATAAGATTTTTGAGTTCTTGTCATTGAATGAAAATAAGAAAAAGGGGTTAATATTATTATAATAAAGTATTTTAGACTGATGCGTATAAATTACATATTTTTTCTAATGAGACTCTTAATTATAGATGTGGATCAGACCCTGTACATTTTTAGAACTCCATCAAGCTTGTAGAGGTGAAAAGAAAGGTTATTAGTCTTCCTATAATTCTATTATCTCAGTAGAACCTAGAATATTCAAACATCATATATCTTGGCATGCCAATATTCCATTTTAATATTCCTACTTACTCTTGCATTTCTCCATCAAGGCTATATATCACACTAGATTTTAACTACATAAATGGACATTTTATGCATTAAATAAAGAATGGAAGATATTAAAAGTATGAATACTTTTGTTAAAGAATAAGAGGCTATATTAGTACTTAATATGTTCTTTATAATATCAGCTCAAAATAACATTACTAGCCTAACATGGAAGAAATATCAAGAAAACTCATATTCATTTTACTCATAGAAGAATAAAGTACAGGAGAAGTAACAAGAAGTTTATCAGTAAGAAGAATAAAAATATCTTTTTCATCCCCCACTTATAGAGTTACTTATACAAACACTGACTAAACTCTCCCAGAGATTATATCTTATAATTTCCTAGTCTCTCTTAGACTTTACTCTGAGGGGCCATTAAAGAAACACACAAAAAAAATTAAATTTTTACTCAAGGGGCTAAAATCTCATAATAATAGAACTGACAACCATTTTTAGTAAGTACAGGACAAGAATCAAGCACTATGGCACTGGATAACATGGCGTAATGGTAGTGAGAAATGAACTGGCGCCTTGGTGTTGCAGTGTTTGCTCCACTGCAATACTGGATTAAGTGGCACAGTTATTGCCTTAATTAGTGCATCTTTTCTCTAGGTTAGAGTAGCTATTAGAAGTTATAATTGCTCCACTGTGGTGTCATAAAACATGAACAATGTAGTGCTTGAAACAACAATTTGGTGCTGCAGCATTTTAGGGTTGGCGCTCTTGCATTAAATGTTTTGATGATTTTGAGAGCAACAGTGTTGTGATGCACTGCGATGCTGAAATTTGTGATGCCACAGTGCTTGTAAATAGAGAAGGTCAATGCCACCATGTTGAATTTGACACTTTGGCGTTGATCGATACGATGTTGTAGTAGTATTCTTGCTGGCACTGTTGCATTGTCCAACACTTATAATTTTTTTCTTTTTCCTATATAATTCCTATATAAAAGAAACTAAATTAATACAATTTTACTGATTTTTACATAACAAAAAAATACATAATCTATACTTATTACATGTCTAGCAAAATATCTTAATTTTGGACTAATAATATAAACACATAACAAGTACTAGTGTAGAATGATATGCCTTAAATTAGGTTATAGATATTTTCAATATCTCATTTTCTTAATTTAGTGCATACAATGGTCATGCATGTAGTTAATATCTAGTGTGATATATTATCTTAATAGAGAAATATTAGAATAAGTAGGAGTAATGAAATAGAATGTTGGCATACTTAGACAAAAGATGTTTTAACTTTCGAGGTTTAATGGAGAAATTATAATTGTTGGAAGGAAAAAAAGCTCTCTTTTCACCTCTACAAGCTTGATAGAGATCTAAGAATGCATATGCTCTAATCCACATCTAAAAATTAAATGTCTCATTAGGAAAACTATATTATTTTGCATTCATTAGTCCAATAAGCTTTATTTCCATTAGTATTTTTTTATCTTGCAAGTCTTCATTAAGTGGAAAAGGCTAAAAAATAATCATTTCTATTTAGTAGGATATCTCATGCAACTATATTATTCAGTAGTAGTTTAATTGTAATTAAGCAGAATACTTCCTCATGGGTCAACACTCTTCTCTATTACTTATTTATATTGATATAATTTTTTCTTGCAAGTCCTCATTAAGTGGCAAAAACATAGAGTCATTTTTATTCAGTAGGATATCTCATGCAACTATATTGGACAATAGTAGTTTAATTATAATTAAGCAGAACACTTCCTAGTGGGATTAACAGTCTTCTCTATCACTTTATTGCTTGATCGACATATATACCTGTGTATCTAGTCGACTTTCATTATTTTTATATCAAAGAAAACTTAAGCATATTAAAAATTACATGCTACCTCTATTTGTAGCGAGCATTAGCTAGCCCCCACATCAC
This sequence comes from Dendrobium chrysotoxum, assembly GCA_019925795.1. NCBI lineage: Eukaryota > Viridiplantae > Streptophyta > Magnoliopsida > Asparagales > Orchidaceae > Dendrobium > Dendrobium chrysotoxum. The sequence goes on from CM034303.1 coordinate 45,581,208, forward strand.
TCAACTATGATCCTTCTAACCTTAGTCGTCCGAATATGATCCTTACGACCTCCATCACACATCAACTATGGTCCTCCATGACCTCCATTGCCCGACTACGGTCCTATTGACAAAATTAACAGGCTAATGTTCTCTTGAGAACTATTCTTATTACATTAGATTCTTCAACCTTAAGCAAAGTAATATGTTTTATACTATATATATATATAGCTATCACCTTCCCCTGAGAAATGATATTATTTATAATCAACAACAAGCACTAATAGAATTATTTAACTATGTTATGCCCCATAGTTTTTCCCTTTTTAGGGTTTTCAGATAAAAATTTTAGTGTCTCTTATGATTGCTGCACCCTTCTCTCTCATCTCTATGTGTGCTAGAGTTTTATTTAAAACTAGGATGCTAAACTCTATATCTCTCTACTGTTCCAAATATTTTGGCATGAAATAATAATACATAGTCTTCTTATTTTGAAAGAGTTTACTTTATTATCACTACAGTCATATAATTATTTCTTAATATAAGTGATTAAGAATGATTGACTTTGTCCCCAATTTTGATCATCCCTATAGGTACAGAGGGATTTAAAGTATTCCGTGATGCTTCACTAAAGGATTGGCATGAGTTCTGCTGTGGCATAGGAAAGTCACAGCATATGCTTCAAAGGAGTTAAAAATGTCGGACAAAAATTATCTAGTGTATGATTTAAAGCTTACTATTGATAATGAAAAAAAATGTATACTCCAACTATAGTCATTTTTAAGTAAATAGTATCTAAATCTATATTTTTATTCAGGAAAGAAGAAAATAGGAATCGTAATTAAAGGAGCACCACAACGCCACATGATAAATATAGCTCTACAATATCTATAATGTTAAAAAAATGCATGTATGGCCCTAAATTGGGCATAAACATTGGTGAATTAGTTATACTACCCGCTGGTCACTATTGCCACCAATGATGCTAGCACACAATCTTGTAATAATTGTTTTAGATACTTTCTTTAAAAAATTTAAGTAAAAAAGTATAAACTAAAAAGGGATCCAAAAAATTCAAATAAAATCTTATAAAATTTTTTAAAAATTTTGAAACATTTCTCACTCCTTTCTTCGTGATCCTACAAAATGTTTAAGTCAGGCCTAGAAGGGATAAAGTATTTCTCTTTTCTTGATTTTTTCATAAAGAGCCTTAACCAAATAAGAGGCATATGTGGCAGCGTAAGCAAATCATCATAATCCTAGCAGTGAGACTCTGATCCTCCAATGACAATAAAGTTGATCGTCATTGTTTGAACATATGAAATATGACAAAAAATGTAAGATGCTCATAATCTCTATAAAAAAGACTTAGTCATTGTTTAAAAAAAGGGTTTAAGGAAAGGTGTTTGATGTTTATAATCAATTCAATGATGCTCTAGTCATCCTCAACAAGACTTGATTTCAACCATAAGCACTTAAAAAATGTATATTTTTTGGTACCTTAATTAAACTCAAGAAATTTCCAACTAGAAATTTTGGTCCATTTGGATTGAGAACAATGTATTTTTGTTATTGTTGGGTTTGTGTCATCTAGGTGGTTTGTAAGTATGCTAAAAATAGAGTTTACATGGTCTCAAAATTGATTATGAAAGTTTCTCATTCCAACATTTAAATGCTTTGAGATCTCATTATTGTATTAAAATTTATGTTTGGTGCAATGATTTCTTTGTGATATATGAGCATCAAACATACTTAATGTCCCACTTCTTATTAAAAAAATAAAGATTCACACCATTTCTTATAAGAAAAAAAAATTAACTCAAACTTTTAATATCATGTAACCATTATTAATTACTCATATATTTCATAAAAGAAGCTATAGTTTGACGTAAACTAGATTTCCCCACATATACATGCTTATTGACTCATTATAGATACTAACTAACCATGGAAAGACTATTCATGATAAGTAGCAACTAAACATAAATCATTTTTTCTAGTCAATATTAGACAAAAAGCTTCCTCCACATCCAATTCTTGAGTACTCCTACCTCCCAGAAGCTCCCAATCAAAGTAGAAGAGTAGTTGCGCAAGCCAAAGTTCTATGCTTGCTAATGCAATGGATGCCCTCGGACAAATCCTTCTTCCACCACCAAAAGGAATATACTCAAAATTTGCTACTCCAAAATCAAATGCTATTTCTTCAAATCTCTCTGGTAAAAAAATCTCTGGATCTTCCAAATATTTTGGATCTCTCATCATAGCCCAATTATTAATCACAACCTAACTTTTGACTGGTATTGTATAGCCAGCTAATTCAACTGTCTCACGACATAATCTAGGCACCAAAGGGGCAATAGGATGTAATCTAAGAGTTTCTTTGATAACTTGATTTAAATATGGAAGCTTGTTTATGTCTCCCTCTTCGAATATTCTCATTCCATTTAGGACTTTCCTTACCTCTAATTGAGCTTTTTGCATAACCATAGGATGTGGAATGAGCTCTGTCATAGCCCACATAATTGCAGCAGATGAGGTGTTAGATCCTCCAATAAATAAATCCTAGGAAAAAAAATTATAAATAAAAAGTTAGTTAAATACACAACTCAATTTTGAGCTATGTTCACACCTTATTAAAACTGAGATAAAAATATTATATTTGTAGTCATTTGTTTTTTTAGTTAGTGTGAATTTTTTTATAAAAATACAATGTCATTTTTTATAAAAATAGAAGATGACGCAAACTGGAAGAGTTAAGAAATTAAAGAATAAGTAATGAGCATTGAATTAAAAGAACAAAAAAATAAGGATTTTACTTTTTTTTAATTAACTTTATATTTAAATTCACAATTTAATCATTTTTAATTACATTTTATTTATTGGCTTAATATTGAATTCTAAACGAATAAAATAAAGAACATATCCTTTTGAAAATCTTTTTTAATTTAAGGGTGTATTAAACATTTCCTTTCTCAATTTTAGAGATTTTAGCTTTGTTTGGGACAACTTTTTTATTGCTTTTTAATATAGCTTTCTAGTACAAAAATTTTTAGTTCAGAAAATTTTTATACTAGAAAGCTGCTATAGAAAGTAATAAGAAAGCCGTCTCAAACCAAAGCCTTTACAAGCATATCTTACAACTTTGATAAGATATTATGATATAAATTAAATCTGAATAAGCTTGAAACATATTGGATTTGCTTTGAGATTAATACCTATATATAGGAAGAATATACATTGCACTACTCCCGAAATAAATCAAATAAGTTTTAGGCAGATCTTAACATATAATTTATATCATAATATTCCAAGACATTATTTTTCATTGAATCACTTACTAATATGGCAGATTTGACATTTTTCCATCGTCTGAGATAAATCCATCTCTCCATTTCTCTTAATTCTCAAAAGAACATCAACCAAATCTTCATTCATATCATCTCCATCCAACTTCTTCCCCTCGTGCTCCTCAATTATCTCATTAAGAACACCATCCATTTCCTTGTGAACATGCTCCATCCCACGCCTCAATCCACTTATCCCACCAACAAAACTCCACGAAGGAAACATATCAACCACATTGAATCCGGAAAGATACTCAAACATCTTTTTTAATGCCAACAAAAACCTTTTTTTTTTTTTGTGCGCTTCCTTTTCCTAATGCAGCCCTCACAATGGTCACAGTTGAAAGTGATAAAAGCATCTCTAACAAATTCACAGGTGATCTCTTCACCTCATAATCTTCTCCACAAGATTATTTCCTTCTTCCTCTCTTATAAACTTAAAAGACATAACTTGCTTTAAGCTACGTAATTTTGACCATGTTTTTCCATAAGGTGCAAAGCTAAAGCTAGCGTAGTTATATAGGATTATCTTGCCTGCCATTAAGTTCGGCCTTGAAGCAAATTTGAAGTCATGGGTTTTGAAAATATCATGAACGAATTCACTAGATGTGATGACTATGAGATTGATCTCACCGAGCTTGAGGTGGAAGAGAGGGCCGTAGGTTTTGGCAAGGTTTTGCAGCCTTTGGTGTGGGTGCTCGCCTAATAGTTGGTGCAAGTTTCCAATGATGGGGAGCTTCCATTGCCCTGGAGGGAAGTTACTAGGATTGGAGGCTTTGTGAAGCATGAGCTTCTTTATGAGAAGAATTAAGAGGAGAGCGCAGAGGATGGAGAGAAGTTGTGATTCCATGGCTCAAATGTTATTAAATGGATTGATTAGTTCTAAGGCAACCTTTTTATATTTTCTATTTTTACTTATATATATATATATATATATATATATATATATATATATATATATATTACTTTTCAATGCAAAAATTCATACATCAGACAAAACTGCATTGAAATTGTGCAGTCGGTCCTAGAAAAGATCCATGCATGTAAAGAATAATTCTAAGTAAAAGACAAAAGTCAATTCAACCCAAGATACTGATCCTCCATAAAATCTTTACAATGACTAATAAAAAACTTAATCAATATCATTTTTTCATAAAATGATTATGATGATAAATTTAAATGAGTTCTATCAATATTTTATTTATCTAAATTTAAGTGTTATATCTTTATTATGTATGAATATATTTTTTTAGAAAATGTATCCCATTTGGGAGATTATTTTATTTTATTTTTATTATCGTGATGCCAAATTGAATTTTTCTCGCTCAAAATTACCGTTTGGACTTAACCTGCCCAACCTAACAAAGTATTTTATTGGGATGCCATGCGACCATGGATAGAAAAAAAAATATGCTATTGAATCCTCACTAAAAAATAATCATGATGGGCTATAAGTAGAGGTGTCAATATTTGACATGACCCAAAAACCTGACTCAAACCCGATCCAAAAATTTTGGATTTGGACTCAACAAACCTGCATAACCTAACAAACTAGTTTATTGAGATGGATAGAAAAAAAATATTTTATTAAATCCACACCAAAAAAAAATCATGATGGGTTATAAGACCCTTGAAAATACATTAAAATGAGTTAAATATATAAATTATTTATATTTTGCATTCCTATGATATATCACCAAAAATGGCCTTGATCTAGAACAAATCTTGAGGCATATTTGAATTAGAAACTATTGAAATTAAATTTGAGACCATCTAAACTTCAATTTAACAAATTTATAGTCAAACTAGAGGTCTCAGCTAGACGAGCCCAACGACACCAAAATTAGTCCACTTTAAGCCTAAATGGGCCGATATAAAAGATTTGAAGTATAGTTAAAAGATTTATAGCACTAATTGAAAGACCAAATGATTTCTAAATATGACATTCTTATAGTCAAATCAAGTAGCTCGATGAGGTGAATCCCATAAAAACCTAAGATCTTATGATTCCGACATCATTTAGGTGTATAAATAATGAAGAAATGATCTATGATTGAGGGAATAAATATAGGTCATTCGATGTAGTGCTCTTGCATTTCTTTATATTTATAGGACATGTTACTATCAAAAAATATAAATAGCCCCCCACCTTCACATAAAGGAAGAGAGGACTTTGACCTTAGTCAAGAGAACCAAGAGAGCTCTAAAGCCTGAAGAATCCTGAAGGTCCACCTTAGTACCATCACTGACAAACCCATTGAAGAATGAAATATTGAAGAATTAATTGATAGAGATTGATACTAAATGTAACACTATAAGAATAAGATATACAAGAAACAAGATATATAAGATATAATATATGCAAGATAAATGATACAAGACCTACAACACATGATATATAATATGATTGATTTGTGTTGAGATTGATTGATTGATGAGATTGATTGACCGATGAGATTGTTTAAATGATGAGATTAATTGACTTATTAAATGATATAAGAAATATGGTCGATCTGCAGTAGGAATGATATGGCATTGATATGAATAGATAATGTATGACTAATGACACATTATATTTGATACATATGCTGAGATAGATTCACTTTATATAGAAATGATAAGAATTTATATGATAGATTATTATTTGTATGGATATGATTTCTTATTTGTTGTTTCTATTTCATGCATAGATTTTAGTTGTAGATTTTGGTGATTTGTTGGGCTTTTGTGCTCATTATACAATTTCTCTCATGCTTTTAGGTAAGGGTAAGAAATAAATTATATGAGATTAATCTGGGTGACAAGTTTAGGTTTTCATTCAATTTTGTTAGTCATTCATATTATATTCATGATGTATTTTATTGATTGGTTCTTTTTTATGTTAAATATCATGGATATTGTATATATTATTTTTGCTTTTGGATCTATGTGTAGATGTTGGACGAATAATAACATATTTATGTTTTCTTATTTAAGGGTGAAGATGAGAGAAGGTAGATTGGATAAAAGCAGGAGAAATTCTTAGGAAAGATGAATGTAGAGATTACTTGAGCAGAGTTTCTTGTTGTCTTTAGATGCTAGTTTGTGCCCCAATGAAAATGGATTTTTGGGCAACTATGTCGTATTTTACCCTCACCACAAAAAAAATTACTACAATATTATTAAGGCACTTCTAATTAAATATGGTAAAAAAAGCTATTACATCAAATTTATTTGGTGCAAAATGCATTCTTGCGTGCTTCTTCCCCCTCTCCCTTTAACAATCGATTAAAATATCAAGCAGCATTCACTAGCTAGGTAAAGTTGTTGTAATTTCTTTCTCCATATCCAATATATAGGGGTCTTTACGACTTCATCCTCCCGATTGAACAATGTTTCTTCCTCCATTGGATGGCTAGCTAAGTCTACTAATTTTATGGAAATATTTTATTGGCTTGAGTGGCTTTCCATATCTAATTACAAAATTAATTAGGAGATATAATTATGCCATTAATTGGGATATCTAATTATTGTATTGATTAGAGCATTAATTGTGTTTTCCTAATTATTATTTATTTCAAATTATATATAATGAGATTTGAGGGATGCTATAATTAAAGCATCATTGTAATTGTAACCATGTTTCTCCACAATAACAAAACATCCTCTCTCTCTTTGGACGTAGGAAATTCTTCATTGAATCTCATAAATCAAATTGTGTTCATTGACTTTGTTTATGTGATTTGTTTCTATTGTTCATTTGCACAATAATTGGTATCAGAGATGGATTTTGATGCTATTTCCAAAGAAATTTTTGAAATTTCCATTTCTTCCTGATAAAGGAGCTGTACAGAAAGAAGCAGTTGTGTTTAGTTGGATTGAGTAGAGCTGAGAAGCAGATTATAGCATAGAGGCGTACTGGCGCACATGCAAGGGTGACCAACACTCAATCGGAGCATGTACATAGCATACATGAGAGTTGAGGCAAGTAATACATGGTCGGAGCATGTGTGTGGTCTGGATAAAAGCTATATATAGACAGAGCGTGCATTATAGATCTCTAAAAGGAAACTACTTGTGAGTATCAGAATGCAAAGAGTACGATTACACTGTCCCATCAGACAAAATGGTTATAGACCTTTACACTCTACATAAGAAGGTCTTTGGAAGAGCAGATAAAATCATATATATGATTATCCATGAAAAGTAGATGCTTTTTTCTACACATTTTGATGGATAATAATATATATAATTTGATGGTCACAAGATATCCCCCATTCGATACATCAGCTCGAGGGTGGTTTTTTTGATGTGGGTGTTGCTTTCTCATAGGCGCAAGCCCCCATGGTTAATTACATTTCAAGCCTTGGCCTAAGAGTACTCTCAATTAAGGATGCAATTTTATTCTCTTCTTAGTTTGGTGCATAGTTGGATTCATAGGTTCTTCTAATCCAAGGGAGATAGGCTCAATGGGCTATTCAACACACTCATAGATCATGCCATCACCCGGTCTGTATGAAGGAAAAATTAGGAGAGTGGATATCATACATGAAGCATGAAAATAAGGAAAGAAGGGACATTATCAATGTGATGTAGATATGTATAATTTATTGCTTCCCAAGAATGAATATCTCATTCAATGAGAAGGTATGTAATGATATACTCATATCATCAGCCTTTGATCCTAGATCTACAAAGGATATAATGTACTCTTAGTATTAATGCCCTCGACCTAACTAATGCAAGACAGTGTGGGGACTTATATCTTAAATCCCACCAAGGATCTAAGCAGTCCTAACTTGGATTTACCACCCTACTCGGAAAGGGGTACCAGCTAAAACTCCACCTAATTTCTCATATCCATGTAGTTTGATCTTATACAAATGTAAGAGTGGTAGGGATGTATTGAAGAGAAAGGGGCCTCACGCCTGACCATGAATAACACTATGCTAATACAATGGTGAATTATCCCTCTATGTAATAAAATAAAATTTACATGCTTGACTTAGGCTATGCATGAAGGGAAAGGCTAATCAAAACTAGCTGATAGCCACAATTAAGTGGACTGAGTTTGAAATATTAATTATACTTTAAGAGATTCACCCAAGAGTGTTCATGTGTTATTTTTGAAAGATTGATTGATTTTATTCTCTATATTCATTTTATATAGCATAGGTAAATTTTACATCCTAATAGCCTTATGTATTGACTCCATTTAAGCCACCACCAACCAAAATCATGAATGAAACCTATAGAAATCTTACAGTTGTAATGTACAATCAATGTAAACACTCAAATCATCCCGAAATATATAATAAATGAAAGGACAAAAATGCAGCTGGGTTCTACAATACATGACAGGAAAAGAGAAAAATCATAGCTAAGCTCTACCATAACTACAACTTAACCTAAAACTATTCAAAAATGAAATGGCATATGGGGTATTGATCGATCATCACATGTTTGGCCTCCTACCTTCTGAAATACCCACATACCAACAAGGCTTTCCTAACTAAAATTACATATGAAAAAGAATTACATGAGCTCCCTACAACGTAGATGTTAACACAGTTATAATAAAATAATCATATATATACATCTAGACCAAGTCCTTAGGACAACATTCCCAAGGGCTTAACAATCCTCAGAGTACATGTTGGAGTGATCATTGCATGGGCATGGGCATATATTTCAAAATTTATTTGCATTGAGATTATATTTATTAATATATAACCTTTTCTTATAAAAAAGTTCTTTTTAATAATGAAATTTTAAAATATCATCTCGTTTGAATTATCAAGACTTAATTAGCGCTTTCCAAATTCATAAAATAAATATTCAACTTTCCAAATTCTTAAAATTTTATTAAATTAATTTAATTTTTTTTATAATTTTCACTCCCTTAGATGATAAATATAAAAAAAATATTTATTAATTCTAAAAATTACTTAAATATTTATGAATGTATTTTAACTTTTAATTACTAACTTTGATAGGCCTAATGAATTTTGAAAACTTTAACATTTAAAATTATTTAATTTAAAATTCCAATTCACAAATATCAAGCCCAATTTAAAAGTTTTAAAAATCAAGAATTTACTACATTCAATCTGTTTTATATTTATTACTAAGTAGTCTCGTTTTGCTTTTTTAATTTATGATAAACTTCATTTAAAAATTTCTCCCGCTATACATGAAACTCCTTTGTTATTTTGTTTGGGATAGTTTTCTTACTACTTTTAAAGCAACTTACTAATACAAAAATTTCTTGAATTAGAAATTTTTGTATAAGAAAGCTTTTTCAAAAAATAGTTACATAAAGACTTCAAATGACACTACCCTCCTAATCAATCTCTAAATGCCATTGTCATCCCTTTCAAGGAATCTAAGCCTTTGAATCTTATTCTGAATTATGATTTTGATTTGATGTGTGTTGGATACCAAACTTTTTCTTCATGCTCCTTCATATCATATTCTTGCAAGGAAATTTTGTTTATTTACTTTTAAATAAAGTTGTGATAATTTTTTGTTTGTCCTAACTGGTAGAATTAGGGGTGTCAATAAATGACCTGACCTGAACCCTACCCAAAAAAAATTTGTTTAGATTGAATCATTTAAGTAATGGGTCGGGTTCTCCAACCTGTTTATTAAACAAGTTGAGCTCGTATTAACCTTTGAACTCTCTTTGACCTAAAATGACCCATTTAATATTTTTTTGTACTTATATTTATTTACTTGTTGATATAATCTTCTTATTTTTTATAAAATAATCTAAACTTTATTTAATAAGTTATAATTTTTTTAATCAAAATAGGTCAACCAAAACAAATTCAGATATTTCGGGTTGCTAGCGGGTTAGGTTTGATTTGGTCTTTTTGATCTATTTATTAGATGCAATGGTTCAGGTTGACTGAATTCTGGTCGAGTCAATTTTGGGTCGAGATCAAATCATATCTGTCAACCCATTTTGACACCCCTAAAGTAGAATATGACTTAATTTGAATTCTAAGAAACTACATTTTATCCCATCCTTTATTCATCAGCAATTTATTTATGGGCTTTTTAAAATGAATAATAAAGTGGAATTTTAATGTATTATGATTTATTAGTTCATGGTGCTATTGGTAGATACCACTTATAAGAAACTTTAAATACCTTCCTCCTCTACTACCAATTCTACTTGTATTTTACTTTGAGATTTTGACTCCATTAGAGATTTTAACTCCTTTGAATTTAGTGATATTATTAACTCTCAATTTATTATAGTTACTCATCATTTCCTTAAAACTACTAAAATGGCAAACTTCATCAAACACTATTATTGCTATTATTCCTAAGAAGATTAATGTGAATAAAGTTGCTCATCATTTCCTCTTTTTGTTTAGTGGATTTTGGCTTGAATCAATGATGTACCTTTATCTGCTACTATTAATAGAGGGTTCAAAACTTCCACCTCGACCATGGGATTTATGGGTTATGTAGTTATTTTAATTCTTTTGATGGGCTAAAATAAGGAAGTTCCTTTTGTTGCAATCTAGGATCCCTAGTCTATGATTTTAATGATGATAAATAATATTGATTGAATTATTACATTCTTCCTTAAACATTTTAGATGTTATTTTTATCTGTGTGTACTAACAATTTAGGTAGAATATACACAGCTTAAGACTGCTGAAGATTCAAGACTGGGTAGAATAGGATGTGAAAGAGTCTATAATTTTTATTTTTTTAAATTTTCATTTATTTAGTTTAGCTACAAAAGAGTGTATGAAAATTGGGTGACCATGCACACACATATAGGGAGAGATATTTTTTTTAAGGTTAAATTTTATTATATATAAATTGTAGTGTAAAATTTTTAATCATACTGTATGATCTATTGTTTGGAAATAGGCTTAACGGTTAATTAGAAATATTATTTTTTGAACTTATCGTACTGTACGATAATGATCGTACTGTACATTTCATTTTCAACTTCAAACTCTAGCTGCCAGAATAATTTAAGTAAGATTTTAAATTCTAATTTTTGAACTGATCGTACTGTATGATGCTAATGATACTGTATGAAAATTTGAAATCTTGCTAAAATTATCCCCTATGATTAGTCAATTAAATTATGGATTAATTAATAATTGATGATCGTACTGTACAATAATGATTGTATTATACGATGAACAGTGATGAAATTTGGTCGTACCAAAGATCATAACAAACGAAACCATGATTTTTGAACTAATCATATTGTATGATGTATACATCGTACAAGATGAACTACATAAACTAAACTATCCATACTGTATGATTGAACAGCACAGGATGATTAACAGAGATGACTTTCGGTCATCCAAGAGTTCATTCGATACAAATATAAGAAATAAAGTAGATCATACTTGATGATCTTCGGATCATACTGTATGATGTGTTGAAAAATTATGAAATGTTTGTTCTCGTTCGTACTAGATGGGAGTTATTTTGAACTGATCATACTGTATGAACTTGGATCGTACGATATGAACATTGGCCGCTAACTTGAATTTTTAGGGTTTCTTGAAGCCAATTATAAAAATAATGTTTTAAGTTGGTTTTAAGAAAATAGAGAGAGAAATGTGACAGCTGAAGGAACTCTTGAGAGGGAGCTTTTGAAGAAAATTATGTTTTGTGAGAGGAAGGAGAAGGTGAGCTTGAGCATGAGAGAGAAGTAGAATAAGGGGATCACACAGTTGCTCTAAGCTAGCTACACACTTGCTCCTCCTATGGGCTTGGTGACTCTTGTGGGAGCTCTCTAGGGAGAGAAGCTTCTAGGTTAAAGTCCTTGAGACTCTCTGCCTTCTCCTGGAGGAAGAAAAAGGAGGTAAGGTTCTCTCCCTTGTCCAATAGAGAGAAAAATGAGATGGTTTACTGCCATCACCGAGAGGGTAACATTGCGTTTGGCACTCTGCCACATCGGGGAAGGTGAAAGTGAGTTTTTGTAAAGGCTTCTCTGCCTTGTTTTGGGAGCAGAAGGAGAATCACTTTCGAGTAGTGCAACTCTCGGAGTAGAGGACTCTGGGGAGTGGATGTAGGTCAAAGTTGACCAAACCACTATAAAAATTTTTGGTATGCTTTTTCAATTTTTTGTAGTTTACTTTTCTTGCATTTAATTTTTGTTATAACTGCTTGGTAAAAATTTGATTTTAGTATTCCAATGTGAGATTTAAAATTTTTTCACCATTATTATAATTATGATAAAATCGTTAGCTTCCACATTTGATTAGTAAAATTATATTTTTGAAAAATCTAAAAATCCTTAAAAATTAGAACTCTTGTTTAGGATTTATTTTTAAAATACCAATTCACCCCCCTCTTGGCACTTCTTATACTTTCAAGTGGTATCCAAGCGGGGTTTCAAACTAGTGTTTTAGAAAACCTAGAGACATATAATCTATGGCATATTTTGGTAACCGTAACACTACAAAAATTTATTCCATAACCTGTCCACCCTTATTTGATAATATACTATTTGACTTTGGAAAATTTGCATGTCTATGTTTTTACAATCAATAGACTACTACATGTGGATGTTAGTATAAGAAGGTTACTCTGCACATTTTTGTCTTTTGAATGGCATTAAAACTAAATTATCACTTAATGAATGGAGCAATGAGGATAGGGAACTTACACAATTAAATGTAAAATGCTTGAATTATTTCTTTTGTGTATTAAAATTAGAAGATTATGTCTGAGTGTCTACTTAAACTTCTAGTAAGGAGATCTGGGATAGATTGTGTATCACCTTCGCAGGAACTAGTGAGGTTAAATAGTCTAGGCTAAACATATTACTACATGACTATAAACTATTTCATAAGAAACCTAGTGAGACTATATCTAAAATGTACACTAGGTTTACCTAGATAGTGACATCCTTGAATGCACTAGGTAGAGAGTTATCTAATTCTAAAAAAGTCAATAAAATCTTGAGATGTTTACCTTGTTCTTATGATGTAAAAATAACTATGATAACAGAATCCGAAGATTTAAATGTTTATTCCATTAACAATTTACTTGGGTCACTCATTGCCTACGAGCAAGGAGTGAGTCAAAAGCAAAGTGATGTAGGAGAAAAGAAGGAGCGAACTGTGGCTCTAAAAGTGAACAATTCAGAAAGTGATAGTTCTATAGTAGAGAAAGATGATGACATAGCCTTGATGACCCATCAGTTCAAGAATTTTCTGAAGAGAAAACAAAGGCGTTAACAAAATAATTGGAATAAAGGTAAAAGCTCAAAGAATTTTGAAGTTACATCTGACATAACTTGCTTTGAGTGCAAAAAACTAGGACACCATTTAGCTGATTGCGCCAATGTGAAGACTCACCCAACCAAAGAGAAGGGCAAGGAGAAACCAAAGTACAAGAAGGGGAGGCTGAAGACACAAAAAGGCTTTTGGGTCGACTCCACCTCAGAATCATCAGAAGAAGAAGCATAGGAGGAGGTAACAAATTTGTGTCTTATGGTAATGATAATCTTGATCAATCGGATCAAGGAAAGGTATGTCAGCTTTATTATGATGAATTTTTAGTTATTTATAAAAAAACTCATGATTCATATAGGAAATTAAAGAAAATGCATGAGAGTCCTAATACTGATTTTAGTACTTTTCAAAAAGAGCATGCTAATTTAGTTAAAGAACAATCCGACTTAGATAGAGATCACATGTCCCTACTTAATATATTCAATACATTAAATAAGAAGCATATTAAATTAACTATTGCACACGATTCCTTGAAATCATCACATATTAAACTAGAAAATACATTATTGAATTAGATGAACTTGCATATTGACTAGATAGTAATGAGAATGAATTAAAATTAGAAGTGTTCAACTATAAATATGCAAATGAATTCTTAAGAACAAAGGTTATAGCACTAAAAAATAATAAGCCATCACCCTCACTAGTTCAATAGCATAACCCCTCAGCATTGCATGCATCACACAAACTTAGGAAGAAGCACCATCACCCACATAGGTTAGGGAATCCATTTCCCTATATTAGGTGTTTTTCTTGTGTAATTCTAGGTCATATAGCTCGCACTTGCACAATTCATCATAGGACACATCTAGTGTGGAGACCTAAATTGCGTCCATCATAGCATAAAATGTATACATCTTATTCATTCAAGTATAAGGTGGAACTTAAACTCACTTGGGTTCCTAGAACTAACTTTGAATGACATTATAGGGGTGCTCTCACAAAAGGCCTAGTGAGAGCATGTGGTACCTGGACAGTGGCTGCTCGGACATATGACTGGAGACATGAAGCAGTTCATTACGCTGGAGTCCAAGTCAATAGGCAGTGTGACTTTAGGAGATAACACCACTAGGAAAGTGGTGGGATTAGGTATCATTAGAAATTTAAAAAATCTTGTTATTGAACATGTTCTATTAGTTGATGGTTTAAAGCACAATCTATTAAGTATTAGTTAACTGTGTGACAAAGGTTTGACATATAGTTTCTTTCTAGAAAATGCATGATTAGCTTATATGACAAAATTGTGTTAGAAGGAAAACAGATAAATAATGTCTATATGTTAGACCTCAACTGCATTAAAAATTCAAATTCTTTATATTTAAAAATAATAGTTGATGACTCTTTGCTATAGCATAGGAGACTATGCCATGCTAGCATGAAAACACTTAGGAACATCACTCAAAAAAACCTAGTTAGTGGCATACCTAAGTTAGATTTCAATAAGGAACACCTATGTGATGCCTGGTAATAAGGGAAATAAGTAAAATCATCATTTCATTTAATTAAGGATGTGAACACGTAGGTAAAACTTATGGATTTGTGATTGTAGATGACTTCTCTAAACTCACTTGGGTAAGATTCCTAGCTCATAAGAATGAGTCATTTGAGGAATTTAGAACCTTCTCCACTTGGATTCAAAGGAAATTAGAATGTGAAATCTCAATAATTCATAGTGATTATAGTGAAGAGTTTGAAAATGACAAGTTTGAATATTTCTGTCAAGAAATATGAATAGAGCATAACTTCTCTACCCCTAGGACCCCTCAGCAAAATGGGATAGTTGAGAGAAAGAATAGAACCTTGGTAGAAGCTGCTAGGGCAATGCTAACTAAGTACACTCTCCTTAGATACTTCTAAGTAGAAGCAGTGAACACTGCTTGTTATGTTTTAAATAGGATGAAGATTAGATCCAAGCAGAATAAAACACCCTATGAACTCCTTAAGGGTAAGACACCCAATCTTTCTCACTTGTATGTCTTTGGTTGCAAATGCTTTTTCTTAATCAATGGGAAATCCCCCTTAGAAAAATTTGATCCCAAGTTTGATGAAGGTGTCTTCTTAAGTTATTCATTTGTAGGTAAGGCCTATAGAATCTTCAATAAGGGGACCTTAGTAGTAGAAGAATCTACCCATGTAGTGTTTGATGAATCAGATAGGACCTTTGAACCAAAAGTTGAAGAAGAAGAAGTAGAGGTCATTCAGGGGGTAGAAACCATTACTATAGGAGATAGAGTAGAAACTCAGGAGCAATTACCTAGAGATTAGAAATACTCTTCTAGTCATCCTAAAGAATTGATCTTAGGAGACCCATCTGAAGGTGTGAGAACTAGGCATGGACTTAGGCAGGAGGTTAGTAATTCTGCAGTTATTTCTATGATAGAACCCACAAATATAGAATAAGCCTTAGGAGATGAATTTTGGATCCTAACAATGCAAGAAGAGCTGAACTAATTTGTTAGAATTGATGTGTGGGAATTAGTCAAGAGACCTAAAGATCAGAGTGTGGTAGGAACAAAATGGGTCTTTAAAAATAAGATGAATGACTCAGGAATAGTAGTAAGAAATAAGGATATATTGGTAGCTAACGTGTATAACCAAATTGAGAGAATAGACTTTGAGGAAACCTTTGCCCCAATAGCCAGACATGAAGCCATAAGCATGCTCTTAGCCTTTGCTTGCTTGAAGGGTTTTAAATTATATTAAATGGATGTTAAGAGTACCTATCTAAATGGGATAATCAAAGAGGATGTTTATGTTGAGCAACCCCCCCAATTTTGAAAACTCAAAATTTCTAAACCATGTATTTAAATTGAAAATGGCGTTGTACGGGTTAAAGCAAGCACCTAGAGCTTGGTAAGAAAGACTTAGCTCATTCCTACTAGATAGAGGATTTGTTAAGGGTAGTGTAGACACCACCCTCTTCTTAAAAAAGGTAGAAGATGAAATACTCATTATTCAAATCTATGTAGATGGCATCTTATTTGTAACTTCAGACAAAACCTTATGTGATGAATTCTTAAAATAATGAGTAACGAGTTTGAAATGAGAATGATGGGAGAGCTAAATTACATCCTAGGATTTAGTGTAAAATAGATGGAGGATGGAACATTCCTTAGCCAATCGAAATGCATCATGAATATTCTTAAAATTTATGAAATGGACAATGCTAAGGCCATGAACACTCCCACGAGTTCTACCATTCAACTAGACAAAGACCCGAATGGAAAGTAAGTAGACAAAAAAAAATATAGGAGAATAATTGGATCACTCCTATTAACTACCAGTAGATCGATATAATGTTTAGTGTATGTCTTTGTGCTCAATTACAAGCTGAGCCAAAAGAGTCCCACTTGGCTGCTGTCAAGAGACTTCTTATATAACTACTGGCACCTCTTTTGAAATCTTAGGGTATTCAGATTCTGATTTTGTAGGGTGTAGGGTACATAGAAAAAGCACCTCTAGAACCTATCAATTCATAGACAATCCTTAGTTTCCTGGTCCAGTGGAAAGAAAAATTTAGTAGCCCTTTCCATGGCTGAGGCAGAATACATAGTAGTTGGGAGTTGTGTTGCACCAATTTTCTGGTTAAAATAACAACTCTTTGAGCTTAGATTACCTGTAAGAATTATCCTAATTATGTGTGACAACACTAGCATAATTTATATATCCAAAAATCTAATTCAACACGCCCGCACAAAGCATATAGACATTAGATATCACTTCATAAGAGATCATGTAGCAAAAGGAGATATAGAATTACACCATATAGCTATAAGAGATCAATTGACAGACATATTTACAAAATCACTAGCCTATGACACCTTTAGTACCTTGAGAACAAAATTAGGCGTTATAGACATCCATGCTTAATCCAAAAAAAAGAAAAAAATTTATTTGAAAGCATTTCTTTATTTTAAAAAAAATATATATGTTTGTTCATTGTTTTAATTTTATTTTTTATTATTTATTTATAATTAAGAAAAATGTCTATGATGTTTCATGATCATCACACACACATTTCACTAACTCACCAAAATCTTCAAATTTTACTTCTTATCATACAACACGATACACAATCATGTTGTACGATCTTCACAAATTTACATCTCACAACCCTTTGTTTAATCAACGGTCCATTTTAGCTCACTAATATCCACATCATACTGTACGAACAACTACTCATACTATATGATACACGTGTCACTAACCGTTCGATATTCAAGTCATTTGGTATAAAATTATTGTCTATCATATTGTATGATACCTCTCTTTGTACTATACGATCCACGTGTTAAAGTGGATTGGGACAAATTTAACTCAGCCCATACGATACTTATTGTACCTTCATACTATACGATACTTTTTGTCAAAAGTCATACCGATGATCACTCGGGACGAGCACAATTCCTTAAGATCTTCTAGCACGATGTTGATCATACTATATAATTTGACCAACTTTTTCTAATAGTTCGTCCATATGAATTACTTGATGATCATACTGTATGATTCATAATCCTACTGTACGAATGACCAAAAACTCTATAAATAGGATGGTTAATCTGCCCAATTCACCCAACTCTTCTTCTAACTTCTACTTTTTAATCTTCTCTACTCAATGGCCAGTGGAAGAAAACATGGACGAATGTTTCTCGGAAGCTCCTCTTCCTCTCATCATCATGATGATCACTTTCTCTCTGCTGAGGATGAAGTAGCTTACTTTTAAGTATAAAGGGTGCAAAATTACGCCTTCTCGGATGCTCAATCAACCTGCACTTAACTTCGAGGTGATGAGCCTCTTCACTTCCATTTCACTTCAATTTCTTCTTACCCTAGCCTTCCCATTTAATTCTAAGCTTCTCTATGAGTTCCTTGTAAACTTTAGGATCAACTTTGAAAACTTAACCATGACTTCTTATGTCTTCCATCAGAATGTTGAAATCACTAAAGTAGACCTAGCTGAACATATCAATCTTTCTACTGAAGGACTTAGCCCCCAATCCTAAATAACCAGTAATTTTGACTAGAGCTCCATTAATTTGCTACTTAGGAATGTTGCTTTAAATCAACACTAACCCCTTGTCCAATCCTTAACTCAAAATGGCAGCATCATCCATCACGTTCTTAGCACATCATTCATACCCAAAGCTGGAGATAGATAAACATAACCCAACTTTTGTTTGTAATCACTTACCTAATTATGTCCAATGCCCAATTTGATGAAGCCGAAATGACTATAGATTATATCTGACTCAAATTCGACATCCTAGTACCTGCGGGAAACCAAATCTTGCCTTAGGACATCTCATAGGATATATTCTTCACCACAAATACCAACTGACTTTCCTGGTGAACCCGATAATGTCCCTATTTTCTATACGGATGCCTACATATGTATCATGTTTCATCGGCCATAAGAGCACGCTAAGCCGGCTTTTGATGAAGAAGGGGAGGCTGCTCCAGAAGAAGGACCTCCACCACCACCTGCACCTGCCTACCCTGCCTACACTAAGGATGATATTATTCAATGACTTGACCGACTTGATCGACAAAAAACTAGACTTGACTATCATATCCAACAACAACACCTAATCAATTATTAATTTGACTCCATTTATTAGTTCATTCAGCCACCACCACGACTACCTAATCAGGATCCATCTTTTGACTAGCTTCCGTTTGTTGTATCCTATCTTTTTTTGTGTCTTTTTTTGTTTGTTTGAAAATCCTCTTTTTGGTGATATCAAAAGGAGGAGAGAATGACTGTTTTAGTTGATATCTATTTTTAGTTGATTGCATGTTATGTTTATGTTCTATTTTAAATGAAATTTCCTGCTTATGTTTTTTTTTTTGCATTCTATCTTTTTTTATTAAAAAAAAGTAAAAAAAAATGTGTGTTTGCAACATCCCCAAAATAAAAAAATCCATCATCTAGTGAGGGGGAGCTTAAGAAGAAAAAAATATTTATTTTACCTATCAACTAACATTATTTGACATCATAAAAAAGGGGGAGATTATAGTAATCCAGGATCCCTAGTCTGTGATTTTGATTATGACAAATAATATTGATTGAATAATTACATTCTTCCTTAAATATTTTAGATTTTATTTATGTTTTTGAGTACTAATATTTCAGGTAGAATATATACAGCTCAAGACTGCTGAAGACTCAAGACTAGGTAGAATAGGATGTGAAAGAGTCTGTAATTTTTATTTTTTTTATTTTTCATTTCTTGTGTCTGGCTATAAAAAAGTGTATGTAAATTGGATGACCATGCACACACACAAGGGAAAATATTTTTTTTTAAGTTTAAATTTTTTTTATATATAAATCATACTGTATGATATATTATCTGGAAATAGGCTTTACAGCTAATTGGAAATATTAGTTTTTATGAACATATCATAGTGTATGATATTGATCGTACTATACGATTCATTTTTAAGCTCAAACCCTAGCCACCAGAATAATTTAAGTAAGATTTTAAATTTTAATTTTTGAACTGATCGTATGATACGATGCTAACCGTACTGTACAAAAAAGTGAAATCTTTATAAAATTAAGCCCAATGATTAGTCAATTAAGTTATGGTTTAATTAATGATTGATGATCATATTGTATGATAATGAACATACTATATGATGAATAGATACAAAATTTGGTTGTACCAGACGAAATCATAATTTTTGAGCTAATCATAATGTACGATGTATACATCGTACCGGATGAACTACATAAACTCAACTATCCATACTATATGATTGAATAGCACAGGATGATTAATAGGGATTAATTTTGATCATCCCAGAGTTTATCTCATATGAATAAAACAAATAAAGTAGATCGTACTGGACAATCTTCGGATCGTACTGTACAATGTGTTAAGAAATTATGAAATGTTTGTTCTCCTACGTACTGGATGGGTGTTCTTTTGAACTGATTGTACTATATAAATTTGGATCATTCTGTATGAATAGTGACAGCTAACATTCATTTTTAGGGTTTTTTGAAGCCTATTATAAAAACAATATTTTAAGTTGGTTTTTAAAAAATAGAGAGAGGAACTTGACAGCTGAAGGAACTCTTGAGAGGGAGATTTTGAAGAAAATTAGGGTTTGTGAGAGGAAGTAGAAGGTGAGCTTGAGCGTAAGGGAGAAGTAGTGTGAGAGGGTCATATGGTTGCTCATAGTTAGCTGCACGCTTTCTCCTTCTGTGGCCTTGGTGAGTCTTATGGGAGATATCTAGGGAGTGAAGCTTCTAGGTCAAAGTCCTTGAGGTTCTCTGCCTTCTCAAGGAGGGAGAAAAAGGAGGTATGGTTCTCTGCCTTCTCCAGGAGGGAGAAAAATGAGAAGTCTGCTGCCTTCATTGGAAGGGTGACATAGCATCCGGTACACCACCACATCGGGGAAGTTGAAATTGAGTTTTTGTAAAGGCTTCTCCTCCTTGCTGTGGGAGCAGAAGGAGAGTCAATTTTGAGTAGTGCAACTCTCTGAGTGGAGGACTATGGAGAGTGTGCATAGGTCAAGGTTGACCAAACCACTATAAAAATTTTTGCTGTGCTTTTTCTTTTTACACAGTTTACTTTTCTTGCATTTAATTTTTACTATAACTGTTTGGTAAAAATTTGATTTTACTATTCCATTGTGAGATTTAAAATTTCTTCACCATTGTTGTAATTGTAATCAAATCACTAACTTCTGCATTTGATTAGTTAAATTATCTTTTTAAAAATCTACAAAATCCTTAAAAATTAGAACTCTTGTTTAGGATTTATTTTTATAATACCAATTCACCCCTCGCCCCCCCCCCCCCCCTCCTCTTAGCGCATCTCGTGCTTTCACCTTTCATTGTATCTTCTAAGTATTGCTATGTAGAAGTTATCTAGTATCATGGAGAAATGTTTCATTACAAATTCTTTCAATTCTGTCCGCAAAAATAAGTGTTGTCAATCATTTAATCTTTACAAATGACTTGATTTTTTTTGTCAAATTTTATTTCTATAATTTGTATGCTTACTCCTCTTCAAAACTTCAAAGTGATTATGGGTCATCATGTTAAGTTGGATAAATTTGATATCTTTTTCTTAAACTCTAATTTAGATGTCATTACTACTCATTTGAATTATTAAATAGAATATTATTCTTATGAAGTTGCTTATCACTCATTTATTAATGGAGAGTAATGAAGTTACTATAATTTTTGTAATAGGCAAAGATAATGATGTCCCGTTCACCATATCTTCTTTCTATGGCTATGGAGTTATCTAATAAAGTGGAATGTCACAATACAAATTTTTTCAATTCTAGCCACATAAATAAAGTGGATATCAATCATTTAGTCCTTACAAGTGACTTATTTGTTTTTTCTTATCATTCATGTATTAAGGGAGAGTTATGTAGTTACTTCAGTTCTTCTAATGGACTAAAACATAGATGTCCTTTTCATCATATTTTTTTCCTGTGGCTATGGAGTTATCTATTTAAGAGGAATGATACATTACCAATTCTTTCAATTCTATCCACATAAATAAAGTGGCTATCATTCATTTAATCTTTACAAATATCTTGCTTTTTTTATTGTTAAATCAAGTTTATATTATTAGTATGCTTACTCCTCTTTAAGAATTGAAAGTGATTATGGGTTAACATGGTAATTTGGGTAAATTTTATATCTTCTTCTTAAACTCTTATTCAAATATGATTACTACTAATTTGAGTTATTAAGTAGAATCTTATTCTTATAAAGTTGCTTATCACTAATTTATTAATGGAGAGTTATGATGTTACTTTGATTTTTCAAATGGGTGAAGATAAGGATGTCCCCTTCATCATATCTTCTTTTGATTGCTATGGAGTTATCTATGAATGAGGAATATTGCATTACCAATTCTTTCAATTCTATCATCCACATAAATAAAGTGGCTATTAATCATTTAATCTTTACGAGACTTGTTTTTTTTTATTGTTAAATTGGGTTTACATTATTTGTATACTTACACCTGTTCAGAAAATTAAAGTGATTATGTGTCATCATATTAAGTTGGGTAAATTTGACATCTTATTCTAAAACTATAATTCAAATATCATTACTTCTCATTCAAATTATTAAATAGAATCTTATTCCTATGAAGTTGTTTAGTACTCATTTATTAATGGAGAGCTATGTCGTTACTTTGATTCTTCTAATGGGCAATGATAAGGATGTCATTTAACCATATCCTCTTTCTATGGCTATGGAGTTATCTAGTAAAGTAGAATGTTATATTTCCATTTCTTTCAATTCTATCTGCTTAAATACACTGACTATCAATCATTTAATATTACAAATGATTATTTTTTTAAATGTTAAATCATGTTTGTATATTTTTTATGGTTACAATTTTAAAATGATAAAAATAAGATGATAACAAATGTACAATTTATAATTGATACGTCACCAAAAGATGTCTTAATTTAGCACGAACCTTGATACGTACGTATTTGAATTAAAAACTTCCAAAATTAAATTTTAGACCATCCAAACTCAAATTTTGGCAAACTTATAATCAAATTAAACCTCAAATGAGGCAAACCCAATGAGATCCAAATTAGACCAATCTGAGCCCAAATGGGCTCAAATTAAGGGACTGAAGCTTCAAAGGATTAATTGGATAATCAAATAATCATCGAATTTGGCATGCTCATAACAAGCCTAATATCACTCAATTTAGACATCAGTATAATATTTAAATACAAAAAAATAGTCCATGATTAGAGGAATCAATATGAGTAGTCCGATTGAGCTTTTCAAAATTGTTATGGATCTTTTCCATATTTATAAAGCATGCCACTCTCAAAATCTTTAAATAGACCCTCACTATCTACTTGAGGGGCACCTTGGAAAGAGAAGGCTTGGACCTTAAGTTAGAGACTCAAGAGAGTACTAAGGTTTGAAAATCTTGGAGCTTCACCCTGACACCATCTCTAGTCAACCCTCATCACCCGTCCGCCCCTGTTGGACCTCAGCCCAACCATCACCATCAGACTTCCATTCGATTACCACCGTTAGGTATTTATCTAGCCGCAGACAACCACCTGACATCTACTTAGCTACATGACTGCCATTAGATCTTAACCTAGCCATCAATCACTTTTGGACCTCTATTAGACTACCAGACCATTGTTGGACCTCCGCTCGACTTCCTGACCATTGATAGAATTCTCAACAATCAACCACCTCTGTACCTTCGCATGACTATCACCATCAAACCTCTCTTAGGCCACCACCATCAAGGCTTAGCCAGACCATAAAATTCCAGCCAATCAAGATCATAGACCATTAGTACCCTAATAAGATCCCTCTGACATCAAATCACCCAACTACGATCCCTTCAATCTCAGTCGCATGACTACAATTCTTCTGACCTTCGTGACCCATTGACTATAGTCCATCAGCCTTAGTCACCCAACTACAGTCATTTCAACCTCCTTCCCCAACCAACCATAGTCTACGGATCACTATCTCTCGACTATGGTCCCACTAACCTGACTATGATCCCTTTGACATTACTCACCTGACTATAGTCCCTTCAACCTTGGTCACCCGAATATGGTCCTTCCAACCTCAGTTGTCTAACTACGATTCTTCTAACCATTTTTTCCCTTCTACCATGATCTTTAGACCACTGTCACCTTACTACAAGAAAGTTGAAATCAATCATTTGACTACGATCCCTTTGACCTCAATCACCATTCGACCTTTGTTGCCTGATGTTAAGTCTATATTGTGTATTATTTATTATGTTAAAATTTAGTAAAAATATGTTATTTTAGTTGTGTTTGTGTATGAAATGTTTAGGACAAGGAAAAAATTTACAAGTGTTAAACAAGCACTGCAGCACCAACATATTTTGCACAAGAACATTGTCATCTACAATGCCCCAACACCTTATTCAAACATTGAAGCACTGACCACTAAAGAATTTAAGAAAAAAGTTCAATGCCTCGACAGATCCAAGGTTAGCGCCCTAACATCAAAAATTTGCACCATAGAACTTGAGTCTCAGTAATTTGAATGCCGGAGCACCGAGGGTCAGATTGCACTTTCAAGCACTAATAGTGTTAAACTTATATAGCCCCACGATGGAGCAATTATCAAAATGAGAAGCAACATCAACTTAGATAAAAGACATATTTATTCAACCATTAACAGTTCAAGGTCAACACAGTACTATAGTGGATCAAGCCTAATAGCACTATGGTGTTAGTTCATTATATAATGCTGCAATGCCCAAACTCCAAGTTTCATGTCACCTGAGGCCATTTTTGTACTTGTTATAAATAGTTTTTTAATTCTTTTATTTTAGTGGAGTTAGTGTTGATAGAGTTCTACCATCTTTAGTCGAGTCTTGTATGTTAGAGTGTCTATCTTTAGTTCTTCCTTAGCGTAACATCTAAGGGAGGGTAGAAAAGGGCAAGATACTTTCAATTGGAGAACTTAGCATGTATTGTGCACGTAATTCTATTGTTAAAGGAAGAATAATTATAAAGAATATTAATTGATCCTTTCTAGTGATATTTATCCTTATTAATTCTCCAGTATCTCTTCTTATATGAATGAAATGAACATGAGTTTGTTTTTTATGTTATCCATGGTTATTATGGCAAAGGCGATAAGAGGTTAATGGTGAGCTAATGTGAAACTCTCTGAATTTGAAATATGCTTAGGTTATCTTTGATATAAAATTTATGATAGCTAACTATTTTATGCTAATATTCATGCCAAAATAAGTAATAAAGTGATATTTGAGTGTCGAACCCTTGAGAAATTGTTATGCTAAATTACAATAAAACTATTACTGCTTACTCTAATTGCATGAATTTATCCTACTAAAATAAAAATGTGGTTTTCAAATTCCTGCCATTGAACAACAATAAGTAAGAAGTGGTTGATACTATTCTAATAGAGTATTCTGGACTAATGCATGTAAATTATATATCTTTTCTAATGAGATTCTTAATTATAGATGTGTATCAGAGCATATGCATCCCTAGATCTCTATCAAACTTGTAGGAGTGAAAAAATATTATCAGTCTTGATATAATTTTAATATCTCCATAGAATCTAGAATATTCAAATATCATATGTCTAGGCATACCAATATTTAATTTTAATATTCCTAATTATTCTAGCATTCCTCCATTGAGGCTATACATTGCACAAGGTTTTAACAACACACATAGCTATTGTATATATTAAATGAAGAATAGGAGATATTAAAAATATCAATATTTTCATTCAAGAATAAGAGTCCACATTAGTACTCAATATACTTTTTATAATATCAGCCCAAAACAAGAGAACTAGCCAGACATGAAAGACATTACAAATAAACTCATATTCAATTTACTCACAAAACATAAAGTATAAGAGAAGTAGGAAGAATTTTATCATCTGGAAGGATCAAAAAATTTTCTCTACACTTGTTCAACCAGTTATATTTAAAGAACAAGGAAAAATTCAAATTTGAAAAGACATAATATTTATCCGAATGAGTCATCCTTGTTATTGCTTGTTTTGAATTTATTCACTATCTTTGAAAATATAAAATTGACTTATGAATGTAGAATGAATATTGTACTCTAGGGATTAGCTGCTCATTGTTAAATAGGAAATTCATAAGTGCACTATCATATATACAGATTACTTATTTTATCTTTTTTAGTTAAGTTGTAGGATGTAAATCAAATTAAGCTACAACTGATACCAATTTTTGAATATAGCCATCTATTTTATTTTCAACCATTTCCATTTTGATTTTTTTTTTCATATTTTTCTTTCCTTAACTAATTTGCAAAGCACATACTTAATGGTTTTGAATATTAGTTTTTTCTTTACTTTTCCTATAATCATATTGAATTAATATAAGGATTCAATAAATCTTTGGTTACTATTGAGCACATTCATATATGAGGTCAATTTCCCCAAACTAAGCTTTAGTGCCTAAGTTTTCCAAGCCTAGCATAGACAATTCCTTTGGTAGGATTCCCTTAGGTAGATACCCACTGATGTAGCACTAATTCGGCCTTGTAATTTGACCCAAATCAAATCAAGCCATTTGAAGTTAATAAAAATTAAATTCATTAAATTTAACATTAATCAAACCTAATTTGAACAAATCGACATCAATCAAAGCTCTTCGATATAAATCTGCACAATATTGAGTTTAATTGACTTGATTAAAGTTCAATTTAATATCGGTGACTTCGATTAAAATAATTAAAATCTCGAATCTGCATCTAATAGAATTAGGTTAATTTAACTTTATTTAAACAAAATTAGCCCAAAATTTTTTTTTATTAATAATATGAATAAATTTCAACCCTTAGATTGAGTTTGGTTGATGAGGGTAGGATTGTAATTTTCTTAAGAAAATAATTCCTAAGGCTTCAAATGGTTTAGTTAGGACCGGTCCACCCCCCCCCCTAATCTCCCGTATCTATTCACAAAACCCCCAAGTCCACCTCCTCCTCTCTCTCGTTCTCTCTATTTGCATGACTCAGACCAAACCTCTCTCTCCCATCCTCTCTGCTTCATGCATTGCCATGGGCCGAAGCCCTCATCCTCCTCCCTTTCTCTTGTATGTAAGGGACCCCGGCTTTGGCTCCTCTGCCCCAGCTGACGCCAGCAATCTCATCATCTGCAGGTAATCATCTCCTTCCCCTTCCTCTTCCTCATCCTCTACATCTTCTCCTTCCTTCTTCGTCATTTCTTATACTTCCTATTCTTAAAAAAATGATTTCAGAAATTAAGAACATGGTTATACCAAGTTTCACTTAAAATTTGGAAGCCATGAAACTTCTCATGATAGAATGTACTTAAGTGATTATGTGTATCTTCCTCTATGTTCTATGTTAATAAGCATTTACATGCTTTCTTTTTAACTTGTGAGCATTTATAAATTTTTCATAAAATATTTTGGAGAGGATTGGAGTTACATCTATCACTTCTTTGAGTTTAGCATATATTTGAAAATGATGCAAGATATGATGATTGATGATTCTCTTACAACATGATAGCCATTCATTACATCATAAATACATTATACAAGGGTTTGTGGCGATGTTGGATGCTGATGTGTATATTGCTATTTTAGGTGTTATTTGGAGAAAGTCATACATGATTCCATGGACAAATTTTTTAATTATTAATTTTGTAAGGATCTCATGCATATGCTATTCATTTCAATGTCATCTTTACATAACTCAGATGGAATGTCTAGTAGCTATGAGGTAAGGCTTCTTGAAAAACTGTTGGATGAATATGAAGTTGCAAAAGTCTCTCTTCCTTTTCTCGATTTCGGTTGGCATAAGTTTTGAGTTAGAATAAATAAGTGAGATAGAGGTTTGTTGTTGCAATTTGCTTTCAATATGGAATGTAAGGAAATCTTATGAGTTTCTTTATGAGTAAAAGGAGGTGTGTAAAGTGATTTGCATTATTTCATTGTTGTGCTTTGGGAAAGGAAAGTGATAGATTTCTTTACATTTGAGCAAGTTGCCTTTAGAAAAAAAAATGTGTATAAGTACAATAGTAAAGTGGAATGTGTATATTTTGAAAAGTGAATCATGTGATCTTGGAAAGTGATGTGTATATCTTGAAAGGTGAATTGCATGTGTTTTGGAAAATGGAAAAAGTGTGTGTGTGGAAAAGTGAGATATGTGAATGTTGAAAATTGAAGTATGTATTTTGAAAAGTGAAGTATATAGAAGTGAGTATATTTTGGAAAGATGAAGTGTGTGTATATGTTGAGAATTGAAGTGTATGGGTGTGTGTTGGAAAGTAAAGAATGTTGGAAGGTGAAGTGTGAGAAGTTTGAATGGTGATGCGTGTGATTTTGAAAGGTGAAATGTATGTATATTTTGAAAGATGAAGTGTGCAATTTTGGAAAGTTAAATGTGTATATTTTTGGAAAGTGATGTGTGTGATTATAGGGAAGTTTATGGGTTGTGAAAAGGTGAATTATGTGTGTAAGTGTTAAAAAATGAATTGTGTGTGTGTTGAAAGGTATAGTGAAGTGTATGGATTTTGAAAAGCAAAGTGTGTAGAAATGTGTATATTTTGGGAGAGTGAAGTGTATGTTTTGAGAAGTGAAATGTGTATATTATGAAAAGGAAAAAATATGTATTTTAGAAATGTAAAGTGTTTGAAAAGTGTATGTATTTAAAAGTGAATTGCTTTGGAAAGTAGAGCGTGTGAACTTTGAATGGTAAAATGTGTGAATTTTGGAAAGTGAAACATGTGTATTTTTTGGGAGAATGAAGTGTGTATATATGTTGAGAATCAAAGTGTGTTGAAGGGTGAAGTGTATAAATGTTAGAAAATGAGTTGTTTGGTTGATTGTTAGAAAGTGAAAGTTTAAAAGAAAAGCTTAGCTCTCTTTCTCTCTCTCCCTTTCTTCTTCTTCTTCTTCCCCCTTCTTTTGCCTCGGTAAAATTTTAGAAAACTATATAAAGCATCTTCGAAGCTGAAAATTTTAAAAGCAAAATCAACCGAGCTAGTGTGCAAGCCCGATAAAAGGTATATTTTGATTTAATAGTAATTTTCAAGTATTTCCATTCTAATTATTAAATATGCTTCTAACCACTATTATAGTTTCTTTATTTGCATAAAACTATGAGGAATGGTGGTGATCAAATGAAGAAATAAACACAAGGAGTTCAGTCGTCTCCACTGCTACCAGATGAAGGTGCTACGGCCGCATATCACCTGATTTTGGCTCTTGTGTATGTGAGTATTATAAACTTAGATAGCCTTAAGGCCCATAAACTCCATGATGTGTTTTGTGATCTCCCAACCTTAGGGCCTTGTATAAACCCTATATCTTTATTTTATTATGCAATCCTATAATTGATTTTAATTTACAAATTATAATTATTTTGCTAGTTACAACTTGAACATATCAATCGCATGTTTAGCGACTACGCTAGTAATCAGAAGCACTAGAATTTGATTTTGATTACCCTTAGTTTGTCTCCCATTAGATTGGTAGGGTTTAAATCATTTAAGGCTTATTAAAATTTAACATAATAACTCCAACTAACCATAAGACATTTACAAACTAAAATCATAAAAATGATAAATAAATATTCATTTATTTAGTAAAAAAGTAAATCAACCCCTAAATTAAAACACAAAGACATACATAAATATAATACATAAATATTGAAATCATAAATTAAATTAACATACATAAATATCAAAATCATAAACAAAAAATATTCAAATAAAATTCATTTTTCTTATATAAACAATAATAACATACAATAAGACTAACATAAATATTAAACATAAACAATAAAAATCATAAATAAATAATAATAAATATATAGATGTTTAAATAAAATAGGAAAATTGATAAAAATTTATAATAAATTAAATATATAAATCTTAGATGAAATTCAGAAACAGGTCAAATATTAAGCCAATAATGAAAGAAAATTCAATTAATCATTAAAAATTCAATAAACTATTAAAAATTTAATAAATCATCAGATAAAATAAATAATTAATATTTTGTAAATAATTCATCAAATAAATAAATAAGGACTAAAAAGTGATTAATTAAAACATCATAAATAATCAATCATTAATTAACTTTAATAATTAAAAGCCAAACTAAAATAAATTTTAAAAATATTAAAGACACTAAAACTTAAATTTGAACATAAAAATTCAGTTGACCTTTTAATAAACAAAATTCAATCGATTATAAAACTTTAACAAATGATAAACCTAGGATATCCTCAAGCGACATAGCCTACTACACACACTTAGATTTATTTATTAGGACAACCAATTCTAGCTTTAGGTTTGGCCGGTGTTTACTTTTTGGTGATGTGTGTCGGCCTTTTTATGGTTTTCACTACATGATGTTTGTAAAATTAATTGATTAATGTGATTGTTTATTTATTTCTGTAATATATGAATTGATGTGATGGGCGATAAATTACCCTAAGGTTATGAATGATCTAGATGCTCAAAGATTTTTTTATAGGTGGTCATGCTCATGTAGAACTTAATCAAAGGGGATAAAATTAAGCTTTAAAATTGACAAATTTTCTAAAAGTGCAAAAAGCTAAGTCCCTGTTTAAATTAAATGCGTATGTCTAAGTTTGGCTGGGATTTCAATTTCAATTTATATATAACTGCTCGGGATGTTTTTAATTTTAATTTCTTAGGATAACCTTGTAGGTGGTCTATATTTCCTTCTTTTATTTTTGAAATGTAATGTAATTTGATTAAGTTTAGTGTTGTGAAAGTGTAGCTTTGAGGTGAGATATCACATCGAACTTGGAATCCAAAGAGGAGGGAACATCCCTTAGGGGAGATTTCCCCTCCATTTGGAGATCCAAATTAGGACGACTTTAATATCTAACGAGAAAAGCAAATACCCCTTCGGGGATGAGATTTTTTTCATTTGGATATCCAAACCTGATAAATCTAAGGAGCTCATAGGAGGAGAGATAATGAAGTGAAGACATAAAATATCCCACTCAAAGTTACTTGCGTCATTCTTAGGATTAGAATCTGGGTTATTATCAATGGTACCTGGCTACGTTTAATTTCTATAGACCCTGGGTGGTAAATAAAGTGGCACTTCCCAGATCGATATTTAATTTTTTTTAATTGGTTAATTTGATATTGATTATTTATATTTCTTGAGCCATAAAAAATTTTCTACTTTTTATAGGTTTCTTTCTTATATGCTGTGTTTTATTTTAGCATGAATACTTATAGAGCTTTGTGAGGGTACGATTAAAAACTTTTTCTACTTAAAATCTAAATTAATTTTTTATGCTCACATAGAAAGATAATCGACCTTAAGAAGTAAGCTTGGGATCGTTGATAGTTCACATGCATCAAATAGAATCTTCACCTCCTTATTAGGCACATCCCCACCTGTGGGTTCTAACAGATCACCTGGCCTATCAAGGTGCAGTTCTCTCAAGGGGATGTTGTGTAATCTCTAGGATAAAATATATTTTTAAGCCTAATTTTTAAATTGCTTCATAATCATTTTATGCATTTGAGTTAATTAGTAAGCATTACAATAAATACAAATTGAAAGAGTCTAAAATTTTAGTTGTATTTTACTTTAAAGCATCAAATCACCCTATTTGAGTAAAGGGGCCAATTAGGATTTATTATAGATGTCAGCCATAATTCTTTAAAACTTAAATTCCGTCCCTACCCATATTTCATAAAGGGACCAGACATATGGTTTTAAAGTGCTTAGGTGGTTAGCTGGCTCCCTAATCTAGGCCAGGGTAAGTTTAGATTTGCACTTCATTAGATAGGTTCAAGTCACTCCTTTGTAGTACCTAATTTAGATATTTAGTTTCTGAGACTGATTTCAAATTTTAAGTCCTCACCCTCAGAAATATAATCCCCAATTTATAATTAAATGTCATCTCAAACATAAAAGAAAATTCTTTCCTAAAATATAAATCCAACATAGGATAGATTGGGTTTACCTCAGAGCTTCTTAGAATTCGAAACCTCCTACTTTTTCTCCTTTGACCTGTTAAGAATTGTTCAACATTGAGCTTTCTCCATAAAAAAACCTTCCACTTCTTTCCTGATTTTCTACTTTGTAATCAAAGGGTATGAAATCGCTGCTTTAATCGAGAGACTTCCTAAGAGCTCCCCTTCTAATATGTAATTAACTATAGAGGTTTGCCCTTATAAGGATTTGAGAAGTCCAGAATAAAATAAACCTTATTTTATTTCTATAAAGCAAGATAAAAATCTTTGGGAATGTAAATTTATTTTAAACTTATTTCTACTTTCAAATATACTTGCAAAATGTCATTATCGTCTTCTCAGATGATATGATATTCTCTTCATTATATTTGATCATAGATATGATGAATTTTATAAAACCTATCTTTTTTTTGGATGCCATGTAGAATATTATTTTCATCTTTGAGATGATATATTATTCTCCTTATTGTATCTAATTATAAGCATGGTTGAATTTTCAAAACTCCATTTCTATTTTTAAACACCTATGATGAAATTTCATATTCATATTTCAAGATGATATATTATTTTTTAAATTATGTTTGATTACAGAAATATTATTTTCTAAAACCTTATTTTGACATTAAATCCATTGTAAAATAATGTGTCAGTCTCCCGAAATAGTACTTTATTCTCAATGCAGTATTAAATTACAAAAAGTAGAAGTTTGAATCTATGTGGCATTTATTTTTCCCATAGTTTTTTCTGGCGACTCCATTGGGGATCAATCCTCTCTCCATCTTTAGCAGTGATTCATACCCTTACATTGTAGTATAATTATGCTTGCCATAGGTTATAATTACACTTCTTCTGTTGGTTATAATTATTAATGGGATGTATTTTTATACCTCTTCATACAACTATTTTAAAAAAATAATAATAATTAAAATAATCTTTTAAGAATGAATGTTCTTTTAATTTTAAATTCTTTTTTTTTAATAAAATCTTTGCCCAGTCTTTAGTAGTATGTTACGGTTACTTCTTTTAGTAGCTCAATGTATTATTTAGATTGGGTCCAAAAAAATTTTATCTTCAAAATTTAATTCCTTTTCAAAAAAAATCTTTTCTGTATCCTAGCCAACATGTTGCAGTTATATATTTTTGTAACTTGATATATGGCAGGATAAATCTTAAGAAAATTTGTGCTACTAAATGAAATTTTTCTCCCTATCTAACTTAACATGTTACAATTATATACTTTTATAGCTTAATATGTGTGGTGGGACAAGGTCCAAAAGCTCAAACCTTCAAATCAAATTTTTTTGCTTGTCCTAATGACATAGTATAGTTACATGTCATTTATAGCTTGATATGCTTGCTAGGATATCGTCCATAATCGAATCTATACAAGATTTTCAAGATTTAAGTTGATTTATTTGAAAAAAGTTTGAAGGTTCAAATACAAGCCAATCTTATAAAAATAAATTTGTTAGAGAAAATAGCAGGTTGATTTCTCTTAAAAGAAATTAACCACTGTTTCTTTAAATTACAATAAAAAGTTCATTGTGGTTAACTCATCTAAACACCTAAAGAATAAGGCCTATGGTTATCAAAGCTAATAAGACAAGTTTGTTCCCTCCCTCCCACCACTTAGGTGGATTGACACTTTAGATGAAGATATATATAATCTCATTTTTTTAAAACTTCAAATTATAAAAGTTCAACTAATTTTGTGAGGTTTCTAGTAATCATCAAAATTAAATTCAAATGAATTTTCAAATTTTTTATTCAACCATATTATTATTTTTCTAATATTAGGAATGTATAATTATTGGTTGATATATTAAAGTTTGAAAATCATTCTGAATTCCCTCACCTTTAACCTTCTTGTAGGTCAGAGTTTGGGATGCCTTTAAATCATATTTCTTAACCTCTGCTAGGTGGTTTAACTCCAATAGAAAATGGATCTTAAGGCATGTGATAAAGATAAATGATCTAGTCAATTATATAAAAGCCTTTGCTCAACATCTTAAGTTTTCTCTTGTTGTGATATTTTTAAATCAAATCTTAGCTAAGTTTATTCTTAGCTTTATCACTCCATTTGAGAAAACTCTTGAGAAATTCTTGTTAAGATTGATCATGTTAAATTCTTATTTGTGTTAAGAACTTAGGATAATTCAAGGTTCTTTATTATGGTTAACCCATGATATGTTAACATTCCCTCTATCATGTGGCTTCCTTTAAAATTAATTGATACATCTTGTATTGATACTAAGTTAGTTAACTTCATAACATCTTTAAGAACTAATTGATGCAACAGCTAAAGGATCTTTAACATTTAAGTCATTTGAGGAAGTTTATGAATTAAATGAGGAAAAAACTACAAATAATTTTCAATGGCCTTCTGATAGAGTAAATCCAAAGAGAGTAGTAGGTGTTTACAAATATGATATTTTATCTATTTTGACTGCTCAGGAAGTTATAATTTCTAAGAAATTAGACACTATTTAGGTTAGTTTAGGATCAGGCTAATCTATGCAATTTGAAGAGCATGATTTAAATTCTTTTAATGATAGTAATGCACCTGGGATTAAGATGAATTTGATTGAAATATAAAATAATCATTATTTTATTATATATATAATCTTGGTTGAAGGAACCACTCTAATTTTAGTTGGTCAAATAATAATATTAGTGGTAAAAATCAGTGGAATGTAGGTCAATCTAATAAAGGAGAAAATTGGAATAATCCTTAATAACCTATAGTAAATCCTAAACCTTCATATCCCTCAAGTTTTAACCAAAATAATCAATATTGTGAGAAGAAAATACTTTTAGAACAGGTTGTGACTAAGTTAGGAACCCAA
This sequence comes from Dendrobium chrysotoxum, assembly GCA_019925795.1. Classification (NCBI taxonomy): domain Eukaryota; kingdom Viridiplantae; phylum Streptophyta; class Magnoliopsida; order Asparagales; family Orchidaceae; genus Dendrobium; species Dendrobium chrysotoxum. The sequence continues at coordinate 45,616,165 of CM034303.1, forward strand.
TTATTAATTCTTATTTTGACTAAGTTATGAAAAATTTTATAAGAAAAATTTGTGGTATTAGAAAATTGAACTAGCATCGAATGTTAGTATTTGAAGCATCGTAGCATTTATATGCCAAGAATTGCATCATTCAAAAATAACATTGCAATGCTAAAGTCATATGAAAATTTTCTGGATTTCACTATCGTGGCACTATATCATTAAATGTCACTGTGCTATTTTGCCTTACCAAGTAACTTAGTGCTATTCTTTCAAGCACCACAGCGTTGGTTTGTTATTTCTATAGCAGCAATGATAGTGTACTCAATAAGTAATAGATTCATAACTTCTTCATTATGACACCTTATTGAGTGCCACCGTGCTGCTACCAACGATGTGGCATTTGGTAAATATCATTATTGTTTTAGTTAAAGCACCACGACGGTAGACTTATTAATGACATAACACTTGAACATGTCAAGCGTCGCTATATTTCCCTAGTCGAAAAGCAGGCGTTTCATTTTTCAACGCCTACGTTGTAATAGCACATGTCACATATTGATGTAGCATCTATTTATTTGTTTCTTTGTCATTTTCTATATTTTTTAGTTTCGCAGCTCAGCTCTCTTTAGTGCCACAGTACTCATGATGTTTTTATATAAGGTGTTCATGTTTCATTTTTTTCACTATGTTATTTCTTGCACTCTGTACAAGTTTTTGCATATTTCCTATTTGTGTTGTCTAAGCAATGGTCCCAAAATATTTGGCAATGAGAAGCTTGCTTTATCATTCTATAATAAGAGTAAATTCATTTCTGTTGAGGCTAAGCAAAGGTATGGGATGATGGTGGTAGACAAATAGTTGATCCCTGAGAAAGGCTTCTAGAATCCAGGTGGGCAGGTTTTATGAAAATGATAGTACATCGAAGTTGGGAGCTATTTTGTTAGGAACCCTTTACTGCGGTGGTGAATATTGTGAGGGATTTTTGTTAATAGGAAGAAAAATGTGGATAATAGGTGTTATGTACAGGGTAAGTGGGTACCCTTCAATCTTGTGACTGTTAATCATTATTATAAGCTTTAAAATTTTGAGTTGATGAGTACGCCCCCTTTTTTGGAACTTATGATTCTAAGAAAATTCTAAGTGTATTATGTGAGCCTAATAGTGGAGTTATGTGAAAGAAGAGGGTGATTAAAATTATTAATTTTCTCGCATCTTGCTTAACCCAACTAGCAAAAGATTAGCATTACTTTATTTATGCTTGACTTTTTACAAACAAAAATATTTGCGAGGTAACCACAGACTATTATGTTCTTAATTATGCTATTCAGGTTGGTTACACTATTAATGTGAGAAAGCTTATTTATTCTTCCTTGACATGCTTTATTAGTAATTATTTCTATGGACTTAAGGCATCATTCTCTTATTTATGCTTTATGTATAAATGCGGGTCTGAGGGGAGATCCTAGTGAGGAGTAATTTTTTCCTATTTTTGCCCACACTAAAAAAATTTTAAGGGTTAAACAGGCTAGATGTAGAGGAGGGTGGCCCTAGTGATCCTCATTTGTCTGATAGGCCCAATCAATAGTAGTTGTAGTTCTAAGACTCCTAAATCTTTAGTGGGCAGGTTGCTAAATTGAGGGAGAAGTTAAAGGGTTTGACTGAATTTTGTGAGGTGTGTGTGTGTGTGTGTGTGTGTGTGTGTGTGTGTGTGTGTGTGTGTGTGTGTGTGTGTGTGTGAGAGAGAGAGAGAGAGAGAGAGAGAGAGAGAGAGAGAGTTAGAGATTACAACTTTTGTTTGTTGCATATTTTTCTTTTATTCATGTTTTAGTCCTTTGGCTGTGGGGGATCCCCGTGGTGTTGTGACTCTGATGTGATGTTGTGATAATGATATTGTGTAGTGGCTATGAGCACCATTATTATTGACTGATGAGAATATATCCTGTAGATCATGGATGGAGATGGATTAGGAAAATAGTGCTTCATGCATTGGTTATCTTATGCTTATTTATATAGTTATGTTGTAATGCTTGTGAGCTTATTATCATTCAAATGAAAAGGCTTATTTATTTTATATTCAGATTTTACTTATTCTTGTGCAATTTATTATTATTATTTCAATTACATTTAATTCAAAATTCTTATACATGCTTAATTGTTGAGTATTATTCTCTATATAGTGCTTGCACTTTGATCGCTTATTTAGCTAGAATAAAAATGACAATTAAAAATTAAGTAAAATTAAGATAATAATAAAATCGTAGATGATAGTTTGAATGAATAGTGCATAATAGTTCATAATTTGAAAATCTTAATAATTAATTAAAGTAGATCACTTAAGCAATTTATTTATTTTCATTTTATGAAAAAACGTGGGGAGCATAAATTATGAAGATCATAGTAAACTTAAATATAAAATTAGTGATGTTACTAAATCCTGACATAAAATCAATTTGGGTTGTGGGCAGGATGAAAGTAAAAATGACATTTAAAATTATTAAATATATACTCGATAAGTATGAAAAAGTAAAATATGAAAAATCAAAGAAAATTTTGATAAAGGAAAAACATGAGTACATTAAACATTAGTATTAGGTTAAACATAAGTCAATAAGCATCCTAGTACTTTAAATTAAATGGGATAAGGTAAGTGTACTAATACGTATGACAGTGCATTAATGTACTTCCAATTTAACTATAAACACAACTAATCCCTAAATAATATATTATTTATTTATGAAATCATAAGCAAATTTTATATATACACTCATAGTGGATAAGTTTAATGCATGCAACAATAAGGGTGACAATTTTGGATAACTATTATGACCTTTCAAATTAGAATTATAATTTTGATTATTCCAAATTTCTTTTAGAAATTGATATATTATTTTACATTTTAGTAATTTTAAATTACTGAATTATACATTGGCTATTAAGTTAATTAATAGGTGACTTTACCACTACTTGAGGACAAGTAAGAGCTTAAGCTAGGGAAAATTTATTAAGCATAAATTGTGTATTATTTATTATTTTAAAATTCAATGAAATGTTTTATTTTAGTTATATTTGTCCAGGAAATATCGAGAGAAGAAAAATATTCATAAGTGTTGAATGAGCACAGCAGTGCCCACATATTTTATGCCATAGCATTGTCATCTACAATGCGTTAGTGTCTCATTTAGACATTACAGCACCGACCGCTTAAGAACTTAAGGTAAAATCAATGCCCAAGAAGATCCAAGGTAAGTACCGTAACGCTCCAAAGCACTACAGGATCAGAAATCCAAGCTACAACACTTGAGTCTTAGGAATTTGAACTCTAGAGCGATGATCAGCACAATGCGGCAACATTGGGTTACACTTTTAAGTGATGTAGGGCTCAACTTTTATAGTGTCTTAGAGGAGCAGTTATAAAAATGAGGATTAAAATTTACTCAGCTATAAGGCACATCGATTCAACTGTTGATCAAGCCAGGTCAACTTAGCGCAACAATGGAGTATGCCTAATAACACTAGCGTTAGTTCATTTTATAATGCTACAACACCCACAATACGAGCGCTTCGGTGCCTGAGGTCACTTATGCACTTTTTATAAATAGTTTTTCAATTCTTTTGTTTTAGAGGGAGTTTGCACTATTAGAGTTCTACCATCTTTTGATGAGTATTATACTTTAGAGTGACTTTTTTTAGTTCTACCTTAGAATAAAATCTAAGGGAGGCTAGAGAAGGGCAAGATACCTTCAATTGGAAATCTTAGCCTTTGTTGTGTAAGCAATCCTAATGTAAGAGGAATAATGTTTGTGGAGAATATCAATTGATTCTTTCTTGTGACATTTATTCTTATTAATTCTCCTGTATCTTTTTATATATGAATTTGCTTTTCTATGCTATATGTGTCTGACAAAATCTCTGAGTTTTAGGCTAATGATGTAAACACATAACAAGTTCTAATTCAGACTCTTATGCCATAAATTAGTTTATAGATGTTTTTAATACCTTCCATTCTTAATTTAATACCTGTATTGGCCATGTTTGTAGCTAATATCTAGTTTGATATATTGCCTCGATGGAAATATATTGGAACAAATAAGAGTACTGAAATGAAATGTTTGCTTACCTAGAAATAGGATGTTAAACTTTCTAGGTTTTATCAAAAATTATAATTGTTGGAAGGTCATAAACCTTCCATTTCACCACTACAAGCTCAACAGAGATCTAAGGATATATATACTTTAATCTACATAAAAAAATTAAAGTCTTAGTCAAAAGTATTTTATTTATATTGGTATCTTTTTTACATTGTAAGTCCCCATTAAGTGGTAAAAACTCAAAAAGAATCATTTTTATTTAGTAACTTGTGTAACTATATCGGACATTATTAGTTTAATTGTAATAAAGCAGAACACTTCCTCATGGGATCGACAGTCTTCTCTATCAATTTACTACTTGATTGGCATGTATAATTGCATATCTAGGGGACTTTCATTACTTTATATTAAAGAAAACTTAAGCATATTAAAAAATGCTTGCTAGCTCTATTTGTAGCAATAGCTAGCCCCTACATCACCCGACTATGGTCCTTCTAACCTCAGTAGCATGACTACGATCCTTTTATCCTTAGCCGCCTAATTACCGTCCTTACAACCTCCATCACATATCGACTATGGTCCTCCATGACCTTCATTGCACCAACTGCAATACTATCGACCAATGAATAGGCTAATGTTCTCTTGAGAACTGTTCTCATGTTATATGGACTATTCCAACTCAAACAATGTAATATGTTTTATACAATTTAATATATATATATATATATATATATACTACATAAAGCCATCACCTTACCCCGAGGAAGGATATCATTTATAATCAATGACAAACACTAGTGGAATCATTTAACTATGCTAGGCCCCATGGTTTCTCCCTTTTGAAAGTTTTCATAAAAAAATTCTAGAGTCTGTTATGATTGTTGCACCTTTCTTTCTTATTTGTGTTCTCGATGAGGTGAATCCCATAAAACCTAAGTCATTATTCCAACATCATCTAAGTGTATAAATGATTTATGATTGAGGGAATCAATATAGGTCATTCGATGGAGTGCTCTTGAATTTCGTTATATTTATAAGACATGTTACTCTCAAAAAACATAAATAGCCCCCCACCTTCACAGGAAGAGAGGGATTAGACATTAGCCGAGAGATCCAAGATAGCTCTAAAGCTTGAAGAATCCTGAAGGTCCACCTAAGCACCATTGTCGATAGATCCGTGCCACCCAGCCACTACTGTTGAACCTCTGTTGGACCATCATTTCCAGGTCTCTGCTTGACCACTGGTATCACACCTCTGTCTAACAACCGCCATTGAATATTTATCTATCAACTATAGCTTCCAAGCCATCGTTTGACTGTCAGCACCAAGCATTAATTGCATGACTACTTCCCCCTCGACCATTACTACCCAACTATTACGCCTCTGACCACCATCACCCAACTATCGTCCCTTCGATTTCATCACCCAACTATGGTCCCTCCTACCTTCATAGCCTGACTATGATCTTTTTCACAATCATCACCTGACTATGATCCTTCATAGCACCATCATCCAATTAATGCCCCTCGGAACACCATTGCTCGACTACGATCCCTTAGGCTTCAATAATCTGATTACATTTGTATTAATGAAAAAATTTTTGTAACTAATTAATTAAAAATATGAAATGTTGAACTATAACATTGTGGCACTATGCTAGAGAGCTGTGCTTTGTTTTATGTTTTCTACACCTTTATCTCCTTCAAACATATTATCTTTTTTTTTTAATGTTTGTAGAGTGCATTTTATAACTTGAATAAAGAAACTATTATAGCGATAACAACTAGAAAATCAAAACTTAATACTAATCCTCTATTAACAAAAGAAAAGAGAGAAGATAAACTAATGAAAGGGAATAGGCAATTAAGATAAAGCATGGCAATAATAATGGCCACTTACAAAAGTAAGAAATAACTTTTATCTCCTTCCAACATATTCTTTATATATATAACTGAAAGTGCAAATAGGTTGTTAGACCTATTGCTCAATGTCCCTAGGCTAACCAAGAGGGGGGTGAATTGGTTCTTTTTAAAATTACTCTTGATATTTTGGAAAATTTAAAAGCTAATCGTACAGTACGATATAACTTAGTACAATATGAACAGAGATAATTTTTTGCTCTTTCTTTTAAAAATAGAAATTCAACCACAACGAGAATAAACTGCAGAAAATAGAAATGCAGAAAAATTAAAAAGAGAATAGAAAACACCAGAATTTGTAGTGGTTCGGTCAAACACGACCTACATCCACTCCCTAGAGATCCCTTCTCTAGGTATTGCACTAAAACCAAGTGACTCTCCTTTTGCCCCCACAGCAAGGCGGAGAAGCCTTTACAAACTCTCTTCCATCAACCCCGGTGCGACAGAGTACAGTTATCCTTTTCACCCTCCAAGTGCGGCAGAGAACCGTCATCCTTTTCACTCTCCAAGTGCGGCAGAGAACCGTCATCCTTTTCACTCTCCAAGTGCGGCAGAGAACCGGAATCCTTTCGAACAATGCTCTTGCAAAAGTCTCCAAGGAACTAGGAAGATGCTTGAAGAACAAGTAAAAGAAATCCTCTCAATTGGATAACCTTGTGAATCTCCTCACAATTTTCTCTTGAAAGATCTCTCAAAACTCACTCCCAAACACTCTCCCAATCACTCTCCTCTCACTTCCCAAAAGGATTTTCGCAGAAGGATCTCTTCTCCAAACAGTTTTGTGTAATTTTTATACTTAGGACAGGAAAAACCGTCCAAAAACTGAATTTTCAAGTTAAGACCGTGCCGATCGTCCCGTACGATCGTCAATCATACTGTACGAATAGTTCAAAGATTTGAACGATCCGTCCTGTACGACTCATCAGACAAACAAATTAGAGCCGTTCGTACACACAGTTCGTCCCGTACGAACCCTTGGACGATCAAGTCAGTAAGCATTGTCCGAACACTTCGTCCAGTACGAACGCTTGGACGATCAAGTCAGTAAGCATCATCCGAACACTTCGTCCCGTAAGAACGCTTGGACGATCAAGTCAGTAAGCATCATCCGAACGCTTCATCCCGTACGAACGCTTGGACGATCAAGTCAGTAAGCATCGTCCGAACGCTTCGTCCCGTACGAACGCTTGGACGAATCGAACAGTGAGCTTCGTCTGATTCATTCATCCCGTACGAACCTCTGGACGAACCCTATTTTGAGCTGTTCGTACAGCAAAAACTCATGTACGAATGTTATTCATACTGTACGAACATGCCTTAGAAAAATTTTCTAGTCTGATGGGTTCTCCCTGGAGGACATATTCTTCATATCGTACTGTATGAAATAAATTCATACTGTACGATCAGTTTAAAAACATTTAAACTTTTTACTCCCCCATTGTGTGTGTGCACAGTTGTCCAACTTACAATCACAATCTCTCAGACTCAAGAAAAAGAAAAAAAAATTACAGACTTCATTTACAGTGAACAAGTGAACTTGAAGTCTTCAACAGTCTTGAGTGTGAATTTCCTGAAAAATACTTTAGTACACATAGACAAAAACTCAAATATATGTTAGAAGATGAATTAGACAAACAATAAACTTTTGTAATCATCAAAAACATAAACTTATATTAGAATTCTCATGAACAAAATGATTCACTCAAATCAAAACAATCTCCCCCTTTTTGATGATGGCAAAACAACTATTGTTTGATGATATACAAAAATAGATCTTCTAACATTCACTCAATGTATCCCATTTAAATAAAAGATCTACACTCCCCCAAAATAACCTAAATCCCTAAAACTAACTTATCCTATCCTTAAGCTCCCCTTAAAGATAAATCAAGATATTTGAGGATAGACAAGAGAAGGGAAGAAAAGAGTGTAGAGCAACAAAAACAAAGCAAGCACATACAAACATACAAAACACATAGAACCATACAATACATACAAAACACATACAATCATATAAGAACATACATACAAAGTACATACAACCATACAAGAACATAAGTAAAATAATAAAACTCTCCCCCTTTTGCCAACAGTAAAAAGAGCACTAAAAGATAGCTGAGAAATGGAATTATGTTAAATGAAGTTGAATTACAATATTAAAATGAGATGCAAAAATTAAAGACTCAAAAATGTTAGATTTCAAAGTATGTTAAGGACAAGAAAAGTTGATCTAAAGTAGTAATGTATTAGACATGTTTAGTAGTCTCAATTTTTGTATAGAAGGAGAGATAACATTATCAAAAGTTCTAAGTCTAAAGTGACAATTATTGATTAGTGAAAAAGAGAAGAAAAAACTAAAGGAAAGAATATTTGGCCACTTTGCGCATCTTTTGATTTGATGACACACTTTGTGTGTCTGTTGACAGTTGGCGACATTACGCATCTTTTGATTTGATGATACACTTTGTGTGTCTTTTTACATTTGGCGATATTGCGCATCTTTTCTTATATGGCACATTTTGTGCATCTTTTCAAGCTTTGCTTTTGAATTTAAGATTCTTTCCAATAATATTATCTCTTTAGTCACAAATATAATAATAAACACAAAGATATAGAATGTGAGAATAATGTTAAAACAACAACCATACATAATTTTAGACTAAATAATATGTCTAAATAAGATTTAAAGAAGATCTTCTAATCCACATCACAATATAACGAAATCTAAAAAATTTGAAATTTTAAAGTTATGCATACTATTTTTATTGTAATATGAACTCAATTAACATTCTAGATCAGTAATCAACTATATTCAAGTGAAACAAGGCCATTTACTAACACAAAAAGAATAAACACAGACACACTGGAACATTTCATTACTAATAACTTCACAACATACAATCATAGCAAGTTACACATTTAAGGCACATCTCATATAAAGAACTTGCTAAAACATATTCAAAATAAAAAAAAACTCACAACAAAAACAACTTAAAATAGATAAAGAGTAGCACAATCACATCCAAGCTAGTACTGAGAGGGACCCTGATCAGGAGGTGGAGGAGGTGGTATACCACAGAACAATGAAAAATAGCTGTTAAGAGTAGCAATATTTGTGTTAACAGCATCAAACTGATCATCCTGCCTCTTTAAATGAGCCTCCATTTCATCAAACCGTTGGTCCATTCTATCAAAGTGTTGGACCATGTTTTGATAGAAATCCTGTGAAGGTCTAGGTGCAGTTGAGGGTGCACCTGAAGGAGCAGTAGCAAAATGAGGCTCATCATCTGAGCTGTCAGCTGTACCCTCTTTCCCAAATAATGCTCTAAAAGAAGCATCAGTGAAGTACAGTGGGAGCTCTGAAGGACTAGAAGGATGAACTAGATTGTACTTTCTCTCTAGGATGTAACACACAACATGTCCTAAAGAAATATTTTTCTTCGTCTTCACACTAGCCAACCCAATGTCAGACAGATAATAGATGTAATCTAAGATCAATTGGGCTTCATCTATAGGCTGACCAGTCATAATAAGAAATGTCGTTGAAGAAAGAAGTGGAGTCATATTAACTCGATCTCCTGCTTTAGGTATTATTGATGTTGTAAGCACATGTTGAATTATCCTAGCATTTTGATTCAACATTTCTACCCGAGCAACATGTGTAGGTATGCTTGCACCTCTAAGAACTTGGTTAATTTCGGACCAACCATTTTCAGGTCTTATGGAGAAGGTATGAGCTCTAATCCCTTCAGTTCTAAGATGAACATATTCTCCTAGATCCTCCTTAGTTATTCTAACCTTTTGTTTAAGGACATAAGAAGAGATGGCTGTATGATCCTCGTTAAAGGTCATGTTTGCCAGGAAAACATGAAACAAGTCCTTATTGAAGGCATAAATCAAGGTCAATAGAAAAGAAAATTGTGTCGAGTCAAAGAGGGGCATAACTGCAAAATGGATGTTTTCTTGCAGTAGAATGCGGGAAGGACTAACATTAGACGCAGCATACTTCCTCATTCTCCTCACTAAGGAAATTTTGATCACATTCCCTTTTAGATGCCGGACGCCTAGCCACTTGTGCCCTTTTTCCACTGCCAGTTCTCTCAAGGCTCTAAAGGTTTCTAAATAGATGGTGAAATGAAAGAAAATGATCCACCTTTATATAGAAAAACCTGCTATCGTACTGAACTAATATCTTTCGTACAAGACGATCCTAGATTCGTCCGGGACGAATTAAAATTCGTTCGAGACGAATGAAAATAGTCAAAAAGAAACAGTTTTTCATAAACTGCTCGTCCCGAGGCATCCTTTCGTACATGCTTTTTGACTTCCTGATCGTACAGACGATTACGTGTTCGTGCAGGACGATCAGAAAATTAAAGGTCATTCAGGCGACGGTTAGGTTTGTCCCTCACGTGAAACGACACATGGATCGTACAGACGAATAACGTATTCGTACGTACGATCGCCAATAATAACTGCTCCTAACCGTGTTTCCTCTCCGTTCGTACAAACAAAATGTGGGTACGATGACGTTATCGTACAGTACGATGACATATCGTACAGTACGAATATAACTAAAAACCCCAACACTTCAAAAACTTGTATGCCTTTCAACATTCAAATAAGGAACAAACAAAAACATAATACAGGATTCAAACAAGAAACAAAAACATAATAATGAAACAATTCAACGAACAAACTAACAAATACAAAACAAATAGAAATACATTTGCAGAAAATTTTAATCAAGCATTTAGATCTATCACACCTAGCCTTGTCCTCAACATGTTAAATGTGTCAAAGGCTAAGGGTTTTGTGAAAATATCTTCAAGCTGATCTTTAGTAGCCACATGATGTAGTTCAATTTCACTTTTCGCTACATAATCTCTTATGAAATGATGCCTTATGTCAATATGCTTGGTTCTAGAATGTTGAATAGGATTCTTTGAAATGCAAATGGCACTAGTGTTGTCACAAAATATTGGAATGGTGCCTACTACTAATCCTAAGTCACTCAATTGTTGTTTCAACCAAAGCACTTGTGCTACACAACTCCCTAAGGCAATGTACTCTGCTTCAGCTGTAGAAAGTGCTACTGAATTTTGTTTTCTACTGGACCAAGATACTAATGAATTTCTAATGAACAGACATGTTCCAGAAGTACTTTTCCTATCCACCCTACAGCCTGCAAAATCTGAATCTGAGTATCCAATTATATCAAAAGAAGAACTGTTCTTAGTATACCAATTTCCTAAATTTTGAGTTCCCAAAAGATATCTTAAGATCCTTTTTACTGCTATCAAATGTGATTCTTTTGGATCAGCTTGAAATCTAGCACATAAGCAAACACTAACATAATGTCAGGTCTGCTAGCAGTCAAATAAAGCATAGATCCAATTATTCCTCTAAACTTCTTTTGATCAATAGATTTTCCCTTTGGATCCTTATCTAATAGGACTGAGGAACTCATGGGTGTAGTGACTGGTTTAGCATTATCCATTTCATACTTTTTGAGGATTTCCTTAACATATTTAGATTGACAAAGAAAAGTCCCTTCCTCATTTTGCTTTATGCTAAAGCCAAGAAAATAAGTCAAATCACCCATCAAACTCATCTCAAATTCACTACTCATTATTTATGAAAATTCATCACATAAAGCTTTATCAGTTGACCCAAAGATGATATCATCCACATATATTTGTACAATGAGTATTTCATTCTCAAATCTTTTCATAAACAGAGTGGTGTCCACACTTCCTTTAACAAATGATCGATTTAACAAGAAAGTGCTCAACCTCTCGTACCATGCTCTAGGTGTCTGTTTTAGTCCATATAATGCCTTTTTCAATTGGAAAATATGATTAAGGTATTTAGAATTTTCAAAACCTGGAGGTTGTTCAACATACACATCCTCTTCTATCACCCCATTTAGAAAGGCACTTTTAACATCCATTTGGTACAATTTAAAATCTTTAAAACAGGCAAAGGCTAACAAAACTCTTATTGCTTCAAGTCTTGCTACAAGGGCAAATGTCTCCTCAAAATCAATTCCTTCAACTTGGTTATCCCCCTTAGCTACTAATCTACCCTTATTTCTAACAATTACTCCTGAATCATTCATCTTGTTTTTGAATACCGACTTAGTCCCAACTACACTTTGATCTTTTGGCCTTTCAATTAATTCACAAACATCATTTCTCTTGAATTGATTTAACTCCTCTTGCATAGCCAATATCAAAAATTCATCTAAAAGTTCTTGTTCTATGTTTGTGGGTTCTATTTTTGAAATAAATGCTGAATGATTCACTTCTTTCCTCAATCCATGCCTAGTCCTAACTCCTTCACTTGGTTCACCTAAAATCAATTCTTTTGGATGATTCCTTACAAATTTCCATTCTCTAGGCAATTGGTTTTCTTCTTCTTTTTCAACCTTATCTTCAACTTTTTGATTTTCAAACTTTTGATTTATCACCTCAACCTCATCTTCATCCATCTTAGACCCTTTACTATCATAAGATTCATTAAAAACAACATGTGTGGTCTCTTCAACTACCAATGTTTTCTTATTAAAAACTCTATAGGATTTTCCAACACTTGAGTATCCTAGAAAGATTCCTTCATCTGCTTTCGGATTAAATTTTCCTAGAAGAGTTTTATCATTATTATGAATGAACACTTTACATCCAAAAACATGTAGATGTGAGAGGTTGGGACTTCTACCTTTAAGAAGTTCATAGGATGTGTTATCCAATTTAGATCTTATGTATACCCTATTCAATACATAACATGCGGTACTAACTGCTTCAGACCAAAAATATTTAGGAAGTGAATATTCTGCCAATATGGCCCTAGCAGTTTCCATTAATGTCCTGTTCTTTCTTTCTACAACTCCATTCTATTGAGGTGTTCTCGGTGCTGAGAAGTTGTGTTCAATTCCAAGAGATTTGCAAAAATCATTAAACATTTCATTTTCAAATTCTCCCCCATGATCACTTTGGATACTATTTCAAAACTAAGTTTTCTCTGAATCCAAGTGGCAAAATCTCTGAACTCATCAAATGATTCCCTCTTATGATTCAAAAATCTAATCCAGGTGAATCTAGTATAGTCATCCATAATAACATACCCAAATCTTTTTCCTCCTAAACGTAAGGTACTAACAGGTCCAAATAAATCATGTGAAGAATTTCTAGGGGCTTGCTAGTCCTAATTTCCTTGATAGAATTGAATGAGGATCTCACTTGTTTTCCTAGTTGACATGCATCACACAAGTGATCTTTAGTAAAATCCAATTTGGGTACTCCTCTAACCAGTTGCTTTTGAGTGATTTTCCTAAGATTTTTCATGCTAGCATGACAAAGCCTTTTATGCCACAACCATGATTCATCAGATACAGTTTTCAGACACAAGGAAGTAGATGCTTTAACATAATTAAAATCCAGCATGTAAACATTGTTTACCCTATCACCATTCAAAACAACAGTTCCATTTAGACTAATAACACAACTTGAAGGTAAAAACTTAATATGATAGCCCTTGTCACATAATTGACTAATACTCAACAGATTGTGTTTCAAACCTTCAACTAACAGTACATTCTCAATAACAAAATTTTCTGAATTTCCAATTATACCTATACCTACCACTCTCTTGGTGGTATTATCTCCAAGCGTCACTTTGCCTCCATTCCTGGCTTCTAGCGATATAAATTGACTTGTATCTCCAGTCATATGCTTTGAGCATCCACTGTCTAGGTACCAAATACTCTCACGAGGTCTTCTGTGAGAGTGTTTCTGCAAAATGATAAAATATTAGCCTTGGGAACCCAAACAAGTTTGGGTTCACCTCTTGACAACTTTAAACCAGATGCATGTGTGATATGCTATGGTTTCTACACCTTAGGTCTCCATACTAAATGTGTTCTATACTTTAAAGTACAGGTATGGAAAATGTGTCCTAAACTGCCACAAGAAAAACACTTTATCCCTGGAAAGGGATTCACTAATTTATTCTTCCTAAAAATTTTCTTCTTAGATCTTAAGTCAATGTTCTTGTGGTAAGATTCATGAAACTCTTCAAGCTTAGGTGGTATTTTATTTTCCATAAGTGCTTCAATCTGGACTTTAAGATATGCATTGGCACTTTTTAAAATCGAGTTATCAATTTTCAACTCATGCTCTCTAGAATCCAATTCATCCATAAAAGTCTTAAAATCTTTTTCAAGTTCAGCATGTGATGATTTTAAAAGATTGTTCTGCTTGTTTAAATCATCATACTCATCCAACAAAGTCATGTGGTTGCTATCAATTAATGCATGATCCTTTCTGAGAATCTCATAATCTTTTTGCAGCTCTATGTAATCCAAATTTAACTTAGCATGCAATTTCTTAAGTTTTCTATATGCAGAATGTATGCGTTCAGAGACTTCAAATAATTCTTCATAGCTTAAATCACATACCTCATCCTCATCTGAGTGGTCGAGATTATCAGCCATTAAGCACAAATTGGTAACTTCCTCTTCTGGTGCTATTTCTGATGAGTCTGAAGCTGAGTCCACCCAGAAAGCTCGTTGTACTCTCTTTTTACCCCTTCTATCCTTTGGTTTCTCCTCAGTCTTCTCCTTGTTAAGATTTTCTTTGAGATTGGGGCAGTCTGTCTTGATGTGACCTGGCTTTCTGTACTCATAGCAAATGACTTCATTCGAAGCCTTGACATTCTTCTGGAACTTACCTTGTTCCAATTCTGGCGTCTTCTCTGCTTCCTTTTTAGGAAACTTCTAAATTGCCTCGTCATCACGGCAATATCCTCTTCGTCCTCATGTAGCGATTGATCACTTTCAGAGTCATCCACCTTTAAAGCAATGTTCTTCTCCTTTCACTTCTCACCTGCATCAATCTGTCTTTGAGTCACCGATTGCTCATAAGCAATTAGTGATCCAAGAAGATTGTCAACAGAATAAACATTCAAATCTTTAGATTCTGTTATTGCAGTTATCTTTGCATCATATGTAGGAGGTAAACAACGTAATATCTTGTTAACTTTCTCAGCATTTGTTAACTCCCTACCTAAAGCATGCAATGAAGTGGCTATGTGTGTAAAGCGAGTGTACATGTCAGAGATTGATTCATTCTGTTTCATGTGAAAAAGTTCATAGTTGTGCAAGAGAATGTTCAATCTAGTTTGTTTCACTTCATTTGTACCTTCATATGTGATGCAAAGTCTATCCCAAATTTCCTTTCCTGATTTACAGGTAGACACACGCATGTAATCTTCCGATTTTAAAGCACAAAAGAAACTATTCAAACACTTAGCATTCAGTTGCGCTAGTTCACGTTCTTCTATAGTCCAGTTTGCAAAAGGTGTTTGAACTCTTATTCCTTCTACAATCCTAGTTGGTTCAGTATAACCATCCTGAACTAACATCGACAAACGATAGTCAAGTGATTGCAGAAAAGTAGACATGCGAGTTTTTCAAAAATCGAAAGGAATATTATCAAATAACGGTGGTCTACTGATCGAGTATCCTTCCATAGTATTTCTATTTTCAAAATTAGCCATGATCGAAATTTCAAATAGTATTTAAAATAGTTATTTTGAAATAGAGCTCTGATACCACTGAAAGTGCAAACAGATTGTTAGACCTATTGCTCAATGTCCTAGGCTAACCAAGAGGGGGGTGAATTGGTTCTTTTTAAAATTACTCTTGATATTTTAGAAAATTTAAAAGCTAATCGTACAGTACGATATAACTTCATACAGTACGAACAGAGATATTTTTGCTCTTTCTTTTAAAAATAGAAATTCAACCACAACGAGAATAAACTGCAGAAAATAGAAATGCAGAAAAAATAAATAGAGAACAGAAAACACCAGAATTTATAGTGGTTCGGTCAAACACGACCTACATCCACTCCCTAGAGATCCCTTCTCTAGGTATTGCACTAAAACCAAGTTACTCTCCTATTGCCCCCACAGCAAGGCGGAGAAGCCTTTACAAACTCTCTTCCACCAACCCCGGTGCGGCAGAGTACCGTCATCCTTTTCACCCTCCAAGTGCGGCAGAGAACCGTCGTCCTTTTCACTCTCCAAGTGTGGTAGAGAACCGTTGTCCTTTTCACTCTCCAAGTGCGGCAGAGAACCGGAATCCTTTAGAACAATGCTCTTGCAAAAGTCTCCAAGGAACTAGGAAGATGCTTGAAGAACAAGTAAAAGAAATCCTCTCAATTGGATATCCTTGTGAATCTCCTCACAATTTTCTCTTGAAATATCTCTCAAAACTCACTCCCAAACACTCTCCCAATCACTCTCCTCTCACTTACCAAAAGAATTTTCGCAGAAGGATCTCTTCTCCAAACAGTTTTGAGTCATTTTTATACTTAGGACAGGAAAAACCGTCCAAAAACAAAATTTTCAAGTTAACACCGTGTCGATCGTCCCGTGCGATCGTTAATCGTACTGTACGAATAGTTCAAAGATTTAAATGATCCATCTTGTATGACTCATCAGACGAACAAATCAGAGCCATTCGTGTACATAGTTCGTCCCGTACGAACCCTTGGACGATCAAGTCAGTAAGCATCGTCCGAACACTTCGTCCCGTACGAACGCTTGGACGATCAAGTCAGTAAGCATCATCCGAACGCTTCGTCCCGTACGAACGCTTGGACAATCAAGTCAGTAAGCATCGTCTGAACGCTTCGTCCCGTACGAACACTTGGACGATCAAGTCAGTAAGCATCGTCCGAACGCTTCATCCCGTACGAACGCTTGCACGAATCGAACAGTGAGCTTCGTCCGATTCATTCGTCCCGTACGAACCTCTAGACGAACCCTATTTTGAGCTGTTCATACAGCAAAAACTCATGCCCGAATGTTATTCGTACTGTACGAACATGCCTTAGAAAAATTTTCTAGTCTGATGGGTTCTCCCTGGAGGACATATTCTTCATATCGTACTGTACGATCAGTTTAAAAATATTTAAACTTTTTACTCCCCCATTGTGTGTGTGCACAGTTATCCAAGTTACAATCACACTCTCTCAGACTCAAGAAAAAGAAAAAAAAATTACAGACTTCATTTACAGTGAACAAGTGAACTTGAAGTCTTCAACAGTCTTGAGTGTGAATTTCCTGAAAAATACTTTAGTACACACAGACAAAAACTCAAATATATGTTAGAAGATGAATTAGACAAACAATAAACTTTTGTAATCATCAAAAATATAAACTTAGATTAGAATTCTCATGAACAAAACGATTCACTCAAATCAAAACAATAACAAGAGGGGAGATAAAGAGAGAAAAGAGAAGTTGTTTAAGGGCTTTTTTCATATGTTGCTTATATTACAAAAATTATTTTGATCGTTGAACTTGACCTCTGGTCTACATTTATTTTCATGGATTTTCATTTCAATGATTGTATCTCTCCTAAATCTACTAAAAATATATTATTTTTTAATTTGGCAAGTTTTCATAATATAACTTATTATATGTTATAGATATAATTAATTTGAACATTATGATTTGATCATACTACATTTTTAGTAGTTAAATTTATATGTATGAATTTTTATAAAAAGTGAATAGTGATTCGACATGTATTAAATGATGAAAAGTAGCTTTCACTGATTTATATATCACACAATTTAACTAGGGTTTTAACAAGATAGGGAGCTCAATTATTGAAATGTGGCACCAAAAGGTAATTTGATATGAAACATCGAAGAACGAATAGATAAAGATTGATACTAAAATGTAACACTATAAGAATAAGATATACAAGATACATGATATATAAGATATAATGTATACAAGATACATGGTACAAGGCCTGCAATACATGATATATAATATGATTGATTTGTGATGAGAATGATTGATTGATGAAATTGAGTGATCGATAGATTGATTACTAATGGGATTGATTGACTGATTAAATGATATAAGAAATATGGTCGATATGCAGTAAGAATGATATGTCACTGATACGAATACATAATGTATGACTAATACAGATGATATATGAAACATATGATAAGATAGATTCACTTGATATAGAAATGATAAGAATTTATATGATAGATTATTATTTGCATGGATATGATTTCTTAAATGTTGTTTCTATTTCATGCATTGATTCTTGTTGTAGATTTTGGTGACTTATTAGGCTTTTGTGCTCATTATATAATTTCTCTCTTGCTTTTAGATAAGGGTAAGGAACCAATTATATGAGATTAATCTGGGAGACAAGTTTAGTTTTTCAATCTATTTTTAAGTCAGTCATATTATAATCTTGATGTATTTTATTGATTGGTTTTTTTGGTTAAATATAAAGGCTATTGTATTGCTTTTGGATCTATGTGTAGATGTTGGAAGAATAATAACATATTTAAGTTTTCCTATTTAAGGGTGAAGATGAGAGATGGTAGATAGGATTAAAATAGGAGAAATTCTTAGGAAGGATGAATATAGAGATTACTTGAGCAGAGTTTCTTGTTGCCTTTTATGATAGTTTGTGCCCCCATCAAAAAGAATTTTTGGGCAACTATGTCATAATTTACTCTCACTACAAAAAAAAAATTACTACAATATTATTAATACACTTTTAATTAAATATGGTAAAAAAATCTATTATGTAAAATTTGTTTGGTGCTAAATACAATCATGTATTCTTCTTAGTCCCTCTCTCTTTAACGATCAATTAAAATATCATGTAGCATTCACAAGCTAGGTAAAGTTACTACAATTTCTTCCTCTATATCAAACATATAAAGGCCTTCATGACTTCATCCTCCTGATTGAACGATGTTTCTTCCTCCACTGGATGGCTAGCTAGGTCTACCGCTTTTATGGAAAATTTTATTGGCTTCATTGACTTTCCATATCTATTTTTAACATTAATTAAGAGATCTAATTATGCAAATAATTGAGAGATCTAATTATGGTATTGATGATTATGTTTTTCTTAATATTTTTTGATTCAAATCTATATAATGAGATTTGAGGTTCGCTATAATTAGAGCATGAGTGTAATTATAACAATGTTTCTCCACAATAATGAAATCATCCTCTCCTTGGGGATGTAAGAAATTCTTCATTGAATCAGATAAATTACATCGTGTTCATTAACTTTGGTTGTGTGATTTTTTATTTTTATGTTGTTAATTTGCACAATAATTGGTATCAGAGATGGATTTTGGTGCTATTTTTTATAAATTTTTTGAAATCTTTATTTCTTCCTGGAAAAGGAACTGTACGGAAGGAAGAAGATATGCTCAGTTGGATTAAGAAGAGCGGAGAAGCAAGTTGCATCATAGAGGCACGTGGGTGCACATGCAAGGGCGAGCAGCACTCAATCAGAGCATGTGCATAGCATACGTGAGGGCTATTTTATTACATCTCAAGCCTTGTCCTACAAATACTCTCAATTAAAGATGCTATTTTATTCTCTTCTTAGTTGGGTGCATAGTGGGATTCATAGTTTCATCTAATCTAAGGGAGATAGGCTCAATAGGCTATTCAACACACTTATAGATCATGCAATCAACCGGTTGTTATGAAGGAAAAATTAGGAGAGGAGATATCATACATGAAGCATATAGAGAAGGTAAAAAAGGACATCATCAATTTGACGTAGACATGTATAATTTATTATCTCCCAAAAATGAATAGCTTATCCAATGATAAGGTATGCAATGATATACTCAAATTTCCAGCCTTTGATCTTAGATCTATAAAGGACATACTATACTCTCAGTATTAACACCATTGACCTTGCTAATGGAAGACAGTGTGGGGACTTATAACTTAAATCCCACCAAGGATCTAAGCAGCCCAAACTTGGATTTACCATCCTACTCAGAAAGGGGTACCAGCTAAAACTCCACCTAATATCTCATATCTATGCAGTCTAGTCTTATATAAATATAATAGTGGTGGGGAGGTATAGAAGAGGAGTGGGCCTCACGCCCGACCATGAATGACAGTATGCTAATACAATGGTGAATTATCCCTCTATGTAATAAAATAAAATCTACATACTTGACTCATGCAATGCATGAAGGGTAGGGCTAATCAGAACTAGTTGATAGCCACTATGAAGTGGACTAAGTTTGAAATATTAATTATACTTTAAAATATTGACCCACTGTGATCATAATTTTTTTTAAAGATTGATTGATTCTAAGCCCTATATTCATTTTATCAAGCATAGGTAAATTTAACATTTTATAAAAAATTTACATCCTAAGAGCCTAACTTATAGACTCCGTTAGAGCCACACCCAACCAAAATAATGAATGAAACCCATGGAAATCATATAGTTCTAATGCACAATCAATGTAAACACTTAAATAATCCCAAAATATATATTAAATAAAAGGCCAACAATGTAGTTGGGTTCTGCTATACACAATAGGAAAAGAGAAAAATGATAGCTGAGCTCTACTATAACTACAACTCAACCTAAAACTATTCAAAAATGAAATGGCATATGGAGTCTTGATCAATCATCACATGTTTGGCCTCCTACCTTCTAAAATACCCACATACATATATGGCTTTCATAACTAAAATTACATATGAACAAAAATACACGCGCTCCCTACAAAGTAGATGCTAGCACAATTATAATAATGTAATCATATATATATATATAGACCTAGTTCTTAGGATGACATTCCCAAGGGCTTAACAATCCTCAGAGTACCTTTTGGAGTGATCATTGCAAGAGCATGGGCATATATTTCAAAATTTATTTGCATTGAGATTATATGTATTAATATATATCTCTTTTTTTATCACATAGTTCATTTTAATAATGAAAATTGAAAATATCATACAGTTTGAATAATTAAGTCTTAATTTGAGCTTTCCAAATTCATAAAATAAATATTCATTTGAATTATTAAATAGAATCTTATTCATATGAGTTTTCTTATCACTCATTTATTAATGAAGACTAATTTAGTTACCTTGATTCTTCTATGGGCAAAGATAAGGATGTCTGTGTCACCATATCTTCTTTCTGTGGCTATGGAGTTATCTAATATAGTGGAATGTTATATTTCCATTTTTTTCAATTCTATCTGCATAAATAAAGTACAATCAATAATTTAATCTTGTAAATGATTATTTTCTTTTAATGTTAAATCATGTTTATATTATTTTTATGCTTACTCTTCAAAATTTTAAAGTGATTAGGGCCATCATGTTACGTAGCATAAATTTGATATCTTTTTCTTAAACTCTAATTCAAATGTCATTAATACTCATTCGAATTATTAAATAGAATCTTACTCTTATGAAGTTGCTTATCACTCATTTATTAATGAAGAGTTATGTGGTTACTTTCATGCTTTTAATGGGCGATGATATAGATGTCCCTTTTACCATATCTTCTTTCTGTGATGATGGAGTTATCTAATAAAGTGAAATGTTACATTACCAATACTTCCAATTCTATCTGCATAAATAAAGTGACTATCAATCATTTAATCTGCAAAAATAAAGTTGCTTTATTATTAGTATGCTTATTCCACTTAAAAAATTCTAAGTGATTATGGGTGATAATGTAAGTTGCATAAACTTTCTATCTTCTTTTTAAACTCTAATTCAAATGTCATTACTACTCAGTTAAATTATTAAATAAAATTTACTCTTATGAACTTTTTATCACTCATTTATTTTGATTCTATTTTTATTGGGAGGTGTTTCGAATGTGTTATGTTGGTCATTGTTCGAAATTTGTCTTCCTAGTTTGAACGATTAAAAGTTGTTGGAGTTTAATACTTTGTTTGATTTATTATTATGGAATAATCCTTTAGCAGATATAATGTTCACAAGAACTTTTTCTTTGAAGATTTGAATTCTTAACACTTACACTTTTACATGTATGTGTTTTATATTTGTATACTAATTTAGATGAGCTTCACTATGTTATTATTATAAAATATTTCATATTTATCCACTATGTTTATTATCATAGCATAAGTAAGTTTAAGATTTTTAAGTGAAAAGTAGAAAGGGTAAATTGATTTTTTTAATTTATGATCTTACGTGATATTAAGTATTGTTGTTTCCTAGGATATTCATGGTGGCAGAGATATATAAAATTTAGCGCCCTAGCTTTATATAAAGATCTAGTACACACATAGATAAAGAGTAGGTACATCATTAATAAGAGGCAACAAGCTTTTTACATGAAAAACCCTAAAAAGAGGGAAAAATCACAGGGCCTGACCCAGCTTGAACGAATCAATTAGTGTTTATAGTTGATTACAAATGATGCCCTTCCTTGGGGAGAAGGCCTTGGCTCAATATATACATTGTTTAGAACACAGTACATAGTTTTGAATAACATGACAACCACTCTTAAGAGATTGTTGACATGTTTGTTTGGTTAGTAGGATCATAGTTAACAAGGCGATGGTGGTCGAAAAAACTGTAGTTAGCGAAAAATAAAATTTGGGAGAAGATCCGGTGTTAGTAGCACCTGGAAAGAGTTCCGGTGATAGTTAGTGAATGAGCGGAATTCTGGCCATGATCGGTGGTTGGGTAGAACTCCAACGGTGGTAGTATTGAATGGAGAGTGCAAGAGAGCTCTCAAGCATTCTCTCCTCCTCTCTCATGTGAAGAATGGGTGGCTATTTATAGTTTTTTGGAAGGGGCATGGTTAGTAAATATGAAGAAGATTAAGGGTATCTTGGGAGTGCTCCATCAGACGGCTTATAATGATCCTCTTAATCATGGAGCGTTTATCAAGTATTTGAGTATCTTGATGATGTTAGAATTTGATGATCTTAGGCTAGTTAGATTTGTCTTGTCAAGCTGCTCAATTGACTATAAGCATGTCATATTTAGATATAATTTGATCATCCAATTAATATTTTGAAGCTTTCAAATATACTTTGGGCCCTTGATTTTGATCCATTTGGACTCAGATTAGATCGATTTTGGTGTTGTTGGGTTCCTCTCTTCAAGATGTTCAGTTGGATTATAAGTTTGCCGAAATCAGAGTTTGGATAATCCTGAATAAAAGTTGCATCGAAATATGTGTCCTATTGAAATGAATTTTGGGTGTGATTAAATTTTTTAATCATCAGTTCTCTCTCTACTTTTAACTATAATTAAAACTTTTAATATTTATATCACACCTACTAATTTTTCTCCTTCTTGTGCCTTGCTTTTGCTATCCTTTTCCTATTTTTACTTTTTGAACACAACATCATATCATGCATGTGAGATCAATTACTGAGTCGATCTTCACATCGATAGGTAAGGTTTTTTTTTGTAGTGTTTAGGCGAATCGAGCGTGGATTCTGTGAAAGGGCCCGGTGGTTGGGATGAAAACTAGGAGCAAGCAGCTTCATGCGCAACTAAGGCAAAATGCTGTTCAATTGAAAAAAAAAATTACATATGATGAGGGGAAAATTCTCAATATGATTTGTGTCGAATCTGATCGTGATTGAGGTAGGTTCCGCCAGTCCGCCTGCTGGTTAAATGGCAACAATTTTCTCCCTTAATAATTTTGCAAAACCTATATTTCCTTTATAATTCTAATTTATCCTTTTCATTTTGCTTTTGTAGCTGATTTGACTTCTTTGGGCAATTTGGCAAGTTTTTTTTTTAAAACCATTAAAGACTCTAAAAGATTTGGAAAAGAAAAACTCATAAGCCTCTTTGAAATTCTTGAATTTTTTAATTGAATTTCTCACCTTTAACAAAAGGTATCCGATTCATACTTCTTGTATTTATTTTTGGAAAAAATTTTCAATATTCGGTTACAAACTTGATAGTTTTCCATAAAAAGTAGTATAGAATTCTCAATAGATTAGTGGAAGTGGGTTTAGAAATGGGATACAATTTGGTTAATATTCTGTTAGTAAATTATGATTTTAGATTATGGAAAATTTGCCAAAAATATAACATTATTTTGAGCATGTACAGGTCAGATTTAGCCCCCTTTATGCTCATGTGTTTGCTTAGCAAGTTTTTAAACTGAAGGATTATGGAGTTACTGAAGAAGAAGCAATGGTAGTGACATTGTAATTATGAATTATGTTTCATATATCATCAAAAGTTTATCTTGCTCAGGAATGAATCTCGAGGCAAAATTGAGTTGAAAAATTCCAAAATTAAATATGGAACCATATGAACTCCAATTTTAGCAAACTTTTAGTCAAACTAAATGTCTCAAAAATACAAACCCAATGACACCAAATTCGACTAAATATGAGCCTAAATGGGTCCAAATTGAAGGCTCAAAGCACCTTTGAAAAGTTCAAACAAAAATATGGATTACCGAATAATATCTAAATATGGCATGCTTATATACAAATCGAGTGATGCGATGAAATAAATCCAACATGCTTAAGATCACTTAATTCTAATATCATTAAGACATTTAAATGCCCAGTAAATGATCCACAATCAAGGGGATTAATATCAGCCATCCATTCAAACCACTTCCAATATACCCTTAATTTCCCCCTTATTTACTAGCCATGCTGGACTTCCACCCAGCCACTGACTGATGCCGGACTTCCTCCCGGCCACCGACAAACGTCGAACTTCCACCCGACCACCAACTAATATAAGATTTTCGACGAGCTATCGACTGACACCAAATTTTTTTTGGATAACCAAATGTTGCTAGAATTCTGTTCAATATTTATTCGTCACTGGATTTCAACTTGATGTTTAATTATTGTAATCTGATTACCCTATTCAAGGATGAACCAATTATTTGTTATCTATTCAAACACTAGTGGATCATTTCAACTTGGCGTGGCCCCGTGGTATTTCCCTTCAGGGTTTTCCATGTAAAAATTATGGCCTTTCTTTATTTTTTGTTTGTGTGCTAGATACTCATGTAATGCCAAGACATTAAGTTTTTGGTACTTTATTGCCTTGAACATTCTAGCCCGTAATAGTTTGGCACTGTCTGTAGGAAACTCAATCCCATAATCCTAAGTATTACTTCAATAGCTAACAGGCGTAGCAATCGCAACTTGGGAGCCTCCCGCTCTAACACATCAATCCAAAAATTAGTCTATGAATATGGGATGCCAAGCATCTGCTTCTTTTATCCTACTGGGTGGAACCCTATTGGAGAAGGAACTTTAGGACCTTCCCAAGAAGATCTTATTTGAAAGGAGGAAGAATTTCTAAATGAGTCGTTCAACTTCTGTGAGAGACTTGGCAACCAGTGTTAGCACAATAGGAGGAGATTCATCTTTCTAGAAATCTGCCACTAACTGGAGATGTTTGACCTGAGTAATTTTAAGCAGTAGCCCATCTCCTTTAGTAAAGGATGCTGTTATGATTTTTGTAAATCCGTTCGTTCAAGTGAATT
Source organism: Dendrobium chrysotoxum (assembly GCA_019925795.1). Classification (NCBI taxonomy): domain Eukaryota; kingdom Viridiplantae; phylum Streptophyta; class Magnoliopsida; order Asparagales; family Orchidaceae; genus Dendrobium; species Dendrobium chrysotoxum. The sequence continues at coordinate 45,641,509 of CM034303.1, forward strand.
CTGATACAAGTTATTTTTGATGATTACAAAAGCTTATTATTTGTTTTATTCTTCTCCTAAAAAATATTAGAGTTTCTTTCTTTTGTGTGTACTAACATATTTTTCAGGAAATTCACACTCCAGATTGCTGAAGACTTGAAGTTCTTTTGTTAATGTTTACTATAAGTGAAGTCTGTATTTTTAATTTTCTTAAGTCTAAGAGTGTGTGATTGTAAGTTGGATAACTATGCACACACACACAATAGGGGAGTGAAAAACTTAATTTTTAAAACTGATCGTACAGTATGATATTAGATCTTACGGGATGATCTATATGTGCCTGTACTCCCAAACGAACCTACCTGTCTGGAAATTTTCCTAAGTCCAGTTCGTACAGTACGAAATGAACATCGTATAAAAGGCTATACAGTACAAATGGCTCTGAATTAGGTTTGTAATGGCTCGTACAGGATGAATTGTTTAATTATTTGAACTATTCGTAGAGAACGAAGTAGAGTTCGTACAGGAGATTTTGAGGTATGAACAGCTCAGAATTAGGTTCGTACTGGATCGTACGGGACGAACCATTCATTTTTGAACTGTTCATACAATATGAAATAGTATTCATACAGAAGGTTATGCTGTACGAACGGCTCTGAATTAGGTTTGTACTGGACCGTACGGGATAAATCATTCATTATTTAAACTATTCGTAAAGTATGATTTGCGATCATACGGGATGATCAGCATGCATAAAACTTGAAATTTTTAGTTTTTGGACGGTTTTTCTTATCCTAAGTATTTAAGGATCTTAAAACTGACTGAACAAAAAAATCCTTCTATGAAAATTTTTCTTGAGAGTGAAAGGGAGAGTGATTGGGAGAGTGTTTTAGAGAAAGTGTTGAGAGATTCTTGAAGAGAAAATTGTGAGGGGATTCACAAGGTTATCCAATATTGAGGATCTCTATATTTTGTACTACAAGCATCTTTCTAATCTCCTTGGAGGCTCTTGCAACTGAATTATTCGAGAGGTTTTTGGTTCTCTATCGTCACTTGGAGGGTGAAAAAGGATGTTAGTTCTCTGCCGTCACTTGGAGGGTGAAAAAGGGTGTCGGTTCTCTGCCGACACCAGGAGGGTGTGAAAGGATGAGTTGGTTCTCTGCCTTCACCAGGAGGGTGAAAATGGACGTCGGTTCTCTGCCACACCGGGATTTGGTGGAAGAGAGTTTGTAAAGGCTTCTCCACCTTGCCGTGTGGGCTAAAAGAGAGTCACTTTGATATATTGCAATACCTAGAGAAGGAGTTTCTAGTGTTTTCATATCTATTTTTTATTTTACTTACTGCACTACGTTTTAATTTTCTGTGGTTGAAAAGCATCAAAAATTTAATCTGTTCATATAGTACGAATAGTTATCATACAGTATGATTGTTTTGTATTGTGTTAAAAAATATTTCCAAAATTCCAATAGAATTTTAAAAGTACCAATTCACCCCCCCCCCTTGGTTAGCCTAGGGATGTAATTAATAGGTCTAATAACCTATTCACTCTGTCCAGTGGTATCAGAGCCTACTTCAAAAAATACTTTTTAGATTACTTTTTGAAATTTGATCATGGCTAATTTTGGAATCTGAAATACTTTAGAAGGTTACTCAATCACCAAACCACCTTTGTCTGACAATATCCCATTCGATTTTTAGAAAACCTGCATGTCTATATTTCTACAATCTCTTGATTATCGCATGTTGATGTTAGTATAGGAAGGATATACTAAACCAACTAGAATTGTAGAAGGAATTAGAGTTCAAACACCTTTTACTGAATGAACTATAGAAGAATATGAGTTAGCTCAATTGAATGCTAAGTTTTTGAATATTTTCTTTTGTGCTTTGAAATCGGAAGACTACATGTGTGTTTCTACTTGAAAATCAGGAAAAGAAATTTGGGATAGGCTATGCATTACTTATGAAGATACAAATGAAGTAAAATAAACTAGGTTGAACATTCTCTTGCATGATTATAAACTTTTTCGCATGAAATCAAATGAATCTATCTCAGACATGCATACTAGATTTACACATATAGTCACTTTATTACATGCCTTAGGTAGAGAATTAACTAATGCAGAAAAAGTAAATAAGATACTTTGTTGTTTACCTACGGTATATGATGTAAAGATAACTGCAATAACAGAATTTAAAGATTTAAATGTCTATTTTATTGACAATCTTCTTAGATCACTAATTGCTTACGTTCAATCAGTGACTCAAAGATAGATTGATGTAGGTGAGAAGCAAAAGAAGAAGAACATAGCTTTGAAGGTGGATGATTCAGAAAGTGATCAATCACTACCTGAGGATGAGGAAGATATTTCCTTAATGACAAGGCAATTCAAGAGTTTCCTAAAAAGAAGCAAAGAAGACGCCAACAATGGAATAAAGGTAAATTCTAGAAGAATGTTAAGGCTTCTAAGGAAGTTATTTGCTATGAATGCAGGAAGCCAGGACACATAAAGATAGATTACCCCAATCTCAAGGGAAATCCCAGCAAGGAGAAGGCCGAGGAGAAACCAAAGGAAAGAAGGGGCAAAAAGAGACTTCAATGAGCTTTTTGGGCTGACTCAGCTTCAGATTCATCAGAAATAACACCTGAAGAGGAAGTCACAAACTTGTGCTTAATGGCTGATAATCTTGATCATTCAGATCAAGAAGATGTATGTCACTTAAGTTACGATGAACTATTTAAAATTTCTGAACGTATACATTCAGTATATAGGAAACTAAAGAAACTACATGCTAAGTTGAATATGGATTATTTAGAGTTGCAGAATGAATTTGAAATCCTTAGGAAAGACCATGCACTAATCGATAGCAACCACATGACTTTAATGGATAAATATGATGATTTAAATAAAAAGCATGAACATTTAAAATTATCACACACTGAACTTAAAAATAATTTTAAAATATTTATGGAGGAGTGGAATAGTAGAGAGCATCACTTGAAGATTGAAAATTTAATTTTAGAAAGTACAAATGCATTTCTTGAGGTTTAATTGAAAGCACTTGAGAAAAATAGGAAAGCACCCAAACTTGAAGATTTTCACAAATCTTACTACAAGACAATTAGTTCAAAATCTAAGAAATAATTATTCAGGACAAATAGACTGATAAATCCTTTTCCTAGAGTGAAGTGTTTTTCTTGTGGTATGATAGGACATATTTCTCACACTTGTACTATCTATCATAAAACACATCTAGTGTGGAGACCTAAGATGCATAAAATACAACATATCACAGATGTATCTATTTTAAAATTGTTAAGAAGTGAACCCTGTTGTGATTTGGGTGAATCAGTTTGTTCATGTGAATTCTAATCCAAGTTTATGTTATTTAGATTTTTGATGATTACAAAAGCTTATTGTTTGTCTAATTCATCTTCTAACATATATTTGAGTTTTTTTTTTATACTAAAGTATTTTTCAGGAAATTCATACTCTAAATTGTTGAAGACTTCAAGTTCATTTGTTCACTGTAAATGAAGTCTATAAATTTTCTTTTTCTTGAGTCTGAGAGAGTGTGATTGTAAGTTGGATAATTGTGCACACACATACAATGGGGGAGTAAAAAGTTTAATTTTTTAAATTGATCGTACAGTACGATTTGATATCGTACGGGACGATCTGTAGAATGTGACCTCCATAAAGAACCCGCATGCCTAGAAAATTTTTCTAAGTCATGTTCGTACAGTACAAATACTTTTTTGTACATGGGTTTTACTGTACGAACTGCTTAAAATTGGGTTCATTCAAGCCTTCGTACGGGATGAAATGTTCATACGAAGCTCTCTGTTTGATTCATCCAAGCCTATCGTACGGCACTAATGTTCATACGAAGCTTACTGATCGATTCGTCCAAGCATTCGTACGGGACAAAATGTTCATACGAAGCTCTCTGTTTGGTTCGTCCAAGCTTTCATAACGGACGACTGTTCGTAGAAGCTCACTGTTCGATTCGTTCAAGTTTGCGTATGAGACGAAATGAATGATATTTTGAACTATTCATACGGTATGATCTGAGATCGTCCGAGATGATCGACACGGACTTAACTTGAAATTTTAGTTTTTGGATGGTTTTTTCTGTCCTAAGTATAAAAGTGACTCAAAATTGTTTGAAGGAGAGATCCTTCTGCAAAAATTCTTTTGGGAAGTGAAAGGAGAGTGATTAGGAGAGTGTTTGGGAGTGAGTTTAGAGAAATCTTTCAAGAGAGAATTGTGAGGAGATTCATAAGGTTATCCAATTGAGAGGATTTCTTTTACTTGTTTTTCAAGCATCTTCCTAGTTCCTTAGAGGCTTTTGCAAGAGGATTGTTCAAGAGGATTCTGGTTCTCTGTCGCACTTAGAGAGTGAAAAAGATGACGGTTCTCTACCGCACTTGGAGAGTGAAAAGGATGACGGTTCTCTGCCGCACTTGGAGGGTGAAAAGGATGATGGTACTCTGCCGCACCGGGGTTGGTGGAAGAGAGTTTGTAAAGGCTTCTCCGCCTTACTGTGGGGGCAAAAGGAGAGACACTTGAGTTTAGTGTAATACCTAGAGAAGGAGTCTCTAGGGAGTGGATGTAGGTCGTGTTTGACCGAACCACTATAAATTATGGTGTCTTCTATTCACTATTTATTTTCTACATTTTTATTTTTCCGCAGTATATTTTCTCAGTGGTTGAATTTCTGTGTTGAACAAAAGAGCAAAAAATTATATCTGTTCGTACTGTACGAATTGATATCGTACTGTATGATTAGCATTAAATTTTTTCGAAATATTTAGCGTGTTTTTTTAAAGGGCCAATTCACCCCCCTCTTGGTTAGCCTAAGGACGTATACAATAGGTCTAACAACCTATTCGGACTTTCAATCCCAAACTTGTTTGGGTTCCCAAGTCAAACGTTTGATAATTTTGTAGGGTCGCTCTCAAACAAGACTTCGTGAGACCATTTGGTACTTAGACAGTGGTTGTTTCAAGCACATGACTGGAGATGCAAATCAATTTATAACACTGGAAGCCAGGAATGGAGGCAAGGTTACACTAGGAGATAATACTACCAGGAAAGTGGTAGGTACAAGTATAATTAAAAATTCTAAAAATTTTGTGATTGAAAATATTCTGTTGGTTGAAGGCTTAAAAAACAATCTTTTGAGCATAAGTCAATTGTGTGATAAAGGTTATCATATAAAATTCTTGCCTACTAGTTATGTTATTAGTCAAAATGGAACTATTATATTACATGGTGATAGAGTGATGAACGTTTACATGCTAGATTTGATTTCTGTAAAGCCTTCTACTGCTCTTTATTTGAAAACTGTATCGATGAATCATGGCTGTGGCATAGAAGGCTTTGTCATGCTAGTATAAGAAATCTTAAGAAAATCATCCAAAAGGAGCTAGTTAGAGGTTTACCCAAATTCGACTTTACTAAAGACCATTTATGTAATGTATGTTAATTAGGAAAACAAGTCAGATCCTCTTTCAGTTCAATCAAGGAAATTAGGACTAGCAAGCCCTTAGAAATTCTTCACATGGATCTATTTGGAATTGTTAGTACCTTAAGTTTAGGAGAAAAAAGATTTGGGTATGTGATTATGGATGATTATTCAAGATTCACCTGGATTAGATTTTTGAATCATAAGAGTGAATTATTTGAGGAGTTTAGAGATTTTGCCACTTGGATTCAGAGAAAATTAGGTTTTCAAATTATATCTATCCAAAGTGATAATAGGGGAGAGTTTAAAAATGAATTGTTTGATGATTTTTGCAAATCTCTTGGAATAGAACATAATTTCTCAGCCTCTAGAATACCTCAACAGAATGGGGTTGTAGAAAGAAAGAATAGGATATTAGTTGAAACTGCTAAAGCCATGTTGGTAGATTATTCACTTCCAAAATATTTTTAGACTGAAGTAGTTAGCACAGTGTGCTATTTGTTGAATAGGGTGTACATTAGATCTAAATTAAATAAGACACCTTATGAACATCTTGAAGGTAGAAGTCCCAACCTCTCACATCTACATATTTTTGGATGTAAAATATTCATTCATAATAATGGCAAGACTCTTTTAGGAAAATTTGATCCAAAATTTGATGAAGGAATCTTTCTAGGTTATTCAAGTGTTGTAAAATCCTATAGAGTTTTTAATAAGAGAACATTGGTAGTTGAGGAGACCACTTATGTAGTTTTTGATGAATCTTATAATAGTGAAGGGTCTAAGTTGGATGAAGATGAGGTTAAGGTTGTAACCCAAAAACTTGAAAATCAAAAGGCTGAAGAAAGGGTTGAAAAGGAAGAAGAAAACCAATTGCCTAAAGAATAGAAATCTGTTAGAAGTCATCCTAAAGAGTTGATTTTTGGAGAACTAAGTGAAGGCGTTAGGACTAGGCATGGTTTGAGAAAAGTAGTAAATCATTCTGCTTTTATTTCAATGATTGAACCCACTAATATAGATCAAGCAGTTTTGGATGAATTTTGGTTTTTGGCCATACAAGAAGAATTAAATCAATTTAAAAGAAATGATGTTTAGGAACTAATTGAAAGGCCAAAAGATCAAAGTGTAGTTGGAACTAAGTGGGTGTTCAAAAATAAAATGAATGATTCAGGAGTTGTTATAAGAAATAAGGCTAGATTGGTTGCTGAGGGTATAATCAAATAGAGGGGATTAATTTTGAGGAGACATTTGCCCCTGTAGCTAGACTTAAAGTAATGAGGGTGTTATTAGCCTTTGCTTATTTTAAAGATTTTAAATTATATCAAATGGATGTTAAAAGTGACATTTTGAATGGGGTGATAGAAGAGGATATTTATGTTGAGCCACCTCCAGGTTTTGAAAATTCTAAATTCCCTAATCATGTCTTTAAATTGAAAAAGGTATTGAATGGACTAAAACATGCACCTCGAGCTTGGTATCAGAGGTTAAGCACTTTCCTATTAAAAGGATTATTTGTTAAAGGAAGTGTGGACACCACTTTATTTTTGAAAAGAATTGAGAATGATATACTCATTGTACAAATATATGTGGATGACATCATTTTTGGATCAACTAATAAAAATTTATGTGATGAATTTTCAAAAATAATAAGTTGTGAATTTGAGATGAGCTTGATGGGTGACTTGAGTTATTTTCTTGGTTTTAGTATAAAGCAAAATGAGGAAGGAACTTTTCTTTTTCAATCTAAGTATGTTAAGGATATCCTCAAAAAGTATGAAATGAATAATGCTAAACTAGTAACTACACCCATGAGTTCCACAATATTATTAGATAAGGATCATAAGGGAAAATCTGTTAATCAAAAGAAGTTTGGAGGAATAATTAGATCTTTGCTTTACTTGACTGCTAGCCGACCAGACATTATGTTTAGTGTTTATTTATGTGCTAGATTTCAATCTGATCCAAAGGAATCACATTTGATAGCATTGAAAAGAATATTGAGATATCTCTTGGGAACTTAAAATTTAGGGATTTGGTATCCTAAGAACAGTTCTTCTTTTGAAGTCACTAGATACTCAGATTCTGATTTTGTAGGCTGTAGGGTAGATAGGAAAAGTACTTATGGGACTTGTCAATGTATTAGAAATTCTTTAGTATCTTGGTCCCGTAGGAAATAAAATTCAGTAGCACTTTCTACAGGTGAAGCAGAATATATTGCCTTAGAGAGTTGTGTTGCACAGGTGCTTTGGTTGAAAAAATAATTGATTTACTTAGAACTTTCTATTAGTACAATTCCAATCTTTTGTGATAATACTAGTGCCATTTGCATTTCAAAGAATCCTATTCAACACTCTAAAACAAAGCATATTGATATAAGGTATCATTTCATAAGAGATCATGTAGCAAAAAGGGACATTGAACGACATCATATTGCTACTAAAGATCAGCTTTCAGATATTTTCACAAAACCTCTAGCTTTTGACACTTTTAGCATATCAAGGATAAGGCTAGGTGTGATTGATCTTAATGCATGATTGAAAATTTTATAAAATTATTTTGTATGTGTTTGTGAGTTTGTTTGTTTTTAGTTTATTGTGTTTTATGGTTATCTTATGTATTTTTTTTTAAATAATAATAAAATAATAAAATAAAAAAATATATATTTTGAAAATCTTATCTTGTCTTGGTCTTTATTTTAGTGGTGAAAACCTGTAGGAATGGAGTGACGAAACTTTATTTTCTGTCTGTTCATACTGTACGATGAGGCCATCATACTGTACGATTATAGAAGATTCATCTGTATGAATGGGGTAGGTTCACGGTTAGTGTCAGTTATTAGTGTTGATCGTCCCGGACGAACACATCTTCGTATGTATGATCCACCTGTCAATTTGGATAAGGATGAACCTAACCATCGCCTAAGCGATGCTTTAATATCTTGATCGTCCCGGACGAACACGTCATCGTCTGTACGATCAGGAAGTCAAAAAGCCTGTATGAAAGGATGCCTTGGGATGAGCAGTTTATAAAAAGCAGTTTCATTTTTGACCATTTCCATTCGTCCCATATGAAATTTGATTCGTCCCAGACGAAATTCATTTCATCTCGTACGAACTTGTTTCGTACAGTACGATTGATTGCTTTTCTATATAAAGGAGGGTTATTTTCTTTCATTTCACTTTCATTTTCAAACCCTTCAGAGCATTAAGAAAGATGTCAGGAAGTGGCAAAAGAGTGCGTCAATAAAGTCGGTCATCATCTAGAAGGGATTCGGATGATAACTTCCTAAGTGCACAAAACAAAGAGGCATACTATAGGTATGCCGCATCTAAAATCACCCCATCCGACATTCTACTGCAAGAAAATCTTCATTTTGCAATAATGCCTCTTTTTGATTCTACCCAGTTCTCCTTTCTTCTTACTCTGTTCTTTGCATAAAATAAAGATCTTTTCCATGTATTTTTGGCCAACATGACTTTTAGTCAGGATCATACTAGAATCTCTTCCTACGCCCTAAAACAAAGAGTTAAAATAACCAAAGAGGACCATGGGGAATTTTTTCTTTTAAAAACTTTAGGAATATAGGCACATACTCTAACTTCTCGATCGGACTATGATTGGTCTGAAGTCAATCAAGTCATTAGAGGTGTAAACCAACCTACTCACTTTCCTCGAGTTGACACCTTGAACTAAAATGTTCGAATAATTTAACATGTTCTTAGGAGCTCAATCATTCCCAAGGCTTGAGATAGAGTAAACATGACCCCTCTTCTCTCTTCTGTCAGTTACTTGATTATGACTGGCCAACCTATTGATGAAGCCCAATTAATTTTGGACTATATATTTTACCTCACTAATATTGGTCAACCTAGTATGAAGAGAAAGAAGAACATAGCCCTTGGTCATGTGATTTGTTACATCTTTAAAAAGAACTACAATATAAGACACCCTGACGGACCATCTGAACTGCCACTTTATTTCACCGATGCTTCTTTTCGGGCACTATTTAGGAAAGATGGAAATAGAGATACTTCTGAGGATGAACCCGAACCTACACCTGCTCCTGCACCTTCACCTGGACCCAACCAAAATTTTTATCAGGATATGGTCCAGCATTTTGATTAGCTTGATCAACAATTTGTTGATATGGAAGCACATTTGAAGCAGCAGGATGAAAGGTATAATGAAGATAAGGTGTGGATTAGAGGACAGTTTGATTCTGTGAACAGCAATATTACGACACTAAATAGCTATTTTGCTATGTTTGGTGCTCCTCCACCTCCTCCAGGTGAAGGTCCTTCAGATTTTTAGAGTTGTTCTTCTTGTTGCTTGGCTTGATTGTTGATTTGATGTTCTATGAGTTGTTGTTGGTTGTACTTGTTGTTCTTGTTAGTTTTCTTTGATTCTTGTATGGAAATTGGCAAGCTTAGTCTTATGAGATTATGGTTAAATGTAAAAGCTTGTTATGTTGTCTATTTGATTTGATATCACGAAATGAAGAAGTTTAGTTTTTGTGCATATTATTCTGGAACAGTGATTATGACTGGAAATTTACTAATATTTAACACTCGACTGTAGTTGATTAAATTTTTAAAATGTTAATTGAGTTTATATTACAATAAAAAATTTTTAATGCATAATTTAATTTCTCAAAATATTTAGATTTCATTATGATTTGGTGTAGATTAGAAGATCTTACTTTATCTTATTTTAGACATTGTTACTTAGCCTAAATTATTGTATATTTGATGTCTTAATATTACTCTTAAAATCTATATCAAAGTGTTCATTATTGTAATTGTGATCAAGGGATAGTGTTGTTGGAAAGAATTTTATGAAATAAAAATCAAAAGAGTAAAGCTTGAAAATATGCACAAAGTGTGCCATACAATAAAGATGCGCAATATCGCCAAAATTTATAAAACGGTACAAAATTAGCCCAAACATTGACTAAGTGCCCCTTCATTTGAATAGATGCGCAATGTCACCAATTGTTCTTTCCTTTAACATTTTCTCCAAGTTCACTAAACAATGATAGTCACTTTTGATTTAGAAATTTGGTAATTTTATTTCATCATTTGTGCCATAGTTATGGTTATTTAATCTGTCTATTACATTACTGCCATAGATCAACTCCTCTTCTCCTTATTATACTTTGTGATCTAAACCATTTTGAGTCTTTATTTTTTGTATTTGATTTTAATATTGTAGTTAATCTTCATTTAACATTATTTAAATTCTCAACTCCTTTGAGTATCTTCCCTTTTTGTTGTTGTCAAAAGGGGGAGTTTTGTATTATTTGACTTGCTTGTTGCATGTTTTGTATTGTTGAATGTTAGTCTAGTTGCATGTTATGGTGTCATGTTATGTATGTACTTGTATTTGAATTCATATTATTTTGTTTACAAGTGGTACTTGTATGTATGTGTCTTGTTTGTTCTTCATATGATATTTATATGTGCATGTCTTGTTTATTCTTGTTCTACTCTTCCCTTTGCTTATTTCGTGTTAGATCATCTAACCTCCTTTTATCCCTTGTTTAGGGTAGGTCATTTCTTTAGGGGGAGCTTAGAAGATCATTTATTTAGGGGGCGCGTACATTTAGTTGAACCTTAGGAGACACGCTTGTTTAATTGTTAAATCAAATAATAAATATTTTGCCATCATAAAAAAGGGGGAGATTGTTATGATTTTTGTAAATCCGTTCATTCAAGTGAATTCTGATACAATTTGTTTTTTATGATTACAAAAGCTTATTATTTGTTTTATCCTTCTCCTAACAAATATTATAGTTTTTTTTTATGTGTACTAACATATTTTTCAGGAAATTCACACTCCAGATTGCTGAAGACTTGAAGTTCTTTTGTTAATGTTTATAGTAAGTGAAGTCTGTATTTTTTATTTTCTTGAGTCTGAGAGAGTGTGATTGTAAGTTGGATTACTGTGCACACACACACAATAGGGGAGTGAAAAACTTAATTTTTAAAATTGATCATACAGTACGATATTAGATCGTACGGGATGATCTGTATGTGTCTGTACTCCACAACGAACTTGTCTGTCTGGAAATTTTCATAAGTCAAGTTCATACAGTATGAAATAGACTTCATACAAAAGGCTATATAGTACGAACGGCTCTAAATTAGGTTCGTAATGGCTCAAACGAGAGGAATAGTTCAATTTTTTGAACTATTCGTACAGTATGAAGTAGAGTTCGTACAGGAGATTTTGAGGTACGAACGGCTCTGAATTAGGTTTGTTCTGCATCGTACGGGATGAACCGTTCATTTTTGAACTATTCATACAATACAAAATAGTGTTCGTACAGAAGGTTATGCAGTACGAATGACTTTGAATTAGGGTCGTATTGGACCGTACGGGACGAATCGTTCATTATTTGAACTATTCGTATAATACGATTTGTGATCGTCGGTTATGATTTGTGTAAATCCGTTCGTTCAAGAGAATTCTGATACAAGTTATTTTTGATGATTACAAAAGCTTATTGTTTATTTTATGCTTCTCCTAAAAAATATTAAAATTTCTTTATTTTGTGTGTACTAACATATTTTTTAGGAAATTCCCACTCCAAATTACTGAAGACTTGAAGTTCTTTTGTTAATGTTTATTATAAGTGAAGTCTGTATTTTTTATTTTCTTGAGTCTGAGAGAGTGTGATTATAAGTTGGATAACTGTGCACACACACACAATAGGTGAGTGAAAAACTTAATTTTTAAACTTGATCGTACAGTACGATATTAGATCTTATGGGACGATCTATGTGTCTGTACTCCACAACTAACCTACCTGTCTGGAAATTTTCCTAAGTCCAGTTCGTACAGTACGAAATGGACTTCATACAAAAGGATGTATAGTACGAACGACTCTGAATTAGGTTTGTAATGGATTATATGGACGAATTGTTCAATTTTTTAAAATATTCGTACAGTACAAAGTAGAGTTCGTACAGGAGATTTTGAGGAATGAACGGCTTTGAATTATGTTCATACTAGATCATACGGGATGAAACATTCATTTTTGAACTATTCGTACAGTACAAAATAGTGTTCGTACAAAAGGTTATGCAGTACGAACGGCTCTAAATTAGATTCGTACTGGACCGTACGGGATGAATCGTTGATTATTTGAACTATTCGTACAGTACGATTTGCGATCAAACGAAACGATCAACATGCGTGAAACTTGAAATTTTTAGTTTTTGGATGATTTTCCTGTCCTAAGTATTTAAGGATCTTAAAACTGACTGAACAAAAAAATCCTTCTACAAAAAGTTTTCTTGAGAGTGAAAGGGAGAGTTATTGGGAGAGTTATTGGGAGAGTGTTTGAGAGATAGTGTTGAGAGATTCTTGAAGATAAAATTATGAGGGGATTCACAAGGTTATCCAATAGTGAGGATCTGAGTGTTTTGTACTTCAAGCATCTTTCTAATCTCCTTGGAGGCTCTTGCAACTGAATTATTCGAGAGGTTTTCGGTTCTCTGTCATCACTTGGAGGGTGAAAAAGGACGTTGGTTCTCTGCCATCACTTGGAGGGTGAAAAAGGACATTGGTTCTCTGCCGACACCAGGAGGGTGTGAAAGGATGAGTTGGTTCTCTGCCTTCACCAAGAGGGTGAAAAGGACGTCAGTTCTCTGCCGCACCGGGATTTTGTGGAAGAAAGTTTGTAAAGGCTTCTCCACCTTACTGTGGAGGCTAAAGGAGAGTCACTTTGATATAGTGCAATACCTAGAGAAGGAGTCTCTAGGGAGTAGATGTTGGTCGTGTTTCACCGAACCACTATAAAATCTGGTGTTCTCTTGTCTGTTTTTTATTTTACTTACTACATTTTCTTACTGCACTACATTTTAATTTTTTGTGGTTGAAAAGCATCAAAAATTTAATCTGTTCGTACAGTATGAATAGTTATCGTACAGTATGATTTGCTTTGTATTGTGTTAAAAAATATTTTTAAGATTCTGAGAGAATTTTAAAAGTACCAATTCACCCCCCCCTCTTGGTTAGCCTAGGGACGTAATTAATAGGTCTAACAACCTATTCGCTCTTTTAAATGCATCCCCTATCACATCCTGACAACGAACTTGCCAACATAATAAGCTCTACCCATCCATCACACACAAGTTGGCAACCTCACATTCCTCCAGTCATCATTGAAGACCTAAATCAATCTCACATTACTAATCTCCCACATAACACTTTACATCATAAACTACGATAACTGGTTTGGGAAGAGTTCTCAATTAAAGGTGGAAGAACACCTCTTCATTAGTGGGACTCTCAAGAGTCATCTTCTTTGATTGAAACTATTATTCATTATCCCATTATGATAGGCTTTAAATTACCGAGCATAGATTTTTATGATGGGACGTTTGACCCTCATGAGCATATTGATCAATATAGAACCATTATGCATATCTAACGAGCCTTAATATGCTCCTCTCAAAGGGTAGGCTTGAACGTGGTTCTATTCACTTTGAGCATGAACTATCCCTACATTCATCAAATTGGCCAAAGTGTTCATCGAACAGTTTATTTCCATTCGAAGAATTGTTAAGAATTCTTCTTACCTCTTTGAGATTTGCCAGAATAAAGGAGAATCATTTAAGGAGTTTTTTCAACTATTTTCCACCGAGGATTTGTAAATTCCAGGAGTGGATCCTGAATTACTGAGAAGAGTTTTTCCTAAAGGCCTCCATCCTGGTCCCTTTTATTAGGCACTTATATGAGACACAATTTATATATATGGTAATTTAATTCATCATATGAAAGCAAAAATATCAACAGATGAAGCCATCAATGCTCACAAGAAATAATCTGAGAAAACTTTCGGCAAACATAAGGATAATCCTACAATGAATAACTCATTCTCGTAGCAAATGAAATAAGGGAAGAGTAACCTAACTCCTAGACCCCCATTGCCTTAATGCGAGCCTCAATAAGAGGAGTATACATCACTCAATGCATCTCAAAAAAAATGTACTGATGGCCATTTGAGATGAAGAAAATGTTAAGTGGCCTAATCTTTTGAATCTGAATATAAAGAATTAGGATCAAAACTATCACTTCCACCATAGTCGTGGGCACACCACTAAAGCCTATAAGTAGCTCAAGGTTGAAATTAAGAGACTTATCTGACAAGACTACCTTCAGTGGTTTATTTAAGTCCAACTGCTCAAGATGAGGCTCGTCCCACTAGGGGATAAATAAATAACAGCAAAGATAACCATTGAATAATCGTCAAATGGTTGATGAGATTGGCACCATTATAGGGGGCCCCTTAGTTCTTAATAAAATCTTATTTGTAGTAAGTGAAGAACTGACATAAAAAAAAACCCATATCAATTATTCTATTAGTTTTGATGATTCTAACTTAGGAGTAAAAACCCCTCATCAAGATTCACTCGTGATTAATGTGGGGATAGGTGACCCGTGTTACAACGTCAAAAGAATTTTGGTGGGCAATGGGAGCTCTGTGAATGTCTTATTCTACTCTACTTTTCTCAATATGGGTCTCACCAGAGAAAAACTTCAACCGTTGTAGGACTGCTATATGAACTTGATAATCGACTCATACGAGTAGAAGGGATAATTAGCCCCTTAGTTGTACTCGGAGAATTTGCTTAATAAGTTACTCACACAATCTAATTTATTATGGTAAAATTAAAGTCATCTTATATATATAAGAAGGAAAAGAAAGAATATCAACAACTCCTTGTTATATCACTAATCATATCTCACACATCATATGAAAACATGAAATCCTAGTATATGTAATAATCACTAAAATATATAAATTGATATAACTAACAACAAAGAAGTGCCACAGAACCTCAACAATGTCATCCTTGAGGGAAAATACCTTTTACAACTCACTCTAAATCTCATCACCATCAGAATCTTAAGAAGAATCATCAGAACCCTAGCTAGATGTCAATCCCTCAACTTCAGCTCCAATCTTACACTGCACTAGATGGACTCTGTTTAGAAAACCTAGGCTAATGCCATCATCCATACACTCCAGATCCAAGGCCTTCACCTCCACATCATATATGTGATCTTGAGCTTCCTGAATATGATCCTAAATTAACATCTTGAAGGCAACAAACTTCTTGAATTATTCTATCACTCTGGAGGTGACAGTTCTTATTTGGACTTGGCCTCTTTCTTAGAAAATAGGCTCTAAAGTTTCTTATTCTCATCTTCAAGGGCTGATATCTTCTCATCAAGGATCTGTTGATGTTTCCCATGCTAATTGATCACATATGTGCATCCACCAACTCGATATGAATATGATCCATTTGTTGATTTTGCGAAGAGGCTAAAGTTACCACATTAAATAATTCTGATATGCACTTGGTTAACTGCTCTTCTATTACCTTCATCTCCTTGAACATATCATCCTAACTCCTCTTATACTCTCCTTAAAGATACCTAACCTTTACAAACTAATTATTTTTGTCATTCAAGGATTTGATTAATTCAATTTCAAGATCCATACATTGCAGCAACTAAAATAATAAAAAAGAGTTCGTAAGAGACATATCTTTATAAAAGTGTCAAAAGAAAAATAAAAAAAGGGAACTCACTAGTTCGTCAGATTGTCAACATCCAAGACATTGATTTTTCAAAATATATTTTGAAATGTGTAAATTGGATGGAGAAGAATTATCGCATTTCCTAGCAACTATCAAAATCTCCTCCACCCTTTTCTTTTTGGATGATGTCTGTGGATCACGATCATTCCCTATTCATTTAGGGGGAACTTTTGAAGTGTGAATAATTGCCTTTGAACTTTAGCTGACTTCTTTAACATATATGCATGAGACCTCCTTGCTTGAGTGGATAGTCCCACCTTGAACAAACACTCCTCATCTACATATTCGCTCAAATAATATACCTCATAATGAAGGGTGTCTACATTAGGAAGGTTGAGCATCTTTAGTATATCTTCTGCACCAACATGAAGGGGAATGGATAAATCTTTCTATTTTCCCCATTTTTTTAATAGATTCCAATCATTCTATTCGAAGAACAATTCACTAGCCAAGCTCTTTGATAGACCTCGAGTGCGAATATCAAACCATTTAGATCTGAGAGTTATATGACTCTACGTATCAAAAGTAAGTTGGCCCAATCAAGAAAGGCACTCTGGGGATAATACCACACTATGATCTCTATAATATATCTCATTATAATCGATTTGGCTCTACAAGAGAACTAGGACCAACTCACTCCACATGTCGTTAAAATATCAATCAACTCCGAGGAGGTAAAAATCATAGCTGTGCTCGTAAACTAAACTCATAGAAAGTTAAAAATCCTTGAGGAGGAGAATAGGTATAATCTGACTTTTCAGGCACCTTCATCATAAGATATTTAGGGAAATAAAACTTCTTCCTAAAAATGATAAAGGAGTCACTAGTTATAGTGGAGGCAACATCTCAGCCTTAGCTACCTTATGAGATTTCTTCAGACCTTCATTTTGTGTTACAGGATGATCTCCTTTAGTAGGGGAATTTTGGTGGAGGCATGATCACCCATTTGAACTTCTACACTAAAAAGGGGTACTAAATTTGGATAGGGATGACACCTATAAAAAAAATTGTAAAGCCTCTAAAGTAAGAAGAAAAATGGGGAAGAGTGAGAGAGAAAGGATGAAAACTCTAACTTCCACATAAGAGAGGGGCACTTATACTTGAAAGGAGATGTCATCCATTTTTTATTTTTTTTAAATTTAAAAATAAATTATATTTTTTTTATTTTTTTTGTAAATTTTGTAAATTTTTCACAAAAAATTATATTAAATGTTTATATATATGTATATATATATATATATATATATTCTATTTAAAAAATAGAATAAAATTATTTATTTAGTCGCAACCGTGGTTGTGGCTGGCGTGCCAACCAGTATGCCACAACCAACTGACACGAGCCAAATAGCTCGGACAGCCACGACAGTAGGTAGCCAGGTAGCGGCACAATGAAGGGCATGGCGAGTAGGCAGCTGGGCAGTGACGCAACAGAAAATATGTTGCATGTAATGGTGACGGCTAAATAGCTAGTTCCGCTCAGTCCATTTTCGAGTTTGATTTTTGGTCTCGACACACAATTTAGTTTATTTTTCGGGTCCTTAGGACCATTTTTTGATGTTTCGAACTCAATTTTGATACTTTTAGAGCTATTAGGTACCTCTATGCCCAAGCTTGAATTATTCTAGAGTTTTTAATTGCATCAAAAATTTCCTAAAAGCTGTGAAATATATTTTCAGACTTCTAGAGCTTTGACATCCAAAAATGGGGGAGTAATTGATAAATCATCAAAAATTTATCTTCATCAGGAATAAATCTCTAGGAAAAATTGAGTTGAAGGCTCCTAAAATTCAAACTAGGACCATTGGAACTCTGATTTCAATAAACATACAGTCTAACTAAATGTCTCAAAGATATAAACCCAATGACACAAAATTTTACTCAATCCGAGTCCAAATGGTTCCAAATCAAAGACTCAAAGCACCTTTGGAAAGTTCAAACAATAATTTGGATTATCAAATGAAGTCTAAACGTGACAAGCTTATATTCAAATCAAGAGGCTAAATGACACAAATCCAACGAGCTCAAGATCGCTAAATTTTGATATTATTAAGACATCCAAATACCCAGTAAATGGTCCATAATCAAGGGGATCAATATCGTTCATCCATTTAAACCACTCCAAATATACCCTTGATCTCCCTTCTATTTACTGGACATGCCACTCTTTGAAAACTATAAATAAGCCCTCATTTCTCATGGAATGGGGACTCAAGAAAGAAATACAAGGAAAGGAAGAGTGAGAAATTAGAGTTCTCTTGCCACCAGACTCCTCCTCGACCACCATCAGACATCCGCCTGGTCACCGACTGGCATTAGACTTCTGGCTGGTCACCCACTGACGTCAGAGTTTCGCCAGGTCACCAATTGATGCCAAACTTTTTCCTGAACACCGACTAATGCCATATTTCTACTTGGCTACAGACTAACACCAAACTTCCATCTAGCCACCGACTGATGCTAGATTTCTTCTCGGCTACTCACTAATGCGGGATTTATGTCCGACCACTGAATGTCATTAGATTTTCATCCAATCTCTATTCATCACTACATTTTAACTTGATGGTTGATTATTTTAATATGATCATCCTCAAATTCAAGGATGAACCAATCGTTTGTAATATATTCAAACACTATTGGAATCATTTCAACTAGGCATCGCCCTATAGTTTTTCCCTTCAGGGTTTTCCACATAAAAATTTTGGTGTTTCTTTTTTTTTATTCATGCGCTAGATATTCGTGTAATGCCAAGATGTGATGTTTTTCGTACTTTACTGCCCCAAATATTCTAACCCACAATAATGTTGGAATTAATGAATTTATTATTATGCTTATCCATATTTATTTCTTTAAATCTGAAAGAATTTTTTGCCCCTTAATTTATGTGTTCTCTTGGCTTTTGTAGATGACAAGTGCAAACACCTTCTAGGGCTACATCATCTCTTAGATGTCTAAGTTATGTTGTTAGAAGAGGAAAATCTATATACTTATTATCTATATTATAATGAAAATATTAATATTACATTAGTTTATTATGGATAATAATTCATTTATAGTCATTAAAATATGCTTTTTACCATTTATTAATTATTTTATTTCACTTAAATTATTGATAAACAAACACTTCGTAGGAAAAAAAGTCATTATTGTATCCTGAATTTATTAAATGGATCGATATTTAAAGAGTAAAGATCGTGTAGAGATTGATGATAATAATCTTCCTACAAACCTTGGGCTTTGACCTTCTATTTAGAGTTATGATGTGAGTGAAAGGGATAAAGTTCATCAAACCTATTTATTGAAAGGGACACATCAACCAAAAAACCATGATTTCACCCAAATAATGGTTGCAGATGTGGTGCACATATTTAATGCAAAACAGTTTGAGAAATATTTTGTGTGGTTAGAGTACGTGTAATAAGATGCTATATTTTATCTTTATTTTTACATGTTTAAGTCCCATGAGCAAATTACTATAGGCCAAGGTGATATAAATTCAATTATTGATGAGGAGTTCAAAAATTGGAAAAGAAATAATAATTTTTAGGCCATATTAAAGGACATAATAGTGCACACAATAAGACATGAGAGAAATGTGAGGACTTAATGAAGCATCAAGAACATACTCATTCTAATTTATGGTTGTGCAAGGATGAGAGAAAAAGAAGAATATCGGGGTCAAGTTGACTGCAGTAATTGATTGTGTGCAATTTCTTCTATGTCAATGATTATCATTTTGTGTCCAGGTTGAGTCCTCTGGATCAGATAATCAAGAAAATTATCTAGAGCCACTTCATTTTCTTGCTAATCCTTATGATGAAGTAAAAGAAAGTTATATTAGCAAATGATAATTTAAATTTAATGTTATCCTCATTAAAGGTTCAAAAAGAAAATTGTCATGCAACAGCTGTTGAAATATTGATTTATATCTTGAAGGATATTGGTGATTAATCCATGTCAATTTTGGTGGATGAGTCTCAAGATGTTTCCACAAAGGAATAATTAGCTATTGCAGTGTGATATGTAGATAAGTTAAGCCATGTTATTGAGAGATTTATAGGTATTCAATATGTTTCCTCAACAAATGCAGTTATACTTCAGTCGTCTGTTGAATCTATACTTTGCAAAGCATTCACTGAGTATACAAAAGATACATGGTCAAGGATATAATGAGGTATCTAATATGCGAGGAGAGTATCATGATTTAAAGGCATTGATATTAGAGGATAATCCATAGGGATTATATGTTTATTATTTTGCTCATAAAATCTAATTATTTTTAGTGGTTGTAGTAAATAATCCTTGTCATATAAAGCATATTTTTGAGATCACTTCAAAAATCATTAATACGGTTAGAGCTTCATGTAAGAGGAGTTATACTCTTAAAACTATTCAACATGATAAAATAGTTTTCCATCATAGCACTTGGGAGCTATGTTGTGGTAGAGGTTTGACCAAGAGACCAACTTTGCAATGAGTTGCTAACACTCACTAGGGTTCACATTTTTATACCTTAATTTATCTAATGAAAATGTACACTTCTATGAGAGAAGAGCTTGAGACTATTAAGGAAGATGTGGTACATGATCAACAATTAGTTGAAGCTAGTGTTTTGATAGATGTTATGACATCTTTTGACTTCATCTTTGAAAAGAACTTAATGGTTGATATTTTGGGGATTACTAATGAATTGTCACAAGCTTTGAAAAGAAAAGATCAAGATATTTGAAAGCAATGAAATTAGTAGAAATATCCAAATAATGATTACAGATGATGAGAAAAAATGGATATGTGTAACACCCCAAGATCTAAAGTGAAATAATTTCTTTTCTTTTCTCTTTATTATCTTTTTAACTCATTATATTTATTTAACAATCAATAATCATTCATTTACAACTAGATCAATTTAATATCTAGAGCTGATTAATTTTATTAAAGAAAATAACTAAATAGTAGAAAAAATATAATTATATTGCTATTATTAATATTTATATTTTGCTACAAGCTCTAAAACTCAAAAGCATATATACAATAACTACCACAAGCTGTGAAAAATACATATAAATTAGAGAACTTAAAATAAAATCAAAATATCATTACTATTAAGCCTTAATCCTAAGCTCCTTACATTTATCTGAAATCATATAAAAAATCACATATTGAGCTTATAACCCCTAGCAAGTATCCAAAACTTACCACTACCTTCAATGCAGGATAGAAGATTGAATATATTTTCTCTAATTTTAATCAATGTCAATTAATAAGATATCCATATGAATTAAACATAATCCATGTAATCAATATCAATCAATAGTAAAAACTAATATGATCAGTAAAATAAAAACTTCTCATGAAGAAAAAGGTGTTTATCAATCTATAAAAAATAGTTAAAAGTCTGTAAATCTTTAATAAATGTTACAATGAAACCAACATCAATTATCTATTAGTTGTATTCATGTTGATAGTTATAATATATGCTTCTATCAATTATTATATCTTGTATAATTATCTATCAATATGATATATCAATCTATCTATTAATAAGCTTAATGTACTATGATAGTTCGTGAGGGTTGTTAAACCCTAAAGAACTAGTCCTGAGGCTAACCAAGAGGGGGGTGAATTGGATATTTAAAAAATTCTTTAAGAAAAAGAAAAATCTTTTTATATCTTGTATAAAAAATGAATTAAATCAACAAGAAAAAGATTAATCTGATATTTCACCCATGTAGTTAATCATAGTAAAAATAAAATATATAAAATAACAAGAAAGAACACACCTGATTTTATTGTGGTTCGATCAACCTGACCTACATCCACTCCCCGGAGGCACCCTCCTAGTATTGCACTAAACCATTAGTGACTCTCCTTTAGCTCCCACAACTAGGCGGAGAAGCCTTTACAAAATCTCTTTCACCAACCTGATATGGCAGTACGTAGACCGTAGTCCTTTCACAAGCAGAGAACCTCGAATCACTTTGACCTTACCCGATGGGAGGAGTAGCTGGGTCCTTTGACACGTAAGAGATCTTCTTCTTCCCAAAACATCGCTCAAAATTAACATTGAATTTGATGGTACTAAGGTGCAAGCTTGCCCGAGCAACCATATGAATCCCCCTCTACACTCCCTTAAAACCCCCTCTAAGGATCTTTTCCCTCTTAAACTTCACCCTTTCCTCTCTCCCTTTTAAGACTCTCTCTTCAAGTTTTCTCCAGAAGAAAAATGACTTAATGCATGCCAAAGACACTTATAATATCTTTGGAGAAAGCTTAAATAGAGGGCTTTGAAAAACACTAGATATTCAATTCTGGCGATAAAGATCATCCAATACATTCACATGATCATCCAAGAAGATGAGTAGAATTTGACTTCATAGTCCTGGATGATCTCTGGATAGTACAGGACGATCAGTTCAAATTTGTACTGATCATCCATTACAATATCGGGGATCATCCTGGATGATTTGATGAATAATTATGGAATTTCATCTTGTACGATTTGGGGGTCATCCCAAGCATCCTCTTGATCATCCAGTACGATCATCACTGATCATCCTGGATGATCAGATTGAATAAATTAACCAGAATTAGTCCCCTAATCATAGGATCTATTTAGGTATGATTGTCATAGATCATCTAGTATAATGTATATCATCCTGGATGATTAAAATAAAATTTCAATCTTAAAATCTTGCCTAAATTATGAATGGCGGCTATTTTTTCATGACTGTAACTGATCATCCTGGATGATATAAATCATCTAGTATGGTTAATTCAAAATTTGAACTTTTAGTTTTGACTCAATCTCACTCCCCCTAAGCGTGTATGCATGGATATCAAGCTAGCATACACCCTTATAAGAATTGAACCAAGAAATAAAGAATACATTAATGAATATTATGGTCTCTTTATAACATGACTTATTCTATCCAATCTTGAGTCTTGAATCTTTGTTAGATAGTGCATGGTGTTCCTAAAATATTAGTATACACACAAACAAGTATAGAATAAAAATACTAGGATATATAAAGATGTGAGTCATAATGTTTGTTATCATCAAAAACATAAAGTCGTGAGCTCGAGTCACAATATACTATAGGTAAATAAAATCATGAATATAATTTTAAATTGCAAAGAAAAACGCCTAGCTTTAATGTAGAGTTTTCATCCTTTCATCTATTATCTATCATATCTATCTTTATGTGAATCTCATCTTATCTTTTATTTATTCTTATTAATCATTTATTTTCACTGGTGGCTTTTAATAATCATTTAAGAATTGTCATACTCTACCCATTGGTATAATTTGATCAATCAGTTATTGGCTACAACCAGAATTACACCACCAACTTTTTATTTTAAGGAAAGCTTATCGGCCCACCCTCTTGTGTAGCATTTTATATTTTAAGAGCCAACATGTATTATTTATAGTGTTAACAACCAACCTTCCTTTCATACCATTACTATATTTTTCTTGCAATATAAATTAATATTATGTATGAAATGAAAAAATTCATAAAATGCACAGAAGTCTATCAAATTTGTATAATATACATTTACTTCAAAATATTATAGCTTCCAATTCACCCAATAAAAATTTAATATATTTCATTCAAAATGCTCATATTGATGACATCCATCACATACCAAATGTTATGCGGTGAAAGTTTTTCAAAAATCAAGATATCACAACCTTTACAAAGTTTGACCAAATTAAAATTCATAAAATACAAAATTATTTAAATTAGAGGTAAGGTAATGGTAGCTTACACCAACACAATCAACATTCACAACAAGATTGATTGTCAAAATAAGTTCAATGGCCTCCAAACCTAGGTTTTCCCCTCCTCACCCTCTCTTTTCTTTTCAAATTTGATTTTTCATTCTCTGTCAAACAAAATAAGAAAGGAAAATGGATATATGAATTACATTTTTTATAATAATATATTTTAAGGATGTATTTGTAATTATGCAAATTATTCAATTTTTAGCATAAAACAGCTGTAACTCTTTTTATATTTTCAAATTTGACGATGTAAAAATCATTAAAAAATCCATAAAATTGCACATATCTAGAAAATTTTAAGTGAAATCAGTTTACAAAACAGATACATAACAATCCCCAAAACTTCACTTTTATAGACGTGTATTAATTTTGTATATTTTCCTTAAAATAAAGTAAAAAATATTATAATTAAAAAAAAATAATATATATATTATGACAAAGATGATTTATATATTGGACTTATAATGACTCTTGAAAAAATATTTAATTGGTTCAAAATATGAATTGTTATAATCTATCCATCTTTGAAAAATGTCATCGTTGATATTTCCACGAGTAACACAAAACAAATTAATACAAAATAAAATTAATATAAAATAAAACTAAATTGATAATACACTAAATCAAATTAGTTCAAAACTCTAAAATCTATGTCAAACATAAATCATTGCAAAATTAATTTTAAAATCATTAAAAAAACTCAAGTTATAAACAAAAATTTAAACCAAATCATTCCTATCATGTTCTCAAGAACTTCAGAAACCTCTTTACTGGGTCTGACAATCTGCTTCTAATTTGAACATATCCTTACTTAGGTCCAAGAAATGTGCATTCTACCATTCAGTGCCCGTAAACACCACAACGAAAGCATTTTCTTGTACCTTATTGTAGGCTCCCACATATCTTCTCCCATACATGATATGTTATAGAGTAGTAGATACTTTGAAAATCTTACCAATCATCTTCGTGCTACTTTCACCTATTTTTAGTGAAAATTTCTAAAAAATCCTTTAGTATCTTCAAATCTAAGGCTTTAAAAATTATAAAAAAAATATCCATAAAATAGCATAAGATGTCAATAAATTTTTAGTGAAAGCAATTTGCAAAAAGAACACTTAACAATCTTAAAAACTCCACCTTTACCGACATGATTCAATTTTCTAGACTGACCGTAAAAGTAGAAGAAAATTATTATAAATAAAAGCACAACAATATATTATGGTGAAGTTATAAATTGGATTTATAATGACTCCTGAAAAACTATTTGTTCAAAATATGGGTTGTTACAATAAGATATTTATTATAAGAAGTAATAGGTTTTTGTAATATTTTTTATATTGATATTCCTAATATGAACTCTATATTTAAGACTCATTGACGACCAGTATAGGGAAGGAAAAAAAAAAGAAACAAACTACATCATTATTATGTTGATTTATTTTACGCTATTATTGATATGCAAATTCGAGAATTGAATAATCACTTCCCTGAAAATAACAATGAGTTACTTCTTTGTGGGTAATTTCTTGAGCCATGTGGTTCATTTTTTGCTTAAGATAAGATAAAATTTATTCATCATGCAGAGTTATATTCAACTAATTTTTTTTGCAGTTGAACTTCAAGCCTTCAAACACTAGCTCTTCGCATAAATTATTGATAAGCTTACAAACAAATTGTTCTCATCTTTAATTACAATATTGATCTTGCAAAAAAAATTATCAAGGCTAAAAATGATACTTTGTATCCGCTACTTTATAGGCTTATTATCTTGCTATTAACTTTGTTAGTTATTATTGCAATAGTTAAGAGAGAATTTTCTGTAATGAAGATTATTAAGTTTTGATTGCACAGTAAAATGTATGATGACTCGCTCAATAGCTGCTCAGTGCCATGCATTAAGAAAGATGTATTTGACTTTATTTTCAATAATGTTATAATACAATAATATCAGAAATTATAAAATAGAATGTAAAGCTTGTATTTTATTTTTAATTTATTAATTATAATGGAATGCAAGTCTTTACTTTGAATATCATCATATATTTTTTTAATTTTTATATATTTAATTACTCATGTAATGAGTTTTTCCACTCTAAAAATTATAGTTGGCTCCGCCCCTGTGTAGAAGAGCACTTATGATAAATGGGCAAAGGGGTGGTTAGGATACAATCTACATAATGAAAATGTAAAGAACATTATGATAGTTTTAACTATCATAAATAAATACTATTTCCTTAATTTGTAGTGATTCAAAATATGGCTAAAGGAGACTTATAACATTTGTTCAAATATTGCTACTATTATATATTATGATTAATATCAAAATTTGATAGTGGAAGCACATGACAACATAAAGAATTTTGTGATCATGTGGCATCAACATATATGACAGTCTTTCCTAGTGATGTTGGTGCTAAGAGTATAAGATCATCATTATCAATTATAAGAAAAATCATATAATCAAAATTACCTCCAAATGGAATCAATGCACAAAGCATGACATTAACATAAATTATGGGTAGTATTTTATATTTAGCAGTGTGAGAATAAAGCTATGCATTACAACAAAAAAGAAAAAGAAAACAACAAAAAAGAACATTGGGATTCAAATGAAAAAACTTAAAATCAAGAAAAAACACTGAGCCAAACCACATCAAGAAATTCACTATGAAAATGAGAGAAATTATACGAATTACCCTTCTCACACTCTTTGCACATATCTCTTCACTTCTCATACTATTCTACACTAATAACAAACAAAAGACACTTTATAATTACACAAAAAGGTTCAACCCTTCAAGTGAAATGAGAAAAATTGGTCCACCTAATTTGTAGCACTACAGCATTGTACCTTTAAAGCATCAATGCTGACTCACAACACTATGGTGTTGTGAACTACAGGACTACGTTGATATGCTCTTTATTTTAGTGGAGTTTTACCTAAGCTCCTTGGCATTAAATTTATAGCACCATGGTTGTATACAAATAAGAATTTTTTTTGAAGGCTTCCCCATCAAAACCCCAAGTAGTGGCGCGTTGCCCCTTGCGATCCTAGAGAGCTCCTCATCAAGATCAACTGAAGGAATTGAGGTCTATGTCAACAATATAACCTGATTGATCGACACAATCAAATTCCACATAGAACTAACTAGAAGATGACATTAGACATCAATAAGCAATATCATCAATAAGCATATTAGACATTGTAAAATAAGTGACAACATTTTAGAAAAAAAGAACCTTTAAGAATTGAGTTAGAGGCTTGAGATTTTAAGAGAATTTTCCCTTGATGGATCTAATTTACGAGGTAGTCATTAAAGTGGAGATGTTACGTTTAATTAAATATTGTTATGAAATTTGTACTTATTCGAATAAATAAGGGTTACTATAGTCATCTTGTCAAAAAATAATAAACAAAATTGGATGAAATGGGCTTTGCTTCTTAATGGGTGGTGAAAAATTAGAGTTCCATATAGAATCAATGGTTTTCTCCCCTTCACCACCCACACAAACATACAACATACAAGCACACATCACCACCACCACTCATTTACATACTCACAAAAAAAAAAGTTGAGTACTTTGAGACATATTATGATATTTTTTCCTTAGATTGAGTTCTTTTTACTATTTCTATATGAGTAATAATTCTTATGGAATAACCAAGAATGTGGTTGAGAAGATGTTTGATAGTATATGATCACAAATTGTGAATTTTTTTGTTACTCAATGATGGTTGATGGTGGACACCATGGATGATTGATGGTGGGTGAAGTTGATAGTAGATAGTAGGTTTCTGCCTTCTTGATGATGGCATCAATGGGAATGTTAGGCATCAAGGTGGGAGTCGATTATGGACTTACATAATGGTTGATGGAGAGCATTAAAAGGGATGCTAGGTGTTGGGAGAGGAAGTTATAGAATTCTCTGTGTCCGATAAACTCTCTTTTGATATCCTTTTAAATGTGTAGAAGTATGACACATTTATAGAATTCTGAATGAGTATTCTTGCATGTAATTTTAGTCATAAATTAGAACACACTATTGAATATTTTTTGTTGACTTCCACTGATTTTGTAGACATCTTAATTTCTTATTAACTTAAAAATTGACTAATTTTAAAATAGGCATATTCTACTTTTCAACCTGTACATTTTATTTATAAGCAAGCGAAACCAAAGGCCATTAGATCCCTCAAATATTCTCAATTATTTTCACTGAGTGCTTGATTTATGTCAATTTTGACTAAAATTGAGGTGTTCTTGTGTCATTGAGTTCATCCCATTAAGCCATTAATTATAATTATATATTGTTGAAAATAAAACTAGATGGTCTTAAAGTTTTTTCCTTAAATTTATCAAATAACTATTTAGGTACATTGAGATCAACATATTATAGTATGATTCGTAATCTCTCAAATGAAATTTACAAATTATGGTACTAAATAAAGGCATGTATGGCCCCTATATTGGGCATAAACATGAATGGTTAAGTCCTCCTAGTTGCCAATCACTGTTACCACCAATAACGATGCTAGCACACAAGCTTGTCATAATTCTTTTTGGATACATTCTTTCTAAAAAATAATCAAAATAGTAGAAGTTAAAAGTTCTCCAAAAATTCAAATAAAATCCCATAAAATTCTTTAAGAGTTTTGAAACTTTTCTCACTCCCCTCTTCTAAATAATACAAAATTATTAAGTGAAGCTTTAGTTGGATACTTATTGTCTTTAGGTCTTGATTTTTTCTTAAATAGGCTTAACCAAATAAGAGGCATAAGTGAGAGAGGAAGCAGGCAATTAGAATACCAACGATGATGCTCCAATCCTCCAACGAAAATAAAATTGGTCATCGTTGTTTGAATGTATGAAATATAAAGAAAAAGTGTAAGATGTTCATAATCCCTATAACAAAGTCTTAAGCAGTATTTGGCATAGTTTTCTTATTGGCCAAAATCTGTCCCAAATGAAGCCTTAGTCTTTCTTTAAAAAAAGGGGTAAGGAAAGGTGTTTGATATTTATAATCACTTCAGTGAGTCTCTACGCATCCTCAGTAAGACTCTGATTTCAAGCATAAACACTTAAAAATTGCAAATTCTTTGGCATCTAATTGATCTTAAGAAATTTCCAACTATACCATCTTGTGCTTGATTTACATCCATTTGAATTGGGAAATAATACATTTTTGGTATTTTTCGGCTTTTCTCATGTTGGTGGTTCATAAGTGTGTTGAAAATGGAGCTTAGATGGTCTCAAAGTTGATTATGAAAGTTTTTCCTTTGAATATTTATGTGCTTTGAGATCTCAATATTTTATTAAAACTTATGTTTGGTCTAATGAATTTTCTTAGGCTATATGAGTGTAAAATAACTTAATGTCCCACTTATTTAAAAAAAAAGAGTCACAATGTAATGTCTAATCCACTTCTAATAAGAAAATACAAATAACTCAAACTTTTTATATCATATAACAACTCATTAATTCCTCGTATATTTCATAAAAGAAGATATAGTTTGACATAAACTAGATTTCTCCACATAGAAATGCTTATTGACTTAATTAAAGATAAAGGTGACAATGGAGAGACTACTCTTGATAAGTTGCAACTAAAAATATATCATCTTTTCTAGTTAATGTTAGACCAAAAGCTTCATCCACATCCAATTCCTGAGGACTTCTACCTCCCAAAAGTTCCCAATCAAAGTAGAAGAGTAGTTGTGCAAGCCAAAGCTCAATGCTTGCCAATGCAAAAGACTTGCCCAGACAAATCCTCCTTCCACCACCAAAAGGGATAAACTCAAAGTTTGCTAATCCAAAATCAATTTCTTTTTCATCAAATCTCTTTGGTTAAAAACTCTCAGGATCTTCCCAATATTTTGGATCTCTCATCATTTCCCATACATTAATCTTAACCCGACTTTCAACTGGCATTGTATAGCCAACTAATTCAACTGTCTCACAACATAATCTTGGCACCAAGAGAGGGGAAAGAGGGTGTAATCTAAGAGTTTCTTTGATAACTTGATTTATATAAGGAAGCTCATGTATGTCTCTCTCTTCTATTCTTATCTCTCCATTTAAGGCTTTCCTTACCTCTAATTGAGCATTTTGCATAACATTAGGATGTCGAATGAGCTCTGTCATAGCCCACACAAGTGTAGTAGATAAGGTATCAGTTCCTGTAAGAAATAAATCCTAGGAAAAAAATATAAAAATGAATAGTTAGCAAAATACAAAACACAATTTTGAGATATGTTCACACATTATTTTTAGTCGCTTATTTTTATAATTAGTGTAATTTTTTTTAATATTTAGTCACACTTGTTTAGAAGAAATAACTATTATTTGTGATTAAAATAAAATAATGCTAAATAATTGATCATATTGAGTAATCACAATCTTATTTATCATAAAAGTAGAAGATGAGGTCAATTGGAAGAGTTAAGAAATCAAAGAATAAGTAATGAGCATTGAATAAAGAGAATAAAAAAAAAGGTTTTTCATTTTTAATATTAATGTTATATTTAAATTTTAATTTTTTTTTTAATTACTTTTTTTGTTGGATTAATAATAAATTTTAAATGAATAAATAAATAATATATCCTTTTTGAAAATCTATTTAATTTATAGGTGTATTAAGCATTTCCTTTCTCAAATTTAGAGATTTAATGAGCATAATTTAGAATTTTCACCGTGCAGGATATTCTAATGTAAATTATATCTGAATAAGCTTGAAAAGTATTGGATTTGTTTTGAGATTAATGAAATGTATATTGTACCAATCCCAAATTCAACCCAATAACATTAAGGCATATCCTAACATATAATTTATGTCAGAATATTCTGACAGATTTATTTTTTATCAAAGCACTTACTAATATGAAATCTTTGACATTTTCTATTGTCAAAGATAAATGCATCTCTCCACTTCTCTTAATTCTCAAAAGAATGTCGACCAAATCTTCATTTGTATCATCTACATCCAACTTCTTTTCCTCATACTCCTC
The DNA here is from genome assembly GCA_019925795.1 of Dendrobium chrysotoxum. Taxonomy (NCBI): domain Eukaryota; kingdom Viridiplantae; phylum Streptophyta; class Magnoliopsida; order Asparagales; family Orchidaceae; genus Dendrobium; species Dendrobium chrysotoxum. Next base: position 45,672,362 of record CM034303.1, read on the forward strand.
AATTATCTCATTCAATGTACTAGCTCCATCCCATGTCTAAATCCACTGATCTCAACAAGAAAATTCCATGAAGGAAACAAATCAACCACAATGAATCCCAAGAGATACTCAAGTTCTTCATCGCCAATAAAAACCTCTTTTGTTGTGCATTTCCCTTCCCAAACGCAGCCCTCATAATTGTCACATTTAAAAGCAATAAAAGCATTACTGACAAATTCATAGGTGATCTTCCTGCCGTCCTAATCTTCCCCACAAGATTATTTTCTTCTTCCCCTCTTATAAAATTAAAGGATGTAACTCATTTTAAGTGAAGCAATTCAAAAGTATAAATTTTATGTAGTTTTGACCATATTTTTCCATAAGGTGCAAGGTCAATGTTAGTGTTGTTGTAAAGGAATATCTTACCTGCCATTAACTTAGGTGTTAAAGCAAATTTGAGGTCTTGAGTTTTGAAAATATCATGAAGGAATTCATTGTATGTGATGATAATAAGATTTTTCTCACTGAGTCTGAGGTGAAGGAGAGAGTCGTAGGTTTTTACAAGGTTTTGAAGCCTACAGTTTGGGTGCTCTCCCAATAGTGGTGCAAGTTTCCAATGATGCGAAGCTTCCATGGGCATGGAGGGAAGTTAGTAGGATTAGAGGTTTTGTGAAGGATGAGCCTTTTTATGAGGAGAATTAGGAGGATAGTGGAGAGGATGGGAGGAAGAAGGATAGCGAGAAGTGTTGATTCTGTGGCACAAACATTATTGGATGGATTGATCTGTCATAGAGTGGTCATTTTATAATTGATTTTTTTTACTTATTTTGGCATAAAAAAATTATATCAAAAGCTCGGTTGAGCCATTCATTTATTGTTGACCTGATTTCTACATGAGGTCATCAAGACCTATCTAGACTCTTGCTTTGTGACCTGATGATTGACATATGTCCACTTCTTAACCATATAGGTCCCAATTAAATTTCAATCCAGTCCTCAATCCGAACTTCAACCCCATACATCAATTTAGCCTTAAATCCATCCTTTAACCAAGCTTAAATCATATCCAGTGAACTACTATCATTCATCTAATAGTTATTGTTGTGGATAATTTAAACTCAATTAATCAAACCTAAAGCCCAGTTCAAATCCAGAATTCTAGATCAAAATCCTAGGGTTAAAGGCCTATGTCCTGAAACCCTTTCTGGGTGATAATTCAATCACCTTAAAATCAAATTAAATAACCTTTTATTTATGATCTATAAGTTGTATATTGATTAGCCATATTCCTAGGGTCAACCCTCCAAAACTTAGCTCAATCTAACATTCCTAATCCCAGAAACTGAATTGATTTCCAAAGGTTATAAAACCTTCAAATATTTATAACATATGCCACTAGACTTGGCACTTTGTGGAATTTAACCTTGGGTCCCTTCCCAAGACCCTCAACCATGTCCACATCCTTTAATATATGTTAACTAGTAAACTATATTTTATTGGACCCAATTTGACCCATAGTTGACCAGGGGTCAAAATGACTAAAATGCCCTTTAAGGGCAAATTTGGACTTTTCCCCAAAACTCAACATGGCACAATCAAATAAAATCCTGAAACCTCTTCTAAAATAAACATCCTGAAATCTCTTCATTAAGATTTTAAATAGAGCTTGGTCATTAGTGGATTGAATTAGTCAAATCAAGTGTAAACATATAGGTCATTTGCATGAATTCCATCACTTTAATTCTTTAATTTGCATGTTCAAGGTTTAGGCACTTTAGCTTGCACTTGAATTTGATTAGCACATGCTATAATAAATATCCCTTTTATCATAGCTTATCAAGAGCAATGTCAAGGGGCATCCCTTCTCTAGGTGGACTCCTAAGCATTTGGATTATAGGTTAATTCAAATGCCTAGGGACTCACACTTTCTCTTTAAAGCACCTAGACTTGGGTCACTTTCTTATTGATGATATGCATGGTGTGGCTGATTATGTATGTAATAAGGGTTAGAGACATTTGATTCTAAACCTACGCACTCTAGTGACACCAAAGGACAAAAATTAAGGACAATTTTGAAGGATTTTTGAAAAATCATAAAATTAAGACATACACCTAATATGGGTGAACTTTAGAATACATAAACATAGTGACATGATATACCTTAGGCCAGGAGTTTACTGGTTTTAAAGGCCATTAAGTTAAAAATCCACTTAAGTCAAAATTAACCCCTTAATTTACTCTGAAATTTCAAAAATTATAATAAATCTAAATTAAATCCAAAAAATACAAATAATATATCAAATTGACCAGAATGAAACTATTAATCAAAGAAAATTAAAATCCCCTTGACTGAACCTCTAAGCTTAATTTAATTTTTAGTGAAAATTAATATTTGATTAATTTAAAAAATTAAAAAAATAAAAAATTCCAAAAATAATCAGACACTTCAGAACATCCCCATGAGTCATTCCTGACCTTTGAGAGTGATCTTAAGTAGTTTGGAATTAATTTGGGTCAAAATCATCAAAACCTTTCCTAATTAAGTAAATTAAAATTCAATTAATTAGTCAAGTTTTGAAAATTCATAAGTAATTCCAAAAAACTCCAAATTGACCAAACTTAAACCCATTATACTCCATTAAGGCTCTAGTATTAATTTAAAATGTCAAACCACCTGAAATAAGTTAAAGTCAAAAAGTCAACATTTTGCAAGCGGACTCGTGTCTTTCTTAGGGGTGTCGAACCCGGATTGACCCGTGTTTAAACAACTTGACCCTAACCCCATCCATTTTTACAAACGGAACAAAAAATATAATCCAAACCTGACCCGTGGGGTTACCAGGTTTACCTGACCTGACCGGACAACGTGAAATAGATACGCATGTGTAAGTACCGTACGTGGCCACCTAACAATGGTGCCAGGGGTGAGCACGAGAGTCAGGACTGTAATTTGTCAGTGGTTGAGCGAGGCTGGCTACTAGCCAGACCATCCAGACACTGGGTCACTTGGTCGAGGGAGGGCTGATTGGTGAAGGCCATATAGCCAGAAGCAGGACGCGGGGTCGAAGGTGCTGCACATGCACTTCTTGCACTAGTTCAAACTCAAAACTTTCAAGGCTCGAGGCCAGCTGGCCAAGTGTCACGACAAGGGTTTGATGGTATCGCCACTACGAATGACCAGTCTGGATCTACAGTTCACTCAGGTCGAAGTTTGATTTTCGGGTTAAGCCTAACCCAACCCAATTTTTCATACGGGTTAAAAATCTTAACTAGGAACAAACCTATTTCACAAACTGGTTGACCCGAACCCTAATTTTTTGAACTTTTGACACCCCTAGTCCCTCTCACACATATATGAAATATTTAAATAGATACATGCTTATAAACTAAACTAATATGGAATTTTTTTTTTATTTTTACATCAATAGTTAAAAATAACAATTAGAGTATTTATTTATGGATTGGGACTGGAGCTAGACATTTTTGTAGTGGGGCATAAATTAAATGTTTTAACTATTCATTATATATATATATATATATATATATATATATATATATATATATATATATATATATATATTCTTGAGAATGACATTGGTAGGTTTTAAAAAAATAATTATTTAATTTTTTTATTTTAAAATGAAAAAAAATAAGATGATAAAAATGTAAAATTTATAATTGACACATCACCAAAAAATGTCTTCATTCAGCTTGAACCTTGATATGTACAGGTCTGAATAAAAAATTTCAAAACTAAATTTGGGACCATCCAAACTCAAATTTCAACAAACTTATAATCAAATTAAATGTCTAAATGAGACAAACCCAATGAGACAAAAATCAGTCCAATCTGTGCCCAAATAGGCTCAAATTAGGAACCAAAGCTTCAAAGGATTAATTGGATAATCAAATAAACTACAAATTTGACATTCTTATAGTTAATCGAGCAGCTCAACTAGATGAATCCAACAAGCCTAATATCACTCAAATCTGACATCATTACAATACTTAAATATAAAACAAACAGTCTATGATTAGGGGAATCAATATAAGCAATCTAATGGAGCTTTTTAATTTGCTCTAGATCCTCTCAATATTTATGAAGCACGTCACTCTCAAAATTTATAAATAGACCCTCATTATCAACTTGAGGGGCACCTTGGAATGAGAAGGATTGGACCTTAAGCTAGAGACTTCAAAAAGTACTAAGGCTTGAAAATTTTGGAGCTCCACCCCAGCACCATCTCTAGTGAACATTCGCCACCTAGCCGCCATTGTTGGACCTTAACCCAACCATTACCGTTTGACCTCCATTTGGCCATAACTATTAGGCATTCGTCTGGCTACAAATAACCTCCTGACATCTTCCTGGCTGCTTGATTATCGTCGGACCTCAACTTAGCCATTGATCATTACCAGACCCCCACCCAGCAACTTTACCATCATTGTACCTCCGCTCGACCTTCTGACCGTCATAAGACTGATCGATCCTTTATAGCCTATATACCTTCTCTCGACCATCACCATCGAACCTCCATCAGGCCACCGCCGTCAGGCCTCAAGTAGACCACAGTCACAAGCTGATCAAGATCTTCTAACAACCATCGCCATACTATGGTCCCTTCGACATCAGTAACCTGACAGTGACCCCTTCAATCTCAATTGCATGATTACAATCCTTCCGACCTTCATTACCCATTGACTACAGTTTGTCAGCCTTAATCACCTAACTGCAGTCCTTTTGACCTCCGTCGCCCACAAACCATAGTCTTTAGACCACTATTGCCTGACTATTGTCCCTCTAACATCTGTCACCACAATGATCCCTTTGACATTAGTCAGCTAATTATAGTCTCTTCGACCTTGCTCGATCAACTACCATCCTTTTGACTTCAGTTGTTTGACTACAATCCTTCTCACCTCTATCTCGCATCAATTAAGATCTTCAAACAACCATCTCTTGACTACAAGCCCTTTAAAACTAGTCACCCAACAATAGTCCCATGGACCTCAATCTCCATCTATCCTATGTTTCCCATTATTAAGTGTAAATTATATATTTTTTGTCATGTTAAAATTCAGTAAGATTGTGTTGTTTTAGTTTTATTTATGTAAAAAATATTTAGGATAAGGCAAAAATTCACAAGTGTTGAAAGAGCACCGTAGCGCCGACATATTATGCGCTGCAACATTGTCATATACAACACCTTAGCACCTTATTCAGACTTTACAGCACCGGCCACTCAAGAGTTTAGGAAAAAATTCAGTGCCCTGATGGAACCATGGTTAGTTCCTTAACATCAAAAATTTATGCCACAACACTTGAGTCTTGGGAATTTGAATACTAGAGCATCAAGGGTCGGATTGCACTTTCAAGCGTTATAGCACTACACTTTTACAGTGCCATGGCGGAGTAGTTATCAAGATGAGAAGAAACACCAACTAAGCCAAAAGATGCATTGATTCAACCATTAATCATGCATGGTCAACATAGTAGTACAACAGAGCAAGCCTAATAGCCCTGAGATGCTAGTTCATTATATAATGCTGCAATGTCCATACTCCAAGTATCGTGGAGCCTGAGGCCATTTTTGCACTTGTTATAAATAATTTTTTAGTTTTTTTTATATCAAAGGGTGTTAGCGATGTTAGAGTTCTATCATTTTTAGTCTAGTCTTGTACTTTATAGTGTCTTTGTTAAGCTATACCTTAAAGTAAATTCTAAGGGAGGCTAGAGAAGGGTAAGATACTTTCAATTAGAGAACTTAGCATATATTATGCAAGCAATTATACTGTTTAAGGATGAACGATTATAGAGAATGACAATTAGTCCTTTCTAATGACATTTATCCTTATTAATTCTCCCTTATCTCTTCTTATATGAATTAAATGAGCTAATGTGAAACTCATTGAATTTGAAATATGCTTAGATTTTTATTGATATAAAATTTATAACAACCAACTGATTTAAGCAAGTATATGCACCGAATCAAGTAATATGGTGATAGAGTAGAGTGGTAAACCCACGAGAAATTTTTATGCTAAATTGTAATAAAATTAACACTTCATACTCTAATTGCATGAATTTATCCTACTTAAATGAAATTTGAGGTTTTTGAGTTCCTGCCACTGAATAAAAATAAGTAAAAAGGGGTTGATACTATTTTTATAAAGTATTTTGGATTGATGCTATAACTTACATATCTTTCCTACTGATTATAGATGTAGATTAGAGCATATGCATCCCTAGATCTCTGTTGAGCTTGTAGGAATGAAAAGAAAGATTATCGATCTTCCTATAGTTCCCCTTGTTGAATTTGGTGCATTGATGTTGATCAATATGGTGATCTAGTGGTGTTCTTGTTGGCACTATGACACTATCCAACACTTGCATTTTTCTTCTTCCTATGCAATTCCAGCACAAGCACAACTTAAATAACACATTTTTACTAAAGTTTATATAAATAAAATAGTACACAATTTATACTTATAAATTTTTTTCTAGCTTAAACTCTTATTTGTTCTCAAGTAACACTTATATTCACTCCTTGATCACCTTAATAGCCAAAGTAAAAAATTGATAATTGAAAATTACTAAAATAATGGAAAATAGAAGATAATCTTGAAGTTATTTGGAAAGAACAAGTTATAATTCAAATATAAAAGGCATAATATTTATCCCAATGAGTCATCTTTGTTATGGCTTATTTTAAATTTATTCACTATTTTTAAAAATCTAAAATTGACTTATGATTATAGAATGAATAATGTAGTCTAGGGATTAGCTGCTCATAGTTAAATAGGAAATTCATAAATGCACTATCACATGTACTAGATTACTTATTTTATCCTTTTAGTTAAATAGTATGTTGCAATTAGAATTAAGTTATACCTGATACTAATTTTTTAATGTACTCATCTTTTTCATTTTAATTTTTTTTAATAAATATTCCTTTTTTAATTTGTGAAGAATATATTTAATTATTTTGAATATCAATTTTAGCTTTCCTTTTCTTACAATCCTAATGAATTAATGTAAGGACTCAATAAATCTCTAGTTTTAGCTTCAAGTTTAACTATCATTTCCCTAATTTAATTTGCTCATAACTAATCCTTAAACTTATTTAATCATTTTCAATTCAGTTGCCAATATAAAATAATTTATAGTTTCTAAATTCAAAGTTAAGTTAATAGCTTAAATGATCTATAAGTTAATTGTTACGTTTTTTTTTAATTATGAATTATTATGTAATGTTCATTCAAACTATAATATAGAATTTTATTATTATCCTAATTTTATATAATTTTAAATTATAATTTTTAGTTTGGCTACATAGGTAATGAAGTGTAATAACAATAAAGAATAATATGCAATAGTTTAAACATAAGGAAATTTAATCAGATATAAACACCATAAAATAAACAAAGTATACTAATAGTATTTGAAAACTGATATATGATAAAACATCAAACACTGGTGGGTTGCCTCATATCAGTGTTAAGTTTATAGTTATCAGCCGGACTTGCCTAAATTTATCAATTTGGTTAGGGTACATCACAATGACTTCTTAGGTGGTTTTCACTACGTTCTTTTCCTTTATCTTTAAGATAACTTCAATATTGCTAGGCAGATATCCAAAAAGTCTACTACTAAAAGAGATTACAAACTATCCTAATTGAGTTTTTAAGTTTTTAATTGAAGTTGCTTCACTTTTCAATTGAGTTCCCAATTGAATCACTACCAATTCCAAAGGTTACTTTCTATTCCCAAATTTATTGTTTTGATTAAATCTTGGAGAGAAAGAAGGTCTAGGATTGATAATAATTTATTGAGGATTATTCTAGTTTTTTTCTTGATTAGGTTGTCCTAAATTTCATTGATTATTTCTACCAATATTATTTAACCAACTAATGTTAGGGTGGTTCCTCTAACCTTGATGTTTGTTATTAGAATAAGGATCATTTTATCTTCTAATTAAATTCATAGTTTTAATCTCTAAAACACTAATATCCTCAACAAAATTTAAATGGGTCTCTTCTAATTGAATAGATGATCTAGATCCTGAGCGCACTCCAATAGTTTCAAATTTCTTTAAAATAGTAGCTACCTGAAGAGTAAGAATTGATAAAGCATCTGGTTCATAGACTCTAGCCACTCTCTTAGGATTTACTCTATCGGGAGGTCACGGAAATTATTAATAGTTATTTTCTCTATTAATTTATAAGCATCCTTAAATGAGTAAGACATAAAAAATCCTCCAATTATAGCATCTATGATTGATCTAAGTGATCCTACTAGTCCATTATAAAAGGTATGAACAACCAAGTAATCAGGTAAAGCATGATGAGGGTATTTTCTAAGTATTTTCTTAAATCTCTCTCAACTTTTATAAATTGATTCTCCTTCAAACTGAGCAGAAGAAGTGATATCATTTCTAAGTTTACCAATTTTTAAAGGTGATAATACTTAGCTAGGAATATGTACACCAACTCATTCCAAGTAGTTTTAGAGCCTGGCGGCAAATAATTTAACCATATTTTTTGCCTTTTCCGTTAGAGAAAATGGGAACAATCTAAGTTTAATGGCATTATCACTAACACTATTATACTTAAAAGTAGAACAAATTTCTAAAAAATTAGCTAAATATAAGTTAGGAGCTTCAACAGGACTTCCCCCAAACTGAAAATTTTGAATCATTTGGATAACGATTGATTTCAATTAAAAATTATTAGCCTTGATAGTAGGTCTATTGATACTTTGATAGATTTTTTTCTACTATAGGATTAACATACTCCGTAAGTAGTCTAGCATAGTTCTAATCTTGATCTGGGTCATACATTATTAAGAACTTTTTGGCTTTTTGAATTTTTGTTAGGGTCCTTTCTATTTTTGGGTAAAAGAATAAGGGATCTTTACTAGATCTATCATGCACACAATAAAGGTACAAGAACTAAAAATCAGAAACTAAATAAACAAACATAATATTTTTTAATTTTTAAATTTTTTTAGTAAGCAAAATAAATATATAGGATACAAGTAGATCTAAATATCCAACTATTTTAATAATATAGTAAATTATAATATACATGTTACTTCTCTAACAAAGAAGCCAAAAACTTGACGGTGGTATGGCAATAAGAAGTTAATGGTGAGCTAATGTTAAACTTGTTGAATTTGAAATTTGCTTAGTTTTTGTTCAATATAAAATTTATAATAGCCCACTAATTTATGTAAGTATACGTGCCAAATCAAGTAACAAAGTAATAGAGTAGAGTGTCAAATCGATGAGGAAATGTTTCATAAAATTGCAAGAAAATTATTATTACTTACTATAATTATAAGAATTTATCCTACTAAAATCAAAAATGAGATTTTTTAGTTCCTGTCATTGAATGAAAATAAGTAAATAGGGGTTGATACTATTGTAATAAAGTTTTTATGACTGATGCATATAAATTGTATATCTTTTCTGATGAGACCCTTAATTATAGATGTGGATCAAAGCATGTGTATCCCTAGATCTCTATCGAGCTTGTAGGGGTGAAATAAAAAGATTATTAGTATTCCTATAGTTTTACTATCTCCATAGAATCTAAAATATTAAAACATTCTATATCTAGGCATGCCAATATTTCATTTTAATATTCCTAAATATTTTTGCATTCCTCCGTCGAGGCTAAACATCACGCTAGGTTTTAGCTACACACAAGACCATTATATGCATTGAATAAAGAATGGGAGATACAAAAAAGATCAATACTTTTTTTAAAGAATAATAGGATATATTAGTACTTAATATGCTCTTTATAATATCAGCCTAAAATAACATAACTAGCCAAACATGGAAGAAATAACAAGCAAACTCATATTCATTTTACTCATTGAAAAATAATGTATAAGAGAATTAGGAAGAAGTTTATCACCAAGAAGGATAAAAATATCTTCTGTACACTCCTTTATGCACCACTTATAGAGTTACTTAAACAAATATGGGCTAAACTTTCCCAAATATTATATCTTGTACTTTTTTAGACTCTCTTAAACTTTACTTTAAGGGGGCACTAAAGAAACGCACTAAAAAAATTGAATTTTCACTCAAGGGGTTGAACTCCCAAAATAATAGAACTTACAACTATTTATAGTAAGTATAGGATCAGACTTAAGCACTACGACACTGGATAAGATGGTGCAGGGGTAGTGATAAATGAACTAGCACCTCGTGATAGTTTGTTAGGGAAGTTAAGCCCTTATGAACTAGCCTAAGGCTAACCAAGAGGGGGGTGAATTGGTAGTTTTTGAAATTCTTGAGTAAAGTGATTTTGAAAACCTTCTTGAATATTTTAAAACAATTGCAATAGCACAAATCAAACACAAATTTCACTCAAGCAATTAATTGCAATTAAAATAAAATACAAAAAATAATCAGAAAGAACATACCAGATTTTATAGTGGTTCGATCAACTTGACCTACATCCACTCCCCGGAGCCTCCCCTCCAGTTATTGCACTAAAACTCAGTGATTCACCTTTTGCTCCCACAACAAGACAGAGAAGCCTTTACAAAACTTCTTTTCACCAACCCGTTCAGGCAGAGAACCCAGGCTCCTTTCACTTCCTCCTGAAGCAGGCAGAGAACCTTACCTTCTTTCGCTTCCTCTTGAAGTAGGTAAAGAACCTGGACTCCTTTTGCTTCCTCCTGAAGAAGGAATAGAACCTTGATCTTCAAGCTGATGATCCTTCCCTCAGAGACACCAAGGGACAAGGAATGACGACTAGAGACAATGACTCGACTCCTTGCTTGGAGTAACCTTTGTGAACACCTCACAAACTCCCCCTCATAAGATTCTCTCTCTCTCTCCCAATCTCTCTCTCTCCATCTCAAGAATCTCTCAGGTGACAATGGCTACAAAAGATTTTAATAAGAGAATACAAGAGATCTTAAATACAAGGGCTCAAAAATTACCCTAAATTATAACTTGCCGTCAAAGATCATCCATGATGATCAGTCAATCATCCTTTATGATAAGTTCAAAAACAAACATATTAACCTGGATGATTTAGTTCTTCTGGATGATTAGAAGATAATTTTGTTCTAATCGTCCGGGATGATCCTACGATCATCCTAGATGAATAGTTAAAATCAGGAATATCATCCAGTAGATAGTTTGGGTCATCCAGGAGAAAAGCCTGGATGATCTAAAGAAAATGACTTGATCGTCTATGATGATATATCTATCGTCCTGTATGATTAGTTCAAAAACCCCCATAATAGTCTAGCATATAGTTTGGGTCATCCAGCACAACTTATGCTGGATGATTTCAAAATAACTGATCATCTAGGATGATAGGTATATCATCCTATATGATTAGTACAAATAAGGGCATAACATCTGGCACATAATTCAGGTCATCCAGGTGGAACACACTAGATGATAATGATTTCTAATGGATCATCCAGGATGATGTGATCGATCAATAAATCCTTAATTATTTTCCTTAATTATCTGACTATTTTAAGCATGATTGTAATGAATTATCCAGGATAATACATATATCATCCGGGATGATTAGACTAAAATACTAGAAATAAAAACATGCCTAACTTAATCTGGCGACTGAGTTTTTTTGATTTGAGCATATCATCCTGTATGATGGGTGGATCATCCAGGATAATCTGCTTAATCAGACTGACTTAACATAGTTGCCCTAATTAGGGCTTTTATTTTCATTGGATAATCCAGGATGATATAACTATCGTCTAGGATGATATGAACAAAAATAACACAGAAACTCTAACTCATACAATATCTCCCCCTGAGTGTGTGTGTGTGCATGGTTACTTAGCTAGGGGATCCATTATATTAAATTTGACTCAAGAAAGAAAAAATTTATATTTGAACACACACAGACCCGATCTTAAGCTGACTTGCACTTGATCTTGCAGACCTGAAAGGTTAGGCAATCAAATAGAAATAGAAATATTTATTATCATCAAAATCATAATCATTGAATCAAGATTTGCAATAATCTCCTCATTTTTAATGATGGCAAACATTTTTTAGGAAATTTTCAATTTAGCAGATAAAACATAGAACAAGAAAGCTAAGTAGTGCAAATTCTATTAGCAAGATAAATAGTATACTGAACACTAATAACTCAAAAAGTACAATAACCTAGAACATAAACTACTCAAACTACTCCCCCTTTTAACATCTAAAAAAGAGAAAAATATAAAGAAAAATAATGCAGTGAAACATAGAAAGACAGTATAAAATCCTCACTAAAAATAGGAAAAATAATAAACTAATAATAAGGGGGATCCAAAAAAATCATAAAACAGTAAATCAAAATCAACCCAAAGAAAAAAGAAAAATTAAAAAAAATGAGGAAACAACACTAAAAACTTTTTTTTAATCAATCTACTCCAGTAAATCAGAATTTTTCCTTAATTTTCAATTCAAAAGCCAATAAGAAGAAAACTGACAACGCTGAAATCCAAAAAAGTTGAAAAATTGATTTTCGTAACTCCTACCTCAGACACCTTACAGGTTTAAGTTCCTTTCAAACAAAAATCAAATTCAGAAGAAAGAAATTACATTTGAATAGAGATATTCTCAAGCCTCGTTCCAAAAAAATATCTAATAAAATAGTATTATAAAGGAAGGAAACAGAGATCATGATTTTCAATCTCTAGTGTTTGAAAATATTAAGTGGAATATGGATTTTTTTTAAGTTATTTAAAGAACAGAAAGGGAAGAAAGCTTATTTCTTTGTGGGCTTATTTTGTTAATTTATTTGGCGCACTTTGTGCATCTTTTAATTTTTAATATGCTTTGTGTATCTTTCCATTTTTTTGGCATCATTGTGCATCTTTTCATTTTTAGGCCCATTTTATGCAGCTTTTTATTTCTTTTGTAAGCTTGCTTCCTTTCATAATCTCTAAGGAATCTCAATTATGAAATTACATTCTAGACTTAAGAGAAAAAAAAACTCACTCTCTATAATAAGGAGGAGTAATTCATAGAACAAAGTCATACTTTATATGATAAGTGCAATCACCTGATTAAGAAAAACATAACCATGATTTAATGCTTTGAAAACACTACTCATATGTGATAGATTACTATAGGAAGATAAAATAGATTTCTATTTAAAAAAAACTAACTTTTTAATTTTGAAAATGATTTTTTTCCGAAAGGAATAATACACCATTAAAGGAGTTAGAGGAAGAGAAACAATCATTAATGTTTCTTTCCTTTAATTATTTTAGGGAGGTCAATCACTGCTTACAAGCTTCTAAACAAAAATAAGGCAAAACTCTCAGTTAAAAATCTAGGATTCTGACAAAAATAAATAGTAAATCAGTAAAAGAAGAAAGAAGGCACATAAAAAGAAATAATCAAATCGGAAAAACAACAATGACAAAAAGAAAATCTACAGAGAATAATAATAAAAAAGAAAACAGATAATCAAATCAAATAAAATAAAGGAACACTAAAAAGCAGAAACTTTAAAAATTGGTAGCCATTAAATTCATGAATTTATGTCAATCACACCTAATCTGGTCCTTAAGATACTGAATGAGTCAAAGGCCAGTGGTTTAGTAAAGATGTCAGCTAGTTGGTTTTCAGTTGTTACATGATGTAGCTCAATGTCCCTCTTAGTAACATGGTCCCGAATGAAGTGATGCCTTATGTCAATATGTTTGATTCTTGAATGTTGGATAGGATTCTTAGAGATGTAGATGGCACTAGTGTTATCACATAGAACTAAAATTGAGCCAACAGGTAAGCCTAAATCCAAGATTTATTGCTTCAACCAAAGAACTTGGGCCACACAACTTCTTAGGGCAATATACTCAGCTTCAGCAGTGAAAAGTGCAATAGAGTTTTGTTTTCTACTAGATCAGGAGACTAAAGAATGTCATATGAATTGAAAAGTTCCAGAAGTGATTTTTATATCCACCCTACACCTTATAAAATTAGAATCAGAATATCTAATAGTTTTAAATGAAGTGTTGTGTCTAGGATACCAGATTCCTAAGTTTGGGGTCCCTAAGAGATATCTAAGGATTCTCTTAACTGCAGTCAGGTGGGATTCTTCATGATAAACTTAAAATCTAGCACAGAGACAAACACTAAATATTATATCAGATCGGCTAGCGGTCAAGTGAAGCAGTGATCCAATTATTTATCTATACTTCTTTTGATCAATGGACTTTTCAATTGAATCCTTATCTAACTGGATACTGGAGCTCATGGGAGTGCTTATTGGCTTGGCTTATCCATTTCATATTTCTTCAAAATATCTTTAGTGTACTTTGATTGATTAAGAAAAGTTCCATCATCCAATTACCTTATACTAAAACCCAAAATATAGGATAATTCTCCCATCATACTCATCTCAAACTTCTTACTCATTATTTTAGAGAAATCATCACATAATTTTTGATCAGAAGATATAATAAGTATATCATTAATATAGATCTGGACAATGAGTAAATCATCTCCTACTTTCCTTAGAAAAAGGGTGGTGTCTACGCTCCTCCTAAGAAACTTCCTTTCTAGTAGGAATGTGCTAAGCCTCTCATACCAAGCTCTGTGTACCTATTTTAATCCATACAAGGCCTTTTTTAATTTGTAAGTATGATTTGGATATTGGGAACTCTCAAAACTTGGGGGTTGCTCTACAAAGACATCTTCTTTTATTACTCTATTTAAAAATGCACTCTTGACATCCATTTGAAAAAGCTTAAATCCTTTATAACATGCAAAGGCTAGTAGTACTCTAATGGCTTCCAATCTATCTACAGGGGCAAAGGTTTTCTCAAAATTAATTCCTTCTATTTGGTTGTACCCCTTAGCCACCAATCGTATCTTATTCCAAACCACCACACCATAATCATTCATTTTATTCTTAAAGACCCATTTAGTTCCTACTACACTTTGATTCTTAGGTCTTTCAACTAACTCCCAAACATCATTCCTTACAAATTGATTAAGTTCTTCTTGAATAACTAAGATCCAAAATTCATCAGAATGAACTTGACTGATGTTGGTGGGTTCAGTCATTGAGATAAAGGAAAAATGGTTACTTCCTTCCTAAGTCTATGCCTAGTTCAACACCTTCAAAAGGGTCTCCTAAGATAAGTTCTTTAGGATGATTCAAAGAATATCTCCATTCTCTAGGCAATGTGTTTTGACGTTCTACCCTTTCCTCTAGATTTGCATTCTCTAATCCTTGGGTAATCTCTCCTAATACATCAGTATTTTGAGGCTCAACCCTTTTCTCATGATGTATAGTTTCTACTCCTTGGGTAGTCTCTCCTAATTCATCTTCTTCCTCAGTTATAGATTTGTTAGGATCATATTCATCAAACACTACATGAGTAGTCTCCTCCACCACCAATGTCCTCTTGTTAAACACCCTAAAGGATTTCCCAACACTTGAATATCCTAAGAACAGTTCTTCATTAGATTTTGGGTCAAATTTTCTTGAGGATGACTTCCCATTGTTAAGAATGAAGACCTCACATCCAAAGATATGGAGGTGAGACAGGTTTGGGGTTTTACCCTTAATGATCTCATAGGGTATCTTATTCAGATTGGATCTAACATTAACACTATTCAATACATAACAGGCTATATTTACCACTTCTACCCAAAATTATTTTGGAAGTGAATACTTAGCAAGCATGGCTCTAGCGGCTTCCACTAAGGTTGTATTCTTTCGTTTAGCTATCATGTTCTGCTGAGGGGTCCTAGGAGCCAAAAAGTTGTGGCTAATCCCTTGCTCCTCACAGAAAGTTCTAAATTTTACATTTTCAAACTCTCCACCATGATCACTATGGATGGTCAAGATCTGACAACCTAACTTCTTTTGAATCCAACTGGAGAAAGATTTAAATTCATCAAATGACTCAGTTTTATGTGACAAAAATCTAATCCAAGTGAACCTTGAGTAGTCATCGACAATCACAAATCCATAGACTTTTTCCCCTAAGCTGGCAGTATTAATGGGTCCAAATAAATCCATGTGAAGGACTTCTAAAAGTCTAGAGGTGTTGATATCCTTAATGGAGTGGAAAGATTATTTAACTTGTTTCCCTAGCTGATAGACATCACATAGGTGATCCTTAGTGAACTTAAGCTTCGGGACACCTCTAACTAAGTCCTTTTCGGTGACTCTTTTTAGGGTTTTCGTGCTGGCATGACATAACCTCCTATGCCACATCCAAGACTCATCAGCAATAATTTTTAGGCAAAATAAAGCAGCATATTCAATGTTATTTAAATCAAGCATATAAATGTTGTTGATCCTTTTTCCCTACAAAATATTATTATTATTTAAGCTGATAATATAAGTGTTTGCCAAAAACATTATGCTGAACCCTTTGTCACAGAGTTGACTGATGTTGAGCAAGTTGTGTTTAAGTCCATCTATAAGTAAAACATTTTCAATTAAAAGGTTCTTGGAGTTTTTGATTATACCTATGCCCACCACTTTCCTGGTGGTGTTGTCTCCTAGAGTGACCTTACCTCCAACCCTAGCCTCCAGCGAAATGAATTTATTGGCATCTCTAGTCATATGTCTTGAACATCCACTATCTAGGTACCACATGCTCTCACGAGGTCTTGTGTAAGAGCATCCCTACAAAATTATCAAATGTCAGATTTAGGAACCCTAGCAAGTTTCAGTTCCTTCTTATTGAAAGAAGAATGCAATGCATGTGTGTTATGTTATGAGTCATGCAATTGGGCCTCCACACCCAATGTGTACTATGGTGAACAGTACAGGTGTGAGAGATATGTCCTAACATGCCACATGAGAAATATCTAATACCAGAAAAAGGGTTAACTAATCTACATGCGTGATAGTGCCTCTTTCTAGGTTTGGATGATGCATACTTTGATGATTTTGAATGAAACTCTTTAAGTGATGGAGGTTGTTTATTTTTTATAAGAGCAATTAATCTAGCATCAAAGAATTTATTTGAACTATCAAGAATTAAATTTTCCACTCTTAATACATGCCCCTTACTCTCATCATTGAATGCATGAGTTTCTAATTACTTAAATGTAACTTCTAATTCATCATGCGATGCTTTCAATGAATCATGCTTAATAGTCAAATCAAAATACTTTTTATTTAACTCATCAAACTCATCAAGTAATGACATGTGATTGCTATCGAGTGTAGAATGATTCTTAAGTAAAACATCATACTCTTTTTGTAGGTTTAGGAGTTCCAATTTCAAACTAGCATGTATTTTCTTAAGTTTCTTATATGATGAATGAATTTTCTCTGAAACCTCAAGAAATTAATTGTAGGTTAGTTCGCATACCTCTTCTTGGTCAGTGTTACCAAGAAGATCATAAGACATCAAACACAAGTTAGTAGTCTCCTCTTCAACTTCTGTCTCGAAGGAGTCAGATGCAGAATTCGCCCAAAAGGCCTTTTAGATCTTCTTCTTATCGTAGTTGAACTTTGGTTTTTCCTCATCCTTCCCCTTACTTTTGTGAGTTTTAATTGTAGGGTAATCAAACTTCAAATGCCCAGGCTTCCTATATTAAAATAACATCACAAGAACCTTTAAAAATCTTACCAGATTTACTTTTGTTCCACTTCTGATGATGCTTTTGTTTCTTCCTTAAGAAGTTCTTGAATCCTGATGTTTAAGGCCATGCCATCAATATCAGATCCTGAAGAGCCATAACTAGAATTATTAGCCTTCAAGGCTACAATCTTCTCTTTCTTCTTTTCACCTGCATCAAGCTGCCTTTGGTTCACTCCTTGCTCGTAAGCAATGAGTGATCCAAGTAATCTATCAATAGAATAAGTGTTTAAATCCATAGATTCAGTGATCGTAGTTATCTTAACATCATAGGAAGAAGGAAAACATCTCAAAATTTTGTTAACTTTTTCATAGTTGGTTAGCTCTCTTCCTAAAGCATGCAGGGAAGTAACAATCTGTGTAAACCTAGTATACATCTCAGAAATTGATTCACTAAGTTTCATGCAAAAAAGTTCATAGTCATGAAGCAAAATTTTCAACCAAGGTTGTTTAACTTCAGTTGTGCCTTCATATGTAATGCATAGTCTATCCCAAATTTCTTTACCAGTAGTACAAGTTGAGACACGTATGTAATCCTTAGATTTTAATGCACAGTAAAAATAGTTTAAGCATTTTGCATTAAGTTGTGCTAAATCACGATCATCAAGAGTCCATTTAGTAAAAGGAAGTTCAGTTTTAACAAGTCTAAATAGTGCATCATAGCTATCTTTAACAAGCATCCACATGTGATAATCTATAAATTGTAAAAAGGTCGACCTGTAGTTTTCTAAAAGTCAAAAGGTATGTTGTCGAATAAAGATGGTAACGTAATAGAATATCCTTCCGTGGTGTTTCTATTTCTAAAGTTAGCCATGGATCAAATTCAAAAGTTTTTCAAAACTTAATTTTATGAATACCGCTTTAATACCACTTGAAAGTTTATTAGGGATGTTAAGCCCTTACGAACTAGCCCGACGCTAACCAAGAGGAGGGGTGAATTGGTAATTTTAAAAATTCTATAGCAAAGTGATTTTGAAAACCTTCTTGAATATTTTAAAAAAATTATAATAGCATAAATCAAACCCAGATTCCACCCAAGTAGTTAATTGCAATAAAAATAAAATACAAAAAATAATAAAATAGAACACACCAGATTTTATAGTGGCTTAGTCAACTTGACCTACATCCACTCCTCGGAGCCTCCCCTCTAGGTATTGCACTAAAACTCAATGACTCTCCTTCTACTCTCATAGCAAGGTAGAGAAGCCATTACAAAACTGCTTTTCACCAACCCAGTGAGGCAGAGAACCTAGACTCCTTTTACTTCCTCTTGAAGCAGGCAGAGAACCTTACCTTCTTTCACTTCTTCCTGAAGCAGGCAATGAACCTTGACTCCTTTTGCTTCCTCCTAAAGCAAGCAGAGAACTTTAATCATCGAGCTGACAACCTTCCCTCAGAGACACGGGGATAAGGGATGACAACTGGAGATGGTGACTCATATCCTTACTTAGAGTAACCTTTATGAATACCTCACAAACTTCCCCTCACAAGATTCTCTCTCTCTCTCCCAAGCTCTCCCTCTCCCTCTTAAGAATCTCTTAGGGGAGGATGGCTGCAAAAGATCTCAATAAGAGAATACAAGAGATCTTAAATACAAGGGCTCAAAAATTGCCCTAAATTATAACTTGTCGTCAAAGATCATCCAGGATGAGTGGTCGATCATCCTGTATGATTAGGTCAAAAACACACATATCAGCCTACACTATCTAATTCTTCTAAACGATTAGAAAATAATATGTGTTCTAATCGTTTAGGATGATCTTGCAATCATCCTAGCTAATTAGTTAAAATCAAGAATATCATCCAACAAATAGTTTGGGTCATCACGAAGAAAAGCCTAGACGGTCTAAAGAAAATGACTTGATCATCCTGGATGATATTTCTATTGCCCTGTATGATTAGTTCAAAAACCAGCATTATTGTCCAGCACATAGTTCGGGTGATCCAGCATAACTTATGCTGGATAATTTCAAAATAATAGATCATCTAGGATGATGGTATATTATCCTGTATGATTAGTAAAAATAAGGGCATATCATCTGGCATATAGTTTGGGTCATCCAGGTGTAACACACTAGATTGTAAGGATTTATAGTGGATCATCCAGGATTATCTTGCGATCATCCAAGACATTGTGATCGATTTATCAATCCTTAATTATTTTCCTTAATTATTTGACTATTTTAGGCATGATTATAATGAATCATCTAGTATGATACACGTATCGTCCAGGATGATTAGACCAAAATATTAAAAATAAAAACATGCCTAACTTAGTCTAGCAGTTGAGTTTTTTTAATTTAAGCATATCGTCCTATATGATGGGAGGATCGTCTAGGATGATCAGCTTAATCAGATCGACTTAATATGGTTGCCCTAATTAGGGTTTCTTTTTTCATTGAATTATCCAGGATGATATAACTATCATTCATGATGATATAAACAAAAATAGCACAGAAACTCTAACTCACACAAAATCTCCCCCAAAGTGTGTGTGTGCAAGGTTACTTAGTTTAGAGATCCATTACATTACATTTGACTCAAGAAAGGGAAAATTTACATTTGAACACACACAGACCCGATCTTGAGCTAACTTGATTTGCACTTGATCTTCAAGACCTAAAAGGCTAGGCAATCAAACAGAAATAGAAATGTTTGTTATCATCAAAATCATAATCATTGAATCCATATTTGCAACACCTCAGTGCTATAGTGTTAGCTCTACTGCAGGGTTGGATAATGTGGCACAATTATTGCTTGAATCAGTGCATCTACTCTTTAGGTTAAAGCACCTATTAGAAGTTGTAACCGCTCCACCATGGTGTCATAAAATTTGAGCACTATGGTGCTTGAAACGACAATCTGGTGCTACAGGATTTAAGGCTGGCGCTTCTATATGAATTATTTTTAGACACCGAAAGATGTGTTGATGATTTTGAGCGCAATAGCACTGTGATGTGCTATGATGCTAAAATTTATGATGCCACGGTGCTTGCAAATGAAGAAAGTCAGTGTTGCCACATTGAATTTGGCACTTTGGCGTTGATCGATATGGTGTTGTAGCAGTATTCTTATCGGCACTATCCAACACTTATAATTTTTACTTTTTCCTGTATAATTCTTATATAAACATAACAAAAATAATTCATTTTTTCTGAATTTTACATAACAAAAATAATACATAATTTATACCTATCTCATGTCTAGTTAAATATCTTAATTTTAGGCTAATGATATAAACACATAGCGAGTACTAATGTAGACTCTTATGCCTTAAATTAGTTTACAAATATTTTAATTTAATGCATACAATGGCCATGCATGAAGTTAATTTCTAGTGTGATATATTATCTTGACAGAGCAATATTGGAATAAATAGAAGTAATGAAATAAAAGGTTTACATATCTAGATATAAGATGTTTAACTTTCCATGTTTTATGGAGAAATTTTAACAGTTGGAAGGCCAAAAACCTTTCTTTTCACTCCTAATAGCTTGATAGAGATCTACGGATGCATATGCTCTAATCCCCATATAAAAAATAAGGGCCTCAATAGAAAAACTATCTTATTTTTCATTCATTAGTCTAGTACACTTTATTTACATTAGTATGTTTTTAATCTTGCAAGCCTCTACTAAGTGGAAAAACTAAAAAAATTATCATTTTTATTCAGTAGGATATCTCATGCAACTATATTAGATAGTAATTATTTAATTATAATTAAGCAGAATACTTCCTGATGGTTCGACGCTCTTCTCAATCCCTTTATCACTTGATTGGCATTTATACTTATGTATCTAATGGGCTTTTATTATTTTTATATCAAGATAAACCTAAGCATATTAAAAAGTGCATGCTAGCTCTATGCGTTGCGACTATTAGCCAGTCCCCGCACTAATTTTTGGTGTCATTGCTAGGGAAGTAACATACCTATTATAATTTTAAACTATATTATTGAACAAGTTGCATAGTTAGACCTAGTTATATCCTGTATCTTTATTTTATTGTTCTTATTTATACTTTCAAAAAAAGGAAAAAATTATTGATTAATTATTTTTGTATTTTACTTTTTTGTTGCATTGTTGCTGCATGCTTAGTAGATTTAGTAAGGAGGTCATATTTTTTAATTTTGAGATAGAAAAGACCCTAACAAAAATTATTCACTCTAAATTAGTTCAATATCATGACCAGCCTAGACCTCTTAGAGAGTATGCTAATCCTGTAGAAAAGGAATCTATTAGAGTATCAACATATTTACTATTCAGGGAAATAACTTTGAATTAAAATCTGACATAATTCAAATGGTTCAAAATTATCAATTTGGGTGAACTCCTGTCAAGGATCTCAACATACACTTAGCTAGCTTTTTAGAAATCTATGCAATATTTAAGTATAATGGTGTCAACGATGATGTTAAAAGATTTAGATTGTTTCATTTTTTCTAAGGGACAAAGCTATAATGTGGTTGAATTCCTTTCCCCCAAGCTTTATAACCACTTAGATTAAGTTGGCACATAAAGTTCTAGCTAAGCATTTCCCACTTTCAAGAACTGCCCAGATTATGAATAATATTTAATCTTTTTCCCAATTTGAAGGAGTGCAAATTTATGAAAGTTGGGATAGATTTAAGAAAATGCTTAGGAAATGTCCTCATCATGCTTAACCTAATTGATTGGTTATTCATACTTTTTATAATGTATAGGTAGGATCCATTTGGTCGATCATAGATGTAAAAGTTGGAGAATCTTTAATATCTTTCTTGTGATATTTATCCTTATTAATTATGTTGTATCTCTTCTTATATAAATGAAATGAACAAAAGTTTGCTTTTTATGTTATCAGTGTCTGGCAAAATCTCTAAGTTTTTGGCTAATGATGTAAACACATTGCAGGTACTAATATAGACTCTTATGTATTGAATTAGTTTACAAATGCTTTCAATATCTTGTCTTCTTAATTTAATGCATACAATGGCTATATGTGTAGTTAATATCTTGTGTGATATATTCCCTCGATGGAGGAATATTGTTGGTATACCTAGACATAGGATGCTAAACTTTTTTAGGTTTTATGGAGAAATTGTAAATGTAGGAAGGCCATAAACTTTCCCTTTCACACCTAAAAGCCCGATAGAGATCTAGGGATATGTATGCTTTGATCCACATTTAAAAATTAAGATTCTCATTAGAAAAACAATATTCTTTTGCGATCATTAGTTAAAAAATATTTTATTATATTGGTATCTTTTTATCTTTCCCCACGTAGTAGGACAAAGGCTTGATGTTATTGTTGTTGTTGTTGTTATGGTATCTTTTTTTCTTGCAAGTCCTCATTAAGTGGCAAAAACACAAAGAATCATTTTTTATTTAATAGGATATCTCATGCAACTATATTGGACAGTAGTAGATTAATTGTAATTAAGCATAACACTTCTTCATTGGATTGATAGTTTTTTCTATCATTTTATTACTTGATTGGCAATGTATCTAATGGACTTTCATTATTTTTATATCAAAGAAAACTTAAGCATATTAAAAATTGCATGCTAGCTCAGTTTGAGCGACCATTAGCTATGCCCCACATCACCCGACTATAGTTCTTCGAACCTCAGTCGTCCATATAACCTCCATCAAACATCGAGTATAGTCCTCCATGACATCTGTCACCCAACTACTGTCCAATCGACCAAATAAGCAGGCTAATGTTCTCTTGAGAACTGTTCTTATGTCATTAGATTATTCCAACTTATACAATGTAATATATATATATATACACACACACACACCAAATTGAGCTATCACCTACCCCAAGGAAGGATATCATTTATTATCAATGAAAAACACTCATAGAATCATTTAACTATGCTAGGCCCCATGGTTTTTCCCATTTCAAGGATTTTACATAAAAATTCTATGATCTCTTATGATTGCTACACCCTTCTCTCTCATCTGTGTATGTAATAAATTTTCATATAAAGTTAGGACGCTAAACTACACAAATGTTTTGGCATCCAACAATAATACATAATCTTCTTATTTTGAAAGAGTTTACTTTATTATCAATACAATTAGATAATTCTTTCTCAATATAAGTTATTAAGAATATTTGACTTTGTCCCCAATTTTGATCTCGCATTACGTACAAAGGGATCTAAAGTATTCAGTGATGCTTCACTAAAAGGATTGGCATGTTCTAATGTAGCATAGGAAAGTCATAGCATATGCTTTTAAGCAGTTAAAATTGCATGATAAAAATTATCCAGCATATTATTTAAAGCTTACTATTATTAATGAAAAAAAATGTATACTACAACTATAATAATTTTTTAAGTAAATAGTATCTAAATCTAATTTTTGTGCTGGAAAGAAAAAAATATGAATCATAATTAAAGTAGTGCAACAACACCAAATATTAAATATAGTTCTACAAGACCTATAAATGCTCTATAAATGATAAAAAAGGCAGGAAAGCCCCTAAATTGGGCATAAATAATGGTGAACTAGTCCCTCTAGTCGCTGGTCACTATTGCCACCAACGATGCTGGCACACACTCTTGTAATAATTTTTTAGATACTTTATTTATGAAAAATTAGTAAAAACGTATAAATTAAAAAAGTGATCCAAAAAATTAAATAAAATCCCATAATATTCTTTAAAATTTTGAAACATTTCTCACTCCCTTATTCATGATCCTACAAAATGTTTAAGTCGGGCCTAGGAGGGATAATGAATTTATCTTTTATTGATTTTTTGCTTAAAGAGCCTTAACTAAATAAGAGGCATATGTGGGAGCATAAGTAGATTATCAGAATCCTAACGATGACACTCTGATCCTCCAATGAAAATAAAGTTGATCGCCATTATTTTAACATACAAAATATGAGAAAAAATTTAAGATGTTCATAAACCATATAATAAAGACTTAGTCATTGTTTAAAATAAGGGGTTAAGGAAAGTTGTTTGATGCTTATAATCAATTGAACGAGGTTCTAGTCATCCTCCAAAAGACTTTAATTTCAACCTTGAGTACTTAAACAATGTAGATTATTTGGTTCCTTAATTAAACTAAAGAAATTTCCAACTATACCACCAAATGCATGATTTTTGTACATTTGGATTAAGAATAATGCATTTTTGTTATTGTTGGGTTTGTGTCATCTAGGTGGTTTATAAGTATGCTAAAAATTTAGTTTACATTTTCTTGAAATTGATTATGAAAGTTTCTCTTTCGAACATTTGAATGCTTTGAGACCTGATTACTGTATTAAAATTATATTTTTGTCCAATGATTTATCTGTGATATATGAGCATCAAACATACTTAATGCCCCATTTCTTATTTAGAAAAAAAACGATTCACACCATTTCTTATAAGAAAACAAAAACAACTCAAACTTTTAGTATCATCTAACAATTATTAATTACTCAAGTATTTCATAAAAGAAGTTATAGTTTGACCCAAACAATATTTCCCCACATAGACATGCTTATTGACTCTTTGGAGATACTAAGATAACCATGGAAAGACTATTCATGATAAGTAGAAACTAAACATAAATCATTTTTTCTAGTTAATGTTATACCAAAAGCTTCTTCCACATCTAATTCCTCAGGACTCCTACCTTCTGGAAGCTCTCAATTGAAGTAGAAGAGCAGTTGCGCAAGCCAAAGCTCCATGCTTACTAATGTAAAAGAAACCTCTAGACAAATCCTTCTTCCACCACCAAAAGGAATATACTCAAAGTTTGCTAATCAAAAATCTATTATTTTTTCTTCAAATCTCTCCGATCAAAAAATCTCAGGATCTTCCCAATATTTTGGATCTCTCATCATGGCCATGCATTAATCACAACCTGACTTTCGACTGGTATTGTAAAGCCACCTAATTCAACTGTCTCACGACATAATCTAGGCAGCAGAAGAGGGGCAGTAGGATGTAATCTAAGAGTTTCTTTGATAACTTTATTTAGGTATGGAAGCTTGCTTTTGTCTCCCTCTTCTACTATTCTCTTTCCATTTAGGACTTTCCATACCTCTAATTGAGCTTTTTGCATAACCTTAGGATGTAAAATGAGCTCTATAATAGCCCATATAATTCTAGCAGATGTGGTGTCAGATCCTGCAAGAAATAAATCCTAGGATATTTAAAAATGAATAGTTAGCTAAATACAAAACTTAAATTTAAGTTATGTTCACTCCTTATAAAAATTGAGATAAAATATTATATTTTTAGTCATTTGTTTTTAAGATAGTGTGAATTTTATCATGTTTACTCATAATTTTTTTGAGGTAATAATTATTAGTTGTGATTATAATCAAATACTGCTAAATAATTGATCACATTTGAGTCAACACAGTGTCATTTCTTATAAAAAAATAGAAGATGATGCAAATTGGAAGAGTTAAGAAATTAAAGAATAAGTAATGAGCATTGAATTAAGAGAACAAATAAAAAAACAAGCATTTTCATTTTTTTAATTAACTTTATTTTTAAATTTTAAATTTAATTTTTTTAATTAAATTTTGTTTATTGGTTTAATATTGAAGTCTAAATGAATAAAATAAATAAAATAACCTTTTCAAAATCTTTTTACTTTACGGGTGTATTAAACATATCCTTTCCCAATTTTAGAGATTTAAGCTTTGTTTGGAAAAACTTTTTTTATTGCTTTTTAAAACAGCTTTGTAGTTCAAAAATTTCAAGTTCAAAATTTTTTTTTCTAGAAAGCTGCTTTAGAAAGCAATAAGAAAGCCGTCCGAAACCAAAGCCTTAATGAGCATAATTTAGAACTTTGATCGTGTAGGATATTATGATGTAAATTACATTTGAATATGCTCGAAACATATTGGATTTGCTTTGAGATTAATACCTATATATAGGAAGAATATATATTGCACTAATCCCAAAATAAATCAAATAACTTTTTGGCATATCTTAATAAATATTTTATATCATAATATTCCAAGACATTATTTTTCATTGAAGCACTTACTATTACGACAGCTTTGACATTTTCCATCATCAGAGATAAATCCATCTCTCCATTTCTCTTAATTCTCAAAAGAACATCAACCAAATCTTCATTCATATCTTCTCAATCCAACTTCTTCCCCTCATGCTCCTACATTATCTCATTCAAAACACCATCCATTTCCTTATGAACTTGCTCCATCCCATGCCTCAATCCACTTATCTCACCAATGAAACTCCACGAAGGAATCATATTAACCACATTGAATCCCTAGAGATACTCTAACGTCTTCTTCATTATCAACAAAAACCCCTTTTGTTGTGCACTTCCTTTCCCAAATGCTGCCCTTGCAATTGTCACATTTAAAAGCGATAAAAGCATCTCTGACAAATTCACAGGTGATCTCTTCGCAATCATAATATTCTCCACAAGATTATTTCCTTCTTCTTCTCTTATAAATTTAAAAGACATAACTCGCTTTAAGCTAAAAAATTCAACAGTACAAATTTTATGTAGTTTTGACCATGTTTTTCCATAAGGTGCAAAGCCTATGTAGCAAAGTTGTAAAGGATTATATTGCCTGCCAATAACTTAGGCCTTGAAGCAAATTTGAGGTCATGGATTTTGAAAATATCATGAATGAATTCACTAGATGTGATGACTATGATATTGATCTAACCGAGCTTGAGGTGGAAGAGAGGGCTGTAGACTTTAGCAAGGTTTTGAAGCCAATGGTGTCGGTGCTCGCCAAATAGTTGGTGAAAGTTTCCAATGATTGGGAGCTTCCATGGACCTGGAGAGATGTTACTAGGATTGGAGGTTTTTTTAAGTGGGAGCTTTTTAAAGAGGAGAATTAGGAGGATAGTGCAGAGGATGGAAGGAAGAAGGATGGAGAGAATTTGTGTTTCCATGGCTCAAATGATATTGGATGGATTGATTGTTTGTAGGGCGGCCTTTTTATACTTCTTATTTTACTTTCTTTTGTATATATATATATATATATATATAAAGATTTCTAGCGGACCACAACATTTACTTTCTATGAAGTTAGATGTCAACCTTTATGGAGACATTAGTTTTATTATAATCTAAACTTAATAACTAAGTTGTGATCACTAATGAATTAGAGACGAATTAATTAATAAGTTAATTGCTGCTAAACAAAGCAAGTTTTTTAAATTTTTGTATACAATCTAAGCTTTTTTGACTAAATCATTGAAAAATTGCTTTCATAAAACAAAACTACATTTATATTGTGCAGCTGGCCATAGAAAAGATCAATATATATAGAGAAAAATTCTAAGTAAAAGATAAAAGTTAATTCAACCCAAGATATTGATCCTCCATAAAATATGTACAATGACTAATAAAAAAACTTAATCAATATTATTATGTCATAACTTAATTATGATGATAAATTTAAGTGAATTCTATCAAAATTTTATTTATTTTAATTTAAGTGTTATATTTTTATTATATATGAATATATTTTATTTAGTAAATGTATGCTATTTAAGAGGCCATTTGGGAGACTATTTTATTTTATTTTTATTATCATGATGCCAAATTGAATTTTGGGCACTCCAATTGCCGTTTGGACTCAACAAACTTGCTTGACCTAACAAACTAGTTTATTGGGATGGATAGAAAAAAATTATGTTATTGAATCCTCACCAAAAAATAATCAAGATGGGCTATAAGACCATTGAAAATACTTTAAAATGAGTTAAATATATAAATCATTTATATATTGCATTCCTATGATACATCACCAAAAATGAACTTAATCAGGAACAAATCTTGAGGCATATTTGAATTAGAAACTTTCAAAATTAAATTTGGGACCATCGGAACTCCAATTTAGCAAACTTATAGTCAAACTAGATGTCTCGAGGAGATGAGCCCAACGACACCAAAATTATTCCACTCTGAGCCTAAATGGGCCCATATCAATGATTTGAAGCATAGTTGAAAAATTCATAGCACTAATTGAAAAACCAAATAATTTCTAAATATGACATGCTTATAGTCGAATCAAGCATCTCAATGAGGTGAATCCCACGAAACCTAACTCATTATTCCAAGATCATTTAGGTGTATAAATGATCTACGATTGAGGGAAATAATATAGGTCATTCGATGGAGTGCTCTTGAATTTCTTTATATTTATAGGACATGTTACTCTCAAAAAATATAAATAGCCCCCCACCTTCACATAAATGAAGAGAGGGCTTAAACCTTAGCTGAGAGATCCAAGATAGCTCTAAAGCTTGAAGAATCCTGAAGGTCCACCTAAGCACCATCACCGACAGATCCATGCCGCCCAGCCACTGCCGCTAAACCTTTATTGGACAATCATTGCCAGGTCTCTACTCGGCCACTAGTATCGGACCTCTGTCTGATCACCACCATCGAATATTTATCCATCAACCTTTACTTCCAAGCCATCTCTTGACTGTTAGCACCAAGCATCAATTGCCTGACTACTGCCCCCTCGACCATTACTGCCAAACTACTACCCCTTTGACTACCATCACCCAACTACCATTCCATCTATCTTCATCACCTAACTACTGTCCCTCCAACCTTCGTAGCCTGACTATGATCTTTTTGGTCATCGTCACTCGACTATGATCCCTCAGAGCACCATCGTCCAACCAAAGCCCCTCTGAACACCATTGCCCGACTACAATCCCTTAGGCTTCAATGGTCTGACTACGGTTGTATTAACAAAAAGTTTATTGTAATTAATTAATTAAAATTTTGAAATGTTGAATTGTAACATTGTGGCACTATGCTAGAGAGTGTAGTTGTGCTTTGTTTTATGTTTTGTGAACCTTTATCTCCTTCGAACATATCATCTTTTTTTCTTTTAATGTTTGCAGAGTGCATTTTATAACTTGAATAAAATAACTATTATAGAGATAAGAACTAGAAAATAAAAACTACATAGTAATCCTCTACTAACAAAAGAAAAGAGAGAGGATAAACTAATGAAAGGGAATATGCAATTAAGATAAAGCATGGCACTAACAATGGCCACTAATAAAAGTAAGAAATAACCTTTATCTCCTTCCAACATATTCTTTATATATATAACAAGAGGGGAGATAAAGAGAGGAAAGAGAAGTTGTTTCAGGGCTTTTTCATATGTTGCTTCTATTACAAGAATTATTTTGATCATTGAAACTGACCTCTAGTCTACGTTTATTTTCATGGATTTCAATTTCATTGATTTTATCTCTCTTAAATCTACAAATTTTTTTTTTTTTAATTTAGCAAGTTTTCGGAATATAACTTATGATATGTTATAGATAAAATTAATTTGAACATTTTGATTTGATCATACTGCATTTTTAGTAGTTAAATTTATAGATATGAATTTCTATAAAAAGTGAATAGTGATTCGACATGCATAAAATGATAAAAAGCAGCTTTCACTAATTTATATGTCACAAGATTTTACTAGGGTTTTAACAAGATAGGGGAGCTCAATTATTTCAATGAGGCACCAAAAGGAGATCTAATATGAAACTTTGAAGAATGAATAGATAGAGATTGATACTGAAATGAAACACTATAAAAATAAGATATACAAGATACAAGATATATAAGATATAATATATACAAGATACATGGTACAAGACTTACAACACATGATATATAATATGATTGATTGGTGATGAGATTAATTGATTGATGAAATTGAGTGACCGATGAGATTGATTTACTAATGAGATTGATTGACTGATTAAATGATATAAGAAATTTGGCTGATATGTAGTAAGAATGATATGGCACTCATACGAATACATAATGTATGACTAAAGACACATGATATATGATACATATGATAAGATTGATTCACTTGATATAGAAGTGATAAGAATTTATATGATAGATTATTATTTTTATGGATATGATTTCTTATATGTTATTTCTATTTTATGCATTGATTTTAGTTGTAAATTTTGGTGACTTGTTGGGCTTTTGTGCCCATTATGTAATTTCTGTCATGCTTTCAGGTATGGGTAAGGAACCAATTATATGAGATTAATCAAGGCAACAAGTTTAGTTTTTCAATCTATTTTTATTAGTCATTCATATTATATTCTTGATGTATTTTATTGATTGGTTTTTTTTGTTAATTATAATGGCTATTGTATATGTTATTTTTGCTTTGGGATCTATGGGTAGATGTTAGAAGAATAATAACGTATTAATGTTTTCCTATTTAAGGGTGAAGTTGAGAGATGGTAGATAGGATTAAAATAGGAGAAATTCTTAGGAAAGATGAATGCAGAGATTACTTGAGCAGAGTTTCTTATTATCTTCGATGATAGTTTGTGCCCCCATCAAAATTAATTTTTGGGCAACTATGTCATAATTTACTCTCACCACAAAAAAAAAAATTACTACAATATTATTAAGACACATTTAGTTAAATATGGTAAGAAAATCTATTACGTCAAATTTATTTGGTGTAAAATATAATCATGTGTTCTTCTTAATCCTTCTCTCTTTAAAGATCGATTAAAATATCATGCAACATTCACAAGCTAGGTAAAGTTGCTACAATTTCTTCCTTCATATCAAACATATAGGGGCCTTCATGACTTCATCCTCCTGATTGAACGATGTTTCTTCCTCCACTAGATGGCTAGCTAGGTCTACCGCTTTTATGGAAAGATTTTATTCGTTTAATTGACTTTCCATATCTAATTTTAACATTAATTAGGATATCTAATTATGCTAATAATTGGGAGATCTAATTATGGCATTAATGATTATGTTTTCCTTATTATTTTTTAGTCAAATCTATATAATGAGATTTGAGGTTTGCTATAATTAGAGCATGAGTGTAATTATAACCATGTTTCTCCACAATAATGAAATCATCCTCTCCTTGTGGATGTAGGAAATTCTTCATTGAATCACATAAATCAAATCGTGTTCATTAACTTTGGTTGTGAGATTTTTTGTTTTTATGTTGCTTATTTGCACAAAAATTGGCATCAAAGATGGATTTTGGTGCTATTTTTGATGAAATTTTTGAAATCTTTATTTCTTCCTAGAAAAGGAACTGTACATAAGGAAGTAGATGTGCTCAGTTGGATTGAGAAGAGCGAAGAAGTAGGTTGCAGCACGGACGTATGCGGGCGCACATGTAAGGGTGAACAGCACTCAATCGGAGCATTTGCGTAGTATACGTGAGAGCTATTTTATTACATCTCAAGCTTTGTCTAACGAATACTCTCTATTAAAGATGCTATTTTATTCTCTTCTTAGTTTAGTGCATAGTGGGATTCATAGGTTCTTCTAATCTAAGGGAGATAGGCTCAATGGGTTATTCAACACACTCATAGATCATGCAATCACCTGGTTGGTATAAAGGAAACATTAGGAGAGGAGATATCATACATGAAGCATACAGAGAAGGAAAAAAGGGACTTTACTAATGTGACATAGACATGTTTAATTTATTGTCTCCCAAGAATAAATAGCTTATCCAATGATAAGGTATACAATGATTTACTCATATCGTGAGCCTTTGATCTTAGATCTACAAAGGACATACTATACTCTCAGTATTAACACCCTCGACTTAGCTAAACAAAGATAGCGTAAGTACATATAACTTAAATCCCACTAAGGGTCTAAGCAGCCTCGACTTGGATTTACCACCCTGCTCAGAAAGGGGTATTAGCTAAAACTCCACCTAATATCTCATTTCCATACATTCTGATCTTAGAATAAAATAAGAGTGGTGGAAATCATACAGTTCTAATGCATAATCATTGTAAACACTTAAATCATCCCAAAATATATAATAAATGAAAGGCCAACAATGTAGCTGGGTTCTGCAATACACAACAGGAAAAGAGAAAAATTATAACTGAGCTCTACCATAACTACAACTCTATCTAAAACTATTCAAAAATGAAATGGCATATGGAGTCGTGATCAATCATCACATGTTTGTCCTCCTACCTTCTGAAATACCCACATACCTACATGGCTTTCATAACTAAAATTACATATGAAAAAAAGTACACGGACTCCCTATAAAGCAGATGTTAGCACAATTATAATAAAATAATCATATATATACTTCTAGATCTAGTTCTTAGGATGACATTCCCAAGGGCTTAACAATCCTCGGAGTACCTGTTAGAGCGATTATTGCAGGGGCATGGGCATATATTTCAAAAATTATTTGCATTGAGATTATATGTATTACTATATATCTCTTTTTTTATCAAAAAGTTCTTTTTAATAATGAAAATTAAAAATATCATATAGTTTGAATAATCAAGACTTAATTTGAGCTTTCCAAATTCATAAAATAAATATTCTACTTTTTAAATACTTAAAATTTTTTAAAATTTATTTAATATTTTTTTATAATTTTTACCCCCTTTGATGATAATTATTAAAATATATATCTTATTAATTCTAAAAATTACTTAAATATTTATGAATGTATTTTAACTTTTAATTACTAACTTAACATGCCTAATGAATTTAGCTTATAAATACTTTAACATTTAAAATTATTTAATTTAAAATTTCAATTTACAAATATCAAGCCCAAATTTCAAAATATTCAAAATCAAGTATTTACTACATACAATCTTTTTAGATTTATTATTAAGTACGCTCCTTTTGCTTTTTTAATTAATGATAAACTCCATTTAAAAATTTCTCCTTCCATGTAAGAAACTCCTTTGTTATTTTGTTTGGGATAATTTTCTTACTATTTTCAAAAGTGGCTTATTAATACAAAATTTTCTGGAATTCAAATTTTTTCTTTTAGAATGTTGTTTTAAAAAATAGTTACGTAGAGCCTTCAAATGCCATTACCCTCCTAATCAATATGAGCCTTTGAATTTTATTAGGAATTATGATTTTGATTTGATGTCTTTTGGATACTAAGGTTTTTTCTTCAAGCTCTTTCATATCCTATTCTTGCAAGGAAATTATGTTTATTTACTTTTAAAGGAATCTATGATAATTTTTTGTTTGTCTTAAGTGGTAGAATTAGGGGTGCCATTAAATGACTCGACCCGTACCCACCCAAAAATTTTAGGTTCAGATTAAATCATTTATGAAACGTGCCGTGTTGTCCAACCTATTTATTTTGGGTTTGGATTAACCTGTGAACCTACTTTTGACCTGAAATGACCCATTTAATCTCTTTTTTTTTTACTTAAACTTGTTTGACTATTGGTATAACTTTTTACTTTTATTAAATATTATAAACTTCAGTTAATAATTTTTTATTTTTTTTATAAATATAGCTCAACAAGTCAAATTCAGATCATTCGGGTTGCTAGCTGGTTAGGTTCAATTAAATCATTTTGACCTATTTATTAGACGGGATGGTTCAGGTTGACTGAATTCAGGTCGAGTCAATTTTGGGTCAGGATCAAATTTGACCCGTCAACCTATTTTGACACCCCTAAGGTAGAATATGACTTAATTTGAATTCTAAAAAACTACATTTTATCCCATCCTTTATTCATTAGCAATTTATTTATGGAATTTTCAAAATGAATAACAAAGTGGAATTTCAATGTATTGTGATTTATTAGATCATGGTGCTATTTGGTAGATACCACCTATAAGAAAATTTGAAGACCTTCCTCTTCTACTACCAATTAGACTTGGATTTTACTTCAAGATTTTGACTCCATTAGAGATTATAACTCCATTGAATTTAGTGATATTAGTAACTCTCAATTTATTATAGTTGGTCATCATTTCCTTAAAACTACTAAAATGGAAACCTTCATCAAACATTACTATTGCTATCATTCCTAATAATGTGAATGAAGTTTCCAATTTTAAGTGCATTTTACTTATAATACTTTCCTCAAGCTCATTTCAAAGCTTTTGCTAATAATCTTCAAGTTGCCTCCTCAATTTGCCTTTAGAAAAAAAGGGTAGATATGAGGATTTTAGGAAAAGTTTCGGTAAGAAGAAATCTTGTCCTGAAGTAAATATCAAGAAGGCTTTTGATTGTGTTAACCATACCTACCTCAAAAATATATATGTGATTTCCTCTTTTTGTTTAGTGGATTTTGGCTTGAATGAATGATGTGCTTTTATCTGTTATTAATAATGGAGAGTTGTCTAGTTATTTGATTCTTCAGATGGGCTAAAATAAGAAAGTTCTTTTCACTATATCTTCTTACTATTGCTATGTACATGTTATCCAGTATCATGGATGAATGTGGAATTACAAAATTCTTTCAATTCTATCTGCATTACAAATTCTTTCAATTCTTCAAAAATTCAAAGTGATTTTGGGTCATCATGTTAAGTTGGGTAAATTTGATATCTTTTTCTTAAACTCAAATTTAAATTTCATTACTACACATTTGAATTATTAAATAGAATATTAATCTTATGAAGTTGCTTATCACTAATTTATTAATGGAGAGTAATGAAGTTACTATGATTTTTGTAATAGGTAAAGATAATGATGTCCCATCCACCATATCATCTTTCTATCGCTATGAAGTTATCTAATAAAGTGGAATGTCACAATACCAATTCTTTCAATTCAAGCCACATAAATAAAGTGGCTATCAATCATTTAATCTTTACAAATG
Source organism: Dendrobium chrysotoxum (assembly GCA_019925795.1). Lineage (NCBI taxonomy): Eukaryota > Viridiplantae > Streptophyta > Magnoliopsida > Asparagales > Orchidaceae > Dendrobium > Dendrobium chrysotoxum. The sequence goes on from CM034303.1 coordinate 45,707,544, forward strand.
ACTTATTTATTTTTTCTAAACAGTCATTTATTAAGGGAGAGTTATGTAGTTACTTCGGTTCTTCTAATGGACTATGACATGGATGCCCCTTTCATCATATTTTTTTCCTGTGGCTATGGAGTTATCTATTTAAGAGGAATGTTACATTACCAGTTCTTTCAATTCAATCAACAAAATTATATTGGCTATTATTCATTTAATTTTACAAATGACTTGCTTTTTTTTATTGTCAAATTAGATTTATATTATTTATATGCTTACTCCACTTCAAGAATTCAAAGTGATTACAGGTCATCATGTTAAGTTGGGTAAATTTTATATCTTCTTCTGAAACTCTAATTCAAATGTCATTACTACTAATTTTAATTATTAAATATAATCTTATTCTTATAAGTATCTATTGCAACTCGAGCTCACGAGTTTATATTTTTCAAGATAACAAACATTATGGCATGCATCATTATGTCTCCTAGTATTTGCAATCTATAGTTCTTTGTGTGTATACTAATATTTCAAGAACACCATACAACATCCAATGAAGATTCAAGGCTCAAGATTGGGTAGAATAAATTATGTTGTAAAGATTTTTCTAATATTCATTGATGTATTTTTTATTTCTTGAGTCAAGTCCTGTAAGGGTGTATACTAGCTTCATGACCATGCAGACACACCCTCAGGGGGAGTGAGATTGACTCAAAACTAGAAGTTCAAATTTTAAACTAATCCTACTATATGATTTATGTCATACTATATGATCAGCTCATTAAACTAATCATACTTGATGATTTAGATCATCCAAGCCGATTAGTTATGATTATGAAAAATAGACACAAATCATAATTTAGGCAAGATTTTAAGATTGAAATTTTGTTCTAATTGTTCAAGATGATATACATCGCATTGGACGATCTATAAAAATCATGCCCAAATTAATCATGTGATTAGTCAATCAAATCTGCTTAACTTTGATATTCTAATCATACTGTATGAATTGTATTATACTGTATAATCAATTGAGATGATATTTGGTCTTCCCAGGATTTATCTTGGATGAACTACAGGTTGATTGAACTAATCGTACTGGATGATCCTGCAATCATACAGTATGATCTTAGACAGTTGAATTAAGTTTTTAGGATTTTCTTAAGCCCTCTAGTTAAGCTTTCTCCAAAGACTTTGTATGTGTCTTTTGCATGCATTGAGTCATTTTTCTTCTTGAGAAAACTTGAAGAGAGAGCCTTGAAAGGGAGAGAGGAAAGGGTGGAGTTTGAGAGGGAGAAGATCCTTGGAGGGGGTTTGAAGGGAATGTAGAGGGGGTTTCACATGGTTGCTCTGGCAAGCTTGCACCTTAGTAACATTATTGTCAAGGTTTATCTTGAGGGAAGTTTTGAGAAGAAGAAGATCTTTTTGGCGTCAAAGGATCTGGCAACTCCGTCGTACCGAGGAAGGTGAAAGGGATTCGAGGTTCTCTGCCTGTAAAAGGATTATGGTCCTCTGCCACACCAAGTTGGTGGAAGAAATTTTGTAAAGGCTTCTTCGCCTAGCTGTGGGGCTAAAGGAGAGTCACCAAAGGTTTAGTGCAGTATCTAGAATGGAGGGTTTCAGGGAGTGGACATAGGTAAGGTTGGACTGGACCACTATAAATTCTAGTGTGTTCTTTCCTTTTATTTTTTTTACATTTTAATTTCTGCACTTTTATTTTTATTATGTTTAACTACGTGGGTGAAATCTCTTCTTGATCTTTTTTATTATGAATTAATTCACATTCACATCAAGTTATAAAAAAATTTTTCTTTTCAATAAAAAAAATTTAAATACCTAATTCACCTCTGTATTGCTTAGCATCCGGACAAGTTTTTTTAGGTTTAACATTCCTCACAAACTTTCAAGTGGTATCAGAGTGGGATTCATAAATTAAGTATTTGAAAACTTTTGATGTTTGTTCAATGGCTAATTTTGAAAATCATAATATTGCGGAAGGATATTCAATCACCCGACCACCTTTATTTGAAAATATTTCATTTGATATTAAGAAAATTTTCATATCTAATTTGTAGCAATAAATTGATTATCGAATGTGGCATATAATTCAAACTGGTTTTTTTGTACCATCACATGTTATAGATGGAGTCAAAATTGATATTCATTTTACTGAATGGAGTATAATAGAGTAAATTAATGCTCAATTGAATGCTAAATGTTTGAATTATTTTTTCTGTGCTTTTGAATTCTGAAGATTGTATGAGAATCACTACATGTACTACTGGCAAGGAAATTCTGGATAAACTATGCATTACATATGAAGGTACTAGTGAAATCAAGCAATCAAAATTGAACATTTTAATGCATGATTATGAACTATTTTGCATGATATCTTATGAGATTACCCTAGATAGGTACACTAGGTTTACTCAAATTATAACATCAATACATGCTTTAGGTAAAAAAATTTCAAACTTTTAAAAGGTCAATCAAATTCTATATTGTTTATTTGATAAGTTCGATACCAAAGTCATTGCTATTTATGAATCAAAAAATTTGAATGAATATTCTATTGATAATCTGATTAGCTCACTCATTGCCTATGAGCAAAGTTTGGGTCAAAAGCTTTTTGATGTAGGTGAAACGGTAGTGCTAACAGTTAAAGACATGGATGAAAGTGGCTTAGCAGATAATGAAAGAGAAGAGTTAACATCAATAGCAAGCAAACTAGAAAGTCTACTAAAGTACAAGCATAAACATCAATAAAAGTGGAACAAAGGTAAAAATGATTAGAATGTTAATATTTCTCTTACATTATTTGCTTTGAATGTAGGAAATCCGGACATATGAAAAATTAGTGCCCTAATTTAAAAACTCTTCTTGCAAAGAAAAAGGGTAAAAATAAGTCAATTGCAATAAGAGAAAATGATAAAAAATAAATAATCTCTAAGGCAGATCTTACTTCTGAATCATCAGATCAGGAGTAAGATAATGATGTATAAAGTTATATTTATGTGTTTACTTGTTTTTTTATGTGTGCGTGTATGTTTTTCGTGAATGTGTTTATTTTTTATTCTTTCTTTGTGTTTTTATTTTGAAAAAAAAAAATTTATGCATTTGATCTTTTATTTATTTTATTTTTCTTTTATTTTTGTGTAGTTTCTCTGATTAACACACATAAATCACAATTATTTTCATATTTGCATAAGAGAATCAAATCATTTTTCACTTTTTTTATATAAAATGAAAATTTACCTACTTTTTTACTTAAAATTTTATGTAAGTGATGGTTGACTTCTCTAAACCTTCTTCCCACTTCTTTAATGGAACTATTTCTCTTTTGATTCAAAATCTATTTCAAATGAAAAATTTAACTTATAAATTAAACATTTTTCATCTTTCTATATTTTTTGTACCACATAGGGATCTTTTGTAATTTGTTGAATCCACTTCTTTCTTAATCAAGCTATTCATTTTTATCACTAGATCAGGTTTGCTTTAGTCTTTAAAAATGTAGAAAGGAAGCATATTTGTAAAAAGAAAAGAGGCACAAAATGAGCCCAAAGATGGAAAGATGTACAATGACGCCAAAATGAAAGATGCACAATGTATATCAAAAATTAAAAGATGCAAAAAGTGCACCAAAAATTAATAAACATGCACAAAATGAGCTCATAATGAGTTAGCTTACCTTTCTTGTATTTCTTAAATCTTTAAAAAATCTTATGTCTATTGATACTTTTGATACTTGAGTTTAAAAATCATGATTCCTGTCTCACAATTTTTTAATTGATATTCTATTAGATATATTTCATGTAAGGAGATTGAAAATAATTAAATTTCCATTTCTAATTTTTTTCCTGAATTAGATTTCTATTTAAAAAAGAATTATCTCCAAAGAGCTTGAACTCGAGTAACAAAGGTGAGGTCAATTCATTTCTTACTAAGTTTTTGAATAAAATCAAGACGTAACTTTCTCATTCTGAGAAAATTTATTAAAATTAATTGAATATTCTTATACAAAGATCTTAGCTTTTAAATAAGATTTGTTATAAAAATTGGTTTAGATGTAAAAATTCTGATAATTGGGAAAGATATAAAGAGGCATGTAAGGATTCTAAGAAAGCAATATGTGATGCAAAGATCTTAGCTTTTAATGATTTATATAATAGATTAGATACTAAGGAGGGAGAAAGATTTATGTATAAGCTAGCCAAACAAAGAGATAGGAGTAGTAAGGATTTAATTCAAGTGAAGTGTATTAAGGATGAAGATCAAAAAGTACTTTTCTTAGAAGATGATATTCAACAAAGGTGGATGAGATATTTTGATAAACTTTTTAATGAAGATTGTAGGAATACAATTGACTTTAGTGACCTTAGCATCCTAAATGAAAATAAAGATTTCTGTTTTTATCGGCGTATTAGTAAAACCGAAGTTAGAGAGGCTTTAAAGAAAATGAAGTGTGGAAAAGCTGTTGGACCTGATGATATCCCAATAGAGATGTGGAAATGCTTAGGAGATGAAAGAATTTCTTGGCTAACTAAACTTTTTAATAATATTTTGAAGACTAAAAAGATGTCAGATGCGTGGAGAATGAGTGTATTGATTCCTATTTATAAGAATAAAGGTGATGCACAAGATTGTGCGAATTATAGAGGAATTAAGTTAATGTGTCACACTTTGAAACTATGGGAGCGAGTTATGGAGCGTAGGCTGCGGCGTGATACTAATGTTTCTCAAAATCAATTTGGATTCATGCCTGGTAGGTCTACTATGGAAGCCATACATTTATTGAGAGGTTTGATGGAGAAATATAGGGAGAATAAGGAGGATCTACATATGATATTTATTGATTTAGAGAAAGCATATGATAAAGTTCCAAGAGAAGTGCTATGGAGAGTTCTTGAAAAGAAAGGAGTTAATAATGCTTATATTCAAATCATTAAAGATATGTATGAAGGAGCTACTACTTGTGTTCAAACACAAGGTGGTTTGACCAAGTATTTCCCTATTTCGGTTGTATTACATCAAGGATCAGCTTTAAGCCCATATCTTTTCGCGTTAGTCATGGATGTTCTCACTAGACATTTACAAGAGGATGTACCCTGGTGTATGCTTTTTGCTGATGATATTCTTCTTGTTGCCAAGACTAAAGAGGGAGTTGAAGGTAAACTTGAAGTCTGGAGATCAACCTTAGAGTCTAAAGGTTTTCGCTTGAGTAGATCTAAAACTGAATATATGGAGTGTAATTTTAGCAGTAATAGACCTAGTGAGGGGATTGTGACTTTGGGCGATCAAGTCATTAATAAGAGTACACGTTTTAGATATCTTGGATCTATTGTTCAGAGTGATGGTGAAATAGATGGGGATGTTATCAGTAGAATTCAAGTTGGATGGTTGAAGTGGAGGAATGCATCGGGCTTGTTGTGTGATAGAAAAGTCCCCCTTAAACTTAAGGGAAAATTCTATAAGATGGTGGTGAGACCTGCAATGCTTTATGGTGCAGAATGTTGGCCATTAAAAGAGAAGCATAATACTAAGTTATGTGTTGCGGAGATGAGGATGCTTAGGTGGATGAGTGGATTTACTCTTAGAGACAGGATACGAAATGAGCATATACGTGAAAAGGTTGGAGTAGCTCCAGTGGAGGATAAGATTAGAGAGAGTCGCCTTAGATGGTTTGGTCACATAAAACGGCGGCCTTCCGATGACCCAGTTAGGAAAGTAGAGGTATTAGATTTGACTTATGTTAAGAAAGGTAGAGGTAGACCTAAAAAGACTTGGTTAGAAAATATTAGAAATGATCTTTCTCTATTAGATTTAAACAAGAATTTGACTTTGAACCGGACACAATGGAGAAAAAGGATTCATGTTGCCGACCCCACGTAGTGGGACAAAGGCTTGTTATTGTTGTTGTAATTGAATATTCTTATACAACACCACCACCTCCACCTAATCAGTATCCGTATGATCTTTATTTTTCTTATGATTATTCTATTTCTTATTTTTTATGTGTTTCTCTTCTTTTTTATAATGTTAAAGTGGGGGAATATATTTGGCTGGTTATATTTGTGTTTAGGTCTTATATTCACATTAGTTATTTAGTTTTTAAAAGTTTTTTTTTCATTTATAAAAAGAGAAAAGAAAAAGAAACTTTTTTGGTTTCCCCTGTTTTGATTATAATTATCTTAGTGAGGGGGAGATTAAAAGAAAATACTTTTAGTTTGTAAATACAATCTTTAATATTTGCCATCATTAAAAATGGGGAGATTGTCGCGACTCGAGCTGACGAGTTTATATTTTTAATGATAATAAATATTGTGGCTTATAAGATTATATCTCCTAGTATTTATAATGTAAATTTGTTTGTGTATACTAACATTTCAGGAACACCATGCACTATCCAATTAAGATTCAATGCTCAAGATTGGGTGGAATATGTTATGCTATAAAATTTTTTGTAATATTCATTTATGTATTTTTGATTTCTTGAGTCAAGTCCTGTAAGGTTGTATGCTAACTTAGTGACCATACACACTCAGGGGGAGTGAGATTGAGTCAAAACCAAGAGTTCAAATTTTGAACTAATCATACTGTACGATTTATATCATACTGTGCGATCAGCTCATTGAACTAATCATACTGGACGATGTAGATCATCTAGGATGATCAATTACAATCATGAAAAATAGTCGCCAATCATAATTTAGGTAAGATTTTAAGATTAAAATTTTGTTCCAATCATCCACGATGATATACATCATACAGGATGATCTATAAAAATCATGCCCAAATTAATCATATGATTAGTCAATCAAAATTGTTTAATTTTGATATTATGACCGTACTATACGAATTGTATCATACTGTATAATCAACAGAGATGATATTTTATCATTCCAGTATTTGTCTTGGATGAACTATGGGTTTATTGAACTAATCATACTGGATGATCCTGCAATCGTATAGTACAATCTTCGATGATTGAACTGAGTTTTTAGGGTTTTTTGAAGCCCTCTATCTAAGCTTTCTCCAAAGACTTTGTATGTGTCTTTGGTATGCATTGAATCATTTTTCCTCTAGAGAAAACTTGAAGAGAGTGCCTTGTAAGGGAGAGAGAAAAAGGTGGAGTTTAAGAGGGAGAAGATCCTTGGAGGTGGTTTCAAGAGAGTGTGGAGGGTGTTTACACTGTTGCTCCGGCAAGCTTGCACCTTAGTACCACATTGCCAAGGTTTGTCTTCAGGAAAGTTTTAGGAAAAAGAAGATCTCTTTGGTGTCAAATGACTTGGCTACTCCGTTGCACCGAGGAAGGTGAAAGGGATTCTAGGTTCCCTGCCTGTAAAAGGATTATGGTCCTTTGTCACAGCTAGTTGGTGGAAGAGATTTTGCAAGGAATTCTCCACCTAGCTGTCGGAGCTAAAGGAGAGTCAGTAAAGGTTTAGTGCAATACTTGGAACAAAGGGTTCCGTGGAGTGGACGTAGGCCAGGCTGGACCGAACCACAATAAATTCTTATGTGTTTTTTTCTTTTATTATTTCTGCTAATTTTTGCACTTTTATTTTTACTGCGATTAATTATGGTGTTGAAATTTCTGATTGATCTTTTATATTGCTGAATTAATTCACTTCCATATCAAGTTATAAAAAGATTTTTCTTTTTTATTAAAGAATTTTTAAATATCCAATTAACCCCCCCCCCCCCCCCCCCCTCACCTCTTGGTTAACCTTGGGACTAGTTCTTTAGGGCTTAACAACCCTCACAAACATTCAGTATCATATCACTCATTTATTAATGGAGATTAATGAAGTTACTATGATTTTTGTAATAGGTAAAGATAATGATGTCCAGTCCACCATATCTTCTTTCTATGGCTATGGAGTTATCTAAATAAAGTGGAATGTCACAATACCAATTCTTTCAATTCTAGCCACATAAATAAAGTGGCTATCAATCATTTAATCTTTACAAATGACTTATTTATTTTTTTCTTATCAGACATTTATTAAGGGAGAGTTATGTAGTTACTTCAGTTCTTCTAATGGACTACGACATGGATGCCCCTTTCATCATTTTTTTTCCTATGGCTATGGAGTTATCTATTTAAGAGGAATGTTACACTACCAATTCTTTCAATTCAATCAACATAAATATATTGGTTATCATTCATTTAATCTTTACAAATGACTTGCTTTTTTTTTATTGTCAAATTAGATTTATATTATTTGTATGCTTACTCCACTTCAAGAATTCAAAGTGATTATAGGTCGTCATGTTAAGTTGGGTAATTTTTATATCTTCTTCTTAAACTCTAATTCAAATGTCATTACTACTAATTTTAACTATTAAATAGAATCTTATTCTTATGAAGTATCTATTGCGACTTGACCTCACGAGTTTATATCTTTTAAGATAACAAACATTGTGCATACATCATAATTTCTCCTAGTATTTATAATATATATTTATTTGTGTGTATGCTAATATTTTAAGAACACTGTGCACCATCCAACAAAGATTCAAGGCACAAGATTACGTAGAATAGGTTATGCTGTAAAATTTTTTGTAATATTCATAGATGTATTTTTGATTTCTAGAGTCAAGTCCTATAAGGGTGTATACTAGCTTGGTGACCATGCACACACACACTTAGAGGGAGTGAGATTGACTCAAAACCAAAAGTTCAAATTTTAAACTAATCATACTGTATAAATTATATCGTACTATGCAATCAGCTCATTAAACTAATCATACTGGATGATTTAGATCGTACAGGCTGATCAGCTATGATCATAAGAAATAGCCACCAATCATAATTTAGGTAAGATTTTAAGAATAAAATTTTATTCTAATTGCTCGGGATGATATACATCATACTGGACTATATATAAAAATTATGCCCAAATTAATTATGTGATTAGTCAATCAAATCTACTTAATTTTTATATTCTAATCATACTATATGAATTGTGTTATACTATATAATCAATTGAGATGATATTTGGTCTTCCCAGAATTCATCTTGGATGAACTATAAGTTGATTGAACTAATCATACTACATGATCCTGTGATCGTACAGTATGATCATAGATGATTGAATTGAGTTTTTAGGGTTTTTTGAGACTCTCTATTTAAGCTTTCTCCAAAGACTTTGTATGTGTCTTTTGCATGCATTGAGTTATTTTTCTTCTAGATAAAACTTAAAGAGATAGCCTTAAAAGGGAGAGAGGAAAGGTTGGAGTTTGAGAGGGAGATAATCCTTAGAGGGGGTTTAAAGGGTGTGTAGAGAGGGTTTCACATGGTTTCTCTGGCAAGCTTGCACCTTAGTATTGTCATTTTTAAGGTTTATCTTGAGCAAAGTTTTGGAAAGAAGAAGATCTCTTCGGTGTCAATGGATCCGGCTACTCCATCGTATCGAGGAAGGGGAAAGGGATTTGAGGTTCTCTGCTTGTGAAAGGATTACAGTCCTCTGCCACACAAAGTTGGTGGAAGAAATTTTGTAAGGGCTTCTCCTCCTAGCTATGTGGGCTAAAGGAGAGTCACTAAAGGTTTAGTGCAATACCTATAATGGAGGATTTCAGGGAGTGGACATAGGTAAAGTTGGACCGGACCACTATAAATTCTAGTGTTTTGTTTCCTTTTATTTTATTTTTTTGCATTTTAATTTCTACACATTTATTTTTACTGTGATTAACTACGTGGGTGAAATCTCTGATTGACCTTTTTATTGTTTAATTAATTTACTTTCGCATCAAGTTATAAAAAAAAAATTTCTTTTCGTTAAAGAAATTTTTAATATCTAATTCACCCACGTATTGGTTAGCCTCGAGACAAGTTCTTTATGGTTTAACATCTCTCACAAACTTTCAAGTGGTATCAGAGTGGGATTCATAAATTAAGTTTTTGAAAACTTTTGAATTTTGATCAATGGCTAATTTTGGAAATCATAATATTGCGAAAGGATATTCAATCACCCAACCACCTTTATTTGAAAATATTTCTTTTGATTTTTAGAGAATTCGCATGTTTAATTTATTGTAATCAATCGATTATCAAATGTGGCATATAATTCAAACTGGTTTTTCATTACCATTACGTGTTATAGATGAAGTCAAAATTAATATTCCTTTTACTGAATGGAGTATAATAGAGCAAATCAATGCTAAATTGAATACTAAATATTTGAATTTTTTTTTTGTGCTTTAAATTTTGAAGACTGCATGTGAATTACTACATGTACTACTCGCAAGAAAATTTGGGATAAACTATGCATTACATATGAAGGTACTAGTGAAATCAACAAATCAAAATTGAACATTTTAATGCATGATTATGAACTATTTTGCATGAAACCTTATGAGACTATCCTAGATATGTATACTAGGTTTACTCAAATTATAACATCATTACTTACTTTTGGTAAATAATTTTCAAACTTTGAAAATATCAATCAAATTCTATGTTGTCTATTTGATAAGTTTGATGCCAAAGTTGTTATTTAAGAATTAAAAATTTGAATGAATATTCTATTGATAATCTGATTAGCTCAGTCATTGCCTATGAGTAAAGTTTATGTCAAAAGCTTTTGGATGCAGGTGAAACTATAGTGCTAAAAGTTGAAGACATGGATGAAAGTGGCTTAGTAGATGATGAAAGTGAAGAGTTAGTATCAATAGAAAGCAAATTGGAAAGTCTACTAAAGCTCAAGCATAAGCATCAACAAAAGTGGAACAAAGGCAAAAAATGATTAGAATGTTAAGATTTTCTCTGACATTATTTGCTTTGGATGTAGGAAATCCGGACATATAAAAAATGAGTGCCCTAATTTAAAAACTTTTCTTGCAAAGAAAAAGGGTAAAAATAAGCCAATTGCAATAAGAGAAAATGATAAAAAGTAAATAATCTCCTAGGCAGATCTTGCTTCTGAATCATCAGATTAGGAGTAAGATAATGATGTATAAAGTTTTATTTGTGTTTATTTATTTTTTTTATGTGTGTGTTTCATGAATGTGTTTATTTTCTATCATTTTCTTTGTATTTTTATTTTGAAAAAAAATTATGTTTTTGATCTTATATTTTATTTTCCATGTATTTTTGTGTAGTTTATCTGATTAACACACAGAAATCACATTTGTTTTCATATTTGCATAAGAGAATCAAATCATTTCTCCCTTTTTTTATATAAAATGAAAATTTATCTACTTTTTACTTAAAATTTTATGTAAGTGATGGTTGACTTCTCTAAACATTCATCCCACTTCTTTAATAGAACTATTTCTCTTTTGAGTCAAAATCTATTTCAAATGAAAAATTGGACTTAGAAATTAATTAAACATTTTTCATCTTCCTACATTTTTTCTATCACATAGGGATCTTTTATAATTTGATGAATCCACTTCCTAATATTCTTAATCAAGCTATTCATTTTTGTCACTAGATCAAGTTTTCTTTAGTCTTAAAAAAAGTACAAAGGAAGCATATTTGAAAAGGAAAAGAGACACAAAATGAGCCCAAAGCTGGAAGGATGCACAATGACACCAAAATGAAAAGATGTACAAAGTGTATCAAAAATTAAAAGATGCGCAAAGTGCGCCAAAAACTAATAAATATGCACAAAATGAGCCCATAATGAGTTAGCTTACCTTTCTCGTATTTCTTAAATCTTAATAAAACCCTTATGTTTATTGATATTTTCGATACTTGAGTTTGCAAATTATAATTCCTGACTCACCATTTTTTTATTGATATTCTATTAGATATATTTCATGTAAGGAGATTGAAAATAATTAAATTTCCTTTTCTAATTTTTTTCTTGAATTAGATTTCTATTTAAAAAAGAATTTAGCCTGTAAGGAGCTTCAGCTTGCGTAACAAAGGTGGGGTCAATTCATTTCTTACTAAGTTTTTGAATAAAATCAAGAGGTAACTTTCTCATTCTAAGAAAATTTATTAAAATTAATTGATAATTCTTATACATCACCACCACCTCGACCTAATCAACGTCCGCATGATCCTTTTTTTGTTATGATTATTGTGTTTCTTATTTTTTATTTGTTTCTCTTCTTTTTTATAATGTTATAGGGGGGGAATGCATTTGGCTAGTTGTATTTGTGTTTAGGTCTTGTATTCGAATTAGTTATTTGGTTTTTTTAAAAAAATTTATTTTTATTTTGAAAAAAAAAGAGAAAAGAAAAAGAAACTTTTTCGTTTAAATTATGTTTGTTATTAAAAATTAGCTGGACCCCTACCACCGTTGCTCTTAGATGATAAGCTAAAAATTTTAAAATATATGACAATAGAAAAGATAATAAATAAAAAAAATAGAAATAAAAAGATAATATCTCCTATCTACCGCCATGTTACAAATTCTTTCATTAAAGGCCGTTTGATTTTCTAGAGAAAATAGAGTAAAATGAATTATTAAAAATATATATATAATATATTTAAAATATTTGAAATTATTTGAATCAGTTTAAATAAATACAGACGATTATTTTTTTATTTGGATTGAAGTAAAATACAAGTAATATAAAACTCAAAGATATTGATGGTGGAAGGCGGTGAGTGGCGGCCGATGCTGGAGATCGTTTATGGCAAGTGGTGATGGCAGCAGAGGTGATGGCTGATGATGGATTGTGGCAGTAATGCCAAAAAATTTATAGTGCATTTGAAAATCTGTAAAATCTAATACTTTTGATACTTGTTATATATATATATATAGTTCAGGCGAACTACGACATTTACTTTCTATAAAGTTAGATGTAAATTAAGGATTCGTTTGGGATGGCTTTCTTACTGCTTCTTAAAGCATCTTTTTAGTACAAAAAATTTAATTTTTTGTACTAGAAAGCTAGTTAAAGAAGCAATAAGAAAGTCGTCCCAAACAAAGCCTAAGTTGTCATAACTAATTAATAAGTTAATTGCTGCATAAACAAAGAAAGTTTTTTAAATTTTGTAAACAATCTAATCTTTTTTGACTAAATCAATGCAAAAATTCTTTATAAGACCAAACTACATTCAAATTGTGCAGCCGGCCATAAAAAAGATCAATATATAAAGAATAATTTGAAGTGAAAGACAAAAATTAATTCAACTGATATTGATCCTCCGTAAACTCTTTACAATGACTAATAAAATCTTAAGAAATATCGTTATGTCATAAAATAATTATGATGATAAATTTAAGTGAATTCTATCAATATTTTTTTATTTTAATTTAAGTGTTATATCTTTATTATATATGAATATATTTTATTTAGTAAATGTATGCTATTTAAGAGGCCATTTGGGAGATTATTTTATTTTATTTTTATTATCATGACGCTAAATGGGATTTTTTGTGCTCCAATATTTGCTTGGAAATAACAAGCCTGCCCAATTTAAGAAATTGGTTTATTGGGATGGCGTGCGACCATGGATAGAAAAAAATTATTTTATTAAATCCTCACCAAAAAATTATCATGATGGGCTATAAGACCCTTGAAAATACTTTAAAATGATTGAAATATATAAATTATTTATATATTGCATCCCTCTGATACATCATCAAAAATAACCTTCATCAGAAACAAATATCGAGGCATATTTGAATTAGAAACTTTCAAAATTAAATTTGGGACCATCTGAACTCTAATTTCAGCAAACTTATAGTCAAACTAGATGTCTCGACAAGACGAGCCCAACGACACCAAAATAAGTCTACTCTAAGCGTAAATGAACCCATATCAAAGATTTGAAGCATAGCTAAAAACTTCATAGTCGAATCAAGCAGCTCGATGAGACGAATCCCGCAAACCCTAAGATCTCATGATTCCAACATCAATTAGGTGTGTAAATGCTGAAGAAATGATCTATTATTGAGGGAATCAATATAGGTCATTCGATGGAGTGCTCTTGAATGTTTTTATATTTATAGGATATGTTACTCTCAAAAAATATAAATAGCCCCCCACCTTCACATGAAGGAAGAGATGGCTTGGACCTTAGCCTAAAGATACAAGAGAGCTCTAAAGCTTTAAGAATCCTGAAGGTCCACCTGAGCACCATCACCGACAAACCCATGTTGCCCGACCACTGCCGTTGAACCTCCATGAACCATCACCGCCAGGTCTCTACTCGGCCATCGGTATCGAAACTCTGTTTGACCACTACCATCAAATATTTGTCTGTCAACCATTGCTGTCAGGCCATCATTTCACTGTCGGCACCAGACATCAATTGCCTGACTACTGCCCCTTTGACCATTGCCACCCAACTACTATCCCTCTGACCATTGTCTCCCGACTACCATCCCTTCGATCTTTATCACCTAACTATGGTCCCTCCAACCTTCATAGCATGACTATGATCTTTCTAATCATTATCGCTCAACTACGATCCCTCATATCACCATTGTCAGACTACTACCCCTTTAACCACTATCGCTCAACTATAATCACTTAGGCCTAAGTCGTCTGACTATATTTGGAATAACAAAAAATTTATTATAATGAATTTTTTAAAAAATATGAAATGTTGAATCGTAACATTACAATGATATACTAGAGAATGTAATGGTGGTGGTCAACCTGATCAAACCATGGGTTACGTTTGGGTCTAAAGGTTCAAATAAGTGTTTTAAGGTCAATGGAGGTGGTGTCACGCATTGGTGAAGTCGTTTGATTGGAAATGGGTGTTTAAATCCCTCAAGGGCATTTTGGTTAACCAAGGTTGACTTGGTCAACCAAGTCAAACCAATACTTGAGTTTAGGTCCAATGGATCCCAAATGATATTTTGGATTATTTGTAAGAGGTTTCAAGGGTTGAAGAGATCAGAGCATGTTGAAATTTGGCCAAAAGTCCAAAAATCCCCTTAAAGGGCATTTTTGTCAATTTGGCTTCTGGTTAATTCTGAGTCAAACTAGGTCTGGAAAAGTGTAATCTACTGGTCAACCAATCATAACAAAAGTCTTGAATGTGATTGGAGGGTTTGGAAAGGGTCCCAAGGTCAAATTCCACTGGATGGCAAGTCTAGTGGCATATGTTGTAAATAATTGAAGGTTTTGCAGCCTTTGGGAAAAGATTCAGTTTCTGGGGTTAGAAGTGTCTGATCGAGCCCAAATTTAGAGGGTTGGTCCTAGAGACATGTTTAGATAATATGTAGTTGATATATCATGAGTCAGAGATCATCTGATTAGGATTTAAGGTGACAGAAAGTTCACCCATAAAGGGTTTCAAGACCTAAACCTTTAGTGTTGGATTGGAGTCGGATTTCTGGATTGGAATTTGGTTTGGATTTAACTACTAGAATTTGAGTTATCCATATCATTAATAATCATCTGAGTGATTGTTGATGACTGGATAGGGTCAGGGTTTGATAAGAGACTGGACAGCTTTGATTTGGGCTGCTTCAGGGTCAGGATTATTTTAAAATCTGGATAGGTCTTAAAGTCTGGATAAATCCCAAAGTTTGGTTTGATTCTGGGATTTAGATTGGTATTGAGTTTAGATAAATCTGGTGTGTAGATTAACCCTAGGGTCTAGACTAGATACTAAGGTTGGAGTCTGGGAAAGTCCTTGAATCTAGATTTAACTCTAGGGCCTGATGTCTAGAAAGATCCTAGGGTATGGATTGATCTAGGATATTGGGTTGGTCCTAGTGACCTCATATAAAAATGAGGTCAACAATTATATTATCTAAAAAAGATAATAATAACATTTACTAGTATATTTAAAATTAGAAATGAGTTTTTAAAAAAGATATCTATGTTTCCAAAGATTTTTCCCTTATTTTATCGAAATAAAATAAGATTTATTTTATTCTAAAGTTCCCAAATCCCTATAGAGGCAAGCCCCTATAGTTAATTACATCTTAGTAGGGGTGCTCCGAAGAAAACTCTCGATTAAGGTCGTGATTTCATACCCTTTGATTACAAAGTAAAAGACAAGGAAAAGAAGTAGGAATCTTTCAAGGTGAAAGTTCAATGTTACATAGTTCTTAGCAAGTCAAAGGAAGAAAAGTAGGTGCCAGACTCTGAGAAACTCAGAGGCATCCCCAGTCTATCATATGATGGGCTTTACATTTTAAGAGAAAATTTTCATGTTTAAGTTGATATTTTATTAGAAATTTAGGGCTATATTCTCGGACGATGAGGACTTAAGATTTAAAAATTTGCCTCAAAACTTAAATCTAATTTAGGAACTAAAATATAGTGACCTGAACGTATTTAATAAAGTGCAAATCTAGACTTACCCCAGCCTAGATTGGAGAGCCAGCTAACAACCTAGGTGCTTTAAAATTATGTATCTGGTCTCTTTATGAAAGATAGGTTGGGTCATTGTTTAAGTTTTGAGGAAACGAGTGTCGACATCTAAGACAAATCCTAATTGTCCCTTCAACTTATGTAGATTAAATGATGCTTGAAAATAAAATATAATTAAAATTTTAGAATAATTTATATCTAATGTAATGCATACTAATTGACTCGAATGCATAAAATGATTATGAAGTAGTTTTAAAATCAAGCTTAGAAAATAGATTTTTTCCTAGAGATTACAAAATATTCTCTTAACAGAACTGCACCATAATAGGCCAGGTGGTCTACTAGAATCTGCAGGTGGGGAGGTACCTAACAAGGAAGAGAAAGCAATAATATGCATATATGCTAACTCTCGGTGGTCTCAAGGTTACTTCTTAGAACATTAGAGTTCTTGTATGAGCCTAAAAATTTTATTAAAGTTTCAAGTATAAAAATTTTATTCGTTCCCTCACAAAAACTCTGATCATATCCAGGATAAAACAAAATACGGCATGTAAGAAAACCTAGAAAAATAGGTAATTATACTACGTAAATAATGTAAACAATCAAATTAAATTATCCAAAATATAATATCCAAAGTCCATATGGCAAGTACCAATTTATTTATAACCTAGAAATTGCTAAAAAGTAAAGTGGTCAGACCATTGAGAACAAACTTGGATTCTAATCCTAACACTGATACAAGTGATTTTGAAATGGGATATCTTTTCTTTTCTTCACTTCTTCTTCTTCTCTCCTTGGCCTTCTTTCCTTCTACGAGCTCCTTGAATTCATCTAGTTTTAATATCCACATGAAAAGAAACTCATCCCCAAAGGGGTATTTTCTTTTCCCTTTGGATATTAAAATCACCCTAACTTGGCTTTCTAAAAAAAAAAGAACATTCCCCTAAGGGATATTCTCTTCTCTTTGGATTACAAGCTTGGTGTGATATCCCAATTTCAAGTCACTTTCACATTACAACACTTTTCAAATATATTTACATTACATTTTAGATAAAAAAAAGAAAATCTAAACCACTTGTAGGGTTATCCTAACCAGTTATAATAATATTATCCTAAGTAGTTGTATATTTGTATTCAATTTAAATTCATCAGCCACACTTGGCCATGCTCTTTTAATTTAAAATGGGCTTATCATTTTATATATGCAGAAAATTATGTCAATTTAAATCTTACGAGCAAGGCCACCTCCAACAAATTCTATGAGCATCCAGATCATTCCTAGCCTAGGGATAATCTATCGCCCATCACATCAATTCTCAAATTATAGGAATAAATAAATAAACAAATATATCAACCATTACAACCAGCATGCAATGAAAATCACGAGAAAGCCCGTCACACAATAGCAAGAAAGTAAACACCATCCTAACCTAAGGCTAAAGTCTATTTTCCTAGCAAACAAATCTAAGTGTGTGTAGTAGGCTATGTGGTTTGAGTAGATCCTAAGTTAATTATTAATTGGGATTTTCTAATTGATTGAATTTAGTTTGTTGAATGGTCAAGGAGCATTTGATGTTCAAATTTTAGGTTTGGGTGATTTAACATTTTTGGAGTTCATTTTAGGTTGAATTTTAATTATTAAGGTCAAGGATTTAAAAATTGGATCAGACCAGCCTGTTTAATCGGTTGAACCGGGAACCGGTCTGGCGGCTGGTCAAGTCCATTCCCTTAAATTGGGTTGCAGTTCAACCGGCTAAAAACTGATTAATTGCCAGTTGAACCGCTAAACCAGCAGACCGGGCTCAGTTGAAAGAACCGCCCATTTTCAAAATCACCTAATCAGAGACATTAATCACAAATCGAATAGCCAAAATGGGATTTAGGTTGATTAAGCGGGAGTTTAAAGTCAAAATGGCTCATTTCTGCTCGTAAACCCTACAGGACCAACGAAGAAGAGTAGAAGACAGAGACTAGGAGAGGTGAACGATGTCTTCTTTCATGCGCATGTCGTTTGCAGGTGAGTCTTTGTTAAGGCCTTAAGGGCATTCTTTCTTCTCTTGTTTTGGTCGGACAATGGTGGCATTTGATTGGACATGCTTCGGTCTATCCGAGAAAGATAGGGGAGAAAGAGGTTGCAATTTTATTTTTCTTTTTCCTACATCACCAGCTGTTCGAATACAATGCAGGAGAGGTACATTTATAGTTTTTTTTAATCTGGTTCATTCACCTTTGCTGGCTTGCCGCAGCCGAGAGAGATGAGGGATTTTCTTTTGTTTACCTAATTCGCAAGAAGCCTTAACCGGGATTACATTCATGTATCATATTATTTTAGATGTCACTGAACTCCTTCACTCACATATATAGTAACAATTAGATTCAGAAGCTATCCGAAGAAGCTGGTAACTGTTAATCACACAATTATTTGATCAATTGATGGTTTGGAGGATGCTAAGCTACTTTTGGAAGCTGTTGAACTTGTTTGATCTCATTAGCTAAAATGATTATGGATGCTGCAATGTCATTTTCTATGCTGAAATTTCTGTGCTCATTATAATATTCTGTTAATGGTTTGTCTTATTGTATGGTGGTAGAGTTTGTTAGATGTATATTTATTCTCTTATTTTGTTAAAGTTGGTTAGAATTTGCTATTTTATATGTTCATTTGAAAGACAATTATTTCTTTTAAAATATATTTCTGAAAAAGTTGCTTGTTTGATAAGATATGATGTACATGTATGAATATGTAATTGATTTGGAGATCAATTATCCAAAATAGTTCTGTAGAAATTAATGATAAATTTTGAATTTGCTTAGTCTCAATAATTTTAAAACTCTTAACATTCTCAGGATGTCTTTTTATTGTGTTACTTTGTATGTCAAATAGATCTATGAAAGTTGTTATGTTACTTTTTATGTCAAATAGATTTATGATTAGGAAACTTTATGTTACTGTATTATGTGAAATAAATGCCTAAACATGCCTAACATTTTTTTTAATGTTGCTTCTTTTTCATATTATTTGTTTAGCAACCCAACAAAGAACGTCGAGCTAAACTACTCAATTCTTAACTCAACGCAAAATAAAGGCTTGACAGGTATGCATTCCTACCCAATGCAAACATGCCTAACATTCTTTTTCATATCATTATTGATGCATTTGGTGGGGGATGTTTTGATGAATAAGGATTTCGGGATGTAACTTTTGATGTTTCAAATCTAAGAGGTGACTTCTAGATTTATTTGCATATTTATGTTTAATGTTGACTTTATATGAAATTATGAACAATTAATTAAGAGCTACTAAATTACTTTATATCTCTTTTTAGTTTTTATTTTTAAAAAAAATCTTTCAATTATTTGTGTATATGTTTTATTCATAATTTTGTGTTCTGTTTAATATTTTATCACATAATTTATAATAATAGCATCATTATTTTGATAATTTATTTTTTTAATAAAAAAATTAGCATTTATTACATCATACTGTTAAACCCCAGTTTGACCAGTCGATCCGGTCGAACCGTGAACCTCTCACTCTTCCGGTTTGTTGTCCAGTCTGATTTTCACAAACTTGATTAAGGTTTATTAAAAAGATTGGTTACTTAGGATATTTTAATTAACCATTTTTAATCCTTAAACTATTTAATTTAATGATTTATGAAATATTTAATATTTATTGGATTTTTAAAGATTTATTAGATTTTTGATGTTTTATTCAATTTTAAATAATCTATTGAAGTTTTAATAATTTATGAATTTTTCTTTCATTATTGGTTCAATATTTAACTTATTTTTGCAATTCATCTTAGGTTTATATATTTAATTTGTTACAAATTTTTATCTAAATTTTCAATTTTTTATTTAATCAATGATTATTTATTTATGATTGTGTTTAATCCTTATGCTCATCTGATTATATATTATTTTAATCGTGATCTTAATATTCATGTTTGTTACAATTTTTATTTGTTTATGATTTTAATATGTCTTGGGTTGTGTTAGTTCTATTTGTGATTTTAATATTCAATTACATATGTCTTTCATTTTTAGTTTAAGGGTTGATTTATTTTTACCAAATAGAATATTATCACTTATCATTTTAAAATTTTAGTTTGTATATCTTTTAGGGTTGGTTGGAATTATCATGTTAGAATTTAAATAGGTCCTAAATGTTTTGAAACCCTACCAATCTAATGGGAAAAGAAACTATGGGTAAATAAATCAGATTCTAGCTCTCTTAATTACTAGTGTAGTCACTAAACATGCAATCATATGGGTTCAGATTCTAAGGAATCAAATAAAATTTTAAATACTATAATAAAATCTAAATAACAGAATAAAAAGAATTTGCAATTGGATTTAATTTTAAAATGCATAATAAGATAACAACTAGGGTTTTTATGAGGCCCTATGGTTAGGAGATCGCAAATCACAATAAGGGTTTCGAGTCTTAAGGTTTATCCAAGTTCTAGAATACTTATAGTGTACCGGAGCCGACATCCAGTATTTTCATCCGTAGCACCTCCACCCGGTTGGATAGAGGCGACTAAAGCCTATCTTTTTCCTTTTGTCAACTTGACCGGTACCATTCCTTACAGTTCATGCAAATAAAGAGAATAAAATAATTGTTAGAAGCATATTTAATAATTCTAATTAAAATAATTGCAAAAAAACATAATTTAAATCCTAAAATACCTTTTTTCGATCTTGGACACCGGTTTGGTTGATTTCCTTTTAAACTTTTCACTTTTAAAAACATACTTTGCTTTTTCCAACATTCACCTCGGGGCACAAGAAGGGGGAAGACGAAGAAGAGAGAGAGAGGTAGAGAGAGAAAGAGAGCCTTTGCTTTTCAACACTTTCATTTTCTAATAAACATTCAACTAACTCACTCTCCAACACAAACCACTTTTCATCTCCTTTCCAAAACTCACACACTTTTCACTTTTAAGGCATACAGTTCTTCCTTTTCCAACACACACTTTACTTTCCCACATTTACATTTCTCAATTCTCAAAATATATACAAACTCCACAATTCTATTTTTCAAACACACCTACACATATCACTTTACATTTCAAAAATCAAACACTTTACATTTACCTTTCTCACACAATACCTTTCCACCATACATTTTCACCTTTCAAAATGCACACTTCACCATTCAAAGATCACACACTACACCTTACTTTTCACATACACAATTTCCACCATTCCAAAACACACACAAGTTTAATCACATATGAACTCCACATCACCACCTTCCCAAAACACACACAATTTCTACTTTTACACATTTCATCTTTCAACATAAATATACACTTTACTTATCAAAACTTCCCAAAAGATACACACACTTGTTACAAAATCATACACTCGAAATGTTGCCAATTACTTTACATAAGCTATCCACCACTGCATATGCCAAAAATTTCCAAAAGACTTCAAATTCTCTTCCAAAAATGAAAGAGAGTTACCCAACAAAAAGCATGCGGCATTGTATCGAATCAAATGCAAATACCCATGATTGAGATATAAGGAAAATGACATAGTAGATCATGATTACTGAACTTCAAATTACATAATATCTATCACCTAAACAATATTTAAGATCCATGAGTGTATGCTCAAGAATGAAATATCAATGCTTAAACCAATCCTTCAAGTTATCTTTTTCCAACAGAAGGCATAACCACAGGAACATATTCTATTTATGAGCACTCAAAGCATGAAGGCATAACCACAAGAGCTAAACTATCAGTGAAACTCAAGCAAGAAAAACTCAAGAAATTCTCTCAAATTTTATGAAAACCAAAGGGATTATGAGCAAATGCTTAATATTATACCCTTAATCATTTCTTTGCTACTCTAACAAATAGAAGGAAAATAGCCAAAAGAAAGAACAATGCAACCATCCCAACCCCATAATCTAAGAAATTTTGAGTTAAGAAAATAAAATCTGAACTAAAGGGAGGTGATCTATCCCAAAATATGATCTATAATGTATTGATCACCAAACAAAACCTATAAACTAAGCAATTCATAATTTCTTATTACAAAAATCTTACAAAATTAGATTACTAAAAAAAACATAAACCATCCAGAAACAACCATTTAATTTTCAAGAATGAAGCAAACCCCAGTCACTTCTCTTATTAATAAAATTTCCAAAGTCACAGAGAAGATAATTTGTGTGCCAAATCATCAACAATTGGAAATCCTGTTGTGAAGAGAACCTTCAAAAAATGCTAACAACAATGACAACAAAATCTAAGAGCAATATACTTTTCACTTATTAAGAACATTTTCCCCCAAATGTATAAACCCACAAGCACATCAATCTTAAGAATTCATAGAGAATGGCAATAATTTTCTTTATCTGGAATACCACTTTCTCCAACAGAAAGCATCACAAGAAATTGTCCACAAACTCAAGAAATAAAATCAGCGATGTATCCAAATATTTTAATAAGCAGGCTTCATTAAGTCTCCTGGATATTGAACTATCCCAACAATTATATTGGAATGATAGAGATATATACTGGAGGAGAAGAAATCTTTTGAGAAGGAGAAGAAGAAGGGTAAGAGTATACCTACACAAGTGGTCGGCGGCTAGAGCAGAGGAGGTGAGAGAGTAGGGATAGGGGAGGACGGACGATTCTTGCAAATGGGGTTGGGCTGGGGTTCATTTTTTGGAGCTTCTTTTAGACGGAGAGGGGTGATGGAGCTTGGGGTCTTTGCGAACTGGGAGCTGACGGGAGAGAGGGTGAAGATTTCCTAGGGGCTTCGTGTGAATTGGGGGGAAGAAGGGGTTTAGTTTCGTGAGAGAGGGGGAAGCTTGGGGATTTTTTTCAAACTAGGGGCTTCGTGTGAATTGGGGGGAAGAAGGGGTTTAGTTTCGTGAGAGAGGGGGAAGCTTGGGGATTTTTTTCAAACTAGAGAGGAGATGTGGCTGAGTATTTTACGAATAGAATGGGAGGAGTTAGGTAGTTTTATGAATTAAAAGGAGGGGTGAATGTGGGGGTCTTGAACTGGTCTCACTGAGTCTTAAAACCGCCTAAAGTTTCAAAAAGAAATTGCCTATTAATTATTGATTTAAATAAAGGGAAATTGAGGGAAATTATTTTATATATTAGTTAAATGAAATTATATATATATATATATATATATATATATATATAGTTTGAATAAATGTAACTAATTTGATTAACATGAATCTTGTATCAATTTAACTAGTGATAAGCTAATTTAAAATAATCAGAGTTATCGTTAATAATTTAAATTCACGTTGAGTCAATTTTGTTCAGAGTAGTGGTGATTTAAGTTGAGTCAGGAGGTTGAGTCAATGTTACGTCATTAGGTATCCACCTAAGGGGATCCTAAAGGCGATGTCTATACTAGGCTACGAAAATGTAGGTGCTAAAGATTGATTTGGGGAATTTGACCTTAAATAATGAGGTCAACTTGTCATAGCCCACATAATTGTAGCAGATGAGGTGTTAGATCCTGGAAGAAATAAATCCCTGGAAAAAAAATTTGAAATGAATAGTTAGGTAAATACACAACTCAATTTTAAGCTATATTCACACCATATAAAACTGAGATAAAAATATTATAACTTTAGTCGTTTGTTTTTTAGTTAGTGTGAATTTTTTTTATATTTACTCATAGTTTTTTAGAAGTAATTAATATTAGTTGTGATAATAATTAAATAATGCTAAATAATTGATCACATTTGAATCATCACAATGTCATTTTTTATAAAAATAGAAGATGAAGCAAATTGGAAGAGTTAAGAAAAGTAATGAGCATTGAATTAAGAGAACAAAAAAAAACAAGAATTTTCATTTTTTTAAATGACTTTATATTTAAATTCTCAATTTAATTATTTTTAATTACATTTTATTTGTTGGCTTAATATTGAATTCTAAATGAATAAAATAAATAATATATCCTTTTGAAAATCTTTTTAATTTACAGGTGTATTAAACATTTCCTTTCTCAATTTTAGAGATTTAAGCTTTGTTTTGGACAACTTTTTATTACTATTTAAAATAACTTTTTTGTACAAACAATTCTAGTTCAAAAAATTTTTATACTGGAAAGCTGGTTTAGAAAGCAATAAGAAAGCCGTCTCAAACCAAAGCCTTAATGAGCTTAATTTAGAACTTTGATCATGTAGGATATTATGATGTTTGAAACATATTGGATTTGCTTGCAGATTAATACCTATATATAGGAAAAATATATATTGCACTAATCCCAAAATAAATCAAATAACTTTTAGGCAGATCTTAATATATAATTTATATCATAATATTCCAAGACATTGTTTTTCATTGAAGCACTTACTAATATAACAGCTTTGACATTTTCCAACGTCAAAGATAAATCCATCTCTCAATTTCTCATAATTCTCAAAAGAACATCAACCAAATCTTCGTTCATATCATCTCCATCCAATTTCTTCCCCTCATCCTCCTCAATTATCTCATTCAAAACACCATCCATTTCCTTGTGAACTTGTTCCATCCCATGCCTCAATCCACTTATCTCACCAACAAAACTCCACGAAGGAAACATATCAACCACATTGAATCTAGAGAGATACTCTAACGTCTTCTTCATTGCCAACAAAAACCTCTTTCGTTGTCCACTTCCTTTCCCAAATGTAGCCCTTGCAATTGTCACATTTGAATGCGATAAAAGCATCTCCAACAAATTAACAGGTGATGTCTTCGTAATCATAATCATCTCCACAAGGTTATTTCCTTCCTCCTCTCTTATAAACATAAAAGTCATAACTCACTTTAAGCCAAACAATTCAACAATACAAATTTTATGTAGTTTTCACCATGTTTTTCCATAAGGTGCAAGGCAAATGTTAGCATAGTTGTATAGGATTATCTTGCCTGCCATTAACTTAGGCCTTCAAGCAAATTTAAGGTCATGGGTTTTGAAAATATCATGAACGAATTCCCTAGATGTGATGACTATGAGATTGATCTCATTGAGCATGAGGTGGAAGAGAGGGCCGTAGGTTTTGGCAAGGTTTGGAAGCCTATGGTGTGGGTGCTCACCTAATAGTTGGTGCAAGTTTCCAATGATGGGGAGCTTCCATGGACTAGGAGGGATGTTACAAGGATTGGAGGTTTTGTGAAGCGTGAGCTTTTTTATGAGGAGAATTAGGAGGAGAGTGCAAAGGATGGAAGGAAGAAGGATGTGTTAGGATTTAAAGGAGATGAAAAATAAATTCAAACATCTCCAAAAGATATGCCAAATCATCGAGAAGAATTAACAGAAGCGTACCTTAATCCATGGAATTGTAAAATCGAGGTCTTTGACCTTCCATGTTTGAAGCGGCGTTCTCCAAGAGAGAAAGAGACCCCTTCTTTTCACTCAAGATGGGAAATGAGGGAAAATGAGAACTTTTTTGCTTAAACTGGGGACCATGACCCTTTTATACCTCAAGTGTATTTATTTTTATTTCAGCCAATCATTAAAATAAAAATAAGTACTTGGCCTCTATACAAATTTAAATGAGATACCACATAAGCCAAATAATAATTTATTTCTTAAATAGATCACAAATTTATTTGGCTCAATATTAGATAGCTTCTAATGTATAAAACTTTATTTATACGTATAAGTATATGAGCCCACATATAGAAATTTCCCAACAATCTCCCACTTGGGCCACATATTTATACATATAATTATACATTATAGAATAATTGTAAGGGCTCAATATTTGCTATCTTTATGAAATAACATCTCAAAATAATCTGGTCCATTAATCATATCAATATAGAATCAAAGCGACGATTATTACATTCTTTATAACAAGATCCATCAACGGTCACTATGTTGATATAATTAATGACATAGATTAAGTATGGATGTGTAGCATGAAAATTTCATGTAATGTGATCTCAAATCATGACTATTTTCAAATGGTCCAATATTATAACTCAAAAGAGTTATAACTAAAATTCAATACTTTATGCTAAACTATAACTAAAAATTAAATAACTTTATTTCAGAGTTTTCAATCACTAAAATAATAATACTTTAGTCTAATCAGAAAATAAGTTCATAATAATTAAACAGTACAAATAAACTCCCACTAAGCTAGCATATCATCAAAATAGATTACACCCATACGAGCCACATGCTCATGAAATACTTTAGGTGGTAATCCTTTTGTAAGTGGGTCTGCAATCATAAAATTTGTACTAATATGTTCAATAAAAATTTGAGAACTCTGAACCCTTTCTTTTACAATAAGAAACTTAATGTCAATATGCTTTGATTTTAAAGAGCTCCTATTATTCTTAGAATATAACTCATCTACTTTATTATCACAATATATCTTTAATGGTCTCTCAATGCTATCAATAATATGTAGCCCTATAATAAAATTTTGAAACCATATTCCTTAATTTGAAGCCTCATAACAAGCTATAAATTCTCCTTCCATTGTTGAAGAAGCTATAAGTGATTGCTTGACACTTTTCCAAGATATAGCTCCTCCAGCTAACATGAAAATATAGCCTGAAGTGGATCTTCTGCTATCGAGACAACTAGAAAAATTAGAGTCAGAATACCCCATGATCTCTAAATGATTATATCTCTAATATGTGAGCATAAAATTGAAAGTTTGATAGGGATGTTAAGCCCTAGTGAACTAGTCCCGAGGCTAACCAAGAGGAGGGGTGAATTGGTTATTTAAAAATTTCATGACAACAATGAAAATCTTTTCGATACTTAGAAGCGAAAACAAGTAAACAAGAATGAAAAGATCAATTACAGATATTCACCCAAGCAGTTAATATCAGAAAAGTAAAGTGCAAAATAGAATCAGAAAAGCAAACCAGATTTTATAGTGGTTCGATCAACTTGACCTACGTCCACTCCCCAGAGCCTCCCCTCTGGGTATTGCACTAAACAGAAAGTGACTCTCCTTTTGCTCCCACAGCAAGGCAGAGAAGCATGTACAAAAACCTCCTTTCCACCACACGGTGAGGCAGAGAACCCAACGTCCTTTTGCTTCCTCCTGAAGCAGGCAGAGAACCTTCGAACTCCTTTTGCTTCCACCTGAAGTGGGCAGAGAACCCCGAACTCCTTTTGCTTCCACCTGAAGCGGGCAGAGAACCCCGGATCTACTTGCCGACGATCATCCCACGATGAACACCAACTAGACGGAAGACGACGAGCGGAGACGATGACTCTGATCCTTGCTTGGAGAAACCTTAGTGAATCCCTCACTAACTCCCCCTCACAAGATCCTCTCTCTCTCTCCTAACTCTCTCTCTCTCTAGGGTTTCTCTGGGAAGGAAAATGGCAAAAGATTTTTCTTATTCCAAGAAAAAGTTCTTTTATAGGAGGGCTTAAAATTAAATCTCAACTGGTCGGCAAGAATCAACCAGGACGATCGATAGATCGTCAAGTATGATCAGTTCAAAATCAGCTGCATCAGTCTGGACGATCTGGCTCTTCTAGACGATCAACAGAAAAACTTGTTCATATCGTCCGAGATAATTAGTGCAAATCGAGGAATTTCATCTAGAAGATAGTTCGGGTCGTCCAGAGAAACTTATGCTGGACGACCAAAAAATGACTTGATCATCCAGGACGATAGGGATATTGTCCTGTATGATTAGTTCAAAAAGTGCCCAAATCGTCCTGTACACAGTTCAGGTCGTATAGCTGAAATGCCCTAGACGATCATGATCGTCCGGGATGATCCTACGATCGTCCAGGACGATATGATCGTATCAATCAAAAATAAATTTCTTTCCTTAATTACCAGATTAAATTAGGCATGATTGTACTAAATCGTCCAGGACGATACACGTATCGTCCGGGACCATCAGATAAAATAACTTAAAATAAAAACTTGCCTAACTTGATCTGGCGGCTGAGAATTTCTGATTTGAGCATATCATCCCGTACGATCCAAAGATCGTCCAGGATGATCTGCTTAATCAGATCCTCTTAATTTAGTCTCCCTAATTAGGGTTTCTATTTTTACCTGAACGTCCAGGACGATGTGAATATCGTCCAAGATAATCTGAATAAAAAATGAACAGAAACTCTAACTCACTCAAGCTCTCCGCCTGAGTGTGTGTGTGCAAGGTTACTTAGCTAGGGGATCAGTTACATTATAATTGACTCAAGAAAAAGAAAATTAGTACATTGGACACACTTGGACTCGATCTTGAGTGGGCTTGAGTGGCTCGTGGTCTTTTGTGCCTGAAACGGATTAGCTAAGCAAAACACACTGGAAACATGTTTGTCATCATTAAAACCAAATTTGCAACAATCTCCCCCCTTTTGATGATTGAAAACATTTGTACAATAGTTGGAAAATAACATTAACTAGGAGATCGAAAAAGACAAAAATTTTTTTTAACTTTCATTTAACTAAATCAATACAGGAAACATAACACATAACAAAAAACTGAAATGACTACAACTGACTCCCCCTTTTGACATCACCAAAAGGAGGAGTGAAAACAGAAATACTAAAACATCAGTACAGAAACATAGAAAAGCAACGATATATTTTTTTTTGATCAAACTGCTCCAGTAAGTCAGAATTTTTTCTTGATTTCAGATTCAAAAACTAATAAGAAGATGATTGATAGCACTGAAATCCAGAAAAGATTAGAAAAAATTAACTTTCGTAACTCCGACCCTGGGCACCTTATCGATGCAAACCTCTTTCAAAACAAAAAATTGATTCAGAAGAAAAGAAATTAGATTTGAAAAGAGATCCTTTCAAGCCTCATTCCAGAAAAATATCTGATATAATAGTGTTACAAAGTAAAAAATCAGAAATCAGGATTTTCAAACACAAGCTTTTGAAAGTATTAAGCGGCACACGGATTTTTCTAAGACCTTTAACGATCTGAAAGGAAAGAAAGCTTGGTTGGGCTCATTTTGTGCCTCTTTTTCAATTTATTTTGCGCTTTGTGCATCTTTTCATTTTTGATACACTTTGTGTACCTTTTAGTTGGTGATTTTTCGCATCTTTTCAGCTTTAGGCTCATTTTATGCCTCTTTTTCAATTGATTTGGCGCACTGCGCATCTTTTGTAAGCTTTCTTCTTTTCATAATTGTTAAATAGTCTCAGCTTTGAAATTATCTTTCAGACATAGTAGATGACTCTCCACAATAGGAAAGAATGATTCACAAAACAAAAGTCATACATCATATGATAAATGCAATCACTTGGTTTAGAAAATCAAACTAATGACTCAACACTTTGAAAACACTATTGATATGAGGTAGATTACTATAGGAAGATAAAACAATCTCTATTTCTAATACTAACATTTTAATTTTGAAGAGAATTTTTATCCAAAAGAAAATATACACTAGTAAAGGAGTTAGAGGAAGAGAAACAATCATCAATGTTTCTTCCCTTTAATAGATTCAGTGGAATCAATTACTGCTTACCAGCTTTCAAATAAAAACAAGGTAAAACTCCCAGTCAGAAATTCAGATTATCAGAAGTAGTGAGCGGTGTTCAGATTTTGAAAAGCATAAAACAGTAAGTGCAAGATATGAACCAGTGAATAAAAAGCAGGTAAAAAAAATACATCAAAGTAAATACTCAAATCAAAATAACAGCAAGGCTAAAACAGAAATCATCAAAAGAAATAAAATCAACTGAAAGCAAATAATCAAACCAAAAACTAATTAATAGGAAATAGAATAACAATCAGAACAATTAGAAATCAGCAGTCATCATAATCAAGCATTTATATAATCACTCCTAATCTGGTTCTCAAAATGCTGAATGAGTCAAAGGCCAGTGGTTTAGTGAATATGTCAGCCAGCTGATTTTCAGTTGCTACATGATGTAGCTCAATGTCCCCATTTGTAACATGGTCCCTAATGAAGTGATGTCTTATATCAATGTGTTTGGTCCTAGAATGTTGGATTAGATTCTTAGAGATATAGATGGTACTAGTATTATCACATAGAACAGAAATTATGCCAACAGGTAATCCTAAATTCAAGACTTGTTACTTCAACCAAAGAACTTGGGCCACACAACTTCCTAAGGCAATGTACTCAGCTTCAGCAGTGGAAAATGCAACTGAGTTCTGTTTTCTACTGGACGAGGAGACTAAAGACTATCCTATAAATTGACAAGTTCCAGAGGTGCTCTTTCTATCTACCCTACACCCCGTAAAGTCAGAATCAGAATATCCAATGATCTCAAAAGAGGTGCTGTGCCTAGGGTATCAAATTCCTAGGTTTGGGGTCCCTAAAAGATTTCTAAGAATTCTCTTGACAGCAGCTAGGTGGGACTCTTTAGGATCAGCCTGAAACCTAGTGTAAAGACAGACACTAAACATGATATCATTTCAGCTAGCAGTCAGGTAAAGCAGTGATCCTATTATTCCTCTATACTTTTTCTGATCAATAGATTTTCCACTTGAATCCTTATCTAACTGAACTGAGGAGGTCATGGGAGTATTGATTGTCTTGGCTTTGTCCATTTCATATTTCTTCAAAATATCCTTAGTGTATTTATATTGATTGAGAAAGGTTCCATCATCCATTTGTCTTATGCTAAACCCCAAAAAGTAGGCCAATTCTCCCATCATACTCATCTCAAACTTCTTACTCATTATTTTAGAAAACTCATCACATAAATATTTATTAGAAGATCCAAAAATTATATCATCAACATAAATATGGATAATGATTAAGTCATGTCCTAATCTCCTCAGAAAAAGGGTGGTGTCTATGCTCCCCTTAACAAAGTCTCTTTCTAACAGGAATGTGCTAAGCCTCTCATACCAAGCTCTGGGTGCGTATTTCTATCCATGTAAGGCCTTTTTTAATTTGTAAACATGATTTGGATATTGGGAACTCTCAAAACCTGGGGGTTGTTCTACAAAAACATCTTCTTTTATTACCCCATTTAAAATGGCACTATTGACATCCATTTGAAACAGCATAAATCCCTTATAACAGGCAAAGGCTAGTAACACTCTAATGGCTTCCAATCTAGCTACAGGGGCAATGGTCTCCTCAAAATCAATCCAGTCTATCTGATTATACCCCTTAGCCACCAATCTTGCCTTATTTCTCACTACCACACCAGAATCATTCATTTTATTTTTAAAGACCCACTTGGTTCCCACAATACTTTGATTTCTAGGTCTTTCTACTAACTCCCAAACATCATTCCTTACAAATTGATTCAATTCTTCCTACATAGCTAAAATCCAAAACTCATCCGACAAGGCTTGATTGATGTTGGTGGGTTCAGTCATTGAAATAAAGGCAGAATGGTTTACTTCCTTCCTAAGTCCATGCCTAGTTCTAACACCTTTAGAAGGGTCTCCTAAGATCAGTTCTTTAGGATGACTCGAAGAGTATCTCCAATCTCTAGGGAAACTGGTTTGAGGCTCTACCCTTTCCTCCAGATTTATATTTCGAACCGCTTGGGTAACCTCAACAATCTCTTTATCTTCTACTTCATATCTAGACTCCTTAGGATCAGATTCATCAAACACTACATAGGTTGTTTCTTCCACCACCAAAGTCCTCTTATTGAACACCCTAAAGGATTTCCCCACACTTGAATATCCTAAGAACACTCCTTCATCAGATTTGGGGTCAAATTTTCCTAAGGGTGACTTCCCATTGTTCATAATGAAAACCTTACAACCAAAGACATGGAGGTGGGACAGATTTGGAGTTCTACCCTTAATGATCTCACAAGGTGTCTTGTTCAGTTTGACTCTCACATTCACCCTATTCAGCACATAACAGGCAGTGTTCACCGCTTCAGCCCAAAAGTATTTTGAAAGTGAATACTCGGCAAGCATGGCTCTAGCGGCTTCCACTAAGGTCCTATTCTTCCTTTCAGCTACCCCCGTTCTGCTGAGGAGCCCTAGGAGCTAAAAAATTGTGACTAATCCCTTGCTCCTCACAGAAACTTCCAAATCTTTCATTTTCAAACTCCCCTCCGTGATCACTATTGATGGTAATAACCTCACATCCTAACTTCTTCTGAATCCAAGTAAAGAAAGATCTAAACTCATCAAATGACTCAGATTTATGTGACAAAAATTTCACCCAAGTGAACCTCAAAAAATCATCTATAATAACAAACCCATAGACTCTCCCCCCTAACCTGGCAGCGCTAATTGGTCCAAAGAGGTCCATGTGAAGAACTTCTAAAGGTCTAGAGGTGCTAATGTCCTTAACAGAGTGAAAGGAGGACTGGACTTGCTTCCCTAACTGACAGGCATCACACAGGTGATCCTTAGTGAACTTAAGTTTGGGCGCACCTCTAATTAAGTCCTTTTGGGTGACTCTCCTAAGGGTTTTCATACTGGCATGACACAATCTCCTATGCCATAACCAAGACTCATCAGCAGCAGTTTTTAAGCAAATTGAATTATCAGATTTAATGCAACCTGCATCCAGCTTGTAGACGTTATTGATCCTTTGCCCCTGCAAAAGTACTTTATCTTTTAAGCTTAAAATGCAGCCAGTGAGCAGGAATTTGATGTTGTATCCCTTGTCACACAGTTGACTGATGCTCAATAAGTTGTGTTTCAATCCATCTACAAGCAAAATATTATCAATCATAAAACTCTTTGAATCACCAATTATACCTGAGCCTACCACCTTCCTGGTGGTGTTATCTCCAAGTGTAACCTTGCCTCCAGCCCGGGCCTCTAACGAAATGAACTGATTTGCATCTCCAGTCATGTGTCTAGAACATCCGCTATCCAGGTACCACATGCTCTTATGAGGTCTTGTGTGAGAGCATCCCTACAAAAATATCAAACGTCAGTCTTAGGAACCCAAATAGGTTTGGGTTCCTTCTTATGAAAAGAAGAATGCAATGCATTCGTGCTGTGCTGTGAAACAGGCAATTTGGGTCTCCACACCCAATGTGTACTATGGTGAACAGTGCAGGTGTGGGAAATGTGTCCTAACATGCCAAATAAAAAATATCTAACACCAGGAAAAGGGTTAACTAATCTACGTGGATGATAATGCCTCTTCCTAGATGTATATGAAACATGCTTTGATGAACTTGCAACAGATTTTTCAAAAGGTGGTGGTGCATAAAACTATTCAAAAGTAGGTGGTTTTTTGTTCTTTTCAAAGGCACTAATTTTCACTTTCAAAAATTTATTCTCTTTAGTTAAGCTTGCAATTTCAAATTTTAAAGATCCATTGCTATTTTCTACTTCACATGCCATGATATCTAACTCTTTAAAAGCTCTCTCCAAATCAACATGAGTGGTTTTTAGTGAGTCATGCACAGTAACTAAATCAGAATATTTTTTGTTCAATTCATCAAACTCATCAAGTAAAGACATGTGATTGCTATCAATAGTTGAATGATCTTTAATCAAAACATCATCCTCTTTTTGTAAAGTCAAGTAATCTAATTTCAAACTAGCATGGGTTTTCTTAAGCTTCCTATACGATGCATGAATTTTTTCAGATACTTCAAGTAATTGATCATAATTAAGCTCACATACCTCTTCCTAGTCTGACTAACCAGGGTGATCATCAGCCATCATACACAAATTTGTTTCCTCCACTTCAGCTTCAGTCTCAGAGGAGTCGGATGCAGAGTCAGCCCAGAACGCCTTTTATATCCGCTTCTTGTCCTTTCTAAACTTTGGTTTCTCCTCACCCTTCTCCTTGCTTGGGTGAGCCTTGAGTGTAGGACAATCCGCCTTTATGTGTCCAGGCTTCCTGCATTCGAAACAAACAGATTCAGATGAGCCTTTAAAGTTTTTACTGGTCTTTCCTTTATTCCACTTTAGAAAATTCTTATTCTTTTTCCTTAGAAAGCTCTTGAATTTCCTTGTGATTAAGGCAACATCATTGCTAACAGACCCGGAAGTGCTAACATCTAAATCTTTATCCTTTAGCGGCACTGTCTTCTCCTTCTTCCGTTCACCTGCATCAAGTTGTCTTTGGTTCACCCCTTGCTCGTAAGCAATGAGTGATCCAAGTAAGCTGTCAATAGAGTAAGTATTTAAATCTTTAGATTCAGTGATTACAAAAATCTTAGCATCGTATGAAGAAGGCAAACATCTAAAAATTTTGTTCACTCTTTCGTTATTAGTCAGTTCTCTTCATAGAGCATGCAAAGAGGTAACGATTTGAGTGAATCTTGTGTACATTTCTGAAATCATTTCACTAGGTTTCATGTGAAAAAGTTCATAATCATGCAACAAGATGTTTAACCTAGACTGTTTGACCTCTGTTGTACCTTCATATGTTATACACAATCTATCCCAGATCTCTTTACCCGTTGTACAAGTAGAAACACGCATATAGTCTTCAGATTTTAAAGCACAAAAGAAATAGTTCAAGCACTTTACATTTAACTATGCTAAATCACGATCATCAAATGTCCAATCTGCAAATGGGAGTTCAGTTTTCATGTTATTAATCAATCTAAAAGGTGGTTTGTATCCATCCATAACTAACATCCACATGCGATAGTCAATCGATTGAAGAAAAGTAGACATGCATGTTTTTTAGAAATCAAACGGAATATTATCAAACAACGGTGGTCTTGTAATAGAATAACCTTCAGCAGTAATACGATTGTTATAGTTAGCCATGGATCAAATTCAAAAGTTTTTAAACTTAAATTTTGAATCCCTCTCTGATACCACTTGAAAGTTCAATAGGGATGTTAAGCCCTAGTGAACTAGTCTTGAGGCTAACCAAGAGGGGGGGTGAATTGGTTATTTAAAATTTCATGACAACAATGAAAATCTTTTCAATACTTAGCAGCGAAAACAAGTAAACAAGAATGAAAAGATCAATTACAGATATTCACCCAAACAGTTAATATCATAAAAGTAAAGTGCAAAACATAATCAGAAAAGCCAACCAGATTTTATAGTGGTTCGGTCAACTTGACCTACGTCCACTCCCCGCAGCCTCCCCTCCAGGTATTGCACTAAATAGAAAGTGACTCTCCTTTTGCTCCCACAGCAAGGCAGAGAAGCCTGTACAAAAATCTCCTTTCAACCACACAGTGGGGCATAGAACCCAACGTCCTTTTGCTTCCTCCTGAAGCAGGCAGAGAACCTTCGAACTCCTTTTTCTTCCACCTGAAGGGGGCAGAGAACCCCGAACTTTTTTTGTTTCCACCTGAAGTGGGTAGAGAACCCCGGATCTACTTGCCGACGATCCTCCCACGACGAACACCAACTAGATAGAAGACGACGAGCAGAGATGATGACTCTGATCCTTGCTTGGAGCAATCTTAGTGAATCCCTCACTAACTCCCCCTCACAAGATCCTCTCTCTCTCTCCTAACTCTCTCTCTCTCTAGGGTTTCTCTGGGAAGGAAAGTGGCAATAGATTTTTCTTATTCCAAGAAAAAGTTCTTTTATAGGAGGGCTTAAAATTTACCCTAAATCTCAACTGGTCGGCAAGAATCAACCAGGACAATCAATAGATCGTCCTGTACGATCAGTTCAAAATTAGTTGCATCAGCCTGGACAATCTGGCTCTTCTGGATGATCAGTAAAAGAAATTGTTCATATCGTCCTGTACGATCCTGCGATCATCCGGGATGATTAGTGCAAATCGAGGAATTTCGTCCAGAAGACAGTTCGGGTCGTCCAGAGAAACTTGTGCTGAACGACCAAAAAATGACTTGATCGTCCAGGACGATAGGGATATCTTCCTGTACGATTAGTTCAAAAAGTGCCCAAATCATCATGTACACAGTTCAGGTCGTACAGCTGAAATGCACTAGACGATCAAGATCGTCCAGGACGATATGATTGTATCAATCAAAAATAAATTGCTTTCCTTAATTACTAGATTAAATTAGGCATGATTGTACTAAATCGTCCAGGATGATACACGTATCGTCCGGGACCATCAGACCAAATAACTTAAATTAATAACTTGCCTAACTTGATCTGGCGGCTGAGAATTTCTTATTTAAGCATATCGTCCCATATGATCAAAAGATCATCCAGGATGATCTTCTTAATCGGATCCTCTTAACTTAGTCGCCCTAATTAGGGTTTCTATTTTTACCTGATCGTCAAGGACGATGTGAATATCGTCTAGGATGATCTGAACAAAAAATGAACAGAAACTCTAACTCACTCAAGCTCTCCCCTTAAGTGTGTGTGTGTGCAAGGTTACTTAGCTAGGGGATCAGTTACATTACAATTGACTCAAGAAAAAGAAAATCAGTACATTGGACACACTTGGACTCGATCTTGAGTGGGCTTGAGTGGCTCGTGGTCTTTTGTGCCTGAAACGGATTAGCCAAGCAAAACACACTGGAAACATGTTTGTCATCATCAAAACCAAATTTGCAACAAAAATCTCTTGTCCTTTTTAGATACCTCATTACTCGTTTCACTGCTTTCCAATGACCCATTCCTGGGTTGCCTAAATTTCTACCAAGCATTCCAATAATATATGAAATATCTTAACGCATACAAACATAAGCATACATAAGACTCCCTACTGCTGAGGTATAAAAAATCCTATCCATCTCTTACTTTTCAACTTCATTTCTTGGGCATTGGAGCATACTAAATTTATCCTCTTTTGTAATGAGTGCATCCCCTGGTGCACAATCTTTCATGCCAAATCTGTTAAGCACTTTATCAATATAGGTTGTTTATGATAACCCCAGTATACCATGGGAGTGATCCCAATGAATTTGTATACCCAACACAAAAGATGCATTTCCAAAATCTTTAATTCAAATTTATTTGAAAGAAATCTCTTAGTCTCATGTAATAAGCTTATATTACTACTTGCTAGCAGAATGTCATCGACATATAACACCGAGAGAATAAACTTACTTCCACTAACCTTTTGATAAATACATTGATCAATAATATTTTCTATAAAACCAAATGAAGAAATCACTAGATCAAATTTCTTATACCATTGACGGGAAGCTTACTTTAAACTATAGATAGATTTCTTTAATTTACACACCAGATATTTCAAATCAGAAGATTGAAATTTTTTTGGTTGCATCATATATATAGTTTCCTCGATGTCTCCATTAAGGAATGCAGTCTTTACATCCATATTGTGTAGCTCCAAATCATAATGAGCTATAAGTGCCATAATGATTCTAAAAGAGTCTTTCGAAGAAACTAGAGAAAAAGTCTCTTTATAATCAATGCCTTCCTTTTGAGTGAAACCTTTGGCAAAAAGACATGTCTTATATCTTTCAATATTGCCTTTTCCATCCCCTTTGATTTTAAAAATCCATTTACAACCAATAGGTTTTGCTCCTTCAGGCAATTCAGAAAGATCCCAAACATCATTGTCTTTCATTGATTTCATCTTATCTTATATGGCTTTTATCCAATTTTGGGAATTAGAATAGTATTTGACATGACTAAATAAGATTGGGTTATCTTCCAATCCCATATCAAACTCATGCTCTTGGAGATATATAATATAATCATCTAAAATTGTTGTTCTCCTTTCCCTTATGGATCTCCTTAATGGCACTTCAATTTGAGGTTGTTGTCCTTCATGAAGTAATTCAAGATTATTTTGATTATCTGGATTTACAATCTGAATAAAATAAGGCATAAGTACCTGATCATTTTCAACTGTAATATTAGGAATAGTAATATATTCCTCCTCAAAATCAAAATCTTTAAGTTTATCACTCCCACTGTATTCAACATCCTCAATAAATTTATCATTACCCGTCTCAAAAAAAGAATTTATTTGAGGAATCATAAAACTTAAAGCCTCTTGATCTTTCAGAGTATCTAATAAAATACCAGCTAATAGTTTTTGAGCCCAATTTTCTTTCATTAGGCTTATATGGCCTAGCCTCAGCTGGACATCCCCAAACATGAAAATACCTAATTCTAGGCTTCCTTCCTGTCCACATCTCATATAGAGTTTTAGCTGCTGCTTTGCTTGGAACTCTATTAAGAATATAAACGGCAGTCTTTAAGGCTTCTCCCCAAAGTGATTATGGTAAAGAAGAGTGACTAATCATACTTCTAACCATATCTTTTAAGGTTCTCAGCTACACTATTTTGACTTGGAGTCCTTGGCATAGTGTATTGAGGAACGATGCCACATTCTGCTAAATATCTTGCAGAAGGGCCTGGTCGTTATTCACCTGATCCATCATATCTACCATAGTATTCACCACCATGGTCAGATTTGACAGCTTTAATCTTCTTACCAAGTTGATTTTCAACTTCATCTTTTAAGATCTTAAATACATCTAGAGATTCTAATTTTTCATGTATTAATTATACGTACCCATAACGAGAATAATCATCTATGAAAATAATAAAATACTGTTGACCATTCCAAGGAGCTATAGGAAATGGGCCATAAATATCAGTATGTATTAATTCCAAGATATTTAAACTCCTTTTGGCACCTAATTTCTTAATATTTGTTTATTTTCCCTTAATACATTCAATACAAATTTTAAAATCAATATAATTAAGGGAATCAATAATTCCATCTAACACAAGCCTTTCAATTCTTTGTTTAGAAATATGCCCTAAACGCTTGTGACATAACATAAAGGAATTCTTATCAGTAAATTTTTTCTTTGTATCAAAATTATTTATATTCAAAGTTTCATTTATTTGTGAGGTAGAAATATCCAATTTATATAGATTATCAATCAAAGAACCTGTACCAATAACTTTTAAAAACTAAAAGAGACTAAATTTTCCATTTTCAAATGAATAAGAATAACCAGATTTGTCCAAATATGAAATAGGAATTAGATTATGTCTAAATGACAGTACATAAAAAATTTCACATAAATTCAAAGTAGAACTACATTCTAAGTACAATCTATATAAGCTTACAACTTTAACAGGAGCTTTATTGCCATTTCCCACATAAATGAATCTTTCTGCATCAGTTAGCACTCTCCTCCTTAGACAACCCTGCATAATCACACATATGTGAGTAGTTGCACTTGTATCTATCCACCAAGTATGATTTGGTACTAAGGCCAAATTAACTTCAGAACAAATAAGATTCAGAAGTTTACCCTTTTTAATGAGCAAGTTAGCATATTTTGGATAATTCTTCTTCACATGACCAGTCTTCTTATAGAAGAAATAAGTAATAACCAGATCTTTCTTCTGTTGTACTTTAGGTTGTGAAGTCCCTTTATCTGCAGCTCCTTTAGCTTTAAAATTCCTTTTCCTTTTGGTAGCAAAATCATTAGAAGAATCAGCTATGTGAGCACTTTCTATCTTTTCATATCTCAATCTTTCTTCCTCTAGCATACACTGAGCAATGAGCTCACTAAGAGTCTATTTTTTCTTTTGAGTATTATAACTAATCTTAAAAGGACTGAGTTGTATAGGAAGAGAGATCAAGACTAGATGCACAAGACTGTTATCAGACAATTCTAAGTTTAATGCTTTTAGTCTTGTAACAAGATTAGACATTTCCATAATGTACTCCCTTATGTTCTCTTTTCCTTTATACCGCATCAAAGCAAGTTTACTAAAATAGTACTTATTTCGACCTTTTCAGAACTTATGAAATGGTCTGCTATTTGGCTTAGGAACTTCTTAGCATTTTCTTCCTTAGGCATTACACCCCTTATGATATCTGGAATAGAATGCTTCATGATCATAAGACTCATGTGGTTTGAACGCTCTCATTTTTCAAAATTTTCCCTTTATTCAATGGTGCTTTTTGTAGTAAGGGAAGGAGGGTGTTCAATCTGAATCGTATAGTCAAGATCCATACAACCAAGAATAATGGTAATGTTCTCTTTCTACTTCTTAAAATTAGAGCCATTAAGTACTGTAATGTAATTTAAATTGACAGATAATGAAGAAATATTAAATAAAAAAAACAAAAACTTAACTCAAAATTAGTAACAATATAAGGGAGGCCCTTTATAAGAAACCTAATACAACATCATAATTTAGTGTTTTTACAAAAATTATAATTTGTAAATGGCACTCTTAAAATTATAGTTAATAAATATTGATAATAAATTCTGCCAATAATAAGTCTTTCTTTGTACCGACTTATTATATACATGAATAATTCAAAAATTATCACATATTTATTACTATATCTTTAAAGTCTGGCAAAAAAATAATCTTCCTTTAGGCCGATTACTTTTCGCATAAACTAGAAAAACTTTTAGCATTATTCAATTAATTTTTAATTAAATAAATTGATCTAATAGAGGCCACTTTAGTGACATATTATTTCAATTTAATTTAATTTTAAATTAATGAATAATTATTTCAAATAAGAAATATTTAATTGATAAATATATTTTATCAATAAATAATTGATTTATTTATAAGTCATTAATTAATTTCATGATGTTATAAATACATAACTACTCATGTCATTAAGAATATAAATATATTCAATTCAGAAGTTATAAGTCATAATTAATTTAGTGACATTATAAATACATAGCTCATCATGTCATGAAGAATATAAATATATTTAATTCTAATATGTAACCGATAATTAAAAAAAAATAATAGCAAAATAACTATTTTTTATACTACAAATTCATCAACAATGACAACTTTCATATTCTCATAAAAAAATTTAAATTCATGAAAGTGATGAACAAAATTGATGATAAAAATAGTGAAGAATCAGTATTATTATGATAATGTTGAACTTCATAATTTAATTTGAAAGTACGAGATGCGCCAAGAGGGGGGGGGGGGGGTGAATTGGTATTTTAAAAATTCAACCCTACACAAGAGTTCTATTTTTTTTTGTATTTTAAAAATAACTCAACGAATAACATGCGGAAGCAAGTACAACGTTCACAACGATGATATTGATAATTCAATTTTAAATTTTAACAACACAAGATTTAAATCATGATTTTTTACCAAGCAATTTAATTTACTAATTAAGAGCATGAAAAGTAAAGTACGGTAAACAGGAAAAAACACACCAGAGATTTTTATAGTGGTTCGGTCACTTGACCTACGTCCACTCCCCGGAGTCCTCTACTCCGGGATTTGCACTAGTAAAAGTTGACTCTCCTTTTGCCCCC
This sequence comes from Dendrobium chrysotoxum, assembly GCA_019925795.1. Taxonomy (NCBI): domain Eukaryota; kingdom Viridiplantae; phylum Streptophyta; class Magnoliopsida; order Asparagales; family Orchidaceae; genus Dendrobium; species Dendrobium chrysotoxum. Next base: position 45,748,834 of record CM034303.1, read on the forward strand.
ACAGCAAGGCGGAGAAGCCTTTACAACACTCACTTTCACCTCCCTCGGTGCGACGGAATACCAGACGCTATGTCACCCTCCTGGTGACGGCAGCAGACCTTCTTCTTTTTCTCCCTCCTGGAGATGGCAGAGTACCTTGACGATGTTGATCTTGAAGTGACTCTTCCCTTGAGAACTTTCTTGAAGCTTCCCAAAGCCACAAGAGGAGCAAAGCATGCAGCTAGCTTGGAGCCACCGTGTGATCCCCTCACACTACTTCTCCCTCACGCTCAAGCTCACCTTCACCTTCCTCTCTCAAGCCCTAGATCTCTCCAAAAACTTCTCTCTAACGAATCCCCTTCTTTCCTCAAAGCCTCTCACAGCAAAAGGATAGATCAACAACTTCTTAAAAAAAAATTTAAGTTGTTTTTATATCAGGCTTCAGAAAACCTTAAAAGTTTCAACTTTTGCATTTCTGTTCGTATAGTATGATCTATAATCGTACAGTACGATCAGTTCAATTACAGCTCGTCCAGTATGAGTACAGACGAACAGTTATCGAATTTTATACATATCATATTGTACGATATGTATATCGTACAGGACGATACTGTTGATTCGTACTGTTCGTACAGGATGAACTGTGGGACGATCCTTGGGATGAAAGAATTCATCTCTGTTAGTCGTCCAGCACTCCTTCAGTCGTACAGTATGATTAGTATTTTTCAGGATATCGTCCTGTACGATACAAATATCATCCAGGACGAATAGAATAAAAATTCTTGGTTTTGTCTGGTACGATCGATGGGACGAATGAAATCGTCTCTGTCGGTCGTCCAGCACTCCACTAGTCGTACAGTATGATTAGTTCATTTCTTGATATCATCCTGTACGATATGAATATCGTCCAGGACGAACAGAATAAAAAACCTTGGTTACGTTTGGTACGATCGGTGGGATGAAAGAAATCGTCTCTGTTAGTCGTACGGTACGATATATGATCGTACAGTACGATCGACTTTTAAATTAGAAACCAACGTTTATTTCCTGATTATGGAGATAATTTTGGTAAGTATTAATTAATCGTACAGTACGATAAGATTCGTACAGTACGATCAGTTCAAGAAATCAAAATTAAGAACTTACCAAACTTATTCTGGCGGCTAGGGTTTCTCAATTGTATCTTATCGAACAGTACGATAGGTATCGTACAGTACGATTAGATTATAAATTTAATCATCTGAAAAATTAGACGTTAGCCTGAGTATTATTAATTAATCGTACAGTATGATATTAAATCATACAGTACGATATTATTTTAAAAAAAATTTTTAACACATTTAAAACACTTCTCCCCCTGTGTGTGTGCATGGTTGCTCCTTTTACATGCATGCTTCTGTGGCAGACTCAAGAAAATAAAAATAAAGAAATAAAAATTACAGACATTTCAACATCTTATTCTACCCAGTTTGAGTCTCCAGTAACCTTGAGCAGTGTGCATCTGACCTGAAATGTTAGTGCTCATATACAAGGATTAAGCATTTGTAATCTAAAGGAAGTCTATATGGATTCAGTAAGTATTAGTTGTCACCATCAAAATTAAGTGCTCGGGATCCTGGATTTCAACAATCTCCCCCTTTTTGATGGTATCAATAACTTCCTTAGCTCCCCCTCAGAAGAGTAGCTTATTAATTTTTAAATAGGAGGAGAAAAAAATTTTTTTTTTGTTTATAACATATAAAAAAAACATAACAAGATAGAAAAAACATGTAGTGAAAACATAAACAACCAATATCATTAATAGTAAGCAAAAATAGAATAATACAGAACACACAGAAACGTCTCCCCCTTTTGACAGCACCAAAAAGGGAAGAACAAGGAAACAACAATAATGAAAACAAACAGAAAACATAAATAACTACAATAACTCAAAAATCTGGATCCTGATCCAGAGGTGGTGGTGGAGGTTGTGGAAACAGCTGGTGGTACTGATGGAGGGACGCAAACTGGTGATCGATTGATGTGAAGCGCTCCGTAAACCATCTCATATCAGTTTCATGCTCCTGATGTTGCTGAGCAATGTGGGCATCCAACCTAGTCTCCAAGCGATCAAGGCATCGAATAATGTCGTCGTGAGGGTAGTCGGGAGGAGCAAGACCAGGTGGGTGGATTGGTGGTGGTGGAGGTGCGTCAGCAGGAGCAGCAGCCTCTTCGTCATCAAACTCGGGATCCGTGGGAGCGGCCCCCTGATGGAACAAGATACGAAAGGAGGCATCCGAGTAGAAGATAGGTAGGAGATCTGGAGGTAGCAGAAAATGAAGTTAGTACTTGACATCTAGGATGTATCCTATGACATTCCCTAAAGCAAGGTTCAGTTTGCGGCGGGCACCAGGATATCGGTAGGCAGACAGGGTATGGATATAGTCAAAAATAATTTGGGCTTCATTGAATTTTGTTCCATACATGATTAGATATGTGAAGACAAAAAGTAGTGGAGTAATATGAATGCGGTCTCCAGCTTTGGGTATAATGGATGTGCGCAGGACATGCTGGAAAACGCGGGCATTCTGATTCAGGGTTTGGACCAGGGGTAGGTGTTGATTGGAGGGGACACCCCTAAGGGTCATATTTACTGATGTCCAATCATAGTCGTGGGAGATCATGGACTGGGGACGAGGGCCGTCAGTGGACAGCCCGATGTGTGCAGCAATGTCGTTGACGGTGATAACGACATTCTGTCTACAGACATAAGACGTGAAAGTGGTGTTTTCTAGGTCGATTCGAATATTGGCAAGAAACTCAAACAGGAGTTCGGAGTGAAAAGGAAAGGCAAGAGTCAAATGGAATTGAAGGGTGGTGGATGCGAACAGATTCATCACCTTGAAATTTAGGGCGGCTTGATTTAGCATGCGGGATGGAGTGCTTTTGGCTTTCTTGATTTTAATATACGCTTTCTCGTCCGCAGCAGAGAGAAAACGATCATCAAAATGCCGAGAGGAGGAAGAGCACCCGACGACCATTCGACCGCGCTTACTGGAACCAAACATGGTGGAAGAAAGGATTGGAGAAAGGAGGAAATTCGGAGTGATTGAGAGTGAGTGAGAATAGGCAAAGAATCCCTCCCTTTTATAGAATTTGTGAACTATCGTACAAAGAGATTGAGTATCGTACAGTACGATATGCGTAATAATATTGTCTAGGCGACCGTTCAAAAAGGTGAGTCAAATTGTACTATACGAATGTGAGTGTGAGGCGTTCGTCCCAAGGAGTCATCTGAATGACCTTTGACAAAAATAATCGTACAGTACGAACAGGTGTTCGTATAGTACGATAGGTAATAATGTTCGTACCGGCCGAGTTTAAATTCGTGCTAATCCATTTGATACGTGGATCGTACAGTACGATTGGCATGTCGTATAGTATGATGACCAATAATGTGTATCGTACGGTACGAGTGGTGAATCATACAGTATGATAAGTACAAGACATGAAAGATCTGGACCGTGAATGGGAATGGATGGCCAAGATTGGAGTGATTTGAACCTTATCATACAGTACGATATTGTATCGTACAGTACGATTGTCAGAGAATTTCAAGGTTTGTGAGCAGCATGGTAAGAGGATCAGGAAACCATTTTTTTTAGTTTTTTTTTTATTTTTTTTTCCAAACAAAACAAATCATAACAAACACAATTTTTATTTTATTTTATTATTATTATTATTATTATTTATTTTAGTCTTGAATGTCTATGACACCTAATTTGGTTCTTAAAGTACTAAATGTATCATAATCTAATGGTTTTGTGAAAATGTCAGCTAATTGATCTTCAGTAGCAACGTGGTGTAGTTCAATATCTCCTTTGGCTACGTGATCTCTAATGAAATGATGTCTAATATCTATATGTTTTGTTCGTGAATGTTGAATTAGATTTTTGGATATGCAAATAGCACTAGTATTGTCACACATGATCGGAATGGTTCCTACAGGTAGTCCTAGATTTACAAGCTGTTGTTTTAACCACAAAACTTGTGCAACACAGCTACTTACCGCTATATATTCTGTTTCGGCTGTTGATAGGGCTACTGAATTCTATTTCTTACTGGACCATGAAACTAACGATTGTCCAATGAATTGACAAGTGCCAGAAGTGCTTTTTCTATCTACCCTACATCCTGCAAAGTCTGAATATGAGTACCCTAAGATTTCAAAAGAAGTGCTGTGTCTAGGATACCAAATTCCTAAGTTCGGGGTGCCTAGTAGATATCTAAGAATCCTTTTGACAGCAGTCATGTGAGATTCTTTCGGGTCAGCTTGAAAGCGGGCACAGAGACACACATTAAACATTATGTCTGGTCTACTGGCAGTCAGATAGAGAAGCGATCCAATTATTCCCCTATACCTCTTTTGATCTACAGATTTCCCACTGGGATCTTTATCCAATTGAATGTTAGAGCTCATGAGTGTATTCATAGCCTTAGCATTGTCCATTTCATATTTTTCCAAAATATCATTGATGTACATAGACGCTAAGAAATGTTCCACCTTCCGTTTGTTTTACACTAAATCCAAGGAAGTAACTAAGTTCTCCCATCATACTCATTTCAAACTCATCACTCATTATTTTTGAAAATTTATTACATAAGCTTTTCTCCGTCGATCCGAACAAGATGTCATCTACATAAATCTGAACAATGAGTACTTCAATTCCTACCTTCTTCAAAAAATAAGGTGGTGTCCACACTACCCTTAACAAAGCCTCTATCTAGTAGGAACGTACTAAGTCTTTCATACTAGGCTCTAGGTGCTTGTTTTAACCCGTATAGTGCCTTTTTCAGTTTGAACACGTGGTTTGGAAACTGTGAGTTTTCAAACCCCGGAGGTTGCTCCACATAAACATCTTCCTTGATTACCCCATTCAGGAAGGCACTCTTGACATCCATTTGATACAGCTTAAAATCCCTAAAATAAGCAAAAGCTAACAGTACCCTGATGGCTTTTAGTCTAGCTACCGGAGCAAAGGTTTCTTCAAAATCTATTCCTTCAATTTGGTTATACCCCTTTGCTACTAACCTAGCCTTGTTTCTCACTACTATCCCAGAGTCATTCATTTTGTTTTTAAAGACCCATTTAGTTCCAACCACACTTTGTTCTTTAGGTCTTTTGACTAATTCCCATACATCCTTCCTAACGAATTGATTCAACTCTTCTTGCATTGCTAGGATCCAAAATTCATCTCCTAAGGCTTGATCTATACTCGTGGGCTCAATCATAGATATGAATGCAGAATGACTAACCTCTTTCCTAAGTCCATGCCTAGTTTTTACCCCTTCTGATGGGTCTCCTAAGATCAGTTCTCTAGGATGACTAGAAGAGAATTTACAATCTCTAGACAGATGTTCCTGAGGTTCCGCTCTACTCTATATGGTAATGGTTTCTACTCCCCATATAACCTCAACTTCTTCTTCTTCATGATTAGGTTCAGAGGTCTTATTGGATTCATCAAATACCACATGGTGGACTCTTCTACTACTAGGGTTCTCTTATTGAATATTCTATAGGCTTTACCTACCGATGAGTAGCCTAGGAAAACCCCTTTATCAGATTTAGGATCGAACTTTCCTAAGGGTGACTTGCCATTAATTAGGATGAAGCATTTGCAACTGAAAATGTGTATGTGGGAAAGATTGGGTGTCCTACCCTTAAGCAACTCATAGGGTGTCTTATTTAGTTTGGATCTAACATTTACCCTATTTAACACATAGCACGCGGTATTTACTGCTTCTGCCCAAAAATATCTAGGGAGAGTGTATTCAGCTAACATAGCCCTAGCAGCTTCAACTAAAGTTCTATTCTTTCTTTCTGCTATTCCATTTTACTGAGGAGTTCTAGGGGCAGAGAAATTATGTTCTATTCCAACATCTTTACAAAAAGATTCAAATTTATCATTCTCAAATTCCCCACCGTGATCACTATGAATTGTTGAAAATACACATCCTAATTTCCTTTGAATCCAAGTGGAGAAAATTCTAAACTCTTCAAATGACTCACTCTTATGAGCTAGGAATTTCACCCAAGTAAACCTAGAGTAGTCATTCACTATTACAAACCCATACAACTTCCCTCCTAGGCTGGCTGTACTAACAGGTCCGAACAGGTCCATGTGGAGAGTTTCTAGTGGCCTAGTGGAGTTGACATCTTTGATTGCATGAAATGAAGATTTAACTTGTTTTCCTAATTGGCAAGCATCACAGGGATGATCCTTAGTAAAGTCTAACTTTGGTATGCCTCTAACTAAGTCTTTTTAAGTGATGTTCCTAAGTGTTTTCATACTAGCATGGCATTGTCTCCTATGCCATAGCCAAGAGTCATCCGCTATTATTTTCAGACACAAAGAGTTTGAGGTTTCAATGCAGTTTAAATCTAACATGTAAATATTATTTATACATTTTCCTTCTAACACAAGTGAATCATTTAAGCTAATCATGCATTTATTAGACCGAAATTTTATGTCAAAGCCCTTGTCACATAGTTGACTTATACTTAAAAGATTATGCTTTAAACCATCAACTAAAAATACATTCTCAATAATTAAATTTTTAGTGTTTCCATTGATACCTGAGCCCACCACTTTCTTGGTGGTGTTGTCTCCCAAGGTTACCTTGCCTCCTAACCTGGCCTCCAGTGTCACGAACTGCTTCATGTCTCCAGTCATGTGTCTCAAGCAGCCACTGTCCAGGTACCACATGCTCTCACTAGGTCTTTTGTCAGATCATCCCTACAATGTCAATCACGGATTAGCTTTGGGAACCCAAGTGAGTTTGGGTTCCACCCTATGCTTATATGAATGAAATGTATGCATGTTATGCTGTGATGAATGCGATTTAGGTCTCCACACTAGATGTGTCCTATAGTGAATTGAGCACATGCGGGCTATGTGACCTAGTATGCCACAAGAATAACATCTAACACCTGGAAATGGGTTCACTAATCTATGAGGGTGGTAGTGCCTATTTCTGGGTTTGGATGATGCATGCCATGCTGGTTTTGAATGAGATGATTCACATGGTGGAGGCTGAAAAAACTCAACAAACATGGGAGGTTTTTTATTATTCTCGAATGCATGAAGTTTTTCATTTAAAAATTTGTTCTCTTGGTTAAGACTTGCATATTCGAATCTCAATGTATGCTCACTACTACTAAGTTCCCCTGCTAGTTCTTCTAGTTCCTTAAATGCATTCTCTAATTCAATATGTGATGATTTCAAGGTATCGTGTGCAGTGGTTAACTCAATATGCTTCTTGTTTAATGCATCGTATTCATCAAGCAAAGACATATGATCTTTATCGAAGTCAAAAAAATTCTTTACTACACTAGCATGCTCCTTTTGTAAAGTACAAAACTCAGTATTAAGACTAACATGCTTTTTCTTCAACTTTCTATATGAGTCATGGATTTTTTCAGAAATAACAAGCAGTTCATCATAAGACAGTTGACATACCCCATCTTGATCTGATTGATCAAGATTATCATTAGTCATAAGACACAGATTCGTTACCTCCTCCTCTGCTTCTTCTTCCGATGATTCTGAGGCAGAGTCGGCCCAAAATGCTTTTTAAGTCTTAAATTTGCCCTTCTTTAACTTTGATCTTTCCTCACCCTTTTCCTTGGTTTGATGAGTCTTGATGTTGGGGCAATCAGCTCGGAGATAACCGGGTTTCCTACACTCAAAGCAAATTGTCTCAGATGCAACTTTAGTATGCTTTGAGTTTTTATCTTTGTTCCAATTACTTTGATGACGGCACAGCTTTATTTTCAGAAAATTTTTGAACTGACGAGTCATCAAGGCGATGTCGTCATCTTCCTCCGCTGCTGAGCTGTCACTTTCAGAATTGTTTGCTTTTAAAGCCACCGCTCGCTCCTTCTTCTTTTCACCTGCATCACTTTGTCGTTGATTCACTCCTTGCTCGTAGGTAATGAGTGACCCAAGCAAATTGTCAATAGAATAAACATTCAGGTATTTTGACTCAGTTATTATAGTGATTTTAGCATCATATGAGCTAGGCAAACATCGCAGAATTTTGTTTACTTTTTCCGAGTTAGACAACTCTCTTCCTAAAGCATGCAGAGATGTTACAATCTGGGTGAATCGAGTGTACATGTCAGATATAGTTTCACTAGGTTTCATGCGGAATAGTTCGTAATCATATAGCAGAATGTTCAACCTAGATTGTTTGACCTCACTAGTTCCTTCATATGTGATGCACAATTTGTCCCAAATTTGCTTACCAGTAGTACAAGTTGAGACTCGTATATAGTCTTCTGATTTCAATGCGCAAAAGAAACAATTTAGACATTTAGCATTTAGTTGTGCAAGTTCTCTATCCTCAATGCTCCATTCATTAAATGATAGTTCAGTTTTAATTCCATTCAACATACGAAATGGTGCAGAATAACCTTCTTGGACTAACATCCACATGCGATAGTCTAAAGACTGTAAAAATATAGACATGCATATTTTCCAGAAATCAAACGGTATGTTGTCAAATAACGGTGGACGAGTTATAGAATAACCCTCCGCAGTGTTACGGTTACCAAATTGAGCCATGGATCTTACGCTTCTAGGTTTTCTAAAACACTATTTTGAAACCCCTCTCTGATACCACTTGAAAGTACGAGATGCGCCAAGAGGGGGGGGGGGGGTGAATTGGTATTTTAAAAATTTAACCCTACACAAGAGGTCTAATTTTTTTTTTGTATTTTAAAAATAACTCAACGAATAACGTGCGGAAGCAAGTACAACGTTCACAACGATGATATTGATAATTCAATTTTAAATTTTAACAACACAAGATTTAAATCATGATTTTTTACCAAGCAATTTAATGTACTAATTAAGAGCATGAAAAGTAAAGTATGATAAACAGAAAAAAATACACCAGAGATTTTTATAGTGGTTTGGTCACTTGACCTACGTCTACTCCCGGGAGTCCTCTACTCCGGGATTTGCACTAGTAAAAGTTGACTCTCCTTTTGCCCCCACAGCAAGGCGGAGAAGCCTTTACAACACACACTTTCACCTCCCTCGGTGCGGCGGAATACCAGACGCTATGTCACCCTCCTGGTGACGGCAGCAGACCTTCTCCTTTTTCTCCCTCCTGGAGATGGCAGAGTACCTTCACGATGTTGATCTTGAAGTGACTCTTCCCTCGAGAACTTTCTTGAAGCTTCCCAAAGCCACAAGAGGAGCAAAGCATGCAGCTAGCTTGGAGCCACCGTGTGATCCCCTCACACTACTTCTCCCTCACGCTCAAGCTCACCTTCACCTTCCTCTCTCAAGCCCTGAATCTCTCCAAAAACTTCTCTCTAACAAATCCCCTTCTTTCCTCAAAGCCTCTCACAGTAAAAGGATATATCAATAACTTCTTCAAAAAAATTTTAAGTTGTTTTTATATCAGGCTTCAGAAAACCCAAAATATTTCAACTTTTGCATTTATGTTCGTACAGTATGATCTGTAATCGTACAGTACGATCAGTTCAATTATAGCTCCATCCAGTACGAGTATAGACGAACATTTATCAAATTTTATACATATCGTACTGTACGATATGTATATCGTACAGAATGATACTGTTGATTCGTACTGTTCGTACAGGATGAACTATGGGACGATCCTTGAGATGAAAGAATTCATCTCTGTCAGTCGTCCAGCACTCCTTCAGTCGTACAGTACGATTAGTGTTTTTCAGGATATCATCCTGTACGATACGAATACCGTCCAGGACGAATAGAATAAAAATTCTTGGTTTCGTCTGGTATGATCGATGGGATGAATGAAATCATCTCTATCGGTCGTCCAGCACTCCACTAGTCGTACAGTACGATTAGTTCATTTCTTGATATCGTCCTGTACGATATGAATATCGTCTAGGACGAACAGAACAAAAAACATTGGTTTTGTTTGGTACGATCGCTGGGATGAAAGAAAGCGTCTCTGTCAGTCTTACGGTACGATATATAATCGTACAGTACGATCGACTTTTAAATTAGAAACCAACGTTTATTTCCTGATTAGGGAGATAATTTTGGTAAGTATTAATTAATCGTACAGTACGATAAGAATCGTACAGTACGATCAGTTCAGGAAATCAGAATTAAGAACTTACCAAACTTATTCTGGCGGCTAGGGTTTCTCAATGGTATCTTATCGTATTGTATGATAGGTATCGTACAGTACGATTAGATTATAAATTTAATCATCTGAAAAATTAGCCATTATCCTGAGTATTATTAATTAATCATATAGTACGATATTAAATCGTACATTACGATATTATTTAAAAAAAAAATTAACACATTTAAAACACTTCTCCCCCTGTGTGTGTGCATGGTTGCTCCTTTCACATGCATGCTTCTCTGGCAGACTCAAGAAAATAAAAATAATAAATAAAAATTACAGACATTTCAACATCCTATTCTACCCGGTTTGAGTCTCCAGTAACCTTGAGCAGTGTGCATCTGACCTGAAATCTTAGTGCTCATATACAAGGATTAAGCATTTGTAATCTAAAGGAAGTCTATATGGATTCAGTAAGTATTAGTTGTCACCATCAAAATTAATTGCTCGGGATCCTAGATTTCAACATAATTGTCATCTCTCAATTTTTCATGATAAAGCAAAATAGATTTTTAAAAATTACTTGCAAATATTTTTTCATCAAGAAATCAGAATTTTTTCAAATGAAAAATCATTATCAAACGAATATTTTCTTTGATAGAAAAACTCAAACAAATCAATAACATGCTTAGAGAAAATTATTTCTCGTTGAATCAACAAGATAATCGGGCTCTGATACCACTTGCTAGGATTTAAAGGAGACGAAAAATAAATTCGATAATCTCCAAAAGGCAAGCCAAATCATTGAGAAGAATTATCGGAAGTGTACTTGAATCCATTGAATTGTAGAATCGAGGTCTTCGATTTTGCATGTTTGAAACGATGTTCTCCAAGAGAGCGAGAAACCCCTTCTTTTCACTCAAGATGGGAAATGAGGGAAAATGAGAACTTTTTCACTTAAACTGGGGATCATGATCCTTTTATACCTCAAGTGTATTTATTTTTATTTCAGCTCATCATTAAAATAAAAATAAATACTTGATCTCTACACAAATTATTAATATCATTCAAATTTAAATGAGATACTACGTAAGCCAAAAAATAATTTAATTGTTAAATAGATCACAAATTTATTTGGCTCAATATTAGATAGCTTCTCATGTATAAAACTTTATTTATATGTATAAGTATATGAGCCCACATATAGAAATTTCCCAATATGATGGAGAGAAGTGGTAATTCCATGGCTCAAATGTTATTTGATGGATTGATTGCTTGTAGGGCGGCCTTTTTATACTTCTTATTTTACTTATTTGTGTGTGTATATATATAAAGGGTTATGGCAGACCATAACATTTACTTTTATTGAAGTTAGATGTTAACCTTGATGGAGATACAAGTTTTTTAATAATCTGAACTTAATAACAAAGTTGTGATCACTAATGAATTAGAGATGAATTAATTAATAAGTTAATTGCTGCATAAATAAAGCAAGTTTTTTTTTTTTAATTTTTGTATACAATTTAAGCTTTTTTTAACTAAATCACTGCAAAAAATCATCCATAAAACAAAACTACATTTACATTTATATTGTGCAGCCGACCATAGAAAATATAAATATATATATAAGAATAATTCTAAGTAAAAGATAAAAGTTAATTCAAACCAAGATATTGATCCTCCATAAAATTTTTACAATGACTAATAAAAAAACTTAATCAATATCATTATGTCATGAAATAATTATGATAATAAATTTAAGTGAATTCTATCAATATTTTATTTATTTTAATTTAAGTGTTATATCTTTATTATATATGAATATTTTTTTTTAGAAAATCTATTCTATTTAAGAGGCCATTTGGGAGATTATTTTCTTTTAATTATTATCATGACACCAAATTAAAATTTGTGCTCTCCAATTGCCATTTGGACTCAACAAACATGCCTAACCTAACAAATCAGTTTGTTGGGGGATAGAAAAAAAATTATGTTATAGAATCCTCACCAAAAAATAATCATGATGGGCTATAAGACCATCGAAAATACGTTAAAATGATGAAATATATAAATTATTTATAGATTGTATTCCTATGATACATCACCAAAAATGACCTTAATCATGAATAAATCAAGAGGCATATTTGAATTAGAAACTTTTGAAATTAAATTTTGAACCATCCAAACTCCAATTAAGCAATCTTTTAGTCAAAGTAGAGGCTCGACGTGGCTAGCCCAACGACACCAAAATTATTCCGCTCTGAACCTAAATTGGCCCATATCAAAGATTTGAAGCAAAGCTAAAAAATTCATAGCACTTATTGAAAGACCAAATGATTTCTAAATATAAGGTGCTTATAGTCGAATCAACCATCTCGATGAGGTAAATCCCACGAAACCTAAGATCTCATGATTCCAACATCATTTAGGTGTATAAATGCTAAATAAATGATATATGATTGAGAGAATCAGTATATGTCATTCGATGGAGTGCTCTTGAATTTCTTTATATTTATAGGACATGTTACTCTCAAAAATATAAATAGCCCCCCACCTTCACATGAAGGAAGAGATGGCTTAGACCTTAGCCAAGAGATCCTAGAGAGATCTAAAGCTTGAAGATTCCCGAAGGTCCACGTGAGCACCATTGCCAACCGACCACTGCCGTTGTACCTCTGTCAGACCATCACTACTAGGTCTCTGCTCGGCTTTCGATATCGTACCTCTGTCTGACCACTGCCATTGAATAATTATATGTCAACCATTGCTAACAGGCCATCGCCTGTTTGTTAACACCAAACATCAATTGCCTGACAACTACCCCCTCGACCATTGCAGCACTACTACTACCCCTCTGACCATCATCACCTAACTACCATCGCTTCGATCTTCATCACCCGACTACGATCCCTCCAACCTTCATAGCCTGACTATGATCTTTCTGATCATTGTCACCTGACTCCAATCCCTCTGAGCACCTTCGTCCAACTACAGCCCCTCTGAACACTATTGCCCGACTAAGATCCCTTAGGCCTCAATTGTCTAACTACGATTCTATTAACAAAAAATTTATTGTAATGAATTAAAAAATATGAAATGTTGAACTGTAACATTACGACACTATGCTAGAAAGTGTAGTTGTGCTTTGTTTTTTGTTTTGTGCACCTTTACCTCCATCCAACATATTATCTTCTTCCTTTTCTTTAATGTTTGTAGAGTGCATTTTATAACGTGAATAAAGAAAATATTATAAAGATAACAACTAGAAAATCAAACCTAGATACTAATCCTCTATTAACAACAAAAAAGAGAGAGGATACACTAATGAAAGGGAATATGCAATTAAGATAAAGCATGACACTAACAATGGCCACTAACAAAAGTAAGAAATAACCTTTATCCCCTTCCAACATATTCTTTATATATATAAGAAGAGGAGAGATAAAGAGAGGAAAGAGAAGTTGTTTCAGGGCTTTTTCATATGTTTCTTCTATTACAAAAATTCTTTTGATCGTTGAAACTGGCCTTTGGTCTTCATTTATTTTCATTGATTTTAATTTCTATTATTTTATTTCTCCTAAATCTGCTAAAATATATTATTTCCTAATTTAGCAAGTTTCCACCATATAACTTATTATATGTTATAGATATAATTAATTTGAACATTTTGATTTGATCATACTATATTTTTCGTAGTTAAATTTATATATATGAATTTCTATAAAAAGTGAACAGTGATTCGGCATGCATAAAATGATAAAAAATAGCTTTCATTGATTTCTATTTCACACGATTTAACTATGGTTTTAAAAAGATAAGAGAGCTCAATTATTGAAATGTGGCACCGAAAGGTGATCTTATATGAAACATAAAAAAATAAATAAATAGAGATTGATACTAAAATGTAACACTATAAGATTAAGATATACAAGATATAAGATATTTAAGATATAATATATGCAAGATATAGATACAAGACCTGCAACGCATGATATGTAATATGATTGATTGGTGATGAGATTGATTGATTGATGAGATTGATTGACCGATAGGATTAATTGACTAATGAGATTGATTGACTGATTAAATGATATAAGAAATATGGCCAATATGCCGTAAGAATGATATGGTACCAATACAAATACACAATGTATGACTAAAGACACATGATATATGATACATATGATAAGATTGATTCACTTGATAATGAAATGATAAGAAATTGTATGAATGCTTATTTTTTTTAATGATATGATTTCTTATATGTTTTTTTCTATTTCATGCATTGCTTTCAGTTGTAGATTTTGGTGGCTTGTTGGGCTTTTGTGCTCATCATGTAATTTCTCTCATGGTTTCAGGCAAGGGTAAGGAGCCAATTATTTGAGATTAATCTAGGGGACAAGTTTAGGTTTTCATTCTACTTTTGTTAGTCATTTATATTATATTCATGATGTATTTTATTGATTATTTTTTTTTTTGGTTAAATCTCATGGTTATTGTATATGTTATTTTTGCTTTTGGATCTATGTGTAGATGTTGGATGAATAATGTATTTATGTTTTCCTATTTAAGGGTGAAGACGAGAGATGGTAGATAAGATACAAAATAGGAGAAATTCTTAAGAAAGATGAATGTAGAGATTACATGAGCAGAGTTTCTTGTTGTCTTTAGATGGTAGTTTTTTCCCCCATCAAAATGAATTTTTGGGCAACTATGGTAAAAAAATCTACTACATCAAATTTATTTGGTGCTAAATACAATCATTTGTGCTTCTCCCCCACCCCCCCTCTCTTTCTCTCTCTCTTTAATGATTGATTAAAATATCATGCAGCATTCACAAGATAAGTAAAGTTGTTGCAATTTCTTGCTCCATATCCACCATATAGGGGTCTTCAGAACTTCATCCTCCCGTTTGAATGATGTTTCTTCCTCCACTAGATGGCTAGCTAGGTCTACCACTATTATGGAACGATTTTATTGGCTTCTTTGGCTTTCTGTATCTAATTTCACCATTAATTAAGAGATCTAATTATGGCATTGATTAGAGCATTGATTATGTATTCCTTATTTTTTTTTTGTTTCAAATCTATATAATGATATTTGAGGGCTAATATAATTAGAGCATGAGTGTAAAATGTAACAATGTTTCTCCATAATAATTAAATCATCCTCTCCCTGTTGTCTTCATTAAATCACATCATGTTCATTGACTTTGGTTGTGTGATTTTTTATTTTTATGTTGTTTATTTGCACAACAATTAGTATCAGAGATGGATTTTGGTGTTATTTTCAATGAAAAGTTTAAAATCTCCATTTTTTCCTCATAAAGGAACTGTATAGAAGGAAGCGGATGTGCTCAGTTGGATTGAGAAGAGTGGCGAAGCAGGTTGCATAATGAAGGCACGTTGGCGCACATACCAGGGTGAGCAGCACTCAATCGGAGGAAGTGCATAGCATATGTGAGTTTAGAGGAAAATAGTACAGTTGTGGAGTAATTTCATAATCTGGGTAAAAGCAACATGCAGATAGAGCATGCATTTTGGATCCCAAAAAGGGAATTGCTCGTGGGCGTCAGAATACAGAGAGTACAATCACTCTATCCTGTAGGACAAAATGGTCATAAACATTTACACTCTATGCAAGAAGGTGATTAGAAGAGTAGATAAAATCATATATATGATTATCCATGAAAAGTAATGGCTTTTTTCTACACATTTTGATGGATAATAATATAGATAATTTGATAGTCACAAGATTTTTCCCATTTGATACATCAGCTCGAGTGTGGTTTATTTGGTGTGGGTGTTGGTTTCCAATGGGGGCAAGCCGCCGTTGTTAATTGCATCTCAAGCCTTGGCCTACGAATAATCTCAATTAAGGATGCTTTTTTATTCTCTTCTTGGTTCGATGCATAGTGGGATTCATATGTTCTTCTAATCCATGGGAGATAGGCTCAATGGGCTATTCAACACACTCATAGATCATGCAATCACTAAGTTAGTATGAAGGAAAAATTAGGAGAGGAGATATCATACATGAAGCATGTAGAGAAGGAAAAAAGGGAAGCCAACAATGTGACATATATGTGTATAATTTTTGTCTCCCAAGAATGAATAGCTTATCCAATGATAAGGTATGCAACGATATACTCATATCACCATCCTTTGATCCTAGATCTACAAAGGACATATTGTACTCTCAGTATTAATGCTCTTGACCTAGCTATTGCAAGACAGCGTAGGTACTTATAACTTAAATCCCACCAAGGATCTAAGCAGCCCTGTCTTAGATTTACCACCCTGCTTGGAAAGGTGTAGCAGCTAAAACTCCACCTCATATCTCATATCCATGCAGTCCGGTCTTATACAAATGTAAGTGTGGTGGGGAGGTATAGAAGAGGAATGGGTCTCATGCCCGACCATGAATGACACTATGGTAATACAATGGTTAATTATCCCTCGATGTATTAAGATAAAATCTACATGCTTGACTCAAGCATCTAGACCTAGTACTTAGGACGACATTCTTAAGGGCTTAACAATCCTCGGAGTTCCTGATGGAGTGATCATTACATGGGCATGGGCATATATTTCAAAATTTATTTCCATTGAGATTATATGTATTAATATATATCTCTTTTTTAATCAAAAAGTTCTTTTTAATAATGAAAATAGAAAATATAATCTAGTTTAATAATCAACACTTAATTTGAGCATTCAAAATTCATAAAATAAATATTCTGCTTTCCAAATACTTAAAATTTTATTAAATTTATTTAATAGTTTTTATAATTTTCACCCCCCTAGATGATAATTATAAAAAATAATGTTTATTAATTCTAAAAATCACTTAAATATTTATAAATGTATTTTAACTTTTAATTACTAACTTTGATAGGCTTAATGAATTTAACTTTTAAAAACTTTAACATTTAAAATTATTTTATTTAAAATTTCAATTTACAAATATCAAGCTCCAATTTCAAAATTTTAAAAATCAAGTATTTACTGCATTCGATCTTTCTTATATTTATTATTAATTACACTTCTTTAGCTTTTTTAATTAATGATAAACTCAATTTAAAAATTTTCTTGCTATATAATAAACTCGTTTGTTATTTCTTTTGGGATAGTTTTCTTAATGTTTTTTAAAGCAACTTGGTAATAAAAAAAATGAATTAAAAATTTTTGTATCAGAAAGCTGTTTCAGAAAGTCGTTCCTCCTAATCAATCTCTAAATGCCATTGTCATCCCTTTCAAGGAATCTGAGCCTTTGAAACTTATTCTGAATTATGATTTTGATTTGATGTCTTTTGGATAAAAAGCTTTTTCTTCAAGCTCTTTCATATCCTATTCTTGCAAGGAAATTTTCTTTATTTACTTTTAAAAGAAGTGATAATTTTTTGTTTATCCAAAGTGATAAAATTAGGGGTGTTAATAAATAACCATACCCGAACCCCACCAATAAAATTTAGGTTTGGATTGAATCATTTAAGAAATGGTTTGGGTTTCCCAAACTCTTTATTAAACAGGTTGCATTTGAATTAACCTGCGAACCCACTTTTGACCTAAAATGACCCATTTAATATCTTTTTTACTTACATTTGTTTACTTGTTGGAATAATCTTCTTATTTTTTATCAAATATTCTAAACTTTAGTTAATTAGTTTTAATTTTTTTATCAATATAGGTCATTAAGTCAAATCTATATCGTTTAGGTTACTAGCCGATTAGGTTCAATTTGGTCTTTTTGGCCTATTTATTAGATGGAACGATTCAGGTTGACTAAATTCAGGTCGAGTCAATTTTGGGTCGGGTTCAAATCTGACTTGTCAACCCATTTTTACACACCTAAGGTAGAATATGACTTAATTTAGAATTTTAAGAAACTACATTTTATCCCATCCTTTATTCATCGGCAATTTTTTTACGGAATTGTCAAAATGAATAACAAAGTGGAATTTCAATGTGTTGTGATTTATTAGTTCATGGTGCTATTGGTAGATACCACCTATAAGAAACTTTGAAGACCTTCCTCTTCTACTACCAATGTGACATGTATTTTACTTAGAGATTTTGACTCCATTAGAGATTTTTACTCCGTTGAATTTAGTGATATTATTAACTCTCAATTTATTATAGCTGCTCATCATTTACTTAAAACTATAAAAATGGCAAACTTCATCAAACACTAGTATTTCTATTATTAAAATGGCAAACTATTAAAATGAATGAAGTTTCTATTTTTCTGTCCATTTTACTAATAATACTTTCCACAAGCTCATTTCAAATATTTTTGGAAATAATCTAGAAGTTATCTTCTCAATTTGCCTTTGCAAAAAGGGTAGATACAAGGATTTTAGGAAAAGTTTCGATATGAAGATATTTTGACTTGAAGTAAATATGAAGATGCTATTTGATTGTGATAACCATACCTCCCTCTAACATTTAAGACATGTGGTTTCCTCTATATGTTTAGTGGATTTTAGCTTGAATCAATGATGTGCCTTTATCTATTATTATTAATGGAGAGTGATGTGGTTATTTTGATTCTTCTGATGGGCTAAAATAAGGAAGTTCCTTTCACTATATCTTCTTACTATTGCTATGTAGAAGTTATCCAGTATCATGGAGGAATATTGCATTACAAATTCTTTCAATTCTATCCACATAAATAAATGTTATCAATCATTTAATCTATACAAATGATTTTTTTTTGTTGTTAAATTTTGTGTATATTATTTGTATGCTTACTCCTCCTCAAAAATTCTAAGTGATTATGGGTCATCATGTTAAGTTGGGTAAATTTGATATCTTTTTCTTAAACTCTAATTTAAATGTCATTGCTACTCATTTGAATGATTAAATAGAATATTATTCTTATGAAGTTACTTATCACTCATTTATTAATGGAGAGTAATGAAGTTACTATGATTTTTGTAATAGGAAAAGATAAAATGATGTCCCATTCACCATATCTTCTTTCTTTGGCCATGGAGTTATCTGATAAAGTAGAATGTCACAATACCAATTCTTTCAATTCTAGCCTCATAAATAAGGTGGCTATCAATCATTTAATCTTTACAAATGACTTATTTGTTTTTTTCTTATCAGTCGTTTGTTATGGGAGAGTTATGTAGTTACTTCAGTTCTTCTAATGGACTATGACATGGATGTCCCTTCCATCATATTTTTTCCTGATGGCTATGGAATTATATATTTAAGAGGAATGTTCCATTACCAATTCTTTCGATTCTATCTAAATAAATAAAGTGGCTATCATTCATTTAATCTTTACAAATGACTTGCTTTTTTTATTATTATATCAGGTTTATATTATTTGTATGCATACTCCCCTTCAAGAATTCAAAGTGCTTATGGGTCATCATGTTAAGTAAGGTAAATTTTATATCTTCTTCTTAAACTCTAATTCAAATGTCAGTACTACTAATTTGAATTATTAAATAGAATCTTATTCTTATGAAGTTACTTATCACTCATTTATTAATAGAGAGTTATGTTGTTACTTTGATTCTTCAAATGGGCGAAGATAAATATGTCCCCTTCATCATATCTTCTTTCAATTGCTATGGAGTTGTCTATTAATCAACAATGTTGCATTACCAATTCTTTCAATTCTATCCACATAAATAAAGTGGCTATTAATCATTTAATCTTCATGAATGACTTATTTTTTTTTATTTTCAAATCAGGTTTATATTATTTTTATACTTAATCCTCTTTAGAAAATTAAAACGATTATGGGTCATCATATTAAGTTTGGTAAATTTGATATCTTCTTCTAAAACTATAATTCAAATGTTAGTACTTCTCATTTGAATTATTAAATAGAATCTTATTCTTATGAAGTTGTTTATCACTCATTGATTAATGGAGAGCTATGTAGTTACTATGATTCTTCTAATGGGCTAAGATAAGGATGTCCATTTCACCATATCATCTTTTTGTGGCTATGGAGTTATCTAGGTGAAATGTTATATTTCCATTTCTTTCAATTCTATTTTGATAAATAAAGTGACTATCAATCATATAATCTTGTTTCTTTTAATGTTAAGTCATGTTTGTATTATTTTTATGCTTACTCTTCAAAATTTTAAAGTGATTAAGGTCATCATGTTAATTTGGGTAAATTTGATGTCTTCTTCTTAAACTCTAATTCAAATGTCATTACTACTCATTGGAATTATTAAGTAGAATCTTACTCTTATGAAGCTACTTATCATTCATTTATTAATGAAGAGTTATGTAATTACTTTCATTCTTTTAATGGGCTAAGATACGAATTTCTTTGTTTGATTAAAAAGGTTGAGTTTTGAATGTTAATTTTCTTTGGAAAAGTTTAATTGCTAAACTTTTAGTTTTGAAATTGAACACTTTATTATGAATAATATATCATCTTGAGAGGAGAAAATACAGTTCCTTAATAGGGGTTGATTACAAAACTTCAAATTTATCCTAATCATCATAGTCAACTCAGGGAAAGACAATATATGATCCTGAAGGATCAAAATGATGTTTGATCAAATATTTAACTATAATAATTTGGATAATAGATGATTAATTTCATAATCAAAATTATGGTAATAAAATTATATATTTTCCTGAAGAAAGAAAATATTATTCCCGATAAATCTTTTGAATATAACAATAATGATCGTTAAATTTGAACTTCCCAAAGAAAACTAATTAAAGTTTTGAAAAGCTTAATTTTAAAAATAAGATCTGGGTTTCTAAATCTCCTACGAGCATAAGCCCTCATAGTTAATTACATCGTAATAAACTTAAGTCTCCTACGAATACACTCGATTAAAGTAGCAGTAGAAATTTTAATTGGAATTTCAAAGATTGAAATTAAGGGAGGTGAGGATTAGAAATTCAATTGGGATTGGATCAAGGATGAACACTTATTTTTGGAGGTTAAAGGA
Organism: Dendrobium chrysotoxum; assembly: GCA_019925795.1. Lineage (NCBI taxonomy): Eukaryota > Viridiplantae > Streptophyta > Magnoliopsida > Asparagales > Orchidaceae > Dendrobium > Dendrobium chrysotoxum. The sequence goes on from CM034303.1 coordinate 45,769,874, forward strand.
GGAATGGTAAGAGGTGTCTTGAGATTCTAAATTATTTTAGAAATATCTCAGACTATCCTAAGTGTTTGGCTTGAATTTGAATTGAAAGATATTTAAGTTTTACTGGTCAATTTTATTAGAAAATTAGGATTCGATTTCTTTAGGTTGAGGTCTTATAGACTGAGCCTGCCTCAGAACCTAAGTTTAAATTGGGAACTAAAAATCAGTAACCTGAATCTTATCAATGCAATACAAAATTTGAACTTACCCCAGCCTAGATTTGGGGAGCCAGCTAAACCACCTAGGCGCTTTAAAACCATAAGTTCGGTCACATAGGAAAGAGTGGGTATGGATGTTTAGTTAAGTTAAGTTTGAGGAAGCAGGGCTGACATCTAGAGCATATCTTAATTGGCCTCTTAATATATGTTGGGTAATATGAAACTTAAAGTAAATGCAATTAAATATTTAGACACTTTTAAGTTTAAATCTAATATAATGCATGCTAGTTGACTTGATTAATGCTTAAACCAGAATTAAGTAGTTTTAAAAAGGTTTAAAAATAATTTTTTTCCTAAAAGAGTGCACATCTTTCCCTTGATAGATCTGCACCCTTATAGGCCATGCGGTCTGGCAAAACCCGCTGGTGGGGAGATGCCTAACAAAGAAAAGAAGATGCAACAAGTATGCTTATGTAAACTCCTGGTGATCTCAGACTTACTTCTTAAAATTGTTAGAGTTGTTATGTGAGCTAAAAATTTTAATTTGTTTATGTAAAAAAAATTTTAACATTCCCTAACGAGCCTCCGATCGAGTTCCAGGCTAAATTAAATACGATATGCAAGATCACCAAAAAAAATTACTAAAAGCATACAATCTTATATCACAATCAACACATCAATCAATAATAAAATAAATCAAATTAATATTCAAATTAAAAGCCCATGTGGTAGGTGCCACTTAATATTATAACCCAAGGTCTGTAGAAAAAGTAAAGTTGCCAGGTACCACTGACAACAACCCGAATGCTACTCCTAAGACTAAAGTGACTTTGAGAATGGGACTTTTCATTCTACACTTTTTCATCCTTTCTTCAGGCTCCTTGGATTTATTCGGCTTGGATATCTAAGTGAAAAGAAACTCTTTCTCGAAGGGATATTTTCTTTTCTCCTTGGATACTCAAAGTAACATAATCTGGATATCCAAATGAAGAGGGACTCTCCCCTAGGGGATATCACCCTTCTCTTTGGATTTCAAATTAGATATTTAATATCCCATCTCAAATAATAAATTTAATAGTTAATAAGTACTTAATAGACTTGAACTACATTTGATAGAAATTAAAATCTAGACTCAAAATCTATAGGGTTATCCTAGGCAATTTGAATTCAAATAATCCCAAGCATTTATAATCAAAATATCTCAAGCAGTTAATATTTAAAATTAAAATACTTAAATCACAGCCACGCTTGGCCATGCTCTTTTAATTTTAAAGGGGGACTTAGCAATTTTAGAAGCACCCGCAGAAGATATCGTTAATTTAAAGCTTAAGTTTATGTGCCCTTTAATCAATGCTTTGTATGAGCATGGTCACATACATAAGATTGAATTAGCAAATAAATCATTCCTAACCAAGGGATAATCTGATGCCCATCATATCAATATACAAATTATAAAAATTAAATAAATATACACATTAATCAATTAAATCAACCAACATGTAGTGAAAACCACGAAAAACCTGAAACATAATAGAAAAAGTAAACACTGGCCTAGCCTAAGACTAGAGTTGGTTGTCCTAGCAAACCATCGAAAGTGTGTGAAGGAGGCCGTGTGGTTTGGATATGTCATATATCAGGTAATTGGTTAGAGTTGTTTGATGTCCAGGTTGGTTGAAAGGTTTAAGGGAAAATTTTGATTCAAGTTTAAATATTAATAATTTAAAATTAATTTTAAGATATATTATTTTAAAGTTAAATGGCTACTATCTTTGTTGCTCACCAAGGCCGTGAAGTTTATTTTACCTTTCTTAGGGCTAACATAATAGCCTCATAGGCCTGGGTTACCCAGTAATAACGGGTATACCTAAGTGATTTAAATTAAAATTTGAAGGTTAATGAATTTTAATTAAAATTGATTGGTTTCTAATATTAAGGTTTAGATTAATTGGATTTTCCATTAACCGATTGGTGGCGTTGTTTCACAGGCTCGAGGAACCAGGCTTCCTTAGGACACGTAGCCCTGCAACTTGAGGTAGTCCAGCTTAAAAACCTGATTAATATAGTTGGATTAAGGATTTTAAGCAGAGTTGAATCATTAATAATTAATTAATTTTTAGGTTTAACACTTCATTGAATCTGTTCATGGCATTGTGCCACTAGGCTCGAGGAACTAGGCCACCTTAAGGTACTTAGCCCTATAGCCCGGAGTAATCCATCCTAAAAATTTTATCTTTGAAGTGGTTGTTGTGTATTAAATGGTTGGTTGATTGATTTCAACATTGATTTATTATTTTCTAGAATTTAAAATTAATTATCAAAATTTGGAATTTTTGGATTATTTTAATATATAAATTAAGGCGTCAAAAAGAACTTTTAGATTAAAAGGGATTTCTAGAGTTTCGATCTTTTTGTTAAATATTAGACCTTTTGATGAGTAATTAGGCTTTAAGTTTGCTGGATTTAGAGTTTCCTATTATTCATTATGAATTTTCAAAGTTTTGACTTAAAATTTTGACCTTTTTTTTTATGAAATGCACTAAGCAATATTATTAATAACCAAGGAAAATAAACAATCTTAGTGACTGCTCCACAATCAAAGTCCCTCTTAAGTAAAGAAACAAAAGAAGGAGGAGCATTATTAATGCTAAAGCTATCCCAAAAGAAATCAAAAGAGTGAGCATAGTTAGCACAAAAATCTGCTAACTTATTACTCGTCCTATTCACACTATGAAATAAAACTTGATGAAATCCATCAAGAAAAGAAAACTCTTGGATCTTTGAAAACCCTGCATTGGCGGGCAGCTTATTCATAATCTTAATAACAAAATCCATAACAATTTTATTGTCTCCTTCAATTATGATCCCCTTGTACTCATACATCCATTCTTGAATAAAGCACTTGACCGACAAGATAGCAAACAGCTCCAAGAAGGAAGAATCCCAATGTACACATTTCTTCCCAAAGGCACAGAAAAGTCTTCCATGATGGTCCCTGAAGACTCCACCAACTCCAGCCGAGTAGTTACTCCCAAGCAAAGCATCTATGTTAAGTTTAATCCATCCGGGGGGAGGGGGTGCCAAAGAGAAGACAACTCAAAGAGCTGGTTAGTACCCCAGTATTCTGAATTTCCTTTGAAGGATGCCACTGCCATACAAACTGTTAAAGAAGCAATGACCGAGCAGCTGTCCTCCTTACCACCATAAGTAACTTTATTCTTACTCAACCAACTAAAGAAAACAACAGAACAGTAGACGTTTCCAATGAATGGGCCCGCAACAGCAACTCTTTCCAAGCACAAAAAGCAATCTTGAAGGGAGGAGAAAGACGGGATGAAGATGCCCCAATTCCTTAGGACATTAAGAACTTGTAAAAGTGTACAGCAATTAACCGCAATATGCTCCATATTTTCCAGTGCTTCGCAACCTCTGGGACACCTTGCACATGTAGCTAGCCATCTAAGTAGTAAGAACTCATTGGAAGGAAGAGCATTGATGCCTAACCGCCACCAAAACAAATCAACCCGTGGTTTAGGTTTCAAAGCTCTCCTCCATCGCCAATACCGATCTTCATCACCATTCCCACTACATCTGTGGGAAATAAGAGAAGATAAATATTTGCTTGAGCATAAAGACACAAGCTTCGGCTGATCATCACCGTCCTCTTGAATAGGAACCTGCATTATAATCTCCACTAGTTGTTGGCCAAAATGTTGCTACAACCTGCCTTCATCCCAACCAGCATTAGAGATAAAACTGTCAAGCCGAAGCATTTGGTCATCCAAATTAACCACAAACGTTGGCCATTTAGCTAAAGGTTTATCCAACAACCAACTATCATTCAAGGTGTGTATAGAACCACCGTTATGCACTCTCCATCTAATCACATTCCTTAAAGACTTAAAGCCATTCACAATAATTTTCATTGTAGGAGAACTATACCTATACAACTGAAGGTCCCAAATTTGGTGCCCATACTTTGTTCTCAGCAATCTATATAAAAAGGAAGAGGAATTGGAGATAAAATTCCATGCAAACTTTGCTCTCAATCAGCCCACTTTGGACGCAATAGCATGAATTCCCTAACCACCTAACCTCCTCGGCCTGCACATAACTTCCCAAGAAACATAGTGAATACCTCTACTCCCATCTTGTTTGTTCCACAAAAAGTCCCTACACATCCTATCCAAGGCATGAAGAACACTGATTGGAACCATAGAATGAGTAACAAGAAAAATAGGAAGGGAAGAAAAGATAGTCTTAGCCAGAAGAACCTTCCCTGCAAGAGAAATAAAGCGATTTCCCCAAACATTCAAGTACTTGGAAGCTTTCCCCAACAGATTACAGTAATCAATAGCTTTTACCCTCTTCAAGGAGATCTTGACACCAAGATACAAAAACACTTGCACCACTTCGAAACCCAAAATTTTGGCAAGGGACCTTCTTCTATTTCTCCTAATCGATTTACCAAAAAAAAAATACAGGATTTCTGAATGTTGACCTACAAACCAGTCCACCTACAATACCACTAAGATACTACTAGCCTTCTTCACCTTCCTACTATTTGCTTCCAAAAACAAAATAATATCATCCGCATATAGCAGATGAGAAACCCTCTCAACATTAGGTGCAAATTTGATACCCAATCCTCTCCCGCTCTGTGCAATAGCATCTGACACCCTTTCCTAAACCCAGACTTTGCTTCAATACAACTAGATTCATTGCCATTAATTATAATAGAAAATTTCAGGTTTGAGACACACTGAAGAAGTAGATAAGAAAACATAAGTGGGAATCCAAAAGTTTCCAATACCTGTCTAAGAGTAGACCACCCCATGCTATCATAAGCTTGCTCCATATCCACCTTATTGGCTATAAGACCTTTCTTGGACTTGGAATACCTGAACTTGTTGCAAACTTCTTGGGTTAAGAGAATGTGATCATAAATAGACCGGCCTTTGATAAAAGCCACTTGTTCCTCCGAAATCAATTTAGGGATAATAGCAATCATTCTCCTCAAAAGCAACGTAGCCACCAATTTATAAACCCACAAACAAAGGCTGATAGGATGGTAGTTAGAAGGGGATAAGGGATTCTCTACTTTAGGCTTAAGAACAACCAATGTTTCCTTCCAACTAGGACACAAAAAACTAGCCCTAAAAAAACAATCTATAGCCTTCCACACATCATCTCGAATAATTTGCCAATAGGTTTTAATAAAAGAATATGAAATACCATCTATAACAGGAGAGATATTAGATTCCAACTGATCCACCACCAAGTCCAGCTCCTCCTTCCAAAAATCAGCAAGAAGACTAGCTCTGTCGTGTCCGTCCAGCACATGGATAGGGTTCGGCCATCCCTTCAACTTACAATGTCTCAACTTCCATTTGTTTCCAAAATAATCATTAAATATCTCTTCAATCTGATGTTGATCTTCCACCAACTCCCCATCAATATTTTTAACCTGGTGAATCCAGTTAGCACTCCTTCTACCCGGCGCATAAGCATGAAAATATCTTGAATTGGAATCACCATCAGTTAACCAATGGGCTTTATCTCTCTGCCTCCACCAAGTGTTGAGATGGCTAAGAGTAACATGCATTTCATGAACCTTAGATTGCAATAACAGCAGCTTCTCTTCAGACAGGCTACCCAATTCCGATTCTTTCATTTGGAGATTCAAAATCTCCTCCTTCAGCTCCTCTTTCAATTTAGTCAAATTCTTATGCTTTGATCTACTCCAGAAAAAAAGAGCTTTCAAAGTTCTCCTAAATTTCACATTGAGAGACATAGTTTCATCTTCATTCACATTTTTATCCCAAGCCTTAGAAACATTAGCAGCCGAGGCAGGATAGGAGGACCAAACATCTTCAAATCTCAAATGGTGTCCCTTCCGAAACCCAGAAGAGAGCAGCTTGATGAAAATGGGACAGTGATCAGACGCTATACATGGGAGATGACGAACAACAGGCAATTGAAGAGCATTCAAGGCAGCAGAGTTTAGTAGACACCTGTCAAATCTTTCGAGAATCCGAGCACCACCTTTCTTATTGTTACACCATGTGAACTTAGGGCCAATAATTCTCACATCATGGAGATCCATATTGTTCATAAAATTGCTCATATCTTGCACTCCTTGAGACATAACAAACTTCTTCCCTCCTTCCTTATCCTCCTGAGACAAAATACAATTAAAGTCCCCACCTATGATACAAGGGAGACCAAATTGTGAAATCAGTTCAATATCACTCCATAAGGTTCTCCTCTTCACATGATCATTATTGCCATAGGCTGAAGCTATGATCCACCTCCCAAAAGTGGCACACTTCAGTTTCCCCACCACAACTTGAGATGTCTCACTTAAAACAGAAAAGAAACCAAGTCCTTCCTCCAACAAACCATAATTCCTCCAGATAACCCAACGGCAGGATGAATAAAAAAATCCCAATTGAAGCCAATGAGTTTATCACACTCCTGCCTATCAAAAGAAGAGATCTTAGTCTCAAGAAGACCTACAGACATCACTTCATGTTCCTTCACAAATTCCATCAAGTAGTGAGAGGCTACAGTCTTCTTTGCCACCCTATAATTCCAAAAAGCAATGGATGACATTATTGATAAGAATTGGAATTGCTCCCTTTCTTATCCTTAACATTACTACCACCCTTCTTACTATGGTTAATAATATTATCCTTCCCCAAGGATTGCAATTCCTTATGTAGCTTATGATAGGGAGTACTTGAGTTTGCAGGAAATCCAAAAGGAGTTACCTGAGTTCGCAAGAATCCCATCCCAACTTTGGCACTTGTATGAGGAGGCAGCTTTTCCTTGGTCTGTTCAAGCTTGCCAGTGCTGGTCATCTTCACCTCACGATAATCAATTACACTGACATCTTCAGCAAAATCATATTGGAACGGAGGATCAATACACAATTCCTATGCCTCAATCCTTATACTAGATTCTTTGTGAGAACATTTCTCAACCTCCAGAAGAATCAAGGCATCCTCTGCCAACTTGACAGGAACATCCAAGAAAACTTCTCCCTCCTCAACTTCTAATTCACCACTATAACTTTTGCTTTCAGTCCTCAAGATGCTATCATCAAGCGTCTTGGTTGTTACCGGATCCTCCACCACCTGATCACATAGAACTTGGAATTTATTGTCCAAGCTCAAGTTATTTTGCCTGGAATGGACCACCTTCGAAGCACACCCATCTCCCACCAAAACAGCAGACGGTTTGTTCAGCATTTCAACAGTAGGCTCCAAACAATCCTCACATCCCGAAGGCAAAGAACCTTCTTTACTCTGCATAAGGACTTCCCTCACCACCTCACCAACCTTGTTCACAGCCTTACCAAGGCCTTTCTCCATTAAGGCCTTAGGAACACCAGCAGCTACCACATGTTTGTTCACAGGCCGCCTCTTCCCATTCACTAAATTGTTTACTTTCTTATTTCTCATGTAATCAACATGGATCAAAGGGCCATAGGAGACTACAGCCTCAAGCTCTTGTACTCCCAAAGAATGACCCTCCTCCACCGGGTTACTAGAAGCAATATCACTATTCAACTCCTTCACCCTCTTATTCCCACAACCACCAGTAAGATGGCCAATCAAACCACAATCATAGCAAAATGAAGAAATCCTTTCATACTCAATTTTCTAAAAGAACCTACCAGCCATCCCATCCACCCAAACTCCCAAAGGAAGAGGTTGTCTAATTCCACTCGAACATAAACCCTCGCAAATTCCCTCCTCTCCCAATTAAACATATTCCCATCCATCATCAAACGAGCTCCTACCCTGGAGGCTATTAAAGCCACATTATTCTCATCCCAACACTACAAAGGCAAGTGCGGCATTCTAATCCAAATAGGAGACGTCAAACTTTTAACAACCAAAGATAATTCAAGCTTCTTAGCATTAACAACTTCAGAAGCCTCAATCAATTTAACAGCTTTCCCATCTTCCGAAAGAACCACTTTATCCTTATCAAAACTTAACTTGATATGTGCAATTTTCTTCCATGGATTGGACACAACGCCATCTGTAGCATTGTTCTCAGGCATAACCGCAGGTACTGGATAGGCATTATCATCGAAACTCTTATCGGCTTTCCCTAACGAACCTAAAGGCGTCCCAGTGAAATTATGAATATTTTGATTAACCACCTTCTAGACATTCGCATTTATCTTACTATCTTTGACAGGGATTGCATTTGAATGTCCGAACCGGTTAAAAAAAAATATTCATACTAGAAGATGAAGCCTTAGGATCCAAATTTTTAGCCGGAGAAAAGCCTAGATTTTTTAAAATATGAGGGTCTTACAATCACCATTCAAAGAGATACCTTTACCCTTGCCTTCCACATGCTTTATTGGGTTTTGATGAGAACCACCAACATCAAAAATGACAATTCCTCCAGACGACCTTCGTCCACGAGCATCATCAGAGACACGAACATCAGAAGAGCGAACCCCTTCCTGATTACCTAGAAACTCCTTGGTAATTAGATCCAAACTGTTGTCGGAAGTTACCTTCCAATCCGAAGACCAAGTTGGTCGGCGGCCATCTGCCGCCATGAACGCCACCTCAGCCGAAAAAATTGAGGGAAAATGAGAAGGAAAAAATTTGAAAATTAGTTACTTTCTCTCTCTAGAAATGTGGTGCTTCTCTCTGTAGAAACGATGTCTTCATTGACTTAAAATTTTGACTTAAGGATGACCAGATTGTTGACTTTTTGAATTTGAATTATCTTTGGAGGTTTGATAATTTAAATAAATATTAAACCATAAATAGAGTTTAATGTTTTTGATTTTTCTTAGTTTAGAATTTTTTAGAATTAGTTATAATTTTTAGGAGTTTTGGTATTTATTTGAATTATTTAATTATTTAATTAAGGGGCTTTTAATGATTTTGTTATAAATGAACTCCAAACTTCTTGAAATGACCTCCAAAGGTCAGCAATAACCTAAGGAAAGATTCCTAAGTGTTTAGAAATCTTTTAGAATTTTCAATTATTTTTAATTAATTAAATTAATTAAATATTAATTTTTAATTAAAATTAAATTAAGCTTGAAATTAAAGTCCAGTCAAGGGGCTTTTATTTTTATTTAATTAAGGTTGAATTTTGGTTAGTAAGAAATATTATTTGTATTTTTGAGATTTAAATTTGATTTATTAGAATATTTTAAAGTTTTTAATGCTTAATTAAAGGATTAACTTTGATTTAATTAATTAAGTGACTTAATGATTCTTAAAATTTCTAAAAAAAATTCTAAGGTAGAGAATGTCTCTAAGTTTAAGTGTCTTAAGTTTCATCTCAAAAGGATGTATATCCTAATTTCTAAAATTGATCTAAGTTTTTCAGACATATGTCCTTAATTATTGTCCTTAAAATGTCATTAAGTTTGATAGGTTTAAAAATCATGATCTCTAAGTCTTGATAACATACACATGCAGATATACACAAACACAATCAATTCCTAAATCTAGGAGAGCCTAAACTAAGTGAGAGTGTGTGCATCCTAAACATGTAAAGAATTGGAAATAATTAACATATATAAAACTTTGATTAGTGAATAGTTAGAGTACAACCATTCACTGATCCTTCCCCATAAATTCTATTCATGCAAAATCAATCCATGTTTAAAGTTTCAAGGGATCTCTCAAACATTAAAGATTAAATATTAATTACAAATATGCATGTTATTTTAAATTAAAATTAATTTTAATTCAAAGGGCTTGATTTATCAAAAATTTTGATATATAATACTTTATTTTTAAATTAAAAAAAAAGAACATGGCTGTATGGACACATGGTGGCCTGGGATTGGCCTCTTAGAACTACACGGCGGTGAGCAATCATTGGTAATGAATGTGCTGCCATGTAGTCATTACCAAATGATTAACGGCGATGCGGTTTGAAAACTCTGCCTGTCTATTAGAGGGAAGCTCGAACATGTAGTGGGGGCATTTTTTTTTTTCAACGAACTTGCATGTCATAGCATTTGTGCAATTATTATTAGCATGAGTATATAAAGACTTGTTGTTTGGATGTGAATTCTTGGCTCTCTATCAACATCATGCGAGAGATGAAACACTTGCCTTTGATGCTTTTAATTGTGGCTAATTCTCGATGCGATTTGTTGCTTCGTTCAAGATGTGGGCAAAATGCATCTCAATGCATATTGGACGGAATGTTCTTGTGAATAAATGAAGCAACCTTGTGCTCGTGCCTTCAGTTTTTGGATGCAAAAGATTAAATAGATGTGTCGAGTTATGTGTCATCATTGTCATGATTAGAGTACGCTCCTTAAGTCGCTTGGTGTTTTACATCTTACATGGATGTTTAACTCACCCAAACTTTACTACTATACGTGCCTTACTGGAGCTCGTCGTCCACATCATTACCTTAACCCTTCGGTTTGCTTGTTGTCAGAGTTAGCTTACTCTTCGATATTGGGTGGTGCTATTGGGGTGGTTGATGTGGAAGTTCTTGAGACCGTTTGTGGCACATGAGCTGTCATGGACTCTTCGATATTGGGTGGTTCATCTTATTTTATACTCTTTTATATTTAGTTGTGTCTATTCTTGATGCATTATTTTACTATTGAGTAATAAAATATAGAACATATTTTTCACAAACGAGTTCTTAATAGTAAAGATTAACAAAATATAAATATAAGAAAATAATATAAATTTATGTGATTAAATTTGACTAAGTGAAAGTAAACAATGCTCTAATCACTTATTTAAAGGCGTATACATGCTTAGTCGAGTTCAAGTTGCTTCCAACTTGGGCATGACCTTCGTTAATAATTAGATTTAAATCTGATTTATTATTAAATTTTAAAGTTTTTAATGCTTAATTAAAGGATTAACTTTGAATTTAATTAATTAAGTGGCTTAATGATTCATAAATTTTTTGAAAATTTTTTTCTGAGGTAGAGAATATCACTAAGTTTAAATAAGTTTCATGTCAAAAGGATTTATATCCTAATTTCTAAAATTGATCTAATTTTTCTAGGCATATGTCCTAAATTATTGTTCTTAAAATGCCATTAAGTTTGATAGGTTTGAAAATCAAGATCTCTAGCCCTTGATAACATACACATCTAGATACAACAAATACAATCAATTCCTAAATCTATGAGAGCCTAAACTAAGTGCGAGTGTGCGCATCCTAAACATGCAAAGAATCGGAAGCAATTAACATATATAAAACTTTGATTAATGAATAGTTGGAGTACAACCATTCACTGATTCTTCCCTTTGAATTCTATTCATGCAAAATTAATCCATGTTTAAAGTTTCAAGGAATCTCTGAAACATTAAAGATTTAATATAAATATTTTTTAAAATAGAAATTTTAAATATATATACAGATATACATACACATATATGAAAGTAAACATTTTAAAATTAAAAAAAAATAAAATATAATTAAAATAATTTCAAAATATGTTTATTTTTGAGAGATCCTATGATTATTTAAAACTTCTTAAAATAAAATTTTAGATTTTGAAAATATTTACGTAAACATTTAATTAAATATTAAATAAATCTTGAAATTATTAAGTAATTAAAATTACTTTAAAATAAATTAAGTATTTAATCTTGAAATTAATATTAAATTGAAATATTTAAATTTTTGAGAATTTTGGTATATGATTTGAAATTTTTTGATTTAAATTGAATTTATTTTGAATTTTTGAAAATTTATGTTAATTAAATATGTTTTTAAAATAATTTAAAATTAATTTATACTTAAAATAATCTTTAAATTAAATCAAATTAGATCTTAAATATATTTATTTAAAATTTTAAACTTATTTAAAATAATTTTCTTTGAATTTTCAAAATTATTTGAGTTTAATTTCAATTATAAATTAATTAAATATTTGAATATTTAATTATTGAAACTTTATTCAAAATATTTAAAAGTATTTTAAATTATATTTTAATCTCAAATTAAAGTATTTTTAATTTTGGAAGTCTTAATATAAAATATTAATAATTTATAATTTAACTTGTATTTTTAATCTTTCCTTGAATATTATTAGATTTTAAATCTATATTTAATATAATTAAATATAATTAATATTAAATATAACTTTAAAATTATATCAATATAGGTTTTAAAATGTTTTATGAAAAATTAGATAATGTATTTAAGGTCTATAAATTAAATTCTAAAAATATTTGAATTAATATTTTTAATTAAATATTAATTAAGAATATTTAATTTTTAAAATAATTAAAAATATATATATGTTATTTTAAATTAAAATTAATTTTAATTCAAAGGGCTTGATTTGCTAAAAATTTTGATATCTAAAACTAAAATTTTAAATTAAAAATAAAAAAATTTTAAAATTATTTTAAGCTTTCTGTTAATTAAAATTAATTAAAACTAAATTAATTTTAATTAACATATCTAACAGTGGCAGCGCTACAGGATTCGACCAGCATGGATAGCAGCTGCGGCTGTATGGACACATGGCGGCTTGGGATTGGCCGCTCAGAACCTCACGGCGGCAGGCAATCATTGGTAATGATTATGCCGCCGCGCAATCATCACCAAATAATTAACAGTGGTGCATTTCGAAAGCCACAACTACTTAACCACATAGGTATGGATCCTTAGCCATCTGATCTCCTGTAGTTTGACTCAACAGCTTTGATCGAGCCGGACAAAGAGCATACCCGTGGGATCAGATCGACGTTCAAACGAAACTGCGGAACGGTGTAATCAAAGCCATTGATCTCAAGATCAATGGCTTGAAAATCATTCAGCTTATGCACAGCTAAATGAAACCCTAATATGGAAAATGATCTCATTCTCTCAATCCATTCAACCAAATTCAATACAATTTTAAACATAAATCAGTACTTAAATAGAAAACCTGGGGAATCAATTTGTTTGTTTGAAAAGTGCTTATTTAAAAGCTAATTTACCTTAAGTGTTCTAGCCTAGGGTTTCAAATTTACCTTAATCCAACTTTTGGATTTGAAGGTTCTTTGTTCGGTTTAGCTTGTAGGCTATCCTCGCACATTTTCCTTGTTGAAATCGCAGCTTGAAATGTTATAGATCGAATGCTTAAGGCCTTGGACGGATTGTGCTTGGACTCACCAAAGAAAGGATCGCCGACAACTTTGACCGGTGGGTTTGAGCTTGGATTAAGTATAGGGAGATCTAGAAAGCTTGAACTAACTGGAAGTTCAGCTGGAGGGAGCTTGAATGGAGAGAGAAGAATATGGTTTGAATGAGCTTATTTTTTAGTATGTTTCACTATTCAAATATCCTGGGGGTTTGTTGGCATCTAGGATTGACTTTCACACTCCCTAGATGTTTACCAAGTGGCAAGGGAGTGGTTGGAAAGCTGGAGCAAGGACATTCCCAAGGACATCCATGTGGAAAGGAGATTTTGGCATCTAGTCCACATAAGATACTTAGGAGCTGATTTGAACCTAATTTAGAGCTTAATCTTGGCTTAAGAAAGTTCTAGAATAAGTTTAAGGCTGCTAGAATTCTTTGGTATGGAGTGGATTAGATCTAGGAGGCTAATTGACCACTTAAGCCCATTAGAGAAGATTGTTTACTATGTTGACAAGTCAACTAACTCTCTTGACTGCTGTGGTGGCATAGGGTGGGTCTTAAGCTGGTTAAAGTGCCATAAAAGTGGCTTAATGCTTAAGGATTAGCACTTTGAACTGATGAGTGAGGATTTTAGATGATTTGACCAAATCAAACAATAAAAGGATTGACACATAAATGATTAAAGAAGTGTGAATTTATTATGAGGATGGGATTGAAGGGTCTTTAAGGTTTGAAGGGTTTAATTATAATGGGTTTAAATACATACACATGTATGAAGAGAGGTTTGACCAAGTCAATGTAAGTTGACTTGGTCCAACTGAAAGTCAGAGATTTGCCAAGAGGGGGGGGGGGGGGGGGGGGGTGAATTGTATTTTAAAATTTAAACCTAAACAAAAGTTCTAATTTTTTTTTGTTTTTAAAATAAAATTTTGATAAGTAGAATGCGGAAGCTAGTAATTCGTTAGCAACAACGATATTTGTGACACAATTGCAAATTTCACAATATAAGATCTAAATCAAACTTTTCACCAAATAATTAAAAGCAGTAAATAAAATGCTTGAAAAGTAAAGCGCAGTAAAAATGGAAAAAACACACCAGAGATTTTTATAGTGGTTCGGTCACTTGACCTACATCCACTCCTCGGAGTCCTCCACTCCGGGATTTGAACTACTAAATGTTGACTCTCCTTTTGCTCCCACAGCAAGGAAGAGAAGCCTTTACAAGACTCACTTTCACCTTCCCCGATGTGGCTGAATATCAAATGCTATGTCACCCTCCTGGTGACCGCATCGGACCTTCCCCTTTTTCTCCCTCCTGGAGATGCGAGAGTACCTTGACGATGTTGATCTTGAAGCCTCTCTTCCCTAGAGAACTTTCTCAAGACTCCCCAAAGCCACAAGAGGAGCAAAGCATGCAACTAGCTAGGAGCCACCGTGTGATCCCCTCACACTCCTTCTCCCTCACGCTCAAGCTCACCTTCACCTTCCTCTCACAAGCCCTGGATCTCTCCAAAGAAAACTTCTCCCTCAAGAGTCTCTTTCTCTCTCAATGCCTCTCACAGCAAGAAGAAAGACCAACAACCACCAATTGAAAAATTAAAAATCTTTTTAAATTAGGCTTCAGAAAACCCTAAAAATTTTAACTTTTTCATCTCTATTCGTACAGTATGATATATAATCATACAGTATGATCAGTTCAAATACAGCTTCATCTAGTACTAGTACAGATGAACAGTTCTCAAATTCTATATATATCGTACTGTATGATATGTATATTATACAGGACGATCATATTATTTTCAACTATTTGTACAGGATGATCCCTGGGACGAGCAAATTCGTCTCTGACTATCGTCCAGCACTACACTATTCGTACAGTATGATCAGTTCATTTCAGGCTATTGTCCAGTACGATATGAATATCATCCAGGATGAATAGAACAAAAAATCTTGGTTTTGTCTGGTACGATCAAAGGTTTGAATAAAATTGTCTCTGACTATCGTACGGTACGATATAGTTTCATACAGTACGATTTACTTTAATTAAGAAACCAAAGTTTATTTCCTGATTATGGGAGATAATTTTGGTAAGTATTCAATTAATCGTAATGTACAATCTTGATCATACATTACGAATAGTTCAAAAATAAAAGTTATAAACTTACCAAACTTATTCTGGTGGCTAAGATTTTTTCAATTGAACCTAATCATAACAGTACGATTACAATCGTAGTATATGACTAGCTTACAAAACTTATCATCTTAAAAATAGCCATTAGCCTGAGTATTAATGATTAATCATACAGTACGATTGAAAATCGTACAGTATAATAATTTAAAAAAAAATTTAATATGAAAACAAATCTCCCCATGTGTGTGTGCATGATTGCTCCTTTCACATACATGCTTTTGTGGAAGACTCAAGAAAATAAAGAATAAAGAAATTAAAAATTACAAGAATTTTAACATCCTATTCTACCCAGTTTGAGTCTCCAGCAACCTTGAGCAATGTGTATCTGACCTGAAATATTAGTGCTCATATACAAGGATAAATATTTGTAATCTTAAGGAAGTCCATATAGATTAAGTAAGTATTAGTTGTCACCATCAAAATTAATTGCTCGGGATCCTGGATTTCAAGACCAACCAACCATGACTTAGCTCATATTGAGCTTAGATGTACTTGAGCTATGATATGGGATTGGGTTAAAGGCTTGAGATAGGCTTGATAGAGTGTATGTGATGGTAGGATCAAAACATAGAAGTTTGATAAAACTTGACTGAGTTGACCAAGTCAACTTGACTTGGATTTAATTGACCCATGGTTAAAATATAATAGTGCTATAGATAGGAGTTGATTTTAAGTTTGAAAGGGGTTAGATAGGTTAAATGGGTTGAAATGACCCATTTAAAATCTTAAGAGACACTTGGGTCAACCTAGGTTAACTTGGTCAACTAGGTAGACCTAAAACTTATGTTTGGGCTCAATGGGTTTGAAATGATAAATAGGGTATGGTAGAAGTGTTTTGAGGGATCAGAATAGTCATTTGGGTCAAATTACTTATTTGGGCCCTTAATGGGCCATTAAGTCAACCTTGGTTGACTTAGTCAACTATGTTAACCCAAGAGCTGGGTGTGGGCTCAACAAGATTGAAATAATATTTTAAAAATGTTGGAGGTGGTCCCAGGGTCTGGGGAGGTCAATTCAGTCAAAATGACTGTTTGGATACTTAAGAGCCTATTTAGTTAACCTAGGTTGACTTAGTCAACCAGGTTGACCTAGGGCCTGGGTTTGGATCCAACAGGTTTGGTTTGATATTTGAAATCTGTTGGAAGTGGTATTAAGCAATTTGGAGATCATTTGGTTTGAAATGAGTATTCAAACCCCTGAGGGGTATTTTGGTCAAAAGGGTCGACCTGGTCAACCAGGCTTGACAAGAGTCAGGGCTTGAGTCCAATGTACTCCTAATGGTGATTAAGAAGCATTGGAAGAGGTTATGGGGCTTGATTTGAAAAGGCCAAGTTGAAGTTTAGAGAAAACTCCAAAATTACCTTTAATGGGCCTTTTGGTCATTTAGACCCCTAGTCAATTGGGGGTCAATGTAGGTCCACCAAAATATAGTTTGATGCTTAAGAAGTCATAATCAAGGGTCTGGATGTTATCAAATGGTTTGGAGAATGCTCCAAGGTCAGGATCCTCTAGGTGGCTGGTCATGTGGCATAGGTTATAAATATTTGAAGGCTTTACAACCTTTAGAAATAGCTTTAGTTTTTGAGGACCTCAGAATGGGTTCAAAATTGAAGTATTACCTCTCGAGACATGTCCTATCAATATATAATTGATAGACTCTAAATCAGAAGTCATTTGACTGGGGTTTGAAATGTTTGAAAAATCAATGGAAAAGGCTTTCAGAACCTAAGTCTTTAGCCTTAAGATTTGGTCTGGAAATTTGGATTTGCTATGGATTTTGAATTTGAATGATTGGGATTGAATTGTCCAAAAAATTTATGATCATTTGGGTGATCATAAGTAATTAGATAGGGTTGAAGCTGGATCAGAGGCAGGATCAAGGTTTGAACTGGAGTTGGGATTAGGATAGGTTTAAAGTCCGGGTAGGTTTGAAGTCTAGACTTGATTAAAATTTGAATAAAATTGAGATCAAGATTGGCTTGAGGTCAGGATTGATGTAGAGTATAGGTTGATCTAGGGTCTAGATTGATCCTAGAGTCTAAATTTGTTTAGGGTCTAGGTAGATCCTATGGTCATGAGTCTAAAAGAATCCTAGGGTTTGGGAAGGTCGTAGGGTCTGTAATTTGGAAAGATCTTAGGGTCTAGATAGATCCTACGGTCTTGATTGGTCTGAAAAAATCCTAGGGTCTAGATTAGTCTTGAGGCTAGAATGATTTGGGGTTAGGATTGATTTGGAGCATGAGAAAAGTCCTAGTGACCTCATACAAAAATGAGGTCAACAGTCTCTTTTACCATATCTTTTTTCTGTGACGGTGGAGTTACCAATTATTTCTATTCTATCTGCATAAATAAAGTGGCTATCAATTATTTAATCTTACAAATGACATTATTATTATTATTAAATTAGGTTTATCTTATTTTTATGCTTACTCTCTTAAAAAATTCTAAGTGGTTATGGGTCATAATGTAAGTTGGATAAATTTTTTATCTTACATGATATTAAGCATTGTTGCGTCCTGGAATATATACGATGATAGTGATATATTTAATTTTGCATTCTAGTCATACACAAAGATCTAGTATACAGATAAAAAAAAGAGTAAGGTACATCATTAATAAGAGACACCAAGATTTTTACATGAAAAATCCTGAAAAGGGGGGAAAACCTCAAGGCCTAACCCAGCTTCATTGAATCCACTCATGTTTCTAGTTGATTACAATTGAGGCCCTTCATTGGGAAGAAGGCCTTGGCCTCAATTTATACATTGTATATTACACAGTACATAGTAGGAGAATATCGTGACAACCACTCTTAAGAGAGCATTGACAAGTCTGTTTGGTTAGTAGGGCCATAGTCGGCAGGGCGATGGTGGTCAAAAGGATGGTAGTCGGCTGGGGATTGTGGTCGAAAGGATCGTAGTCAGCAGGTGACAATACTTGGGAGGAGATCTGGTGTTAGTAGCATTCAGAAAGAGTTTTGGTGATAGTCAAAGAATGGGTTGAACTCTGGCAGCAATTGGTGGTCGGCTAGAACTCTGACGGTGGTAGCATTGAATGGAGAGTGTAAGAGATCTCTCAAGCCTTATATCCTCCTCCTCTCTAATGTGAAGAATGGAGGCTATTTATATTTTTTTGGAAGTGGCATGGCTAGTAAATATGGAGAAGATTAAGGCATCTTGGAAGTGCTCCATTGGACGGCTTATAATGATCCTCTTAATCATGGAGCATTTATCAAGTATTTGAATATCTTAAGGATGTCATAATTTGAAGATCTTCTACTCATTGGATTTGTATCATCAAGCTGCTCGATTGACTATAAGCATGTCACATTTGGATATCATTTGATCATCCAATTAATACTTTGAAGCTTCCAAATGTGCTTCGGGTCCTTGATTTGGACCCATTTGGGCTAGGATTGGACTGATTTTGGTGTCGTTGGGTTCGTCTCTTCTAGATGTTTAGTTTGACTATATGTTTGCTGAAATTAGAGATTGGATGGTCCCGAATTAAATTTTGAAGTCTACGACTCATATTTGCATCGAGATTTGTGTCCGATCAAAATGAATTTTTGATTACATATCAAGTATATTAAATTTTTTAAATAATTAGTTGTCCCTCTACTTTTAAGTATAATAAAATTTTATAATATTTATATCACACCTACTAATTTTTCTCCTTCTTGTACCCTGCTTTTGCTATCCTTTTCAAGTTTTTGCTTCAACCACCGGGCCCTTCCACGATCCAGATAGAGGTATGCTCCTTCACTTTGCACTTTTATCCACTTCTAATTCTATGAGAGTATAGTTATTTGAGTATATTTGAAATTCATTCCTCGATTAGAGCAAGTAGAGGATCATTTTTTTCCCCTGAATTTTGATTTATTGGTCTTTTAATTTTGCATTCTAAATATATTATTTATTTAAAATAGATGGTCATTATTTTAGCATTTAAGTGTCTTAATAATATCAAATTTAGGCAAGTTTGATCTTATTGGATTTTTCTCATTAAAGCGCTTGATTTGAGTATAAGCATATAGTTCTTGATGTAGGCTCATTTCAAATTTTTATAGTTGTTTTGATGCTAGGAAAAGATATGTCATAAGCAATATGGCATTTCATATTTAGCTAGTGGTACCAAATAAAAGGGTTGAACTTTAAATCAAATTGGTTTAGGCTTCGTTCGGGACAACTTTTCAATTGTTTTGTGATAGGAAAAATAGTCAATAAAAAAAATACATGTATAGATGACAGCTTTTATATAGCTTTTTTGAAAGTTTGGCTTTAAAAAGTTATTTTCTTAAAAGCATATTTAAAATTGTAATAGAAAAAGAACCTTTTAAAAACATAAGCAGAAAAGCATAAGTTGTTCTAAATAAATCCTTGGTAAGATGCTTCTGAAATGCGTGCATGATAAAATGTCAATTTAGTTATTGTTGTTCAGTTCTCAAGCATGTTTTGATAGTTAAGTTGATGTGAGGGGATTAATGTTATATACTTTGAGGATTGCATGTTGTTAGAGTTATGTATTATTGTAAATTATGAATTTATTAATTTTATTCAACATTTTATCTTTTCAATTTGAATGGTTCAACATATAAATCGCTGCGAAACTATACTAATTGCATCTCAAAGAAGCTTTCGACATGGTGGCAGTGACGACACAGTGGTGGATAGCATGTTAATGACATTTGCTCAATCGTGGTTGGCATGAAAACTAGGAGCAAGCAGCTTCATGTGCAACTAAGGCGGAACCCCGTCCAGTTGAAAAAAAAAATGCACATATGATGGGGGGCAAATTCCCGAAATGATTTGTGCCGAATCTAATCATGATTAAGATAGCCTCCGCCAGTTCGCCTGCTGCTTAAATGGAAACAATTTTTTCCCTTAATATTTTTGCAAAACCTATATTTCCTTTATAATTCTAATTTCTCCTTTTCATTTTGCTTTTGTAGCTGACTTGACTTCTTTGGGGAGTTTGGCAAGTTTTTTTTTAATACCATTTAAGACTCTAAAAGATTTGGAAAAGAAAAACTCATAAGCCTCTTTGAAATTCTCGAGAATTTGAATTGAATTCCTTACCTTTAACAGAAGGTATCCGGTTCTCACTTCTTGTATATATTTTTGGAAAAAATTTGCAATCTTTGGTTACGAACTTAATAGTTTTCCTAGTAGATATAAACATTAGTAGAGACTTCTCAATAGATTAGTGGAAGTGGGTTTAGAACTGGAATACAATTTGGTTAAAATTCTGTTAGTAGATTATGATTTAGGATTATGGAAAAAGGGCCAAAAATATAACGTTGTTGAGCATGTACAGGTTTAACGGATTTAGCCCTCCTTACGCTCATGTATTGGCTTAGCAAGTTCTTAAACTGAAAGAGCATGAAGTTACTGAAGAGCAAGTAATTATTATATGTGTTACAATGAAAATCTTAAAAATACATTAGTTTATTATGGATCAACATTCATTTACAGTCATTAAAATAAGTTTTTTGCCATTTTATTAAATATTTTATTTCACCTAAATTATTGATAACAAAGCACTAAGTCATTAATGTATCCTGAATTTATTAAATAGATCGATATTTGAAGAGAAAATAATGTGTAGATATTGGTATTAATAATCTTCCAACAAACCTTAGGCTTCGACCTTCTATTTAGAGTTATAATGTGAATGAAAGGGATAAAGTTCATCGAACCTATTTATTAAAAGGGACGCATCAACCGAAAAGCCATGATTTCCCACAAACAATGATTGGAGATGTGGCGCACAGATTTAATGCAAAATGGTTTGAGAAATATCCTGTGTGGTTAGAGAACAATGTGTAAAAAGATGCTACATTTTATCTTTATTTTTACCTATTTAAGTCACAAGAGCAAATTACTATAAGCCAAAGTGATAGATATTCATTTATTGATGGGGGGTTTAAAATTGGAAGGGAAAAGAAAAAATTTTAGGTTATATTGAAGAACATAACAGTGCACACAATAGAAATGCTTATTGACTTCATTAAAGATAAAGGTAACCATGGATAGACTACTCATGATAAGTTGCAACTAAACATAAATCATTTTTTCTAGTTAATGTTAGATCAAAAGCTTCCTCCATCACATTCTTGAGGACACCTACCTCCCAGAATTTCCCAATCGAAGTAGAAGAGTAGTTGTGCAAGCCAAAGCTCTATGCTTCCCAATGCAAAAGATATCCCTGGACAAATCCTCCTTCCACCACCAAAAGGGATAAACTCAAAGTTTCTTACTCCAAAATCAATTGCTTTTTCTTCAAATCTCTCTAGTTGAAAAATCTCAGTATCTTCCCAATATTTTGGATCTCTCATCATTGCCCATACATTAATCACAAACCGACTTTCAATTGGTATTGTATAGCCAGCTAATTCAACTATCTCACAACATAATCTTGGCACTAAGAGAGGGCCAGGAGGGTGCAATCTAAGAGTTTCTTTGATAACTTGATTTATATATGGAAGCTTGTGTATGTCTCCCTCTTCTATTCTTATCTTTACATTTAAGGCTTTTCTTACCTCTAATTGAGCTTTTTGCATAACCTTAGGATGTCGAATGAGCTCTATCATAGCCCACACAAGTGTAGTAGACGAGCTGTCAGATCCTGCAACAAATAAATCCTAGGAAAAAAAATATAAAAATGAATAGTTAGTTAAATACAAAATCCGATTTTGAGATATGTTCACACATTATTTTTTGTTGCTGATTTTTATAATTAGTGTAATTTTTTTTTTAATATTTAGTCACACTTGTTTAGAAGAAATAACTATTATATTTTATTAAAATCAAATAATGCTAAATAATTGATCATATTAAGTAATCACAATCACATTTATTATAAAAATTGAAGATGAGGTAAATTGGAAGAGTTAAGAAATCAAAAAATAAGTAATGAGCATTGAATTAAGAGAATTAAAAAAAAGGTTTCTCATTTTTTTAATTAACATAATATTTAAATTCAAAATTTTTGTTATTTTTAATTACATATTATTTGTTGGCTTAATACTAAATTTTAAATGAATAAAATAAATAATATATCCTCATTGAAAATCTATTTAATTTACAGATGTATTAAGCATTTCCTTTTTGAATTTTAGAGATTTAATTAGCATAATTTAGAATTTTAACTTTGCAGGATATTCTAATGTAAATTATATCCGTATATGCTTGAAAAATATTGTATTTATTTTGAGAATAATGCATATATATATATATATATATATATATATGAAAAACATTTATTGTACTAATCCTGATAATCATGTAATCAACCAAAAAACATTAAGGCACATCCTAACAAAAAATTTATATCATAATATTCTGACAGATTTATTTTTCATTAAAGCACTTACTAATGTGATAACTTTGACATTTTCCATCGTCAGAGATAAATCCATCTCTCCACTTCTTTTAATTCTCAAAAGAACATCAACCAAATCTTCATTTGTATCATCTCCTTCCAACTTCGTCCCTCATGCTCCTCAATTATCTCATTCAAAACACTATCCATTTCCATGTGAACTCGCTCCATCCCATGTCTCAATCCACTGATCTCACAAAGAAAACTCCAAGAAGGAAACAAATCAACCACATTGAATCCTGAGAGATACTCAAACATCTTCTTCATAGCCAACCAAAACCTCTGATATTGTGCACATCCCTTCCCAAATGCAGCCCTCGCAATTGTCACATTTGAAAGCGATAAAAGCATCACTAACAAATTCACAGGTGATCTCCTTGCTATCCTAATCTTCTTCACAAGATTATTTCCTTCTTCCTCTCTTATAAACTTAAAGGACAGAACTCGCCTTAAGCTAAGCAATTCAACAACACAAATTTTACGTAGTTTTGATCATGTTTTTCCATAAGGTGTCAGGCCAATGTCAGTGTTGTTGTAAAAGATTATCTTGCCTGCCATTAACTTAGGCCTTGAAGCAAATTAAGGTCATGAGTTTTGAAAATATCGCAAACAAATTCTGTGGATGTGATGACAATAAGATTGATCTCACCGAGCTTGAGGTGGAGGAGAGAGCCGTAGGTTTTGGCAAGGTTTTGAAGCCTACGGTGTGGGTGCTCGCCTCATAGTTGGTGCAAATTTCCGATTATGGGGAGCTTCCATGGGCCTGGAGGGAATTTAGTAGGATTAGAGGTTTTGTGAAGGGTGAGCCTTTTTATGAGGAGAATTAGGAAGAGAGTGGAGAGGATAGGAGGAAGAAGGATGGAGTGAAGTGACGACTCCATGGCACAAAGGTTGTTGGATGCAGTGATCGGTCATAAGTTGGCCATTTTATAATTGTTTTTTTACTTATTTTGGCAGAAAAAAATTATATCAAGAGCTCAGCTGAACCCTTCGTTTATAAGAAAAATCCAATGCCAAAATCGTTTATAAGACAAAAACTTTAAAACCCAATAAAAATTACAAAGCACTGTTAGTCGAATCATTTGCCTTTTTTATTAAAATAAGCTCACGTGCACCATGTTCATGGGGTCAACCTTACTTAGATTAGAGCTTTTATACTAATTTATCTACCACTAATAAGAAACCCGTGAGGAAAATGCGAAGATAGAAACAAAATCTAACAGAAGGAAACATAGTGGGTGAGAGAGAGAGAGAGAGAGAGAGAGAGAGAGAGAGAGAGAGAGAGAGAATACTCATAATGCATACGTTGCTCACAAAAGGACTCGTGTCCTTCTTACGGATATATGAAAAACTTTAATGGATACATGCTTATAAACTAAACTAATATGGAAGATTTTTTTTTTTTGCATCAATAGTTAAAGAATAACAATTAGAGTATTTATTTATGGACAGGGTTTTTCGGGCATAAATTAAATGTTTCAACTATTCATTTGATTTTCTTATATGTTCTTGAGACTGGCATTGGTAGATTTAAAAAAATAATTATTTAATTTTTTTAATTTTAAAATGATAGAAAACGTTCAATTTATAATTCATACGTCACTAAAAAATGCCTTAATTCAGCGCGAACCTTGATAAGTCCATATTTGAATTAAAAACTTTCAAAATTAAATTTGGGACCATCCAAACTCAAATTTTAGCAAACTTATAATCAAATTGAACGTCTAAATGAGATGAGCCCAACAAGACCAAAATCAGTCAAATATGAGCCTAAATGGGCTCAAATCAGGGGACCGAAGCTTTAAAAGATTAATTAGATAATCGAATAATTTCTAAATTTGTCATGCTTACAGTCGAATCAAGTGGGTCAACTAGACAAATCCAACAAGCCTAATATCACACAATTCCGACATCATTACAATATTTAAATATGAATCAATCGGTCTATGATTAGGGGAATCAACATGAGCTGTCTGATGGGGCTTTTCAAATTTACTCTTAATCTTCTCCATATTTTGTTGCAATCTAGGATCTCTAGCTTGTGATTTTGATGATAACAAATATTATTGATTGAGATTTTATTTCTTCTAGCATATATATTGGATATTAGTTTTGTTTGTGCACACTAACATCTCAGGTACATCATACACCACGCAAGATTGAATAAGACTCATGTTTGGGTAGAATAGAATGTCATTCAAAAGAGTTCGTAATTTTTACTTTCTTTTATTTTCTATTTTTTGAGTTTGGTCATATAAGGGTATATGGAAAATTGATGATGGTGCACACACACATAGAGGAGTGAGAAAATTTTGAGATGAAAATTTTTTGAACTAATCATACTGGACGATTACGATCGTACTGTATGATCAGTTATACAAAAAATAAGGTTAACGGCTAATTGAATCATTATTGTTAATGAACTAATCGTACTATACGATGTAGATCGTATTGTACGATTTATTTTGATTTGTAAAACATAGCCGCCAGATAAATTAAGAAATTTTAAAATTGAATTTTGAACTAATTGTACTTTACTATATTTGAAATCTTACTTAAATTATCTCCCATAATTAGTCAATTAAATCAAGGTTTAACAAATATGGCTAATCATATTTTACGATTAAGATCATACCGTACGATTGATAGAGATGAAATATGATTATCTTGGAGATCGTACTGGATGAAAACATAATTTTTGAATTAATCATATATTACGATATATATATATATCGTACTATACAAACTATTGATATTGCGCTGACCATACTGTATGATGTGAATCATACCGGACGATCGATAGGGATGATTCCCAATCATCCCCGTAATTGTCCAATGCAAACAGAGTGGAATTAAACTAATCGTACCATATGAACTTAAGATCGTACTGTATGATATGTTTCTTGAATTTAAACAGTTTGTCTGAACGACTCTTTCATTGTATTGAATGAGTCATATTTTTTGAACTGGTCATACTGTACAAACCCATATCATACTATACGTGCAAAGATGACTAAATTAAAAATTTAGGATTTTTTGAAGCCTTGTACTTAAGCATCTTATTGAAGTCTTTTGTAAGGACTTTTAACTGTTGAAGGAACTCTGAGGGAGAATTTCTTGAGAGAGCTTTGGGCATAGAGAGGAAGAAGGTGAGGTTATGTGTGAGGGGGAAGAGTGTGAGGATTACTCATACAGTTGCTCTAGGTAAGCTTGTACCTAGTTTTCTCCTGTGGCCTTGGTAAATTCTTCAAGTTTCTCTTGGGAGAGAAGCTTCAAAGTCAGGGTCTAGGGTTCTCTGCCATCACCAGGAGGGTGAAAAAGAATTGATGTTTTCTTTCATCACCAGGAGAGTGAGAAAGACTCCTTGGATTCTCTGCCTACATTAGGAGGGTGAAAATAGATTATATGTTCGCTGTCTTCACCTAGAGAGTGAGATAGCTTCCGGTTCTCCACTACATCGGGTGTGGTGGAAGTGTTTCTTGTAAGAGCTTCTCTGTCTTGCTGTGGGTGAAAAAGGAGAGTACCTATAGTGTTAGTGCAATAATTGAAGAGGAGGACTGGGGAGTGGACGTAGGCCATGATTGACCGAATCACTATAAAATTTCTTATGTGCTCTTTCTTATTTGTTTTTACTTTTCAGCATTTTTTGTTTCTGCACTTTAAATTTTCTGTATGTATTTAATCTTTTATTGCAAGCTGCAGTTAGGTTAATTCATGATCAACAAAAAGGGAAATTTTATATTTTGGTCGATTTATTTGTGCCTCAAAGTAAAAAATATTTCAAATTCTAAATTGCTTCCGCATATTTTAAGTTACTCATTTAGATTTTTTTTTAAAAATTGTTATCTAGCATAAAACCAAAAGAAAGTTTTTGTTGCAGTATTTTTTAAAAAGTACTAATTCACCCCCCCCCCCCCTCTTGGTGCGCCTAGGGATAGTTCACCGAGGTCTTACAACCTCCCTGAACTTTCATATTTATGAAGCATGCCACGATCAAAATTTATAAATAGACCCTCACTATCTACTTGAGGGGTACCTTGGAAGGAGAAGGCTTAGACGTTAGGCTAGAGACTCAAGAGAGTACTAAGGCATGGAAAATTCAGAGCTCCACCCAAGCACCATCTCTGGTGAACATTCGTCACCTAGCCATTGTTATTAGACCTCAGCCCAACCATTTTCATTGGACCTCCATTCAACCATAACCATTAGGCATTCATCTGGTCGCAGATAACTTCTTGACATCTGCCCGGCCACCTGATCGCCATCGAACCTCAACCTAGCCATCGATCATTGTCAGACCTCTGCCCAGCCACCTGACCATCGCTTAACCTTCACTCGACCGCCTAATCATCATTGGACCTCTTAATCATTAGCTGTCTTTGTATCTTCACCTGACCATCACCATCAAACCTCCATCTGGATACCACTGTTGGGCCTCAGCCAGACCATAGTCGCCCTACGATCAAGATCTTTAGACCAACATCACCCTACTATGGTCCATTCAAGATCAGTTACTCGACTGTGATCCCTTTAACCTCAGTCACATGACTACAGTCCTTCCAATCTTCGTGACCCACTGACTATAGTTCGTTAGCCTTAGTCACTCAACTACAGTTCTTTCAACCTCTGTCACACACCAACCACTATTATCCCTTTGACATCAATCACCACTATGATCCCTTCGACACTAGTCACCCAACTATAGTCCCTTTGACATTGGTCTCCTGATTACGGTCCTTCTGACCTCAGATATTCGATTACAATCCTTCTGACCTCTATCGCCCATCAACCACAATCTTAAGACCACCATCTCATGACTATAAGCCCTTTGTAAAATGTGTTATTTTAGTTATATTTGTACATAAAATATTTAGGATAAAGAAAAAATTTTCAAGTGTTAAAAGAGCTCCGCAGTGCCTACATTTCTCACACTACAACATAGTACCCCACGGTAGAGTAGTTATCAAAATGATGACCAACGCTAACTTAGTTAAAAGATGTGTTTAGTCAACTGTTAATCGTGCATGATTAGCACAATATCACAACGGAGCTAGCCTAAAATCCCTTAGGTTCTAGTTCATTGTATAATGCCGTAGTGCCCATACTCCAAATATCATGGCACTTGAGGCCATTTTGCACTTGTTATAAATAGTTTTTTAATTCTTCTATTTCAAAACAAGTTAGTGATGTTAGAGTTTTATCATTTTTAGTCCAATCTTGTACTTTAGATTGTCTTTCTTTTATTCTACCTTAAAGTAAAATCTAAGGGAGGTTAGAGAAGGGTAAGATACTTTTAATTGGAGAACTTAGATTGTACTATATAAGCAATTCTATTGTTGGAGGAAGAACGTTTATAGAGAAAATCAATTGATCCTTTCTAGTGCCATTTATCCTTATTAATTCTCGAGTAACTCTTTTTATATAAATGAAATGAACATGAGTTTGCTTTTTGTGCTATTCATGTTGATTGGGGCAAGGTGACGAGGTTAATTATGAGCTAATGTGAAACTCGATGAATATGAAATATGTTTAGGTTTACTTTGATATAAAATTTATAACAACCAACTATTACGCAAGTATACTCACAAAATCAAGTAATAAAGTGATAGAGTTGATGAAAAACCCATGAGAAATTATTATGCTAAATTGTAATAAAGTTACCACTGCTTACTCTAATTGCAAGAATTTATCCAACTGAAATAAAAAAAAATGAGATTTTTGAGTTCCTTCCATTGAAAAAAAAAAGTAAAAAAGAGGTTGATACTATTGTAATAAAGTATTTTGGATTGATGCTATAAAAATATATATCTTTCCTAATGAGATCATAGATGTGGATGAGAGCATGTACATCCCTAGATCTCTGTCAAGATTGTAGGAGTGAAAAGAATGATTAGACATGCCAATATTCCATTTCAATATTCCTAATTATTCTTCCATTCCTCCGTTAAGGCTATATATTACACTTGGTTTTAACTCTATACATGACCATTGTTTGCATTAAATGAAGAGTATGAGATATTAAAAATATCAATACTTTCATTAAAAAATAAGAGTCTATATTAGTACTTAATAGGCTCTTTATAATATCTGCCCAAAATGAGAGAACTAGCTTGACATGGTGGACAAAACAAACAAACTCATATTCATTTTTCTCGTAGATGCACAAAGTATAAGAGAAGTAGCGAGAATTTTATCAGCAGAAAGGATCAAAATATCTTCTATACACTCCTTCTACAACCACTTACAAAGTTGCTTATTCAAACACAGGCTAAATTCTTTTAGAGATTGTATCTTATACTTTCTTAACCTCCTTTTGACTTTACTCTAAGGGGGCTCTAAAGAAACATATTAAAAAGTAATAAGGGGTTGAACTCCAAAAATAATAGAACTAACAACAATTTATAATGAGTATATGATTAGACTCAAGTGACTCAAGCACTATAGTAGTAGACAAGGTGGTGCAACTACGGTGAGAAATGAACTTGTACCTCGGCGGTGCAGTATTAACTATAATGTGGCACTAGGTAATGTGGCATGGTTACTACCTTAATCAATGCATCTTTCTGCTAAGTTGGCATGCCTCTTACAAGTTTTAATTGGTCCACTATGACTCCATAAAACATGAGTGATGTGGCACTTAAAATGATAATCTGTCGCTATGCCACTTGAGGGTTGGAACTCCTGCATGAATTTTTTTGAGGCACCTAATATTGCAATGCTGATTTTGAGTGCAACAACACTATATTTCACTGCAGTGTCAACATTTGTGACACTGCAGCTCTTAAAAATAGAGAAGGTTTGTGCAACCACACTGAATTTGGCGCTTTGACGTTGATCAATATGGTGATGCAGTTGTATTCTTGTCAGCACTACAGTGTTGTCCCACACTTGCAATTTTTATTTTTTCCTACATAATTCCTAAACAAACACAACTTGAATAGCACATTTTTACTAAAGTTTATATAAATAAAATAGTACATAATTTATACTTATCAAATTTTCTCCAGCATAAACTCTTTTTTGTCCTCAAACAACATTTATTTTCACTCGTTGATCACCTTAATAGCCAAAATAAAAATTGATAATTAAAAACTACTAAAATAAAAGATAATACAACATAATCTTGATGTTATTTGAAAAGAACAATTTATAATTCAAACTTGAGAAGTCATACTATTTATTCAAATGAGTCATCCTAATTATTACTTATTTTAAATGTATTCACTATCTTTGAAAATATAAAATTGACTTATGAATATAAAATGAATAATGTAGTTTAGGGTTTAGCTGCTCATATATATATAGGAAATTCATAACTACACTATCATATGTACTAGATTACTTATTTTATCCTTTTGAGTTAAATAGTATGATGCAATTAGAATTAAGCTATAACTGATACCAATTTTTAAATGTACTAATCTTTTTCATTTTGATTTTTTTTTTCATATTTTTTCCTTTTTTAATTTGTAAAGTACATACTAATTAATTTTAATATCATTTTTTGCTTTCCTTTTCTTACAATCTTATTGAATTAATGTAAGGGTTTAATAAATCTCTAGTTAAAGTTTCAAGCTTAACTATGATTTCCTTAATTTAAGCTACTCATAACTAATCCTTAAAATTATTAATTCATTTTTAATTCAGTTATCAATATAAATTAATTTATAGTTTCTTAATTTAAAATTATGTTAATAGCTTAAATGATCTTGATTAGTTAATTATTAAGTTTTTAAAATTATGAATTATTATGTAATGTTCAATAACACTATAATATAAGATTGTATTATTATCCGAATTTTATATAATTTTTAATTATAATTTTTATTTTGGCTACATAAGTAATCAAGTGCAATAGCTATAAAGAATAATACATAACAGTTTAAACAAAAGGAAATTTAATTAGATGTAAACACCATAAAACAAACAAAGTATACTAATAGTAATTGTAAATTGATATAAGGTAAAACATCAAACACAAGTGGGTTGCCTCCCATTAAGGTTAAGTTTATAGTCGTCAGTCAAAATTGCCTAAATTTATCAATTTGGCTGGGGTACATCACGACCACTCCTTAGGTGGTTTCCACTAGGTTCTTTTTCTTTATCTTTAGGATAACTATAGTATTGCTAGGCAGATATCCAAAAGGTCTACTACTAAAAGAGATTACAAGCTATCCTAATTGAGTTTCTAAGTTTTTAATTGAAGAAACTTTACTTTACAATTAAGCTCTTAATTGATTCATTACCTCTTCCAAAGGTGACATTCTATTCACAAATTTATTATTTTGATTAAATCCTGGATAGTAAGAAGGTCTAGGATTCACAACAGGTTGTTGAGGATAATTCTAGTTTCCTTCTTAATTAGGTTGTCATGAATTCCATTAATTATTTCTACAAATATTATTTGATCAACTAAATTTTGGGTGGTTCCTCTAACTTTGATGTTAGGTATTAGAATAAGGATTATTTTATCTTCAAATTAAGTTCACATTTTTAATCCCTAAAGCACTAATATCCTCAACAAACTTTAATTAAATCTCTTCTAATTGTATTGATGATCCAGATCTTGAGCAAGCACTAATAGTATAAATTTTTTTTGAAATAGTAGCTACCTAAGTAGTAAGAATTGGCAAAGCATCTTGCTCATGTACTCTGGCTACTCTCTTAAGATTCACCCTATTAGTAGGTCACTGAAAATTATTAGTAGTCATTTTCTTTATTAATTTATAAGCATCCTCAAATGACTTAGACATTAGAGATCTTCTAACTATAGCATCTATGATTGACCCAAGTGATCCTACTAGTCCATTATAAAAGGTCTAAATAACTAACAAATCAGGTAAAGTATGATGAGGTTATTTTCTAAGTATCTTCTTAAATTTCTCTCAACTTTAATAAATAGATTCTCCTTCAAACTAGGAAAAAGAAGTGATATCATTCCGAAGTTTAGCAATTTTTGAAGGTGAGAAATACTAAGTTAGGAATTTATGTGCCAACTCATTCTAAGTGGTTATAGAGCCCGGAGGAAAAGAATTTAACCACATTTTTAACCTTGTCTGTTAGAGAAAATGGAAATAATCTAAGTTTAATGACATTGTCACTGACAACATTATACTTTAAAGTTGTATAGATTTTTAAGAAATGCTAAATATAAGTTAGGATCTTCAAAAGGAGTTCCCCCAAACTGAGAATTTTGAATCATTTGGATAATGATAGATTTCAATTGAAAATTATTAGCATAATCACTAAGTAGCCTAGCATAGTCCTGGTCTTGAACTGGGACAGACATTATTAAAAACTTTTTGTAAGGGTCCTTTTTATTTTTGGGTCAAACAATAAAGGCTCTTTGCTAGATCTATCAAGCATACAGTAAAGGTACAATAACTAAAAGTTAGAAATTAAACATCAATCATATTATTATTTGAATTTTTAAAAAATTTTAGCTATTAAAATTAAGATACGGGATATAAGTAGGTCTAAATATGTAATTATTTTAATAATATAATAAATTGTAATACTAAAAAAACTTGATCGGGGCAAGGTTATAAGAGGTTAATGCTGAGCAAATGCTAAACTTGTTGAATTTGAAATATTCCTAGGTTTTCTTCAATATAAAATTTATAACAGCCCATTAATTTACACAAGTATACCTGCCAAATAAAATAATAAAGTGATAGAATAGAGTATCAAACCCATGAGAAAGTACTTTATAAAATTGTAACAAAATTACTATTGCTTACTCTAATTGCATGAATTTATCCTACTGAAATGAAAAATGAGATTTTTGAGTTCATGTCGTTGAATGAAAATAAGTAAAAAGGGGATGATACTAATATAATAAAGTATTTTGGACTGATACATATAAATTATGCCTTTTTTAATGAGACTCTTAATTGTAGATGTGGATTACAACATGTGCATCCCTAGATTTCTATCAAGCTGGTAAGGGTGAAAAAAAGTTTATTAGTCTTCCTATAATTTTAGTATCTTTAAAGAACCTAAAATATTCAAACATCCTATATCTAGGCATGCCAATTGATAAGTGTTAATAAGGTTATATTTTATGTGTTAATTTGCTAGTAAAATGTGTTATTTAGTTATGTTTGTGCTAGAAAAATATAGAAAATGGACAAAATTGTCAAGTATGGTGTCAAGTATGGACAAAATCGTTATGACGTCAAACACATTACCACCATGGTGCCATTATTGATACTACTAAAGTGCACAAATTTGGATATGGAGGTGCCCAATCTCTATTTAATAGTGCCACAACATCAGAGGAGTCATTGGTGCAAAGCCTAGTCTCTATCTGCATAGCACCATAACGCCAAATTCTAATGTTACTAAGTCAAGGGAGTGCCACGTCAAGATCACAATGCTCAATAATTAGCAACACCATGGCACTATAGTTATAACTATTCAGGCCACAATCTACCAGCAATGCTATAGGTCAATTCTTTAAATAATGGGTCCATATCAACAAGCACTGCAATAAAC
The DNA here is from genome assembly GCA_019925795.1 of Dendrobium chrysotoxum. Lineage (NCBI taxonomy): Eukaryota > Viridiplantae > Streptophyta > Magnoliopsida > Asparagales > Orchidaceae > Dendrobium > Dendrobium chrysotoxum. The sequence continues at coordinate 45,803,246 of CM034303.1, forward strand.
GGAAACCTTCTGCACTGTGGCGATAATTTTTCTATTGGTGTTGCGGTGCAAGTGTATCAATCGTCGTGGTGCAACAAATCCATTTTTAATATTTTCTATAAATAATCTGTCAATAATATTATTAGAGGAGTTCAGTCACTTATTTAATTTTAATCTTTATAATGCTTCTTTAATTTTTTCTTAGGAGTGACAACTAAGATAATTCAAAGAAATACTAGATATATTCCATTAGTGTTTGGCTCGTATTATTGAAGCAATTCTGCAAGTTCAAGGAGTTTAAAGGAGATCATTGAATCATCTGGTGATATCTTTTCTTTTATACTTTTTTTCTTTTATACAATTAATGAAAATGAATATTCTTGGCTTGTTCTTTATATGGGACTAAATTCTCTAATTTTGGATTGATGGTTTAAATAAAATATGGAGTACTAATGAGTTTTCTTCATCAATAATTTTATGATGTTTTTAATATACCAGGTCTTCATTTAATGTACATAGTGGTCATATGTATAGTTGATATCAGGTGTAATGTGGAGCTTAAGAATAAAAAAGTAGGCACAACCAAGTATATTGGATTGATATTATGTAAGCATCGAAAAAATGCATGTCATGTATCAAATTTATAGAGATGAATTGTCATTAGGGGGTTTTAACAGTACATACTTTACTTAGTCTTCTAAGATTTTTATAGGGTGATAGATTATGGTAGTTTAGAGTGGTATTGAGGTTGGAAGAGTTTAATCTATCCTTCATCTCTTCATATTGGACTAAGTTGTCCCTGATGCATATGCTCTAAATAGCATTAATATAAAAAATAATCATTATGGAATATATTGTATTTACATTCCATAAATCCAAAATAATTTATCCCAACACTGTTTGACTTTTATTTTTTATTTTAAATTAAGTGATTGAATCTCTACCAAAACTTATTATTATTAAGTAGGATAATTATTATAGATGAAGTAGATAGTACTAGTATTTGCAAGTAGATAGTATTATTATTCTTCCTCATGGGATCGATACTATATTCTTTCATTATATTACTTAATTTGACACATACACTTATATATATTAAGTGGGATTTTTATAATTTTATATCAAAGAAAATCTAAGTATTATTTAGGGATTGATAGAGCCCTAAATCATTTTTATAATTCTTTAGGTTACTCCACTGCCCCAATCATGTTTTTGGTACCATTATCAGGGAAGAATTTATTTTATTTATAAATGTATTATATTGTTTAATTAATGTTATGTGAGAGTGAGATGGGTTCCATTTGAATCTTCCACTATTAATTGAATCCTTAAAAATGCTAGATGAATTTGAAGAATATTTCTCATTTAGCTATGAACCTTTTGATTCCCAAGAATTTCTAGACTTATTTTGTGGACCAAATAGTGGAGCTAGGTGGAAAACTAGAGAAGTTAGAATCATATATTTTCTTGCCTCCAATATGACTCAAACCTCTAAGGCCTAGCACTATTTCATCTCGGTCCATATTTATCACACTCTAGTATTTATATTGAAAGAATTGCATCCATCTTTTAATCATTTAACTAGAGCTCTCAAATGAATAGTGTAGAGAAATATGATTGCATTTCTATCTTTTATAGAGCCTCATATCATGGGATCCTTAACCTTTCCGAAAAACATACAAAACCACATAATGACATATTTACTAGGTTTTTACAAATAGTAACATCATTGCAAGCTATTGGTAGAGAAGTTCCAAACTTTGAAAAAGTAAATAAAATTTTATGATGTCTACTTGAAAAATTTAATGCTAAAGTTACTACTATAATTGAATAAAAAGATTTGAATGATTATATTATTGATAATCTGATTGGCTCACTCATTGCTGATGAGCAAACTGTGAGTCAAAGACTTTTGGATGCAGGTGAAATGATAGTGCTAAAAACTGAAGACATGGAGAAAAGCAACTCAGTAGATGATGAAAGTAAGGAGATAACATTGATTACAAGAAAATTTAAAAAGCTACTGAAGCGCAAGCATCAATATCAACAAAAGAGGAACAAAGGTAAAACTGGTAAGGATATTAAGATTTCCTCTGAAGTAATTTACTTTGGGTGTAGGAAATCCAGACATATGAAAAATGAGTGCCCAAACTTAAAAACTCTTCCTACAATGAAAAATGGTAAAAATAAGCAAATTGCAATAAGGGCAAATGATAAAAAGCAAAAAATCTCCTGGGCTGACCTATTTTCTAAATCATCAGACCAAGAGCAAGATGATGTTTAAAGTTTTATTTGTGTGTTGTTAATATGTGCGTGTATATTTTTTTTTTGTGTATGTGTTTAATTTTCTATGTTATTTTTTTAAGTTTTTTTAAGATATGTTTATTTATGATCTTTCGATCATTCATAAAGTCATCTGATCAACACACATATGTCACAATTTATTTTATATACACTTTAGAGAATCAAATCACTTTTCAAAGATCATTTTTTCTAAAAATTTAAAAAAAATTACCTCCTGTTTACTTGAAATTATACGTAAGTAGTGGTTGACATCTCTAAAAACAGTCAAAGGGAGGAAACTAATGATTTTGTCTCTTTATATAATTTCTTTAATGAGGCTATTTCACTTTTGATTCAAATTTGCATCAAATTAGAAAATAGATTTTAAAACTGAACTTTTTCATCCCCCTATAATTTTTCTATCTCATAGGGATCTTTTGCAAGTTGTTGAATCTACTTCATCATTTTGTTAATCAAGCTGGTCATTTTATTTTATTGGATTGGATTTTCTTTATAATTTATTCTTCCTTATATAAGAGAGTGAGTCTTCTTCTATTATATCTGGAAGATAATTTTACAATTGAGTTTTTAAAGATTAAGAAAGGAAATAAATTGTAAAAATAAAAGAGGCATAAAATGAACCCAAATTGAAAAAATGCACAATGTACGCCAAAATGGTAAAATGTATGAAGTATATCAAAAATTAAAAAATATACAATGAGCGACAATTAATAAAGAGGCACAAAATGAGTCCAAATTAAATTCCTTTCTTGTATGTCTTTAAATATTAGAAATCCATGTGTCTATTGATACGTTCGATACTTGAGTTTGAAAATCATAATTCTTGATTCACCATTTTGCATTAATCTTCTATTAAATATATTTCATGCAAGGATTTTTGAAAAGATTATTATTTCTTTCTCTAATTTTTTCCTTGATTTAGATGTTTTGAGCCTTTAAGGAGCCTGAGCTAGGATTAACAAATTCTAAATCTCTAACCTTTATGTGTTATACATTATCAATTCAAGCCTTACTATGTTTTTTTAGTAAAATCAAGAGGTAACTTTCTCATTCTAAGAAAATTTATTGAAATTTCAAACTGATTCTTCTAAAAAATCACCTTCACCTGATCAGGGTCTATTTGATCTTTAGTTTTTTTTGTTATTTTGTATTTTTTGTGCTCCTCTTCTCTTTGCCAATGTCAAAGGGGGAGAACGTACTGTTATATTTATTTTGTACTGTTGAGAATGTACTATTGTATTTATTTTGTACTATTGAGAATGTGTTGTAGTATTTATTTCATATTATTGTTTTTATTTTATTTATCTTATTGTTAAAAAATTAATTAAAAAGAAAAAATAGTTTTAGTTTCCCCTATTTTTAAATAATTATCTTAGTGAGAGGGAGATTGGGAGAAAATACTTTTAATTTATAAATTAAACTAGTAATATTTGTCATTATCAAAAAGGGGGAGATTGTTATGACTCGGGCTCATGAGTATATATTTTTGATGATAACAAACATTATGGCTCACATCTTTATGTTTCATAGTATTTTTCATTCTATACTTATTTGACGTGTATACTAACATTTCAAGGAAATTATATACTACTCTAGATTGTTGAATATTTCATAATAAGTTAGAATAGGATTTCATGTAATAGAGTGTATATCTCTATTTTTTCTATTTCTTGAGTCTGAACAAGTGTAATTGTAATTGGGTAATCATGAACACACACATAGAGGGAGAGAGAGATAAAACTTGTAAAGAGAAGTGTGATTGTAATTGGGTAATCATGCACACACACAGGGGGAGAGAGAGACAAAACTTGAATTTTTAAAACTAATAATACTGGACGATCTTCAATCGTATTGTATGATTTAGACTTAGTGGTTTTTCCTCCAACATGCAGTTAATCAAATTATGGCTTAAAATTTTGAACATATCGCATTGTACGATACAGTTCGTACAGAAGACTGATAGAGTATAAAATTGGGTTCATACCAATTTGTATCGAACGAAGCCTTAATTTTTTGAACTATTCATACTATACGATTTCAGTTCATACAGATGACTGATAGAGTATGAAATTGAGTTTGCACTAGTTTGTACATACAAATTTGAACTGTTTATACAGGATGATATACATTTGTATGGACGACTGAATTGAGTTTATACCAATTTGTACATACAAATTTGAACTATTCTTATAGGATAATATGCATTCATGCAAACAGATTATACGGGATGATATACGATCGTACAATACGATCGTAGGATTGTTCTCTTGCAATTTTCAATTTTTGGATGGTTTTTCATATCTTTCTATATAAGGAGTCCTAAAAACTATCACTTAACACCTTTATTATAAATTTCTCTTGAGAGTGGCCATTGAGTATGAGTGTTTGGGAGAGATTATGAGAGTGGAGTGTGAGAGATCTAGTGAGGGGGAGTTGTGAGGGATTCATCAGGTTTCCCAAATCCAGGATATCTTTATCTTCCTCAACTTTCTGCCCATCTCCTCTAGAGGCTCTTGAGGGAAGATTTTTAATATTGTGTCAAGGTTCTCTGCCTTCACCAGGAGGGTGAAAAAGGATGAAGGTTCTCTACCTTCACCAGGAGGGTGAAAAAGGATGAAGGTTCTCTACCTTCACCAGGAGGGTGAAAAAGGAAAACGGTTCTCCGCCTTCACCAAGAGGGTGAAAAAGGATAATGGTTCTTTGCCTTCACCTGGAGGGTGAAAAAGGATGATGGTTCTCTGCCTTCACTAGGAGGGTGAAAAGGATGACAATTCTTCGCCTTCACTAGGGAGGGTGAAAAAGGATGACTGTCTCAGCCACACCAAGTTGGTGGGAGAGAGTTTGTAAGGGCTCCTCCACCTTGCTATAGGGGCAAAAGAAAAGTCACTATTGTTTAGTGTAATACCTAAAGAAAGAGTCTTCATGGAGTGGATGTAGGTCTAGTTGGACTGAACCACTATAAAATTTGGTGTTATTCTGTTCCCTTTTATTTTTCACATTTTTATTTTCATCAATTTAATATTTTGTGGTTGAAAAATCTTTTATGATAATCATATAAAAAAATTACTTATTTAAAGATCAGAGTTTTAATTATCTAAAAGATTTTAAAAGGTTTTCAAAATCAAGGAATTTTTTTTAAATAACCAATTCACCCCCCACTTGGTTAGCCTTGGGACAAGTTCTATAAGGTCTAACAACCTACTCGTACTTTCAAATATTTCATTTAATTATTTAAATTAAGTGATTGAATCTCAACCAAAACTTATTTTTATTGAGTATGATAATTATTATGGTTGAAGTAGACAATACTAGTATTTGTAAGTATTCTTTCTCATGGGATTGATACTCCACTCTATCACTATATTACTTGATTTGGATTGTATATTTACGTATATTAAGTGGGGTTTTTATAATTTTTATATCAAAGAAAACTTAAGTATTATTTAGGGAATGATAAAAAATCTCAGCCAACATTATTTAAGGCTTTCTGAAGCTCAATTTTAAACAAAAAGTATTAGAGGTAGAATTGAACTCTCTATTAACATTATTAATGAGGATAATATTGTCAGCTATGTCTTTCCCATCAATAAAAATAGATTGAGATGAATATATTAATTGAGGAAGAAGGACCTTGAGCATACTAGCAAGAAGTTATTTTCACAACTCTTTACGTTACTCCATAACCCTCATCACTAATATTCTATTTCAATATTCCTAAATATTCTTGCATTCCTCTATCGAAGCTATATATCACACTAAATTTTAACTACACATATGGCCATTATATGCATTAAATAAAGAACGAGAGATTTAAAAATATTCTTGCACTCCTCTATCGAAGCTATATATCACACTAAATTTTAACTACACACATGGCCATTACATGCATTAAATAAAGAATGGGAGAGTTAAAAATATTAATACTTTTATTAAAGAATAAGAGGATATATTAGTACTTAATATGCTCTTTACAATATCATCCTAAAATAACATTACTACCCAGGCAAGGAAGAAATAACAAACAAACTCATATTTATTTTACTCATAGAAGAATAAAGTATATAAGAAGTAGCAAGAAGTTTATCACTAAGATGGATAAAAATATCTTCTGTATACTCCATCCACCACTTACAGAGTTACTTACATAAACATAGCCTAAACTCTCCCAAAGATTATAGCTTGTGCTTTCCTATCCTTTCTTAGACTTTATTCTAAGGGGGAACTAAAGAAACACAATAAAAAATTTAAATTTTCACACAAGAGGTTGAAATCATAAAATAATAGGACTGATGACTACTTATAGTAAGTATAGGATTAGACTCAAGCACTAGGACACTAGATAAGATGGAGAAATTGTAGTGAGAAATGAACTAGCACCTCGGTGTTGTAGTGTTAGCTCCACTACGGTGTTGGATGATATGACATAATTATTTCTTGATTCAGTGCATATTTTCTTTAGGTTAGAGAATCTATTAGAAGTTGTAACTACTCCACCACGGTCATAAAACATGAGCACTACAATGCTTGAAATGATAACTCGGTGCTACAGCATTCGAGGGCTAGCGCTCTTACATGAATGTTTTTGAGACACCCAAAGATGTATTGATGATTTTGAGTGTAGTAGTGCTACGATGAGCTACAATAGTGCTACGATGTGTTAAAATACTAAAATTTGTGATGCCATGGTGCTTGGAAATAGAGAAGGCCGATGTCGCCATGTTTAATTTAGCACTTTGGCGTTGATCGATACGGTGCTGTAGCGTTATTCTTGTCAGCGCTAAGGCCTTATCTAACACTTATAATTTTAGGTTTTTCCTATATAATTCCTATATAAACAAAACTAAAATAATACATTTTTATTGAATTTTATATAACATAAAAAATACATAATTTATATTTATCATATATCTAGCTAAATATCTTAATTTTGGGCCAATGATATAAAACTATAGCAAGTACTAATGTAGACTCTTATGCCTTGAATTAGTTTATAGATATTTTTGATATCACTTATTCTTAATTTAATGCATACAATGGCCATACGTGTAGTTAATATCTAGTGTGATATATTATCTCAACTGAGAAAAATGAACAAAGGTATGAGATAATAGTGGTAAAAAAAAAAGTTAATCCCTATGAGAGGTTTCCAGAACCCTGGTGAGCATGTTTTATGCAAATGATAATAAATCAGGGTTGGGAGTATTTTTGTGAAGAACCCTTTACTGCGATGGTGCATGTAGTGAGGGAGTTTTTTGCTAATGGGAAAGAAACTATGGATAATAAGTGTTACGTGTGAGGTAAGTGGGTACCCTTCGATCCCGTAACTATCAATCATCTGTATAAGCTTCAAAATTTTGAGTTTGATGAGCACACCCCTTTTTTAGAGCTTATGATTCTAAGAAAATTCTAAGATTTTTGTGTGAGCCAATTAGTGGAGCTATATGAAAGAAGAGGAAGATTAAAATTAATAAATTTCATGCATCTTGCTTAACCTAACTATTAAAAGCTTAGCATTACTTTATTTATGCTCGCCTTTTTTCTAGCAAAAATATTTGTGAGGTACCCAAAGGATGTGTTGTTCTAAATTATGCTATTCAGGTTGGTTACACTATTAATGTGAGAAAGCTTATTCATTCTTCCTTAACTTACATTATTATAGCTATTACATCTATGGACTTGAGGCATCTTTATCTTATTTATGCTTTGTGTATAAATGTTGGTGTAAGGGGAGATTCTAATGAAGAGGAAAATTTTCCTATTTCAACCCTCACTAAAAGTTAATTCGAGAGGTTAAACAGACTAAATATAGAGTAGGGTGGTCCTAGTGAGCTTCTTTTGTCTGGTAGGCCTAGCAGCAATAGTAATAGTGATTATAGGACTCCTAAATCATTAGTTGAGTAGGTGGCTAAATTGAGGAGCATATAGAGGGTCTAACAAAATTTAAGAGGAGATTAAGGACTAACAAGCTCACTGCTTGGGTATACAAGAAAAGCATTGACTCTATACAACTGAATTTAATGAGGCTTTAGTAGGGAGTTTTAGGAAGAGCCATTTTGTGGAGAATCTAGACTAGTGGTATTTCCCTACTGCTCCATAGTACCAATTATTTGTTTGGACCTAGCCTTATGATGATGAGGAGGGGGATTCTAACTCAGAGTGATAGGAGTCTTTTTTTTTTCTTTCATTGGTTATTCCTAACGGTCTTGAGAGAGAGAGAGAGAGAGAGAGAGAGAGAGAGAGAGGGAGAGAAAGAGAGAGGAGAGTTAGAGATTGCTTTTATTTGTAGCTTTTTTTATTTTATTTATTTTTTCAGTCCTTTTTATTTAGGGGATCCCTATGGTGTTGTGACTCTGATGTGATGTTATGATAGTGATGTTGTATACTGGGTATAGGAGCGCTTATTATTGACTGATGAAAACATATCCTGCAGATCTCGGATGGAGATGGATTAGGATAATAGTCCTTCATTCATTGGTTATCTTGTGTTTGTTTAAATAGTTATATTATAGTGCTTGTGATCTAATTAACATTCAAATGACAGGCATGTTTATTTTATATTCAATTCTTACTTATTCCTGTTCAATTTATTATTACTTTTTCAATTACATTTAATTGAAAATTCTTGCATATACTTTACTATTGTGTATTATTCTATACATAGCACTTGAATTTTGATTACTTATTTAGCTAAAATAAAAATGATAATTAAAAGTTAAATAAAACTAAAATAATAATAAAACTCTAGATGATAGTTTGAATGAATAATGCATAATAATTCATAATTTGAAAAGCTTAATAATTAACTAATACAGATCACTTGAGCAATTATTTTATTTTTATTTTAGAAACTATAGACTAATGCAATGACTATTGAAATGAAGAATGCATAATTGTGTTTAGGAAAAAAGTGTGTAGCTTAAATTAGGAAGATCATAGTAAACTTAAATATAAAATTAGTGATCTTACTAAATCCTAACTTAAAATCAATTAGGATTATGGGAAGATGAAAGACAAATTGATATTTAAGATCATTAAATATGTACTCTATAAGTACAAAAAATTAAAATATGAAAAATCAAAGGAAGATTTTGAAAAATGGAAAAAGATGTGTTCATTCAAAAATTAGTATTAGTTAAAACTCAAGTCAATGAGCATCGTAATATTTTAAATTAAATGGGATAAGGTGAGCGTACTAATATATTTGACACTAATAAACTTTTAATTTAACTACAAACACAACTAATTCCTTAATAATATATTATTCATTTCTGAAATACGAAGTCAAATTTACACATATAATCATAGTGGATAGGTTTAATGCAAGTAATAGTAAGGGTGACTAATTTGGATAATTATTATGACCTTTCAAATTAAATTATAATTTTGATAATTCCAAATTACTTCTAGACATTGATATATTATATTACGTTTTAGTAATTTTAAATTATCAAATTTTACTTTGACTATTAAGTTAATTAACAGGTGATATCATCACTACTTGAGGACAGGAGCTTAAGCTAGGGGAAATTTATTAAGTATAAATTGTGTACTATTCATTATCTTAAAATTCAATAAAAATATTTTTTTTTAGTTGTGTTGTGCAGGAAATATTAGGAGAAGGCAAATATTCAGAAGTGTTGAATGAGCCCCATAGTGCCCACATATTCTATGTCACAACCTTCTCATATCTACTGCGATAATGCCTTATTCAGACATACAATGCCAACTACTTAAGAACTCAAGATAAAATTAGCGCCCAAGAAGATCTAAGGTCAACGCCGCAACACTCCATAGTGCTGCAACGCTTTATAAGATCAAAAATCCATGCCACAGCACTTGAATCTAAGGAATTTGAACTTTAGAGTGCCAATCATCATAATGCCTTAGCGTCGGGTTGCACTTTAACTGCCGTAGTGGAGGAGCTGTCAAAATGAGGAGCAACGCTTACTCAGCTATAAGATGCATCAATTGAATTGTTAGAAGTGCTAGGTCAACTTTGCTCCTCATCTTAGTATGCCTAACAACACTGACGCATTAGTTTATTTTATAACACCGCAGCACCCATACTCCAATTGCTGCAGTGCTTGAGGTCATTTCTACACATTTTATAAATAGTTTTTCAATTCTTTTATTTTCAAGGGAGTGAGTGTTATTAGAGTTATGTCATCTTTAATTGAGTCTTATACTTTAAAGTGTTTTTCTTTAGTTCTACATTAGATTAAAATCTAAGGGAGGCTAGAGAAGGGATAAATACCTTCAATTGGAGAGCTTAACCTATGTTGTGTAAGTAATTCTATTGTTAGAGGAAGAATGATTATGGAGAATATCAATTGATTCTTTCTTGTGATATTTATCCTTATTAATTCTCCTATATCTCTTCTTTTATGAATGAAATGAACACGAGTTTGCTTTTTATGTTTTCTGTGCCTAGCTAGATCTCTGATTTTTGGGCTAATAATATAAATATATAGAAAATACTAATATAGACTCTTATGCACTGAATTAGTTTGTAGATTTTTTCAATATCTTTTCTTCTTAATTTAATGCATACAGTGGCCATATGTGTAGTTAATATCTTGTGTGATATATTACTTTGATAGAGGAATATTGAAACAAATTATTCGCATACTTTTTATTTATTTATTTATTTATTATTATTATTTTAGGTAAAACCCACAAAGGGGCCTACGGGTTGATTAAGCAAAAAAGTTACACAGATGTTAAACTTTTAGGTTTTATGGAAAAATTATAATTGTAGGAAGGCCATAAACCTCTCTTTTCACACCTATAAGCTCGACATATATATATATATATATGTGTGTGTGTGTGCGTGTGTGTGTGTGTGTGTCTGTGTGTGTGCGTGTGTGTGTGTGTTTTGATCCACATCTAAAAATTAAGAATCTCAATAGAAAAACAATATTATTTTGCATTCATGAATTAAAAATATTTTATATATATTAGTATCATTTTATCTTGCAAGTCCTCATTAAGTGGCAAAAACTCAGAAAGAATCATTTTTGTTCAGTAGGATATCTCATGCAACTATATTGGACAATAGTAGTTTAATTGTAATTAGGCAGAACACTTCCTAGTGGGATCATCAATCTTCTCTATTATTTTAATACTTAATTGAGACATACTTGTGTATCTAGTGGACTTTCATTATTTTTTTATTAAAGAAAACTTAAGCATATTAAAAATTACATGCTAGCTCTGTTTGTAGCGAGCATTAGCAAGCCCCCACATCACTTGATTATGATCCTTCTAACCTTAGTCGTCCGACTACGATCCTTACGACCTCCATCACACATCGACTATGGTCCTCCATGACCTCCGTCGCTTGACTATAGTCCTATTGACCAAATGAACAGGCTAATGTTCTCTTGAGAACTATTCTTATTTCATTAGATTCTTTCAACTCAAACAATGTACTATGTTTTATACTATATATATAGCTATCACCTTTACCTGAGAAATGATATTATTTATAATCAACAACAAGCACTAATGGAATCATTTAACTATGTTATGCCCCATAGTTTTTTCCTTTTTAGGGTTTTTAGATAAAAATTCTAGTGTCTCTTATGATTGCTGCACCCTTCTCTCGCATCTCTGTGTGTGCTAGATTTTCATATAAAACTAGGATGCTAAACTCTATATCTCTCTACCATTATAAATGTTCTGGCATGCAATAATAATGCATAGTCCTCTAATTTTGAAAGAGTTCACTTTATTATGAAAACAATCATATATTTCTTTCTTAATATAAGTGATTAAGAATGTTTGACTTTGCCCCCAATTTTGATCGTCCCATTAGGTTTAGAGGGATTTAAAGTAATTAGTGATGCTTTACTAAAAGCATTCACTTGAGTTCTGATATGGCATAGAAAAGTCACAGCATATGCTTCTAAGGAGTTAAAAATGCATGAGAAAATTTATCTAGTGTTTGATTTAAAGCTTACTACTTATAATGAAAAAAAATGTATACTCCAACTAGTCATTTTTAAGTAAATATTATCTAAATTTATATTTTTATGCAGGAAAGAAGAAAACAAGAATCATAATTAAAGGAGCACCACAACGCCACATGCTAAATATAGCTCTACAAGATCTATAAATGCTAAATAAAGGCATGTATGGGCCTAAATTTGGCATAAACATTGGTGAACTAGTCATACTAGTCGTTGGTCACTATTGCCACCAACGAAGCTAGCACACAATTTTGTAATAATTGTTTTAGATACTTTCTTTAAAAATAATAAGTAAAAAAGTATAAATTAAAAGGGATCCAAAATATTCAAATAAAATCTTATAAAAGTTTTTTAAAATTTTGAAACATTTCTCACTCCCTTCTTCGTGATCCTACAAAATGTTTAAGTGAGGCCTAGAAGGGATAAAGTATTTCTCTTTTCTTAATTTTTTCTTAAAGAGACTTAACCAAATAAGAGGCATATGTGGGAGCATAAGCAGATCATCATAATCCTAGCAATGAGACTCTGATCCTCCAATGAAAATAAAGTTGGTCGTCATTGTTTGAACATATGAAATATGATAAAAAAAGTAAGATGTTCATAATCCCTATAAAAAGGCTTAGTCATTGTTTAAAAAAGAGGTTAAGGAAAGGTGTTTGATGTTTATAATCCATTAAATGAGGCTCTAGTCATCTTTAACAAGACTTGGATTTCAACCATAAGCACTTAAAAAATGTAGATTATTTGGCACCTTAATTAAAATCAAGAAATTTCCAACTATACCACCAAGTGCATGATTTTGGTCCTTCAGGATTGAAAACAATGCATTTTTGTTATTGTTGGGTTTGTGTCATCTTGGTGGTTTGTAAGTATGCCAAAAATAGAGTTTAGATGGTCTTAAAATTGTTTATGAAAGTTTCTCATTCGAACATTTGAGTGTTTGGAGATCTCATTATTTTATTAAAATTTATGTTTGAACCAATAAATGTTTTTGTGGTATATAATCATCAAACATACTTAATCTCCCACTTATAATTTAAAAAAAGATTTGTACCTGTTCTTACAAGAAAATAAAATTAACTCAAACTTTTAATATCATGTAATAATTTATTAATTACACATATATTTCATAAAAGAAGCTATAGTTTGATGCAAACTAGATTTCCCCTTATAGACATGCTTATTGACTCATTAAAGATACTAAGTAACCATGGAAATACTATTCATGATAAGTAGCAACTAAACATAAATCATTTTTTCTAGTCAATATTAGACCAAAAGCTTCCTCCACATCCAATTCTTGAGTACTCCTACCTCTCGGAAGCTCCCAATTGAAGTAGAAGAGCTTTTGCGCAAGCCAAAGTTCAATGCTTGCCAATGCAAAGGACACCCCCGGACAAATCCTTCTTCCACCACCAAAAGGAATATACTGAAAATTTGCTACTTCAAAGTCTAATGTTCTTTCTTCAACTCTCTTTGGTCAAAAAATCTTTGGATCTTCCCAATATTTGGGATCTCTCATCATAGCCCATTCATTAATCACAACCCGACTTTCAACTAGTATTGTATAGCCAGCTAATTCAACTATCTCATGACATAATCTAGGAACCAGAGGGGCAATAGGATGTAATCTAAGAGTTTCTTTGATAACTTGACTTAGGTATAGAAGCTTGTTTATGTCTCCCTCTTCTAATATTCTCTTTCCATTTAGGACTTTCCTTACCTCTAATTAAGCTTTTTGCATAACCTTAGGATGTCGAATGAGTTCTGTCATAGCCCATACGAATGCAACAGATGAGGTGTCAGATCTTGCAATAAATAAATCCTAGGAAAAAAAATTAAAAATGAAAAGTTAGTTAAATACACAACTCAATTTTGAGCTATGTTTACACCTAATAAAAACTGAGATAAAAATATTATATTTGTAGTCGTTGGTTTTTTTAGTTAGTGTGAATTTTTTTTATATTTGGTTAGTTTTTTTTTTTGAAGTAATTAATATTAGTTGTGATTATAATTGATCACATTTGAATCATCACAATGTCATTTTTTATGAAAATAGAAGATGACGCAAATTGGAAGAGTTAAGAAATTAATGAATAAGTAATGAGCATTGAATTAAAAGAACAAAAAGCAAGGATTTTAATTTTTTATTAACTTTATATTTAAATTCTCAATTTAAATATTTTTAATTACATTATATTTGTTGGCTTAATATTGAATTCTAAATGAATAAAATAAATAATATATCCTTTTGAAAATCTTTTTTAAGTTCAAAAATTTTTGTATTAGAAAGCTGCTATAGAAAGTAATAAGAAAGCCATCTCAAACCAAAGCCCTTACAAGCATAATCTAGAATTTTGATCGTGTAGGATATTATGATATAAATTAAATCTGAATAAGCTTGAAACATATTGGATTTGCTTTGAGATTAATACCTATATATAGGAAGAAAAAATATTGCACTAATCCCAAAATAAATCAAATAAGTTTTAGGCAGATCTTAATATATAATTTATATCATAATATTCCATGACATTATTTTTCGTTGAAGCACTTACTAATATAAAAACTTTGACATTTTCCATCGTCAGAGATTAATCCATCTCTCAATTTCTCTTAATTTTCAAAAGAACGTCAACAAAATCTTCATTCATATCATCTCCATCCAACTTCTTCCCCTCATGCTCCTCAATTGTCTCATTCAAAACACCATTAATTTCCTTGTGAACTTGCTCCATCCCACGCCTCAATCCACTTATCTCACCAACAAAACTCCATGAAGGAAACATATCAACATCATTGAATCCCGAAAGATACTTAAACATCTTATTCAACGCCAAGAAAAACCTCTTTTTTGTGCGCTTCCTTTCCGAAATGCTGCCCTCACAATGGTCACATTTGAAAGTGATAAAATCATCTCTAACAAATTCACATATGATCTCTTCACCATCATAATCTTCTCCACAAGATTATTTCCTTCTTCCTCTCTTATAAACTTAAAGACATAACTCACTTTAAGCTAAACAATTCAAGAGCACAAATTTTACTTAGTTTTGACCATGTTTTTACATAAGGTGCAAAGCCAAAGCCAACGTAGCTGTATAGGATTATCTTGCCTGCTATTAAGTTAGGCCTTGAATCAAATTTCAGGTCATGGGTTTTGAAAATATCACGAACAAATTCACTAGATGTGATGACCATTAGATTGATCTCACCGAGCTTGAGGTGGAAGAGAGGGCCGTAGGTTTAGGCAAGGTTTTGAAAGCTACGGTGTGGGTGCTCGTCTAACAGTTGGTGCAAGTTTCGAATGACGGGGAGCTTCCATGGATCTGGAGGGAAGTTACTAGGATTGGAGGTTTTATGAAGCGTGAGATTTTTTATGAGGAAAATTAGGAGGAGAGCGCAGAGGATGGAAGGAAGAAGGATGGAGAGAAGTGGTGATTCCATGGCTCAAATGTTATTGAATGGATTGATTTGTTTTACGACTGCCTTTTTATACATTTTATTTTACTTTCATATATCTTTATATATATATATATATATATATATATATATATATATATATATATATATATATATATATATATATATATATATATATATATATAATTTATATCATTATGTCATAAAATGATTATGATGATAAATTAAAGTGATTTCTTTCAATATTTTATTTATTTTAATTTAAGTGTTATATCTTTATTATATATAAATATATTTTTTTAGAAAATGTATGCTATTTAAGAGGCCATTTGGGAGATTATTTTATTTTATTTTTATTATCTTGATGCCAAATTGAATTTTGCACGCTCAAATGATCGCTTGGACTTAACCTACCCAACCTAACAAACTATTTTATTAGGATGTTGTGCGACCATGGATAGATAAAAATTATGTTATTGAATCCTCACCAAAAAATAATCATGATGGGCTATAAGTAGGGGTGTCAATATTTTACATGACCATAAATTTTGACTCAAACCCAATCCTAAAATTTTGGATTTGGACTCAACAAACCTGTCTAACAAACAAACTAGTTTATTGGGATGGATAGAAAAAAATTATTTTATTGAATCCTCACCAAAAAAAAAATCATGATGGGCTATAAGACCCTTGAAAATACATTAAAATGAGTTAAATATATAAATTATTTATATATTGCATTCCTATGATACATCACCAAAAATGACCATAATCCGGAACAAATCTTGAGGCATATTTGAATTATAAACTTTTAAAATTAAATTTGAGACCATATGAACTAAAATTTAGCAAACTTATAGTCAAACTAGTTGTCTCGGCTAGATGAGCCCAACAACACCAAAATTAGTCCACTCTAAGCCTAAATGGGCCCATATCAAAGATTTAAAGTATAGCTAAAAAATTGTAGCACTAATTGAAAGACCAAATGATTTCTAAATATGACGTTCTTATAGTTGAATCAAGCAGCTAGATGAGGCAAATCCCACAAAACATAAGATCTTCTGATTCCATCATCATTTAGGTGTATAAATGCTGATGAAATGATCTATGATTGAGGGAATAAATATAGGTCGTTCGATGGAGTGCTCTTGAATTTCTTTATATTTATAGGACATGTTACTCTCAAAAAATAAAAATAGTCCCCCACCTTCACATAAAAGAAGAGAGGGCTTAGACCTTAGCCGAGAGAATCGTGAGAGCTCGAAAGCTTGAAGAATCCTGAAGGTCCACCTAAGCACCATCACAAAAAAACCCATTGAAGAATGAAATATTGAAGAATGAATTGATAGACATTGATACTGGAATGTAACACTATAAGAATAAGATATACAAGATATAAGATATATAAGATATAATATATGCAAGATAAATGATATAAGACCTGCAACACATGATATATAATATGATTGATTTGTGATGAGATCGATTGATTGATGAGATTGATTGACTGATGAGATTGATTAAATGATGAGATTAATTGACTGATTAAATGATATGAGAAATATGGTCGATCTACAGTAAGAATGATATGGCATTGATATAAATATATAATGCATGACTAAAGTCACATGATATATGATACATATGCTATGATAGATTCACTTTATATAGAAAAGATAAGAATTTATATGATAGATTATGATTTTTATGGATATAATTTCTTATTTATTGTTTCTATTTCATGCATTGATTTCAGTTGTAGATTTTGGTGACTTGTTGGGCTTTTGTGCTCATCATGTAATTTCTCTCATACTTTCAAGTAAGGGTAAGAAACAAATTATATGAGATTAATCTGGTGACAAGTTTAGGTTTTCATTCTATTTTGTTCGTCATTCATATTATATTCGTGATGTATTTTATTGATTGGTTTTTTTTTGGTTAAATATCATGGCTATTGTGTATATTATTTTGCTTTTGGATCTATGTGTAGATGTTGGATGAATATTAACATATTTATGTTTTCCTATTTAAGGGTGAAGATGAGAGAAGGTAGATTGGATAAAAGTAAGAGAAATTCTTAGGAAAGATGAATATAGAGATTACTTGAGCAGAGTTTTTTGTTGTCTTTTAATGCTAGTTTGTGCCCCCATGAAAATGGATTTTTGGGAAACTATGTCGTAATTTACCCTCACTACAAAATAAATTACTACAATATTATTAAGACACTTTTAAATAAATATGGTAAAAAAAATCTATTACATAAAAAATATGGTGCTAAATGCATTCATGCGTGCATCTTTCCCCCTCTCCCTTTAACGATCGATTAAAATATCAAGCGACATTCACAAGCTAGGTAAAGTTGTTGCAATTTCTTCATCCATATCCAACATATAGGGGTCTTTACAACTTCATCCTCCCAATTGAACGATGTTTCTTCCTCCTTTGGATGGCTTGCTAAGTCTACTGCTTTTATGGAAAGGTTTTATTGGCTTCATTGGCTTTACATATCTAATTATAAAATTAATTAGGAGATATAATTATGCCATTAATTGGGAGATCTAGTTATGGAATTGATTAGAGTATTGATTATGTTTTCTTAAATATTATTTGTTTTAAATCTATATAATGAGATTTGAGGGCTTCTATAATTAGAGCACGAGTGTAATTATATTCAAGTTTCTCCATAATAATGAAATCATCCTCTCTCTATGGACATAGGAAATTCTTCGTTGAATCACATAAATCAAATTGTGTTCATTGACTTTGTTTTTGTGATTTTTTTCTATTGTTTATTTGCACAACAATTGGTATCAGAGATGGATTTCAATGCTATTTTTGATGAAATTTTTGAAATCTCCAGTTCTTCCTAATAAAGGAGATGTACAAAAGGAAGCAAATGTGCTCAGTTGGATTGAGCAGAGCAGAGAAGTAGATTATAACATGGAGGCATACGGGCACACATGTAAGGGTGAGAAGAACTCAATCGGAGCATGTGGATAACATACGTAAGAGCAGAGGCAAGTTGTACATTATCGAAGCATGTGTTCAGTCTGGATAAAAGCAGCATGTAGACAGAGCATGCGTTATGAATCTTTAAAAGGTAACTACTTGTGGGTGTCAGAATGCAGAGAGTACAATCGTACTATCCTGTCAAATAAAATGGTCATAGACCTTTACACTCTACAGAAGAAGATCTTTGGAAGTGCATATACAATCATATATATGATTATCCATGAAAAGTAGCATCTTTTTCCAACACATTTTGATGGAAAATAATAAATAAAATTTGATGGTCACAAGATTTCCCCCATTCAATACATCATGTCGAGGGTGGTTTTTTTGATGTGGGTGTCGGTTTCCCATGGGTGCAAGCCCTTGGGTTAATTACATCTCAAGCCTTGGCCTAAAAATACTCTCAATTAAGGATGCTAATTTATTCTCTTCTTGGTTTGGTGCATAGTGGGATTCAAAGGTTCTTCTAGTACAAGGGAGATATGCTCAATGGTCTATTCAACACGCTCATAGATCATGCAATCGCCCGATCGGTATGAAGGAAAAATTAGGCGAGGAGATATCATACATGAAGCATGCAAATAAAGAAAGAAGGGACATCATCAATGTGGCATAGATATGTATAATTTATTATCTCCCAAGAATGAATAGCTTATCCAATGATAAGGTATGCAATGATATACTCATATCGCTAGCCATTGATCCTAGATCTACAAAGGATATACTTTACTCTTAGTATTAATGCCCTCAACCTAGCTAATGCAAGACAGTGAGGGGACTTATAACTTAAATCCCACCAAGGATCTAAGTAGCCCCAACTTGGATTTACCACCCTACTCAGAAAGGGGTACCAGCTAAAACTCCACCTAATATCTCATATCTATATAGTCTGGTCTTATACAAATGTAAAAGTGGACGGGATGTATAGAAGAGAAATGGGCCTCACACCTAACCATAAATGACACTATGCCAATACAATGGTGAATTATCTGATAGCCACTATGAAGTAGAGTAAGTTTGAAATTTTAACTATACTTTAAGAGATTGATCGAAGAGTGTTCATGCATTATTTTTGGAAGATTGATTTATTTTATTCCCTATATTCATTTTATATAGCATAGGAAAATTTTACATTTTATAGAAAATTTTATATCCTAAGAGCCTAACATATAGACTCCATTTGAGCCACCACCAACCAAAATAATGAATGAAACCTATAGAAATCATGCAGTTGTAATGCACAATCAATGTAAATAATCAAATCATCCCAAAATATATAATAAATGAAAGGCCAACAATGCAGTTGGGTTCTACAATACATGATAGGAATAGTGAAAAATCATAGCTTAGCTCTACCATAACTACAACTTAACCTAAAACTATTCAAAAATGAAGTGGCATATGGGGTATTGATCGATCATCATATGTTTGGTCTCCTACCTTCTGAAATACCCACATACCAACATGGCTTTCCTAACTAAAATTACATACGAAAAAAATTACATGAGCTCCCTACAAAATAGATGTTAACACAGTTATAATAAATAAATCACTATATACATCTAGACCCAGTCCTTAGGACGACATTCCCAAGGGCTTAACAATCCTTAGAGTACCTGTTGGAGTGATTGATTGCATGGGCATGGGCATATATTTCCAAATTTAATTGCATTGAGATTATATTTATTAATATATATCTCTTTTTTAATCAAAAAGTCCTTTTTAATAATGAAAATTTAAAATATCATCTTGTTTGAATAATCAAGACTTAATTTGAGCTTTCCAAATTTGTAAATAAATATTCTACTTTCCAAATTCTTAAAATTTTATTAAATTAATTTAATATTTTTTAAAAATTTTCACTCCATTAGATGATAAATATAAAAATAATATTTATTAATTCTAAAAATTACTTAAATATTTATGAATGTATTTTAACTTTTAATTACTAACTTTGACAGGCCAAATGAATTTAGCTTTTAAAAACTTTAACATTTAAAATTATTTAATTTAAAATTCCAATTTACAAATATCAAGCCCAATATAAAATTTTTAAAAATCAAGTATTTATAGCATTCAATCTGTTTTATATTTATTATTAAGTACGCTCCTTTTATTTTTTTAATTAATGATAAACTCCATTTAAAAATTTCTCCTGCTATACAAGAAACTCCTTTGTTATTTCATTTGGGATAGTTTTCTTACTACTTTTGAAGCAACTTACTAATACAAAAATCTCTTGAATTAGAAATTTTTGTATAAGAAAGCTTTTTCGGTAAAATAGTTACATAAAGACTTAAAATGACATTACCCCCCTAATCAATCTCTAAATTCCATTGTCATCCCTTTCTAGGAATTTGAGCCTTTGAATCTTATTCTGAATTATGATTTTGATTTGATGTCTTTTGGATACCAAGCTTTTTCTTCAAGCTCTTTCATATCATATTCTTGCAAGGAAATTTTGTTTATTTACTTTTAAATGAAGTTGTGATAATTTTTTGTTTGTCATAACTAGTAGAATTAGGGGTGTCAATAATTGACTCGACCTGAACCCCACCCAAAAAAATTGGTTTGGATTGAATCATTTAAGAAACGGGTCAGGTTCTCCAACATTTTTATTAAATAGGTTGAGACCGGATTAACCTGTGAACCTACTTTTGACCTAAAATGGAGCATTTAATATTTTTTTTACTTACATTTATTTACTTGTTGATATAATCTTCTTATTTTTTATAAAATATTCTAAACTTTATTTAATAAGTTATAATTTTTTTATCAATATAGGTCAACAATTCAAATTCAGATCATTCGGGTTGCTAGCGGGTTAGGTTCGATTTGGTCTTTTTGATCTATTTGTTAGATGGAATAGTTCCGGTACACTGAATTCAGGTTGAGTCAATTTTGGGTCGGGATCAAATCTGATCAGTCAACACATTTTGACACCCCTAAAGTATAATATGACTTAATTTCAATTCTAATAAACTATATTTTATCCCATCCTTTATTCATCAGCAATTTATTTATGGAATTGTCAAAATGAGTAACAAAGTGGAATTTCAATGTATTAGGATTTATTAGTTCATGGTGCTATTGGTAGATACCACTTTAAGAAACTTTAAAGACCATACTCCTCTACTACCAATTTGACTTAGATTTTACTTCGAGATTTTGACTCCATTAGAGATTTTAACTCCATTGAATTTAGTGATTTATTAACACTCAATTTATTATAGTTGCTCCTCATTTCCTTAAAACTGTTAAAATGGCAAACTTCATCAAACACTACTATTGTTATTATTCCTCAAAAGATTAATGTGAATGAAGTTGCTCATCATTTTTTTTTTTTTTTTTGTTTAGTGGATTTTGGCTTGAATCAATGATGTGCCTTTATCTGCTATAATTAATGGAGAGTTATGTGGTTATTTTGATTCTTCTGATGAGCTAAAATAAGGAAGTTTCTTTCATTGTATATTCTTACTATTGCTATGTAGAAGTTATCCAGTATCATGGAGAAATGTTGCATTACAAATTCTTTCAATTCTCTCAGCATAAATAAGTGTTATCAATCATTTAATCTTTACAAATGACTTGCTCTTTTTTTTTTTTTTTTAATTTTATTTCTTTTATTTGTATACTTACTCCTCTTCAAAAATTCAAAGTGATTATGGGTCATCATATTAAGTTGAGTAAATTTGATATCTTTTTCTTAAACTCTAATTTAGATGTCATTACTACTCATTTGAATTATTAAATAGAATATTATTCTTATGAAGCTGTTTATCACTCATTTATTAATGGAGAGTGATGAAGTTACTATGATTTTTGTAATAGGCCAAGATAATGATGTCCCGTTCACCATTTTTTCTTTATATGGCTATGAAGTTATCTAATAAAGTGGAATGTCACAGTACAAATTTTTTCAAATCTAGCCTCATAAATAAAGTGGCTATCAATCATTTAGGTTTTGTTTGGGACAACTTTTTAGTGCTTTCTAAAACAGCTTTTCAGTACCAAAATTTTTTGAACTCAATTTTTTTATACTAGAAAACTGCTATAGTAAGCACCAAGAAAGTCGTCCCAAACAAAATCTTAGTCTTTACAAGTGACTTATTTGTTTTTTCTTATCATTCATTTATTAAGCGAGAGTTATGTTGTTAATTCAATTCTTCTAGTGGACTAAAACATGGATGTCCCTTTCATCATATTTTTTCCTGTGGCTATGGAGTTATCTATTTAAGAGGAATGATACATTACCAATTCTTTCAATTCTATCCGCATAAATAAAGAGGCTATCATTCATTTAAACTTTACAAATATCTTGCTTTTTTATTGTTAAATAAGGTTTATATTACTAGTATGCTTACTCCTCTTCAAGAATTCAAAGTGATTATGGGTCATCATGGTAATTTGGGTAAATTTTATATCTTCTTCTTAAACTCTAATTCAAATGTGATTACTAGTAATTTGAGTTATTAAATAGAATCTTATTCTTACAAAGTTGCTTATCACTTATTTATTAATGGAGAGTTATGATGTTACTTTGATTCTTCAAATGGGTGAAGATAAGGATGTCCCCTTCATCATATCTTCTTTCGATTTCTGTGGAGTTATCTATTAATGAGGAATGTTGCATTACCAATTATTTCAATTCTATCCACATAAATAAAGTGGCTATTAACCATTTAATCTTTACAAATGACTTATTTTTCTTATTGTTAAATTGGATTTATATTATTTGTATACTTACTCCTCTTCAAAAAATTGAACTGATTATGGGTCATCATATTAAGTTGGGCACATTTGATATCTTCTTCTAAAACTATAATTCAAATGTCATTACTTCAAATTTAAATTATTAAATAGAATCTTTTTCTTATGAAGTTGTTTATCACTCATTTATTAAGGGAGAGCTATGTAGTTACTTTGATTATTCTAATGGGAAAAGATAAGGATGTCCCTTTCACCACATCTTCTTTTTGTGGCTACGGAGTTATCTAGTAAAGCAGAATGTTACATTTCCAATTTCTTAAATTTTATTTGCATAAATAAAGTGACTATCAATCATTTAATCTTACAAATGACTAGTTTTTTTATTGTTAAATCATGTTTATATTATTTTTATGCTTACTCTTCAAGATTATAAAGTGATTAGGGTCATCATGTTATGTTGGGTAAGTTTAATATTTTCATCTTAAACTCAAATTCAAATGTCATTACTACTCATTCAAATTATTATTAGAATCCTATTCTTATGAAGTTGCTTATCACTCATTTTTTAATGGAAAGTTATGTGGTTACTTTGATTCTTTTAATGGGCTAAGAAATGTTGTTATCTATGAGGTCCCTTTTACCATATCTTCTTTTTGTGACGATGGAGTTATCTATGAAAGCGGAATGTTACATTACCAATTCTTCCAATTCTATCTGCAAAAATGAAGTGATTATTAATCATTTAATCTTATAAAAGTATTGCTTTATTATTATTATTATTATTATTATTATTATTATTATTATTATTATTATTATTATTATTATTATTATTATTATATATATATATATATATATATATATATATTTAAATTAGGTTTATCTTATTAGTATGTTTACTCTTAAAAAATTCTAAGTGTTTATGGGTCATAATGTAAGTTGCATGAATTTTTTTATCTTTTTCTTAAACTCTAATTCAAACGTGATTACTACTAATTTGATTTATTAAATAGAATCTTATTCTTATGAAGTTTCTTATCACTCATTATTAATGAAGAGTTATGTTGTTACTTTGATTCTTCAAATGGACGAAGATAAGTTATCTATGAATGAGGAATATTGCATTGCCAATTCTTACAATTCTATCCACATAAATAAAGTGGCTATTAATCATTTAATCGTTACAAGACTAGTTTTTTTATTGTTAAATGAAGTTTATATTATTTGTATACTTACTCCTCTTTAGAAAATTAAAGTGATTATGTGTCATTATATTATGTCAGGTAAATTTGACATCTTCTTCTTAAACTATAATTCAAATATCATTACTTCTCAATCGAATTATTATATTTATTACTTTGACTCTTCTAATGGGCAAAGATAATGATGTCGTTTAACCATATCATCTTTCTATGGCTATGGAATTATCTAGTAAAGCGGAATGTTATATTTCCATTTCTTTCAATTCTATCTGCATAAATAACGTGACTATCAATCATTTAATCTTACAAATGATTGTTTTTGCAAATGTTAAATCAAATTTTATATTTTTTTTATGTTTACAATTTTAAAATGATAAAAAATAAGATGATAACAAATGTACAATTTATAATTGATACGTCACCAAAAAATGTCTTAATTCAGCAAGAACCTTGATACATACATATCTGAATTAAAAACTTCCAAAATTAAATTTTGGACCATCCAAACTCAAATTTTGACAAACTTATAATCAAATTAAACGTCTAAACGAGAAAAACCCAACGAGATCAAAATTAAACCAATCTGAGCACAAATGGGCTCAAATTAAGGGACTGAAGCTTTAAAGGATTAATTGGATAATCAAATAATCATCAAATGTGGGATTCTTATAATTGAATCGAGCAACTTGACTAGATGACTCCAACAAGCCTAATATCACTCAATTTAGACATCATTACAATATTTAAATGCAAAACAAATAGTCTATGATTAGGGGAATCAACATGAATCGTTCGATGGAGCTTTTCAAATTTTCTATGGATCCTTTCCATATTTATAAGGCATGACACTCTCAAAATCTATAAATAGACCCTCGCTATCTACTTGATGGGCACCTTGGAAGGAGAAGGCTTGGAACTTGAGCTAGAGATTCAAGAGAGTACTAAGACTTGAAAATTTCTGGAGCTCCACCATGACACCATCTATGGTGAACCCTTATCACCCGTCGGCCCCTGTTAGATCTCATATCAACCATCACCATCGGACCTCCATTCGATTACCGTTGTTACGTTATCTGGTCGCATACAACCACCTGACATTTGCTTGGCTACCTGACCGTCGTTGGATCTAAACGAAGCCATCGATCAGTTCTGGAACTTTGCTAGACTACCAGACCATTGGTGGACCTCCGATCAATCGCCTGATAATTGCTAGACTTCTCGACCATGAACTGCCTCTATACCTTGGCCTGACCATCGCCATCAAGCCTCTCTCAGGACACTACCATCGAGCCTCAACCAAACCATCACTTGCTAATCAAAATCATTGACCACCAGTACCATAATACGGTCCCTTCGACATCAAATCACCCAACTACGATCCCTTCAATCTCAGTCACACGACTATAGTTCTTCTGACCTTTGTGACCCATTGATTATAGTCCATCAACCTTAGTCACCCAACAACAATCATTTTAACATCCATCACCAACCAACCATAGTCTATGAAACACTATCGCCTGACTATGGTCCCACAAACCCAACTACGACCCCTTTGAAATTAGTCACCCGACTATAGTCCCTTTAACTTAGGTCACCTGAATATGGTCCTTCTGACCTCAGTTGTCTGACTATGGTCCTTCTGACCTCTTTTTCCCTTCAACCATGATCTTCAGACCACTATCGTCTGACTACAAGCAATTTGAAATCAGATTTGAATATGATCCCTTCAACCACAATCACCTTTTGACCTTTGTCTCCCGATGTTAAGTGTTTATTATGTATTATTTATTATGTTAAAATTTAGTAAAAATAAATTTTTTTAGTTTTGTTTATGTATGAAATGTTTAGGATAAGGCAAAAATTTATAAGTGTTGAACAAGCCTTGTAGCGCCTACATATTCTGCACAGGACCATTGTCATCTATAATGCCCCAATACCTTATTCAAACATTGAAGCACCGACCGCTCAAGAATTTAAGAAAAAACAATCAGTGCCCTGACAGATCCAAGGTTAGTGCCCTAACATCAAAAATTTGCGCCACAGAACTTGAGTCTCAGGAATTTGAATGCTGGAGCACCAAGGGTCGCATTGCACTTTCAAGCACTAATAGTGCTAAACTTTTATAGCCCCATGGAAGAGCAGCTATCAAAATGAGGAGCAACACCGACTTGGCTAAGAGACACGTTGATTCAACCATTAACCATACAAAGTCAGCACAACACTGCAGCAGATCAAGCCTAACAACACTGCATTGTTAGTTCATTGTATAATGTCGTAGTGCCCATACTCCAAGTTTATCGTCACCTGAGGCCATTTTTGCACTTGTTATAAATGATTTTTTAATTTTTTTATTTTAGAGGGAGTTAGTGCTGATAGAGTTCTGTTATTTTTAGTCATGTCTTGTATGTTAGAGTGTCTTTCTTTAGTTTTTCCTTAGAGTAAAATCTAATGGAGGGTAGAAAAGGGCAAGATACTTTCAATTGGAGAACTTAGCATGTATTGTGTAAGCAATTCTATTGTTAAAGGAAGAATGATTATAAAGAATATCAATTGATCCTTCCTTGTGATATTTATCCTTATAAATTCTCCAGTATCTCTTCTTATATGAATGAAATTAACATGAGTTTGTTTTTTTTGTTATCCATACTTATTAAAGCAAGGTAATAAGAGGTTAATGGTGAGCTGATGTGAAACTCGCTGAATTTGAAATATGTGTAGGTTATCTTTGATATAAAAATTATAATAGCCAACTATTTTATGCAAATATTCATGCCAAAAAAATTAATGAAGTGATATTTGAGTGTCGTACCCATGAGAAATTGTTATGCTAAATTACAATAAAACTATTACTGCTTACTCTAATTGCATGAATTTATCTTGCTAAAATAAAAAAATGAGGCATTCAAATTCCTGCCATTGAATAACAATAAGTAAAAAGGGGTTGATACTATTGTAATAAAGTATTTTGGACTATTGCATGTAAATTATATATCTTTACTGATGAGATTCTTAATTATAGATGTAGATTAGAGTATATACATCCCTAGATTTTTATCAATCTTGTAGGGGTGAAAGAAAGATTATCAGTCTTGATACAATTTTACTATCACCATAGAATCTAGAATATTTAAATATCATATGTCTAGGCATACCAATATTCAATTTTAATATTCCTAATTATTCTAGCATTCCTCCATCGAGGTTATACATTACACAAGGTTTTAACAGCACACATGGCTATTATATGTAGTAAATTAAGAATAGGAGATATTAAAAATATCAATATTTTCATTCAAGAATAAGAGTCCACATTAGTACTTAATATACTCTTTATAATATCAGCCTAAAATAAGAGAACTAGCGCGACATGGAAGACATAACAAATAAACTCATATTCATTTTACTCATAGAAACATAAAGTACAAGTGAAGTAGTAAGAAGTTTATCATCAGGAAGGATTAAAATATTTTCTCCACACTTCTTCAACTAGTTATATGGAAAGAACAAGTTAAAATTCAAATTTGAAAAGACATAATATTTGTCCCAATGAGTCATCCATGTTATTGCATATTTTGAATTTATTCACTATCTTTGAAAATATAAAATTGACTTTTGAATATAGAATGAATAATGTAGTTTAGGGATTAGATGCTTATAGTTAAATAAGAAATTCATAAGTGCACTATCATATGTACAAATTACTTATTTTATCATTTTTAGTTAAGTAGTAGGATGCAATTAAAGTTATGATACAGTTGATACCAATTTTTGAATATAATCATCTATTTTATTTTGAACCATTTCCATTTTTATTTTCTTTTTCATATTTTTATTTCCTTTACTAATTTGCAAAGCACAAACTTAATGATTTTGAATATTTGTTTTTTCTTTACTTTTCCTATAATCATATTGAATTAATATAAGGATTCAATAAATCTTTCATTACTGGTGACCTCATTCTTATATGAGGTTAATTTCACCAAATTAAGCTGTAGTGCCTAAGTTTTCCAAGCCTAGCATAGACAAATCCATTGGTATAATTTTCCTTAGGTGGATACCCAGTGACATAGCACTGACTCGGCCTTGTAATTTGAGCCAAATCAAATCAAGCCATTTGAAGTTAATAAAAATTAAATTCATTAAATTTAACATTATTCGAACCTAATTTGAAAAAATTGACATTAACCGAAGCTCTTTGATATATATTTCTGCAATATTGAGTTTAATCGACTTGATTCAAGTTCAATTTAATATCAGTGACTTCGATTAGCTCAAATTGACTCAAATAATTAAAATCCCAAATCTGCATCTAATAGAATTAGGTTAATGTAACTTTATTTAAACCAAATCAGCCCAAAAAAAATTTTTTTATTAATAATATGTATAAATTTAAACCCTTAGAGTGAGTTAGGTTGTAATTTTCCTAAGAAAAAAAAAATTCCTAAGGCTTCTAATGGTTCAGTTAGGGCTGGTCCACCCCCCCCCCCCCCCCCCCCCCCCACACACACACACAATCTTCCCTATCTATTCGCAAAACCCCCAATTCCACCTCCTCCTCTCTCTTGTTCTCTCTTTTTGCATGACTCAGTCCAAACCCCTCTCTTCTGTCATGACTCAGTCTGAACCCCTTTCTCACATCCTCTCTGCTTCGCATGTTACCAAGGGTCGAAGCCCTCATCTTCCTCCCTTTCTCTCGGGTGTAAGGGACCCCGACTTTAACTCCTCTGCCCTAGTTGACGCCAGCAATCTCCTCAACTACAAATAATCATCTCCTTCCCCTTCTTCTTCCTCATCCTCTACATCTTCTCCTTCCTTCTTCCTCATTTCTTATACTTCCCATTTTTCACAAAATGATTTTAGAAATTAAGAACATGGCTATACCTAGTTTCTCTTAAAGATTTGGAATCCATGAGACTTCTCATGACAGTATTGCGCTTAAGTGATTATGTGTTTCTCACGATTTGTCTTCCTCTATGTTCTATGTTAATAAGCATTCCCATCCTTTCTTTTTCACTTGTGAGCATTTAAAAATTTTAATAAAGTATTTTGGAGAGGATTGGAGTTACATTTATCACTTCTTTGAGTTTGGCATATTTTTGAAAATGATGCATGATATCATGATTGATGATTCTCTTACAACTTGATAGCCATTCATTACATCATAAATACATTATACAAGGGTTTATGGCTATGTTGGATGCTGATGTGTATATTGTTGTTTCATGTGTTATTTGGAGAAAGTCATAGATGATTCTATGGACAAATTATTTAATGATTAATTTTGTAAGGCTCTTATACATACGATATTGTCATCTTTACATAACTCAGATAGAAAGTCTAGTAGCTATGAGGTAAGGCTTCTTGAACAACTGTTGGATGAATATGAAGATGTAAAAGTCTATCTTTCTTCTCTCAATTTCGTTTGGCATAAGTTTTGAGTTGGAATAAATAAGTGAGATAGAGGTTTGTTTTTGCAATTTTCTTTCAGTATGGAATGTAAGAAAATCTTATGAGTTTCTTTATGATTAAAAGGAGGTGTGTAAAGTGATTTGCATTGTTTCATTGTTGTGTTTTGGGAAAGGAAAGTGATAGATTGCTTTACATTTAAGCAAGTTGTCCTCAGAAAAAAAAAAGTGTATAAGTTCAATAGTAAAGTGGAATGTGTATATTTTGAAAAGTGAATTGTGTGATCTTGGAAAGTGATGTGTATATCTTGAAAGGTTAAGTGTGCGTGTTTTGGAAATTGGAAAATGTGTGTGGAAAAGTGAGATATGTGAATGTTGAAAATTGAAGTATGTATTTTGAAAAGTGAGGTGTATAGAAGTGGGTATATTTTGGAAAGATGAAGTGTGTGTATATGTTGAGAATTGAAGTGTATGTGTGTGTGTTGGAAAGTAAAGAATGTTGGAAGGTGAAGTGTCAGAAGTTTGAATGGTGATGTGTGTGATTTTGATAGGTGAAATGTATGTATATTTTGAAAGATGAGGTGTGTGATTTTCGAAAGTGAAATGTGTATATATTTGGAAAGTGATGTGTGTGATTATAGTGAAGTATATGGATTGTTAAATGGTGAATTATGTGTGTAAGTGTTAAAAAATGAATTGTGTGAGTGTTGAAAAGTAAAGTGAAGTGTATGGATTTTGAAAAGCAAAGTGTGTAGAAATGTGTATATTTTGGGAGAGTGAACTGTGTGTTTTGAGAAGTGAAATGTGTGTATTATGAAAAGAAAAAATGTGTATTTTAGAAAAGTGAAGTGTTTGAAAGTGTATGTGTTTAAAAGTTAAATTCTTTAAAAAGTAGAGTGTGTGAACTTTGAATGATGAAATGTATGAATTTTGGAAAGTGAAACATGTGTATGTTTTGGGAGAATAAAGTGTGTGTATATGTTGAGAATCAAAGTGTCTGAGTGTGTTGAAGGGTGAAGTGTATAAATGTTAGAAAATGAGTTATTTGGGTGATTGTTAGAAAGTGAAAGTTCAAAAGAAAAGCTTAGCTCTCTTTCTCTCTCTCCCTTTCTTCTTCTTCATCTTCCCCCTTCTTAGTCCTCGGTATAAATTTTAGAAAACTATATAAAGAAACTTCGAAGCCAAAAATTTCAAAAGCAAAATCAACCGAGCTGGTGTGTAAGCCCAAAAAAAAAGGCATGTTTTGATATAATAGTAATTTTCAATTATTTCCATTCTAAATATTAAACATGCTTCTAATCACTATTATAATTTCTTTATTTGCATAAACTATGAGGAATGGTGGTGATCAAATGAACAAATGAACATAAGGACATCAATCTCCTCCACTACTATCGGATGGAGGTGCTACTGCCGGATATCATCGGGCATTGACTCTTGTCATGTGAGTATTATAAACTTAGATAGCCTTCAAGACCATAAACTCCATGATGTACTTTGCGCTCTTCCAATGTTAGAGCCTTGTATAAATCCTTTATCTTTATTTTATTATGCAATCTTCTAATTGATTTTAATTTTCAAGTTATAATTATTTTGTTAGTTACAACTTAAACATATCGATTGCATGTTTGGCGATTGTGCTAGTAATAAGGAGAGCTTGTAATCAGGAGCGCTAGAATTTAATTTTGATTACCCTTAGTTTGTCTCCCATTAGATTGGTAGGGTTCAAATCATTTAAGGCTTATTAAAATTTAACATAATAACTCCAGCCAACCATAAGACATATACAAACTAAAATCATAAAAATGATAAATAAATATTTTTTTATTTAGTAAAAAAGTAAATCAACCCATAAATTAAAACAAAAAGATATACATAAATAATATACATAAATATTGAAATCAAAAATTAAGTTAACATACATAAATATAAAAATCATAAACAAACGATATTCAAATAAAATTCATTTTCCTTACATAAACAAAAATAACATACAATAAGACTAACATAAATATTAAACATAAACATTTAAAATCATAAATAAATAATAATAAATATATAGTTGTTTAAATAAAAATGGAAAATTAATAAAAATTTATACTAAGTTAAATATATAAATCTAAGATGAAATTAAGAAACAAGTCAAATATTAAGCCATTAATGAAAAAAAATTCAATAAATCATTAAAAATTCAATAAATTATTCAAAATTTAATAAATCATCAGATCAAATAAATAATTAATATTTTTATCAATAATTCATCAAATAAATAAATAAGGACTAAAAAGTGATTAATGAAAACACCGTAAACAATTAATCATTAATTTACTTTAATAATTAAAATCCAAACTAAAATAAATTTCCAAAATATTAAAGACACTAAAAGTTAAATTTGAACATAAAAATTCACTTGACCTTTTAACAAACTAAATTTAATTGATTAGAAACTTTAACTAATAATAAACTTAGGATATCCTCAAGCCACACAATCTACTACATACACTTAGATTTATTTGTTAGGAAAACTAATTCTAATTTTAGGTTTGGCCTATGTTTACGTTTTGCTTAGGTGTGTCAGCCTTTTTTGTGGTTTTCACTACATGCTGTTTTCAAAATTAATAGATTAATGTGATTGTTTATTTATTTTTGGGTGCTCACAGAATTGTTTGTAGGTGGCCATGCTCATGTAGAGCTAAATCAAAGGGGGTAAAACTAACCTTTAAAACTGACAAATTTTCTACAAGTGCAAAATGCTAAGTCCCTGTTTAAATTAAAAGCACATGGCCAAGTGTGGCTGGGATTTAAATTTAAGTTTATATATAAGTGCTCGGGATGATTTTAATTTTAATTTCTTAGGATAACCTTGTAGGTGGTCTAGATTTCCTTCTTTCATTTTTTAAATGTAAAGTAATTTGATTAAGTTAAGTGTTGTGAAAGTGTAGCTTTAAGGTGAGATATCACATCCAACTTAGAATCCAATGAGGAGGGAACATCCCTTAGGGGGAGTTCCCCTCTATTTGGAGATCCAAATTAGGATGACTTTAATATCCAAAGAGAATAGAAAATATCTCTTCGGGGATGAGTTATTCTCATTTGGATATCCAGAACCGATGAATCCAAAGAGCTCATAGGAGGAGAGAAGATGAAAAAGTGATGACAGAAAATATTCCACTCAAAGTCACTTGCGTCAGTCTTAGGATTAGAATTTGGGTTATTGTCAGTGGTATTCAGCCACTTTTAATTTCTACAGACCCTGGGTTATAAATAAAATGGCTCTTCCCATATGGATATTTAATTTATGTAATTGGTTAATTTGATATTGATTGTTTTGATTTCTTAGGCAGTAGAAATTATCTACTTTTTCTAGGTTTCTTTCTTATATGCCGTATTTTATTTTAGCCTGGATATGTACGATGGATTGTGAGGGTAAAATTAAAAAAATTTTCTACTTGAAATCTAAATAAAATTTTTATGCTCACATAGAAAGATAATCAACTTAAGAAGTAAACTCAGGATTGTCAATAATTCACATGCATTATATTAAATCTTCTCCTCCTTATTAGGCATCTCCCCCCTGTGGGTTCTAGTAGACCACCTGGCCTATGAGGGTGCAGTTCTGTCAAGGAGATATTGTGCAATATCTAGGGTAAAATATTTTTTTCTAAGCCTAATTTTAAAATTGCTTCATAATCATTTTATGTATTCGTGTCAATTAGTAAGCATTACATTAGTTACAAATTGAAAGAGTTTAAAATTTTAGTTGTATTTTACTTTCAAGCATCAAATCACCCTACATGAGTAAAGGGGCCAATTAAGATTTGTTACAGATGTCAGCCCTAATTCTTTAAAACTTAAATAATATCCCTACGCATTTTTCATAATGAGACCACACATATAGTTTTAAAGTGCTTAGGTGTTTAGCTAGCTCCCCAATCCAAGCCAGGATAAGTCCACATTTGTATTTCAATAGATAGGTTCAGGTCACTACTTTGTAGTACCTAATTTAGATTTAGGTTCTGAGGATGATTTCAAATTTTAAGTCCTCACACTCCAGACATATAATCCCAATTTGAAATAAAATCTCAACTCAAATATAAAAGAAAATTCTCTCCTAAAATGTAAATCCCAACATAGGATAGATTGCGCTTTCCTCTGAGCTTCTTAGAATTTGGTACCTCCTACATTTTCTCCTTTGACATGTTAAGAACTGTTCGAATTTGACCTTTCTCCTTGAAAAAAAAAATTCCTCTTCTTTCCTTGTCTTCTACTTTGTAATCAAAGGGTATGAAATTGCTTTCTTAATCGAGAGTCTTCCTAAGAGCTCCCTTTTAGGATATAATTAACTATAGGGACTTTCCCTTAAAGAGACTTGAGAACTCTAGATTAAAATAAATCTTGTTTATTTCTATAAAGCAAGAGAAAAATCTTTGAGAATCCAAATTTCTTTTAAACTTATTTTTACTTTCAAATGTACTTGTAGAATGTCATTATCGTCTCCTTAGATGATATGATATTTTCTTCATTATTTTTTGATCTTAGATATGATGAATTTTATAAAACCTATCTTTATTTTTGGGTGCCTTGTACAATATTATATTCATCTTTTGAGATGATATATTATTTTCCTTGTTGTATCTTATTATAAGCATGGTTGGATGTTCAAAACTCTATTTCTATTGTTAAACACATATGATGGAATTCCTTATTCATCTTTCAAGATGATATGTTATTCTTTAAATTGTGTTTGATTATAGAAATATTATTTTCTAAAACCCTATTTTGACATTGAATCCATTATAAAATAATGTATCAGTCTCCCGAGACAGTACTTTATTTTCAATGCAATATTCAATTACAAAAGGAGAAGTTTGAATCTATATGGCATTTATTTTTCCCACAGTTTTTTCTAGCGACTTTTCTAGGGATCAATCCTCTCTCCATCTTTAGCAGTGATTCATACCCTTACATCAGTAGTATAATTGTGCTTGCCATAGGTTGTAATTACACTACTTCTGTCGATTATTTTATTCATTTAATTCATGGATAATTTGATCGATATCTCTTAAATTTATAAAATGATGTCTTATAGATCCCCCGTTAATTATTGATGGGATGTTTTTTTATGCCTCTTTATACAACTACTTTAAAAAAATTATAATAATTAAAATAATCTTTTAAGAATGAAAGTTCTTTTAATTTTGAATTCTTTTTTTTAATAAATCTTTGCCCAGTCTTTATTAGTATGTTTCATTTACTTATTTTAGTAACTCAATGTTTTATTTGGATTCGGTCAAAAAAAATTTTTATCTTAAAAAAAAATCTTCTTTGTGTCCTAGCCAACATGTTGCAGTTATATATTTTTGTGACTCGATATATGGTAGGATAAATCGTAAGAAAATTTCAGCTACTAAATGAAAATTTTCTCCCTATCTAACTCAACATGTTATAACTATATATTTTTATAGCTTAATATGTGTGGTAGGATAGGGTCCAAAAGCTCAAACCTTCAAATCAAAATTTTTTGCTTGTCCTAATAAAATATTATAATTGCATGTTATTTATAGCTTGATATGTTTGCTAGGATATGGTCCATAATCTAATCTATACAAGATTTTCAAGATTAAAGTTGATTTATTTTGAAAAAAGTTTGAAAGTTCGAATACAAGTCAAGCTTATAAAAATAATTTTGTTAAAGAAAATAGCAGGTTGATTTCACTTAAAAGAAATTTACCTCTATTTCTTTAAATTGTAATAAAAAGTTTATTGTGGTTAACTCTCCTAAACACTTAAAGAATAAGGCCTATGGTTATCAATGCTAATAAGAAAAGTTTGTTCCCTCCCTCCTACCACTTAGGTGGATTGAAGCTTTAGATGTAGATATATGTATAATCTCATTTTTTTTTTACTTCAAATTACAAAAGTTCAGCTAATTTTATTAGGTTTTTAGTAATCATCTGAATTAAATTCAAATGTATTTCAATATTTTTTTATTCAACCATATTATGATTTTTCTAATATTAGGAATGTATAATTTTTGTCTGATGTATTACAAAAACAACATCAAGCCTTTGTCCCACTACGTGCGGTCGGCAATATTAATCCTTTTTCTGCATTGTGTCCGATTCAAAGTCAAATTCTCGTTTAAATCTAATAAAGAAAGATCATTTCTAATATTTTCTAACCAAGTCTTTTTAGGTCTACCTCTACCTTTCTTAACATAAGTCAAATCTAATACCTCTACTTTCCTAACTGGGTCATCGGAAGGCTACTATTTTATGTGACCATACCATCTAAGGCGAATCTCTCTAATCTTATCCTCCACTGGAGCTACTCCAACCTTTTCACGTATATGATCATTTCGTATCCTGTCTCTAAGAGTAAGGCCACTCATCCACTTGAGCATCCTCATCTCCGCAACACATAACTTAAAATTGCCTGATGTATTAATGTTTAAAAATCATTCTGAATTCCCTCACCTTTAACCTTCTTGTAGGTCATAGTTTGGGTGCCTTTAAATCATATTTAATGCTAGAATTGTTCCACAGCTCAAAAGAAGCCACAGAACGATGGGATCTCCACCGTTGATCAAACAATCAACAGTCGAGATCTCGTACATCAAACAGACACTATCGAGGTGCCCTAGGATGCATTTTTCACCTCGTTCTCTTGATCAGATGGATCAAACTTAATGAAATTTTAAACCTAGGTAGCATTTAAGAAGAGCATTCATGTGGGACCAAAATTACGGTCTAAAATATACTATGTGAAAAGTTATTTTACTCTAAGTGTTCTAGACTAGGGTTTGAGATTATACCTAATTTAAACATTGGATTTGGGAGATCTTGGGCTTATTATACTTGTAGACTGTCCATGCTCCTTTTGTAGAAGAGATCATGTTTTGAAATGTAGTAGATCATCGATAATTCACCCTGGAAGGATTCTAGGCTTGGTTCATCGGAGAACTCACTGTTGGCGGGGGTTGGTCATTAGATTTAGCTTGGGAAAGGTGGAGAGAGGTTAGGGAGCTCAATAATTGTCAGGTTGGGAGCACCTAGGGCGAGAGCAAAAGAAAAGTCCTCTCTAGGATGCTCTAATGCTCCAATTTAAGTCCTAGGTCTATGATGAATGGTTGGGATCACTTCTAGGGCTAATTAAAAGGTAACTAAGGCTCCTTAGCCGTGGTTTGGGCCAAGGAAAGATTGGGAAGGTTTTAAATGCCTGAGGTAGAGCTTTTGACTTAAATAGGTCAAATTTGACCATATTAGGCTAGGGTAGACTGTGTCATGAGTTGACCTAGTCAACATGGTCAATCCAACCCAAATGGGTGAGGGGTGGAGAAAGATAGGCCTTAAAATTTATTTGAATCAAAATAAAGGTGATTTGGGCTAGTTTGGTCAACCTAGGATGAGCTAGTCAACCAGGTTGACCTAAGACCTGAGTCTTGGCTTCACAGACCTGGTTTTACCCAGTGAACCCAATGGGAAGGGTCTTGAGGTCTAGTTTGGTCAATTTGACCAAGTCAACCCCCTTGACCCAGGTTTGATGAATGTAAGGTCAATAGGTAGTAGTAGTTTAATTATAATTAAGCAAAATATTTCTTTGTGGGATAGACACTCTTCTCTATCACTTCATTACTTGATCGGCATATATACTTACATATATAATGGGATTTTGTTATTTTTTATCAAGAAAAACCTAAGCATATTCAAAATTGCACTCTAGCTATGTGTAGTGACCATTAGCTAGCCCCCGCATCTAGTTTTGGCACCATTACTGGGGAAGTAACATACATATTATAATTTTAAACTATAATATTGAACTAGTTGCATAATTAGACCTAGTTATATCCTATATCTTTATTTTATAGTTCTTGTTTGAACTTTCAAAAAAAGAAAAAAAATATTGCTTATTTAGTTTTTTATAACATTTTTTGTCATTGTTGTTGTACGCTTAATAGATTTAGTAAGGAGCTCTTGTTATTTGACTTTCACAAAGAAAACACCCTTACAAAAAATAAAAAAAGAAAAGATTTAGAGATGTCTAAATTAGTTCAAGATAATGACCAGCATAGACCTCTTAGAGAGTACGCTAACCATGTAGTAGAAAAAATCTATTAGAGTATAAATAGATCAATTGTTCAAGCTAATAACTTTAAATTGAAACCTGACATAATTTAGATGGTTCAAAATTCCCAGTTTGGGAGAACTTCTGTTGAGCATCCCAACCTACACTTAGCTAATGTTTTAGAAATTAGTGTAATATTTAAGTATAATGGTGTCAACAATGATGCTATTATAAGGGACAAAGCTAAGATTGGTTGAATTCCTTGCCCCCATGCTTTATAACCACTTGGAATGAGTTGGCACATAAATTTATGGCTAAGCAATTCTCACCTTCAAGAACTGCCGAGGTTAGGAGTGATATTACACCTTTTGGCCAATTTGAAGGAGTGCCAAGTTATGAAAGTTAAGATAGATTTAAGAAAATACATAGGAAATGCCCTCATCATGCTTAACCTGATTGGTTGGTCATTCAGACTTTTTATAATGGGTAGGTAGGATCCCTTAGGTCGATCTTA
This sequence comes from Dendrobium chrysotoxum, assembly GCA_019925795.1. Classification (NCBI taxonomy): domain Eukaryota; kingdom Viridiplantae; phylum Streptophyta; class Magnoliopsida; order Asparagales; family Orchidaceae; genus Dendrobium; species Dendrobium chrysotoxum. The sequence continues at coordinate 45,841,827 of CM034303.1, forward strand.
GATGCAATAGCTGGAGGATCTTTAATGTCTAAGTCATTTTAGTAAGTTTATGAATTAAATGAGGAAATAACTACTAATAATTTTCAGTGGCCTTTTGATAGGGTAAATACGAAGAGAGTAGTAGGTGTTTACGAATATGATATTTTATCAATTTTGACTTCTCAAGCAGCTGTAATTTCTAAGAAATTAGACATTATTGGGGTTAGTTTAGGATAAGGATAATCTATGCAATTTGAAGAGCATGATTTAAATTCTATTAATGATAGTAAGGTACCAGGGATGGAGATTAATTTGGTTGAAATATAAAATAATCATTATTTTAATATATGTAATCTTAGTTGAAGGAACCACTCTAATTTTAGTTGGTTAAATAATAATAGTAGTGATAAAAATCAGTGGAATGCAGGTCAATCTAGTCAAGGAGAAAATTGAAATAAACCTCAATAACCTGTAGTAAATCCTAACCTTCATATCCCTCAGGTTTTAACCAAAATGATCAATATAAAGAGAAGAAAATACTTTTGGAAGAGGTTGTGACTAAGTTAGGAACCCAATTATTAATTTTTATTTTGACTAAGTTATGAATAATTTTACGAGAAAATTTTGCAGTATGAGAAAATTGAACTAGCTTCATAATGTTAGTATTTGAAGCGCTGTTGAGTTTGTATGCCAAGCATCGCATCATTCAAAAATAACATTGCAATGCTAAAGTCATAGGAAAATTTTTCTGGATTGCACTGTCATGGCTCTGTATCATTAAACGCCGTAGTACTATTTTGCCTTACTGAGCAAGTTAGTGTTATTCTTTCAAGCACTGCAGCATTGGTTCATTATTTCTATAGCAGTAATGATAGTGTACTCAATAAGTAATACTTTCATAACTTCTTTATTATGACACTTATTGAGCGCCACCGCACTGCTACCAACAATGTGGTGTTAGGTATATATCATTATTGTGTTAATTAAAGCACCATGATGGTAGTCTTATTAACGCCATAACACTCGAACATGTCAAGCATCGCTTTATTTCCCTACTCAAAAAGTAGGCGTTTCATTTTCCAATGCGTGTGCTATAATAGCACATGTCACGTATTGATGCAACATATGTTTGTTTGACTCTTTGGCATTTTCTATATTTTTTAGTGTTGCAGCTCAGCTCTCTTTAGTGACACAATACTCATGATGTTTTTATATAAGGTGTTCATGTTTCATTTTTTTTCACTACGTTATTTCTCCCGTTCTCTCCAAGTTTTTTCATATTTCTTATTTGTGTTGTGTAAGCAATGGTCCCAAAATATTTAGAAATGAGAAGCATACTTTATCATTCTATGATAAGAGCAAATTCATTTCTACTGAGGCTAAGAAAAGGTATGGGATGATGGTGGTAAAAAAATAATTGATTCCTAAGAGAGGCTTTTAGAGTCGAGGTGGGAAGGTTTTATGCAAATGATAGTACATCAAAGTTGGGAGAAATTTTGTGAGGAACTCTTTACTGTGGTGGTGAATATTGTGATGGGTTTTTGTTAATAGGAAAGAAAATGTGGATTATAGGTGTTATATGTAGGGTAAGTGGGTACCCTTCCATCTTGTGACTGTCAATCATTGGTATAAGCTTTAAAATTTTGAGTTTGGTGAGTACGCCCCCTTTTTTGGAGCTTATGATTCTAAGCAATTCTAAATGTATTATGTGAGCCTAATAGTGGAGTTATGTGAAAGAAGAAGGAGATTAAAATTACTAATTATCTTGCATCTTGCTTAACCCAACTAGCAAAAGCTTACGATTACTTTATTTATGCTTAACCTTTTCTTAACAAAAAAATATTTGCGAGGTAACCAAAGACTATGATGTTCTTAATTATGTTATTCAGGTTGGTTACACTATTAATGCTTCCTTGACATACATTACTAGTCATTACTTCTATTGACTTAAGGCATCATTCTCTTATTTATGCTTTGTGTATAAATGCGGGTGTGAGGGGAGATCCTAGTGAAGAGTAAGTTTTTCCTATTTCAACCCACACTAAAAGAAAATTTTAAAGGTTAAAGAAGCTAGATGTAGAGGGTGGCCCTATTGAACCTTATTTTCCTAATAGGCCCAGGTAGTAGTAGTAGGAATTTTAATACTCATAAATCTTTAGTTGAGTAGGTGGCTAAATTGAGGGAGCAATTAAAGGGTGTGACTGAATTTTGTGAGGGGAGAGAGAGAGAGAGAGAGAGAGAGAAAGAGAGAGAGAGAGTTGGAGATTACTACTTTTGTTTGTTGCTTATTTTTCTTTTATTTATTTTTTTATCCTTTTACTTTGGGGGATCCCTGTGGTATTGTGACTCTAATGTGATGTTGTGATAATGACATTGTGTAGTAGATATGAACACCATTATTATTGACCAATGAGAATATATACTATGGATCTTGGATGGAAATGGATTAGGAGAATAGTGCTTCTTGCATTGGTTATCTTGTGCTTATTTATATAGTTATGTTATAGTGCTTTTGAGCTTATTATCATTCAAATGAAAAGGCCTACTTATTTTATATTTAGATTTTACTTATTCTTGTACAATTTATTATTATTGTTTCAATTACATTTAATTCAAAATTCTTATACATGCTTAATTGTAGAGTATTATTCTCAATATAGTGCTTGTACTTTGATTACTTATTTAGCTAGAATAAAATGATAATTAAAAATTAAGTAAAATTAAGATAATAAAAAGATCCTAGATGAAAGTTTGAATGAACAATGCATAATAATTCATAATTTGAAAATCTTAATAATTAATTAATATAGATCACTTAAGCAATTGATTTATTCTGATTTTATGAAAAAAAAGTGGGGAGCATAAATTAGGAAGATCATAGTAAACTTAAATATAAAATTAGTGATGTTACTAAATCCTGACATAAAATCAATTTGGGTTGTGGCACGATGAAAGTAAAAAAATGACATTTTAAATTATTAAATTTATACTCGATAAGTAAGAAAAAGTAAAAATATGAAAAATCAAAGAAAAAATTTGATAAAGGAAAAACATGAGTACATTAAACATTAGTATTAGTTGAAGCTTAAGTCAATAAGTATCCTAATAATTTAAATTAAATGGGATAAGGTGAGTGTACTAATACATATGATAGTGCACTAATGAACTTCCAACTTAACTACAAACACAACTAATCCCTAAATAATATATCATTCATTTCTGAAATTAGAAGACAATTTTATATATACACTTATAGAGGATAAGTTTAATGCAAGCAATAGCAAGGGTGACAGATTTGGATAATAATTATGACCTTTCAAATTAGAAGTATAAATTTGATTATTCAAAATTACTTTTAGGCAATGATATATTATTTTACATTTTAGTAATTTTAAATTATCAAAATTTACTTTGGCTATTAAGTTAATTAATAAGTGATTTCACCACTACTTGAGGACAAGCAAGAGCTTAAGTTTGGGAAAATTTATTATGCATAAATTGTGTACTATTTATTATTTTAAAATTCAATGAAAATATGTTATTTTAGCTTTATTTGTGCAGGAAATGTCATGAGAAGAAAAATATTCATAAGTGTTGAATGAGCACCGTAGTGCCCACATATTCTATGCCATAGCCTTCTCATCTACAGCGCGTTAGTGCCTTATTTAGACATTACAGTGCAGACCTCTTGAGAAATTAAGATAAAATTAGCACCCCAGAAGATCCATGGTTAGTACCATAATGCTCCATAGCACTACAGAATCAGAAATCCAAGCTACAGCACTTGAGTCTTAGGAATTTGAACTCTAGAGCGACGATCATCACAATGCTGCAACATCGAGTTACACTTTTAAGTGATGTAGGGCTCAACTTTTATAGTGTCTTACAGGAGCACTTATAAAAAATGAGGATCAATACTGACTTAGCGATAAGGCACATTGATTCAACTGTTAATCGAGCCTGGTCAACTTAGTGCTACAATGGAGTATGCCTAACAGCACTAGCGTTAATTCATTTTATAATGCTGCAACGCCCAAACTACGAGCACTGCGGTGCCTGAGGTCACTTATGCACTTTTTATAAATAAATTTTCAATTCTTTTGTTTCAGAGGGAGTGTGTGCTATCAGAGTTCTAACATATTTAGATGAGTAATATACTTTAGAGTGACTTTCTTTAGTTCTACCTTAGAATAAAATCTAAGGGAAGCTAGAGAAGGGAAAGATACCTTTAATTGGAGATCTTAGCCTTTGTTGTGTAAGCAATCCTATTGTTGGAGGAAGAATGATTGTGGAGAATATCAATTGATTCTTTTTTGTGACATTTATTCTTATTAATTCTCATGTATCTTTTTTAATATGAATAAAATAAACATGAGTTTGCTTTTTTATGCTATCTATGTCAAGCAAAATCTCTGAGTTTTTGGCTAATGATGTAAACACATAGCAAGTTCTAATACAGACTCTTTTTCCTTAAATTAGTTTACAGATGTTTTCAATACCTTCCATTCTTAATTTAATACCTATATTGGCCATGTGTGTAGTAAATATCTAGTTTGATATATTACCTCGATGGAAAAATATTGGAACAAATAAGAGTACTGAAATGAAATGTTTGTATACCTAGATATAGGATGTTAAACTTTCTAGGTTTTATCAAGAAATTATAATTGTATGAAGGCCATAAAACTTCCATTTCACCCCTACAAGCTCAACAGAGATCTAATGATATATATGCTTTAATCCACATCAAAAAATTAAAGTCTTAGTCAAAAATATTTTTTGTATATTGGTATCTTTTTTACATTACATGTCCCCATTAAGTGGCAAAAACTCAGAAAGCATCATTTTTATTCAGAAGGATATCCTGTGCAACTATATTGGATAGTATTAGTTCAATTATAATAATGTAGAACACTTCCTCCCGGGATTGATAGTCTTCTCTATGACTTTACTACTTGATCGACATTTATATTTGCATATCTAGGGGACTTTCATTACTTTTATATCAAAGAAAACTTAAGCATATTAAAAATTGCTTGCTAGCTCTATTTGTAGCAAGCATTAGCTGGCCCCTACATCACCCGACTATAGTCCTTCTAACCTTAGTCACATGACTACAGTCCTTCTAACCTCAGTCGCCTGACTACGGTCCTTATAACCTCCATCACATATTGACTATGGTCCTCCTTGACCTTCGTCGCCCGACTATAGTACTATAGATCAAACGAACAGGCTAATGTTCTCTTGAGAACCGTTCTCATGTCATATGGATTATTCCAACTCAAACAATGTAATATGTTTTATACAACATATATATTTACTATGTTGAGCCATCACCTTACCCTGAGGAAGGATATCATTTATAATCAACGAAAAAAACTAGTAGAATCAATTAACTATGCTAGGCCCCACGGTTTCACCCTTTTGAAAATTTTCACATAAAAATTCTAGTGTCTCTTATGATTGTTGCACCCTTCTATGTCATCTTTGTTTGTGATAGATTTTCATCTAAAGTTTGGACACTAAACTCTATACCTCTCTACCACTGAAAATGTTTTGGTAAGGAACAATAATACATACTCTTATTTTGAAAGAGTTTAATTTATTATCAATACAATCAAATAATTCTTTCTCAATATAAGTGATTAAGAATGTTTAACTTTGTCCAAAATTTTGATTGTCCCATTAGGTACAAAAAGATTTCATGTATTCAATGATGCTTCACTAAAATGAGTAGCATGAGTTATGATGTAGCATAGGAAAGTCACAGCATATGCTTCTAAGCAATTAAAATTGCATAAGAAAAATTATCCAGTGTATGATTTAAAGCTTACTACTGATAATAAAAAAAAATGTATACTCCAACTATAATCATTTTTAAGTAAATAGTATCTAAATCTATATTTTTGTGTAGGAAAGAAGAAAACAAGAATTATAATTAAAGGAGTGCTATGACGCCACAAGCTAAATATAGTTCTAAAAGATCTATAAATGCTAAAAAAAGGCATATGTATGGCCCCCAAATTGGGCAGAAAGATTAGGATCTAGTCTTCCTTGTCACTGGTTTCTACGGCCACCAACGATGCTGGGGCATAGTCATGTAATAATTATTTTAGAAACTTTCTTTATAAAAAAAATAAGTAAAATAGTAGAAATTAAAAAAAGGATCTAAAAGTTCAAATAAAATCCCATAATATTCTTTAAAATTTTTGAAACTTTTCTTACTTCCTTCTTCAAGATCCTACAAAATGTTTAAGTGAGGCCTAGGAGGGATAAAGTATTTCTCTTTTCTTGATTTTTCCTTAAAGAGCATTAACCAAGTAAGAGGCATAAGTGGGAGTGTAAGCAAATGATTAGAATCCTAGTGATGACACTCCGATCCTCCAACAAAAATAAAGTTGATCATCATTGTTTGAACATATGAAATATGATAAAAAATGATAGATGTTCATAATCCCTATAAAAAGACTAAGTCATTGTTTAAAAAAAGGGGTTAAAAAGATGTTTGATGTTCATAATCAATTCAATGAGGCTCTAGTCAATCCTCAACAAGACTTGGATTTCAACCATAAGCACTCAAAAAATGTAGATTATTTGGCACCTTAATTAAACTCAAGAAATTTCCACCAAGTGCATGATTTTGGTCCATTTGGATTGAGAACATTGCATTTTTGTTATTGTTGGGTTTGTGCCATCTAGAGTTTAGATGGTCTTAAAATTGATTATGAAAGTTTCTCATTCAAACATTTGAGTGTTTGGAGATCTCATTATTGTATTTAAATTTATGTTTGGACCATTTATTTTTTGTGAAATATAAGCATCAAACATACTTAATGTCCCACTTCTAATTAAAAAAAAAAAGATTTGCACCACTTCTTATTCGAAAATAAAATTAACTCAAACTTTTAATATCATGTAACAATTTATTAATTACACATATATTTCTTAAAAGAAGCTATAGTTTGACACAAACTAGATTTCCCCACATAGACATGCTTATTGACTCATTATAGATACTAACCATGGAAAGACTATTCATAATAAGCAGAAAGTAAACATAAATCATTTTTTCTAGTCAATATTAGACCAAAAACTTGCTTCACATCCAATTCTTGTGTACTCCTACCTCCTGAAAACTCCCAATCGAAGTAGAAGAGCAGTTGCGCATGCCAAAGCTCCATGCTTCCCAATGCAAAGGACACCCCGGGACAAATCCTTCTTCAAACACCAAAAGGAATATACTCAAAGTTTGCTACTCCAAAATCTAATGTTGTTTCTTCAAATCTCTCTGGTCTAAAAATCACTAAATCTTCCCAATATTTTGGATCTCTTATCATAGCCCATTCATTAATCATGACCCAACTTTCAACTGGTATTGCATAGCCAGCTAACTCGACTGTCTCACGACATAATCTAGGCACCAAAGGGGCAATAGGATGTAATCTAAGAGTTTCTTTGATAACTTGATTTAGGTATCGAAGCTTGTTTATGTCTCCTTGTTCTAATATTCTCTTTCCATTTAGGACTTCCCCAACCTCTAATTGAGCTTTTTGCATAACCTTAGGATGTCTAATGAGCTCTTTCATAGCCCACACAATTGCAACAGATGAGGTGTCAGATCCCGCAATAAATAAATCCTAGGAAAAAAATTAAAAATGAATAGTTAGTTAAATACATAACTAAATTTTAAGCTATGTTCACACCTTATAAAAACTGAGATAAAAATATTATATTTGTAGTCGTTTATTTTTTTAGTTAGTGTGAATTTTTTTATATTTACTCATTTTTTTAAGTAATTAATGTTAGTTGTGATTATAATCAAATAACGTTGAATAATTGATCACATTAGAATCATCACAATGTCATTTTTTTATAAAAATAGAAGGTGACGCAAATTGGAAGAGTTAAGAAATTAAAGAATAAGTAATGACCATTGAATTAAGAGAACAAAAAAACAAGGATTTTAATTTTTTTAATTAACTTTATATTTAACTTCTCAATTTAATTATTTTTAATTGCATTTTATTTGTTGGCTTAATATTGAATTCGAAATGAATAAAATAAATAATATATCCTTTTGAAAATCTTATTTTATTTACAGATGTATTAAACATTTCCTTTCTCAATTTTAGAGATTTAAGCTTTGTTTGGGACAACTTTTTCATTGCTTTTTAAAAATAGCTTTCTAGTACAAAAATTTCTAGTTCAAAAAATTTTTGTACTAGAAAGCTCCTATAGAAAGTAATAAGAAATCCATCTAAAACCAAAGCCTTTACAAGCATAATTTAAAACTTTCATCTTGTAGGATATTATGATATAAATTACATCTGAATATGCTTGAAACATATTGGATATGCTCTGAGATTAATACCTATATATAGGAAGAATGTACATTGCGCTAATCCCAAAATAAATCAAATTACCTTTAGGTAGATCTTAATATATAATTTATATCATTATATTCCAAGAAATTATTTTTCATTGAAGCACTTACTAATATAACAGCTTTGACATTTTCCATCGTCGGAGATAAATCCATCTCTCCATTTCTCTTAATTCTCAAAATAACATTAACTAAATCTTCATTCATATCATCTCCATCCAACTTATTCCCCTCGTGCTCCACAATTATCTCATTCAAAACACCATCCATTTCCTTGTGAACTTGCTCCATCCCATACCTCAATCCACTTATCTCACCAACAAAACTCCATGAAGGAAACATATCAACCACATTGAATCCCGAGAGATACTCAAACGACTTCTTCATCGCCAACGAAAACCTCTTTTGTCATGCGATTTCTATCCCAAATGCAGCCCTTGAAATTGTCACATTTGAAAACGATAAAAAAATCTCTGACAAATTCATAGGTGATTACTTCCCCATCATAATCTTCTCCAAAAGATTATTTCCTTCTTCCTCTCTTATAAACCTAAAAGACATAACTCAATTTAAGCTAAACAATTCAACAATACAAGATTTTACGTTGTTTTGACCATGTTTTCCATAAGGTGCCAAGCCAAAGTCAACATAGTTGTATAGGATTATCATGCCTGCCATTAACTTAGGCCTTGAAGCAAATTTGAGGTCATGGGTTTTGAAAATATCATTAACGAATTCACTAGATGAGATGACTATGAGATTGATCTCACCGAGCATGAGGTAGAAGAGAGGGCCGTAGGTTTTGCCAAGGTTTTGAAGCCTACAGTGTGGGTGCTTGCCTAATAGTTAGTGCGTATTTCCAATGATGGGGAGCTTGCATGGACCTTGAGGGATGTCACTAGGATTGGAGGTTTTGTAAAGCATGAGCTTTTTTATGAGGAGAATTAGGAAGAGAGTGCAAAGGATGGAAGGAAGAAGGATGGAGAGAAGTGGTGATTCGATGGCTCAAATGTTATTGGATGGATTGATTGGTTGTAAGGAGGCCTTTTAGACTTTAAAATTCATAGAAATCCTTTTATATCTTCATATTTGAGGCTCTAAAAATTATAAAAAAATATCCATAAAATAGCATAACATGTCTAAAAATTTTTAGTGAAATCAATTTGCAAAAAGAACACTTAACAATCTTAAAAATGCCACCTTTACCGACATGTGTCAATTTTCTAGACTAACCCCAAAAATAGGAGAAAATTATTATAAATAAAGCACTACAATATATATATATTATGGTGAAGTTATAAATTTGATTTATAATGACTCCTGATAAAATATTTAACTTGTTCAAAATATGGGTTGTTATAGTAAGATTATTTATTATAAGAGGTAATAGGTTTTTGTAATATTTTTTTATATTGATATTCCAAATATGAACTATATATTTAAGACTCATCGATGGCTAGTATAAGGGAAAGAAAAAAACAAACAAACTACATCATTATTATGTTGATTTATTTTACGCTATTATTGATATGCAAATTCAAGAATTGAATAATCGCTTCTCTGAAACTAACAATGAGTTAATTCTTTATGGGTAATTACTTGGGCCATTTGATTCATTTTTTGCTTACGATAAGAGAAAATTTATTCATCTTCCAGAGTTATATTCAACTATTTTTTTTTTTCAGTTGAACTTCTGGCCTTCAAACACCAGCTCGTCACATATATTATTGATAAGCTTACTAACAAATTGTTCTCATCTTTAATTACATTATTGATCTTGCAAAAAAAATTTATCAAGGTTAAGAAGAATACTTTGTATCTGCTACTTAATAGGCTTATTATCTTGCCATTAACTTTGCTAGTTATTGTTGCTATAGTTAAGAGAGAATTTTTGTATTGAAGATTATTAAGTTTCGATTGCACAGTAAAATGGATGATGACTGGCTAAGTAACTTCTTAGTGCCATGCATTGAGAAAGATATATTTGACTTGATTTTCAATAAAGTTATAATACAATAATATAAAAAAATATGAAATAGAATGCAAAGCATGTATTTTATTTTTAATTTATTAATTATAATGGAATGAAAGACTTTACTTTGAATATTATCATATATATTTTTTATTTTGTATATGTTTAATTACTCGTGTTATGAGTTTTTCCACTCTAAAAAATATAGTTGGCTCCGCGCCTGTGCACAAGAGCACTTATGATAAATGGGCAAAGGGGTGGTTAGGATACAATCTACACGATCAAAATGTAAAGACCTTTATGATAGTTTTAACTATCTTAAATTAATACTATTTCCTTAATTTGTAGTGATTCAAAATATGGCTAAATGAGACTTATAACATTGGTTCAAATATTGCTACTATTATATATTATGATTAATATCAAAATTTCATAGTGGAAGCACATGACCACATAAATGATTTTGTGATCATGTGGCATCAACATATATGATGTGGCATCAATATATAATGTTAGTGCTAAGAGTATAAAATCATCATTATCAATTTTAAGAAAAATCATATAATCAAAATTACCTCCAAATGGAATCAATGCACAAAGCATGACATTAACATCAATTATGGATAGTATTTTATCATTAGCAGAGTGAGAATAAAACCACGCATTACAGAAAAAAAGAAAAAGAAAACAACAAAAAAGAACATTGGGATTCAAATGAAAAAACTTAAAATCAAGAAGAAACATTGAGCCAAACCACATCAAAAAATTCACAATGAAAATGAGAGAAATTATACAAATTACCCTTCTCACACTCTTTGCTCGTATCTTTTCACTTCTCATACTATTCTACACTCATAACAGATAAAAGGCACATTATAATTTCACAAAAAGATTCAACCCTTAAAGTGAAATGAGAAATACTCCACCTAATTTGTAGCACTACAGCATTGTACCTTTAAATCATCGATGCTGACTTACAGTACTGTGGTGTTGTAAACTACAGGACTACGATGATATGCTCTTTATTTTAGAGGAGTTCTACCAAAGCGCCTTGGCATTGAATTTATAGCACCATGGTTGTATACAAATTAGAATTATTTTTTGAAGGCTTCCCCATTAAAACCCCAAGCAGGGAAGCGTTGCCCCTTGCAATCCTTAGAGAGCTCCTCATCAAGCTTAACTGAAGGAATTGAGGTCTGTGTCAATATTACAACCTAATTGATCGACACAATCAGATTCCATATAGAACTAACAAGCAGATGACATTAGGCATCAAAAAGAAATATCATCAATAAGCATATTTCACATTATAAAATAAGTGACAACATCTTAGAAAAAAAGAACTTTTATGAATTGAGTTAGAGGCTTGAGAGTTTAAGAGAACTTTCCCTAAATGGATCTAATTTAAGAGGTAGTCATTAAAGTGGAGATGTTAGGTTTAATCAAATACTGTTATGGAATTTATACTTATTTCAAATAAATAAGGGTTACTATAGTCATCTTGTCAAATAATAACAAACAAAATTGGATGAAATGGGCTTTGCTTCTTAATGGGTGGTGAAAAATTAGAGTTCCATATAAAATCAATGGTTTTCTCCCCTTCACTACCCACACAAACATACAACATACAAGCACACATCACCACCACCACTCATTTACACTCACAAAAAAGAATGTTGAGTACTTTGTGACATATTATGATATTTTTTTTTTCCTTAGATTGAGTTCTTTTTACTATTTCTATATGAGTTATAATTCCTATGGAATAACCAAGACTATGGTTGAAAAGTTGTTTGATAGTATATGATCATAAATTGTGAATGTTTTTGTTACTCAATGATGGTTGATGGTAGACACCATGGATGATTAATGGTGGGTGAAGGTGATAGTAGATATTAGGTTTCTGCCTTATTGATGATGGCATCAATGAGAAATTTTAGGCATCAAGGTGGGTGTCAACTATGGACTTAGATAACGGTTGATGGAAAGCATTAAAAGGGATGCTATGTGTTGGGAGAGGAAGTTCTAGAATTCTTTGTCTTATAAACTCTCCTTTGATATCCTTTTCAATGTGTAGAAGTATGACACATTTATAGATTTCTAAATGAGTATTCTTGCATTTATTTTTAGTCAAAAATCAGAACACTATATTGAATATTTTTTGTTGACTTCTGCTAATGATTCAATCTTTTGTAGACATCTTAATTTCTTATTAACTTTAAAATTAACTAATTTTAAAATTGGCATATTCTACTTATCAACATGTTCATTTTATTTATAAGCAAGCGAAACGAAAGGCCATTAGATCCCTCAAATATTCTCACGTATTTTCACTAAGTGCTTGATTTATGTCAATTTTGACTAAAATTAGGGTGTTCTTTGTATCATTGAGTTCATCCCATCAAGCCATTAATTATAATTATATATTGTTGAAAATAAAACTAGATGGTCTTAAAGTTTTTTCCATAGTTTTATCAAATAAATAATTAGGTTCATTGAGATCTACATATTATAGTATGATTCATAATCTCTCAAATGAAATTTACAAATTATGGAACTAAATAAAGGCATGTATGGCCCCTAAATTGGCCATAAACATGAATGGTTAAGTCCTCCTAGTAGCCAATCAATATTACCACCAATAATGATGCTAGCACACAAGCCTGTCATAATTCTTTTTGGATACATTCTTTCTAAAAAATAATCAAAATAGTAGAAGTTAAAAGTGCTCAAAAAATTCAAATAAAATCCCATAAAATTCTTTAAAAGTTTTGAAACTTTTCTCACTCCCCTCTTCCAAATCATACAAAATTTTTAAGTGAAGCTTAAGTTGGATACTTATTCTCTTTAGGTCTTGATATTTCCTTAAATAGGCTTAACCAAATAAGAGGCAAAAGTGAGAGAGGAAGCAGGCAATCAGAATACCAGCGATGATGCTCCAATCCTCCAATGAAAATAAAATTGATCATCATTGTTTGAATGTATGAAATGTAAGGAAGAAGTGTAAGATGTTCATAATCCCTATAGCAAAATCTTAGGAAGTATTTGGCATAGTTTTCTTTTTGGCCAAAACCTATCCCAAATGAAGACTTAGTCTTTCTTAAAAAAAAGGGCAAGGAAAGGTGTTTGATATTTATAATCACTTCAGTGAGTCTCTACTCACCCTCAGCAAGGCTCTGATTTAAAGCATAAACACTTAAAAATTGTAAATCTTTGGCACCTAATTGATCTTAAGAAATTTCCAACTAGACCATCTTATGCATGATTTACGTCCATTTGAATTAGGAAATAATGCATTTTTGGTATTTTTTGACTTTTCTCATCTTGGTGGTTTATAAGTGTGCTGAAAATGGAGCTTAGATGATCTCAAAGTTGGTTATGAAAGTTTTTCCTTTGAATATTTGTGTTCTTTGAGATCTAAATATTTTATTAAAACCTATGTTTGGTCTAATGAATTTTCTCATGCTATATGAGTGTAAAATAACTTAATGTCCTACTTATTTAAAAAAAAAAAAAAAGAGTCACAATGTAATGTCTAATCCACTTCTAATAAGAAAATACAAATAACTCAAACTTTTTATATCATATAACAACTCATTAATTCCTCATATATTTCATAAAAGAAGATATAGTTTGATGTAATCTAAATTTCCCCACATAGAAATGCTTATTGACTTCATTAAAGATAAAGGTGACAATGGAGAGACTACTCATGATAGGTTGCAACTAAACATATATCATTTTTTTCTAGTTAATGTTAGACCAAAAGCTTCTTCCACATCAAACTCATGCGGACTCCTACCTCCCGAAAGTTCCCAATCGAAGTAGAAGAGCAGTTCTGCAAGCCAAAGCTCCATGCTTGCCAATGTAAAGGACACCCCCGGACAAATCCTCCTTCCCCCACCAAAAGGGATAAACTAAAAGTTTGCTATTCTAAAATCAATTACTTTTTCTTCAAATCTCTCTGGTCGAAAAATCTCAGGATCTTTTCAATATTCTGGATCACTCATCATTGCCCATACATTAATCACAACCTGCCTTTCAAATGGTCTTGTATAGCCAGCTAATTCAACTGTCTCACTAGATAATCTTGGCACCAAGAGAGGGCCAGGAGGGTGTAATCCAAGAGTTTCTTTGATAACTTGATTTATATATGGAAGCTCATGTATGTCTCCCTCTTCTATTCTTATCTTTCCATTGAAGGCTTTCCTTACCTCTAATTGAGCTTTTTGCATAACAATAAGATGTCGAATGAGCTCTGTCATAGCCCACACAAGTGTAGTAGATGAGGTATCAGTTCCTGCAAGAAATAAATCCTAGGAAAAAAATATAAAAATGAATAGATAGCAAAATACAAAACTCAATTTTGAGCTGTGTTCACATAGTATTTTTAGTCGCTTATTTTTATAATTACTGTAAATTTTTTTTAAATATTTAGTCACACTTGTTTAGAAGAAATAACTATTATTTGTGATTAAAATCAAATAATGCTAAATAATTGATCATATTGAGTAATCACAATCTTATTTATTATAAATGTAGAAGATGAGGTCAATTGGAAGAGTTAAGAAACAAAAGAATAAGTAATGAGCATTGAATAAAGAGAATAAAAAAAGCTTTTTCATTTTTAATATTAACATTATATTTAAATTGTAAATTTTTTTTATTTTTAATTACATTTTATTTGTTGGCTTAACAATGAATTTTAAATGAATAAAATAAATAATATATCCTTTTTGAAAATCTATTTAATTTACAGATGTATTAAGCATTTCCTTTCTAAAATTTAGAGATTTGATGAGCATTATTTAGAATTCACTATAGGAAAACCGCCTATTACCGGAGGATTCTTCGGCGGATTTCCGGCAGACAGATTTTCGACTGATAGATTTCCGGCAGTTTTTCTAAGGGGATTCTGGCGGATTATGATGAAATATTTCTGGCATATTTTTTTCGCAGATTTTCTGATGGATTTCTAACAGATTTGTTTCCGGCAGACTTTCTGGTTGATTTTAATAATTTCTGAAAAAATTATTTTTTTGTAATTTAAATAATTAATAATTTTATAGTCATTTTAATTTATTATTATTTTAATAAATTATATTAAATTTCAAAAACTTAATTAATTATTAACTTTTATATTTTATTTTAATTTATTCTTTAATTAATAACTTATTTTAATAATTTATTAATTATTAAATTAATAACTTATTTTTAATAATTTATTAATTTTATAACTTATTTATTAATTTTAATATTTTTTAAAAATTTATATTAAAATTTTAATATCACAAATATTATATAAATATAAAATAGATAACATTATAACTTATTTTGCAGCACAGCAAAGTGGTAGAGTCTTTAAAATTCCAACAGGTCATGAGTTCGAATCCTAGGGTCATCAGGCGGGTGGTGGGCAGGCGTGTGCTGGCGCAGGCTGCGGGCAAGCTTGCAGGATGCAGATGCGGGTAGTCTAGCTGGTTATGAATTACGGGCGGGGTCTGTTGGTTGTGAATTGTGAGCAGGGTGGGCAGTTGCTGCGGGTAAGCTGAGTGGGGCAGCCTGCTTAGGTTTATTATTATTAATATTATTAACTATTCTGGTAGAATTTCTATGCCGGGGCAGATGCTGGAAAACTTCCGGCAGCCAAATTCCGACGAAAATTTTTTCAGCAGATTTCTTTCGCCGCTAAAATTTTTAGACGCTCACTTTATCGACAAAAATAATTTAGTCGAAAATCCACCGAAAAACTTCAAAATTCACCAAAAAATAAAGCATTTTTTGTTGAAAAATCTGCCAGTAATATGTGACTTTCCTATAATGATTTTCAATGTGCAGGATGTTCTAATGTAAATTATATCCAAAAATGCTTGAAACATATTGGATTTGTTTTGAGATTAATGCAATATATATTGTACTAATCCCAAAATCAACCCAATAACATTAAGGCATATCCTAACATATAATTTATGTCATAATATTCTGACAGATTTATTTTTCATCGAAGCACTTACTAATATGAAATCTTTGACATTTTATTTTATTAAAGATAAATCAATCTCTCCACTTCTCTTAATTCTTAAAAGAACATCAACCAAATCTTCATTTGAATCAAATCCATCCAACTTCTTCTCATTCTCCTCAATTATCTCATTCAAAACACCATCCAATCCTTGTGTACTCACTCCATCCCATGCCTAAATCCACTGATCTAAGAAAGAAAATGCAACGAAGGAAACAAATCAACCACATTGAATCCCGAGAGATACTCAAGTGTCTTCTTCATCGCCAACAAAAACTTCTTTTGTTGTGCACTTCCCTTCCCAAATGCAGCCCTCATAATTGTCATATTTGAAAGCAATAAAAGCATTATTGACAAATTCACAGGTGATCTTCCCACCATCCTAATCTTCCCCACAAGATTATTTTCTTCTTCCCCTCTTATAAAATTAAAGGATGTAACTCATTTTAAGTGAAGCACTTCAAAAGTATAAATTTTATGTAGTTTTGACCATGTTTTTCCATAAGGTACAAGGTCAATATTAGTGTTGTTTAAAAGAATATCTTACGTTCCATTAACTTAGGTGTTAAAGCAAATTTTAGGTCTTGACTTTTGAAAATATCACAAATAAATTCTCTGGATGTGATGACAATAAGATTGATCTCACCGAGCCTGAGGCGAAGGAGAGGGTCGTAGTTTTTGTAAGGTTTCGAAGCCTACAGTGTAGGTGCTCTCCTAATAGTTGGTGCAAGTTTTCGATGATGCGAAGCTTCCATGGGCTTGGATGGAAGTTAGTAGGATTAGAGGTTTTGTGAAGGATGAGCCTTTTTATGAGGAGAATTAGGAGGAGAGTGGAGAGGATGGGAGGAAGAAGGATAGTGAGAAGTAGTGATTCTGTGGTACAAATGTTATTGGATGGATTGATTTATCATAAGTTAGTCATTTTATAATTATTATTTTTACTTATTTTGGCATTAAAAAATTATATCAAAAGCTCAACTAAACCATTCATTTATTGTTTACCTCATTTATGTATGAGGTCACCAAGACCTATCTAGACTCTTTCTTTGTGACCTGATGATTGACAAATGTTCCCTTCTCAATCATATAGGTCTCAGTCAAATTTTAATCCAGTCCTCAATCCAAACTTCAATCCCAGACTTTAATTCAGCCTTCAATCAATCCTTTATCCAAGCTTCAATAATATCCAATTAGCTATAGTAATTCATCTGATTGTTATTGATGTGGATAAGTTAAACTCAATAAATCAAACCTAAAGCCCAATTCAAATCCAAAATTCTAGATCAAAATTCCAGGGTTAAAGGCCTTTGTCCTAAAACCCTTTAAGGATAATTTTTCAATCACCTTAAAATCCAATAAAATGACCTTTGATTCATAATCTATCAGTTGCATATTGATTAAGAATATTCTTAGGGTCAACCCTCCAAAACTTAGCTTAATCTGACACTCTAAATCCCAAAATTTTAATTGATTTCCAAAGGTTATAAAGCATTCAAATATTTTTAGCATATGCCACTAGACTTGCATCTTTATGAAATTTAACCTTAGGTCCCTTCCCGAGACCCTCAACTATGTCCACAGCCTTTAATATGATATGTTGACTAGTAAACTACATTTTATTAGACTCAATTTGACCCATAGTTGACCAGGGGTCAAAATGACTAAAATTCCCTTTAAGGACAAATTTGGACTTTTCCCCATAACTCAACATGGCACAATCAAATCAAACCCTGAAACCTCTTCTAATGCAAACTAAATATCATTAGGAATGCATTGGACTCAAACCCAGTCTTTGGTTTTACATGGTTGTCCTGATCAACCATTAAGCTTTATTTGCATTCATTTAAGCACCAAATCAAGCCTAAATTTCTTCAAACTCCTTTGACCACCCATCCTAATAACCTGGATCTGATTGACCACTTTGAATAAGTCAATAATTGACTTGGTCAACTAGGTCTATGTTTGGTCAAAATAGGTCCATATGACTTCATTCAATCCACCAACGCAATTCAACCTATTCAAACTTCATATATCAAGCCTCCAAACTTATTCTATTCCATGGTTTAAACTCATCCAAATAATTGATGAACCAAAGCTCAATGGGTTTGACCAAGTCAACCCATTGAGGTTCGTCAAACCATAATGTTATTTGGTTAAATTTTATCATATATTTGACCAAAACCCATCAAGCCTTCAAAGTCTCTTCAATGCATGGATGGAGCATACTCTAACTCACAATGGGTTAAACCATAGTTGAGTTGACTTGGTCAAACTATAAGGAATGGTCAAACCCCTTTATATGTTGACCTCTTCCCTCAAACATCAAGTTCACACCTTTAGGTCCCTTTGAGTCCACCCAACTAGCTTTCTATACCCTCTAATTGCCACCTCACCATCTATTGACCAGGTTGATTGGTCAAACAGTCAACCTTTAGTTCCAATGAGTTAAACAAATTTTGGTCAAAGCCACTTAAACCATTGGTCTCTCTCTCTCAATATCTTGCCTTAAGCATACTACTTAAGTCCTAAAGCTCCCTTAGAGCTCTTCTAACCAAGATCAGGCCTTTGTTAATCCTAGTAAGGTAAGAAATGGTCCCCCCCCCCCCCCCCCCCCCCCGCCCCCCCCCCCCCCCCCCCCCTCTAAAGCACCCAATGGCCTTCCAACCCAACCCAGCCTTTCTCCTGCCATCTTAACCATCTAGGGCATGTGTCCTCTAACAGGACTCACACTTTCTCTTCAAAGCACCTAGACTTGGGTCACTTTCTTGTTGATGATATGCATGGTGTGGTTGATTATGTATGTACTAAGGGTTAGAGACATTTGATTCTAAACCTACGTAATCTAGTGACACCTAAGAACAAAAATTAAGGACAATTTTGAAGGATTTTTGAAAAATCATAAAAATTAAGACATACACCAACTAGGGGTGGAATTCAATACACTTAAACATAGTAACATGATATACCTTAGACCAGGAGTTTACTGGTTATAAAGGCCATTAAGTTAGAAATCCACTTAAGTCAAAATTAACCCCTTAATTTACTCTAAAACTTTAAAAATTATAATAAATACAAATTAAATCCAAAAAATATAAATAATATATCAAATTGACCAGAATGAAACTATCAATCAAAGAAAATTAAAATCCCCTTAACTGAGCCTCAATTTTAAGCTTAATTTAATTTTTAGTGAAAATCAATATTTGATTAATTTAAATAATTAAAAATAATAAAAAATTCCAAAAATAATTAGACACTTCAGAACATCCCCATGGGTCATCCTGACCTTTGAAAGTGATCTTAAGAAGTTTGGAATTAATTTGGGCCAAAATCATCAAAACCCTTCCTAAGTAAGTAAATTAAAATTTAATTAATTAATCAAATTTTAAAAATTCATAAGTAATTCCAGAAAAACTCCAAATTGACCAAACTCAAACCCATTATACTCCATTAAGGGTCTAGTATTTATTGAAAATGTCAAACTACCTGAAATGAGTCAAAGTCAAAAAGTCAACATTTTACAAATGGACTCGTGTACATCTTAGGGGTGTCAAAGCTAAATTAACCCGGGTTTAAACAAGTTGCCCCTAACCCAATCCATTTTTACAAATAGAATAGAAACAATAATCCAAACCTGACCTGTACGGGTTATCAAGTTGACCTAACCTGAGATGCTAGCATGAAATAGCTGCGCATGTGTAAGTACCGTACGCGGCCACCCAACAGTGGGGCTAGGGGTGAGCATGATAGTCAAAACTTCGATTTGTCGGTGGCTGAGTGAGGTTGGCCGCTGGCCGAACCAATCGGACATCGATCAATTGGTCGAGGGAGG
The DNA here is from genome assembly GCA_019925795.1 of Dendrobium chrysotoxum. Lineage (NCBI taxonomy): Eukaryota > Viridiplantae > Streptophyta > Magnoliopsida > Asparagales > Orchidaceae > Dendrobium > Dendrobium chrysotoxum. The sequence continues at coordinate 45,862,015 of CM034303.1, forward strand.
GCTAATTGGTGAAGGTCGGATATCTAGACATAAGATGTGGGGTCAACCGGCCCGGTGAAGGCACTGCACATGCACGGCTTGCACTGGTTCTAACTCGGAACTCAAAACGCTCACGGCCAGCTATCCAGGTAGTGGGGCATAAATTAAATGTTTAAACTATTCATTTTATTTATTTGTATGTACTTGAGAATGACATTGGTAGATTTTAAAAAATTATTATTATTTTTTATTTTTAAATGATAAAAAATAAGATGATAAAAAATGTACAATTTATAATTGACACGTCACCATAAAATGTCTTTATTCAGCTCAAACCTTGATATGTACATATCTGAATAAAAAACTTCCAAAATTAAATTTAAGACCATCCAAACTCAAATTTCAGTAAACTTATAATCAAATTTAACGTCTAAATGAGACAAACCCAATGAGACCAAAATCAGTCCAATCTGAGCCCAAATAGGCTCAAATTAAGGAACCAAAGCTTTAAAGGACTAATTGGATAATCAAATAAGCTACAATTTTTGCATGCTTATAGTCAAATGATGGAGCTTTTTAATTTTGCTCTAGATCCTCTCAATATTTATGAAGCGCACCACTCTCAAAATTTATAAATAGACCCTCACTGTTAACTTGAGGGGCACCTTGGAATAAGAAGGCTTAGACCTTGGGCTAGAGACTCAAGAGTGCACTAAGTCTTGAAAATTTTGGAGCTCCACCCTCGCACCATCTCTGTTGAACATTCGCCACCTAGCCGCCATTGCTGGACCTCAACCTAACTATTGTCACCTAACCTCCATTTGGCCATAATTGTTAGGCAACCATCTGGCCCCACATAACCTCCAGACATCTGCCTTGCTACTTGACCACCGTCGAATCTCAACTTAGCCATCGATCATTGTCGGACCCCAACCCAGCCACTTGACGGGCGTTGCACCTCCACTCGCCCGCCTGACAGTCACAAGACTGATTGATCTTTAATAGCCTATGTACCTTCTCCCGACCATCACCATCAAACCTCCATCAGGCCACCACCACCAAGCCTCAACAAGACCACAGTCACCAGTCGATCAAGATCTTTAGACCACCATCGCCATACTATGGTCCCTTCAACATAAGTAACTCGATCGTGATCCCTTCAATCTCAGTTGCATGACTACAGTCCTTCTGACCTTCGTTACCCACTGACTACAGTCTGTCAGCCTTAGTCACCCAACTACAGTCCTTTTGTCCTTCGTCTCCCACCAACCATAGTCTTCAGACAACTATTGCCCGACTATTGTCCCTTTAACATCCATCACCACTACGATCCCTTCGACATTAGTCATCCGACTATAGTCTCTTTGACCTTGCTCGCCCGACTACCATCCTTATGACCTCAGTTGTTCGACTACGGTCCTTCTAACCTCTATCTCGCATCAACTAAGATCTTCAAACCACCATCTCTTGACTACAAGCCCTTTAAAACTAGTCACCCAACTATAGTCCCTTCGACCTCAATCTCCTTCCAACATATGTTTCCCATTGTTAAGTATAAATTGTATATTTTTGCCGTGTTAAAATTTAGTAAAATTATGTTGTTTTAGTTTTGTTTATGTAGAAAATATTTAGGATAAGGCAAAAGTTAACAAGTTTTGAAAAAGTGCCATAGCACCGACATGTTTTGTGCTGTAACATTGTCATCTCCAACGCCTTAGCACCTTATTCATACTTTGTAGCACCGATCGCTCAAGAGTTTGAGAAAAAATTCAGTGCCCTAATGGATCCATGGTTAGTGCCTTAACATAAAAAATGATAGGGTAAAGTGGCAAACCCATGAGAAATTTTTTTGCTAAATTGTAAAAAAATTACCACTTCATACTTTAATTGCATGAATTTATCCTACTTAAATGAAAACTGAGGTCTTTGAGTTCCTGCCACTGAATGAAAATAATTAAAAAGGGGTTGATACTATTTTCATATAGTATTTTGGATTGATGCTTTAAATTACATATCTTTCCTACTGATTATAGATGTAGATCAGAGCATGTGCATCCCTAGATCTCTATCGAGCTTGTACGAGTGAAAAGAAAGATTATCGATCTTCCAACACTTTTACTATCTCTATAAAACCTAGAATATTCAAACATCCTATGTCTAGAGATGCTAGTATTTCATTTTAATATTCCTAATTATTCTTGCATTCCTCTGTCGAGGCAATATATTGCACTAGTTTTAAGCACACACATATCCATTTTATGCATTAAATGAAGAACGGAAGATATTGAAAAATATCAATACTTTCATTAAAGAACAAGAACTTACATTAGTACTTAATCTACTCTTTATAATATCATCCCAAAATAAGAGAACTAGCCAGACATAGAAGACAAAACAAACAAACTCATATTCATTTTACTCATAGAAGCGCTAAATATAAGAAAAGTAGCAAGAAGGGTTTTACTAGAAAGGATCAAAATAACTTCTCTACACTCCTTCTACAACCACCTACAGAGTTACTTATACAAGCATACGCTAAATTCTTCTAGAGATTGTATCATGCACTTCCCTAACCTCCCTTTGACTTTACTCTAAGGGGGCACTAAAGAAACGTACTAAAAAATAATAAATTTTCACTTACGGGGCAGAACTCCAAAAAAATAATATAACTAATAACTATTTATAATAAGTATAATATTGGACTCAAGTGTTGGGGCACTAGGTGATGTGGCACGGTTACTACCCAAATTGGTGTATATTTTTTCTTAGGCTACATGGCTCTTAAAAGTCTTAATTGCTTCACTATGATGCCATAAAACATGAGCATTGTGGCACTTAAAATGACAATATCATGTTACAGTGTTCGAGGGTTGGTGCTCCTGCATGAATTTTTTTGAGACACCCAATGCTATAGAGTTGATTTTTTGTGTAACACCACTATGTTGCTCTATGGTGTTAACATTTGCATTGCTGCGGCTCTTATAAATAGAGAAGGACAGTTCCCCTAATTGAATTTGGTGCTTTGATGTTGATCAATATGGTGATGCAGTGGTGTTCGTGTCGGCACTACGGCGCTGTATAACAATTGCATTTTTCTTTTTCCTATGCAATTCTTGTACAAACACAACTTAAATAACACATTTTTACTAAAGTTTATATAAATAAAATAGTACAAAATTTATACTTATGATTTTTTTTTAGCTTAAACTCTTGTTTGTTCTCAAGCAATACTTAAATTCACTCCTTGATCACCTTAATAGCCAAAGTAAAAATTGATAATTGAAAATTACTAAAATAAAGGAAAAAAAAACACAATCTTGAAGTTATTTGGAAAGAACAAGTTATAATTCAAATTTGAAAAGGCATAATATTTATCCCAATGAGTCATCTTTGTTATGGCTTATTCTGAATTTATTCACTATATTTAAAAATATAAAATTGACTTATGATTATAGAATGAATAATGTAGTCTAGGGATTAGCTGCTCATAATTAAATAGGAAATTCATAAATGCACTATCACATGTACTAGATTACTTATTTTTTCCTTTTTAGTTAAATAGTAGGATTCAATTATAATTAAGTTACAACTGATACTAATTTTTGAATGTACTCATCTTTTTCTTTTTAATTTTTTTTAATAAATTTTCCTTTGTTAATTTGTAAAGAATATACTTAATGATTTTAAATATCAATTTTTGCTTTCCTTTTCTTATAATCCTATTGAATTAATGTAACGATTCAATAACTCTCTAGTTATAGTTTCAAGTTTAACTATGATTTCCCTAATTTAAGCTACTCATAACTAATCCTTAAACTTATTTATTCATTTTCAATTCAGTTGTCAATGTAAATTAATTTATAGTTTTTAAATTCAAAGTTAAGTTAATAGCTTAAATTATCTAGATTAGTTAATTGTTAAGTTTTTTTAAATTATGAATTATTATGTAATTTTTATTCAAACTATAATATAGAATTTTATTATTATCCTAATTTTATATAGTTTTTAATTATAATTTTTAGTTTGGCTACATAGGTAATGAAGTGTAATAACAATAAAGAATAATATGCAATAGTTTAAACATAAGAAAATTTAATCAATTATAAACACCATAAAACAAAGAAAGTATACTAATAGTAATTATAAATTGATATATGATAAAACATCAAACACAGGTGGGTTGTCTTCTATCAACATTAAGTTTATAATCATTAGTCAGACTTGCCTAAATTTATCAATTTGGCTGGGGAACGTCACAACCACTCCTTAGGTGGTTTCCACTACGTTCTTTTCCTTTATCTTTAAGATAACTTCAGTATTGCTAGGCAGATATCCAAAAAGTCTACTACAAAAAGAGATTAAAAACTATCCTAATTGAGTTTTTAAGTTTTTAATTGAAGTAGCTTGACTTTACAATTGAGTTCCCAATTGAATCACTACCACTTCCAAAGGTTACTTTTTATTCCCAAATTTATTATTTTGATTAAATCTTAGAGAGAAAGAAGGTCTAGGATTGATAATAATTTGTTCAGGATTAGTCTAGTTTTTTTCTTGATTAGGTTGTCATGAATTCCATTGATTGTTCCTACCAATATTATTTAACCAACTAAAGTTAGGGTGGTTCCTCTAACCTTGTTGTTTGTTTTTAGAAAAAGGATCATTTTATCTTCCAATTAAATTCATAATTTTAATCCCTAAAATGCTAATATCCTAAAAAAAAATTAAATGAGTCTCTTCTTATTAAATAGATGATCCAGATCCTGAGTTAACTCAAATAGTATCAAATTTCTTTAAAATAGCAACTAGATTAGTAGTAAGAATTGATAAAGTATTTGGTTCATAGACTCTAGCCACTATCTTAGAATTTACTCCATCAGGAGGTCACTGGAAATTATTAGTAACCATTTTCTCTATTAATTTATAATCATCCTTAAATGAGTTAGACATTAAAAATTATCCAACTGTAGCATATATGATTTATCTAAGTGATCCTACTAGTCGATTATAAAAGGTATGAGCAACCAAGCAATCAGGTAAAGCATGATGATGGCATTTTCTAAGTGCTTTCTTAAATCTCTCTCAACTTTAAGAAATTGATTCTCCTTCAAACTGGGCAATAGAAGTGATATCGTGTCTAAGTTTACCAATTTTTAAAGGTGATAAATACTTAGCTAGGAATATATGTGCCAACTCATTCCAAGTGGTTTTAGAGCATGGGGGAAAAGAGTTTAACCATATTTTTAGCCTTGTCCGTTAGAGAAAGTGGGAACAATCTAAGTCTAATGTCATTATCATTGACACTATTATACTTAAAAGTTGCACAAATTTTAAAAAATTAGCTAAATATAAGTTAGGATCTTCAACTGGAGTTCCCCCAAACTGAAAATTTTGAATCATTTGGATAACGACTAATTTCAATTGAAAATTGTTAGCCTTGATAGTAGGTCTATTGATACATTGATGGATTTTTTCTATTATAGGATTAACATACTCCCTGAGTAGTCTACCATAGTTCTAGTCTTGATATGGGTCATACATTGTTAAGAACGTTTTGTTTTTTTGAATTTTTGTAATGGTCCTTTATAATTTTAGGTAAAAGACTAAGGGCTCTTTTCTAGATCTATCATCCATTCAATAAAGATACAAGAACTAAAAATCAAAAACTAAACAGGCAAACATAACATTTTTTTAATTTTTAAAATTTTTTAGTAAGCAAAATAAATATACAGGATACAAGTAGGTCTAAATATGAAATTATTTCAAATATATAGTAAATAATAATACACACGTTACTTCCCTGACAACGAAGCCAAAAACTTGACGGGCGCAAAGCAATAAGAAGTTAATGGCGAGCTAATGTTAAATTTGTTGAATTTGAAATATGCTTTAGTTTTTCTTTGTTATAAAATTTATAATAGCCCACTGATTTATGTAAGTATACGTGCCAAATCAAGTAACAAAGTAATAGAGTATAGTGTCAAATCGATGAGGAAGTGCTTCATAAAATTGCAAGAAAATTATTATTACTTACTATAATTACATGAATTTATCCTTCTGAAATAAAAAATGAGAGTTGTTTAGTTCCTGTCACTGAATGAAAATAAGTAAAAAGGGGTTAATACTATTGTAATAAAGTATTTTGTACTGATGCATATAAATTGCATATCTTTTCTGATGAGACTCTTAATTATAGATGTTGATCAGAGCATGTGTATCCCTAGATCTCTATCGAGCTTGTAGTGGTGAAATAAAAAGATTATTAGTCTTCCTATAATTTTACTATCTCCACAAAATCAAAAATATTCAAGCATCCTATATCTAGGCATGCCAATATTCCATTTTAATATTCCTAGTTATTCTTACATTCCTCCATCGAGGCTAAACATCACACTAGGTTTTAATTATACACAAGACCATTATATGCATTGAAGAAAGAACGGGAGATATGGAAAAGATAAATACTTTTATTAAGAATAAGAGGCTATATTAGTACTTAATATTCTCTTTATAATATCAGCCTAAAATAACATAACTAGCCAAAAATGGAAGAAATAACAAGCAAACTTATATTCATTTTACTCATTGAAAAATAAAGTATAAGAGAATTAGCAAGAAGTTTATCACCAAGAAGGATAAAAATATCTTTCATAAACTCCTTTATGCACCACTTATAGATTTACTTATATAAACATTGGCTAAACTCTCCCAGTTATTATATCTTTTACTTTCCTAGCCTCTCTTAAACCTTAATCTAAGGGGACACTAAAGAAAAACACCAAAATCAAATAAATTTTCACTCAAGGGGTTGAACTCCCGAAATAATAGAACTTACAACTATTTATAGTAAGCATAGGATCAAACTCAAGCACTATGACGCTGGATAAGATGGTGCAACGGTAGTGAGAAATAAACTAGCGCCTCAGAGCTACAATGTTGGCTCTGCTGTAGAGTTGGATAACGTGGCTCAATTATTGCCCAAATCAGTGTGTCTACTTTTTAGGTTAAAGCAGCTATTAGAAGTTATAACTGCTCCACCGTGGTGTCATAAAATATGAGCACTGCGGTGCTTGAAACGACAATCCGGTGCTGCGGGATTCAAGGGCTGGCGCTTCTACATGAATTATTTTGAGGCACCCAAAGATGTGTTGGTGATTTTGAGAGCAACAGCACTGTGATGCGCTATGATGCTAAAATTTTTGATGCCATAGTGCTTATAAATAAAGAAGGTCAGTGCCGCCACATTGAATTTCGCACTTTGGCATTGATCGATATGGTGTTGTAGTGGTATTCTTATCGGTGTTGTGGCACTATCCAACACTTATAATTTTTACTTTTTCCTATATAATTCCTATATAAACACAACTAAAATAATATATTTTTATTGAATTTTGCATAATAAAAATAATACATAATGTATACTTATCTTATATCTAGTTAAATATCTTAACTTTGGGCTAATGATATAAACACATAGCAAGTACTAATGTAGACTCATATGCCTTGAATTAGTTTACATATATTTCAATATCTCCTATTCTTAATTTAATGCATACAATGGCCACACATGAAGTTAATATCTAGTGTGATATAATATCTTGATAGAGCAATATTTGAATAAATAAGAGTAATGAAATTAAATGTTTACATACCTAGATATAAGATGTTTAACTTTCTATGTTTTATGGAGAATTTATAATTTTTGGAAGGCCAAAAACCTTTCTTTTCACCCCTAATAGCTTGATAGAGATCTACGGATGCATATGTTCTAATCCCCATGTAAAAAACAAGAGTCTCATTAAAAAAACTATATTATTTTGCTTTCATTAGTCCAATACACTTTATTTGCATTAGTATCTTTCTATCTTGCAAGTCTCCATTAAGTGGAAAAAATTAAAAAAACAATCATTTTTATTCAGTAGGATATCTTATGCAACTATATTAGATAGAAATAATTTAATTATAATTAAGCAGAATACTTCCTCATGGTTCGACGCTCTTCTCAATCACTTTATTACTTGATTGGCATTTATACTTACATATCTAATGGGCTTTTATTACTTTTATATCAAGATAAACCTAAGCATATTAAAAAGTGCATGCTAGCTCTATGTGTAGCAACTATTCGCTAGTCCCCAGATTAAATTTTTTGTGTCGTTGCTAGGGAAGTAACATAAATATTATAATTTTAAAATATATTATTGAACTAGTTGCATAGTTAGACCTAGTTATATCATGTATCTTTATTTTATTGTTCTTGTTTAAACTTTCAAAAAAAAAAGGAAAAAATTATTGAATAATTATTTTTCATTTTTACTTTTTTGTTTCATTGTTGTTAAATGCTTAGTAGATTTAGTAAGGAGATCTTATTTTTTAATTTTGAGATAGAAAAGACCCTATCAAAAAATTATATAAAAAAATATTTAGAGATGTCTGAATTAGTTTAAGATCATGACCAGCCTAGACCTCTTAGAGAGTATGCTAACGCTGTAGTAAAAGGAGTCTATTAGAGTATCAATATATTTAGTATTCAGGGTAATAACTTTGAATTAAAATTTTACATAATTCAAATGGTTCAAAATTATTAATTTGGGGGAACTCCTTTTGAGGGTCTCAACCTACACTTAGCTAGCTTTTTAGAAATCTATGTAATATTTAAGTATAATGGTGTCAACGATGATGCTAAAAGACTTAGATTGTTCCATGTTTTTCTAAGGGACAAAGCTAAGATGTGGTTGAATTCCTTTCCCCCAAGCTTTATAACCACTTAGATTAAGTTGGCACATAAAGTTCTGGCTATGCATTTCCCACTTTCAAGAACTGGCAAGATTAGGAATGATATTTCATCTTTTGCCCAATTTGAAGGGGTGCAAATTTATCAAAGTTAGGATAGATTTAAGAAAATGCTTAGGAAATGTCCTCATGATGCTTAACCTGATTGATTGGTTATTCATACTTTTTATAATGTGTAGGTAGGATCCCTTAGGTCGATCATACATGTAATAGTTGGAGAATCTTTAATATCTTTCTTGTGATAATTATCCTTATTAATTATGTTGTATCTCTTCTTATATGAATGAAATAAACACAAGTTTGCTTTTTATGTTATGAGTGTCTAGCTAAATCTCTGAGTTTTGGGCTAATGATGTAAAGACATTGCAAGTACTAATATAGACTCGTTTGCATTGAATTAGTTTACAGATGCTTTCAATATCTACCCTTCTTAATTTAATGCATACAATGGCTATATATATAGTTAATATCTTGTGGGATATATTGCCTCGACGGAGGAATATTGGAACAAATTGTTTGTATACCTAGACATAGGATGTTAAACTTTTTAGGTTCTATGGAGAAATTATAATTGTAGGAAGGCCATAAACCTTCATGTTCACACCTACAAGCTTGACAGAGATCTAGGGATATCTATGTTTTGATCCGCATCTAAAAATTAAGATTCTCAATAGAAAAACAATATTATTTTACATTCATTAGTTAAAAATATTTTATTTATATTGGTATCGTTTTATCTTGCAAGTCCTCATTAACTGGAAAAAACTCAAAAAGAATCATTTTTATTCAATAAGATATCTTGTACAACTATATTGGACAGTAGTAATTTAATTGTAATTAAGCATAACACTTCTTCGTGGGATTGACAGTCTTTTCTATCATTTTATTACTTGATCGACAATGTATCTAGTGGACTTTCATTATTTTATATCAAAGAAAACTTAAGCATATTAAAAATTGCATGTTAGCTCGGTTTGTAGCGACCATTAGCTAGCCCCCACATCACCCGACTATAGTTATTCTAACCTCAGTCGTCCATACAACCTCTATCACACATCGACTATAGTCCTCCTTGACCTTTGTCGCCCAACTACTATCCAATTGACCAAATAAACAATCTAATGTTCTCTTTAGAACTGTTCTTATGTCATTAGATTATTCCAACTCAAATAATGTAATATATATATATATATATATACACACACACACACACACACACTAAATTGAGCTATCACCTTCCCTCGAGGAAGGATATCATTTATAATCAACCACAAACACTCATAGAATCATTTAACTATGCTAGGCCCCATGGTTTTTCCCTTTTCAAGGATTTTACATAAAAATTCTAGGGTCACTTATGATCACTACACCCTTCTCTTTCATCTGTGTGTGTGCTAAATTTTCATATAAAGTTAGGATGCTAAACTCTATGTCTCTCTACCGCTGCAAATATTTTGGCATGCAACAATAATACATGATCTTCTTATTTTGAAAGAATTTACTTTATTATCAATACAATCAAATAATTCTTTCTCAACATATGTGATTAAGAACATTTGACTTTGTCCCCAATTTTGATCGTCGCATTAGGTACAAAGGGATTTAAAGTATTCAGTGATGCTTCACTAAAAGGATTGGCATGTTCTAATGTAGCATAGGAAAGTCATAGCATATACTTCTAAGAAGTAAAAATTGCATGAGAAAAATTATCCAGCATATGATTTAAATCTTACGATTGTTAAAGAAAAAAATGTATACTACAACTATATTCATTTTTAAGTAAATATTATCTAAATCTATATTTTTGTGCAGGAAAGAAAAAATAGGAATCATAATTAAAGTAGCGCCACAACACCACAAGTTAAATATAGCTCTACAAGATCTATAAATGCTCTATAAATGCTAAAAAAAGGCATGTATGGCCCCAAATTGGGCATAAACAATGGTGAACTAGTCCTCCTAGTCGCTGGTCACTATTGCCACCAACAATGCTGGCACACAATCTTGTAATATTTTTTTTAGATACTTTAATTATAAAAAATAAGTAAAAAAAGTATAAATTAAAAAAGGGATCCAAAAAATCAAATAAAATCCCATAATATTCTTCAAAAATTTTGAAACATTTCTCACTCCCTTCTTTTTCATCCTACAAAATGTTTAAATGGGGCCTAGGAGGGATAATGTATTTCTCTTTTCTTCATTTTTTCTTAAAGAACCTTAACCAAATAAAAAGCATATGTGGGAGCGTAAGCAGATTATAAGAAGCCTATCAATGTACTCTAATCCTCCAATGAAAATAAAGTTAATCGTCATTGTTTGAACATATGAAATATGAGAGAAAATTTAAGATGTTCATAATCCCTATAATAAAGACCTAGTCATTATTTAAAATAAGGGGTTATGGAAATGTGTTTGATGTTTAAAATCAATTCAACGAGGCTCTAGTATCCTCAAAAAGACTTTAATTTCAACCTTGAGCACTTAAACAATGTAGATTATTTGGCTTCTTAATTAAACTCAAGAAATTTCCAACTATACCACCAAATGCATGATTTTGGTCCATTTGGATTAAGAACAATGCATTTTTGTTATTTTTGGGTTTGTGTCATCTAGGTGGTTTATAAGTATGCTAAAAATTGAGTTTATATGGTCTTAAAATTGATTATGAAAGCTTCTCATTCGAACATTTGAATGCTTTGAGATCTCATTATTGTATTAAAATTATATTTTTGACCAATGATTTCTTTGTGATATATGAGCATCAAACATACTTAATGTTCCACTTCTTATTAAAAAAAAAAGATTCACACCATTTCTTATAAGAAAACAAAAACAACTAAAACTCTTTATATCACGTAACAATTATTAATTACTCATGTATTTCATAAAAGAAGTTATAGCTTGACCCAAACCAGATTTCCCAACATAGACATGCTTATTGACCCTTTGGAGATACTAAAGTAACCATGGAAAGACTATTCATGATAAATAGCAACTAAACATAAATCATTTTTTTCTAGTTAATGTCATACCAAAAGCTTCTTCCACATCTAATTCTTTTGGACTCCTACCTTCTGGAAGCTCCCAATTGAAGTAGAAGAGCAGTTGCGCAAGCCAAAGCTCCAAGCTTGCTAATGCAAACGACACCCCTGGACAAATCCTTGTTCCGCCACCAAAAGTAATATATTGAAAGTTTTCTAATCCAATATCTATTTTTGTTTCTTCAAATCTCTCTGGTCGAAAAATCTCAGGATCTTTCCAATATTTTGGAACTCTCATCATAGCCCATGCATTAATCACAACCCGACTTTCGACTGGTATTGTAAACCAGCTAATTCAACTGTCTCACGACATAATCTAGGCACCAGTAGAGGGGCAATGGGATGTAATCTCAGAGTTTCTTCGATAACTTGATTTAGGTATGGAAGCTTGCTTATGTCTCCCTCTTCTACTATTCTCTTTCCATTTAGGACTTTCCTTACCTCTAATTGAGCTTTTTGCATATCCTTTGGATGTCGAATGAGCTCTATCATAGCCCATATAATTGTAGCAGATGTGGTTTCAGATCCTGCAAGAAATAAATCCTACGAAAAAAAAATTAAAAATGAATAGTTAGCTAAATACAAAACTCAATTTTAAGCTATGTTCCCACCTTATAAAAACTGAGATAAAAATGTTATATTTTTAGTCATTTGTTTTTTTAGTTGGTGTGAATTTTATCATATTTACTCAAAGTTTTTTTGAGGTAATTATTATTAGTTGTTATTATAATAAAATAATGCTAAATAATTGATCACATTTGAATCATCACAATGTCATTTCTTATAAAAAATTGAAGATGACGCAAATTGGAAGAGTTAAGAAATTAATTGGAAGAGTTAAGAAATTAAAGAATAAGTAATGAGCATTGAATTAAGAGAACAAATAAAAAAAATAAGAAGTTTCATTTTTTTAGTTAACATTATTTTTAAATTTTCAATTTAATTATTTTTAATTAAATTTATTTGTTGGCTTAATATTGAATTCTAAATGAATAAAATAAATAATATATCCTTTTGAAAATCTTTTTAATTTACGGGTGTATTAAACATATCCTTTCTCAATTTTAGAGATTTAATCTTTGTTTGGGATAACTTTTTTTTATTGCTTTTTAAAACAGATTTCTAGTACAAAAACTTTTAGTTCAAAAATTTTTTATGCTAGAAAGCTGCTTTAGAAAGCATTAAGAAAGCCGTCCCAAACCAAAGCCTTAATGAGCATAATTTAGAACTTTCATCATGTAGGATATTATGATGTAAATTACATTTGAATATGCTTAAAACATATTGGATTTGCTTAGAGATTAATACCTATATATAGGAAGAATATATATTGCACTAATCCCAAAATAAATCAAATAACTTTAAGGCATATCTGAATATATAATTTCTATCATAATATTCCAAGACATTATTTTTCATTGAAGCACTTACTAATATGACAGCTTTGACATTTTCCGTCATCAGAGATAAATCCATCTCTCCATTTCTCTTAATTCTCAAAAGAACATCAACCAAATCTTCATTCATATCTTCTCTATCCAACTTCTTCTCCTCATGCTCCTCAATTATCTCATTCAAAACACCATCCATTTCCTTGTGAATTTGCTCCATCCCATGCCTCAATCCACTTATCTCACCAACAAAACTTTACGAAGAAAACATATCAACCAAATTGAATCCCGAAAGATACTCCAACGTCTTCTTCATTGCCAACAAAAACCTCTTTTGTTGTGCACTTCCTTTTCCAAATGCAGCCCTCGCAATTGTTACATTTGATAGCGATAAAAGCATCTCTGACAAATTCATAGGTGATCTCTTTGCAATCATAATCTTCTCCACAAGATTATTTCCTTCTTCTTCTCTTATAAACTTAAAAGACATAACTCGCTTTAAGCTAAACAATTCAATAGTACAAATTTTACGTAGTTTTGACCATGTTTTGCCATAAGGTGCCAGGCTAATGTCAGTGTTGTTGTAAAAGATTATCTTGCCTGCCATTAACTTAGGCCTTGAAGCAAATTTGAGGTCATGAGTTTTGAAAATATCGCGAACAAATTCTGTGGATGTGATGACAATAAGATTGATCTCACCGAGCTTGAGGTGGAGGAGAGGGCCGTAGGTTTTGGCAAGGTTTTGAAGCCTGCGGTGTGGGTGCTCGCCTAATAGTTGGTGCAAGTTTCCAATGATGGGGAGATTCCATGGACCTGGAGGGATTTTACTAGGATTGGAGGTTTTGTTAAGTGTGAGCTTTTTTATGAGGAGAATTAGGATGATAGTGCAGAGGATGGAAGGAAGAAGGATGGAGAGAAGTGGTGATTCCATGGCTCAAATGTTATTGGATGGATTGATTGTTTGTAGGGTGGCCTTTTTATACTTCTTATTTTACTTATTTTTGTATATATATATATATATATATATATATATATATATATATATATATATATATATATATATATATATATATATATATATGGTTATGGCGGACCACAAAATTTACTTTCTATGAAGTTAGATGTCAACCTTGATAGAGACACGAGTTTCTAATAATCTGAACTTAATAACTAAGTTGTGATCACTAATGAATTAGAGATGAATTAATTAATAAGTTAATTGCTGCTAAACAAAGAAAGTTTTTTTTTTATTTTTCTATACAATCTAAGCTTTTTTGACTAAATCATTGAAAAAATTCTTTCATAAAACAAAACTATATTTATATTGTGCAGCCGGCCATAGAAAAGATCACTATATATAAAGAATAATTCTAAGTAAAAGATAAAAGTTAACTCAACCCAAGATATTGATCCTCCATAAAATCTGTACAATGACTAATAAAATAAATAAATCAATATCGTTATGTCATAAACTAATTATGATGAGAAATTTAAGTGAATTCTATCAATATTTTATTTATTTTAATTTAAGTGTTATATCTTTATTATATATGAATATATTTTATTTAGTAAATATATGCTATTTAAGACGCCATTTGGGAGACTATTTTATTTTATTTTTATTATCATGACGCTAAATTGAATTTTGTGCCATCCAATTGTCCTTTGGACTCCACAAACTTGCGTGCCTAACAAACTAGTTTATTGGGATGGATAGAAAAAAATTATGTTATTGAATCCTCACCGAAAAATAATAATGATGGGCTATAAGACCATTAAAAATACTTTAAAATGAGTTAAACATATAAATTATTTATATATTGCATTCCTATGATACATCACCAAAAATGACCGTAATCAGGAACAAATCTTGAGGTATATTTGAAGTAGAAACTTTCAAAATTAAATTTGGGACCATCCGAACTCCAATTTAGCAAACATATAGTCAAACTAGATGTCTCGGCATGACGAGCCCAACGACACCAAAATTATTCCAATATGAGCCTAATGTGCCCATATCAAAGATTTGAAGCATAGCTAAAAAATTCATAGCACTAATTGAAAAATCAAATGATTTCTAAATATGATGTGCTTATAATCGAATCAAGCATCTCAATGAGGTGAATCCCACAAAACCTAACTCATTATTCCAACCTCATTTAGGTGTATAAATGATCTATGATTGAGGGAATTAATATAGGTCATTCGATGGAGTGCTCTTGAATTTCATTATATTTATAGGACATGTTACTCTCAAAAAATATAGACAGCCCCCCACCTTCACATAAAGGAAGAGAGGGCTTAGACCTTAGCCGAGAGATCCAAGATAGCTCTAAAGCTTAAAGAATCCTAAAGGTCCACCTGAGCACCATCACGGACAGATCCATGCCGCCCAGCCACTGTCACTAAACCTCTGTTGGACCATCATTACCAAGTCTCCGCTCGGCCCCTGGTATTTAACCTCTATCTGACCACCACCATCGAATATTTATTTATCAACCATTGCTTCCAAGCCATCGCCTGACTATCAGCACCAAGCATCAATTGCCTGACTACTGCCCCCTCGACCATTGCAGCCCAACAACTACCCCTCTAACCACTATCACCCAACTACCATCCCTTCGATCTTCATCACCTAACTACGGTCCCTCAAACCTTCATAGCCTAACTGTGATCTTTTTGATCATCGTCACCCGACTATGATCCCTCAGAGTACCATCATCTCACTAAAGCCCCTCTGAACATCGTTGCCTGACTACGATCCCTTAGGCTTCAATTATCTAACTACGGTTGTATTAACAAAAAATTTATTGTAATTAATTAATTAAAAATATGAAATGTTGAACTGTAACATTGCGACACTATGCTAGAGAGTGTAGCTGTGCTTTATTTTATGTTTTGTGCACCTTTAACTCCTTAGAACATATTATCTTTTTTTTAATGTTTGTAGAGTGCATTTTATAACTTGAATACATAAACTATTATGGAGATAACAACTAGAAAATCAAAACTAGATACTAATCCTCTATTAACAAAAGAAAAAAGAGAGGATAAACTAATGAAAGGGAATATACAATTAGATAAAGCATGGCACTAATAATGGCCACTAACAAAAGTAAGAAATAACCTTTATCTCCTTCCAACATATTCTTTATATATATAAGAAGAGGGGAGATAAAGAGATGAAAGAGAAGTTGTTTTAGGGCTTTTTCATATGTTGCTTCTATTACAAAAAGTATTTTGATCGTTGAAACTAACCTTTGGTCTACATTTATTTTCATGGATTTCAATTTCAATGATTTTATCTCTCCAAAATCTACTAACAATATATTATTTTTTAATTTAGCAAGTTTTTGCAATATAACTTATTATATGTTATATATATAATTAAGTTGAACATTTTGATTTGATCATACTGCATTTTTAGTAGTTAAATTTATAGATATGAATTTCTATAAGAAGTGAATAGTGATTTGACATGCATAAAATGATAAAAAGCAGATTTTACTGATTTATATGTCACAAGATTTAACTAGGGTTTTAACAAGATAGTGGAGTTCAATTATTGAAATGTGGATCCAAAAGGTGATCTGATATGAAACATCAAAGAATGAATAGATAGAGAATGATACTGAAATGTAACACTATAAGAATAAGATATACTAGATACAAGCTATATAAGATATAATTTATACAAGATGCATGGTACAAGACCTGCAACACATGATATATAATATGATTGATTGGTGATGAGATTGATTGATTGATGAAATTGAGTGATCGATGAGATTGATTTACTAATGAGATTGATTGAGTGATTAAATGATATAAGAAATATGGTTGATATGCAGTAAGAATGATATGGCACTAATACGAATACATAATGTATGACTAAAGACCCGTGATATATGATACATATGATAAGATTGATTCACTTGATATAGAAATTATAAGAATTTATATGATAGAATATTATTTGTGTGGCTATGATTTCTTATATGTTGTTTCTATTTCATGCATTGATTTTAGTTGTAGATTTTGGTGACTTGTTGGGCTTTTGTGCTCATTATCTAATTTTTCTCATGCTTTCAGGTAAGGGTAAGAAACCAATTATATGTGATTAATCTGGGCGACAAGTTCAATTTTTCAATCAATTTTTATTAGTCATTCATATTATATTCTTGATGTATTTTATTGATTGGTTTTTTTTTTGTTAAATATAATTGCTATTGTATATGTTATTTTTGCTTTGGGATCTATGAATTGATGTTTAAAGCATAATAACATATTTATGTTTTCCTATTTAAGGGTGAAGATGAGAGATGGTAGATAGGATTAAAATATGAGAAATTCTAGGAAAGATGAATGTAGAGATTACTTGAGCAGAGTTTCTTGTTGTCTTCAATGACAGTTTGTGATCCCATCAAAATGAATTTTTGGGCAACTATGTCATAATTTACTCTCACTACAAACAAAAATTACTACAATATTATTAAGATACTTTTAATTAAATATGGTAAAAAAATCTATTACGTCAAATTTATTTGGTGCTAACTACAATCATGCGATCTTCTTACTCCCTCTCTCTTTAACGATCGATTAAAATATCATGCGGCATTCACAAGATAGGTAAAGTTGTTGCAATTTCTTCCTCCATATCAAACATATAGGGGCCTTTACGACTTCATCCTCCTGACTGAACGATGTTTCTTCCTCCACTAGATGGCTAGCTAGGTCTATCGCTTTTATGGAAAGAATTTATTGGCTTCATTGACTTTTCATATCTAATTTTAACATTAATTAGGAGATCTAATTAAACCAATAATTGGGAGATCTTATCATGGCGTTGTTGATTATGTTTTCCTTATTATTTTTTTATTCAAATCTATATAATGAGATTTGAGGGTTGCTATAATTAGAGCATGAGTGTAATTATAACCATGTTTCTCCACAATAATGAAATCATCCTCTCCTTCTGGACATAGGAAATTCTTCATTGAATCACATAAATCACATCATGTTCATTAACTTTGGTTGTGTGATTTTTTAATTTTATGTTGTTTATTTCCACAAAAATTGGCATCAGAGATGGATTTCGGTGCTATTTTTGATGAAATTTTGAAATCTTTATTTCTTCTTGGCAAAGGAACCGTATAGAAGGAAGCGGATGTACTAAGTTGGATTGAGAAGAGTGGAGAAGCAAGCTGCAACACGGAGGCACGCAGGCGTACATGCAAGGGCGAGCAGCACTCAATTGGAGCATGTACGTAGTATACGTGAGGGCTATTTTATTACATCTCAAGCCTTGGCCTATGAATACTCTAAATTAAAGATGCTATTTTATTTTCTTCTTAGTTTGGTGCATAGTGGGATTAATAGGTTCTTCTAATCCAAGGGAGATAGATTCAATGGGCTATTCAACACACTCATAAATCATGCAATCACCCGGTTAGTATAAAGGAAAATTTGGAGAGGAGATATCATACATGAAGTATATAGAGAAGGAAAAAAAAAGGACGTCATCAATGTGATGTAGACATGTATAATTTATTATCTCCCAAGAATGAATAGCTTATCCAATGATAAAGTATGCAATGATATACTCTTGTCGCCAGCCTTTGATCTTAGATCTACAAAGGACAAAATATACTCTCAGTATTAATACTCTCGACCTAGCTAATGCAAGATAGCATGGGGACTTATAACTTAAATCCCACCAAGGATCTAAGAAGCCCCGACTTGGATTTACCACCATACTCGGAAAGGGGTGCTAGTTAAAACTCCACCTAATATCTCATATCCATACAGTCCGATCTTATACAAATATAAGAGTGGTGGGGACGTATAGAAGAGGAATGGGCCTCACGCCCAACCATGAATGACACTATACTAATACAATGGTGAATTATCCCTCTTTGTAATCAAATAAAATCTACATTCTTGACTTAGGCTATTATGCATGAAGGGCAGGGATAATCAGAACTAGTTGATAGCCACTATAAAGTGGACTGAGTTTGAAATATTAATTATACTTTAAGAGATTGACCCAAAAGTGGACATGTATTTTTTTGGAAAGATTGATTGATTCTAAGCCCTATACTTATTTTATCTAGAATAGGTAAATTTAACATTTTAAAAAAAAATTACATTCTAAGAGCCTAACATATAGACTCCGTTAGAGCCACCCCCAACCAAAATAATGAATGAAACCTATGGAAATAATCTAGTTTTAATGCATAATCAATGTAAACACTTAAGTCATCCCAAATTATATAATAAAGGAAAGGCCAACAATGCAACTAGGTTCTGCAATACACAACAGGAAAAGAGAAAAATGATAGTTGAGCTCTACCATAACTACAACTCAACCTAAAACTATTCAAAAATGAAATGGCATATGGAGTCTTCATCAATCATCACATGTTTGGTCCCCTACCTTCTGAAATACCCACATACCTACATGGCTTTCATATCTAAAATTACATATGAAAAAATGTACACGCGATCCCTACAAAGAAGATGTAAGCACAATTATAATAAAATAAACATATATATATATATATATATATATATAAACCTAGTTCTTAGGATGACATTCCCAAGGGCTTAACAATCCTAGGAGTACCTGTTGGAGTGATCATTGCATGGGCATGGGCATATATTTCAAAATCTATTTGCATTGAGATAATATGGATTAATATATATCTCTTTTTTTGTCAAAAAGTTCTTTTTAATAATGAAAATTAAAAATATCATATAGTTCGAATAATCAAGACTCAATTTGAGCTTTCCAAATTCATAAAATAAATATTCTACTTTCCAAATATTTAAAATTTTATTAAATTTATTTAATTTTTTTTTATAATTTTCACCCCCTTAGATGATAATTATTAAAAAAATATTTATTAATTATGAAAATTACTTAAAATTTTATGAATGTATTTTAACTTTAAATTACTGACTTTGATAGGCCTAATGATTTTAGCTTTTAAATACTTTAACATTAAAAAATATTTAATTTAAATTTTCAATTTACAAATATCAAGCCCAAATTTCAAAATATTCAAAATCAGGTATTTACTGCATTCAATCTTTTTATATTTATTATTAAGTACGCTCCTTTTGCTTTATTAATTAATGATAAACTCCTTTTAACAGTTTCTCCTTCTATGCAAGAAACTCCTTTGTTATTTTTTTTGGGATATTTTTCTTACTATTTTCTAAATCAGCTTACTAATACAAAAAATTCTTGTATTAGAAAGTTGTTTTAGAAAATAGTTACGTAGAGACTTCAAATGACATAACCCTCTAAATCAATCTGAGCCTATGAATCTTATTCTGAATTATGATTTTCATTTGATGTCCTTTGGATACCAAGGTTTTTCTTCAAGCTCTTTCATATCCTATTCTTGCAAGGAAATTTTGTTTATTTACTTTTAATGGAAGCTATAATAATTTTTTGTTTGTCCTAAGTGGTAGAATTAGGGGTGTCATTAAAAGGCCTAACCCAAACCCTACCCAAACAATTTAGTTTTGGATTGAATCATTTAGGAAACGAGTCGGGTTTTCCAACCTATTTATTTTGGGTTCGGATTAACCTGTGAACCTGCTTTTGACCTGAAATGACCCATTTAATATCTTTTTTTTAATTACACTATTTTTCTTATTTGTATAATCTTCTTATTTTTATCAGATATGTAAACTTTAGTTAATAATTTATAATCTTTTTATAAATATAGGTCAACAAGTCAAATTCAGATCATTTGGGTTGCTAGCGGGTTAGGTTCGATTTGATCTTTTTGACCTATTTATTAGGTGGGATGGTTTAGTTTAACTGAATTCAGGTTGAGTCAATTTTGGGTCGGGATCAAATTTTACCCGTCAACCTATTTTGACACCCCAAAGGTAGAATATGACTTAATTTGAATTCTAAGAAACTACATTTTATCCCATCCTTTATTCATTAGCAATTTATTTATGGAATTGTCAAAATGAATAACAAAGTGGAATTTCAATGTATTGTGATTTATTAGATCATGGTGCTATTTTGTAGATACCACCTATAAGAAACATTGAAGACCCTCCTCTTCTACTACCAATTAGACTTGGATTTTACTTTGAGATTTTGACTCCATTAGAGATTTTAACTCCTTTGAATTTAGTGATATTAGTAACTCTCAATTTATTATAGTTGCTCATCATTTCCTTAACTACTAAAATGGAAACCTTAATCAAACACTAATATTGCTATTATTCCTAATAATGTGAATGAAGTTTCTAATTTTAAGTCCATTTAACTTATAACACTTTCCTCAAGCTCAATTCAAAGCTTTTTGCCAATAATCTTCAAGTTGCCTTCTCAATTTGCCTTAGGAAAAATTGGTAGATACAAGGACTTTAGGAAATGTTTCTGTAAGAAGAAATTTTATCCCAAAGTAAATATCAAGAAGGCTTTTGATTGTGTTAACCACACCTCCCTCTAACATTTAACATATATGTGATTTTCTATTTTTTTTTAGCATATTTTGGCTTGAATCAATGATGTGCCTTTATCTGTTATTAATAATGGAGAGTTATCTGGTTATTTTGATTCATCAAATGGGCTAAAATAAGGAAGTTCTTTTCATTGTTTCTTCTTACTATTGCTATGTACAAGTTATCCAGTATCATGGAGGAATGTTGAATTACAAATTCTTTCAATTCTATTCGCATTACAAATTCTTTCAATTCTTCAAAAATTCAAAGTGATTATGGGTCATCATGTTAAGTTGGGTAAATTTGATATCTTTTTCTTAAACTCTAATTTAAATGTCATTACTAATCATTTGAATTATTAAATAGAATATTATTCTTATGAAGTTTCTTAGCACTCATTTATTAATGGAGAGTAATGAAGTTACTATGATTTTTGTAATAGGCAAAGATAATGATGTCCCATTCACCATATCTTCTTTCTATGGCTATGGAGTTATCCAATAAAGTGGAATGTCACAATACCAATTCTTTCAATTCCAGCCACACAAATAAAGTGGCTATAAATCATTTAATCTTTACAAATGACTTATTTGTTTTTTCATATCAAGCATTTATAATGGGAGAGTTATGTAATTAATTTAGTTCTTCTAATGGACTACGACATGGATGCGCATTTCATCATATTTTTTTCCTGTGGCTACAAAGTTATCTATTTAAGAGGTATGTTACATTACCAATTCTTTCAATTCAATCAACATAAATATATTGGTTATCATTCATTTAATCTTTACAAATGACTTGTTTTTTTTTTATTGCCAAATTAGATTTATATTATTTGTATGCTTACTCCTCTTCAAGAATTCAAAGTGATTACGGGTCATCATTTTAAGTTGGGTAAATTTTATATCTTCTTCTTAAACTCTAATTCAAATGTCATTACTACTAATTTGAATTATTAAATAGAATCTTATTCTTATGATGTATCTATTGCGACTCGAGCTCACGAGTTTATATTTTTTATGATAACAAACATTGTGGCTTACATCATTATGTCTCCTAGTATTTGCAATGTATATTTGTTTGTGTGTTTACTAACATTTCAGGAACACGATGCACCATCCAATGAAGATTCAAGGCTCAGGATTTGGTAGAATAGGTTATGTTGTAAAGATTTTTGTAATATTCACTGATTTATTTTTTATTTCTTGAGTTAAGTCCTGTAAAGGTGTATGCTAGGTTGGTGTCTACGCACACACACACTCAGGGAGAGTGAGATTGAGTCAAAAGCCGAAGTTTAAATTTTGAACTAACCATACTATACAATTTATATCATACTGTACGATTAGCTCATTAAACTAATCGTACTAGATGATTTAGATCATTTAGGATGATCAGTTATGATCATAAAAAATAGCCATCAATCATAATTTAGGCAAGATTTTAAGATTAAAATTTTGTTCGAATCATCTAGGATGTTATATGTCATACTAGATGATCTATAAAAATTATGCCCAAATCAATCCTGTGATTAGTCAATCAAATCTGCTTAATTTTGATATTCTGATCGTATTAAATGAATTGTATCATACTATACAATCAATAAAGTTGATATTTGGTCATCCCAGGATTCACCTTGGATGAACTACAGGTTGATTGAACAAATCATACTAGACGATCCTACGATCGTATAGTATGATCTTAGATGGTTAAATTGAGTTTTTAGGGTTTTTTGAAGCCCACTATTTAAGCTTTGTCCATAGACTTTGTATGTGTCTTTTGCATGCATTGAGTCATTTTTCTTCTGGATAAAACTTGAAGAGAGATCCTTAAAAGGGAGAGAGGAAAGGGTGGAGTTTGAGAGGGAGAAGATCTTTGGAGGGGGTTTCAAGGGAGTGTAAAGGGGGTTTCACATAGTTGCTCCAGTAAGCTTGCACCTTAGTACCATTATCGTCAAGGTTTATCTTAAGGAAAGTTTTGGGAAGAAGAAGATCTCTTTGGTGTTAAAGAACTAGCTACTCCCCTGTATTATGGAAGGTGAAAGGGATTCAAGGTTCTCTGCCCGTGAAAGGATTATGGTCATCTACACAATAAGATAGTGGAAGAGATTTTATAAAGGCTTCTCCACCTAGTAGTGGGGGCTAAAGGAGAGTCACTAAAGATTTAGTGCAATACCTAGAAAGGAGGGTTCCATGGCGTGGATGTAGGTCAGGTTGGACTGAACCACTATAAATTCTGGTGTGTTCATTCCTTTTATTATTTCTATATTTTAATTTATGCACTTTTATTTTTACTACAATTAACTACTTGGGTGAAATCTCTGATCTTTTTTATTGCTGAATTCATTTGCTTGTGCATCAAGTTATAAAAAGATTTTTCTTTTCATTAAAGAATTTTTAAATATCCAATTCAAACCACCCCCCCCCCCCCCCCCCCCCCCCTCTTGGCTAGCCTTGGGACTAGTTCTTTAGGTTTTAACAACCTTCACAAACTTTCAAGTGGTATCAAAGTGGGATTTATAAATTAAGTTTTTGAAAACTTTTGAATTTAATCAATAGTTAATTTTAGAAATCATAATATTATGGAAGCATATTCAATCACCCGATTAAATTTATTTAAAAATATTTTTTTAATTTTTAGAAAATTTATATATCTACTTTCTTGCAATCTATTGATTATCAAATGTGGCATATAATTCAAATTGGTTTTTCTGTACCATCACGTGTTATAGAAGGAATCAAAATTAATATTCCTTTTTCTAAATAGAGTAGAATAGAACAAATCATTTCTCAATTGAATGTTAAATGCTTGAATTATTTTTTCAGTGCTTTGAATTCTAAAGACTACATGAGAATCACTACATATACTACTGGCAAGAAAATTTGGGATAAATTATGCATTACATAGGAAGGTACTAGTGAAAGCAAGCAATCAAAATTGAACATTTTAATGCATGATTATGCACTGTTTTGCATGAAATCTTATGAGACTATCCTAGACATATATATTAGGTTTACTCAAATTGTAACATCATTACATGCTTTAGGTAAAAACATTTTAAACTTTGAAAAGGTCAATAAAATTCTACGTTGTCTACTTGATAAGTTTGATGCCAAAGTTATTGCTATTTGTGAATCAAAAAATTTGAATAAATATTCTATTAATAATCTGATTAGCTCACTCATTGCCTACGAGTAAAGTTTGGGCCAAAAGCTATTGGATGGAGGTGAAACTATAGTGCTAAAAGCTGAAGACATGGATAAAAGTGGCTTAGTAGATGATGAAAGTGAAGAGTTAGCATCAATAACAAGTAAATTGGAAAGTCTACTAAAGCACAAGCATAAGCACCAATAAAAGTGAAACAAAGGTAAAAATGATAAGAATGTTAAGATTTCCTCTGACATTATTTTTTTTGGATGTAGGAAATTCGAACATATAAAAAATGAGTGCCATAATTTAAAAACTCTTCTTGCAAAGAAAAAGGGTAAAAATAAGTCAATTGTAATAAGGGCAAATGATAAAAAGCAAAAAATCTCCTGGGCAGATCTTGCTTCTGAATCATCAGATCAAGAGTAAGATAATGATGTATAAAGTTTTGTTTGAGTGTTTATTTGTTTTTTTTATTGATGTGTGCATGCATGTGTTCATGAATGTGTTTATTTTATGTGCTTTTCTTTATATTTTTATTTTGAAAATATATATATATATGCTTTTGATCTTTTATTTTATTTTTCATGTATTTTTGTGTAGTTTCTTTGGTCAGCACACATAAATCACATTTGTTTTCATATTCGCATAAGAGAATCAAATCATTTTTCACATTTTTTTTATATAAAATAAAAATTTAACTCATTTTAATTTAAAATTTTATGTAAGTGATGGTTGACTTCTCTAAACTTTCATCTCACTTCTTTAATGAAACTATTTCTCTTTTGAATCAAAATCTATTTTAAATGAAAAATTGGACTTGGAAATCAAACATTTTTCATCTTCCTATATTTTTTCTATCATATAAGGATCTTTTGTAATTTGATGAATTAACTTCATAATTTTCTTAATCAAGCTACTCATTTTTGTCACTAGATCGGGTTTGCTTTAGTCTTTAAAAATGTAGAAAGAAAGCATATTTGCAAAAAGAAAAGAGGCACAAAATGGGCCCAAAGCTGAAAAGATGCGCAATGACGTGAAAATGGAAAAATGCACAAAGTGTATCGAAAATCAAAAGATGCGCAATGTGCGCCAAAAACTAATAAACATACACAAAATGAGCCCATAATGATTTAGCTTAGCTTTCTTGTATTTCTTAAATCTTAAGAAAACCCTTATGTCTATTGATACTTTTGATACTTGAGTTTAAAAATTATGATTCCTGACTCACCATTTTTGCATTGATATTCTATTAGATATATTTAATGTAAGGAGATTGAAAATAATTAAATTTCCTTTTTTAATTTTTCTCCTTGAATTAGATTTCTATTTAAAAAAGAATTTAGCCTGTAAGGAGCTTGAGCTGGAGTAACAAAGGTGAGGTCAATTCATTTCTTACTAAGTTTTTGAATACAATCAAGAGGTAACTTTCTCATTATGAGAAAATTTGTTAAAATTAATTAATTCTTCTTATACATCACCACCACCTCCACCTGATTAGGGTCCGTATGATCTTTTTTTTATTATGATTGTTCCATTTCTTATTTTTTATGTGTTTCTCTTCTTTTTTATAATGTTAAAGGGGGAGAATGTATTTGGCTAGTTGTATTTGTGTTTAGGTCTTATATTTGCATTAGTTATTTAGTTTCTAAAAGTTTTTTTTATTTTTATTTAAAAAAAAAGAGAAAAGAAAAAGAAACTTTTTGGTTTCCCTTATTTTGAATATAATTATCTTAGTGTGGGGGAGATTAAAAGAAAATCATTTTAATTTATAAATCCAACCAGTAATGTTTGTTGTTATAAAAAAGGAGGAGATTATTATGACTAGAGCTCACGTGTTTATATTTTTTATGATAACAAACATTATGGCATACATCATTATGTCTCCAAGTATTTGCAATATATATTTGTTTGTGTATACTAATATTTCAGGAATACTATGCACCATCTAATGAAGATTCAAGCCTCAAGATTGGGTAGAATAGGTTATATTGTAAAGATTTTTGTAATATTCATTGATATATTTTTAATTTTTTGAGTCAAATCTTGTAAGGGTGTATGCTATCTTGGTGACAATGCACACACACACTCATAGGGAGTGAGATTGAGTCAAAACCAAATGTTCAAATCTTGAACAAACCATACTGTACGATATATATCATACTGTATGATCAGTTTATTGAACTAATCATACTGGACGATTTAGA
Source organism: Dendrobium chrysotoxum (assembly GCA_019925795.1). Classification (NCBI taxonomy): domain Eukaryota; kingdom Viridiplantae; phylum Streptophyta; class Magnoliopsida; order Asparagales; family Orchidaceae; genus Dendrobium; species Dendrobium chrysotoxum. The sequence continues at coordinate 45,889,042 of CM034303.1, forward strand.
TCATCTAGGATGATTAATTAGGATGATGCCAAATAGCCGCCAATCATAATTTAGGAAAGATTTTAATATTGAAATTTTGTTCTAATTATCCATAATGATATACATCATACTAGACGATCTATAAAAATCATTCCCAAATTAATCTTGGGATTAGTCAATCAAATATGTTTAATTTTGATATTCTGACCATATTATATGAATTGTATTATACTGTACGATCAACGGAGATGATATTAGGTCATCCCAGGATTCATCTTACACGAAATACAGACTGATTGAACTAATCATACTAGATGATTCTGTGATCGTACAGTATGATCTTCGACAATTGAATTAAGTTTTTAGGATTTTTTGAAGCCCTCCATTTAAGATTTCACTAAAGACTTTGTATGTGTCTTTGGCATGCATTGAGTCATTTTCCTTCTGGAGAAAACTTGAAGAGAGAGCCTTGAAAGGGAGAGAGGAAAGGGTGGAGTTTGAGAGGGAGAAGATCCTTAGAGTGGGTTTCAAGGAAGTGTGGAGGGAGTTTCATACGATTGCTCCGGCAAGCTTGCACCATAGTACCATCATTATCAAGGTTTATCTTGAGGGAAGTTTTGGGAAGAAGAAGATCTCTTTGGTGTCAAAGGACCCGGTGTCTCCGCCGCACCAGGGAAGGTGAAAGGGATTCGGGGTTCTCTGCCTGTGAAAGTATTATAGTCCTCTGCCGCACCAAGTTGGTGGAAGAGATTTTGTAAGGGCTTCTCTTCCTAGCTGTCGAGGCTAAAGAAGAGTCACTAAAGATTTAGTGCAATACCTGGAATAGAGGGTTTTGGGGAGTGGACGTAGGTCAGGTTGGACTGAACCACTATACATTCTGGTGTGTTCTTTCCTTTTATTATTTTTGCATTTTAATTTTTGCACTTTTATTTTTACTGCGATTAACTGAGTAAGTGATATCTTTGATTTATCTTTTTATTGTTGAATTAATTTACTTCTGCATCAGATTATTAAATGATTTTTCTTTCGTTAAAGAATTTTTAAATATCCAATTCACCCCCCTCTTGGTTAGCCTCGGGACTAGTTCTTTAGGGTTTAACAACCCTCATGAACTTTCAGTATCTTATCAATGATTTATTAATGGAGAGTTATGTTGTTACCTTGATTCTTTAAATGTGCGAAGATAAGTATGCCCCCTTCATATCTTCTTTCGATTGCTATGGAGTTATCTATTAATGAGGAAAGTCGCATTACCAATTCTTTCAATTCTATCAACAAAAATAAAGTGGCCATTAATCATCTAATCTTTATAAATGACTTGTTTTATTTTATTGTTAAATCGGGTTTATATTATTTGTATGCTTACTCTTCAGAAAATTAAAGTGATTATGGGTCCTTATATTAAGTTGGGTAAATTTGATATCTTCTTCTAAAACTCTAATTCAAATGTCATTAATTCTCATTTGAATTATTAAATAGAATCTTATTCTTATGAAGTTGCTTGATTCTTCTAATGGGAAAAGATAAGGATGTCCGTTTCACCATATCTTCTTTCTGTGGCTATGGAGTTATCTAGTAAAGCGAAATGTTGTATTTCCATTTCTTTCAATTCTATCTGCATTAATAAAGTGACTATCAATCATTTAATCTTACAAATGATTTTTTTTTAATATTAAATCATGTTTATATTAATTTTATTCTTACTCCTCAACATTTTAAAGGGATTAGGGTCATCATGTTAAGTTGGGTAAATTTGATATCTTCTTCTTAAACTCTAATTCAAATGTCATTACTACTCATTTGAATTATTAAATAGAATCTCATTCCTATGAAGTTGCTTATCACTCATTTATTAATGAAGAGTTATGTAGTTACTTTCAATCTTTTAATGGGCTAAGATACGATTGTCCATTTTACCATATCTTCTTTCTATGACGATGGAGTTATCTAATAAAGCGGAATGTTACATTACCAATTCTACCAATTCTATCTGCATAAATAAAATGACTATTAATTATTTAATCTTACAAATGACTTGCTTTATTAATATTAAATTAGTTTTATCTTATTTATATGCTTGCTCCCCTTAAAAAATTATATGTGATTACAACTCATTTGAATTATTATATTTTTATCTTCTTTTTAAATTTTTATCTTCTTCTTAAACTCTAATTCAAATGTCATTACTACTCTAATTCAAATGAAGTTTTTAATCAATCATTTATTTTGATTCTATTTTTATTGGGAGGTATTGGAATGTGTTGTATTGGTCTTTGGTCCGAGATTTATCTTCCCAGTTTGAACGATTACAAGTTGTTGGAGTTTTATAATCCTTTAGCTGATATAATGTTCACAAGTACTTATTTTTTGAAGATAAGAATTCCTAACACTTTCACTTTTACAAGTATGTGTTTTGTATTTGTATACTAATTTACATGAGCTTCACTATGTTATTATTATAAAATTTTTCATATTTATCCACTATGTTTATTATTATAGCACAAGTAAGTTTAATATTTTTAAGTGAAAAGTGGAATGGGTATGTTGATTTTTTTAGTTTGTGATCTTACACATTAAGTATTGTAGCGTCCTAGAATATTCATGGCGATGGAGATATATAAATTTGTACGAAGATCTAGTACAGCGATAGAAAAAAGAGTAGAGTGCAACATTCATAAGAGACACCAAAAACTTGATGCGAAAAACTCTAAAATTTAAAAAACCACGGGCCTAGCCTAGCTTTAACGAATCCACTAGCATTTGTAGTTGATTACAAATGAGACCCTTCCTTCGAAGTAGGCCTTGGCTCAATGTATATATTGTATAGAACACAATGCATGGTTGGAGAATAACATAACAGCCACTCTTGAGAGAGTATTGCCATATTTTTTGGGTTAGTAGGACTATAGTCGATAGGCGATGGTGGTTAGATGGACCATGGTAGACGGGTGATGGTAGTCGAAAGGACTGTAGTCGGATAGCGATGGTGGTTAGAAGGACCGTAGTAAAGGGGCGACAATATTTTGGAGAAGATCTTGTATTAGTAGCTTCTGGGAAGATTTCGGTGATAATCAGAAAACGGGCGGAAATCCAGCCGCGATCGGTGGTCAGGAAGAATTCCGACGGTGGTAGCGTTGAATGAAGAGTGAAAGAGAGCTCTCAAGCCTTTCTTCTCCTCTCTCAAGTGAAGAATCAGAGGCTATTTATATATTTTTTTTGGAAGTTACTTGGCTATTAAATATGGAGAAAATCAAGGGCATCTTGGGAGAGTTCCATCGGATGACTCGTAGTGATCCACTTGATCATGGAGCATTTATTAAACATTTGAATGTCTTAATGATGTCAGAATTTGACAATCTTATGCTTGTTGGATTCATCCCGTCAAGCCACTCGATTCGAATATAAGCATATCACATTTGGATATCATTTGATCATACAATTAATGCTTTGAAGTTTTCAAATGTGCTTTGAGCCCTTGATTTGGACCCATTTGGGCTCAAATTGAAGCATTTTGGTGTCGTTGGGTTCGTCTCTACGAGGTGTTCAGTTTGACCATAAGTTTGCTAAAGTTGGAGTTTGGATGATTGTGAATTTAATTTTTGAAGCCTATGACCCATATTTGCATCAAGATTTGTGCCCAATCAAGATGAATTTTTGGTGACATATCAAGTATGATTAAATTTTTTTTAATCATTAGTTCTCTCTCTACTCTTAAGTATAATTAAAAATTTTAATATTTATATCACACCTACTAATTTTTCTCCTAATGCCCTGCTTTGGCTGGCCTTTTCCTGTTTTTGGTTCATGAACACAACATCATATTATTCATGTGAGATCAATTATTGAGTTATTCTTCACGTGGACAGGTAAGGTTTTTTATTTTATTTTATTTATTTTTTTTTGTGGAGTGTTTAGGCGAATCAAGCATGGATTCTGTGGGAAGGAAAGAGCAGCTTCACTTTTGAAATTTTATCCACTTCTAATTCTATGAGAGTATAGATGTTTGAGTATATTTGAATTTCATTCCTCGATTAGAGAAAAAAGAGGATCATATTTTCCCCTGAATTTTGATTTATTTGTTTGTTAATTTTGCATTTTTAATTATATTATTTATTTAAAATGGATGATCATTCTTTTAGCATTTAAGTGTCTTAATAATATCAAATTTAGACAATTTTGAACTTGTTCGATTTGTCTTATTAAAGCGCTTGATTTTAGTATAAGCATATAAAATTTGGAAATTATTTGATGCTTCAATTAATATCTTGAATTTTTCTATTGTACTTCAAGTGCTTTATATGTGTTCATTTCAATTTTTTTATAGTTGTTTTGATGCTAGGCAAAGTTTGACTTTAAAAAGTTACTTTTTTAAAAGCATTTTTAAGTTGTAATTGAAAAAGAACCTTTTAAAAACATAAGCAGAAAAGCATAAGTTGTCCTAAATAAAGCCTTGGTAAGATGCTTTTGAAATGCGTGCATGATAAATTGTTAATTTAGTTATTATTGTTCAGATCTCAAGCAAGTTTTGATAGTTAAGTTGATGTGTGGGGATTAATGTAATATACTTTGAGGATTGCATGTTGTTAGAGTTATGTATTATAGTAAATTAAGAATTTATTAATTTTATTCAACATTTTATCTTTTCAATTTGAATGGTTCAACATATAAATCGCTGCGAAACTATACTATTTGCATCTTAAAGAAGCTTTGGACATCATGGCAGTGACAACACAGTGGTGGCTAGCATGATAATGACATCTGCTCAATCGTAGTTGGCATGAAAACTAGGAGCAAGCAGCTTCATGTGCAACTAAGGCGGAACCGCGTCCGGTTGAAAAAAAATGCACATATGATGAGGGGCAAATTCCTGAAATGATTTGTGCCGAATCTAATCATGCTTAAGATAGCTTCCGCCAGTTCACCTGCTGCTTAAATGGAAACGATTTTTTCCCTTAATATTTTTGCAGAACCTATATCTCCTTTATAATTCTAATTTCTCCTTTTCATTTTGCTTTTGTAGCTGACTTGACTTCTTTGGGGAGTTTGGCAAGTTTTTTTTTAATACCATTAAAGGCTCTAAAAGTTTTGGAAAAGAAAAACTCATAAGCCTCTTTGAAATTCTTGAAAATTTGAATTGAATTCCTCACCTTTAACAGAAGGTATCCGGTTCTCACTTCTTGTATATATTTTTGGAAAAAATTTGCAATCTTTGGTTACGAACTTAATAGTTTTCCTAGTAGATATAAACAGTAGTAGAGACTTCTCAATAGATTAGTGGAAGTGGGTTTAGAACTGGAATACAATTTGGTTAATATTCTGTTAGTAGATTATGATTTAGGATTATGGAAAAAGGGCCAAAAATATAACGTTGTTGAGCTTGTACAGGTTTAACGGATTTAGCCCTCCTTACACTCGTGTTGGCTTAGCAAGTTCATAAACTGAAAGAGCATGAAGTTACTGAAGAGCAAGTACTTTTTATATGTTACAATGAAAATCTTAAAATACATTAGTTTATTATGGATCAGCATTCATTTACAGTCATTAAAATAAGTTTTTTACCATTTTATTAAATATTTTATTTTACTTAAATTATTGATAACAAAGCACTTCTTAGGAAAAAAAGTCATTAATGTATCCTGAATTTATTAAACAGATGGATATTTGAAGAGAAAATAACGTGAAGAGATTGATATTAATAATCTTCCTACAAACCTTTGGCTTCGACCTTCTATTTAGAGTTATAATGTTAATGAAAGGGATAAAGTTCATCGAACCTATTTATTGAAAGGGACACATCAACCGAAAAGCCATGATTTCCCAAAAACAATGATTGGAGATGTGGCGCACAGATTTAATGCAAAATGGTTTGAGAAATATCCTGTGTGGTTAAAGTACAATGTGTAAAAAGATGCTACATTTTATCTTTATTGTTACCTATTTAAGTCACAAGAGCAAATTACGATCAGCCAAAGTGATAGACATTCATTTATTGATGGGAAGTTTAAAATTGGAAGGGAAAAGAAAAATTTTTAGGTTATATTGAAGAACATAACAATGCACACAATAGAAATGCTTATTGACTTCATTAAAGATAAAGGTAACCATGGATAGACTACTCATGATAAGTTGCAACTAAACATAAATCATTTTTTCTAGTTAATGTTAGATCAAAAGCTTCCTCCACATCTAATTCTTGAGGACACCTACCTCCTAGAATTTCCCAATCGAAGTAGAAGAGTAGTTGTGCAAGCCAAAGCTCCATGCTTGCCAATGCAAAAGATATCCCTGGACAAATCCTCCTTCCACCACCAAAAGGGATAAACTCAAAGTTTCTTACTCCAAAATCAATTGCTTTTTCTTCAAATCTCTCTAGTTGAAAAATCTCAGGATCTTCCCAATATTTTGGATCTCTCATCATTGCCCATACATTAATCACAACCCGACTTTCAAATGGTATTGTATAGCCAGCTAACTCAACTGTCTCACAACATAATCTTGGCACTTAGAGAGGGTCAGGAGGGTGCAATCTAAGAGTTTCTTTGATAACTTGATTTATATATGGAAGCTTGTGTATGTCTCCCTCTTATATCCTTATCTTTCCATTTAAGGCTTTTCTTACCTCTAATTGAGCTTTTTGCATAACCTTAGGATGTCGAATGAGCTCTATCATAGCCCACACAAGTGTAGTAGACGAGCTGTCAGATCCTGCAACAAATAAATCCTAGGACAAAAAATATAAAAATGAATAGTTAGTTAAATACAAAATCCGATTTTTAGATATGTTCACACATTATTTTTTGTTGCTTATTTTTATAATTAGTGTAAATTTTTTTTTAATATTTAGTCACACTTGTTTAGAAGAAATAACTATTATTTTTGATTAAAATCAAAGAATGCTAAATAATTGATCATATTAGGTAATCACAATTACATTTATTATAAAAATTGAAGATGAGGTAAATTGGAAGAGTTAAGAAATCAAAGAATAAGTAATGAGCATTGAATTAAGAGAATTAAAAAAAAGGTTTTTCATTTTTTTAATTAACATAATATTTAAATTCAAAATTTTTGTTATTTTTAATTACATTTTGTTTGTTGGCTTAATACTGAATTTTAAATGAATAAAATAAATAATATATCCTCATTGAAAATCTATTTAATTTACAAATGTATTAAGCATTTCCTTTTTGAATTTTAGAGATTTAATTAGCATAATTTAGAATTTTAACTTTGCAGGATATTCTAATGTAAATTATATCCGTATATGCTTGAAAAATATTGTATTTGTTTTGAGAATAATGCATATATATTTATATATGTGAAGAATGTTTACTGTACTAATCTTGATAATCATATAATCAACCCAAAAACATTAGGGCACATCCTAACATATAATTTATATCATAATATTCTGACAGATTTATTTTCATCAAAGCACTTACTAATATGACAACTTTGACATTTTCCATCGTCAGAGATAAATCCATCTCTCCACTTCTTTTAATTCTCAAAAGAACATTAACCAAATCTTCATTTGTATCATCTCCATCCAACTTCATCCCTTCATGCTCCTCAATTATCTCATTCAAAACACTATTCATTTCCATGTGAACTCGCTCCATCCCATGCCTCAATCCACTGATCTCACAAAGAAAACTCCAAGAAGGAAACAAATCAACCACATTGAATCCTGAGAGATACTCAAACATCTTCTTCATAGCCAACCAAAACATCTGTTATTGTGCACATCCCTTCCCAAATGCAGCCCTCGCAATTGTCACATCTGAAAGCGATAATAGCATCACTGACAAATTCACAGGTGATCTCCTTGCAATCCTAATCTTCTTCACAAGATTATTTCCTTCTTCCTCTCTTATAAACTTAAAGGACACAACTCTCTTTAAGCTAAGAAATTCAACAACACAAATTTTACGTAGTTTTGACATTGTTTTTCCATAAGGTGCCAGGCCAATGTCAGTGTTGTTGTAAAAGATTATCTTGCCTGCCATTAACTTAGGCCTTGAAGCAAATTTAAGGTCATGAGTTTTGAAAATATCGCGAACAAATTCTGTGGATGTGATGACAATAAGATTGATCTCACCGAGCTTGAGGTTGAGGAGGGGTCCGTAGGTTTTGGCAAGGTTTTGAAGCCTACGGTGTGGGTGCTCGCTGAGAACTGAGCTGGCTGAGGAAAACACGATGACAGAAGGTATAGGAAAGAAATAGAATTCATATATCCATGTAGAGCTGTACACATGTTATTTATAGAGACTTAACGATACATAGAACCTAGGTACATTCTTTAAGCTAAGCCACAGATTAATACAAGTATACTAACAGGCTCCCTCAAATTAATCGTTCATCTGATGAATGGTTAATTTGCGACGAAGATCCGAAAATCTGAGAGGTGAGAGAGGTTTAGTCAGGATGTCTGCTATCTGATCGGTGGTGTTAAGATGAATGATGTTGATGGCACCGAAGTTCAGATGTTCCCGAATGAAGTGATAATCTATCTCAATGTGCTTCGTTCTTGCGTGGAAGACTGGATTGTGAGCAAGAGCGATAGCAGAGGTGTTGTCGCAATGAATGGTGGTGGGAGAAGATTGCGGAAGGTGAAGTTTCGCGAGTAGGCGACGGAGCCACAGTACGTCGGTTGTTGCGGAGGCAAGGGATCTATATTCGGCTTCCGTTGATGATCGAGCGACGGTGACTTGCTTCTTGATGGACCAGGAGACAAGAGTGGAGCCAAGGAAGGTGCAATAGCCGGAGATGGATTTTCGGTCAGTGGAGTCCGCCGCCCAGTCAGCGTCTACGAACGTGCGAAGTTGCAGATCGCCTGGTGTGATGGGTAGACCAAACTGTGATGTGCCTTTGATGTAGCGGATAATTCTCTTGAGGGCTTTGAAATGATTGATGGTCGGTGCATGCATGTGTTGACAGACATAGTTCATGGCGAACGCTATGTCGGGGCGAGTGATGGAAAGGTACTGAAGTGAGCCAGCTAACTTGCGATACAGCTGTGGGTCATTGTAAGGTTGATCCATGGCCGAGTGGTGTTTGCGAGAAACAGGTAATGGTGTAGGAGCCGATTTGCAGTCAGTGAAGCCGGCGAGTTGGAGGAGGTTTGCAGCGTAGTGATGCTGATGAAGGAAAAATCCGTTTGGCGTGCGGATGATCTGAATTCCGAGAAAAAGAGATACCGCGCCGAGCTGTTTGAGTTTGAACTGTGAGTGAAGCTATTGGATGAGATTGCTGATGGTAGCGGCATTGTTTCCTGTAAGTAAAATGTCGTCGACATAGATAAGAAAATAAAGTTGAACATTGTTTTCATCAAAGAGAAGTAGCGAGGGATCGGAACGACTGAACCTGAATCCAAAGTTCTGAAGAAAGGAGGTGAGTTTTTGAAACCACTGTCGGGGTGCTTGTTTGAGGCCGTAGAGAGACTTGTGAAGTTTACAGACGTGATTGGGATGTTGTGTGTCAACAAATCCAGGTGGTTGTTTCATGTAGATGTCTTCTTGAAGATCGCCGTGTAGAAAGGCATTAGATACATCCAGCTGCCGAATTTGCCAGTCTTTGTGTATAGCAAGGGCAAGGAGAAGCCGAATGGTGGGCATCTTTGCCACCGGGCTAAACGTTTCATGATAGTTGATACCGAACTCCTGAGTGAATCCTTGAGCAACTAGTCTTGCTTTGTGTCTGTCAATTTGACCTGTAGGAAGAAATTTAGTTTTAAACGTCCATTTACAACCTAAGATCGGCTTGTTGGAGGGAGGCAAAACAAGGGACCAGGTTCCTTGTTGTTGAAGGGCCAGAAATTCTGCGGACATGGCAGATCGCCAATGCGGATGTTTGGCAGCTTGATTGTAGGAGGTGGGAGTGAGTTGTGAGGAGGTAGTGGCCGACAGATCGTAGATTGGTTTAGGCTTCGTGATACCGGCTTTGAGACGAGTGGTCATGTGGTGAGACGGGCGGATCGGGAAGGAAGGCAGAGGAGGTTCTGTGAGAGGGGTTGAGTCCTCTAGCGTGATTTGAGGGATGGAGGAAGATGTGCTTGGCGAATGTGGAAGGGTGCTGGGAGCAGGTTTCAGTGGCTGAGGGATAGTAGAGATAGGGACCAGGAGTTGCGGAGATTGATAGGATTCAGAGTGAGGAGCAGGGGTGTGAGAAGGTTTGTACGGAAATTGCTACTCATAGAATACAACATGTCTGGAGATATAGATTTTATTCATGTGAATGTCCAAACATCTGTAACCTTTGTGAGAAGCTGAGTAACCGACAAAGATGCATTCCTGAGAGCGAGGAGCGAATTTGTTTGAGGCGTATGGATGAAGCCAGGGGAAGCATAAGCAGCCGAAAGTTCTAAGGTGTGTGTAGTTGGGAGGTTGACCATATAATTTTTGGTACGGAGTAAGAAGAGAGATGGCCTTGGACGGAAGACGATTGATCAAGTAGTTTGCTGTGGTGACCGATTCGGCCCAGAAGGTGTTGGGAAGATTGGATGCGTGCAGAAGAGTGCGAGTGAGATCTAAGAGATGACGGTGCTTGCACTCTGCAAGACCGTTTTGTTCGGGGGTGTAAGGACAACTTAGCTGATGATGTATGCCATTTGAGGAGAGAAATTCGGCGAACGCATTGTTAACATATTCTCCTCCGCCATCGCTTCTGAAGGTTTTCGGTTGAATGTTAAATTGGTTTTTAATCAAGGACACGAGTTGTTTAAATTTCGAAAGAACTTCATTCTTGGAGTTCAATAGATAGAGCCACGAGTATCTTGTGAAATCGTCAATGAAAACCACATAGTATTTAAAGCCAAGAAAGGAGGGTTGGGGAGAAGGACCCCAAATGCCTGAATGTATGAGTTCAAAAGGTTTTGACGACATCATAGTACTTTTATTAAAGGGCTGTTTGTGGCTTTTAGCCACACTACAAGAAATACAAGCTAGAGAGGGGGAAGAAGTACAAATAGTAGGAATGTATTTTGAGAGCGTTGGTAGTAATTCGTTGTGAGGATGGCCAAGGTGAGCATGCCAGAGAAAATTTGAAGCTGTGGAAGCTTGAAGAGCCGTGCAGGTAGTCGGGTGATGTTTGTGAAGTTGATATAGTCCGTTACGTAGTGGACCAGACTGAAGAGTTCGATTGTCCCGAAGATCCTTAATGAAAAATCCATTCATATCAAAGAAAACAGAAACCGGATTGTCAGTCGTTAGTTTGGAAATGGACAAGAGATTATGGGATAATGCAGGAACATGAAGAATGTTATTTAATTTAAGCTTACGAGCCGAATCTGGTAGAGGGAGAAGGCCATTTCCCGAGTGATGAATGGGAAGAGTATTGCCATTCGCAACCGAGACGGCGTCAGCGCCGTTGTAAGCGGAAGAATGATAAAGGTTGGTGATGTCGGGTGTTAGGTGAGTAGATGCACCGGAGTCCAATATCCATTCCGACGACGGGGCAGCTTGCGGCTGTGAAAGAAATGCCCGGGGAGGAGGGGAGGTCATCGGTGCCAGCAGTTGAAGTTACTCCTGTGCCAGCAGTTGATAGCTAGGTGCCCGGTTTTGTTGCAAATTTGACAGATGGGGCGATCTGCATTGGACGTGTTGGAGGTGACCTGCTGCGACCGAGGCGACGAACCCCTGTAAGCAGGGTTATTGTTTCTTGACGATCGCGTATTTGTCTTGCCACGAGCGGGATTGAAGCGATTCACTTGGAGAGGGACCGTATCTTGGATAGCGCTGGAGTCTTTTTGCTGTTCATTTTGAAGGTTTATTTCTTCACTACACAGCATGGCGTAGAGAACGTCTAGATCAATTGGGGATAAGGAAGTTTGGATAGCTATTTTAAAAGAATTGTAGGAAGATGGAAGGCCATTCAAGATGTAGAGTATGACATCTTCTGTGTCAATCTTGGAGCCGGCGGAGGCAATGTTGTCGACAAGAAGTTTGATGTGGGCGAGATATTGTTGCATGGATCGGTCCTTCATTTGGAGCTGATGGAGTTCATACTTGAGTTGTATGACTCGCGATCGGCTTGTCGGTTGAAGCCGCTTTTCAAGAACGGTCCATGCTTCTTGAGCCGAAGAACAGGACAGAACATATGGGAGGATTGAGGGAGAGATAGTAGATAGCAAGGCAGACATGAGGTTCCTATCTATTAGGTTCCAAAGATTAAGATCGGGATGAGATGAATCAGTTGGTTTGGGTGTTTCACCGGTGAGATGGCCAGCGAAGCCGTTGGCGGTGAAGTGGTGGAGAAGTTGAAGGCGCCAGATGGCGTAAGTATCGGCGGTGAGTTGGGTGGGGACCAAGTTCTTGAGATTTGAGATCAAGAACTTCAAGCCTGGTGGAATGTTGATCGGAGAGAGGGTGGAAGAGATGGTTGATTGGGGCTGATGGGATGTAGCCGAATCTTGTTCTGCCATGGATTTTGCTCTGATACCATGAGAACCGAGCTGGCTGAGGAAAACACGAAGACAGAAGGCATAGGAAAGAAATAGAATTCATATATCCATGTAGAGCTGTACACATGTTATTTATAGAGACTTAACGATACATAGAACCTAGGTACATTCTATCTTAAGCTAAGCCACAGATTAATACATGTATACTAACACTCGCCTCATAGTTGGTGCAAATTTCCGATTATGGGGAGCTTCCATGGGCCTGGAGGGAAGTAGGATTAGAGGTTTTGTGAAGGGTGAGCCTTTTTATGAGGAGAATTAGGAAGAGAGTGGAGAGGATAGGAGGAAGAAGGATGGAGAGAAGTAACGATTCCATGGCACAAAGGTTGTTGGATGCAATGTTCGGTCATAAGTTGGCCATTTTATAATTGTTTTTTTACTTATTTTGGCAGAAAAAAATTATATCAAGAGCTCAGCTAAACCCTTCGTTTATAAGAAAAATCCAATGCCAAAATCGTTTATAAGACAAAAACTTTAAAATCCAATAAAAATTACAATGCACTGCTAGTCGAATCATTTGCCTTTTTTATTAAAATAAGCTCACATGCACCATGTTCATGGGGTCAACCTTACTTAGATGAGAGCTTTTATACTAATTTATCTACCACTAATAAGAAATCCGTGAGGAAAATGCGAAGATAGAAACAAAATCTAACAGAAGGAAACAAAGTGGGTGTGAGAGAGAGAGAGAGAGAGAGAGAGAGAGAGAATACTCATAATGCATACGTTGTTTACAAAAGGACTCGTGTCCTTCTTACGGATATATGAAAAACTTTAATGGATACATGCTTATAAACTAAACTAATATGGAAGATTTTTTTTTTTTTTTTGCATCAATAGTTAAAGAATAACAATTAGAGCATTTATTTATGGACAGGGTTTTTCGGGCATAAATTAAATGTTTCAACTATTCGTTTTATTTTCTTATATGTTCTTGAGACTGGCATTGGTAGATTTAAAAAAATAATTATTTAATTTTTTAATTTTAAAATGATAGAAAACGTTCAATTTATAATTCATACGTCACCAAAAAATGCCTTAATTCAGCGCGAACCTTGATAAGTCCATATTTGAATTAAAAACTTTCAAAATTAAATTTGGGACCATCCAAACTCAAATTTCAGCAAACTTATAATCAAATTGAACGTCTAAATGAGACGAGCCCAACAAGACCAAAATCAGTCAAATATGAGCCTAAATGGGCTCAAATCAAAGGACCGAAGCTTCAAAAGATTAATTGGATAATCGAATAATTTCTAAATTTGTCATGCTTACAGTCGAATCAAGTGGGTCAACTTGACAAATCCAACAAGCCTAATATCACACAATTCTGACATCATTACAATATTTGAATATGAGTCAATCGGTCTATGATTAGGGGAATCAACATGAGCTGTCTGATGGGGCTTTTCAAATTTACTCTTAATCTTCTCCATATTTTGTTGCAATCCAGGATCTCTAGCTTGTGATTTTGATGATAACAAATATTATTGATTTAGATTTTATTTCTTCTAGCATATATATTGGATATTAGTTTTGTTTGTGCACACTAACATCTCAGGTACATCATACACCACTCAAGATTGATTAAGACTCATGTTTGGGTAGAATAGAATGTCATTCAAAAGAGTATGTAATTTTTACTTTCTTTTATTTTCTATTTTTTGAGTTTGGCCATATAAGGGTGTATGCAAAATTGACGACGGTGCACACACACACAGAGGAGTGAGAAAATTTTGAGATGAAAATTTTTTGAACTAATCATACCGGACGATTACGATCGTACTGTATGATATGTTATACAAAAAATAAGGTTAACGGCTAATTGAATCATTATTGTTAATGAACTAATCGTACTATACAGTGTAGATCGTACTGTACGATTTCTTTTGATTTGTAAAACATAGCCGCCAGATAAATTAAGAAATTTTAAAATTGAATTTTGAACTAATTGTACTTTACTATATTTGAAATCTTACTTAAATTATCTCCCATAATTAGTCAATTAAATCAAGGTTTAATAAATATGGCTAATCATATTTTATGATTAAGATCATATCGTACGATTGATAGAGATGAAATATGGTTATCTTGGAGATCGTACTGGACGAAAACATAATTTTGGAATTAATCATATAGTACGATATATATATATAGTACTATACAAACTATTGATATTGCGCTGACCATACTGTATGATGTGAATCATACCGGACGATCGATAGGGATGATTCCCAATCATCCCCGTAATTGTCCAATGCGAACAGAGTGGAATTAAACTAATCGTACCATACGAACTTAAGATCGTATTGTATGATATATTTCTTGAATTTGAACAGTTTGTCTGAACGACTATTTCATCATATTGAATGAGTCATATTTTTTGAACTGGTCATACTGTACAAACCCAGATCGTACTGTACGTGCAAAGATGACTAAATTAAAAATTTAGGATTTTTTGAAGCCTTGTACTTAAGCATCTTATTCAAGTCTTTTTGTAAGGACTTTTAACTATTGAAGGAACTCTGAGGGAGAATTTCTTGAGAGAGCTTTGGGCATAGAGAGGAAGAAGGTGAGGTTATGTGTGAGGGGGAAGAGTGTGAGGATTACTCATACGGTTGCTCTAGGCAAGCTTGCAGCCAGTTTTCTCATATGGCCTTGGTGAATTCTTGAAGTTTCTCTTGGGAGAGAAGCTTCAAAGTCAGGGTCTAAGGTTCTCTGCCTTCACCAGGAGGGTGAAAAAAAATTGATGTTTTCTTCCATCACCAGGAGAGTGAGAAAGATTCCTTGGATTCTCTGCCTTTATTAGGAGGGTGAAAATAGATTGAAGGTTCGCTGTCGTCACCTAGAGGGTGAGATAGCTTCCGGTTCTCCACTACATCGGGTGTGGTGGAAGTGTTTCTTATAAGAGCTTCTCTATCTTGTTGTGGGTGAAAAAGGAGAGTACCTATAGTGTTAGTGCAATATTTCAAGAGGAGGGCTGGGGAGTGGACGAAGGTCACGATTGACCGAATCACTATAAAATTTCTTATGTGCTCTTTCTTATTTGTTTTTACTTTTCTGCATTTTTTGTTTCTGCACTTTAAATTTTCTGTATGTATTTAATCTTTTATTGCAAGCTGCAGTTAGGTTAATTCATGTACAACAAAAAGGGAAATTTTATATTTTGGTCGATTTATTTGTGCCTCAAAATAAAAAATATTTCAAATTCTAAATTGCTTCTGCATATTTTAAGTTACTCATTTAGATTTATTTTTAAAAATCGTTATCTAGCATAAAACCAAAAGAAAGTTTTTGTTGCAGTATTTTTTAAAAAGTACCAATTCACCCCCCCTCTTGGTGCACCTAGGGATAGTTCACCGAGGTCTTACAACCTCCCTGAACTTTCATATTTATGAAGCATTTCACTATCAAAATTTATAAATAGACCCTCACTATCTACTTTAGGGGTACCTCGGAAGGAGAAGGCTTGGACCTTAGGCTAGAGACTCAAGAGAGTACTAAGGCTTGGAAAATTCAGAGCTCCACCCAAGCACCATCTCTGGTGAACATTCGTCACCTAGCCGTTGTTGTTAGACCTCAGCCCAACCATTTTCGTTGGACCTCCATTCAACCATAACCATTAGGCATTCATCTGGTCGTAGATAACTGCTTGGCATCTACCCGGCCGCCTAATCGCCATCGAACCTCAACCTAGCCATCGATCATTGTCAGACCTCTGCCCAGCCACCTGACCATCGCTTGACCTTCGCTCGACCACCTAATCATCGTTGGACCTCTTGATCATTAGCTGTCTTTGTATCTTCACCTAACCATCACCATCAAACCTCCATCTGGATACCACTGTTGGGCCTCAGCTAGACCATAGTCGCCCTACGATCAAGATCTTTAGACCAACATCACCCTACTATGGTCCCTTCAAGATCAGTTACTCGAATGTGATCCCTTTAACCTCAATCACATGATTACAGTCCTTCCAATCTTCGTGACCTACTAACTATAGTTCGTTACCCTTAGTCACTCAACTACAGTTCTTTCAACCTCTGTCACACACCAACCACTATTATCCCTTTGACATCCGTCACCACTATGATCCCTTCGACACTAGTCACCCAACTATAGTCCCTTTGACATTGGTCTCCCGACTACGGTCCTTCTGACCTCAGTTATTCGATTACAATCCTTCTGACCTCTATCGCCCATCAACCACAATCTTATGACCATCGTCTCATGACTATAAGCCCTTTATAAAATTATGTTATTTTAGTTATATTTGTACATAAAATATTTAGGATAAAGAAAAAATTTACAAGTGTTAAAAGAGCTCCGCAGTGCTTATATTTCTCACACTACAACATTGTCATCTATAATGCCTCAACACCTTATTCAGACTTTGCAGCACAGACCACTTGAGAATTTAAGAAAAAAATAAGTGCCCCGACAAATCTAAGGTTAGTGTCCTAACATCAATAAATTTGCACCACAGCACTTGAGTCTCTTGAACTTGAATGCCAGATCACTGAGTGTCAGATTGCACTTTCAAGCGTTAGAACGCTAAACTTTTACAACCCCACAGTAGAGTAGTTATCAAAATGATGAGCAATGTTGACTTAGTTAAAAGATGTGTTTATTCAACTGTTAATCGTGCATGATTAGCACAATATCACAACGGAGCAAGCCTAAAATCCCTTAGGTTCTAGTTCATTGTATAATGCCGTAGTGCCCATACTCCAAATATCATGGCACTTGAGACCATGGGTTTTGAAAATATCATGAGCAAATTCACTAGATGTGATGACAATAAGATTGATCTCACCGAGCTTGAGGTGGAGGAGAGGGCCGTAGGTTTTAGCAAGATTTTGAAGCCTACGATGTGGGTGCTCGCCTAATAGTTGGTGCAAGTTTCCAATGATAGGGAGCTTCCATGGGCCTGGAGGGAAGTTAGTAAGATTAGAGGTTTTGTGAAAGGTATGCCTTTTTATGAGGAGAATTAGGAGGAGAGTGGAGAGGATGGGAGGAAAAAGGATGGAGAGAAGTGGTGGTTCCATGGCACAAACGTTATTGCATGCATTGATCGGTCATAAGGTGGTCATTTTATAATTTTATTTTGCTTATTTTGGCAGAAAAAAAATTATATCAAGATCTCAGCCGAACCATTCATTTATAAGAAAAAAATCAATGCAAAAATAGTTTAGAAGATAACACTTAGGGTGAGTCATCAGTCATGTCCATTATTCATAGTGTTTTTAACTATAAAAAAATGAAACCCTAAACTTTAAAATCCAATAAAAAATACAGAGCGCTGCTACTCCAATCATTTTCTTTTTTTATTCAAACAAGCTCACATGCACCATGCTCATGGGGCCAACCTTACTTAGATGAGAGCTTTTATACTAATTTATCTACCACTAATAAGAAATCCGTGAGGAAAATGCGAAGATAGAAACAAAATCTAACAGAAGGAAACAAAGTGGGTGAGAGAGAGAGAGAGAGAGAGAGAGAGAGAGAGAGAATACTCATAATGCATACGTTGTTTACAAAAGGACTCGTGTCCTTCTTACGGATATATGAAAAACTTTAATGGATACATGCTTATAAACTAAACTAATATGGAAGATTTTTTTTTTTTTTTGCATCAATAGTTAAAGAATAACAATTAGAGCATTTATTTATGGACAGGGTTTTTCGGGCATAAATTAAATGTTTCAACTATTCACTTTATTTTCTTATATGTTCTTGAGACTGGCATTGGTAGATTTAAAAAAATAATTATTTAATTTTTTAATTTTAAAATGATAGAAAACGTTCAATTTATAATTCATACGTCACCAAAAAATGCCCTAATTCAGCGCGAACCTTGATAAGTCCATATTTGAATTAAAAACTTTCAAAATTAAATTTGGGACCATCCAAACTCAAATTTCAGCAAACTTATAATCAAATTGAACGTCTAAATGAGACGAGCCCAACAAGACCAAAATCAGTCAAATATGAGCCTAAATGGGCTCAAATCAAAGGACCGAAGCTTCAAAAGATTAATTGGATAATCGAATAATTTCTAAATTTGTCATGCTTACAGTCGAATCAAGTAGGTCAACTTGACAAATCCAACAAGCCTAATATCACACAATTCTGACATCATTACAATATTTAAATATGAGTCAATCGGTCTATGATTAGGGGAATCAACATGAGCTGTCTGATGGGGCTTTTCAAATTTACTCTTAATCTTCTCCATATTTTGTTGCAATCCAGGATCTCTAGCTTGTGATTTTGATGATAACAAACATTATTGATTTAGATTTTATTTCTTCTAGCATATATATTGGATATTAGTTTTGTTTGTGCACACTAACATCTCAGGTACATCATACACCACTCAAGATTGATTAAGACTCATGTTTGGGTAGAATAGAATGTCATTCAAAAGAGTCTGTAATTTTTACTTTCTTTTATTTTCTATTTTTTGAGTTTGGCCATATAAGGGTGTATGCAAAATTGACGACGGTGCACACACACACAGAGGAGTGAGAAAATTTTGAGATGAAAATTTTTTGAACTAATCATACCGGACGATTACGATCGTACTGTACGATATGTTATACAAAAAATAAGGTTAACGGTTAATTGAATCATTATTGTTAATGAACTAATCGTACTATACAATGTAGATCGTACTGTACGATTTCTTTTGATTTGTAAAACATAGCCGCCAGATAAATTAAGAAATTTTAAAATTGAATTTTGAACTAATTGTACTTTACTATATTTGAAATCTTACTTAAATTATCTCCCATAATTAGTCAATTAAATCAAGGTTTAACAAATATGGCTAATCATATTTTACGATTAAGATCATATCGTACGATTGATAGAGATGAAATATGGTTATCTTGGAGATCGTACTGGACGAAAACATAATTTTGGAATTAATCATATAGTACGATATATATATAGTACTATACAAACTATTGATATTGCGCTGACCATACTGTATGATGTGAATCATACCGGACGATCGATAGGGATGATTCCCAATCATCCCCATAATAGTCCAATGCGAACAGAGTGGAATTAAACTAATCGTACCATACGAACTTAAGATCGTACTGTATGATATATTTCTTGAATTTGAACAGTTTGTCTGAACGACTATTTCATCATATTGAATGAGTCATATTTTTTGAACTGGTCATACTGTACAAACCCAGATCGTACTGTACGTGCAAAGATGACTAAATTAAAATTTTAGGATTTTTTGAAGCCTTGTACTTAAGCATCTTATTGAAGTCTTTTTGTAAGGACTTTTAACTGTTGAAGGAACTCTGAGGGAGAATTTCTTGAGAGAGCTTTGGGCATAGAGAGGAAGAAGGTGAGGTTATGTGTGAGGGGGAAGAGTGTGTGGATTACTCATACGGTTGCTCTAGGCAAGCTTGCAGCCAATTTTCTCCTATGGCCTTGGTGAATTCTTGAAGTTTCTCTTGGGAGAGAAGCTTCAAAGTCAGGGTCTAAGGTTCTCTGCCTTCACCAGGAGGGTGAAAAAAAATTGATGTTTTCTTCCATCACCAGGAGAGTGAGAAAGATTCCTTGGATTCTCTGCCTTTATTAGGAGGGTGAAAATAGATTGAAGGTTCTCTGTCGTCACCTAGAGGGTGAGATAGCTTCCGGTTCTCCACTACATCGGGTGTGGTGGAAGTGTTTCTTATATGAGCTTCTCTATCTTGTTGTGGGTGAAAAAGGAGAGTACCTATAGTGTTAGTGCAATATTTCAAGAGGAGGACTGGGGAGTGGACGAAGGTCACGATTGACCGAATCACTATAAAATTTCTTATGTGCTCTTTCTTATTTGTTTTTACTTTTCTACATTTTTTGTTTCTGCACTTTAAATTTTCTGTATGTATTTAATCTTTTATTGCAAGCTGCAGTTAGGTTAATTCATGTACAACAAAAAGGGAAATTTTATATTTTGGTCGATTTATTTGTGCCTCAAAATAAAAAATATTTCAAATTCTAAATTGCTTCCGCATATTTTAAGTTACTCATTTAGATTTATTTTTAAAAATCGTTATCTAGCATAAAACCAAAAGAAAGTTTTTGTTGCAGTATTTTTTAAAAAGTACCAATTCACCCCCCCCCCCTCTTAGTGCGCATAGGGATAGTTCACCGAGGTCTTACAACCTCCCTGAACTTTCATATTTATGAAGCATTTCACTATCAAAATTTATAAATAGACCCTCACTATCTACTTTAGGGGTACCTCGGAAGGAGAAGGCTTGGACCTTAGGCTAGAGACTCAAGAGAGTACTAAGGCTTGGAAAATTCAGAGCTCCACCCAAGCACCATCTCTGGTGAACATTCGTCACCTAGCCGTTATTGTTAGACCTCAACCCAACCATTTTCGTTGGACCTCCATTCAACCATAACAATTAGGCATTCATCTGGTCGTAGATAACTGCTTGACATCTACCCGGCCGCCTAATCGCCATCGAACCTCAACCTAGCCATCGGTCATTGTCAGACCTCTGCACAGCCACCTGACCATCGCTCGACCACCTAATCATCGTTGGACCTCTTGATCATTAGCTGTCTTTGTATCTTCACCTAACCATCACCATCAAACCTCCATCTGGATACCACTGTTGGGCCTCAGCTAGACCATAGTCGCCCTACGATCAAGATCTTTAGACCAACATCACCCTACTATGGTCCCTTCAAGATCAGTTACTCGAATGTGATCCCTTTAACCTCAATCACATGATTACAGTCCTTCCAATCTTCGTGACCCGCTAACTATAGTTCGTTAGCCTTAGTCACTCAACTACAGTTCTTTCAACCTCTGCACACACCAACCACTATTATCCCTTTGACATCCGTCACCACTATGATCCCTTCGACACTAGTCACCCAACTATAGTCCCTTTGACATTGGTCTCCTGACTACGGTCCTTCTGACCTTAGTTATTCGATTACAATCCTTCTGACCTCTATCGCCCATCAACCACAATCTTATGACCATCGTCTCATGACTATAAGCCCTTTATAAAATTATGTTATTTTAGTTATATTTGTACATAAAATATTTAGGATAAAGAAAAAATTTACAAGTGTTAAAAGGGCTCCGCAGTGCTTATATTTCTCACACTACAACTTTGTCATCTATAATGCCTCAACACCTTATTCAGACTTTGCAGCACAGACCACTTGAGAATTTAAGAAAAAAATAAGTGCCCCGACAAATCTAAGGTTAGTGTCCTAACATCAATAAATTTGCACCACAGCACTGGAGTCTCTTGAACTTGAATGCCAGATCACTGAGTGTCAGATTGCACTTTCAAGCGTTAGAACGCTAAACTTTTACAACCCCACAGTAGAGTAGTTATCAAAATGATGAGCAATGTTGACTTAGTTAAAAGATGTGTTTATTCAACTGTTAATCGTGCATGATTAGCACAATATCACAACGGAGCAAGCCTAAAATCCCTTAGGTTCTAGTTCATTGTATAATGCCGTAGTGCCCATACTCCAAATATCATGGCACTTGAGACCATTTTGCAATTGTTATAACTTTTTTTAATTCTTTTATTTCAAAACGAGTTAGTGATGTTGGAGTTTTATCATTTTTAGTCCAGTCTTGTACTTTAGATTGTCTTTCTTTTATTCTACCTTAAAGTAAAATCTAAGGGAGGTTAGAGAAGGGTAAGATACTTTTAATTGGAGAACTTAGATTGTACTATATAAGCAATTTTATTGTTGGAGGAAGAACGTTTATAGAGAAAATCAGTTGATCCTTTCTAGTGCCATTTATCCTTATTAATTCTCGAGTAACTCTTTTTATATAAATGAAATGAACATGAGTTTGCTTTTTGTGCTATTCATGTTGATTGGGGCAAGGTGACGAGGTTAATTATGAGCTAATGTGAAACTCGATGAATATGAAATATGTTTAGGTTTACTTTAATATAAAATTTATAACAACAAACTAATTTACGCAAGTATACTCACAAAATCAAGTAATAAAGTGATAGAGTTGATGACAAACCAATGAGAAATTTTTATGCTAAATTGTAATAAAATTACCACTGCTTACTCTAATTGCAAGAATTTATCCAACTGAAATTAAAAAAAATGAGATTTTTGAGTTCCTTCCATTGAATAAAAAAAAGTAAAAAGGAGTTGATACTCTTGGCATAAAGTATTTTGGATTGATGCTATAAAAAATATATCTTTCCTAATGAGATCATAGATGTGGATCAGAGCATGTACATCTCTAGATCTCTGTCAAGATTGTAGGAGTGAAAAGAATGATTATCGATCTTCCTACATTTTTAATATCTCTATAGAATCTAGAATATTCAAACATCCTATGTCTAGACATGCCAATACTCCATTTCAATATTCCAAATTATTCTTCCATTCCTCCGTTGAGGCTATATATTACACTTGGTTTTAAATCTATACATGACCATTATTTGCATTAAATGAAGAGTATGAGATATTAAAAATATCAATACTTTCATTAAAAAATAAGAGTCTATATTAGTACTTAATATGCTCTTTATAATATCTGCCCAAAATGAGAGAACTAGCTTGACATGGTGGACAAAACAAACAAACTCATATTCATTTTTCTCATAGATGCACAAAGTATAAGAGAAGTAGCGAGAATTTTATCAGCAGAAAGGATCAAAATATCTTCTATACACTCCTTCTACAACCACTTACAATGTTGCTTATTCAAACACAGGCTAAATTCTTTTAGAGATTGTATCTTATACTTCCTTAACCTCATTTTGACTTTACTTTAAGGAGGCACTAAAGAAACATATTAAAAAGTAATAAGGGGTTGAACTCCAAAAATAATAGAACTAATAACAATTTATAATGAGCATATGATTGGACTCAAGTGCCTCAAGCACTATAGCAGTAGACAAGGTGGTGCAACTACGGTGAGAAATGAACTAGTACCTTGGCGGTGCAGTATTAACTATAATGTGGCACTGGGTAATGTGGCATGGTTACTACCTTAATCAATGCATCTTTCTACTAAGTTGGCATGGCTCTTAGAAGTTTTAATTGCTCCACTATGACTCTATAAAACATGAGTGATGTGGCACTTAAAATGATAATCTGTCGCTACGACACTTGAGGGTTGGAACTCTTGCATGAATTTTTTTGAGGCACCTAATATTGCAATGCAGATTTTGAGCGCAACAACACTTTATTTCACTGCAGTGTCAACATTTGTGACACTACAGCTCTTATAAATAGAGAAGGTTTGTGCAACCACATTGAATTTGGTGCTTTGACGTTGATCAATATGGTGATGCAGTTGTATTCTTGTCAGCACTACAGTGTTGTCCCACACTTGCAATTTTTATTTTTTCCTACATAATTCCTAAACAAACACAACTTGAATAGCACATTTTTGCTAAAGTTTATATAAAAAAAATAGTACATAATTTATACTTATCAAATTTTCTCCAGCATAAACTCTTTTTTGTCCTCAAACAACACTTATTTTCACTCGTTGATCACCTTAATAGCCAAAATAAAAATTGATAATAAAAAACTACTAAAATAAAAGATAATACAACATAATCTTGATGTTATTTAAAAAGAGCAATTTATAATTCAAATTTGTGAAGCATACTATTTATCCAAATGAGTCATCCTAATTATTACTTATTTTAAATGTATTCACTATCTTTGAAAATATAAAATTGACTTATGAATATAAAATGAATAATGTAGTTTAGGGTTTAGCTGCTCATATATATATAGGAAATTCATAACTACACTATCATATGTACTAGATTACTTATTTTATCCTTTTGAGTTAAAAAGTATGATGCAATTAGAATTAAGCTATAACTGATACCAATTTTTAAATGTACTAATCTTTTTCATTTTGATTTTTTTTTTCATATTTTTTCCTTTATTAATTTGTAAAGTACATACTAATTAATTTTAATATCATTTTTTGCTTTCCTTTTCTTACAATCTTATTGAATTAATGTAAGGATTTAATAAATCTCTAGTTAAAGTTTCAAGCATAACTATGATTTCATTAATTTAAGCTACTCATAACTAATCATTAAACTTATTAATTCATTTTCAATTCAGTTATCAATATAAATTAATTTATAGTTTCTAAATTTAAAATTATGTTATTAGCTTAAATGATCTTGATTAGTTAATTATTAAGTTTTTAAAATTATAAATTATTATGTAATGTTCAATAACACTATAATATAAGATTTTATTATTATCCTAATTTTATATAATTTTTAATTATAATTTTTATTTTGGCTACATAAGTAATCAAGTGCAATAGCTATAAAGAATAATATATAACAGTTTAAACATAAGGAAATTTAATTAGATTTAAACACAATAAAACAAACAAAGTATACTAATAGTAATTATAAATTGATATAAGGTAAAACATCAAACACAAGTGGGTTTCCTCCCATTAACGTTAAGTTTATAGTCGTCAGTCAAAATTGCCTAAATTTATCAATTTGGCTGGGGTACATCACAACCACTCCTTAGGTGGTTTCCACTAGGTTCTTTTTCTTTGTCATTAGGATAACTATAGTATTGCTAGGCAGATATCCAAAAGGTCTACTACTAAAAGAGATTACAAGCTATCCTAATTGAGTTTCTAAGTTTTTAATTGAAGAAACTTTACTTTACAATTAAGCTCTTAATTGATTCATTACCTCTTCCAAAGGTGACATTCTATTCACAAATTTATTATTTTGATTAAATCTTAGATAGTAAGAAGGTCTAGGATTCACAATAGGTTGTTGAGGATAATTCTAGTTTCCTTCTTAATTAGGTTGTCATGAATTCCATTAATTATTTCTACAAATATTATTTGATCAACTAAATTTTGGGTGGTTCCTCTAACTTTGACGTTAGGTATTAGAATAAGGATTATTTTATCTTCAAATTAAGTTCACATTTTTAATCCCTAAAGCACTAATATCCTCAACAAAATTTAATTGAATCTCTTCTAATTGTATTGATGATCCAGATCTTGAGCTAACACCAATAGTATCAATTTTTTTTGAAATAGTAGCTACCTAAGTAGTAATAATTGGCAAAGCATCTAGCTCATGTACTCTGGCTACTCTCTTAAGATTCACCCTACTAGTAGGTCACTGAAAATTATTAGTAGTCATTTTCTTTATTAATTTATAAGCATCCTCAAATGACTTAGACATTAGAGATCTTATAACTATAGAATCTATGATTGACCTAAGAGATCCTACTAGTCTATTATAAAAGGTCTAAATAACTAACAAATCAGGTAAAGTATGATGAGGGTATTTTCTAAGTATCTTCTTAAATTTCTCTCAACTTTAATAAATAGATTCTCCTTGAAACTAGGAAAAAGAAGTGATATCATTTCTAAGTTTAGAAATTTTTGAAGGTGAGAAATACTAAGTTAGAAATTTGTGTGCTAACTCATTCTAAGTGGTTATAGAGCCTGGAGGAAAAGAATTTAACCACATTTTAAACCTTATCTGTTAAAGAAAATGGAAACAATCTAAGTTTAATGACATTGTCACTGACAATATTATACTTAAAAGTTGTATAGATTTCTAAGAAATGCTAAATATAAGTTAGGATCTTCAAAAGGAGTTCCCCCAAACTGAGAATTTTGAATCATTTGGATAATGACAGATTTCAATTGAAAATTATTAGCATAATCACTAAGTAGCCTAGCATAGTCCTGGTCTTGAACTGGGACAGATATTATTAAAAACTTTTTGGTTTTTTAAACTTTTGTAAGGGTCCTTTTTATTTTTGGGTCAAACAATAAAGGCTCTTTGCTAGATCTATCAAGCATACAGTAAAGGTACAATAACTAAAAATTAGAAATTAAACATCAATCATATTATTATTTGAATTTTTAAAAAATTTTAGCAAATAAAATAAAGATACGGGATATAAGTAGGTCTAAATATGCAATTATTTTAATAATATAATAAATTGTAATACTCAAAAAACTTGATCAGGGCAAGGTTATAAGAGGTTAATGCTGAGAAAATGTTAAACTTGTTGAATTTGAAATATTCATAGGTTTTCTTCAATATAAAATTTATAACAACCCATTAATTTACACAAGTATACCTACCAAATAAAATAATAAAGTGATAGAATAGAGTATCAAACCCATGAGAAAGTATTTTATAAAATTGTAACAAAATTACTATTGCTTACTCTAATTGCATAAATTTATCCTACTGAAATAAAAAATGAGATTTTTGAGTTCATGTCATTGAATGAAAATAAGTAAAAAGGGGCTGATACTAATATAATAAAGTATTTTGGACTGATACATATAAATTATGTCTTTTTAATGAGACTCTTAATTGTAGATGTGGATTACAACATGTGCATCCCTAGATTTCTATCAAGCTGGTAAGGGTGAAAAAAAGTTAATTAGTATTCCTATAATTTTAGTATCTTTAAAGAACCTAAAATATTCAAACATCCTATATCTAGGCATGCCAATTGATAAGTGTTAATAATGTTATATTTTATGTGTTAATTTGCTAGTAAAAATGTGTTATTTAGTTATGTTTGTGCTAGAAAATATAGAAAATGGGAAAAATTGTCAAGTATGGTATAGCGTCATGACGTCAAACACATTACCACCACGGTGCCATTATTGACACTACTAAAGTGCACAAATTTTGATATGGAGGTGCCCAATCTCTATTTGATAGTGCCATAACATCAGAGGAGTCAGTGGCGCAAAGCCTAGTCTCTATCTGCATAGCGCCATAGCGCCAAATTCTAATGTTACTAAGTCAAGGGAGTGCCACATAAAGATCACAATGCTCAATAATTAGCAGCACCATGGCACTATAGTTATAACTATTCAGGCCACAATCTACCAGCAAAGCTACAGGTCAATTCTTTAAATAATGGGTCCATATCAACAAGCACTGCAATAAATAGAAACCTTCTGCGCTCTGGCGATAATTCTTCTATTGGTGCTGCGGTCTAAGTGTATCAATCACTGTGGTGCCAGAATCCATTTTTAATATTTTCTATAAATAATCTGTCAATAATATTATTAGAGGAGTTCAGTCACTTATTTAATTTTAGTCTTTATAATGCTTCTTTAATTTTTTCTTAGGAGTGACAACTAAGAAAATTAAAAGAAATACTAGATATATTCCATTAGTGTTTGGCTCGTATTATAGAAGCAATTCTACAAGTTCAAGGAGTTTAAAGGAGATCATTGAATCATCTGGTGATATCTTTTCTTCTGTACTTTCTTTCTTTTATACAATTAATGAAATGAATATTCTTGGCTTGTTCTTTATATGGGACTAAATTCTCTAATTTTGGATTAATGGTTTATATAAAATATGGAGTACTAATGAGTTTTCTTCATCAATAATTGTATGATATTTTTAATATAGCAGGTCTTCATTTAATGTACATAGTGGTCATATGTATAGTTGATATCAGGTGTAATGTGGAGCCTAAGAATAAAAAAGTAGGCACAACCAAGTATATTGGATTGATATTATGTAAGCATCAAATAAATGCATGTCATGTATCAAATTTATAGAGATGAATTGTCATTAGGGGGTTTTAACAGTACATGCTTTACTTAGTCTTCTAAGATTTTTATAGGGTGATAGATTATGGGAGTTTAGAGTGGTATTGAGGTTGGAAGAGTTTTGTTTATCCTTCATCTCTTCATATTGGACTGAGCTATCCCTGATGTATATGCTCTAAATAGCATTAATATATAAAATAATCATTATGGAATATATTGTATTTACATTCCATAAATCCAAAATAATTTATCCCAATAATGTTTGACTTTTTATTTTTTATTTTAAATTAAGTGATTGAATCTCTACCAAAACTTATTATTACTAAGTAGGATAATTATTATAGATGAAGTAGATAGTACTAGTATGTGCAAGTAGATAGTATTATTATTCTTCCTCATGGGATCGATACTATATTCTTTCCTTATATTACTTAATTTGACACATACACTTATATATATTAAGTTGTATTTTTATAATTTTATATCAAAGAAAATCTAAGTATTATTTAAGGATTGATAGAGCCCTAAATCATTTTCATAATTCTTTAGGTTACTCCACTACCCAAATCAAGTTTTTGGCACCATTATCAGGGAAGAATTTATTTTATTTGTAAATTTACTATATTGTTGAATTAATGTTATGTGAGAGCGAGATGGGTTCCATTTGAATCTTCCACTATTAATAGAATCCTTAAAAATGCTAGATGAATTTGAAGAATATTTCTCGTTTAGCCATGAACCTTTTGATTCCCAAGAATTTCTAGACTTACTTTGTGGACCAAATAGTGGAGCTAGGTGGAAAACTAGAGAAGTTAGAATCATATATTTTCTTGCCTCCAATATGACTCAAACTTCTAAGGCCTAGCACTATTTCATCTCAGCTCATATTTGTCACACTCTAGTATTTATATTGAAAGAATTGCATCCATCTTTCAATCATTTAACTAGAGCTCACCAATGAATAGTGTAGAGAAATATGATTGCATTTCTATCTTTTATGGAGCCTCTTATCATAGGATCCTTAACCTTTCCAAAAAACATACAAAACCACACAATGAGCACAACCCAACAAGTAACTAAAATCTAACAGCTGAAATCAATACAAGATTAAAGAGAATAATATGCTATAAATTATATAAAGAAATATATACATCAATATCTATACTTATTATCAACATCAATTTATCTTTTTATAGTTCATCATAGCTTAATCTATTACATCATCAATCATAGTATTAGTAATAGTTAATTATACTAATGCCAGTAATAACATTAGTATCATGATAAATAATGTTAAATAATATTAAAAATAGAAAATAATATTAGTATTAGTCATAATATTAATATAGTATTCATAGCAGTGTAGGTATCAGTATTTAGATATTAAATGAGTGTATCTTAAGAGCATCTTGCTCCTGCACTTATGACTCCCAATCAGTCACCTCTTATGAATCCTAATCGATGTACTCCTTATAACTCCCCTTGAATCATGTGAATTAGTTGCCCCGACTCTTTATAACTCCCAATCAATCTCTAGCTCCTTGTGACTCCCAATTTTTGAATCACATGGATCAGTAGGATATCATATGTATTTATCATTTCATATATCTGATATCATTCAATACTTCATCTAAAATGTAATAAAATTATATCAAATCATTCAGAATGACCAAATCTGTAACATATCCAAATTTACATAATGAAAGTTTATGAAATCTGGAGATCATGCATTTTTGACAAATATATGAGAAATAAAATCCGTACAAAATCAATTTCATTAAAAATAAAAGTAAGAGATTAGTCATTTATAATAAATATAATAATATCTATAATAGGAATGAGTGATAAATATGATCCAAAGGCTTTTCTCTCTCCTCTCTCTTCTTCCTCTCTTTTAATTTTATCCTGGCCAAATAATCAAGTGAGGGAGTCAGGGGGTGAGATAAGAATATTTATAAATATATATACATAAATACTATTCATGGCCTAGCACCGCAACACTCACCAGATCAGTGCTAAAATACTCTACTTCAGAATTTTTATATTTAAAAAAATTCAAATATTTGAGTTATTATAATCTCCCCACCTTCAAAAAATGTCATCCTTGACATTTTTTTATCAGTCTACGAGAGAGAGAGAGAGAGAGAGAGAGAGAGAGAGAATGCTCAAAATGTAATTTTCAAACTCAAATCAACTAACTATAAACCTGAAATCATATTTTTATTCTGCTTATAAGCTCTAGTTATATTTTAATTCTTCTAATAACCATTGCTCTGATACCATTTTGTTAGAGTCAAGGATCTATGTTGGAAGAATTATATCAGTCTTTCAATAATTCAAATAAAGCTTACCAATAAACAACGAAAGGAAACATGATTGCATTTTTGTCTTGTTCAAATCCTTATATCATAAGATCTTTACCCTTTCTAGAAAAACATACAAAACCACATAATGAGCACATAGCCCAATAAGTAACTATCTTATAGTTGAAATTAATGCTTAATAAAAGAGAATAATATGTTATAAATCATATAAAAAAATATATTCATTAATATCTATACTGATTATTAGTATCAATTTATCCTTCTATAGTTCATCACATCTCATTCTATTATATAATCAATCATAGTATCTGTAACAATCAACAAAAATAATGCCAGTAGTAATATTAGTATCATGATGAATAATATTAAATAGTATTAATGATAGAAAATAATATTAGTGTCAGTCAAAATATCAGTATAGTGTTTGTAGCAGGGTCGGTATTAGCCTTAAGAGTTCTTGCTCCTATGGTTACGACTCCAAATCAGTCACCCCTTATAACTCCCAATCAATGTACTCCATATTACTCCCCTTGAATCATGTGAATCACTTGCCCCGTCTCTTTATAACTCATAATTAATCTCTAGCTCCTTATGACTTCCAATAAGTGAATAACATGGATCAGTAGGATATCATATAGAGTTATCATATCATGTATTGGATATCATTCATTACTTCACCTAAAATGTAATAAAATCATATCAAATTATTTAGAATGATTAAATTTATAACATATCCAAATTTACATGGTCAAAGTTTATGAAATTAGAAGATAATATATTTTTAACAAATATAAGAGAATCAAAATCCGTAAAAATAAAAATGATTGAAAATAGAAGTAAGAGATTAGTCACTTATAATAAATATTATAAAATCTAAAATAGGAATGGCTAATAAATATGATCTAAAGACTTTTCTCTTTCCTCTCTCTTCTTCCCCTCTTTCAATTTCTTCATGGCCAGACAATCAAGTGAGGGAGTCGATGGGGTGAGATAAGAATTTTTATAAATATATATACATAAATACTATTCATGGCCTAGCATGAGAGTGCTCACCAGATTTACGCTAAGGCACTCTACTTTAGAATTTTTATATAGTTTAAAAAAATATTATTTCACATATTTGAGTTATTACAGTATTCTCCCTAGCAAAAATATTTGGGAAGTAACTTAGGAGAGAGACCTCCTAAATTTTGCCATTCAAAAGGGCTATATAATTAACTTTGGAAAGTTGATCCTATCTTCCCTTACAAACATAATGAGGGGATCTTCTTCAGTGGGTCTAGGCCGTCCTTCTTTAGTTTATGCTCTTTCTGTAGAAGCAGGAGTGAGGGGTAATCAAAATGATGAACAGTTATTCTCCATTACTACTCTTATTAGGGGTAAAATTCTGTGTTTTAAATAATCTGATAGAGAAGAGATATCCTAGTGAGCTCAAGTCTTCTAAAGGGGCAGGAAGCATTAGTAGTAGGAAGAGTGGTAGGACTCCTAAATCTTTTAGTGATCTGGTGACAAATTTGAGTGGGAAGATGGATATAATGACCAAATTTTATAAGGAAACTAAAGATTGGCAGTCTAAGGTGAAGATACGAATGTCACATACTATGGATTAGTAAGAGAGATATTACAGCTATACATCTAATTTTAATGAAGCTCTAGTTGGTATGTTTAGAAGCAACCCATTTGTAGAAAAGCTCGATCAGCATAAAGCTCGATTTTATTACCCTTCTATACCTGAGTATCCACATTTTGTATGACATCTTGGAGAGAGAGATGACGAGGAGGAAGAAGATGGGGAAGATATTGATCTGAGGGGTAGGCTTGAGAGAGAGAGAAAGAGAGAGTGAGTGAGAGATTGATGTTTGTAGTTTATTTTGTTGCATTTTCATTCTATTATTTTGCATTTTCATTTATAGTATGGTTAATGATTATAAACTTAGTGCTATTTGGGAGGCCACCCAACTTTAGGTTTAGTTAGTTATCTAGTCTAGTTAAAGACTATAAACTTAACGCTTCTAGGAGTCAACTCATGTATGTGTGATGTTAGTATCAGTCATGTTTATGTTATGAATGTTATGTTATTTTCAACATAAATTTTGTGTGCTTTTTATTATTTATATGAAAACCAGCATTTGTAATATTTTTTATGTGTTTATTTATATAATAGCGAATTACCTTAAATCTTAAATTATAATTATCCTTTAATTATTATTATATTATAATGATTTAATTAACCTTTAAAAATGATAATTAAAAATTTTAAAAAATTAGAATAATAATAAAACCTTATATCCTAATTTGAATGAACTTTATTTATGCTTTATAAGTTGAATAAGCTAATACTTAATTCATTCAATCCTTTGAGCTATTATCCTAATTTGAATTTATAAGCTATAACTTTAGGAATTTAACTTTTAAAAAGTTTAAGATGATTAATTAGTATTAAAAATTAGATATAAGTAGATTAAAATTTAAAATTATAGCTAACCTGAAGATGACATTAGTAATCTAATCAAATCCATGCATTAAAATTATTAAGACTTATGAGAATCCTAAAGTAAAAGTTGATATTCAAATTCATTAATTATGTACGGTACAAAAAATAGATAAAAGAACTATAAATAGTTCTTAAAAAAATGAAAAATATCAAAAGAAAAATATGAGTGCATTAAAAAATTGGTATCAGTGGAAGCTTAAATTTTGAAATATAATCTTATACAAAATTATAAAGGATAAGATGAGAAAGAGCTAATGCAAGGGAAGGTGAACTAATTAAATTAGAATTTTAACTACAACCACATCCAATTATTAAAACAATATTATTCACTTTAATATTCAAAAGTTAAAGATTAAATCTATAAATTATAATTTTAAATTAGATAAACAGAAGAATGATTAATTAAGTTTAACTATTGGTATTTTTTGAAACTAGAAGTATAGCTTTGGTTCATTTTTATTAATTATAAATAGTAATGTATTATCCTATATTTTAGTAATTTTTAGATAATTATTTTTTGTTTTGGTTAATCACTAAATCAAAATTACTAACTTTTCTTTGCTTGAGGACAAGCAAGAGTCCAGTCTCTAGCTAGGGAGGATTTGTTAGGTGTAAATAATGTTATTTTTAATGTGTTAATTTGTTAGTGAAAATGAGTTGTTCTAGTTGTGTCTGTATATAAAAATATATAAAATAGATAAAATTTTCAAGTATGGTACAACATCGCGGCGTCTGACACTATACCACCGCGACACCATCATTAACACTACTAGAGTGCTTGAATAAGGACATGGTGGCACCTTGTCTCTATTTGAAAGTGCCCCAACATTGGAGGATTCAACGCTGTAATGCCCAATCTCTATCTGCACAACGCCGTGATTCCAAATTCTGGTGCTGTTAAGTCAAGGGAGTAGCACATGGACATCACAACACTCAAACTTCAACAGTGCTGCAACACTATAGTTGCAACTATTCAGGATACAATCTAATAGTGAAGCAAGGTGTCGATTCATTAAATAGCAAGTCCATATCAGCAAGCACCATAGTGGAGGAAACTGTCAGTGCTACAGCAGTAATACATTTTATGGGCACCTTGGTGCAAGTGTATAGAGCACCACGATGCCATAATCTATTTTTTGAATTTTTCTATAAATAGTTTATAATTAATATTCGTAAAGGAGTTATGTCACTTATTTAATTTTAGTCTTTATAGTGCTTCTTTGATTTTCCCTTAGGAGGTATAACTAAGGGGATTTAGAGTAGTATTAGATACATTCTATTAGAGTATTTGGCTTGTGTTTATGAAAGCAATTATGCAAGTTCATGGAAGAGTGTAGAGAAGATCATTTTTCCATACGGTGATATCTTTCTCATGTACTTTTTTTCTTTTGTGCAATTAATAAAAATAAATATATTTTATATATTCTTTATGTCTAGTTAAATTCTCTAGCTTTGGATTGATTGTGTAAATGAAATATGGAGTACTAATGTCTTATCTTCATCAAAAAGTTCATGATGTTTTCAATATATCAGGTTTTCATTTAATGCACATAGTGGTCATATGTAATTAAAAATCATATGTGTTATGGAGCATAGAAATAGGAAAGTAGGCATAACCAGGTATGTTGGGGTGGTATGATACAATCATAGGCATAGTTCTTATCAGGTATCAAATTTATAGGGATAAATTATCATGAAGAGTTTTAACAGTACACGCTTTGCTTACTCTTCTAAGATTTTTATAGGGTGACAGATTATGGGAGTTTAGTGTGGTATTGAGGTTGGAAGAGTTTAATCTATCCTTTATCTCTTAACGCTTGACTAAGTGGTTAGTGATTCATATGCTTTGAATAGCATCAATATAAAAGAGAATCATTAGGAAATATATTATATTTATATTCCATCAATCCAAAATATGTTATCCCAATAGTGTTGTTAGAACTCGAGCTCATGAGTTTATATTTTTCATGATAACAAATATTATGGCTCACATCTTTATATTTCATAGTATTTTTCATTCTATACTTGTTGTGTGTATACTAATATTTCAGGGAAATAATATACTACTCCAAATTGCTGAAGATTTTAAGACAAGTTAGAATAAGATTTCATGTAATAGAGTCTGTATATCTCTATTTTTTTATTTCTTGAGTCTGAATAAGTGTGATTGTAATTGGGTAATCATACACACACACATAGGGGGAGAGAGAGAGATAAAACTTGTAAAGAGAAGTGTGATTGTAATTGGGTAACTAGCACACACATAGGGGGAGAGAGAGACAAAACTTGAATTTTTAAAACTAATCGTATTGGGCGATCTTCAATCATACTGTATGATTTGGACTTAGTGGTTTTTCCTACAACGTGCACTTAATCAAATCATGGATTAAAATTTTGAATAGATCATACTGTATGATACAGTTCATACAGATGACTAACATAGTACAAAATTGGGTTTGTATTAGTTTGTATTGAATGAATCCTTAACTTTTTGAACTATTCATACTATATGGTTTCAATTCATATAGACGACTGATAGAGTACAAATTTGAGTTCATACTAGTTCATACAGATGAATTTGAACTATTTATATTGGATAATATACATTCATACTAACGACAGAATTGAGTTCATACTAGTTCATATAAAAAAATTTAAACTGTTAATGCAAGATGATATGCATTCGTACGGATGGATCGTACAGGACTATATATGATTGTATAGTATGATTGTAGGATATTTTTCTTATAATATTAAATTTTTGGATGATTTTTCATGTCTTTTTTATATCAGGAGTCCTAAAAACTGTCACTTAACACATTTGTTGTGCATTTCTCTTAAGAGTGGCCATTGAGTATGAGTGTTTGGGAGAGATTGTAAGAGTGGAGTGTAAGAGATCTAGTGAGGGGGAGTTATTAGGGATTCACAAGATTTTCCAATGCAAGGATCTCTTTATCTTCCTCAAGTTTCTGCCCATCTCCTCTAGAGGCTCTTGAGGGAGGATTTTTAACATTGTGTCAAGATTCTCTGGCTTCACCAGGAGGGTGAAAAAGGATGAAGGTTTTCTTCCTTCATAAGGAGAGTGAAAAAGGATAATGATTCTCTCTACATTCACAAGGAGGGTGAAAAAGAATGACGATTCTCTGCCTTCACTAGGAGGGTGAAAAAGGATGACAGTTCTTTGGCTTCACCAGGAGGGTGAAAAAGGATGACAGTTCTCTGCCTTCACCAGGGAGGGTGAAAAAGATGATTGTTCTCTGCCGCACCGGATTGGTGGGAGAGAGTTTGTAAGGGCTTCTCCGCCTTACTATGGGGGCAAGAGGAGAGTAACTATTATTTAGTGCAATACCAGAAGAAGGAGTCTTCAAGGAGTGGACGTAGGTCTAGTTGGGCTGAACCACTATAAAATTTGGTGTTATTCTATTCTTTTTTATTTTTCGTAATTTTATTTTATGCATTTTAATGTTATATGGTTGAAAAATCTTTTGTGATAATCATATCGAAATAACTGCATATTTTAAGATTAGAGTTTTAATTATCTAAAAGATTTTAAAAGGTTTTCAAAATCTAAGAATTTTTTTTAAATAACCAATTCACCCTCCTCTTGGTTAGCCTTGGTATAGTTCTATAAGGTCTAATAACCTACTCATACTTTAATGTGGTATCAGAGCATATTTCAAAAGTTAATGTATAGATTACTTTTTGGAAAATGATTACGGCTAATTTTGGAAACTGAAATACTACGGAAGGATATTCAATCACTAGATCACATTTATTTAAAAATATTTCTTTTGATTTTTAGAAAATTCAAATGTCTACTTTTTTGCAATCAATAGATTCTCAAATATGGCATATAATTCAAACTGGTTATTCTGTACCGTCAAATATTATAGATAGAGTCAAAACTGATATCCCATTTTCTGAATGGAGTAGAATAGAATAAATTTATGCTCAATTAAATGCTAAATATATGAATTGTTTGTTCTGTGCTTTGAATTCTGAAGATTATATGTAAATTTCTACATACACTACTAGCAAGATAATTTGGGAAAGTTTATGCACTACATATGAAGGTACTAGTGAAGTCAAGCAATCTAAGTTGAATTTTTTTATGCATAACTATGAACTCTTTACCATGAAACCTTATTAGACCATCTTAGACATATTTACTAGGTTTTTGTAAATAGTAACATCATTGCAAGCTATTCGTAGAGAAGTTCGAAACTTTGAAAAATTAAATAAAATTTTATGATGTCTACTTGAAAAATTTAATGCTAAAGTTACTACTATAATTAAATAAAAAGATTTGAATCATTATATTATTAATAATCTGATTGGCTCACTCATTGCTGATGAGCAAACTGTGAGTCAAAGACTTTTGGATGCAGGTGAAATGATAGTGCTAAAAACTGAAGACATGGAGAAAAGCAACTCAGTAGATGATGAAAGTAAGGAGATAACATTGATCACGAGAAAATTTAAAAAGCTACTGAAGCGCAAGCATCAACATCAATAAAAGAGGAACAAAGGTAAAACTGGTAAGGATATTAATATTGCCTCTAAAGTAATTTACTTTGGGTGTAGGAAACCCAGACATATGAAAAATGAGTGCCCAAACTTAAAAACTTTTCCGACAATGGAAAAAGGTAAAAATTAGCAAATTGCAATACAGGCAAATGATAAAAAGCAAAAAATCTCATGGGCTGACCTATTTTCTGAATCATCAGACCAAGAGCAAGATGATGTTTAAAGTTTTATTTGTGTGTTATTAATATTTGTGTGTATTTTTTTTTTTTTTTGTGAATGTGTTTAATTTTCTATGTTGTTCTTTTAAGTTTTTTTTAAGATATGTTTATTTATGATCTTTCGATCATTCGTAAAGTCACTCTGATCAACACATATATGTCACATTTTATTTTATATACACTTTAGATAATCAAATCTCTTTTCAAAGATCATTTTTTCTAAAAATAAAAAAAAAATTACCTCCTATTTACTTGAAATTATATATAAGTAGTGGTTCACTTCTCTGAAAACAGTCAAAGGGAGGAAACTAATGATTTTGCCTCTTTATATAATTTCTTTAATGAGGCTATTTCACTTTTGATTCAAATTTGCATCAAATTATAAAATAGATTTCAAAACTGAACTTTTTCATCTCCCTATATTTTTTCTATCTCATAGGGATCTTTTGCAAGTTGTTGAATCTACTTCATCATTTTCTTAATCAAGCTGGTCATTTTATTTTATTGGATTGGATTTTCTTTATAATTTATTCTTCCTTATATAAGAGAGTGAGTTTTTTCTTCTATTATATTTGGAAGATAATTTTACAATTGAGTTTTTAAAGATTAAGAAAGGAAATAAATTGTAAAAATAAAAAGAGGCATAAAATGAGCCCAAATTGAAAAAATTTACAATGTACGCCAAAATGGTAAAATGTATGAAGTGTATCAAAAATTAAAAAATATGCAATGAGCGTAAATTAATAAAGAGGCACAAAATGAGCCCAAATTAAATTCCTTTCTTGTATGTCTTTAAATATTAGAAAATCCATGTGTCTATTGATACGTTCGATACTTGAGTTTGAAAATCATGATTCTTGATTCACCATTTTGCATTAATCTTCTATTAGATATATTTCATGTAAGGATTTTTGAAATGATTATTATTTCCTTCTCTAATTTTTTCCTTGAATTAGATGTTTTGAGCCTTTAAGGAGCCTGAGCTAGGATTAACAAATTCTAAATCTCTAACCTTTATGTGTTATACGTTATCAATTCAAGCCTTACTATGTTTTTTAGTAAAATCAAGAGGTAACTTTCTCATTCTAAGAAAATTTATTGAAATTTCAAACTGATTCTTCTAAAACATCACCTTCACCTGATCAGGGTCTATTTGATCTTTAGTTTTTTTGGTTATTTTGTATTTTTTGTGCTCCTCTTCTTTTTGCCAAAGTCAAAGGGGGAGAACGTACTTTTGTATTTATTTTGTACTGTTGAGACTGTACTATTGTATTTTTTTTGTACTGTTGAGAATGTATTGTAGTATTTGTTTCATATTATTGTTTTTGTTTTATTTATCTTTTTTAAAAAAATTAATTAAAAAGAAAAAAATAGTTTTAGTTTCCCCTATTTTTAAATAATTATCTTAGTGAGAGGGAGATTGTGAGAAAATACTTTTAATTTATAAATTCAACTAGTAATATTTGTTATTATCAAAAAGGGGGAGATTGTTATGACTCGGGCTCACGAGTTTATATTTTTTATGATAACAAATATTATGTCTCACATCTTTATGTTTCATAGTATTTTTCATTCTATACTTGTTTGACGTGTATACTAACATTTCAAGGAAATTATATACTACTCTAGATTGCTGAATATTTCATAACAAGTTAGAATAAGATTTCATGTAATAGAGTGTATACCTCTATTTTTTCTATTTCTTGAGTTTGAACAAGTGTAATTGTAATTGGGTAATCATGAACACACACATAGGGGGTGAGAGAGATAAAACTTGTAAAGAGAAGTGTAATTGTAATTGGGTAATCATGCACACACAAAGGGGGAGAGAGAGACAAAACTTGAATTTTTAAAACTAATCATAATGGACGATCTTCAGTCGTATTGTATGATTTAGACTTAGTGGTTTTTCATCCAACATGCAGTTAATCAAATTATAGCTTAAAATTTTGAATATATCGTATTGTACGATACAGTTCATACAGATGATTGATAGAGTTTAAAATTGGGTTCGTACCAGTTTGTATCGAACGAAGCCTTAATTTTTTGAACTGTTTATACTGTACGATTTCAGTTCATACAGACGACTGATAGAGTATGAAATTGAGTTTGCACTTGTTTGTACATACAAATTTGAACTAATTATACAGGATGATATATATTCGTATGGACGACTGAATTGAGTTTGTACCAGTTTATATATACAAATTTGAACTATTCTTATAGGACAATATGCGTTCATGCAGATAGATCGTACGGGACTATATGCGATCGTACAGTACGATCATAGGATAGTTCTCTTACAATTTTCAATTTTTGGATGATTTTTCATATCTTTCTATATAAGGAGTCCTAAAAACTATCACTTAACACCTTTATTATAAATTTCTCTTGAGAGTGGCCATTGAGTATGAGTGTTTGGGAGAGATTGTGAGAGTGGAGTGTGAGAGATCTAGTGAGGGCGAGTTATGAGGGAGTCATTAGGTTTCCCAAAACCAGGATCTCTTTATCTTCCTCAACTTTCTGCCCCTCTCCTCTGGAGGCTCTTGAGGGAAGATTTTCAGTATTGTGTCAAGGTTCTCTGCCTTCACCAGGAGGGTGAAAAAGGATGAAGGTTCTCTGCCTTCACCAGGAGGGTGAAAAAGGATGAAGGTTCTCTACCTTCACCAGGAGGGTGAAAAAGGACAACGGTTCTCTGCCTTCACTAGGAGGGTGAAAAAGGACAACGGTTCTCTGCCTTCACCAGGAGGGTCAAAAAGGATGATGGTTCTCTGCCTTCACTAGGAGGGTGAAAAAGGATTACGGTTCTTCACCTTCACTAGGGAGGGTGAAAAATGACGACTGTCTCAGCCACACCAAGTTGGTGGGAGAGAGTTTGTAAGGGCTTCTCCACCTTGCTATAGGGGTGAAAGGAAAGTCACTATTGTTTAGTGTAATACCTAAATAAGGAGTCTTCATAGAGTGGACATAGGTCTAGTTGGACTGAACCACTATAAAATTTGGGGTTATTCTGTTCTCTTTTATTTTTTGCATTTTTATTTTACGCACTTTAATATTTTGTTGTTGAAAAATCTTTTGTGATAATCGTATAAAAAAATTGCTTAATTAAAGATTAGAGTTTTAATTATCTAAAAGACTTTAAAAAGTTTTCAAAATCAAAGAATTTTTTTTAAATAACTAATTCACCCCCACTTGGTTAGCCTTGGGACAAGTTCTATAAGGTCTAACAACCTACTCATACTTTCAAGTATTTCATTTAATTATTTAAATTAAGTGATTGAATCTCCACAAAAACTTATTTTTATTGAGTATGATAATTATTATAGTTGAAGTAGACAATACTAGTTTTTGTAAGTATTCTTTCTTATGGGATTGATACTCCACTCTATCACTATATTACTTGATTTGGAATGTATACTTACGTATATTAAGTGGGGTTTTTATTATTTTTATGTCATAGAAAACTTAAGTATTATTTAGGGAATGATAAAAAATCTCAGCCAACATTATTTAAGGCTTTCTTAAGCTCAATTTTAATACAAAAAGTATTAGAGGTAGAATTGAACTCTCTATTAACATCATTAACGAGGATAATATTGTTAGCTATGTCTTTCCCATCAATAAAAATAGATTGAGATGGATATATTAATTGAGGAAGAAGGACCTTGAGCCTACTAGCAAGAAGTTATTTTCACAATTCATTACGTTACTCCATAACCCTCATCACTAATATTCTATTTCAATATTCCTAATTATTCTTGCATTCCTCTATCGAAGCTATATATCACACTAAATTTTAACTACACACATGACCATTATATGCATTAAATAAAGAACGGGAGATTTAAAAATATTCTTGCATTCCTCTATCGAAGCTATATATCACACTAAATTTTAACTACACACATGGCCATTATATGCATTAAATAAAGAACAAGAGATTTAAAAATATTAATACTTTTATTAAAGAATAAGAGGATATATTAGTACTTAATATGCTCTTTACAATATCATCCTAAAATAACATTACTACCCAGGCAAGGAAGAAATAACAAGCAAACTCATATTTATTTTACTCATAGAAGAATAAAGTATAAAAGAAGTAGCAAGAAGTTTATCACTAAGAAGGATAAAAATATCTTTTGTACACTCCACCCACAACTTATAGAGTTACTTACATAAACATAGCCTAAACTCTCCCAGAGATTATAGCTTGTGCTTTCCTCTCCTTTCTTAGACTTTATTCTAAGGGGGAACTAAAGAAACACAATAAAAAAAGTATATTTTCACACAAGA
Source organism: Dendrobium chrysotoxum (assembly GCA_019925795.1). Taxonomy (NCBI): domain Eukaryota; kingdom Viridiplantae; phylum Streptophyta; class Magnoliopsida; order Asparagales; family Orchidaceae; genus Dendrobium; species Dendrobium chrysotoxum. The sequence goes on from CM034303.1 coordinate 45,930,929, forward strand.
GGTTGAAATCCTAAAATAATAGGACTGATAACTACTTATAGTAAGTATAGGATTAGACTCAAGCACTAGGACACTAGATAAGATGGAGAAATTGTAGTGAGAAATGAACTAACACCTCAGTATTGTAGTGTTAGCTCCACTACAGTGTTGGATGAAATGACACAATTATTTCTTGATTCAGTGCATAATTTCTTTAGGTTAGAGAATCTATTAGAAGTTGTAACTACTCGACCACGGTGTCACAAAACATGAGCACTACAATGCTTGAAACGATAACTCGGTGCTACAGCATTCGAGGGCTAGCGCACTTACATGAATGTTTTTGAGACACCCAAAGATGTATTGATGATTTTGAGTGTAGTAGTGCTATGATGAGCTACAATAGTGCTACGATGTGTTAAAATACTGAAATTTGTGATGCCATGGTGCTTGGAAATAGAGAAGGTCGGTGTCGCCATGTTTAATTTGGCACTTTGGTGTTGATCGATACGGTGTTGTAGCGTTATTCTTGTCAGCGCTAAGGCATTATCCAACACTTATAATTTTAGCTTTTTCCTATATAATTTCTATATAAACATAACTAAAATAATACATTTTTATTGAATTTTATATAACATAAATAATGCATAATTTATATTTATCATATATCTAGCTAAATATCTTAATTTTGGGCCAATGATATAAAACTATAGCAAGTACTAATGTAAACTCTTATGCCTTGAATTAGTTTATGGATATTTTTAATATCACTTATTCTTAATTTAATGCATACAATGGCCATACGTGTAGTTAATATCTTTGTGATATATTATCTCGACTGAGAAAAATGAACAAAGGTATGAGATGATAGTGGTAAAAAAATAGTTAATCCCTGTGAGAGGCTTCCAGAACCCTGGTGAGCATGTTTTATGCAAATGATAATAAATCGGGGTTGTGAGTATTTTTGTGAAGAACCCTTTACTGCGATGGTGCATGTAGTGAGGGAGTTTTTTGCTAATGGGATAGAAACTGTGGATAATAAGTGTTACGCATGAGGTAAGTGGGTATCGTTCAATCCCGTAACTATCAATCATCTGTATAAGCTTCAAAATTTTGAGTTTGATGAGCACATCCCTTTTTTAGAGCTTATGATTCTAAGAAAATTCTAAGATTTTTGTGTGAGCCTATTAGTGTAGCTATATGAAAGAAGAGGAAAATTAAAATTAATAAATTTCACGCATCTTGCTTAACCTAACTATTAAAAGCTTAGCATTACTTTATTTATGCTCGACTTTTTTCTAGCAAAAATATTTGTGAGGTACCCAAAGGTTGTGTTGTTCTAAATTATGCTATTCAAGTTGGTTACACTATTAATGTGAGAAAGCTTATTCATTCTTCCTTAACTTACATTATTATAGCTATTACATCTGTGGACTTGAGGCATCTTAATCTTATTTATGCTTTGTGTATAAATGTTGGTGTAAGGGGAGATCCTAATGAAGAGGAAAATTTTCCTATTTCAACCCTCACTAAAAGTAAATACGAGAGGTTAAACAGACTAAATATAGAGTAGGGTGGTCCTAGTGAGCTTCTTTTGTCTGGTAGGCCTAGCAGCAATAGTAATAGTGATTATAGGACTCCTAAATCATTAGTTGAGTAGGTGGCTAAATTGAGGAGCATATAGAGGGTCTAACAAAATTTTAAGAGGAGATTAGGGACTAACAAGCTCACTACTTGGGTATACAAGAAAAGCATTGACACTATACAGCTGAATTTAACGAGGCTTTAGTTGGGAGTATTAGGAGGAGCCATTTTGTGGAGAATCTAGACTAGTGGTATTTCCCTACTGCTCCATAGTACCAATTATTTGTTTGGACCCAGGCTTATGATGATGAGGAGGGGGATTCTAACTCAGAGTGATAGGAGTCTTTTTTTTTTCTTTCATTGGTTATTCCTGACAAGCTTGAGAGAGAGAGAGAGAGAGAGAGAGAGAGAGAGAGAGAGAGAGAGAGAGAGAGAGAGAGAGATAGGAGAGTTGGAGATTGCTTTTATTTGTAGCATTTTTTTCTTTTATTTATTTTTTCAGTCCTTTTTCTTTAGGGGATCCCTATGGTGTTGTGACTCTGATGTGATGTTATGATAGTGATGTTGTATAGTGGGTATAGGTGCACTTATTGTTGACTGATGAAAACATATCCTGCGGATCTTGGATGGAGATGGATTAGGATAATAGTGCTTCATTCATTGGTTATCTTGTGTTTGTTTATATAGTTATATTATAGTGCTTGTGAGCTAATTATCATTCAAATGACAGGCATGTTTATTTTATATTCAGTTCTTACTTATTCTTGTTCAATTTATTATTTCTTTTTCAAATACATTTAATTCAAAATTAACCTATGTTGTGTAAGTAATTCTATTGTTAGAGGAAGAATGATTATGGAGAATATCAATTGATTCTTTCTTGTGATATTTATCCTTATTAATTCTCCTATATCTCTTCTTTTATGAATGAAATGAACACGAGTTTGCTTTTTTATGTTATCTATGCCTAGCTAGATCTCTAATTTTTGGGCTAATAATATAAATATATAGAAAATACTAATATAGACTCTCGTGCACTGAATTAGCATGCAGATTTTTTCAATATCTTTTCTTCTTAATTTAATGCATACAGTGGCCATATGTGTAGTTAATATCTTGTGTGATATATTACCTTGATAGAGGAATATTGAAACAAATTATTCGCATACTTTTTATTTATTTATTTATTTATTTATATTATTATTATTTTATGGGAAACCCACACATATATATATATATATATATATATATATATATATATATATATATATATATATATATATATATATATATATATATATGTGTGTGTGTGTGTGTGTGTGTGTGTGTGTGTGTGTGTGTGTTTTGATCCACATCTAAAAATTAAGAATCGCAATAGAAAAATAATATTATTTTGCATTCATGAATTAAAAATATTTTATATATATTGGTATCATTTTATCTTGCAAGTCCTCATTAAGTGGAAAAAACTCAGAAAGAATCATTTTTATTCAGTAGGATATCTCATGCAACTATATTGGACAATAGTAGTTTAATTGTAATTAGACAGAACTCTTCCTAGTGGGATCGTCAATCTTCTCTATTATTTTATTACTTAATTGAGACATATACTTGTGTATCTAGTGGACTTTCATTATTTTTTTATTAAAGAAAACTTAAGCATATTAAAAATTACATGCTAGCTCTATTTGTAGTGAGCATTAGCTAGCCCCCACATCACTTGACTATGATCCTTCTAACCTTAGTCGTCTGACTACGGTGCTTACGACCTCCATCACACATCGACTATGGTCCACCATGACCTCCGTCGCTCGACTATAGTCCTATCGACCAAATGAACAGGCTAATGTTCTCTTGAGAACTATTCTTATTTCATTAGATTCTTTCAACTCAAACATTGTAATATGTTTTATACTATATATATAGCTATCACCTTTCCCTGAGAAATGATATTATTTATAATCAACAACAAGCACTAATGGAATCATTTAACTATGTTAGGCCACATAGTTTTTTCCTTTTTAGGGTTTTCAGATAAAAATTCTAGTGTCTATTATGATTGCTGCACCCATCTCTCTCATCTCTGTGTGTGCTAGATTTTCATATAAAACTAGGATGCTAAACTCTATATCTCTCTACCATTATAAATGTTCTGGCATGCAATAATAATGCATAGTCTTCTAATTTTGAAAGAGTTCACTTTATTATGAATACAATCATATAATTCTTTCTTAATATAAGTGATTAAGAATGTTTGACTTTGCCCCCAATTTTGATCATCCCATTAGGTTTAGAGGGATTTAAAGTAATTAGTGATGCTTTACTAAAAGCATTCGCTTGAGTTCTGATGTGGCATAGGAAAGTCACAGCATATGCTTCTAAGGAGTTAAAAATGCATGAGAAAATTTATCTAGTGTTCGATTTAAAGCTTACTACTGATAATGAAAAAAAATGTATACTCCAACTAGTCATTTTTAAGTAAATATTATCTAAATCTATATTTTTATGCAGGAAAGAAGAAAACAAGAATCATAATTAAAGGAGCACCACAACGCCACATGCTAAATATAGCTCTATAAGATCTATAAATGCTAAAAGAAGGCATGTATGGGCCTAAATTTGGCATAAACATTGGTGAACTAGTCATACTAGTCGCTGGTCACTATTGCCACCAACGATGCTAGCAGACAATTTTGTAATAATTGTTTTAGATACTTTCTTTAAAAATAATAAGTAAAAAAGTATAAATTAAAAGGGATCCAAAATATTCAAATAAAATCTTATAAAAGTTTTTAAAAATTTTGAAACATTTCTCACTCCCTTCTTCGTGATCCTACAAAATGTTTAAGTGAGGCCTAGAAGGGATAAAGTATTTCTCTTTTCTTAATTTTTTCTTAAAGAGACTTAACAAAATAAGAGGCATATGTGGGAGCATAAGCAGATCATCATAATCCTAGCAATGAGACTCTGATCTTCCAATGAAAATAAAGTTGATCGTCATTGTTTCAATATATGAAATATGATAAAAAAAGTAAGATGTTCATAATCCCTATAAAATGGCTTAGTCATTGTTTTAAAAAAGGGGTTAAGGAAGGGTGTTTGATGTTTATAATCCATTAAATGAGGCTCTAGTCATCCTTAACAAGACTTGGATTTCAACCATAAGCACATAAAAAAGGTAGATTATTTGGCACCTTAATTAAACTCAAGAAATTTCCAACTATACCACCAAGTGCATGATTTTGGTCCTTTTGGATTGAGAACAATGCATTTTTGTTATTGTTGGGTTTGTGTCATCTTGGTGGTTTGTAAGTATGCCAAAAATAGAGTTTAGATGGTCTAAAATTGTTTATGAAAGTTTCTCATTCGAACATTGGAGTGTTTGGAGATCTCATTATTTTATTAAAATTTATGTTTGAACCAATAAATGTTTTTGTGATATATAATCATCAAACATACTTAACCTCCCACTTATAATTAAAAAAAAGATTCGTACATGTTCTTACAAGAAAATAAAATTAACTCAAACTTTTAATATCATGTAATAATTTATTAATTACACATATATTTCATAAAAGAAGTTATAGTTTGACGCAAACTAGATTTCTTTTTATAGACATACTTATTGACTCATTATAGCTACTAAGTAACCATGGAAATACTATTCATGATAAGTAGCAACTAAACATAAATCATTTTTTCTAGTCAATATTAGACCAAAAGCTTCCTCCACATCCAATTCTTGAGTACTCCTACCTCTCGGAAGCTCCCAATTGAAGTAGAAGAGCAGTTGCGCAAGCCAAAGTTCAATGCTTGCCAATGCAAAGGACACCCCCGGACAAATCCTTCTTCCACCACCAAAAGGAATATACTGAAAATTTGCTACTCCAAAGTCTAATGTTCTTTCTTCAACTCTCTTTGGTCAAAAAATCTTTGGATCTTCCCAATATTTGGGATCTCTCATCATAGCCCATTCATTAATCACAACCCAACTTTTGATTAGTATTGTATAGCCAGCTAATTCAACTATCTCATGACATAATCTAGGAACCAGAGGGGCAATAGGATGTAATCTAAGAGTTTCTTTGATAACTTGACTTAGGTATGGAAGCTTGTTTATGTCTCCCTCTTCTAATATTCTCTTTCCATTTAGGACTTTCCTTACCTCTAATTGAGCTTTTTGCATAACCTTAGGATGTCGAATGAGCTCTTTCATAGCCCACACGAATGCAACAGATGAGGTGTCAGATCCTGCAATAAATAAATCCTAGGAAAAAAAATTAAAAATGAAAAGTTAGTTAAATACACAACTCAATTTTGAGCTATGTTTACACCTAAAAAAACTGAGATAAAAATATTATATATGTAGTCGTTTGTTTTTTTAGTTAGTGTGAATTTTTTTATATTTACTTAGTTTTTTTTGAAGTAATTAATATTAGTTGTGATTATAATTGATCACATTTGAATCATCACAATGTCATTTTTATAAAAATAGAAGATGACGCAAATTGGAAGAGTTAAGAAATTAATGAATAAGTAATGAGCATTGAATTAAAAGAACAAAAAACAAGGATTTTAATTTTTTTATTAACTTTATATTTAAATTCTCAATTTAATTATTTTTAATTACATTTTATTTGTTGGCTTAATATTGAATTCTAAATGAATAAAATAAATAATATATCCTTTTGAAAATCTTTTTTAAGTTCAAAAATTTTTGTATTAGAAAGCTGCTATAGAAAGTAATAAGAAAGCCATCTCAAACCAAATCCCTTACAAGCATAATTTAGAATTTTGATCGTGTAGGATATTATAATATAAATTAAATCTGAATAAGCTTGAAACATATTGGATTTGCTTTGAGATTAATACCTATATATAGGAAGAAAAAATATTGCACTAATCCCAAAATAAATCAAATAAGTTTTATGCAGATCTTAATATATAATTTATATCATAATATTCCACAACATTATTTTTCGTTGAAGCACTTACTAATATGACAACTTTGACATTTACCATCGTCAGAGATAAATCCGTCTCTCAATTTATCTTAATTTTCAAAAGAACTTCAACCAAAACTTCATTCATATCATCTCCATCCAACTTCTTCCCCTCATGCTCCTCAATTGTCTCATTCAAAACACCATCAATTTCCTTGTGAACTTGCTCCATCCCACGCCTCAATCCACTTATCTGACCAACAAAGCTCCATGAAGGAAACATATCAACATCTTTGAATCCCGAAAGATACTTAAACGTCTTATTCAACGCCAAGAAAAACCTCTTTTTTGTGCGCTTCCTTTCCGAAATGCAGCCCTCACAATGGTCACATTTGAAAGTGATAAAAGCATCTCAAACAAATTCACATATGATCTCTTCGCCATCATAATATTCTCCACAAGATTATTTCCTTCTTCCTCTCTTATAAACTTAAAAGACATAACTCACTTTAAGCTAAACAATTCAAGAGCACAAATTTTACGTAGTTTTGACCATGTTTTTACATAAGGTGCAAAGCCAAAGCCAGCATAGCTGTATAGGATTATCTTGCCTGCTATTAAGTTAGGCCTTGAATCAAATTTGAGGTCATGGGTTTTGAAAATATCATGAACAAATTCACTAGATGTGATGACTATGAGATTGATCTCACCGAGCTTGAGGTGGAAGAGAGTGTTGTAGGTTTTGGCAAGGTTTTGAAAGCTACGGTGTGGGTGCTTGCCTAATAGTTGGTGCAAGTTTCTAATGATGGGGAGATTCCATGGACCTAGAGGGAAGTTACTAGGATTGGAGGTTTTGTGAAGCGTGAGCTTCTTTATGAGGAGAATTAGGAGGAGAGCGCAGAGGATGGAAGGAAGAAGGATGGAGAGAAGTGGTGATTCCGTGGCTCAAATGTTATTGAATGGATTGATTTGTTGTATGGCTGCCTTTTTATACATTTTATTTTACTTTAATATATCTTTATATATATATATATATATATATATATATATATATATATATATATATATATATATATATATATATATATATATAATTTATATCGTTATGTCATAAAATGATTATGATGATAAATTAAAGTGAATTCTTTCAATATTTTATTTATTTTAATTTAAGTGTTATATCTTCATTATATATAAATATATTTTTTTAGAAAATGTATGCTATTAAAGAGGCCATTTGGGAGATTATTTTTTTTTATTTTTATTATCATGATGCCAAATTGAATTTTCCACGCTCAAATGATCATTTGGACTTAACCTACCTAACCTAACAAACTATTTTATTAGGATGTTGTGCGACGATGGATAGATAAAAATTATGTTATTGAATCCTCACCAAAAAATAATCATGATGGGCTATAAGTAGGGGTGTCAATATTTTACATGACCAAAAATTTTTGATTTGGACTCAACAAACCTGCCTAACAAATAAACTAGTTTATTGGGATGGATAGAAAAAAAATTATTTTATTGAATCCTCACCAAAAAAAAATCATGATGGGCTATAAGACCCTTGAAAATACTTTAAAATGAGTTAAATATAAAAATTATTTATATATTGCATTCCTATGATACATCACCAAAAATGACCTTAATCCGGAACAAATCTTGAGGCATATTTGAATTAGAAACTTTCAAAATTAAATTTGAGACCATATGAACTCAAATTTAGCAAACTTATAGTCAAACTAGTTGTCTCGGCTAGACGAGCCCAACGACACCAAAATTAGTCCACTCTAAGCCTAAATGGGCCCATATCAAAGATTTAAAGTATAGCTAAAAAAATTGTAGCACTAATTGAAAGACCAAATGATTTCTAAATATGGCGTTCTTATAGTCGAATCAAGCAGTTCGATGAGGAAAATCCCACAAAACATAAGATCTTATGATTCCAACATCATTTAGGTGTATAAATGCTGAAGAAATGATCTATGATTGAGGGAATAAATATAGGTTGTTCGATGGAGTGCTCTTGAATTTCATTATATTTATAGGACATGTTACTCTCAAAAAATATAAATAGTCCCCCACCTTCACATAAAAGAAGAGAGGGCTTAGACCTTAGCCGAGAGAATCATGAGAGCTCGAAAGCTTGAAGAATCCTGAAGGTCCACCTAAGCACCATCACCAAAAAACCCATTGAAGAATGAAATACTGAAGAATGAATTAATAGACATTGATACTAGAATGTAACACTATAAGAATAAGATATACAAGATACAAGATATATAAGATATAATATATGCAAGATAAATGATATAAGACCTGCAACACATGATATATAATATGATTGATTTGTGATGAGATTGATTGATTAATGAGATTGATTGACTGATGAGATTGATTAAATGATGAGATTAATTGACTGATTAAATGATATAAGAAATATGGCCGATCTATAGTAAAGAATGATATGGCATTGATATAAATATATAATGCATGACTAAAGTCACATGATATATGATATATATGCTAAGATAGATTCACTTTATATAGAAATGATAAGAATTTATATGATAGATTATGATTTTTATGGATATAATTTCTTATTTATTGTTTCTATTTCATGCATTGATTTCAGTTGTAGATTTTGGTGACTTGTTGGGCTTTTGTGCTCATCACGTAATTTCTCTCATACTTTCAAGTAAGGGTAAGAAACAAATTATATGAGATTAATCTGGTGACAAGTTTAGGTTTTCATTCTATTTTGTTGGTTATTCATATTATATTCATGATGTATTTTATTGATTGGTTTTTTTTTTTGGTTAAATATCATGGCTATTGTATATATTATTTTGCTTTTGGATCTATGTGCAGATGTTGGATGAATATTAACATATTTATGTTTTCCTATTTAAGGGTGAAGATGAGAGAAGGTAGATTGGATAAAAGTAGGAGAAATTCTTAGGAAAGATGAATATAGAGATTACTTGAGCAGAGTTTTTTGTTGTCTTTTGATGCTAGTTTGTGCCCCCATGAAAATGGATTTTTGGGAAACTATGTCGTAATTTACCCTCACTACAAAATAAATTACTACAATATTATTAAGACACTTTTAAATAAATATGGTAAAAAAAATCTATTACATCAAAAATATGGTGCTAAATGCATTCATGCGTGCTTCTTCCCCCCTCTCCCTTTAACGATCGATTAAAATATCAAGGGACATTCACAAGCTAGGTAAAGTTGTTGCAATTTCTTCATTCATTTCCAACATATAGGGGTCTTTACGACTTCATCCTCCCAATTGAATGATGTTTCTTCCTCCATTGCATGGCTTGCTAAGTCTACTGCTTTTATGGAAAGATTTTATTGGCTTCATTAGCTTTACATATCTAATTATAAAATTAATTAGGAGATATAATTATGCCATTAATTGGGAGATCTAATTATGGCATTGATTAGAGCGTTGATTATGTTTTCTTAAATATTATTTATTTTAAATCTATATAATGATATTTGAGGGCTTCTATAATTAGAGCACGAGTGTAATTATATTCATGTTTCTCCATAATAATGAAATCATCCTCTCTCTATGGACATAGGAAATTATTCATTGAATCACATAAATCAAATTGTGTTCATTGACTTTGTTTTTGTGAGTTTTTTCTATTGTTCATTTGCACAACAATTGGTATCAGAGATGGATTTCGATGCTATTTTTGTTGAAATTTTTGAAATCTCCAATTCTTCCGGATAAAGGAGATGTACAAAGGGAAGCAAATGTGCTCAGTTGGATTGAGCAGAGCAAAGAAAGATTATAACATGGAGGCACGTGGGCGCACATGAAAGGGTGAGCAGCACTCAATCGGAGCATTTGGATAACATACGTGAGAGCAGAGGCAAGTTGTACATGGTCGAAGCATGTGTACAGTCTGGATAAAAGCAGCATGTAGACAGAGTGTGCATTATGAATCTTTAAAAGGTAACTACTTGTCGGTGTCAGAATGTAGAGAGTATAATCATTCTATCCTGTCAGATAAAATGGTCGTAGACCTTTACACTCTACAGAAGAAGATCTTTGGAAGTGCATATACAATCATATATATGATTATCCATGAAAAGTAGCAACTTTTTCCTACACATTTTGATGGAAAATAATATATAAAATTTGATGGTCACAAGATTTCTGCCATTCGATACATCATCATGAGGGTGGTTTTTTTGATGTGGGTGTCGGTTTCCCATGGGCGCAAGCCCTTGGGTTAATTAAATCTCAAGCCTTGGCCTAAAAATACTCTCAATTAAGGATGCTAATTTATTCTCTTCTTGGTTTGGTGCATAGTGGGATTCATAGGTTCTTCTAGTACAAGGGAGATAGGCTCAATGGGCTATTCAACACGCTCATAGACCATGCAATCGCCTGGTCGGTATGAAGGAAAAATTAGGCGAGGAGATATCATACATGAAGTATGCAAATAAAGAAAGAAGGGACATCATCAATGTGGCATAAATATGTATAATTTATTATCTCCCAAGAATGAATAGCTTATCCAATGATAAGGTATGCAATGATATACACATATCGCTAGCCATTGATCCTAGATCTTCAAAGGATATACTTTACTCTTAGTATTAATGCCCTCAACCTAGCTAATGCAAGACAGTGAGGGGACTTATAACTTAAATCCCACCAAGGATCTAAGTAGCCCCAACTTGGATTTACTACCCGACTCAGAAAGGGGTACCAGCTAAAACTCCACCTAATATCTCATATCCATATAGTCTGGTCTTATACAAATGTAAAAGTGGTTGGGATGTATAGAAGAGAAATGGGCCTCACACCTGACCATGAATGACACTATGCTAATACAATGGTGAATTATCCCTCTATGTAATAAAATAAAATCTACATGCATGACTCAGGCTTTGCATGAAGGGAACGGCTAATCAGAACTAGCTGATAGCCACTATGAAGTAGACTAAGTTTGAAATATTAATTATACTTTAAGAGATTTACCGAAGAGTGTTCATGCATTATTTTTGAATGATTGATTTATTTTATTCCCTATATTCATTTTATATAGCATAGGTAAATTTTACATTTTATAGAAAATTTTATATCCTAAGAGCCTAACGTATAGACTCCATTTGAGCCACCACCAACCAAAATAATGAATGATACCTATAGAAATCATACAGTTGCAATGCACAATCAATGTAAATAATCAAATCATCCCAAAATATATAATAAATGAAAGGCCAACAATGCAGTTGGGTTCTACAATACATGATAGGAAAAGTGAAAAATCATAGCTGAGCTCTACCATAACTACAACTTAACCTAAAACTATTCAAAAATGAAGTGGCATATGGGGTACTGATCGATTATCATATGTTTGGCCTCCTACCTTCTGAAATACCCACATACCAACATGGCTTTCCTAACTAAAATTACATACGAAAAAAATTACATGAGCTCCCTACAAAATAGATGTTAACACAGTTATAATAAATAAATCATCTATATACATCTAGACCCAGTCCTTAGGACGACATTCCCAAGGGCTTAACAATCCTTAGAGTACCTGTTGGAGTGATTCATTGCATGGGCATGGGCATATATTTCCAAATTTAATTGCATTGAGATTATATTTATTAATATATATATCTTTTTTTATCAAAAAGTTCTTTTTAATAATGAAAATTTAAAATATCATCTTGTTTGAATAATCAAGACTTAATTTGAGCTTTCATAATTCGTAAATAAATATTCTACTTTCCAAATTCTTTAAATTTTATTAAATTAATTTAATGTTTTTTTATAATTTTCACTCCCTTAGATGATAAATATAAAAAATATATTTATTAATTCTAAAAATTACTTAAATATTTATGAATGTATTTTAACTTTTAATTACTAACTTTGACAGGCCTATTGAATTTAGCTTTCAAAAACTTTAACATTTAAAATTATTTAATTTAAAATTCCAATTTACAAATATCAAGCCCAATATAAAAATTTTAAAAATCAAGTATTTATAGCATTCGATCTGTTTTATATTTATTATTAAGTACACTCCTTTTATTTTTTTAATTAATGATAAACTCCATTTAAAAATTTCTTCTGCTATACAAGAAACTCCTTTGTTATTTCATTTGGGATAGTTTTCTTACTGCTTTTGAAGCAACTTACTAATACAAAAATCTCTTGAATTAGATATTTTTTTATAAAAAAGCTTTTTCGGAAAAATAGTTACATAAAGACTTTAAATGACACTACCCTCCTAATCAATCTCTAAATGCCATTGTCATCCCTTTCAAGGAATTTGAGCCTTTGAATCTTATTCTGAATTATGATTTTGATTTGATGTCTTTTGGATACCAAGCTTTTTCTTCAAGCTCTTTCATATCATATTCTTGCAAAGAAATTTTGTTTATTTACTTTTAAATGAAGTTGTGACAATTTTTTGTTTGTCATAACTAGTACAATTAGGGGTGTCAATAAATGACTCGACCTGAACCCCACCCAAAAAAATTGGTTTGGATTGAATCATTTAAGAAATGGGTCGGGTTCTCCAACATTTTTATTAAATAGGTTGAGACCGGATTAACCTGTGAACCTGCTTTTGACCTAAAATGGACCATTTAATATTTTTTTTACTTACATTTATTTATTTGTTGATATAATCTTCTTATTTTTTATAAAATATTCTAAACTTTATTTAATAAGTTATAATTTTTTTTATCAATATAGGTCAACAAGTCAAATTCAGATCATTTGGGTTGCTAGCGGGTTAGGTTCGATTTGGTCTTTTTGATTTATTTGTTTGATGGAACAGTTCCGGTAGACTGAATTCAGGTTGAGTCAATTTTGGGTCGGGATCAAATCTAATCAGTCAACCCATTTTGACACCCCTAAAGTATAATATGACTTAATTTGAATTCTAATAAACTATATTTTATCCCATCCTTTATTCATCAACAATTTATTTATGGAATTGTCAAAATGAGTAACAAAGTGGAATTTCAATGTATTATGATTTATTAGTTCATGGTGCTATTGGTATATACCACTTTAAGAAACTTTAAAGAGCATCCTCTTCTACTACCAATTTGACTTAGATTTTACTTTGAGATTTTGACTCCATTAGAGATTTTAACTCCATTGAATTTAGCGATTTATTAACTCTCAATTTATTATAGTTGCTCCTCATTTCCTTAAAACTGCTAAAATGGCAAACTTCATCAAACACTACTATTGCTATTATTCCTAAGAAGATTAATGTGAATGAAGTTGCTCATCATTTTTTTTTTGTTTAGTGGATTTTGGCTTGAATCAATGATGTGCCTTTATCTGCTATAATTAATGGAGAGTTATGTGGTTATTTTGATTCTTCTGATGGGCTAAAATAAGGAAGTTTCTTTCACTGTATATTCTTACTATTGCTATGTAGAAGTTATCCAGTATCATGGAGAAATGTTGCATTACAAATTCTTTCAATTCTCTCCGCATAAATAAGTGTTATCAATCATTTAATCTTTACAAATGACTTGCTCTTTTTTTTTTTTTTTTTTTGTTAAATTTTATTTCTATTATTTGTATACTTACTCCTCTACAAAAATTCAAAGTGATTATGGGTCATCATATTAAGTTGAGTAAATTTGATATCTTTTTCTTAAACTCTAATTTAGATGTCATTACTACTCATTTGAATTATTAAATAGAATATTATTCTTATGAAGTTGTTTATCACTCATTTATTAATGGAGAGTGATGAATTTACTATGATTTTTGTAATAGGCAAAGATAATGATGTCCCGTTCACCATTTTTTCTTTCTATGGCTATGGAGTTATCTAATAAAGTGGAATGTCACAGTACAAATTTTTTCAATTCTAGCTTCATAAATAAAGTGGCTATCAATCATTTAGGTTTTGTTTGGGATAACTTTTTTAGTGCTTTCTAAAACAGCTTTTCAGTACCAAAATTTTTTGAACTCAAATTTTTTATACTAGAAAGCTGCTATAGTAAGCACCAAGAAAGTCGTCCCAAATGAAATCTTAGACTTTACAAGTGACTTATTTGTTTTTTCTTATCATTCATTTATTAAGCGAGAGTTATGTTGTTACTTCAATTCTTCTAGTGGACTAAAACATGGATGTCCCTTTCATCATATTTTTTCCTGTGGCTATGGAGTTATCTATTTAAGAGGAATTATACATTACCAATTCTTTCAATTCTATCCGCATAAATAAAGTGGCTATCATTCATTTAGTCTTTACAAATATCTTGCTTTTTTACTGTTAAATAAGGTTTATATTACTAGTATGCTTACTCCTCTTCAAGAATTCAAAGTGATTATGGGTCATCATGGTAATTTGGGTAAATTCTATATCTTCATCTTAAACTCTAATTCAAATGTGATTACTAGTAATTTGAGTTATTAAATAGAATCTTATTCTTACAAAGTTGCTTATCACTTATTTATTAATGGAGAGTTATGATGTTACTTTGATTCTTCAAATGGGAGAAGATAAGGATGTCCCCTTCATCATATCTTCTTTCCATTTCTGTGGAGTTATCTATTAATGAGGAATGTTGCATTACCAATTATTTCAATTCTATCCACATAAATAAAGTGGCTATTAACAATTTAATCTTTACAAATGACTTATTTTTTTTATTGTTAAATCAGATTTATATTATTTGTATACTTACTCCTCTTCAAAAAATTAAACTGATTATGGGTCATCATATTAAGTTGGGCACATTTGATATCTTCTTCTAAAACTATAATTCAAATGTCTTTACTTCAAATTTAAATTATTAAATAGAATCTTATTCTTATGAAGTTGTTTATCACTCATTTATTAAGGGAGAGCTATGTAGTTACTTTGATTATTCTGATGGGAAAAGATAAGGATGTCCCTTTCACCACATCTTCTTTATGTGGCTATGGAGTTATCTAGTAAAGCAGAATGTTACATTTCCAATTCCTTAAATTCTATCTGCATAAATAAAGTGACTATCAATCATTTAATCTTACAAATGACTTGTTTTTTTATTGTTAAATCATGTTTATATTATTTTTATGCTTACTCTTCAAGATTATAAAGTGATTAGGGTCATCATGTTATGTTGGGTAAGTTTAATATTTTCATCTTAAACTCAAATTCAAATGTCATTACTACTCATTCAAATTATTACTAGAATCCTATTCTTATGAAGTTGCTTATCACTCATTTTTTAATGGAAAGTTATGTGGTTACTTTGATTCTTTTAATGGGCTAAGAAATGTTGTTATCTATGAGGTCCCTTTTACCATATCTTCTTTTTGTGACGATGGAGTTATCTATGAAAGTGGAATGTTACGTTACCAATTCTTCCAATTCTATCTGCATAAATGAAGTGATTATTAATCATTTAATCTTACAAATGTATTGCTTTATTATTATTACTATTATTATTATTATTATTATTATTATTATTATTATTATTATTATTATTATTATTATTATTATTATTATTATTCTTATTATATATATATATATATATATATATATATTTAAATTAGGTTTATCTTATTAGTTTGTTTACTCTTAAAAAATTCTAAGTGTTTATGGGTCATAATGTAAGTTGCATGAATTTTTTTATCTTCTTCTTAAACTCTAATTCAAACGTGATTACTACTAATCTGAGTTATTAAATAGAATCTTATTCTTATGAAGTTTATTATCACTCATTATTAATGAAGAGTTATGTTGTTACTTTGATTCTTCAAATGGACGAAGATAAGTTATCTATGAATGAGGAATATTGCATTGCCAATTCTTACAATTCTATCCACATAAATAAAGTGGCTATTAATCATTTAATCGTTACAAGACTAGTTTTTTTATTGTTAAATCAGGTTTATATAATTTGTATACTTACTCCTCTTTAGAAAATTAAAGTGATTATGTGTCATTATATTATGTTAGGTAAATTTGACATCTTCTTCTTAGACTATAATTCAAATATCATTACTTCTCATTCGAATTATTATATAGAATCATATTCATATGAAGTTGTTTATCACTCATTTATTAATGAGAGCTACGTAGTTTCTTTGATTCTTCTAATGGGCAAAGATAATGATGTCGTTTAACCATATCATCTTTCAATGGCTATGGAATTATCTAGTAAAGCGGAATGTTATATTTCCATTTCTTTCAATTCTATCTGCATAAATAAAGTGACTATCAATCATTTAATCTTACAAATGATTGTTTTTGTAAATGTTAAATCAAGTTTATATTTTTTTTATGTTTACAATTTTAAAATGATAAAAAATATGATGATAACAAATGTACAATTTATAATTGATATGTCACCAAAAAATGTCTTAATTCAGCATGAACCTTGATACATACATATCTGAATTAAAAACTTCCAAAATTAAATTTTGGACCATCCAAACTCAAATTTTGATAAAATTATAATCAAATTAAACGTCTAAATGAGAAAAACCCAACGAGATAAAAATTAAACCAATCTGAGCACAAATGGGCTCAAATTAAGGGACTGAAGCTTCAAAGGATTAATTGGATAATCAAATAATCATCAAATTTGGGATGCTTATAATTGAATCGAGCAACTCGACTAGATGACTCCAACAAACCAAATATCACTCAATTTAGACATCATTACAATATTTAAATGCAAAACAAAAAGTCTATGATTAGGGGAATCAAGATGAGTCGTTCGATGGAGCTTTTCAAATTTTCTATGGATCTTTTCCATATTTATAAGGCATGTCACTCTCAAAATCTATAAATAGACCCTCACTATTTACTTGAGGGGCACCTTGGAAGGAGAAGGCTTGGAACTTGAGCTAGAGACTCAAGAGAGTACTAAGACTTGAAAATTTCTGGAGCTCCACCATGACACCATCTATGGTGAACCCTCATCACCCGTCGGCCCCTGTTGGATCTCATCCCAACCATCACCATCAGACCTCCATTCGATTACCATCGTTACGTATTTGTCTGGTCACATACAACCACCTGACATTTTCTTGGCTTCCTGATCGTCGTTTGATCTTAACCTAGTCATCGATCAGTTCAAGAACTTCGCTAGACTACCAGACCGTTGGTGGACCTCCGATCAATCGCCTGACAATTGCTAGACTTCTTGACCATCAACCGCCTCTATACCTTGGCCTGACCATCGCCATCAAGCCTCTCTCAGGACACTACCATCGAGCCTCAACCGGACCATCGCCTGTCAATCAAAATCATAGAACACCAGTACCCTAATACGGTCCCTTCGACATCAAATCACCCAACTACGATCCCTTCAATCTCAGTCACACGACTATAGTTCTTCTGACCTTCGTGACCCATTGACTATAGTCCATCAGCCTTAGTCACCCAACTACAATCATTTTAACATCCATCACCAACCAACCATAGTCTACGGAACACTATCACCTGACTATGGTCCCACTAACCCAACTACGACCCCTTTGAAATTAGTCACCCGACTATAGTCCCTTTAACCTAGGTCACCTGAATATGGTCCTTCCGACCTCAGTTGTCTGACTACGATCCTTCTGACCACTTTTTCCCTTCAACCATGATCTTCAGACCACTATCACCTTACTATAAGCAATTTAAAATCAGATTTGAATATGATCCCTTCAACCTCAATCACCTTTTGACCTTTGTCTCCCGATGTTAAATGTATATTTTGTATTATTTATTATGTTAAAATTTAGTAAAAATATATTTTTTTTAGTTTTGTTTATGTATGAAAAGTTCAGGATAAGGCAAAAATTTACAAGTGTTGAACAAGCATTGTAGCGCCTACATATTCTGCAAAGGACCATTGTCATCTATAATGCCCCTTTACCTTATTCAAACATTGAAGCACAGACTGCTCAAGAATTTAAGAAAAAATAATCAGTGCCCCAACAGATCCAAGGTTAGTGCCCTAACATCAAAAATTTGGGCCACAGAACTTGAGTCTCAGGAATTTGAATGCGGGAGCACTAAGGGTCGCATTGCACTTTCAAGCACTAATAGCGCTAAACTTTTATAGCCCCATGGGAGAGCAGTTATCAAAATGAGGAGCAACACCGACTTAGCTAAGAAACACGTTGATTCAACCAATAACCATACAAGGTCAGCACAACACTGCAGCGGATCAAGCCTAACAACACTGCGGTGTTAGTTCATTGTATAATGCCGTAGTGCCCATACTCAAAGTTTTGCGTCACCTGAGGCCATTTTTGCACTTGTTATAAATGATTTTTTAATTCTTTTATTGTAGAGGGAGTTAGTGCTGATAGAGTTCTATCATATTTAGTCATGTCTTGTATGTTAGAGTGTCCTTCTTTAGTTCTTCCTTAGAGTAAAATCTAATGGAAGGTAGAAAAGGGCAAGATACTTTCAATTGGAGAACTTAGCATGTATTGTGCAAGCAATTCTATTGTTAAAGGAAGAATGATTATAAAGAATATCAATTGATCCTTCCTTGTGATATTTATCCTTATAAATTCTCCAGTATCTCTTCTTATATGAATGAAATTAACATGAGTTTGTTTTTTTTGTTATCCATACTTATTAAGGCAAGGTGATAAGTGGTTAATGGTGAGCTAATGTGAAACTCACTGAATTTGAAATATGCGTAGGTTATCTTTGATATAAAACTTATAATAGACAACTAATTTATGCAAATATTCATGTCAAAAAAATTAATGAACTCATATTTGAGTGTCGGACCCATGAGAAATTGTTATGCTAAATTACAATAAAACTATTACTGCTTACTCTAATTGCATGAATTTATCCTACTAAAATAAAAAAATGAGGCTTTCAAATTCCTGCCATTGAATAACAATAAGTAAAAAGGGGTTGATACTATTGTAATAAAGTATTTTGGACTATTGCATGTAAATTATATATCTTTACTAATGAGATTCTTATGTAGATCAGAGCATATATATCCCTAGATTTTTATCAATCTTGTAGGGGTGAAAAGAAAGATTATCAGTCTTGATACAGTTTTACTATCTCCATAGAATCTAGAATATTTAAATATCATATGTCTAGGCATACCAATATTCAATTTTAATATTCCTAATTATTCTAGCATTCCTCCATCGAGGTTATATATTACACAAGGTTTTAACAGCACACATGGCTTTTGTATGTATTAAATTAAGAATAGGAGATATTAAAAATATCAATATTTTCATTCAAGAATAAGAGTCAACATTAGTACTTAATATACTCTTTATAATATCAGCCTAAAATAAGAGAACTAGTGCGACATGGAAGACATAACAAATAAACTCATATTCATTTTACTCATGGAAACATAAAGTACAAGAGAAGTAGCAAGAAGTTTATCATAAGGAAGGATTAAAATATTTTCTCTACACTTCTTCAACCGGTTATATGGAAAGAACAAGTTATAATTCAAATTTGAAAAGACATAATATTTATCCCAATGAGTCATCCTTGTTATTGCATATTTTGAATTTATTCACTATCTTTGAAAATATAAAATTGACTTTTGAATATAGAATGAATAATGTAGTCTAGGGATTAGATGCTTATAGTTAAATAAGAAATTCATAAGTGCACTATCATATGTACAAATTACTTATTTTATCATTTTTAGTTAAGTAGTAGGATGCAATTCAAATTATGATATAGATGATACCAATTTTTGAATATAGTCATCTATTTTATTTTGTATCATTTCCATTTTTATTTTCTTTTTCATATTTTTATTTCCTTTACTAATTTGCAAAGCACATACTTAATGATTTTTAATATTTGTTTTTTCTTTACTTTTCCTATAATTATATTGAATTAATATAAGGATTCAATAAATCGTTCGTTACTGTTGACCTCACTCTTATATGAGGTCAATTTCCCCAAATTGAGCTGTAGTGCCTAAGTTTTCCAAGCCTAGCATAGACAAATCCATTGGTAGGATTTTCCTTAGGTGGATACCCAGTGACGTAGCACTGACTCGGCCTTGTAATTTGAGCCAAATCAAATCAAGCCATTTGAAGTTAATAAAAATTAAATTCATTAAATTTAACATTATTCGAACCTAATTTGAAAAAATTGACATCAACCGAAGCTCTTCGACATAAATCTGTGCAATATTGAGTTTAATCGACTTGATTCAAGTTCAATTTAATATCGGTGACTTCGATTAGCTCAAATTGACTCAAATAATTAAAATCCCAAATCTGCATCTAATAGAATTAGGTTAATGTAACTTTATTTAAACCAAATCAGCCCAAAAAATTTTTTTATTAATAATACGTATAAATTTTAACCCTTAGATTGAGTTAGGTTGTAATTTTCCTAAGAAAAAAAAATTCCTAAGGCTACAAATGGTTCAGTTAGGGCTGGTCCACCCACCCCCCAAACACACAATCTTCCCTATTTATTTGCAAAACCCCCATTTCCACCTCCTCCTCTCTCTTGTTCTCTCTATTTGCATGACTCAGTCCGAACCCCTCTCTCCCATCATGACTCAGTCTGAACCCCTCTCTCCCATCCTCTCTGCTTCGCGCGTTGCCAAGGGTCGAAGCCCTCATCTTCCTCCCTTTCTCTCGGGTGTAAGGGACCCTGACTTTGACTCCTCTACCCTAGTTGACGCCAGCAATCTCCTCAACTACAAATAATCATCTCCTTCCCCTTCTTCTTCTTCATCCTCTACATCTTCTCCTTCCTTCTTCTTCATTTCTTATACTTCCAATTTTTCACAAAATGATTTTAGAAATTAAGAACATGGCTAGACCTAGTTTCACTTAAAGATTTGGAAGCCATGAGACTTCTCATGACAGAATTGTGCTTAAGTGATTATGTGTTTCTCACGATTTGTCTTCCTCTATGTTCTATGTTAATAAGCATTCCCATCCTTTCTTTTTCACTTGTGAGCATTTAAAAATTTTACTAAAGTATTTTGGAGAGGATTGGAGTTACATTTATCACTTCTTTGAGTTTAGCATATATTTGAAAATGATGCATGATATCATGATTGATGATTCTCTTACAACTTGATAGCCATTCATTACATCATAAATACATTATACAAGGGTTTATGGCTTTGTTGGATGCTGATGTGTATGTTGTTTCATGTGTTATTTGGAGAAAGTCATAGATGATTCCATGGACAAATTATTTAATGATTAATTTTGTAAGGCTCTTATACATACGATATTCACTTTAATGTCATCTTTACATAACTCAGGTGGAAAGTCTAGTAGCTATGAGGTAAGGCTTCTTGAACAACTGTTGGATGAATATGAAGATGTAAAAGTCTCTCTTTCTTCTCTCAATTTCATTTGGCAAAAGTTTTGAGTTGGAATAAATAAGTGAGATAGAGGTTTGTTGTTGCAATTTTCTTTCAATATGGAATGTAAGAAAATCTTATGAGTTTCTTTATGATTAAAAGGAGGTGTGTAAAGTGATTTGCATTGTTTCATTGTTGTGTTTTGGGAAAGGAAACTGATAGATTGCTTTACATTTAAGCAAGTTATCGTTAGAAAAAAAAATGTGTATAAGTTCAATAGTAAAGTGGAATGTGTATATTTTGAAAAGTGAATTGTGTGATCTTGGAAAGTGATGTGTATATCTTGAAAGGTTAAGTGTGCTTGTTTTGGAAAATGGAAAAAGTGTGTGGAAAAGTGAGATATGTGAATGTTGAAATTTGAAGTATGTATTTTGAAAAGTGAAGTGTATAGAAGTGGGTATATTTTGGAAAGATGAAGTGTGTGTATATGTTGAGAATTGAAGTGTATGTGTGTGTGTGTGTTGGAAAGTAAAGAATGTTGGAAGGTGAAGTGTCAGAAGTTTGAATGGTGATGTGTGTGATTTTGATAGGTGAAATGTATGTATATTTTGAAAGATGAAGTGTGTGATTTTGGAAACTGAAATGTGTATATATTTGGAAAGTGATGTGTGTGATTATAGTGAAGTATATGGATTGTTAAATGGTGAATTATGTGTGTAAGTGTTAAAAAATGAATTGTGTGTGTGTTGAAAGGTAAAGTGAAGTGTATGGATTTTGAAAAGCAAAGTGTGTAGAAATGTGTATATTTTGGGAGAGTGAAGTGTGTGTTTTGAGAAGTGAAATGTGTGTATTATGAAAAGAAAAAATATGTATTTTAGAAAAGTGAAGTGTTTGAAAGTGTATGTGTTTAAAAGTTAAATGCTTTAAAAAGTAGAGTGTGTGAACTTTGAATGATGAAATGTATGAATTTTGGAAAGTGAAACATGTGTATGTTTTGGGAGAATGAAGTGTGTGTATATGTTGTGAATCAAAGTGTCTAAGTGTGTTGAAGGGTGAAGTGTATAAATGTTAGAAAATGAGTTATTTGGGTGATTGTTAGAAAGTGAAAGTTCAATAGAAAAGCTTAGCTCTCTTTCTCTCTCACCCTTTCTTCTTCTTCATCTTCCCCCTTCTTATTCCTCGTTATAAATTTTAGAAAACTATATAAAGCAACTTCGAAGACAAAAATTTCAAAAGCAAAATCAATCGAGCTGGTGTGTAAGCCCAAAAAAAGGCATGTTTTGATATAATAGTAATTTTCAATTATTTCCATTCTAAATATTAAACATGCTTCTGATCGCTATTATACTTTCTTTATTTGCATAAACTATGAGGAATGGTGGTGATCAAATGAACAAATGAACATAAGGACATCAATCTCCTCCACTACTATCGGATGGAGGTGCTACGACCGGATATCATCGGGCATTGACTCTTGTCATGTGAGTATTATAAACTTAGATAGCCTTCAGGCCCATAAACTCCATGATGTGTTTTGCGCTCTTCCAATGTTAGAGCCTTGTATAAACCCTTTATCTATATTTTATTATGCAATCTTCTAATTGATTTTAATTTTCAAGCTACAATTATTTTGTTAGTTACAACTTGAACATATCGATAGCATGTTTGGCGATTGTGCTAGTAATAAGGAGAGCTAGTAATTAGGAGCGCTAGAATTTAATTTTGATTACTCTTAGTTTGTCTCCCAATAGATTGGTAGGGTTCAAATCATTTAATGCTTATTAAAATTTAACATAATAACTCCAGCCAACCATAAGACATATACAAACTAAAATCATAAAAATCATAAATAAATATTTGTTTATTTAGTAAAAAAGTAAATAAACCCATAAATTAAAACAAAAAGACATACATAAATAATATACATAAATATTGAAATCAAAAATTAAACTAACATACATAGATATCAAAATCATAAACAAAAGATATTCAAATAAAATTCATTTTCCTTACATAAACAATAATAACATAAAATAAGACTAACATAAATATTAAACATAAATATTTAAAATCATAAATAAATAATAATAAATATATAGTTGTTTAAATAAAAATGGAAAATTAATAAAAATTTGTAATAAGTTAAATATATAAATCTAAGATGAAATTCAGAAACAGGTCAAATATTAAGCCATTAATGAAAAAAAATTCAATAAATCATTAAAAATTCAATAAATTATTCAAAATTTAATAAATCATCAGATCAACTAAATAATTAATATTTTTAACAATAATTCATCAAATAAATAAATAAGGACTAAAAAGTGATTAATGGAAACACCCTAAACAATCAATCATTAATTTACTTTAATAATTAAAATCCAAACTAAAATAAATTTCAAAAAAATTAAAGACACTAAAAGTTAAATTTGAACATAAAAATTCACTTGACCTTTTAACAAACTAAATTTAATTGATTAGAAACTTTAACTAATAATAAACTTAGGATATCCTCAAGCCACACAACCTACTACACACACTTAGATTTATTTGTTAAGACAACTAATTCTAGTTTTAGGTTTGGCCTATGTTTACATTTTGCTTATGTGTGTCAGCCTTTTTTGTGGTTTTCACTACATGCTGTTTGCAAAATTAATAGATTAATGTGATTGTTTATTTATTTTTGGATGCTCATAGAATTTTTTGTAGGTGGCCATGCTCATATAGAGCTAAATTAAAGGGGGTAAAATTAAGCTTTAAAACTGATAAATTTTCTACAAGTGCAAAATGCTAAGTCCCCATTTAAATTAAAAGCACAAGGCCAAGTGTGGCTGGGATTTAAATTTAAGTTTATATATAACTGCTCGGGATGATTTTAATTTTAATTTCTTAGGATAACCTTGTAGGTGGTCTAGATTTCTTCTTTTATTTTTTAAATGTAAAGTAATTTGATTAAGTTAAGTGTTGTGAACGTGTAGCTTTGAGGTGAGATATAACATCCAACTTAGAATCCAAAGAGGAGGGAACATCCCTTAGGGGAGAGTTCCCCTCCATTTGGAGATCCAAATTAGGATGACTTTAATATCCAAAGAGAACAGAAAATATCTCTTCGGGGATGAGTTTTTCTCATTTGGATATCTAGAACCGATGAATCCAAAGATCTCACAGGAGGAGAGAAGATGAAGAAGTGATGATAGAAAATATTCCACTCAAAGTCACTTGCGTCAGTCTTAGGATTAGAATTTGGGTTATTGTCAGTGGTACCTAGCCACTTTTAATTTATGCAGACCCTCGATTATAAATAAAGTGGCTCTTCCCATATGTATATTTAATTTAATTAATTGGTTAATTTGATATTGATTGTTTTTATTTCTTAAGCAGTAGAAATTATCGACTTTTTCTAGGTTTCTTTCTTATATGCCGTATTTTATTTTAGCCTGGATATGTACGATGGTTTGTGAGGGTAAAATTAAAAAAAATTTCTACTTGAAATCTAAATAAAATTTTTATGCTCACATAGAAAGATAATCAACTTAAGAAGTAAACTCAGGATCGTCAATAATTCACATGCATTATATTAAATCTTCTCCTCCTTATTAGACATCTCCCCCCTGTGGGTTCTAGTAGACCACCTGGCCTATGAGGGTGCAGTTCTGTCAAGGAGATATTATGCAATCTCTAGGGTAAAATATTTTTTCTAAGCCTGATTTTAAAACTGCTTCATAATCATTTTATGTATTTGAGTCAATTAGTAAGCATTACATTAGTTACAAATTGAAAGAGTCTAAAATTTTAATTGTATTTTACTTTCAAGCATCACATCACCCTATATGTGTAAAGGGGCTAATTAAGATTTGTTATAGATGTCGGCCCTAATTCTTTAAAACTTAAATAATGTCCCTACCCATTTTTCATAAAGAGACCAGACATATAATTTTAAAGTGCTTAGGTGGTTAGCTAGCTCCCCAATCCAAGCCAGGATAAGTCCACATTTGTATTTCATTAGATAGGTTCGGGTCACTACTTTGTAGTACCTAATTTAGATTTAGCTTCTCAGGCTGATTTCAAGTTTTAAGTCCTCACCCTCCAGAAATATAATCCCTAATTTGTAATAAAATGTTAAATCAAATATAAAAGAAAATTCTCTCCTAAAATGTAAATCCCAACATAGGATAGATTGGGCTTTCCTCTGAGCTTCTTAGAATTTGGTACCTCCTACTTTTTCTGCTTTGACCTGTTAAGAACTGTTCAACATTGACCTTTCTCCTTGAAAAAAAAACTTCCGCTTCTTTCCTTGTCTTCTACTTTGTAATCAAAAGGTATGAAATTGCTGCCTTAATCGAGAGTCTTCCAAAGAGCTCCCTTTTAGGATGTAATTAACTATAGGGACTTTCCCTTAAAGAGACTTGAGAACTCTAGATTAAAATAAATCTTGTTTATTTCTATAAAGCAAGAGAAAAATCTTTGAGAATCCAAATTTCTTTTAAACTTATTTTTACTTTCAAATGTACTTGCAGAATGTCATTATGTCTCCTTAGTTGAGATGATATTCTCTTCATTATTTTTGATCTTAGATATGATGAATTTTATAAATCCTATCTTTATTTTTGGATGCCTTGTACAATATTATACTCATCTTTTGAGATGATATATTATTTTCCTTATTGTATCTTTTTATAAGCATGGTTGGATTTTCAAAACTCTATTTCTATTTTTAAACACATATGATGGAATTCCTTATTCATATTTCAAGATGATATGTTATTCTTTAAATTGTGTTTGATTATAGAAATATTATTTTCTAAAACCCTATTTTGACATTGAATCCATTATAAAATAATGTATCAGTCTCCCGAGACAGTACTTTATTCTCAATGCAATATTCAATTACAAAAAGGAGAAGTTTGAATCTGCATGGCATTTATTTTTCCCACAGTTTTTTCTAGCGACTTTGCTAGGGATCAATCCTCTCTCCATCTTTAGCAGTGATTCATACCCTTACATTAGTAGTATACTTATGCTTGTCATAGGTTGTAATTACACTTCTTCTGTTGATTATTTTATTCATTTAATTCATGGATAATTTGATCGATATCTCTTAAATTTATAAAATGATGTCTTATAGATCCCCCGTTAATTATTGATGGGATGTTTTTTTATGCCTCTTTATACAACTACTTTAAAAAAATAATAATAATTAAAATAATCTTTTAAGAATGAAAGTTCTTTTAATTTTGAATTCTTTTTTTAATAAAATCTTTGCTCAGTCTTTATTAGTATGTTACATTTACTTATTTTAGTAACTCAATGTTTTATTTGGATTCGATCAAAAAAAAAAATTATCTTAAAAAAAAAATCTTCTTTGTGTCCTAGCCAACAAGTTGCAGTTATATATTTTTTGTGACTCGATATATGGTAGGACAAATCTTAAGAAAATTTGAGCTACTAAATGAAAATTTTCTCCCTATCTAACTCAACATGTTATAACTATATATTTTTATAGCTTAATATGTGTGGTAGAATAGGGTCCAAAAGCGCAAACCTTCAAATCAAAATTTTTTGCTTGTCCTAATAACATATTAAAATTGCATGTCATTTATAGCTTGATATGTTTGCTAGGATATGGTCCATAATCTAATCTATACATGATTTTTAAGATTAAAGTTGATTTATTTTGAAAAAGTTTGAAAGTTTGAATACAAGTCAAGCTTATAAAAATAATTTTGTTAAAGAAAATAGCAGGTTGATTTTTCTTAAAAGAAATTTACCTCTGTTTCTTTAAATTATAATAAAAAGTTTATTGTGGTTAACTCCCCTAAACACTTAAAGAATAAGGCCTATGGTTATCAATGCTAATAAGAAAAGTTTGTTCCCTCCCTCCTACCACTTAGGTGGATTGACGCTTTAGATGTAGATATATATATATAATCTCTTTTTTTTTACTTCAAATTACAAAAGTTCAGCTAATTTTATTAGGTTTTTAGTAATCATCTGAATTAAATTCAAATGTATTTCAATATTTTTTTATTCAACCATATTATGATTTTTCTAATATTAGGAATGTATAATTATTGCGTGATGTATTACAACAACAACATCAAGCCTTTGTCCACCTACGTGGGGTCGGCAACATGAATCCTTTTTCTCCATTGTGTCCGATTCAAAGTCAAATTCTCATTTAAATCTAATAAAGAAAGATCATTTCTAATATTTTCTAACCAAATCTTTTTAGGTCTACCTCTTCCTTTTTTAACATAAGTCAAATCTAATACCTCTACTTTCCTAACTGGGTCATCGGAAGGCCGTCGTTTTATGTGACCAAACCATCTAAGGCGACTCTCTCTAATCTTATCCTCCACTGGAGCTACTCCAACCTTTTCACGTATATGCTCATTTTGTATCTTGTCTCTAAGAGTAAAGCCACTCATCCACCTGAGCATCCTCATCTCCACAACACATAACTTAATATTGCCTCATGTATTAATGTTTAAAAATCATTCTAAATTCCCACTCCTTTAAGCTTCTTGTAGGTCAGAGTTTGGGTGCCTTTAAATCATCTTTAATGCTAGAATTGTCCCACTGTTCAAAAGAAGCCACAGAACGATGGGATCTCCACCGTTGATCAAACAATCAACAATCGAGATCTCGTACATCAAACAAACACTACCGAGGTGCCCTAGGATGCATTTTTCACCTCGTTCTCTCGATCAGATGGATCAAACTTAATGAAAATTTAAACCTAGGTAGCATTTATGAAGAGCATTCATGTGGGACCAAAATTACGGTCTAAAATATACTATATGAAAAGTTATTTTACTCTAAGTGTTCTAGACTAGGGTTTGAGATTATACCTAATCCAAACATTTGATTAGGGAGATCTTGGGCTTATTGTACTTGTAGACTGTCCACGCTTCTTTTTGTAGAAGAAATCATGTTTTGAAATGTAGTAGATCACTGATAATTTACCATGGAAGGATTCTAGGCTTGGTTCATCGAAGATCTCACCGTTGGCGGGAGTTGGTCATTAGTTTTAGCTTGGGAATGGTGGAGAGAGGTTAGGGAGCTCACACATGATAATTGTCAGGTTGGGAGCACCTAGGGCGAGAGAAAAAGAAAAGTCCTCTCTAGGATGCCCTAATGCTCCAATTTATAGTCCTAGGTCTATGATGAATGGTTGGGATCACTTCTAGGGCTAATTAAAAGGTAACTAAGGCTCCTTGGCCATGGTTTGGGCCTAGGAAAGATTGGGAATGTTTTAAATGCCTGAGGCAGAGCTTTTGACTTAAATAGGTCAAATTTGACCATATTAGGCTAGGGTAGACTGTGCCATGAGTTGACCTAGTCAACATGGTCAATCCAACCCAAATGGGTGAGGGGTGGAGAAAGATAGGCCTTAAAATTTATTTGAATCAAAATAAAGGTAATTTGGGCTAGTTTGGTCAACCTAGGATGACCTAGTCAACCATGTTGACCTAAGACCTAAGTCTGGGCTTCACAGACCTGGTTTGACCCACTAAACCCAATGGGAAGGGTCTTGGGGTCTAGTTTGGTCAATTTGACCAAGTCAACCCCCTTGACCCAGGTTTGATGAATGCAAGGTCAACAGGTAGTAGTAGTTTAATTATAATTAAGCAAAATATTTCTTTGTGGGATAGACACTCTTCTCTATCACTTCATTACTTGATTGTCATATATACTTACATATATAATGGGATTTTGTTATTTTTTATCAAGAAAAACCTAAGCATATTCAAAATTGCATTCTAACTATGTGTAGTGACCATTAGCCAGCCCCCGCATCTAGTTTTGGCACCGTTGCTGGGGAAGTAACATACATATTATAATTTTAAACTATAATATAGAAATAGTTGCATAGTTAGACCTAGTTATATCCTATATCTTTATTTTATAGTTCTTGTTTGAACTTTCAAAAAAAGAAAAAATATTGATTATTTAGTTTTTTTTAACATTTTTTTTCATTGTTGTTGTATGCTTAATAGATTTAGTAAGGAGCTCTTATTATTTGACTTTGACATAGAAAACACCCTTACAAAAAATAAAAAAATAATAGATTTAAAGATGTCTAAATTAGTTCAAGATAATGACCAGCATAGACCTCTTAGAGAGTATGCTAACCATGTGGTAGAAAAAATCTATTAGAGTATAAATAGATCAATTGTTCAAGCTAATAACTTTAAATTGAAACCTGACATAATTTAGATGGTTCAAAATTCCCAGTTTTGGAGAACTTCTGTTGAGCATCCCAACCTACACTTAGCTAATGTTTTAGAAATCTGTGTAATATTTAAGTATAATGGTGTCAACAATGATGCTATTATAAGGGACAAAGCTAAGATGTGGTTGAATTCCTTGGCCCCATGCTTTATAACCACTTGGAATGAGTTGGCGCATAAATTTCTGGCTAAGTAATTCTCACCTTCAAGAACTACCAAGGTTAGGAATGATATACACCTTTTGGCCAATTTGAAGGAGTGCCAAGTTATGAAAGTTAAGAGAGATTTAAGAAAATACATAGTAAATTCCCTCATCATGCTTAACCTGATGGTTGGTTATTCAGACTTTTTATAATGGGTAGGTAGGATCCCTTAGGTTGATCTTAGATGCAACAATTAGAGGATCTTTAATGTCTAAGTCATTTTAGGAAGTTTATGAATTAAATGAGGAAATAACTACTAATAATTTTCAGTGGCCTTTTAATAGGGTAAATTCGAAGAGAGTAATAGGTGTTTACGAATATGATATTTTATCAATTTTGACTGCTCAGGTAGCTGTAATTTCTAAGAAATTAGACATTATTGGGGATAGTTTAGGATAAGGATAATCTATGCAATTTGAAGAGCATGATTTAAATTCTATTAATGATAGTAATGTACCAGGGATGGAGATGAATTTGGTTGAAATATAAAATAATCATTATTTTAATATATTTAATCTTGGTTGAAGGAACCACTCTAATTTTAGTTGGTTAAATAATAATAGTAGTGATAAAAATTAGTGGAATGCATGCCAATCTAATTAAGGAGAAAATTGAAATAATCCTCAATAACCTATAGTAAATCCTAACCTTCATATCCCTCAGCTTTTAACCAAAATGATCAATATAGAGAGAAGAAAATACTTTTGGAAGAGGTTGTAACTAAGTTAGGAACCAAATTATTAATTTTTATTTTGGCTAAGTTATGAAAAATTTTACGAGAAAATTTTGTGGTATGAGAAAATTGAACTAGCTTCATAATGTTAGTATTTGAAGTGCTGTTGAGTTTGTATGCCAAGCATCACATCATTCAAAAATAACATTGCAATGCTAAAGTCATAGGAAAATTTTTCTGGATTGCACTGTCATGGCTCTGTATCATTAAACGCCGCAGTACTATTTTTCCTTACTGAGCAACTTAGTGTTATTATTTCAAGCACTACAGCATTGGTTCATTATTTCTATAGCAGTAATGATAGTGTACTCAATAAGTAATACTTTCATAACTTCTTTATTATGACACTTTATTGAGCGCCACCGCACTGCTACCAATAATGTGGTGTTAGGTAAATATCATTATTGTGTTGGTTAAAGCGCCATGATGGTAGTCTTATTAACGCCATAACACTCGAACATGTCAAGCATCGCTATATTTCTCTAGTCAAAAAGCAGGCGTTTCATTTTCCAATGCCTATGCTATAATAGCACATGTCACGTATTGATGCAACATAAGTTTGTTTGACTCTTTGGCATTTTGTATATTTTTTAGTGTTGTAGCTCAGCTCTCTTTAGAGACACAATACTCATGATGTTTTTTATATAAGGTGTTCATGTTTCATTTTTTTCACTACGTTATTTCTCCCATTCTCTCCAAGTTTTTGCATATTTCTTATTTGTGTTGTGTAAGCAATGGTCCCAAAATATTTGGCAATGAGAAGCATACTTTATCATTCTATGATAAGAGCAAATTCATTTCTACTGAGGCTAAGCAAAGATATGGGATGATGGTGGTAAAAAAATAATTAATTCCTAAGAGAGGCTTTTAGAGTCGAGGTGGGAAGGTTTTATGCAAATGATAGTACATCGAAGTTGGGAGAAATTTTGTGAGGAACCCTTTACTATGGTGGTGAATATTGTGATGGGTTTTTGTTAATAGGAAAGAAAATGTGGATAATAGGTGTTATATGCGGGGTAAGTGGGTACCCTTCCATCTTGTGACTGTCAATCATTGGTATAAGCTTTAAAATTTTGAGTTTGGTGAGTACGGCCCCTTTTTTGGAGCTTATGATTCTAAGAAATTCTAAATGTATTATGTGAGCCTAATAGTGGAGTTATGTGAAAGAAGAAGGAGATTAAAATTACTAATTATCTTGCATCTTGCTTAACCCAACTTGCAAAAGCTTACGATTACTTTATTTATGCTTAACTTTTTCCTAACAAAAAAATATTTGCGAGGTAACCAAAGACTATGATGTTCTTAATTATGTTATTCAGGTTGGTTACACTATTAATGCTTCCTTGACATACATTACTAGTCATTACTTCTATTGACTTAAAGCATCATTCTCTTATTTATGCTTTGTGTATAAATGCGGGTGTGAGGGGAGATCTTAGTGAGGAGTAATTTTTTCCTATTTCAGCCCACACTAAAAGAAAATTTTAAAGGTTAAAGAAGCTAGATGTAGAGGGTGACCCTATTGAACCTTATTTGCCTAATAGGACCAGGTAGTAGTAGTAGGAGTTCTAATACTCCTAAATCATTAGTTGAGAAGGTGGCTAAATTGAGGGAGCAATTAAAGGGTGTGACTGAATTTTGTGAGGGGAGAGAGAGAGAGGGAGAGTTGGAGATTACTACTTTTGTTTTTTGCTTATTTTTCTTTTATTTAATTTTTTGTCCTTTTACTTTGGGGGATCCCCGTGGTATTGTGACTCTAATGTGATGTTGTGATAATGACATTGTGTAGTAGATATGAGCACCATTATTATTGACTAATGAGAATATATACTGTGGATCTTGGATGGAAATGGATTAGGAGAATAGTGCTTCTTGCATTGGTTATCTTGTGCTTATTTATATAGTTATATTGTAGTGCTTTTGAGCTTATTATCCTTCAAATGAAAAGGCCTATTTATTTTATATTCAGATTTTACTTATTCTCGTACAATTTATTATTATTGTTTCAATTACATTTAATTCAAAATTCTTATACATGCTTAATTGTAGAGTATTATTCTCGATATAGTGCTTGTACTTTGATTACTTATTTAGCTAGAATAAAAATGACAATTAAAAATTAAGTAAAATTAAGATAATAAAAAAATCCTAGATGATAGTTTGAATGAACAATGCATAATAATTCATAATTTGAAAATCTTAATAATTAATTAATATATATCACTTAAGCAATTGATTTATTCTGATTTTATGAAAAAAAAAAAGTGGGGAGCATAAATTAGGAAGATCATAGTAAACTTAAATATAAAATTAGTGATGTTACTAAATCCTGACATAAAATTAATTTGGGTTGTGGCAGGATGAAAGTAAAAAAATGCATTTTAAATTATTAAATTTATACTTGATAAGCAAGAAAAAGTAAAAATATGAAAAATCAAAGAAAAATTTTGATAAAGGAAAAACATGAGTACATTAAACATTAGTATTAGTTGAAGCTTAAGTCAATAAGTATCCTAATAATTTAAATTAAATGGGATAAGGTGAGTGTACTAATACATATGATAGTGCACTATTGAACTTCCAACTTAACTACAAACACAACAAATCCCTAAATAATAAATTATTCATTTCTGAAATCAGAAGCCAATTTTATATATACACTTATAGAGGATAAGTTTAATGCAAGTAATAGCAAGGGTGACAGATTTGGATAATTATTATGACCTTTCAAATTAGAATTATAATTTTGATTATTCAAAATTACTTTTAGACAATGATATATTATTTTACATTTTAGTAATTTTAAATTATCAAAATTTACTTTGGCTATTAAGTTAATTAATAGGTGATTTCACCACTGCTTGAGGACAAGCAAGAGCTTAAGCTTGGGAAAATTTATTATGCATAAATTGTGTACTATTTATTATTTTAAAATTCAATGAAAATATGTTATTTTAGCTTTATTTGTGCAGGAAATGTCAGGAGAAGAAAAATATTCATAAGTGTTGAATGAGCACCGTAGTGCACACATATTCTATGCCATAGCCTTCTCATCTACAACGCATTAGTGCCTTATTCAGACATTACAGTGCACACCTCTTGAGAAATTAAGGTAAAATTAGCACCCCAGAAGATCCATGGTTAGTACTGTAATGATCCATAGCACTACAGAATCAGAAATCAAAGCTACAGCACTTGAGTCTCAGGAATTTGAACTCTAGAGCGACGATCATCACAATGCTGCAACATCGAGTTACACTTTTAAGTGACGTAGGGCTCAACTTTTATAGTGTCTTACAGGAGCACTTATAAAAAATTAGGATCAATACTGACTTAGCGATAAGGCACATCGATTCAACTATTAATCGAGCCTGGTCAACTTAGTGCTACAATGGAGTATGCCTAACAGCACTAGCGTTAATTCATTTTATAATGCTGCAACGCCCAAACTACGAGCACTGCGGTGCCTGAGGTCACTTATGCACTTTTTATAAATAAATTTTCAATTCTTTTGTTTCAGAGGGAGTGTGTGCTATCAGAGTTCTATCATATTTAGATGAGTAATATACTTTAGAGTGACTTTCTTTAGTTCTACCTTAGAATAAAATCTAAGGGAGGCTAGAGAAGGGCAAGATACCTTTAATTGGACATCTTAGCCTTTGTTGTGTAAGCAATCCTATTGTTGGAGGAAGAATGATTGTGGAGAATATCAATTGATTCTTTTTTGGGGCATTTATTCTTATTAATTCTCCTATATCTTTTTTAATATGAATAAAATAAACATGAGTTTGCTTTTTTATGCTATCTGTGTCAAGCAAAATCTCTGAGTTTTTGGCTAATGATGTAAACACATAGCAAGTTCTAATACAAACTCTTATGCCTTAAATTAGTTTGCAGATGTTTTCAATACCTTCCATTCTTAATTTAATACATGTATTGGCCATGTGTGTAGTAAATATCTAGTTTGATATATTACCTTGATGGAAAAATATTGAAACAAATAAGAGTACTGAAATGAAATGTTTGTATACCTAGATATAGGATGTTAAACTTTGTAGGTTTTATCAAGAAATTATAATTTTATGAAGGACATAAACCTTCCATTTCACCCCTACAAGCTCAACAAAGATCTAATGATATATATGCTTTAATCCACATCAAAAAATTAAAGTCTTAGTCAAAAATATTTTGTGTATATTGATATCTTTTTTACATTACAAGTCCCCATTAAGTGGCAAAAACTCAGAAAGCATCATTTTTATTCAGTAGGATATCATGTGCAACTATATTGGATAGTATTAGTTCAATTATAATAATGTAGAACACTTCCTCCTGGGATTGATAGTCTTCTCTATCACTTTACTACTTGATCGACATTTATACTTGCATATCTAGGGGACTTTCGTTACTTTTATATCAAAGAAAACTTAAGCATATTAAAAATTGCTTGCTAGCTCTATTCTTAGCAAGCATTAGCTAGCCCTTGCATCACCCGACTACAGTCCTTCTAACCTTAGTCGCATGACTACGGTCCTTCTAAGCTCAGTTGCCTGACTACGGTCCTTATAACCTCCATCACATATTGACTATGGTCCTCCATGACCTTCGTCGCCCGACTATAGTACTATCGATCAAACGAACATGATAATGTTCTCTTGAGAACCGTTCTCATGTCATATGGATTATTCCAACTCAAACAATGTAATATGTTTTATACAATATATATATTTGCTACGTTGAGCCATCACCTTACCC
Source organism: Dendrobium chrysotoxum (assembly GCA_019925795.1). NCBI lineage: Eukaryota > Viridiplantae > Streptophyta > Magnoliopsida > Asparagales > Orchidaceae > Dendrobium > Dendrobium chrysotoxum. The sequence continues at coordinate 45,966,666 of CM034303.1, forward strand.
TGAGGAAGGATATCATTTATAATCAACGACAAACACAAGTGGAATCATTTAACTATGCTAGGCCCCATGGTTTCACCCTTTTGAAATTTTTCACATAAAAATTCCAGTGTCTCTTATGATTTTTGCACCCTTCTGTGTCATCTTTGTTTGTGATAGAGTTTCATCTAAAGCTTGGACACTAAACTCTATACCTCTCTACCACTGAAAATGTTTTGGTAAGGAACAATAATGCATACTCTTATTTTGAAAGAGTTTAATTTATTATCAATACAATCAAATAATTCTTTCTCAATATAAGTGATTAAGAATGTTTAACTTTGTCCAAAATTTTGATTGTCCCATTACGTACAAAGAGATTTCAAGTATTCAGTGATGCTTCACTAAAATGAGTAGCATGAGTTATGATGTAGCATAGGAAAGTCACAGCATATGCTTCTAAGCAATTAAAATTGCATAAGAAAAATTATCCAGCGTATGATTTAAAGCTTACTACTGATAATAATAAAAAATGTATACTCCAACTATAATCATTTTTAAGTAAATAGTATCTAAATCTATATTTTTGTGTAGGAAAGAAGAAAACAAGAATTATAATTAAAGGAGCGCTATGACGCCACATGCTAAATATAGTTCTAAAAGATCTATAAATGCTAAAAAAAGGCATATGTATGGCCCCCAAATTTGGCAGAAACATTAGGATCTAGTCCTCCTAGTCGCTGGTCTCTACGGCCACCAACGATGCTAGGGCATAGTCATGTAATAATTATTTTAGAAACTTTTTTTAAAAAAAAATAAGTAAAATAGTAGAAATTAAAAAAGGGATCTCAAAGTTCAAATAAAATCCCATAAAATTCTTTAAAATTTTTGAAACTTTTCTTACTTCCTTCTTCAAGATCCTACAAAATGTTTAAGTGAGGCCTATGAGGGATAAAGTATTTCTCTTTTCTTGATTTTTCCTTAAAGAGCATTAACCAAGGAAGAGGCATAAGTGGGAGTGTAAGCAAATGATTAGAATCCTAGTGATGACACTCCGATCCTCCAACAAAAATAAAGTTGATCATCATTGTTTGAACATATGAAATATTATAAAAAATGAAAGATGTTCATAATCCCTATAAAAAGACTTAGTCATTGTTTAAAAAAAGGGGTTAAAAAAGATGTTTGATGTTTATAATCAATTCAATGAGGCTCTAGTCAATCCTCAACAAGACTTGGATTTCAACCATAAGCACTCAAAAATTGTAGATTATTTGGCACCTTAATTAAACTAAAGAAATTTCCAACTATACCACCAAGTGCATGATTTTGGTCCATTTGGATTGAGAACAATGTATTTTTGTTATTGTTGGGTTTGTGCCATCTAGAGTTTAGATGGTCTTAAAATTGATTATGAAAGTTTCTCATTAAAACATTTGAGTGTTTGGAGATCTCATTATTGTATTTAAATTTATGTTTGGACCATTAATGTTTTGTGATATATAAGCATCAAACATACTTAATGTCCCACTTCTAATTAAAAAAAAAGATTTGCACCGCTTCTTATTAGAAAATAAAATTAACTCAAACTTTTAATATCATGTAACAATTTATTAATTACACATATATTTCTTAAAAGAAGCTATAGTTTGACTCAAACTAGATTTCCCCACATAGACATGCTTATTGACTCATTATAGATACTAACCATGGAAAGACTATTCATAATAAGTAGAAACTAAACATAAATCATTTTTTCTAGTCAATATTAGACCAAATGCTTGCTTCACATCCAATTCTTGTGTACTCCTACCTCCTGGAAGCTCCCAATCGAAGTAGAAGAGCAGTTGCGCATGCCAAAGCTCCATGCTTCCCAATGCAAAGGACACCCCGGGACAAATCCTTCTTCAAACACCAAAAGGAATATACTCAAAGTGTGCTACTCCAAAATCTAATGTTGTTTCTTCAAATCTCTCTGGTCTAAAAATCACTAGATCTTCCCAATATTTTGGATCTCTCATCATAGCCCATTCATTAATCATGACCCAACTTTCGACTGGTATTGTATAGCCAGCTAATTCGACTATCTCACAACATAATCTAGGCACCAAAGGGGCAATAGGATGTAATCTAAGAGTTTCTTTGATAACTTGATTTAGGTATCGAAGCTTGTTTATGTCTCCTTGTTCTAATATTCTCTTTCCATTTAGGACTTCCCCTACCTCTAATTGAGCTTTGTGCATAACCTTAGGATGTCGAATGAGCTCTTTCATAGCCCACACAATTGCAACAGATGAGGTGTCAGATCCTGCAATAAATAAATCCTAGGAAAAAAATTAAAAATGAATAGTTAGTTAAAAACATAACTCAATTTAAGCTATGTTCACACCTTATAAAAACTGAGATAAAAATATTATATTTGTACTCGTTTATTTTTTTAGTTAGTGTGAATTTTTTTATATTTACTCATTTTTTAAGTAATTAATATTAGTTGTCATTATAATCAAATAACGTTGAATAATTGATCACATTAGAATCATCACAATGTCATTTTTTTATTAAAATAGAAGGTGACGCAAATTGGAAGAGTTAATAAATTAAAGAATAAGTAATGGGCATTGAATTAAGAGAACAAAAAAATAAGGATTTTAATTTTTTTAATTAACTTTATATTTAAATTCTCAATTTAATTATTTTTAATTGCATTTTATTTGTTGGCTTAATATTGAATTCGAAATGAATAAAATAAATAATATATCCTTTTGAAAATCTTTTTTTATTTACAGATGTATTAAACATTTCTTTTCTCAATTTAAGAGATTTATGCTTTGTTTGGGACAACTTTTTCATTGCTTTTTAAAAATAGCTTTCTAGTACAAAAATTTCTAGTTCAAAAAATTTTTGTACTATAAAGCTCCTATAGAAAGTAATAAGAAAGCCATCTAAAACAAAAGCCTTTACGAGCATAATTTAAAACTTTCATCTTGTAGGATATTATGATATAAATTACATCTGAATATGCTTGAAACATATTGCATATGCTCTGAGATTAATACCTATATATAGGAAGAATGTATATTGCGCTAATCCCAAAATAAATCAAATAACTTTTAGGTAGATCTTAATATATAATTTATATCATAATTTTCCAAGACATTATTTTTCATTGAAGCACTTACTAATATAACAGCTTTGACATTTTCCATCGTCAGAGATAAATCCATCTCTCCATTTCTCTTAATTCTCAAAATAACATCAACCAAATCTTCATTCATATCATCTCTATCCAACTTCTTCCCCTCGTGCTCCGCAATTATCTCATTCAAAACACCATCCATTTCCTTGTGAACTTGCTCCATCCTATACCTCAATCCACTTATCTCACCAACAAAACTCCATGAAGGAAACATATCAACCACATTGAATCTCAAGAGATACTCAAACGACTTCTTCATCGCCAACGAAAACCTCTTTTGTCATGCTCTTTCTATTCCAAATGCAGCCCTTGCAATTGTCACATTTGAAAGCGATAAAAGCATCTCTGAAAAATTCATTGGTGATCACTTCCCCATCATAATCTTCTCCACAAGATTATTTCCTTCTTCCTCTCTTATAAATTTAAAAGACATAACTCGATTTAAGCTAAACAATTCAACAATACAAATTTTACATTGTTTTGACCATGTTTTCCATAAGGTGCCAAGCCAAAGTCAACATAGTTGTATGGGATTATCATGCCTGCCATTAACTTAGGCCTTGAAAAAAATTTGAGGTCATGGGTTTTGAAAATATCATTAACGAATTCACTAGATGTGATGACTATGAGATTGATCTCACCGAGCATGAGGTAGAAGAGAGGGCCGTAGGTTTTGGCAAGGTTTTGAAGCCTACAGTGTGGGTGCTTGCCTAATAGTTAGTGCATGTTTCCAATGATGGGGAGCTTGCATGGACCTTGAGGGATGTCACTAGGATTGGAGGTTTTGTGAAGCATGAGCTATTTTATGAGGAGAATTAGGAAGAGAGTGCAAAGGATGGAAGGAAGAAGGATGGAGAGAAGTGGTGATTCCATGGCTCAAATGTTATTGGATGGATTGATTGGTTGTAAGGCGGCCTTTTATACTTTAAAATTCATAGAAATCCTTTTATAGCTTCAAATTTGAGGCTCTAAAATTATAAAAAAATATCCATAAAATAGCATAACATGTCTAAAAATTTTTAGTGAAATCAATTTGCAAAAAGAACACTTAACAATCTTAAAAATGCCACCTTTTACCGACATGTGTCAATTTTCTAGACTAACCCCAAAAATAGGAGAAAATTATTTTAAATAAAGCACTACAATATATATATATATATATATATATATATATATTATGGTGAAGTTATAAATTGGATTTATAATGACTCCTGAAAAAATATTTAACTTGTTCAAAATATGGGTTGTTATAATAAGATTATTTATTATAAGAGGTAATAGGTTTTTGTAATATTTTTGATATTGATATTCCAAATATGAACTCTATATTTAAGACTCATCGATGGCCAGTATAGGGAAAGAAAAAAACAAACAAACTACATCATTATTATGTTTATATTTTTTACGCTATTATTGATATGCAAATTCAAGAATTGAATAATCGCTTCTCTGAAACTAACAATGAGTTAATTCTTTGTGGGTAATTACTTGGGCCATTTGATTCATTTTTTGCTTACGATAAGAGAAAAGTTATTCATCTTCCAGAGTTATATTCAACTAATTTTTTTTACAGTTGAACTTATTGCCTTCAAACACCAGCTCGTCACATATATTATTGATAAGCTTACAAACAAATTGTTCTCATCTTTAATTACATTATTGATCTTGCAAACAAAATTATCAAGGTTAAGAAGGATACTTTGTATCTGCTACTTAATAGGCTTATTATCTTGCCATTAACTTTGCTAGTTATTGTTGCTATAATTAAGAGAGAATTTTTTATATTGAAGATTATTAAGTTTCGATTGCATAGTAAAATGGATGATGACTGGCTCAGTAACTTCTTAGTGCCATGCATTGAGAAATATGTATTTGACTTGATTTTCAATAAAGTTATAATACAATAATATAAAAAATTATAAAATAGAATGCAAAGCATGTATTTTATTTTTAATTTATTAATTATAATGGAATGAAAGACTTTACTTTGAATATCATCATATATTTTTTTTTATTTTGTATATGTTTAATTACTTGTGTTATGAGTTTTTCCACTCTAAAAATTATAGCTGGCTCCGCCCCTATGCACAAGAGCACTTATGATAAATGGGCAAAGGGGTGGTTAGGATACAATCTACACAATCAAAATGTAAAGACCTTTATGATAGTTTTAACTGTCGTAAATAAATACTATTTCCTTAATTTGTAGTGATTCAAAATATGGCTAAATGAGACTTATAACATTGGTTCAAATATTGCTACTATTATATATTATGATTAATATCAAAATTTCATAGTGGAAGCACATGACAACATAAATGATTTTGTGATCATGTGGCATCAAAATATATGATAGTCTTTCCTAGTAATGTTAGTGCTAAGAGTATAAAATCATCATTATCAATTATAAGAAAAATCATATAATCAAAATTACCTCCAAATGGAATCAATGCACGAAGCATGACATTAACATCAATTATGGGTAGTATTTTATCTTTAGCAGAGTGAGAATAAAACCACGCATTACAAAAAAAAAGAAAAAGAAAACAACAAAAAAGAACATTGGGATTGAAATGAAAAAATTTAAAATCAAGAAGAAACACTGAGCCAAACCACATCAAGAAATTCACTATGAAAATGAGAGAAATTATACAAATTACCCTTCTCACACTCTTTGCTCGTATCTTTTCACTTCTCATACTATTCTACACTCATAACAGATAAAAGGCACATTATAATTTCACAAAAAGATTCAACCCTTAAAGTGAAATGAGAAAAACTACTCCACCTAATTTGTAGCACTACAGCATTATACCTTTAAAGCATCGATGCTGACTTACAGTACTGTGGTGTTGTAAACTACAGGACTACGATGATATGCTCTTTATTTTAGAGGAGTTCTACCTAAGCGCCTTGGCATTGAATTTATAGCACCATGGTTGCATACAAATAAGAATTATTTTTTGAAGGCTTCCCCATTAAAACTCCAAGCAGGGAAGCGTTGCCCCTTGCAATCCTTAGAGAGCTCCTCATCAAGCTTAACTGAAGGAATTGAGGTCTGTGTCAATAGTACAACCTAATTGATCGACACAATCAGATTCCATATAGAACTAACAAGCAGATGACATTAGGCATCAACAAGCAATTTCATCAATAAGCATATTTCACATTATAAAATAAGTGACAACATCTTAGAAAAAAAGAACTTTTATAAATTGAGTTAGAGGCTTGAGAGTTTAAGTGAACTTTCCCTAAATGGATCTAATTTAAGAGGTAGTCATTAAAGTGGAGATGTTAAGTTTAATCAAATATTGTTATGGAATTTAAACTTATTTCAAATAAATAAGGGTTACTATAGTCATCTTGTCAAAAAATAACAAACAAAATTGGATGAAATGGGCTATGCTTCTTAATGGGTGGTGAAAAATTAGAGTTCCATATAAAATCAATGGTTTTCTCCCCTTCACCACCCACACAAACATACAACATACAAGCACACATCACCACCACCACTCATTTACACTCACAAAAAAAATTATTGAGTACTTTGTGACATATTATAATATTTTTTTCCTTAGATTGAGTTCTTTTTACTATTTCTATATGAGTAATAATTCCTATGGAATAACCAAGAATGTGGATGAAAAGATGTTTGATAGTATATGATCATAAATTGTGAATGTTTTTGTTACTCAACGATGGTTGATGGTAGACACCATGGATGATTAATGGTGGGTGAAGGTGATAGTATATATTAGGTTTCTGCCTTATTGATTATGGCATCAATGAGAAATTTTAGGCATCAAGGTGGGTGTGGAACTATGGACTTAGATAATGGTTGATGGAGAGCATTAAAAGGGATGCTAGGTGTTGGGAAAGGAAGTTCCAGAATTCTTTGTCTTATAAACTCTCCTTTGATATCCTTTTAAATGTGTAGAATTATGACACATTTATAGATTTCTAAATGAGTATTCTTGCATGTATTTTAAGTCAAAAATTAGGACACTATATTGAATATTTTTTGTTGACTTCCGCTAATGATTCAATCTTTTGTAGACAACTTAATTTCTTATTAACATTAAAATTGACTAATTTTAAAATTGGCATATTCTACTTATCAACATGTTCATTTTATTTATAAGCAAGCGAAATGAAAGGCCATTAGATCCCTCAAATATTCTCACTTATTTTCACTGAGTGCTTGATTTATGTCAATTTTGACTAAAATTAGGGTGTTATTTGTATCATTGAGTTCATCCCATCAAGCCATTAATTATAATTATATATTGTTGAAAATAAAACTAGATGGTCTTAAAGTTTTTTCCATAATTTTATCAAATAAATATTTAGGTTCATTGAGATCTACATATTATAGTATGATTCATAATCTCTCAAAGGAAATTTACAAATTATGGTACTAAATAAAGGCATGTATGGCCCCTAAATTGGGCATAAACATGAATTGTTAAGTCCACCTAGTTGCCAATCACTATTACCACCAATAATGATGCTAGCACACAAGCCTGTCATAATTCTTTTTGGATACATTCTTTCTAAAAAATAATCAAAATAGTAGAAGTTAAAAGTGCTCCAATAATTCAAATAAAATCCCATAAAATTCTTTAAAAGTTTTGAAACTTTTCTCACTCCCCTCTTCCAAATCATACAAAATTTTTAAGTGAAGCTTAAGTTGGATACTTATTCTCTTTAGGTCTTGATATTTCCTTAAATAGGCTTAACCAAATAAGAGGCAAAAGTGAGAGAGGAAGCAGGCAATAAGAATACCAGCGATGATGCTCCAATCCTCCAATGAAAATAAAATTGATCGTTGTTGTTTGAATGTATGAAATGTAAGGAAGAACTGTAAGATGTTCATAATCCCTATAGGAAAATCTTAGGAAGTATTTGGCATAGTTTTCTTATTGGCCAAAAGCTAATCCAAATGAAGACTTAGTCTTTCTTAAAACAAAAGGGCAAGGAAAGGTGTTTGATATTTATAATCACTTCAGTGAGTCTCTACTCACCCTCAGCAAGACTCTGATTTAAAGCATAAACACTTAAAAATTGTAAATCTTCGGCACCTAATTGATCTTAAGAAATTTCCAACTATACCATCTTATGCATGATTTACGTCCATTTGAATTAGGAAATAATGCATTTTTGGTATTTTTTTACTTTTCTCATCTTGGTGGTTTATAAGTGTATTGAAAATGGAGCTTAGATGGTCTCAAAGTTGGCTATGAAAGTTTTTCCTTTGAATATTTGTGTTCTTTGAGATATCAATATTTTATTAAAACCTATGTTTGGTCTAATGAATTTTCTTATGCTATATGAGTGTAAAATAACTTAATGTCCTACTTATTTAAAAAAAAAAAGAGCCACAATGTAATGTCTAATCCACTTCTAATAAGAAAATACAAATAACTCAAACTTTTTATATCATATAACAACTCATTAATTCCTCATATATTTCATAAAAGAAGATATAGTTTGATGTAATCTAAATTTCCCCACATAGAAATGCTTATTGACTTCATTAAAGATAAAGGTGACAATGGAGAGACTACTCATGATAGGTTGCAACTAAACATATATCATTTTTTCTAGTTAATGTTAGACCAAAAGCTTCTTCCACATCAAATTCATGGGGACTCCTACCTCCCGGAAGTTCCCAATCGAAGTAGAAGAGCAGTTCTGCAAGCCAAAGCTCCATGCTTGCCAATGTAAAAGACACCCCTGGACAAATCCTCCTTCCCCCACCAAAAGGGATAAACTCAAAGTTTGCTATTCTAAAATCAATTGCTTTTTCTTCAAATCTCTCTGGTTGAAAAATCTCAGGATCTTTTCAATATTTTGGATCACTCATCATTGCCCATACATTAATCACAACCTGCCTTTCAAATGGTCTTGTATAGCCAACTAATTCAACTGTCTCACTAGATAATCTTGGCACCAAGAGAGGGCCAGGAGGGTGTAATCCAAGAGTTTCTTTGATAACTTGATTTATATATGGAAGCTCGTGTATGTCTCCCTCTTCTATTCTTATCTCACCATTTAAGGCTTTCCTTACCTCTAATTGAGCTTTTTGCATAACAATAGGATGTCGAATGAGCTTTGTCATAGCCCACAGAAGTGTAGTAGATGAGGTATCAGTTCCTGCAAGAAATAAATCCTAGGAAAAAAATATAAAAATGAATAGATAGAAAAATACAAAACTCAATTTTGAGTTATGTTCACACAATATTTTTAGTCGCTTATTTTTATAATTACTGTAATTTTTTTTAATATTTAGTCACACTTGTTTAGAAGAAATAACTATTATTTGTGATTAAAATCAAATAATGCTAAATAATTGATCATATTGAGTAATCACAATCTTATTTATTATAAATGTAGAAGATGAGGTCAATCGGAAGAGTTAAGAAACCAAAGAATAAGTAATGAGCAATGAATAAAGAGAATAAAAAAAGGTTTTTCATTTTTAATATTAACATTATATTTAAATTGTAAAAATTTTTTATTTTTAATTACATTTTATTTGTTGGCTTAACAATGAATTTTAAATGAATAAAATAAATAATATATCCTTTTTGAAAATCTATTTAATATACAGATGTATTAAGCATTTCCTTTCTAAAATTTAGAGATTTGATGAGCATAATTTAGAATTCACAACAAGAAAATCGCCTATTACCGTAGAATTCTTCGGTGGATTTCTGGCAGTTTTTCTGACAGAATTTTGGCGGATTATGATGACATATTTATGGCATATTTTTTTGCGGATTTTCTAATGGATTTCTAACGAATTTGTTTCCGGCAGACTTTCCGGTGGATTTTAATAATTTTTGAAAAAATTATTTTTTTGTAATTTAAATAATTTATAATTTTATAGTTCATTTTAATTTATTATTATTTTAATAATTTTTTAATTAATTATTAATTTAATACCTTAGTTTATTTAATTATTAATTTAATAACTTATATTAATTTCAATAACTTAATTAATTATTAACTTTTATATTTTATTTTAATTTATATTTAAATAATTAAAATAAGTTATTAAATTAATAATTAATTAATTATTAACTTATTTTAATAATTTATTAATTTTATAACTTATTTATTAATTTTAATAATTTTTAACAATTTATTTTAAATTTTAATATCACAAATATTATATAAATTTAAAATAGATAACATTATAACTTATTTTGTAGCATAGCAAAGTGGTAGAGTTTTTAAAATTCCAACAGGTCATGAGTTCGAATCCTAGGGTCATCAGGCGGGCGGTGGGCAAGCGTGTGCTTGCGCAGGCTGCGGGCAAGCTTGCGAACTACAGATGCGGGCAATCTGGCTGGTTGCGAATTACGGGCGGGGTCTGGCTGGTTGCGAATTGCGAGCAGGGTGGGCAGTTGCTACGGGCAGGCTGAGCGGGGAAGCCAGCTTAGGTTTATTATTATTAATATTATTAATTATTCTGGTAGAATTTCTATGCCGGGGCAGCTGTTGGAAAATTTACGACTGCCAAATTCTGACGAAAAATTTTTTCAACAGATTTTTTTTGTTGCTAAAATTTTTAGACGTTCGTTTTATCGACAAAAATAATTCAATCAAAAATCCACCAAAAAACTTCAAAATTCACCAAAAAATAAAGCATTTTTTGCTGAAAAATTTGCCAGTAATACGTGACTTTCCTATAGTGATTTTCAATGTGCATGATATTCTAATGTAAATTATATCAGAAAATGTTTGAAAAATATTGGATTTGTTTTGAGATTAATGCAATATATATTGTACTAATCCCAAAATCAACCCAATAACATTAAGGCATATCCTAACATATAATTTATGTCATAATATTCTGACAGATTTATTTTTCAACGAAGCACTTACTAATATGAAATCTTTGACATTTTATTTTATCAAAGATAAATCAATCTCTCCACTTGTCTTTATTCTTAAAAGATCATCAACCAAATCTTCATTTGTATCAAATCCATCCAACTTTTTCTCATTCTCCTCAATTATCTCATTCAAAACACCATCCAATCCTTGTGTACTCACTCCATCCCATGCCTAAATCCACTGATCTCAGCAAGAAAAAGCAACGAAGGAAACAAATCAACCACATTGAATCCCGAGAGATACTTAAGCGTCTTCTTCATCGCCAGCAAAAACTTCTTTTGTTGTGCACTTCCCTTCCCAAATGCAGCCCTCATAATTGTCATATTTGAAAGCAATAAAAGCCTTATCGACAAATTCACAGGTGATCTTCCCACCATCCTAATCTTCCGCACAAGACTATTTTCTTCTTCCCCTCTTATAAAATTAAAGGATGTAACTCATTTTAAGTGAAGCACTTCAAAAGTATAAATTTTATGTAGTTTTGACCATGTTTTTCTATAAGGTACAAGGTCAATATTAGTGTTGTTTAAAAGAATATCTTACATGCCATTAACTTAGGTGTTAAATCAAATTTGAGGTCTTGACTATTGAAAATATCACAAACAAATTCTCTGGATGTGATGATAATAAGATTGATCTCACCGAGCTTGAGGTGAAGGAGAGGGTCGTAGTTTTTGTAAGGTTTCGAAGCCTACAGTGTGGGTGCTCTCCTAATAGTTGGTGCAAGTTTCCGATGATGCGAAGCTTCCATGGGCTTGGATGGAAGTTAGTAGGATTAGAGGTTTTGTGAAGGATGAGCCTTTTTATGAGGAGAATTAGGAGGAGAGTGGAGAGGATGGGAGGAAGAAGGATAGTGAGAAGTAGTGATTCTGTGGTACAAATGTTATTGGATGGATTGATCTATCATAAGGTGTTCATTTTATAATTGTTTTTTTACTTATTTTGGCATTAAAAAATTAAATCAAAAGCTCAACTGAACCATTCATTTATTATTTACCTCATTTATGTATGAGGTCATCAAGACCTTTCTAGACTCTTGCTTTGTGACCTTATGATTGACAAATGTTCACTTCTCAACCATATAGGTCTCAGTCAAATTTCAATCCAGTCCTCAATCCAAACTTCAATCCTAGACTTTAATTCATCCTTCAATCAATCCTTTATCCAAGCTTCAATAATATCCAATTAACTATAATAATTCATCTGATTGTTATTGATGTGGATAAGTCAAACTCAATAAATCAAACCTAAAGCCTAATTCAAATCCAAAATTCTAGATCAAAATTCCAGGGTTAAAGGCCTTTGTCCTAAAACCCTTTAAGGTTGATTTTTCAATCACATTAAAATCCAATAAGATGACCTTTGATTCATAATCTATCAGTTGCATATTGATTAAGCTTATTCTTAGGGTCAACCCTCCAAAACTTAGCTTAATCTCACACTCTAAATCCAAAAATTTTAATTGATTTCCAAAGGTTATAAAACATTCAAATATTTATAGCATATGCCACTAGACTTGCCACTTTATGAAATTTAACCTTGGGTCCCTTCCCGAGACCCTCAACCATGTCCATAGCCTTTAATATGATATGTTGACTAGTAAACTACATTTTATTGGACTCAATTTAACTCATAGTTGACCAGGGGTCAAAATGACTAAAATTCCCTTTAAGGACAAATTTGCACTTTTCCCCATAACTCAACCTGGCACAATCAAATCAAACCCTAAAACCTCTTCTATTGCAAACTAAATATCATTAGGAATGCATTGGACTCAAACCCAATCTTTGGTTTTACCTGGTTGTCCTGATCAACCATTAAGCTTTATTTGCATTCATTTAAGCACCGAATCAAGCCAAAATTTCTTCAAACTCCTTTGACCATCCATCCTAATAACCTAGATCTGATTGACCACTTTGAATAAGTCAATAATTGACTTGGTCAACTAGCTCTATGTTTGGTCAAAATAGTTCCATATGACTTCATTCAATCCACTAACTCAATTCAACCTATTCAAACTTCATATATCAAGTCTCCAAACTTATTCTATTCCATGGTTTAAACTGATCCAAACAATTGATGAACTAAAGCTCAATGGGGTTGGCCAAGTCAACCCATTGAGGTTGGTCAAACCTTAATGTTATTTGGTTAAATTTTATCATATATTTGACCAAAACCCATCAAGCCTTCAAAGTCTCTTCAATGCATGGATGGAGCATTCTCTAACTCACAATGGGTTAAACCATAGTTGAGTTAACTTGGTCAAACTATTAGGAATGGTGAAACCCCTTTATATGTTGACCTCTTCCCACAAACATCAGCTTCACACCTTTAGGTCCCTTTGAGTCCACCCAACTAGCTTTCCATACCCTCTAATTGCCACCTCACCATCTGTTGACCAGGTTGATTGGTCAAACAGTCAACCTTTAGTTCAAATGAGTTAAACAAATTTTGGTCAAAGCCACTTAAACCATTGGTCTCTCTCTCTCAATATCTTGCCTTAAGCATACCACTTAAGTCCTAAAGCTCCCATAGAGCTCTTCTAACCAAGATCAGGCCTTAGTTAATCAGAGCAAGGTAAGAAATGGTCCCCCCCCCCCCCCCCCCCCCCCCCTCTAAAGCACCCAATGGCCTTCCAACCCAACCCAACCTTTCTCCTGCCATCTTAACCATCTAGGGCATGTGTCCTTTAACAGGACAATGACTCAAATGCATCCCAGCCCTTCAATTCAAGCCATAGGGATAAAACTATCAAAAGGTCAAATTTCAATCTATCTATCATACTTTATCTCCCAGAGCTCCTCCAACCAAAACTTTGTTTTTTTTGCCTCTCCAGATCTTCCCCTAAATCCCCCCAGCAAAATTCCATTGGCTAAATCTCGCCTGCGGTGAGATTCTGACAAGAGGTGGTCCTTAGTCCATCCAAGTCTCATTTCTGATGATCCAGACATTTTTAGTTGTGGGATTCTTTTAGAGATTCATACGAGGACATTCCTCAAGCTCAAAAAACTCAAAAAGTCCCAAATACAACAATTGGATAAAGGTGTAATGATAATCCTAACTCAGAACACATAGGTTAAAATAGCTTTTTGTAAAGCTATTTTTACTCCAAACAAACTTATCCCAATTATTGATCTTCATTTAGTCATGCTCTGTTTAAAATTTCATATGAAATGGTTAAGTATTTTGAAAGAACAAAGCAAATATCTTAATCCTAAGGTTTTCACATAGTGCATGTAGGTGTAAAAAATTTGAACCATTAATCTCATGATCAACGTTCCAGATCTCTTTATACCGCATTTCATCCGAACCGTGTGATCCATTTTTGTTTAATATGTTCGTCAAGCGTCATCTAAGCCCTTCATTCCAAGTAGTGGGAAATCCGATGGCGATGAAGGCATGCTAACTCAATTAAGTGAAAACTTTGTGGCAGAGTTTTACAATCATTTACAAAGATTGCACTGCTGCACAATCATTGTATAAAATTGATGTGATTTTTTACCAGCGAGTAGGATGTTGTTGTATGGTCTGCCACTGCCAATTCGGTTTTTAATAGTTTTAAATTAATTTAAAATGCTTTTAAAATCATTTTAAATTAATTTAAAATGCTTTCAAAATTATTTTAAATTAATTTAAAATGCTTTTAAAATCAATTAAACTTTTAAAAATTTATAAAAAATTAAATCCTTGGCCAAAATTTTTAAATAAGACCTTATTCTCTTCAGAATAAAATTCGTTTTCATATAAAATTAAAATTAAGTGAAAATATTTTATAGATTTGAAATAATTTTAGAAATTTATTATTTAGCTTTTAATTATTATCTTTTTAAATTCACTTTCAAATATTTATAGAATTTGAAAAAATTATTTTCAAAATGTCTCTCCTTTCTAGTAAATTTCTCGAGGATTTTTCTTGACTCATATTTTTAATGCTATTCAATATTTTTTTGGGTTAAGCGGTGTGTTATTTTGGTGCGTGAAAATCCTTAATAAATGGGTTTTGTCTTAGTTCTATCTGATCAAATCTCTTCATTAAGATTTTAAATAGAGCTTGGTTATTAGTGGATTGAATTAGTCAAATCAAGTGTAAGCATATAGGTCATTTGCATGAATTCCATCATTTTAATTCTTTAATTTCCATGTTCATGGTTTAGACACTTTAGCTTACACTTGAATTTGATTGGCACATGCTATGATAAATGTCCCTCTTATCATAACATGTCAAGAGCAATGTCATAGGGAATCCCTTCTCTAAGTGGACTCCCAAGCATTTGGATTATAGGTTAATTTAAATGCTTAGGGACTCACACTTTCTCTTCAAAGCACCTAGACTTGGGTCACTTTCTTGTTGATGATATGCAAGGTGTGGTTGATTATGTATGTATTAAGGGTTAAAGACATTTGATTCTAAACCTACGCAATCTAGTGACACCTAAGGACAAAATTTAATGACAATTTTGAAGGATTTTTGAAAAATCATAAAAATTAAGACATACACCTACTAGGGGTGAAATTCAATACACTTATAGTAACATGATATACCTTAGGCCAGGAGTTTACTAGTTTTAAAGGCCATTAAGTTAGAAATCCACTTAAGTTAAAATTAACCCCATAATTTACTCTAAAACTTTAAAAATTATAATAAATACAAATTAAATCCAAAAAATATAAATAATATATCAAATTGACCAGAATGAAACTATCAATCAAATTAAATTAAAATCCCCTTAACTGAGCCTCAATTTTAAGCTTAATTTAATTTTTAGTGAAAATTAATATTTGATTAATTTAAATAATTAAAAATAAAAAAAAATTCCAAAAACAATTAGACACTTTAAAACATCCCCATGGGTCATCCTGACCTTTGAAAGTGATCTTAAGAAGTTTGGAATTAATTTGGGCCAAAATCATCAAAACCTTTCCTAAGTAAGTAAATTAAAATTTAATTAATTAATCAAATTTAAAAAATTCATAAGTAATTCTAGGAAACTCCAAATTGACCAAACTCAAACCCATTATACTCCATTAAGGGTCTAGTATTTATTAAAAATGTCAAACCACCTGAAATGAGTCAAAGTCAAAAAGTTAACATTTTACAAATAGACTCGTGTCCATCTTAGGGGTGTCAAAGCTGAATTGACCGGGTTTAAACAAGTTGCCCCTAACCCAATCCAATTTTACAAATAGAATAGAAATAATAATCCAAACCTGACCTGCAAGGGTTATCAAGTTGACCTGACCTGACCTGCCAGCATGAAATAGATACGCATGTGTAAGTACCGTACGCGGACACCCAACAGTGGGGCTAGGGGTGAGCATGAGAGTCAAAACTTCATTTTGTCGGTGAGTGAGTGAGGTTGGCTGTTGGCCGGACCAATCGGATATCGGTCAATTGGTCGAGGGAGGGCTAATTGGTGAAGGTCGGATAGCCAGACACAAGATGTGGGGTCAACCAGCCTGGTGAAGGCACTGCACATGCACGGCTTGCATTGGTTCCTACTCAGAACTCTAAAGGCTCACGGCCAGCTAGCCAGGTGTCACTGCTAGGGTTTGAAGGTGTCGCCACTATGGATGAGATGTCTGAATTCGTAGTTCACTCGGGTCAAAGTTGGGTTTTCGGGTTAACTCGAACCCAACCTGATTTTTCATACGGGTCAAAAATCTTAACCACGACCCAACCTGTTTCACAAACTAGTTGACCTGAACCCTAATTTTTTCGTGTCGGGTCTGAGTTGAGTTTCGGGTCATGTCAACTTTTGACACCCCTAGTCCTTCTTACGGATATATGAAATATTAAAAAGGATACATGCTTATAAACAAAACTAATATGGAAGAAATTTTTTTATTTTTACTTCAATAGTTAAAAAATAATAATTAGAGTATTTATTTATGGACTCGGACTGTAGCTAGAAAATTTTGTAGTGGGGCATAAATTAAATGATTAAACTATTCATTTTATTTATTTATATGTACTTGAGAATGACATTGGTAGATTTAAAAAAATAATTATTATTTTTTATTTTTAAATGATAAAAAATAAGATGATAAAAAATGTACAATTTATAATTGACACGTCACCATAAAATGTCTTTATTCAGCTCAAACCTTGATATGTACATATCTGAATAAAAAACTTCCAAAATTAAATTTAGGACCATCCAAACTCAAATTTCAGCAAACTTATAATCAAATTCAACGTCTAAATGAGACAAACCCAATGAGACCAAAATCAGTCCAATCTGAGCCCAAATAGGCTCAAATCAAGGAACCAAAGCTTTAAAGGATTAATTGGATAATCAAATAAGCTACAATTTTTGCATGCTTATAGTCAAATCGAGCGGCTCGACTAGATGAATCCAATATGCCTAAAATCACTCAATTCTGACATCATTATAATACTTAAATACAAAACTAACAGTCTATGATTAGGGGAACCAACATAAGCCATATGATGGAGCTTTTTAATTTTGCTCTAGATCCTCTCAATATTTATGAAGCGCACCACTCTCAAAATTTATAAATAGACCCTCACTGTTAACTTGAGGGGCACCTTGGAATGAGAAGGCTTAGACCTTGGGCTAGAGACTCAAGAGAGTACTAAGCTCTGTTTAAAATTGCACAATCCGAGGCGCGCCTTGAGGCACGCCTCTGCGCAATTTTGCCTGAAAATGCCTCGAGGCTTAGGAAATTCGGGGGAATCTAGAGGCGTACGCCTCATTCCTAGTGAGGTGCGCCTCTATTGCGCAATTGCGCAATTAACATTGAGGCGTACGCCTCATAGATTGGGCCCACTCACTTAAAAATAACTAATATCCCTAATACCCTACCCGACTCCTCCAACCAGCCGAAGCTCCCAAACCCGAAGCCCCTAGAAGTTCGCGGACGACGCCCAGTCGAAACTCCCGCACGTCTCCGACCGCTCTCCCGCCGGCGCCGCCCTTCTCCGGCGAACCTATAAGCTCCGGCCGGCCATCTACATCCTTTCTTCAACCTTTCTTAGGGTTTTTTTTAAGTTTAAGGTATGATTTTTTAACTTATAGGAAATCTAGGGTTTTAAAATTTTTGAGATTTTTTGTTTTAATTTGCATTTGTGCTTTAGGAAATATTGTTAAGGGCAAAGAAAAGTCTCATACGTTGCAGAGAGACCCTTCTTGGAAATATAGTGTGCAAGTTGATGTAAGCTCCGGCCGGCCATTTACATCCTTTCTTCAACCTTTCTTAGGGTTTTTTTTAAGTTTAAGGTATGATTTTTCAACTTATAGGAAATCTAGGGTTTTAAAACTTTTGAGATTTTTTATTTTAATTTGCATTTGTGCTTTAGGAAATATGGTTAAGGGCAAAGAAAAGTCTAATACGTTGTGGAGAGACCCTTCTTGGAAATATAGTGTGCAAGTTGATGTAGGAGCCGGCTCACATAAGAATTTAGCACCTTGTGTGAATGTACCGGATAAGGTGAAGGAGGAAATTATTACTTACTTGAAGAAGAGTACCACGGCCAAACATCTACAACAGGAGCAATTTGATGAAAGGGTCGAACACGGTTCTTATTTCGAAAGCGAGAGTGGAAAGGGATCTTCCTCCACTATACATAATAGAGGTGTGCGAGGTCCTATGGATCAATACATGATTAATCCAGGAGAGGATAGAGGAGAAGCACAGATGATGCATGCAGCTGGTACCAGAGAGGGACGACATCATGTTTGCATGGATATTGGCAAATTTTTTTTTGAAAATGCTATACCTTTTAATGTAGCAACATCACCGGCCTATTTCAATATGTTGCGATCTGTTGGGTTGTATGGGAGAGGATTGAAGGCACCTTCCATGTATGAGTTGAGAACATGGATTTTGAAGGAGGAGTTGCAAAACACTGAGCAGAGTATAGAAGAGATTAAACGGACCTGGATTGAGACTGGTGTTACCATTATGTCAGACGGATGGTCTGACATGAAGAGCAGGAGCTTGATTAATATCCTTGTAAATAATCCCTATGGCACGGTGTTTTTACGATCAGTTGAAGCTTCAGATCAGGTTAAAAATGCAGAATTCATTTTCACTTTATTAGATGGGATTGTTGAGGAGATTGGGGAGCAATTTGTTGTTCAGGTTGTGACAGACAATGCTAGTGCATATAAAGCAGCTGGTCGTATGTTGATGGAGAAGAGGAAACACCTATATTGGACCCCCTGCGCAGCACACTGTATCGATCTCATGTTAGAGGCACTTGGTGATTTACCTCAACACAAGAGTGCCATCTCTAGGGCGAAGAAGATCACAAAGTTCATATGCAACCACTCATGGGTCTTAGCCTTAATGAGAAAGTTCTCAAAGAAGGAAATTATCATTGATGCTCGGTGGGAGGTCTAGTTACACCGTCATCTACATGCAGCGGCGTATTATCTCAATCCTCAATTTCAGTATTCAGAGAGGAAATCCACAAATCCAGAAGTGAAGCTAGGCTTGTATCATTGCATGGAGCGATTAATACCAGACCTGAATGTTAGGGAGATTGCTGATTTACAGCTTGTTTTATTTCGGAATAGGGATGGATTCTTTGGTTTGCAAGCAGCCAAATCTACCATTGCGAAACGCTCACCAGGTATAGTTATTTTTTGCAAATTATCTGTATAATCATAACACTTTAATATCACCTGATAATGAGTGGTTCGTAGATGATGAGACAGATTTGCAATTATCAGACTTGCAGCTAGAGGATCTAAGTGTGGATGTCTTAAGGGGCGAAGCAGATCAAGTGGGGACACCACATACATCTACTAGTTCTGCAGCACAATAATCAAGTAAAGGTATGTCACAATTTATTTTGTGCAATTACATTATATATATATATATATATATATATATATATATATATATATATATGCAATTAACATTACATTAATCATTCTTATTTAACAGGGAAGAGAAAAATGGATAACATTGAAGATGATGAAGATTTGGCATTCATAGATACAATTGGAGAAGAAGATTCCCTTGATAACCAATTTAGTGAATAACATTGAAGAATGATGAGATTAGATGTTCTTTCTTATTTGTATTTTGGGTGTTTTGATAGACTTATATTTTGTAGTTCTGTATTTTGAATTATGCTATGAGATGCATCTATTTTATTGTCTTCCACTAATTTCAATTGTTATTTAGATGTTTTTATTGTATGATAGTCTCTAACTATTATTTACCTGCTTAAATAGTTAAATTCTCATTTACGCAATTCTTTGTCCGTGAGGCTTACACCTCACACCGCCTCGAGGCTTATGCCTCGCCTCACGGACGAAAAATGCCTCGAGGCTTATTTATGCAATTTTAAACCTTGGTACTAAGTCTTGAAAATTTTGGAGCTCCACCCTCGCACCATCTCTATTGAACATTCGACACCTAGTCGCCATTACTGGACCTCAACCCAACCATTGTCGCCTAACCTCCATTTGGCCATAACTGTTAGGCAACCATCTGGCCACACATAACCTCCAGACATCTGCCTGGCTACTTGACCACCGTCAAATCTCAACTTAGCCATCGATCATTGTCGGACCCCAGCCCAGCCACTTGACCGTCGTTGGACCTCCGCTTGCCCACCTGATAGTCACAAGACTAATTGATCTTTATTAGCCTCTATACCTTCTCCCGACCATCACCATCAAACCTCCATCAGACCACCACCGCGAGCCTCAACCAGACCATAGTCACCAGTCGATCAAGATCTTTAGACCACCATCGCCATACTATGGTCCCTTCAACATAAGTAACCCGATTGTGATCCCTTCAATCTCAGTTGCAAGACTACAGTCCTTCTGACCTTCGTTACCCACTGACTACAGTATGTCAGCCTTAGTCACCCAACTACAGTCCTTTTGTCCTTCGTCGCCCACCAACCATAGTCTTCAGACAACTATTGCCCGACTATTGTCCCTTTAACATTCATCACCACTACGTTCCCTTCGACATTAGTCATCCGACTATAGTCTCTTTGACCTTGCTCGCCCGACTACCATCCTTCTCACCTCAGTTGTTCGACTACGATCCTTCTAACCTCTATCTCGCATCAACTAAGATCTTCAAACCACCATCTCTTGACACAAGCCATTTAAAACTAGTAACCCAACTACAGTCCCTTCGACCTCAATCTCCTTCCAACATATGTTTTCCATTGTTAAGTGTAAATTGTATATTTTTGCCGTGTTAAAATTGTGTTGTTTTAGTTTTATTTATGTAGAAAATATTTAAGATAAGGTAAAAGTTTACAATTTTTGAAAAAGTGCCATAGCACCGACATATTTTGCACTGTAACATTGTCATCTACAATGCCTTAGCACCTTATTCATACTTTGTAGCACCGATCGCTGAAGAGTTTGAGAAAAATTTTAGTGCCCTAATGGATCCATGGTTAGTGCCTTAACATAAAAAATGATAGGGTAAAGTGGCAAACCCATGAGAAATCTTTATGCTAAATTGTGAAAAAATTACAACTTCATACTTTTATTGCAAGAATTTATCCTACTTAAATGAAAACTGAGGTTTTTGAGTTCCTTCCACTGAATAAAAATAATTAAAAAGGGATTGATACTATTTTCATAAAGTATTCTGGATTGATGCTTTAAATTACATACCTTTTCTACTGATTATAGATGTAGATCAGAGCATGTGCATCCCTAGATCTCTGTCGAGCTTGTAGGAGTGAAAAGAAAGATTATCGATCTTCCAACACTTTTACTATCTCTATAAAACCTAGAATATTCAAACATCATATGTCTAGACATTCTAGTATTTCATTTTAATATTCCTAATTATTCTTGCATTCCTCCGTCAAGGTAATATATTGCACTAGTTTTAACTACACACATATCAATTTTATGCATTAAATGAAGAATGGAAGATATTGAAAAATATCAATACTTTCACTAATGAACAAGAACTTACATTAGTACTTAATCTACTCTTTATAATATCATCCCAAAATAAGAGAACTAGCCAGACATAGAAGACCAAACAAACAAACTCATATTCATTTTACTCATAGAAGCGCAAAATATAAGAAAAGTAGCATGAAGGTTTTTACTAGAAAGGATCAAAATAACTTCTCTACACTCCTTCTACAACCACTTACAGAGTTACTTATACAAGCATACGCTAAATTCTTCTAGAGATTGTATCATGCACTTCCCTAACCTCCCTTTGACTTTACTCTAAGGGGCCACAAAAGAAACGTACTAAAAAATAATAAATTTTCACTTACGGGGCAGAACTCCAAAAAAATAATATAACTAACAACTATTTATAATAAGTATAATATTGGACTCAAGTGTTGTGGCACTAGGTGATGTGGCACGGTTACTACCCAAATTGGTGTATATTTTTCCTTAGTCTGCATGGCTCTTAAAAGTCTTAATTGCTTCACTAAGATGCCATAAAACATGAACACTGTGGCACTTAAAATGACAATATGATGTTACAGTGTTCGAAGGTTGGTGCTCCTGCATGAATTTTTTTGAGACACCTAATGCTAAAGAGTTGATTTGTGCGTAGCACCACTATGTTGCTCTACGGTATTAACATTTGCATTGATGTGGCTCTTATAAATAGAGAAGGACAGTTCCCCTCATTGAATTTGGTGCTTTGATGTTGATCAATATGGTGATGCAGTGGTGTTCTTGTCGGCACTACGGCGTTATATAACAATTGCATTTTTCTTTTTCCTATGCAATTCTTGTACAAACACAACTTAAATAACACATTTTTACTAAAGTTTATATAAATAGAATAGTACAAAATTTATACTTAAAATTTTTTTTAGCTTAAACACTTGTTTGTTCTCAAGCAACACTTAAATTCACTCCTTGATCACCTTAATAGCCAAAGTAAAAATTGATAATTGAAAATTACTAAAATAAAGGAAAATAAAACATAATCTTGAAGTTATTTGGAAAGAATAAGTTATAATTCAAATTTGAAAAGGAATAATATTTATCCCAATGAGTCATCTTTGTTATGGCTTATTTTAAATTTATTCACTATATTTAAAAATATAAAATTGACTTATGATTATAGAATGAATAATGTAGTTTAGGGATTAGCTGCTCATAATTAACTAGGAAATTCATAAATGCACTATCACATGTACTAGATTACTTATTTTATCCTTTTTAATTAAATAGTAGGATGCAATTAGAATTAAGTTACAACTGATACTAATTTTTGAATGTACTCATCTTTTTCATTTTAATTTTTTTAATAAATTTTCCTTTGTTAATTTGTAAAGAATATACTTAATGATTTTGAATATCAATTTTTGCTTTCCTTTTCTTATAATCCTATTGAATTAATGTAACGATTCAATAAATCTCTAGTTATAGTTTCAAGTTTAACTATGATTTCCCTAATTTAAGCTACTCATAACTAATCCTTAAACTTATTTATTCATTTTCAATTCAGTTGTCAATATAAATTAATTTATAGTTTCTAAATTCAAAGTTAAGTTAATAGCTTAAATGATCTAGATTAGTTAATTGTTAAGTTTTTTTAAATTATGAATTATTATGTAATTTTTATTCAAACTATAATATAAGATTTTATTATTATCCTAATTTTATATAATTTTTAATTATAATTTTTAGTTTGGCTACATAGGTAATGAATTGTAATAACAATAAAGAATAATATGCAATAGTTTAAACATAAGAAAATTTAATCAATTATAAACACCATAAAACAAAGAAAGTATACTAATAGTAATTATAAATTCATATATGATAAAACATCAAACACAGGTGGGTTGTCTTCTATCAACATTAAGTTTATAATCATTAGTCAGACTTGCCTAAATTTATCAATTTGGCTAGGGTATGTCACAACCACTCCTTAGGTGGTTTCCACTACATTCTTTTCCTTTATCTTTAAGACAACTTCAGTATTGCTAGGTAGATATCCAAAAAGTCTACAACAAAAAGAGATTAAAAATATCCTAATTGAGTTTTTAAGTTTTTAATTGAAGTAGCTTGACTTTACAATTGAGTTCCCAATTGAAAAACTACCACTTCCAAAGGTTACTTTCTATTCCCAATTTTATTATTTTCATTAAATCTTAGAGAGAAAGAAGGTCTAGGATTGATAATAATTTGTTCAGGATTACTCTAGTTTTTTTCTTGATTAGGTTGTCATGAATTCCGTTGATTGTTCCTACCAATATTATTTAACCAACTAAAGTTAGGGTGGTTCCTCTAACCTTGATGTTTGTTTTTAGAATAAGGATCATTTTATCCTCCAATTAAATTCATAATTTTAATCCCTAAAATGCTAATATTCTCATAAAAATTTAAATGAGTCTCTTCTAATTAAATAGATGATCCAGATCCTGAGTTAACTCCAATAGTATCAAATTTCTTTAAAATAGCAGCTAGATTAGTAGTAAGAATTGATAAAGTATTTGGTTCATAGACTCTAGCCACTATCTTAGGATTTACTCCATCAGGAGGTCACTAGAAATTATTAGTAACCATTTTCTCTTTTAATTAATAATCATCCTTAAATGAGTTAGACATTAAAAACTCTCCAACTGTAGCATATATGATTTATCTAAGTGATCCTACTAGTCGATTATAAAAGGTATGAACAACCAAGAAATCAGGTAAAGCATGATGAGGGCATTTTCTAAGTGTTTTCTTAAATCTCTCTCAACTTTAAGAAATTGATTCTCCTTCAAACTGGGCAATAGAAGTGATATCGTGTCTAAGTTTACCAATTTTTAAAGGTGATAAATACTTAGCTCGGAATATATGTGCCAACTCATTCCAAGTGGTTTTAGAGCTTGGGGGCAACGATTTTAACCATATTTTAGCATTGTCCGTTAGAGAAAATGGGAACAATCTAAGTCTAATGTCATTATCATTGACACTATTATACTTAAAAGTTGCACAAATTTTAAAAAATTAGCTAAATATAAGTTAGGATCTTCAACTGGAGTTCCCCCAAATTAAAAATTTTGAATCATTTGGATAACGACTAATTTCAATTGAAAATTATTAGCCTTGATAGTATGTCTATTGATACTTTAATGGATTTTTTCTATTATAGGATTAACATACTCCCGGAGTAGTCTAGCATAGTTCTAGTCTTGATATGGGTCATACATTGTTAAGAACGTTTTGGTTTTTTGAATTTTTGTAAGGGTCCTTTATATTTTTAGGTAAAAGACTAAGGGCTCTTTACTAGATCTATCATCCATTCAATAAAGAAACAAGAACTAAAAATCAAAAACTGAACAAGCAAACATAATATTTTTTTAATTTTTAAAATTTTTTAGTAAGCAAAATAAATATACAGGATACAAGTAGGTCTAAATATGAAATTATTTCAAATATATAGTAAATTATAATACACATGTTACTTCCCTGACAACGAAGCCAAAAACTTGACGGGCGCAAAGCAATAAGAAGTTAATGGTAAGCTAATGTTAAACTTGTTGAATTTGAAATATGCTTTAGTTTTTCTTTGTTATAAAATTTATAATAGCCCACTGATTTATGCAAGTATACGTGCCAAATCAAGTAACAAAGTAATAGAGTAGAGTGTCAAATCGATGAGGAAGTGCTTCATAAAATTGCAAGAAAATTATTATTACTTACTATAATTACATGAATTTATCCTTCTTAAATAAAAAATGAGAGTTGTTTAGTTCCTTTCACTGAATGAAAATAAGTAAAAAGGGGTTGATACTATTGTAATAAAGTATTTTGGACTGATGCATATAAATTGCATATCTTTTCTGATGAGACTCTTAATTATAGATGTTGATTAGAGCATGTGTAACCCTAGATCTCTATCGAGCTTGTAGTGGTGAAATAAAAAGATTATTACTCTTCCTATAGTTTTACTATCTCCACAGAATGTAAAATATTCAAACATCCTATATCTAGGCATGCCAATATTCCATTTTAATATTCCTAATTATTCTTACATTCCTCCATTGAGGCTAAACATCACACTAGATTTTAACTATACACAAGACCAATATATGCATTGAAGAAAGAACGGGAGATATGGAAAAGATCAATACTTTTATTAAGAATAAGAGGCTATATTAGTACTTAATTTGCTCTTTATAATATCAGCCTAAAATAACATAACTAGCCAAAAATGGAAGAAATAACAAGCAAACTCATATTAATTTTACTCATTGAAAAATAAAGTACAAAAGAATTAGCAAGAAGTTTATCACCAAGAAGGATAAAAATATCTTTCATAAACTCCTTTATGCACCACTTATAGAGTTACTTATATAAACATTGGCAAAACTCTCCCAGTTATTATATCTTTTACTTTCCTAGCCTCTCTTAAACTTTAATCTAAGGGGGGCACTAAAGAAAAACACCAAAATCAAATAAATTTTCACTCAAGGGGTTGAACTCCCAAAATAATAGAACTTACAACTATTTATAGTAAGCATAGGATCAAACTCAAGCACTATGACGCTGGATAAGATGGTGCAACGGTAGTGAGAAATGAACTAGCACCTCGGTGCTACAATGTTTGCTCTGCTGTAGAGTTTGATAACGTGGCACAATTATTGCCCAAATCAGTGTGTCTACTTTGTAGGTTAAAGCAGCTATTAGAAGTTATAACTGCTCCACCGTGGTGTCATAAAATTTGAGCATTGCGGTGCTTGAAACGACAATCCGGTGCTACGGGATTCAAGGGTTGGCGCTTCTACGTGAATTATTTTGAGACACCCAAAGATGTGTTGGTGATTTTGAGAGCAACAGCACTGTGATGCACTATGATGCTAAAATTTTTGATGCCATAGTGCTTATAAATAAAGAAGGTCAGTGCCGCCACATTGAATTTGGCACTTTGGCATTGATCGATATGGTGTTGTAGTGGTATTCTTATCGGTGTTGTGGCACTATCCAACACTTATAATTTTTACTTTTTCCTATATAATTCCTATATAAACACAACTAAAATAATATATTTTTATTGAATTTTACATAATAAAAATAATACATAATTTATACTTATCTTATATCTAGGTAAATATCTTAATTTTGGGCTAATGATATAAACACATAGCAAATACTAATGTAGACTCATATGCCTTGAATTAGTTTACATATATTTCAATATCTCATATTCTTAATTTAATGCATACAATAGCCACACGTGAAGTTAATATCTAGTGTGATATAATATCTTGATAGAGCAATATTTGAATAAATAGGAGTAATGAAATTAAATGTTTACATACCTAGATATAAGATGTTAAACTTTCTATGTTTTATGGAGAAATTATAATTATTGGATGGCCAAAAACCTTTCTTTTCACCCCTAATAGCTTGATAGAGATCTACGGATGCATATGTTCTAATCCTCGTGAAAAAAATAAGAGTCTCATTAAAAAACTATATTATTTTGCATTCATTAGTCCAATACACTTTATTTGCATTAGTATCTTTCTATCTTGCAAGTCTCCATTAAGTGGAAAAAACTAAAAAAATAATCATTTTTATTCAGTAGGATATCTTATGCAACTATATTAGATAGTAATAATTTAATTGTAACTAAGCAGAATACTTCCTCATGGTTCGACGCTCTTCTCAATCACTTTATTACTTGATTGGCATTTATACTTACATATCTAATGGGATTTTATTATTTTTATATCAAGATAAACCTAAGCATATAAAAAAGTGCATGCTAGCTCTATGTGTAGCAACTATTCGCCAGTCCCCACATTAAATTTTTTCTGTCGTTGCTAGGGAAGTAACATAAATATTATAATTTTAAAATATATTATTGAACTAGTTGCATAGTTAGACCTAGTTATATCCTGTATCTTTATTTTATTGTTCTTGTTCAAACTTTCAAAAAAAAAATTAAAAAAATATTGAATAATTATTTTTCATTTTTACTTTTTTGTTTCATTGTTGTTAAATGCTTAGTAGATTTAGTAAGGAGATCTTATTTTTTAATTTTGAGATAGAAAAGATCCTATCAAAAATTATATAAAAAAAATATTTAGATATGTCTGAATTAGTTTAAGATCATGACCAGCCTAGACCTCTTAGAGAGTATGCTAACGCTGTATCAAAAGGAATCTATTAGAGTATCAATATATTTACTATTCAGGGTAATAACTTTGAATTAAAATTTGACATAATTCAAATGGTTCAAAATTATTAATTTGGGGGAACTCCTTTTGAGGATCTCAACCTACACTTAGCTAGCTTTTTAGAAATCTATGTAATATTTAAGTATAATGGTGTCAACGATGATGCTAAAAGACTTAGATTGTTCCATGTTTTTCTAAGGGACAAAGCTAAGATGTGGTTGAATTCCTTTCCCCCAAGCTTTATAACCACTTAGATTAAGTTGGCACATAAAGTTCTGGCTATGCATTTCCCACTTTCAAGAACTGGCAAGATTAGGAATGATATTTCATCTTTTGCCTAATTTGAAGGGGAGCAAATTTATGAAAGTTAGGATAGATTTAAGAAAATGCTTAGGAAATGTCCTCATCATGCTTAACCTGATTGATTGGTTATTCATACTTTTTATAATGTGTAGGTAGGATCCCTTAGGTCGATCATAGATGTAATAGTTGGAGAATCTTTAATATCTTTCTTGAGATAATTATCCTTATTAATTATGTTGTATCTCTTCTTATATGAATGAAATAAACACAAGTTTGCCTTTTATGTTATGAGTGTCTAGCTAAATCTCTGAGTTTTGGGCTAATGATGTAAACACATTGCAAGTACTAATATAGACTCTTTTGCATTGAATTAGTTTACAGATGCTTTCAATATCTACCCTTCTTAATTTAATGCATACAATGGCTATATATGTAGTTAATATCTTGTGTGATATATTGCCTCGACGGAGGAATATTGGAACAAATTGTTTGTATACCTAGACATAGGATGTTAAACTTTTTAGGTTTTATGGAGAAATTATAATTATAGGAAGGCCATAAACCTTCATGTTCACACCTACAAGCTCGATAGAGATCTAGGGATATGTATGTTTTGATCCACATCTAAAAATTAAGATTCTCATTAGAAAAATAATATTATTTTGCATTCATTAGTTAAAAATATTTTTTTTATATTGGTATCGTTTTATCTTGCAAGTCCTCATTAACTGGAAAAAACTCAAAAATAATCATTTTTATTCAATAAGATATCTTGTACAACGATATTGGACAGTAGTAATTTAATTGTAGTTAAGCATAACACTTCTTCGTGGGATTGACAGTCTTTTCTATCATTTTATTACTTGATCGGCAATGTATCTAGTGGACTTTCATTATTTTTATATCAAAGAAAACTTAAGCATATTAAAAATTTCATGTTAGCTCGGTTTGTAGCGACCATTAGCTAGCCCCCACATCACTCGACTAAAGTTATTCTAACCTCAGTCGTCCATACAACCTCTATCACACATCAACTATAATCCTCCTTGACCTTTGTCGCCCAACTACTATCCAATTGACCAAACAAAAAATCTAATGTTCTCTTCAGAACTGTTCTTATGTAATTAGATTATTCCAACTCAAATAATGTAATATATATATATATATATATATACACACACACACACACACACACACACACACACGCACACTAAATTGAGCTATCACCTTCCCTCGAGGAAGGATATAATTTATAATCAACGACAAACACTCATAGAATCATTTAACTATGCTAGGCCCCATGGTTTTTCCCTTTTCAAGGATTTTACATAAAAATTCTAGGGTCTCTTATGATCGCTACACCCTTCTCTTTCATCTGTGTGTGTGCTAAATTTTCATATAAAGTTAGGATGCTAAACTCTATGTCTCTCTACAGC
The DNA here is from genome assembly GCA_019925795.1 of Dendrobium chrysotoxum. Taxonomy (NCBI): domain Eukaryota; kingdom Viridiplantae; phylum Streptophyta; class Magnoliopsida; order Asparagales; family Orchidaceae; genus Dendrobium; species Dendrobium chrysotoxum. The sequence continues at coordinate 45,996,601 of CM034303.1, forward strand.
TGCAAATATTTTGGCATGCAACAATAATACATGATCTTCTTATTTTGAAAGAATTTACTTTATTACCAATACAATCAGATAATTCTTTCTCAATATATGTGATTAAGAATATTTGATTTTGTCCACAATTTTGATCGTCTCATTAGGTACAAAGGGATTTAAAGTATTCAGTGATGCTTTACAAAAAGGATTGGCATGTTCTGATGTAGCATAGGAAAGTCATAGCATATACTTCTAAGAAGTTAAAATTTCATGAGAAAAATTATCCAGCGTATGATTTAAATCTTACTATTGTTAAAGAAAAAAAAATGTATACTAGAACTATATTCATTTTTAAGTAAATAGTATCCAAATCTATATTTTTGTGCAGGAAAGAAAAAATAGGAATCATAATTAAAGTAGCGCCACAACACCACATGTTAAATATAGTTCTACAAGATCTATAAATGCTCTATAAATGCTAAAAAAGGCATGTATGGCCCTAAATTGGGCATAAACAATGGTGAACTAGTCCTCCTAGTCGCTGGTCACTATTGCCACCAACAATGCTGGCACACAATCTTGTAATAATTTTTTTAGATACTTTAATTATAAAAAATAAGTAAAAAAAGTATAAATTAAATATGGGATCCAAAAAATCAAATAAAATCCCATAATATTCTTCAAAAATTTTGAAACATTTCTCACTCCCTTCTTCGTGATCCTATAAAATGTTTAAATGGGGCTTAGGAGGGATAATGTATTTCTCTTTTCTTCATTTTTTTCTTAAAGAACCTTAACCAAATAAAAGGCATATGTGGGAGCATAAGCAGATTATAAGAATCCTATCAATGCACTCTGATCCTCCAATGAAAATAAAGTTGATCGTCATTGTTTGAACATATGAAATATGAGAAAAAATTTAAGATGTTCATAATCCTTATAATAAAGACCTAGTCATTATTTAAAATAAGGGGTTAAGGAAAGGTGTTTGATGTTTAAAATCAATTCAACGAGGTTCTAGTCATCCTCAAAAAGACTTAATGTTCTAGTCATCCTCAAAAAGACTTAAGGAAAGGTGTTTGATGTTTAAAATAAATTTCAACCATGAGCACTTAAACAATGTAGATTATTTGGCTTCTTAATTAAACTCAAGAAATTTCGAACTATACCACCAAATGCATCATTTTGGTCCATTTGGATTAAGAACAATGCATTTTTGTTATTTTTGGGTTTGTGTTATCTAGGTGGTTTATAAGTATGCTAAAAATTGAGTATATATGGTCTTAAAATTGATTATGAAAGTTTCTCATTCAAACATTTCAATGCTTTAAGATCTCATTATTGTATTAAAATTATATTTTTGTCCAATGATTTCTTTGTGATATATGAGCATCAAACATACTTAATGTTCCACTTCATATTAAAAAAAAAGATTCACACCATTTCTTATAAGAAAACAAAAACAACTAAAACTTTTTATATCATGTAACAATTATTAATTACTCATGTATTTCATAAAAGAAGTTATAGCTTGACCCAAACCAGATTTCCCAACATAGACTTGCTTATTGACTCTTTGGAGATACTAAGGTAACCATGGAAAGACTATTCATGATAAGTAGCAACTAAACATAAATCATTTTTTCTAGTTAATGTGATACCAAAAGCTTCTTCCACATCTAATTCCTGAGGACTCCTACCTTCTGGAAGCTCCCAATTGAAGTAGAAGAGCAGTTGTGCAAGCCAAAGCTCCATGCTTGCTAATGCAAAAGACACCCCTGGACAAATCCTTCTTCCACCACCAAAAGGAACATATTGAAAGTTTTCTAATCCAAAATCTATTTTTTTTTCTTCAAATCTCTCTGGTCGAAAAATCTCAGGATCTTCCCAATATTTTGGATCTCTCATCATAGCCCATGCATTAATCACAACCCGACTTTCGACTGGTATTGTAAAGCCAGCTAATTCAACTGTCTCACGACATAATCTAGGCACCAGTAGAGGGGCAACAGGATGTAATCTAAGAGTTTCTTTGATTACTTTATTTAGGTATGGAAGCTTGCTTATGTCTCCCTCTTCTACTATTCTCTTTCCATTTAGGACTTTTCTTACCTCTAATTGAGCTTTTTGCATAACCTTTGGATGTCGAATGAGCTCTGTCATAGCCCATACAATTGTAGCAGATGTGGTGTCAGATCCTGCAAGAAATAAATCCTACGAAAAAAAATTAAAAATGAATAGTTAGCTAAATACAAAACTCAATATTAGGTTATGTTCCCACCTTATAAAAACTGAGATAAAAATCTTATATTTTTAGTCATTTGTTTTTTTAGTTGGTGTAAATTTTATCGTATTTACTCAAAGTTTTTTTGAGGTAATTATTATTAGTTGTTATTATAATAAAATAATGCTAAATAATTGATCACATTTGAATCATCACTATGTCATTTCTTATAAAAAATAGAAGATGATGCAAATTGGAAGTGTTAAGAAATTAATTGGAAGAGTTAAGAAGTTAAAGAATAAGTAATGAGAATTGAATTAAGAGAACAAATAAAAAAAATAAGAAGTTTCATTTTTTTAGTTAACATTATTTTTAAATTTTCAATTTAATTATTTTTAATAAAATTTATTTGTTGGCTTAATATTGAATTCTAAATGAAAAAAATAAATAATATATCCTTTTGAAAATCTTTTTAATTTACGGGTGTATTAAACATATCCTTTCTCATTTGGGATAACTTTTTTTTTTATTGCTTGTTAAAACAGCTTTCTAGTACAAAAATTTTTAGTTCAAAAAATTTTTATGCTAAAAAGCTGCTTTAGAAAGCAATAAGAAAGCCGTCCCAAACCAAAGCCTTAATGAGCATAATTTATAACTTTCATCGTGTAGGATGTTATGATGTAAATTACATTTGAATATGCTTGAAACATATTGAATTTTCTTAGAGATTAATACCTATATATAGGAAGAATATATATTGCACTAATCCCAAAATAAATCAAATAACTTTAAGGCATATCTGAATATATAATTTATATCATAATATTCCAAGACATTATTTTTCATTGAAGCACTTACTAATATGACAGCTTTGACATTTTCCATCATCAGAGATAAATCCATCTCTCCATTTCTCTTAATTCTCAAAAGAACATCAACCAAATCTTCATTCATATCTTCTCTATCCAACTTCTTCCCCTCATGCTCCTCAATTATCTCATTCAAAACACAATCCATTTCCTTGTGAATTTGCTCCATCCCATTCCTCAATCCACTTATCTCACCAACAAAACTCCATGAAGGAAACATATCAACCAAATTGAATCCCGAGAGATACTCCAACGTCTTCTTCATTGCCAACAAAAACCTCTTTTGTTGTGCACTTCCTTTCCCAAATGCAGCCCTTGCAATTGTTACATTTGAAAGCGATAAAAGCATCTCTGACAAATTCACAGGTGATCTCTTTGCAATCATAATCTTCTCCACAAGATTATTTCCTTCTTCTTCTCTTATAAACTTAAAAGACATAACTCGCTTTAAGCTAAACAATTCAATAGTACAAATTTTACGTAGTTTTGACCATGTTTTGCCATAAGGTGCCAAGCCAATGTCAGTGTTGTTGTAAAAGATTATCTTGCCTGCCATTAACTTAGGCCTTGAAGCAAATTTGAGGTCATGAGTTTTGAAAATATCACGAACAAATTCTGTGGATGTGATGACAATAAGATTGATCTCACCGAGCTTGAGGTGGAGGAGAGGGCCGTAGGTTTTGGCAAGGTTTTGAAGCCTTCGGTGTGGGTGCTCGCCTAATAGTTGGTGCAAGTTTCCAATGATGGGGAGCTTCCATGGACCTGGAGGGATTTTTCTAGGATTGGAGGTTTTGTTAACTGTGAGCTTTTTTATGAGGAGAATTAGGAGGATAGTGCAGAGGATGGAAGGAAGAAGGATGGAGAGAAGTGGTGATTCCATGGCTCAAATGTTATTGGATGGATTGATTGTTTATAGGGCGGCCTTTTTATACTTCTTATTTTACTTATTTTTGTATATATATATATATATATATATATATATATATATATATATATATATATATATATAAATGGTTATGGCAGACCACAACATTTACTTTCTATGAAGTTAGATGTCAACCTTGATAGAGACACGAGTTTTTAATGAATTAGAGATGAATTAATTAATAAGTTAATTGCTACTAAACAAAGAAATTTTTTTTTTTTTTTTTTTCTGTATACAATCTAAGCTTTTTTGCCTAATCCTTTAAAAAATTCATTCATAAAACAAAACTATATTGTGCAGCCGGCCATAGAAAAGATCGATATATATAGAGAATAATTCTAAGTAAAAGATAAAAGTTAACTCAAACCAAGATATTGATCCTCCATAAAATATGTGCAATTACTAATAAAATAAATAAAAAATCAATATCGTTATGTCATAAACTAATTATGATGAGAAATTTAAGTGAATTCTTTCAATATTTTATTTATTTTAATTTAAGTGTTATATCTTTATTATATATGAATATAATTTATTTAGTAAATGTATGCTATTTAAGACGCCATTTGGGAGACTATTTTATTTTATTTTATTATCATGATGCAAAATTGAATTTTGCGCCCTCCAATTGTCGTTTGGAGTCAACAAACTTGCGTGACCTAACAAACTAGTTTATTGGGATGGATAGAAAAAAACTATGTTATTGAATCCTCTCCAAAAAATAATAATGATGGGCTATAAGACCATTAAAAATACTTTAAAATGAGTTAAACCTATAAATTATTTATATATTGCACTCCTATGATACATCACCAAAAATGACCTTAATCAGGAACAAATTTTGAGGTATATTTGAAGTAGAAACTTTCAAAATTAAATTTGGGACCATCCGAACTCCAATTTAGCAAACTTATAGTCAAACTAGATGTCTCGGCAAGACGAGCCCAACGACACCAAAATTATTCCACTATGAGCCTAATGTGCCCATATCAAAGATTTGAAGCATAGCTAAAAAATTCATAGCACTAATTGAAAGATCAAATGATTTCTAAATATAATGTGCTTATAGTCGAATCAAGCATCTCAATGAGGTGAATCCCATGAAACCTAACTCATTATTCCAACCTCATTTAGGTGTATAAATGATCTATGATTGAGGGAATTAATATAGGTCATTCGATGGAGTGCTCCTGAATTTCATTATATTTATAGGACATGTGACTCTAAAAAAATATAGACAGCCCCCCACCTTCACATAAAGGAAGAGAGGGCTTAGACCTTAGCCGAGAGATCCAAGATAGCTCTTAAGCTTAAAGAATCCTAAAGGTCCACCTGAGCACCATCACTGACAGAACCATGCCGCCCTGCCACTGTCACTAAACCTCTTTTGGACCATCATTACCAAGTCTCCGCTCGGCCCCTGGTATCGAACCTCTATCTGACCACCACCATCGAATATTTATCTGTCAACCATTGCTTCCAAGCCATCGCCTGACTATCAGCACCAAGCATCAATTGCCTGACTACTGCCCCCTCGACCATTGCCGCCCAACTACTGCCCCTCTAACCACCATCACCCAACTACCATCCCTTCGATCTTCATCACCTAACTACGGTCCCTCCAACCTTCATAGCCTAACTGTGATCTTTTTGATCATCGTCACCCGACTATGATCCCTCAGAGTACCATCGTCTCACTAAAGCCCCTCTGAACACCGTTGCCCTACTACGATCTCTTAGGCTTCAATTATCTAACTACGGTTGTATTAACAAAAAATTTATTGTAATTAATTATATAAAAATATGAAATGTTGAACTTTAACATTGCGACACTATGCTAGAGAGTGTAGCTGTGCTTTATTTTATGTTTTGTGCACCTTTATCTCCGTCGAACATATTATCTTTTTTTTAATGTTTGTAGAGTGCATTTTATAACTTGAATACATAAACTATTATGGAGATAACAACTAGAAAATCAAAACTACATACTAATCCTCTATTAATAAAAGAAAAAAGTGCGGATAAACTAATAAAAGGGAATATGCGATTAAGATAAAGCATGGCACTAATAATGGCCACTAACAAAAGTAAGAAATAACCGTTATCTCTCTCCAACATATTCTTTATATATATAAGAAGAGGGGAGATAAAGAGAGGAAAGAGAAGTTGTTTTAGGGCTTTTTCTTATGTTGCTTCTATTACAAAAAGTATTTTGATCGTTGAAACTAACCTTTGGTCTACATTTATTTTCATGGATTTCAATTTCAATGATTTTATCTCTCCTAAATCTACTAACAATATATTATTTTTTAATTTAGCAAGTTTTTGCAATATAACTTATTATATGTTATATATAAAATTAAGTTGAACATTTTGATTTGATCATACTGCATTTTTAGTAGTTAAATTTATAGATATGAATTTCTATAAGAAGTGAATAGTGATTTGACATGCATAAAATGATAAAAAGCAGATTTTACTGATTTATATGTCACAAGATTTAACTAGGGTTTTAACAAGATAGTGGAGTTCAATTATTGAAATGTGGATCCAAAAGGTGATCTGATATGAAACATCAAAGAATGAATAGATAGAGAATGATACTGAAATGTAACACTATAAGAATAAGATATACTAGATACAAGCTATATAAGATATAATTTATACAAGATGCATGGTACAAGACCTGCAACACATGATATATAATATGATTGATTGGTGATGAGATTGATTGATTGATGAAATTGAGTGATCGATGAGATTGATTTACTAATGAGATTGATTGAGTGATTAAATGATATAAGAAATATGGTTGATATGCAGTAAGAATGATATGGCACTAATACGAATACATAATGTATGACTAAAGACCCGTGATATATGATACATATGATAAGATTGATTCACTTGATATAGAAATTATAAGAATTTATATGATAGAATATTATTTGTATGGCTATGATTTCTTATATGTTGTTTCTATTTCATGCATTGATTTTAGTTGTAGATTTCTGTGACTTGTTGGGCTTTTGTGCTCATTATCTAATTTTTCTCATGCTTTCAGGTAAAGGTAAGGAACCAATTATATGTGATTAATCTGGGCGACAAGTTCAGTTTTTCAATCAATTTTTTTTAGTCATTCATATTATATTCTTGATGTATTTTATTGATTAGTTTTTTTTTGTTAAATATAATTGCTATTGTATATGTTATTTTTGCTTTGGGATCTATGAATTGATGTTTAAAGAATAATAATGTATTTATGTTTTCCTATTTAAGGGTGAAGATGAGAGATGGTAGATAGGATTAAAATATGAGAAATTCTTAGGAAAGATGAATGTAGAGATTACTTGAGTAGAGTTTCTTGTTGTCTTCAATGATAGTTTGTGATCCCATCAAAATGAATTTTTGGGCAACTATGTCATAATTTACTCTCACTACAAACAAAAATTACTACAATATTATTAAGAAACTTTTAATTAAATATGGTAAAAAAATCTATTACGTCAAATTTATTTGGTGCTAAATACAATCATGCGTTCTTCTTACTCCCTCTCTCTTTAACGATCGATTAAAATATCATGCGGCATTCACAAGATAGGTAAAGTTGTTGCAATTTCTTCCTCCATATCAAACATATAGGGGCCTTTACGACTTCATCCTCCTGATTGAACGATGTTTCTTCCTCCACTAGATGGCTAGCTAGGTCTATCACTTTTATGGAAAGATTTTATTGGCTTCATTGACTTTCCATATCTAATTTTAACATTAATTAGGAGATCTAATTATGGCATTGTTGATTATGTTTTCCTTATTATTTTTTTATTCAAATCTATATAATGAGATTTGAGGGTTGCTATAATTAGAGCATGAGTGTAATTATAACCATGTTTCTCCACAATAATGAAATCATCTCTCCTTCTGGACATAGGAAATTCTTCATTGAATCACATAAATCATATCATGTTCATTAACTTTGGTTCTGTGATTTTTTATTTTTATGTTGTTTATTTGCACAAAAATTGGCATCAAAGATGGATTTCGGTGCTATTTTTGATGAAATTTTTGAAATCTTTATTTCTTCTTGGCAAAGGAACCATATAGAAGAAAGTGGATGTACTAAGTTGGATTGCGAAGAGTGGAGAAGCAAGATGCAACACGGAGGCACGCAGGCGCACATGCAAGGGAGAGCAGCACTCAATTGGAGCATGTACGTAGTATACGTTAGGGCTATTTTATTACATCTCAAGCCTTGGCCTATGAATACTCTCAATTAAAGATGCTATTTTATTCTCTTCTTAGTTTGGTGCATAGTGGGATTAATAGGTTCTTCTAATCCAAGGGGAGATAGGCTTAATGGGTTATTCAACACACTCATAAATCATGAAATCACCTGGTTGGTATGAAGGAAAAATTAGGAGAGGAGATATCATACATGAAGTATATAGAGAAGGAAAAAAGGGACGTCATCAACGTGACGTAGACATGTATAATTTATTATCTCCCAAGAATGAATAGCTTATCCAATGATAAAGTATGCAATGATATACTCATGTCATCAGCCTTTGATCTTAGATCTACAAAGGGCAAAATATACTCTCAGTATTAACACTCTCGACCTAGCTAATGCAAGACAGCAAGGGGACTTATAACTTAAATCCCACCAAGGATCTAAGATGCGCCGACTTGGATTTACCACCCTACTCGGAAAGGGGTGCTAGTTAAAACTCCACCTAATATCTCATATCCATGCAGTCTGATCTTATACAAATATAAGAGTTGTGGGGATGTATAGAAGAGGAATGGGCCTCACGCCCAACCATGAATGACACTATACTAATACAATGGTGAATTATCCCTCTTTGTAATAAAATAAAATCTACATTCTTGACTTAGGCTATGCATAAAGGGCAGGGATAATCAGAACTAGTTGATAGCCACTATAAAGTGGACTAAGTTTGAAATATTAATTATACTTTAAGAGATTGACCCAAAAGTGGTCATGTATTTTTTTTTGAAAGATTGATTGATTTTAAGCCCTATACTCATTTTATCTAGCATAGGTAAATTTAACATTTAAAAAAGAAATTTACATTCTAAGAGCCTAACATATAGACTCCGTTAGAGCCACCCCCAACCAAAATAATGAATGAAACCTATGGAAATAATATAGTTTTAATGCGTAATCAATGTAAACACTTAAATCATCCCAAATTATATAATAAATGAAAGGCCAACAATGCAACTAGGTTCTGCAATACACAACAGGAAAAGAGAAAAATGATAGTTGAGCTCTACCAAAACTACAACTAAACCTAAAACTATTCAAAAATGAAATGGCATATGGAGTCTTGATCAATCATCACATGTTTGGCCCCCTACCTTCTGAAATACCCACATACCTACACGGCTTTCATATCTAAATTTACATATGAAAAAAAGTACATGCGATCCCTACAAAGAAGGTGTTAGCACAATTATAATAAAATAAACATATATATAAATCTAAACCTAGTTCTTAGGATGACATTACCAAGGGCTTAACAATCCTAGGAGTACATGTCGGAGTGATCATTGCATGGGCATGGGCATATATTTCAAAATCTATTTGCATTGAGATAATATGGATTAATATATATCTCTTTTTTTGTCAAAAAGTTCTTTTTAATAATGAAAATTAAAAATATCATATAGTTCGAATAATCAAGACTCAATTTGAGCTTTCCAAATTCGTAAAATAAGTATTCTCCTTTCCAAATACTTAAATTTTTTTATAATTTTCACCCCCTTAGATGATAATTATTAAAAAAATATTTATTAATTATAAAAATTACTTAAAATTTTATGAATGTATTTTAACTTTAAATTACTAACTTTGATAGGCCTAATGAATTTAGCTTTTAAATACTTTAACATTAAAAAATATTTAATTTAAAATTTCAATTTACAAATATCAAGCCCAAATTTCAAAATATTCAAAATCAGGTATTTACTGCGTTCAATCTTTTTATATTTATTATTAAGTATGCTCCTTTTGCTTTTTTAATTAATGATAAACTCCATTTAACAATTTCTCCTTCTATGCAAGAAACTCCTTTGTTATTTTTTTGGGGATATTTTTCTTACTATTTTCTAAATCAGCTTACTAATACAAAAAATTCTTGCATTAGAAAGTTGTTTTAGAAAATAATTACGTGGAGACTTCAAATGACATAACCCTCTAAATCAATCTGAGCCTATGAATCTTATTCGGAATTATGATTTTCATTTGATGTCCTTTGGATACCAAGGTTTTTCTTCAAGCTCTTTCATATCCTATTCTTACAAGGAAATTTTGTTTATTACTTTTAAAGGAAGCTGTGATAATTTTTTGTTTGACCTAAGTGGTAGAATTAGGGGTGTCATTAAATGACCTAACCCAAACCCTACCCAAACAATTTAGGTTCAGATTGAATCATTTAGGAAACGAGTCGTGTTTTCCAACCTATTTATTTTGGGTTCGGATTAACCTGTGAACCTGCTTTTGATCTGAAATGACCCATTTAATATCTTTTTTTAATTACACTATTTTTCTTGTTTGTATAATCTTCTTATTTTTATCAGATATTCTAAACTTTAGTTAATAATTTATTATTTTTTTATAAATATAGGTCAACAAGTCAAATTCAGATCATTTGGGTTGCTAGCGGGTTAGGTTCGATTTGATCTTTTTGACCTATTTATTAGATTGGATGGTTCAGTTTGACTGAATTCAGGTCGAGTCAATTTTGGGTCGGGATCAAATTTGATCCGTCAACCTATTTTGACACCCCAAAGGTAGAATATGACTTAATTTGAATTCTAAGAAACTACATTTTATCCCATCCTTTATTCATTAGCAATTTATTTATGGAATTGTCAAAATGAATAACAAAGTGGAATTTCAATGTATTGTGATTTATTAGATCATGGTGCTATTTTGTAGATACCACCTATAAGAAACTTTAAAGACCCTCCTCTTTTACTACCAATTAGACTTGGATTTTACTTTGAGATTTTGACTCCATTAGAGATTTTAACTCCATTGAATTTAGTGATATTAGTAACTCTCAATTTATTATAGTTGCTCATCATTTCCTTAACTACTAAAATGGAAACCATAATCAAACACTAATATTGCTATTATTCCTTATAATGTGAATGAAGTTTCTAATTTTAAGTCCATTTAACTTATAATACTTTCCTCAAGCTCAATTCAAAGCTTTTTGCCAATAATCTTCAAGTTGCCTTCTCAATTTGCCTAAGGAAAAATTGGTAGATACAAGGACTTTAGGAAATTTTTCGGTAAGAAGAAATTTTATCCTAAAGTAAATATCAAGAAGGCTTTTGATTGTGTTAACCACACCTCCCTCTAACATTTAACATATATGTGATTTCCTCTTTTTTTAGCGTATTTTGGCTTGAATAAATGATGTGCCTTTATCTGTTATTAATAATATAGAGTTATCTGGTTATTTTGATACTTCAAATGGGCTAAAATAAGGACGTTCTTTTAATTATTTCTTCTTACTATTGCTATGTACAAGTTATCCAGTATCATGGAGGAATGTTGAATTACAAATTCTTTCAATTCTATTCGCATTAGAAATTCTTTCAATTCTTCAAAAATTCAAAGTGATTACGGGTCATCATGTTAAGTTGGGTAAATTTGATATCTTTTTCTTAAACTCTAATTTAAATGTCATTACTAATCATTTGAATTATTAAATAGAATATTATTCTTATGAAGTTTCTTAGCACTCATTTATTAATGGAGAGTAATGAAGTTACTATGATTTTTGTAATAGGCAAAGATAATGAAGTCCCATTCACCATATCTTCTTTCTATGGCTATGGAGTTATCTAATAAAGTGGAATGTCACAATACCAATTCTTTCAATTCCAGCCACACAAATAAAGTGGCTATCAATCATTTAATCTTTGCAAATGACTTATTTGTTTTCTCCTATCAAGCATTTATTATGGGAGAGTTATGTAATTAATTCAGTTCTTCTAATGGACTACGACATGGATGCCCCTTTCATCATATTTTTTTCCTGTGGCTACGGAGTTATCTATTAAAGAGGTATGTTACATTACCAATTCTTTCAATTCAATTAACCTAAATATATTGGTTATCAGTCATTTAATCTTTATAAATGACTTGTTTTTTTTTTATTGCCAAATTAGATTTGTATTATTTGTATGCTTACTCCTCTTCAAGAATTCAAAGTGATTACGGGTCATCATTTTAAGTTGGGTAAATTTTATATCTTCTTCTTAAACTCTAATTCAAATGTCATTACTACTAATTTGAATTATTAAATAGAATCTTATTCTTATGAAGTATCTATTACGACTCGAGCTCATGAGTTTATATTTTTTATGATAACAAACATTGTGGCTTACATCATTATGTCTCCTAGTATTTGCAATGTATATTTGTTTGTGTGTTTACTAACATTTCAGGAACACGATGCACCATCCAATGAAGATTCAAGGCTCAGGATTTGGTAGAATATGTTATGTTGTAAAGATTTTTGTGATATTCACTGATTTATTTTTTATTTCTTGAGTTAAGTCCTGTAAAGGTGTATGCTAGGTTGGTGTCTACGCACACACACACTTAGGGAGAGTGAGATTGAGTCAAAAGCAGAAGTTCAAATTTTGAACTAATCATACTATACGATTTATATCATACTGTACGATTAGCTCATTAAACTAATCATACTAGATGATTTAGATCATTCACAATGATCAGTTATGATCATAAAAAATAGCCATCAATCAAAATTTAGGCAAGATTTGAAGATTAAAATTTTTTTTGAATCGTCTAGGATGTTATATGTCATACTAAATAATCTATAAAAATTATGCCCAAATCAATCTTGTGATTAGTCAATCAAATTTGCTTAATTTTGATATTCTGATCATATTAAATGAATTGTATCGTATTGTACAATCAATAAAGTTAATATTTGGTCATCCCAGGATTCACCTTGGATGAACTGCAGGTTGATTGAACAAATCATACTAGACGATCTTGCGATCATATAGTACGATCTTAGATGGTTGAATTGAGTTTTTAGGGTTTTTTGAAGCCCACTATTTAAGCTTTTTCCAAAGACTTTGTATGTGTCTTTTGCATGGATTGAGTCATTTTTCTTCTGGATAAAACTTGAAGAGAGATCCTTAAAAGGGAGAGAGGAAAGGGTGGAGTTTGAGATGGAGAAGATCTTTGGAGGGGGTTTCAAGGGAGTGTAAAGGGGGTTTCACATAGTTGCTCCAGTAAGCTTGCACCTTAGTACCATTATCGTCAATGTTTATCTTAAGGAAAGTTTTGGAAAGAAGAAGATCTCTTTGGTGTTAAAGAACCAGCTACTCCCCTGTAACATGGAAGGTGAAAGGGATTCAAGGTTCTCTGCCTGTGAAAGGATTATGGTCATCTACATAATAAGATAGTGGAAGAGATTTTATAAAGGCTTCTCCACCTAGTAGTTGGGGCTAAAGGAGAGTCACTAAAGGTTTAGTGCAATACATAAAACGGAGGGTTCCAGGGAGTGGATGTAGGTCAGGTTGGACCGAACCACTATAAATTCTGGTGTGTTCTTTCCTTTTATTATTTCTGTATTTTAATTTATGCACTTTTATTTTTACAGCAATTAACTACGTGGGTGAAATCTCTGATTGATCTTTTTTATTGCTGAATTAATTTGCTTTTGCATCAAGTTATAAAAAGATTTTTCTTTTCATTAAAGAATTTTTAAATATCCAATTCAAACCCGCCCCCCTCTTGGCTAGCCTCGGGACTAGTTCTTTAGGGTTTAACAACCCTCACAAACTTTCAAGTGGTATCAAAGTGGGATTTATAAATTAAGTTTTTGAAAACTTTTGAATTTAATCAATAGCTAATTTTAGAAATCATAATATTGTGGAAGGATATTCAATCACCTGATTAAATTTATTTAAAAATATTTTTTAAATTTTTAGAAAATTTGTATGTCTACTTTCTTGCAATCAATTGATTATCGAATGTGGCATATAATTCAAATTGGTTTTTCTGTACCATCACGTGTTATAGATGGAGTCAAAATTGATATTTCTTTTACTAAATAGAGTAGAATAGAACAAATCATTTCTCAATTGAATGTTAAATGATTGAATTATTTTTTCAGTGCTTTGAATTCTAAAGACTACATGAGAATCACTACATATACTACTGGCAAGGAAATTTGGGATAAATTATGCATTACATATGAAGGTACTAGTGAAAGCAAGAAATCAAAATTGAACATTTTAATGCATGATTATGAACTGTTTTGCATGAAATCTTATGAGACTATCCTAGACATATATATTAGGTTTACTCAAATTGTAACATCTACATGCTTTAGGTAAAAACTTTTTAAACTTTGAAAATGTCAATAAAATTCTACGTTGTCTACTTGATAAGTTTGATGCCAAAGTTGTTGCTATTTGTGAATCAAAAAATTTGAATAAATATTCTATTAATAATCTGATTAGCTCACTCATTGCCTATGAGTAAAGTTTGGGCCAAAAGCTTTTGGATGTAGGTGAAACTATAGTGCTAAAAGCTGAAGACATTGATGAAAGTGGCTTAGTAGATGATGAAAGTGAAGAGTTAGCATCAATAATAAGTAAATTGGAAAGTCTACTAAAGCACAAGCATAAGCACTAATAAAAGTGGAACAAAGGTAAAAATAATAAGAATGTTAAGATTTCCTCTAACATTATTTTTTTCGATATAGGAAATTCGGACATATAAAAAATGAGTGCCCTAATTTAAAAACTCTTCTTGCAAAGAAAAAGGGTAAAAATAAGTTAATTGTAATAAGGGCAAATGATAAAAAGCAAAAAATCTCCTGGGCAAATCTTGCTTCTGAATCATCAGATCAAGAGTAAGAAAATGATGTATAAAGTTTTATTTGTGTGTTTATTTATTTTTGTTATTGATGTGTGCATGTATGTTTTCATGAATGTGTTTATTTTATGTGCTTTTCTTTATATTTTTATTTTGAAAAAAAAAATTTATGCTTTTGATCTTTTATTTTATTTTCCATGTATTTTTGTGTAATTTCTTTGGTCAGTACACACAAATCACATTTGTTTTCAAATTTGCATAAGAGAATCAAATCCTTTTATACATTTTTTTATATAAAATAAAAATTTAACTCATTTTAATTTAAAATTTTATGTAAGTGATGGTTGACTTCTCTAAACTTTCATCTCACTTCTTTAATGAAACTATTTCTCTTTTGAATCAAAATCTATTTTAAATGAAAAATTGGACTTAGAAATTAAACATTTTTGATCTACCTACATTTTTTCTATCATATAAGGATCTTTTGTAATTTGATGAATCAACTTCATAATTTTCTTAATCAAGCTACTCATTTTTGTCACTAGATTGGGTTTGCTTTAGTCTTTAAAAATGTAGAAAGAAAGCATATTTGCAAAAGAAAAGAGGCACAAAATGGGCCCAAAGCTGAAAAGATGCGCAATGACGTGAAAATGAAAAAATGCACAAAGTGTATCAAAAATCAAAAGATGCATAAAGTGTGCCAAAAACTAATAAATATACACAAAATGAGCCCATAATAATTTAGTTTACCTTTCTTGTATTTCTTAAATCTTAAGAAAACTCTTATGTCTATTGATACTTTTGATACTTGAGTTTAAAAATCATGATTCCTGACTCACCATTTTTGCATTGATATTCTATTAGATATATTTAATGTAAGGAGATTGAAAATAATTAAATTTCCTTTTTTACTTTTTCTCCTTGAATTAGATTTAAAAAAGAATTTAGCCTGTAAGGAGCTTGAGCTGGAGTAACAAAAGTGAGGTCAATTCATTTCTTACTAAGTTTTTGAATACAATCAAGAGGTAACTTTCTCATTCTGAGAAAATTTGTTAAAATTAATTGATTCTTCTTATACATCACCACCACCTCCACCTGATCAGGGTCCGTATGATCTTTTTTTTATTATGACTGCTCCATTTCTTATTTTTTATGTGTTTCTCTTCTTTTTGATAATGTTAAAGGGGGAGAATGTATTTGGCTAGTTATATTTATGTTTAGGTCTTATATTTGCATTAGTTATTTAGTTTCTAAAAGTTTTTTTTTATTTTTATTTAAAAAAAAAAAGAGAAAAGAAAAAGAAACTTTTTGGTTTCCCTTATATTGATTATAATTATCTTAGTGAGGGGGAGATTAAAAGAAAATTATTTTAATCTGTAAATCCAACAAGTAATGTTTATCGTTATAAAAAAGGAGGAGATTATTACGACTCGAGCTCACGTGTTTATATTTTTTATGATAACAAACATTATGGCTTACATCATTATATCTCCAAGTATTTACAATGTATATTTGTTTGTGTATACTAATATTTCAGGAATACTATGCACCATCTAATGAATATTCAAGGCTCAGGATTGGGTAGAATAGGTTATATTGTAAAGATTATTGTAATATTCATTGATATATTTTTAATTTTTTGAGTCAAGTCTTGTAAGGGTGTATGCTATCTTGGTGACCATGCACACACACACTCAGGGGGAGTGAGATTGAGTCAAAACCAAATGTTCAAATTTTGAATAAACCATACTGTACGATATATATCGTACTATATGAATAATATCATACTGTATGATCAATTCATTGAACTAATCATACTGGACGAATTAGATCATCTAGGACGATCAATTAGGATGATGACAAATAGCCGCCAATCATAATTTAGAAAAAATTTTAATATTGAAATTTTGTTCTAATTGTCGACAATGATATACATCATACTAGATGATCTATAAAAATCATGCCCAAATTAATCTTGTGATAAGTCAATCAAATCTGCTTAATTTTGATATTCTGACCATATTATATGAATTGTATTGTACTGTATGATCAATAGAGATGATATTTGGTCATCCCAAGATTCATCTTAGACGAAATGCAGACTGATTGAACTAATCGTACTAGACGACCCTGTGATCGTACAGTATGATCTTCGACAATTGAATTGAGTTTTTAGGATTTTCCATTTAAGATTTCTTTAAAGACTTTGTATGTGTCTTTGGCATGCATTCAGTCATTTTTCTTCTGAAGAAAACTTGAAGAGAGAGTCTTGAAAGGGATAGAGGAAAGGGTGGAGTTTGAGAGGGAGAAGATCCTTCGAGGGGGTTTCAAGGGAGTGTGGAGGGAGTTTCATACGGTTGCTCTGGCAAGCTTGCACCAAAGTATCATCATTATCAAGGTTTATCTTGAGGGAAGTTTTGGAAAGAAGAAGATCTCTTTGGTGTTAAAGGACCTGGCTTCTCCGCCACACCAAGGAAGGTGAAAGGGATACGAGGTTCTCTACCTGTGAAAGTATTACAGTCCTCTGCCGCACCAGGTTGGTGGAAGAGATTTTGTAAGGGCTTCTCTTCCTAGCTGTCGAGGCTATAGGAGAGTCACTAAAGATTTAGTGCAATACCCAAAATAGAGGGTTCCGGGGAGTGGACGTAGGTCAGCTTGGACTGAACCACTATACATTCGGGTGTGTTCTTTCCTTTTATTATTTTTGCATTTTAATTTTTGCACTTTTATTTTTACTACGATTAACTGAGTAAGTGATATCTCTGATTTATCTTTTTATTGTTGAATTAATTTACTTCTTCATCAAATTATTAAAAGATTTTTCTTTCGTTAAAGAATTTTTAAATATCCAATTCACCCCCCTCTTGGTTAGCCTCGGGACTAGTTCTTTAGGGTTTAACAACCCTCATGAACTTTCAATATCTTATCAATGATTTATTAATGGAGAGTTTTGTTGTTACCTTGATTCTTCAAATGTGTGAAGATAAGTATGCCCCCTTCATCTCTTCTTTCGATTGCTATGGAGTTATCTATTAAAGAGGAATGTCACATTACCAATTCTTTCAATTCTATCCACATAAATAAAGTGGCCATTAATCATCTAATCTTTACAAATGACTTGTTTTTTTTTTATTGTTAAATCGGGTTTATATTATTTGTATGCTTACTCTTCAGAAAATTAAAGTGATTATGGGTCCTTATATTAAGCTGGGTAAATTTGATATCTTCTTCTAAAACTCTAATTCAAATGTCATTAATTCTCATTTGAATTATTCAATAGAATCTTATTCTTATGAAGTTGCTTATCACTCATTTATTAATGAAGAGTTAAGTAGTTACCTTGATTCTTCTAATGGGAAAAGATAAGGATGTCCGTTTCACCATATCTTCTTTCTGTGGCTATGGAGTTATCTAGTAAAGCGAAATGTTATATTTCCATTTCTTTCAATTCTATCTGCATTAATAAAGTGACTATCAATCATTTAATCATACAAATGATTATTTTTTTAATATTAAATCATGTTTATATTAATTTTATTCTTACTCCTCAACATTTTAAAGTGATTAGGGTCATCATGTTTAGTTGGGTAAATTTGATATCTTCTTCATAAACTCTAATTCAAATGTCATTACTGCTCATTTGAATTATTAAATAGAATCTTATTCTTATGAAGTTGCTTATCACTCATTTATTAATGAAGAGTTATGTAGTTACTTTCATCCTTTTAATGGGCTAAGATACGAATGCCCATTTTACCATATCTTCTTTCTGTGACGATGGAGTTATCTAATAAAACGGAATGTTACATTAACAATTCTACCAATTCTATTTGCATAAATAAAATGTTTTTTAATTATTTTATCTTGCAAATGACTTGCTTTATTATTAAATTAGGTTTGTCTTATTTATATGCTTACTCCTCTTTAAAAATTCTAAGTGATTATGGGTCATAATGTAAGTTGCATAAATTTTTTATCTTCTTCTTAAACTCAAATTCAAATGTCATTACACTTCATTTGAATTATTAAGTAGAATTTACTCTTATGAAGTTTTTTATCACTCAATTATTTTGATTCTATTTTTATTGGGAGGTGTTTGGAATGTGTTGTAGGTCTTTGGTCCGAGATTTGTCTTCCTAGTTTGAACAATTACAAGATGTTGGAGCTTTATAATCGTTTAGCTGATATAATGTTCACAAGTACGTTTTTTGAAGATACGAATTCCTAACACTTTCACTTTTACAAGTATGTGTTTTGTATTTGTATAAATTTGCATGAGCTTCACTATGTTATTATTATAAAATTTTTCATATTTATCCACAATGTTTATTATTATAGCACAAGTAAGTCTAAGATTTTTAAGTGAAAAGTCAAATTGGTATGTTGATTTTTTTAGTTTGTGATCTTACACATTAAGTATTTTTGCGTCCTAGAATATTCATGGCGATAGAGATATATAAATTTGTACGAAGATCTAGTACACAGATAGATAAAAGAGTATAGTGCAACATGCATAAGAAACACTACAATTTTTATGTGGAAAACTCTAAAATTCAAAAAACCATGGGGCCTAGCCTAGTTTTAATGAATCCACTAGTTTTGTAGTGATTACAAATGAGGCCCTTCCTTCGAAGGAGGCCTTGGCTCAATGTATATATTGTATAGAACACAATACATAGTTGGAGAATAACATGACATCCACTCTTAAGAAAGTTTTGGCATATTTGTTTGGTTAGTAGGATCGTAGTCGGCAAGTGACGGTGGTCAGAAGGACCATGGTAGATGGGCTATGATGGTCAAAAGGATCATAGTCGACAGGCATTGGTGGTTGGAAGGACCGTAATAAAGGGGCGACAATATTTGGGAGAAGATCTTGTATTAGTAGCATCAGAGAACAGTTTCGGTGATAGTCATAGAACGGGCGAAAGTCCAGTCTCGATCGGTGGTCGGGAAGAACTCCGACGGTGGTAGCATTGGATGAAGATTAAGAAGTTATTTATAGTTTTTTTTTTTTAAGTGACTTGGCTATTAAATATGGAGAAGATCAATGGCATATTGGGAGGGTTCCATCAGATGACTCATAGGGATCCCCTTGATCATAGAGCATTTATCAAACATTTGAATGTCTTAATGATGTCAAAATTTGATGATCTTAGGCTTATTGGATACATCTCGTGAAGCCATTCGATTTGAATATAAGCATATCACATTTGGATATCATTTGATCTTATCAATTCAACGAGACTTTGATTTTAATGATAAGCACTTAAACAATGTAGATTATTTGGCTCCTTAATTAAACTCAAGAAATTTTCAACTATACCACCAAGTGAATGATTTTGGTCCATTTGGATTAAGAACAAAGCATTTTTGTTATTATTGAGTTTGATTTATCTTGGTGTTTTATAAGTGTGCTAAAAATAGAGTTTACATGGTCTCAAAATTGATTATGAAAGTTTCTCATTCGAACATTTGAATACTTTGAACTCTCATTATTGTATTAAAATTTATCTTTGGCCCAATGATTTCTTTGTGATATATGAGCATCAAACATACTTAATATCCCACTTCTTATTAAAAAATAACATTCACAGCATTTCTTATAAGAAAACAAAATTAACTCAAACTTTTAATATCATGTAACAATTATTAATTACTCATATATTTATAAAAGAAGCTATAGCTTGACCCAAACTAGATTTCCTCACATAGACATGCTTATTGACTCATTGGAGATACTAAGGTAACCATGAAATGACTATTCATGATAAGTAGCAACTAAAAATAAATCATTTTTTCTTATTAATGTTAGACCAAAAGCTTCCTCCACATCCAATTCTTGAGGACTCATGCCTCCTGGAAGCTCCCAATCAAAGTAGAAGAGCAGTTGCACAAGCCAAAGCTCCATGCTTGCCAGTGCAAAAAAGACCCCCGGACAAATCCTTCTTCCACCACCAAAAGGAATATACTCAGTTTACTACTCCAAAATCTAATACTGTTTCTTCAAATCTCTCTGGTCGAAAAATCTCTGGATCTTCCCAATATTTTGGATCTCTCATCACAGCCCATGCATTAATCACAACCCGACTTTCAATTGGTATTGTATAGCCACCTAATTCAACTGTCTCACGACATAATATAGGCAACAGGAGAGGGCCAGCAGGATGTAATCTAAGAGTTTCTTTGATAACTTGATTTAGGTATGGAAGCTTGCTTATGTCTCCCTCTTCTATTGTTCTCTTTACATTTAAGACTTTCCTTACCTCTAATTGAGCTTTTTGCAAAACCTTAGGATGTCAAATGAGCTCTGTCATAACCCACTCAAGTGTAGTAGATGAGGTGTCAGATCCTGCAAGAAATAAATCTTTGGAAAAGATTTAAAAATAAATAGTTAGCTAAAAACACAAGTCAATTTTAAGCTATTTTCACACCTTATAAAGACTAAGATAAAAATATTATATTTTTAGTCTTTTTTTTTCTAATTACTGTGAATTTTTTTTATATTTAGTCGCACTTTTTTAGAAGTAATAAATATTAGTTGTGATTAACATCAAATAATGCTAAATAATTGATCAGATTTTAGTCATCACAGTGTCATTTTTTTATAAAAATAGAAGATGATTCCAACTGGAAGAGTTAAGAAATTAAAGAATAAGTAAAGACCATTGAATTAAGATAATAAAAAAAACAAGGATTCTCATTTTTTAATTAACATTATATTTAAATTCCAAATGTTAATTAATTTTAATTACATTTTATTTGTTAGCTTAATATTGAATTCTAAATGAATAAAATAAATAATATATTATTTTGAAAATCTATTTAATTTATGGATGTATTAAACATTTTTTTCTCAATTTTTGAGATTTAGGCTTTTTTTGAGACAACATTTTTATTTTTTTTTAAAGCAGCTTTCAAGTATAAAATTTTCTACTTAAGAAAAAATTATACAAAGAAACTGCTTTAGAAAATAATAAGAAAGTCATCCAAAAGGAAGACATAATGAGCTTACCATAGAACTTTGATTGTGTAGGATATTCTGATGTAAATTACATTTAGTTATGCTTGAAACATATTGGATTTGCTTTGAGATTAATACATTTATATAGGAAGAATATATATTGCACTAATCCCAAAATCAATCAAAAAACTTTTAAGCATATAATTTATATCATAATATTCCGACACATTTATTTTTCATTGAAGCACTTACTAATATGACAACTTTGACATTTTCCATCATCAGAGATAAATCCATCTCTCCATTTCTCTTAATTCTCAAAAGAACATCAACCAAATCTTCATTCATATCATCTCCATCCAACTTCTTCCCCTCGTGCTCCTCAATTATCTCATTCAAAACACTATCTATTTCCTTGTGAACTTGCTCCATCCCATGCCTCAATCCACTTATCTCACCAACAAAACTACACGAAGCAAACATATCAGCCACATTGAATCCCAAGAGATACTTAAACAACTTCATTGCCAACAAAAACCTCTTTTGTTGTGTGCTTCCCTTACCCAAATGCATCCCTCGCTATTGTAACATTTGAAAGTGATAAAAGCATCTCTGACAAATTTACAGGTGATCTCTTCGCCATCATAATCTTCTCCACAAGATTATTTCCTTCTTCCTCTCTTATAAACTTAAAATACATAACTCGCATTAATCTAAACAATTCAATAGTACAAATTTTACATAGTTTTGACCATGTTTTGCCATAAGGTGCAAGGCCAAAGTCAGCGTTGTTGCATAGGATTATCTTGCCTACCATTAACTTAGGCCTTGAAGAAAATTTGAGGTCATGGGTTTTGAAAATATAACGAACGAATTCACTAGATTTGATGACTATGAGATTGATCTCACCGAGCTTGAGGTGGAAGAGAGGGTCGTAGGTTTTGGCAAGGTTTTGAGGCCTATGGTGTGGGTGCTCGCCTAATAGTTGGTGCAAGTTTGCAATGACGGGGAGCTTCCATGGACCTAGAGGGAAGTTACTAGGATTGGAGGTTTTGTGAAGCGTGAGATTTTTTATGAGGAGAATTAGGAGGAGAGCGCAGAGGATGGATGGAAGAAAGATGGAGAGAAGTGGTGATTCCATGGCTCAAATGTTATTGGATGGATTGATTGGTTGTAAGGTGGCCTTTTTATACTTGTTATTTTACTCTATATATATAATAATAAAAATATTAAAAATAAAATTAATTTTATTTTTAATATAATTTATAACATGATATTATAATATAATTGTTTTTTGAATTTAAAGAGAAGACAATAATATAATTATGTTTGTTATTAATAATTAGCTGGACCCTACCACCGTTGCTCTTAGATGATAAGCTATAAATTTTAAAATATATGACAATAGAAAAGATAATAAATAAATAAAAATAGAAATAAAAAGATATCTCCTATCTACCGCCATGTTACAAATTCTTTCATTAAAGGCCGTTTGATTTTCTAGAGAAAATAGAGTAAAATGAAATATAAAATAAAATATATTTAAAATATTTGAAATTATTTGAATCAGTTTAAATAAATACAGGCAATTATTTTTTTATTTGAATTGAAGTAAAATAGATGTAAAACTCAAAGATATTGATGGTGGAAGGCGATGAGTGGCGGCCGATGCTGGAGATCGTTTGTGACAAGTGGTGATGGCAGCAGAGGTGATGGCTGATGATGGATTGTGGCAGCAATGCCAAAAAATTTATAGTGAATTTGAAAATCTGTAAAATCTAATACTTTTGATACTTGTTATTTTACTATATATATATATATATATATATATAGTTCAGGCGAACTACGGCATTTACTTTATATAAAGTTAGATGTAAATTAAGGCTTCATTTGGGATGGCTTTCTTACTACTTATAAGGCAGCTTTTTAGTACAAAAAATTTAATTTTTGTACTAGAAAGCTGGTTTAAGAAGCAATAAGAAAGTCGTCCCAAACGAAGCCTAAGTTGTCATTACTAATTAATAAGTTAATTGCTGCATAAACAAAGAAAGTTTTTTAAATTTTTGTAAACAATCTAATCCTTTTTGACTAAATCAATGC
Source organism: Dendrobium chrysotoxum (assembly GCA_019925795.1). Taxonomy (NCBI): domain Eukaryota; kingdom Viridiplantae; phylum Streptophyta; class Magnoliopsida; order Asparagales; family Orchidaceae; genus Dendrobium; species Dendrobium chrysotoxum. The sequence goes on from CM034303.1 coordinate 46,020,562, forward strand.
AAAAATTCATTATAAGACAAAACTACATTCAAATTGTGCAGCCGGCCATAAAAAAGATCAATATATAAAGAATAATTCTAAGTGAAAGACAAAAATTAATTCAACTGATATTGATCCTCATAAACTCTTTACAATGACAAATAAAATCTTAAGAAATATCGTTATGTCATAAAATAATTATGACGATAAATTTAAGTGAATTCTATCAATATTTTTTTATTTTAATTTAAGTGTTATATCTTTATTATATATGAATATATTTTATTTAGTAAATGTATGCTATTTAAGAGGCCATTTGGGAGATTATTTTATTTTATTTTTATTATCACGACGCCAAATGGGATTTTTCTGCTCCAATATTTGCTTGGACATAACAAGCCTACCCAATTTAAGAAATTGGTTTATTGGGATGGCGTGCGACCATGGATAGAAAAAAATTATGTTATAAAATCCTCACCAAAAAATTATCATGATGGGCTATAAGACCCTTGAAAATACTTTAAAATGAGTGAAATATATAAATTATTTATATATTGCATCCCTATGATACATCATCCAAAATAACCTTCATCAGGGACAAATATTGAGGCATATTCACTTCGGGAAAACTGTATGTTACCATCGGAATTTCCGGCGGATGGTATCCGCCGGCAATTAGCGACGTAATTACCGGCGGATTTGTCACCCGTAATTGTGCGACAGAATTTCTGGCGGATTATCCGTCGCTTACTTACCAGCGGATAATACGATGCAATTGCGCCAGAAAAGTTTTGTTTTCTGACGCAATATCCGCCGGAAATTACCGTCGGTTTTACCGGCGTATTTTCCGCCGGCTTACTTAAACTCGACGAACTATAACCGGCGGATGTTCCGCCGGTAATCTTTTCGATGGAGTATCCGCTGGAAACTCCATCGGTAAAGGCCCTATTTCGAGCCATCCCGCGCCTGGTTCCTCATTCTCATCTCGTTCGGCTTTTGTTTGATTCCGCTCCGACGACGACGTATTCCGCTCCGATGACGTATCACGTTCCTTTGACGCCGGTGGCCGGCGGACTCTCCTTCTCCGGCGACGCTCCGACGACACTCCCACGATGACACTCTGACGACGTTCCTCCACCGCTAGGTTTCGCTCCTTCGATGACGTTCCTTTGGAATTCCTTCGACGACGTTCCTTGGTGTGGAGGTAACACTCCCTTTTCTTCAGACATGGTAGTTTTTTGGCCATGGTAGAATATTGCAAGAAATTTATTAGATATTTTTTTGAAGATTACAATCCCACTAACAAGGTTTATTAAAATAGCTATGACATTTGATTGAGCCCTAGAATATAAAGAAAGTTTCTATAGGTTGAAGGAGTGTCTAGTGTTGGCTCCTATATTGACTATTTTATCAAGTACGAAGGGATTCCAAGTGTATAGTGATGCCTCATTGAAAGGCTTAGGATGTGTATTATATCAAAATGGAAAAGTGATTGTATATGCTTACAAATAGTTGAAGCCACATGAGAAGAATTATCTAACTCATGATTTGGAATTTGTGGTTATTGCATTTTTTTTTACATATTTGGAGGCATTATTTGTATGGTACTTGATGTTAGATATATATCGAACATCAGATTTTAAAGTATATCTTCACCCATAAGGAGATGAACTTGAGGTAAAGAAGGTGGTTAGACCTGATTAAGGATTATGATTTGGACATCATTTATCAACCTGGTAAAGCAAATGTGGTTTCCAATGCTCTCAATAGGAAGTAAGTGAGAGTGGAAACTATCATGCTCAGAATATTGGCCATTAGAAGAGAAGCATAATATTAGGTTAAGTGTTGTAGAGATAAGGATGCTCAGGTGGATGAGTACGTGGTTTGGTCACTTAATTAAAATGATTGTCTTCTGAGCAGGCTAAGAGTCTTTGTCTATTTCTTCAATAAATTTAATATATCCATATTATATGTAGGTTATATTATGGATATCAGAACTCAAAGAAGTTGGATGTATAATCGATTGGCGCAAGGAAGAAAGACATTAACCAATGAGTTCATCAAAGGGGAGAATATTTTTATTCAGACAGCTTTTCAACTTCCCAGCTTCATCAAAGAGGGAATGATTCGTTGCCCATGTTCTATAGCAGGAAGAGGGATATTGTATATTATATATTTTATTTACATAAGTTAACAAAAATATATATTCTTTATTGTATATTTTTAAATACAAAAAGATTTTTGTTGGCTGCCACAACATAATGATATAATTAGAAAGAATTTTGAGAAGCGTGGCTCGAATCGCATGCGAGACATGTTTACAGATCTCAGAAAGTCAGGCCAACGACCACTTTGGATGGCTGAGAGTGTATGGGCAGAGTTGAGCGTTGCTTAAAGTAGCCCAGACTATAGCAGGAAGAGGGATCAAAACAGACAGAACAAAGCTTCTGATGTTGGGGGCTTGGGCAGTTCCCTTCATACTGGGGGTTCTGTTCCACATACTGAGCATAGAAGATGTCTGGTAAGAAATTTTAAAAACTTTTAATAATTTTCTTTAATAAGAATACTAATATATGTATGTTACAGAAAGCGGTGTTGGGTAGAGAACTTACTCCTGTTGAATTACATAGTCATACCCACAAGCGATAGGAGGACCAGCGATGGGTTGACGAGCGTGCGAGGAAAGCCTTTGTAAGTATATAAGTTCAATGTTTATAATGTTATCTAAAAATTGCTTAATTCTTTATTCACTTTTATAGGAGGAGTATACACGGATTCGAGAGAGCCAGACTGCAGCAGGTGAAGGTTCTTCTGGCGGATCAACTGAATATTCTGACTACCGTACTTGGTCTCAAGCGGTAGGAGGAATGCAGCATGGCAGAGTGTACGAGTTAGGCTCGCAGGCTTATGCATATGAAGGGCAGGCATCTAGTGGCTGCAGTTTTTCATCTAGTACCCAGGAGTCTTTATATACCCAGCAGATAACTGCCCTTACAGCTAAGCTAGAAAAGGTATGGAAAGCCCAAATTGATTGGCAGATGCAAATGCAGCAGCAGATGGAGATACAGCGGCAGATGCAAATACAACAAACTCAAATATTAGAAGAAATGCAAAGGATGAGGGAGCAGATGAGCAGTGGGAAGAGTACAGTAGCTGAGGAGGAAACAAATTTAGACTAGATGTTTTTTATTCATTTTATGGATGTGGACATTTATATTTATGTTTTGGACATGTTTTGTAATATAATTGTGGATATTTGAATCTGTTGAGTATGTGTTTTGAACATTGTTACATTATTTATATAGTGTATTGTCTATTGTGTTGTGGATATCGTTGTGTATATGTTTTGTTTGCAGGTTGTGGAAATCCAATTTTAGAGGGAAGAAGGTTTTTTTTTTCAATGCTACAGGTTTCCAGCGAATTATCCACCGAAAATGGTGCCGGTAATACGATATAGCGGAATTTCCGGCAGATTATGCGCCAGCAATTTCCGGCGCATAATCCACCAGAAAGTCTGACGGTAATAGTAACGTCGGTTTGTTGCGGCGTATAATCCGCCGGTATTACCGACCGATATTTCTGCCGGCAATACCGGCGCATCATACGCCGGAAACTAATAACATAATAATATCATTTTTTGTTATTTGTTTCGTCGAAAATACCCCAAAAAATCTGCCGAAAATATTACCGATGGACTAAATCAGTCGGTAATCTATTTCCGGCGTGCGAATTACCGTCAGAAATCCGCCGGAAACCGTATATTCCCGGCAGATTTTCATTGTTCCCGACGGATTTTGTCCGCCGGTAACAATGAGTTTTCCTGTAGTGATTTGAATTAGAAACTTTCAAAATTAAATTTGGGACCATCTGAACTGTAATTTCAGCAAACTTATAGTCAAACTAGATGTCTCGACGAGACAAGCCCAATGACACCAAAATAAGTCTACTCTGAGCGTAAATGAGCCCATATCAAAGATTTGAAGCATAGATGAAAACTTCATAGTCGAATCAAGCAGCTCGATGAGACGAATCTCGTAAACCCTAAGATCTCATGATTCCAACATCATTTAGGTGTATAAATGCTGAAGAAATGATCTATTATTGAGGGAAACAATATAGGTCATTCGATAGAGTGCTCTTGAATCTTTTTATATTAATAGGATATGTTACTCTCAAAAAATATAAATAGCCCCCCACCTTCACATGAAGGAAGAGATGGCTTGGACCTTAGCCTAAAGATCCAAGAGAGCTCTAAAGCTTTAAGAATCCTGAAGGTCCACCTGAGCACCATCACTGACAAACCCATGTTGCCCGACCACTGCCATTGAACCTCCATGAACCATCACCGCTAGGTCTATGCTCGACCATCGGTATCGAAACTCTGTTTGGCCACTGCCATCAAATATTTGTCCGTCAACCATTACTGCCAGGCCATCATCTCACTATCGGCACTAGACATCAATTGCCTGACTACTGCCCCTTCGACCATTGCCACTCAACTACTGTCCCTCTGACCATAGTCTCCCGACTACCATCCCTTCGATCTTTATCACCTAACTATGGTCCCTCCAACCTTCATAGCATGATTATTATCCTTCTAATTATTATCGCTCAACTACGATCCCTCAGATTACCATTGTCCGACTACTGCCCCTTTAACCACTATTGCTCGACTACGATCTCTTAGGCCTAAGTCATCTGACTACATTTGGAATAACAAAAAATTTATTATAATGAATTTTTTAAAAATATGAAATGTTGAACCATAACATTGCAACGCTATACTAGAGAATGTAGTGGTGGTGGTCAACCTGATCAAACCATGGGTTAGGTTTGGGTCAAAATGTTCAAATAAGTGTTTTAAGGTCAATAGAGGTGGTGTCATGCGTTGGTGAAGTCGTTTGGTTGGAAATGGGTGTTTAAATCCCTTAAGGGCATTTTGGTCAACCAAGATTGACTTGGTCAACCAGGTCAAACCAATAATTGAGTTTAGGTCCAATGGTTCCCAAATGATATTATGGATTTTTTGTAAGAGGTTTCAAGGGTTGAAGAGATAAGAGCATGTTGAAATTTGGCCAAAAGTCCAAAAATCCCCTTAAAGGGCATTTTAGTCATTTTGGCTTCTAGTTAATTCTAGGTCAAACTGGGTCTGAAAAAGTGTAATCTACTGGTCAACCAATCATAACAAAAGTCTTGAATGTGATTGGAGGGTTTGGAAAGGGTCCCAAGGTCAAATTCAACTGTATGGCAAGTCTAGTGGCATATGTTGTAAATAACTGAAGGTTTTGCAGCCTTTAGGAAAAGATTCATTTTCTAGGGTTAGAAGTGTCTGATCGAGCTTAAATTTGGAGGGTTTGTCCTAGAGACATGTTTAGACAATCTGTAGTTGATAGATCATGAGTCGGAGATCATCTTATTAGGATTTAAGGTGACAGAAAGTTCACCCACAAAGGGTTTCAAGACCTAGACCTTTAGTGTTGGATTTGAGTTTGGATTTCTGGATTAGAATTTGGTTTGGATTTAACTACTAGAAATTAAATTATCCATATCATTAATAATCATCTGAGTGATTGTTGATGACTGGATAGGGTCAGGGTTTTGATAAGAGACTGGATAGCTTAGATTTGGGCTGGTTATGGGTCAGAATTGTTTTAAAATCTGGATAGGTCTTAAAGTCTGGATAAATCCCAAAGTTTGGTTTGATTCTGGGATTGAGATTGGTATTGAGTTTAGATAAATCTGGGGTGTAGATTAACCCTAGGGTCTAGACTAGATCCTAAGGCTGGAGTCTGGGAAAGTCTGTGAATCTAGATTTGACCCTAGGGCCTGAAGTCTAGAAAGATCCTAGGGTATGGATTGATCTAGGAGATTGGGTTGGTCCTAGTGACCTCATATAAAAATGAGGTCAATAATTATATTATCTAAAAAAGATAATAATAATGTTTTACAAGTATATTCAAAATTAGAAATGAGATTTTAAAAAAGATATTTGTGTTTCCAAAGATTTTTCCCTTATTTTATCGAAACAAAATAAGGTTTATTTTATTCTGAAGTTCCCAAATCCCTATAAAGACAAGCCCCTATAGTTAATTACATCCTAGTAGGGGTGCTCCTAAGAAAACTCTCGATTAAGGCTGTGATTTCATACCCTTGATTACAAAGTAAAAGACAAGGAAAAGAAGTAAGAATCTTTCAAGGAGAAAGTTCAATGTTGCATAGTTCTTAGCAAAAGGAAGAAAAGTAGTTGCCAGACTTTGAGAAACTCAGAGGCATCCCCAATTTATTGTATGATGGGCTTTACATTTTAAGAGAAAATTTTCATGTTTAAGTTGATATTTTATTAGAAATTTAGGGCTATATTCTCGGAGGATGAGGACTTAAGATTTAAAAATCTGCCTCAAAACTTAAATCTAATTTAGGTACTAAAATATAGTGACTCGAACCTATTTAATGAAGTGAAAATCTAGACTTACCTTAGCCTGGATTGGGTAGCCAGCTAACCACCTAGATACTTTATAATTATGTATCTGGTCTCTTTATGAAAGATGGGTTGGGTCATTGTTTAAGTTTTGAGGAAATGGGTGTCGACATCTAAGACAAATCCTAATTATCCCCTCAACTTATGTAGAGTAAATGATGCTTGAAAATAAAATATAATTAAAATTTTAGACTCTTTTAATTTATATATAATGTAATGCATACTAATTGACTCGAATGCATAAAATGATTATGAAGTAGTTTTAAAATGAGGCTTAGAAAATAGATTTTTTCCTAGAGATTACACAATATTCTCTTAATAGAACTGCACCCTAATAGGCCAGGTGGTCTACTAGAACCTGCTGGTGGAGAGGTGCCTAACAAGGAAGAGAAAGCAATAATATGCATATATGCTGACTCTCGGTGGTCTCGAGCTTACTTCTTAGATCATTAGAGTTTTTGTATGAGCCTAAAAATTTTATTAAAGTTTCAAGTATAAAAATTTTATTCGTTCCCTCACAAAAACTCTGATCATATCCAGGATAAAATAAAATACGGCATGTAAGAGAACCTAGAATAATAGGTAATTATACTACGTAAATAATATAAACAATCAAATTAAATTATCCAAAATATAATATCCAAAGTCCATATGGCAAGTACCAATTTATTTATAACCCAGAATTTGCTAAAAAGTAAAGTGGTCGATACCATTGAGAACAAACTTGGATTCTAATCCTAACACTAACACAAGTGATTTTGAAATGGGATATCTTTTCTTTTCTTCACTTCTTCTTCTTCTTTCCTTGGCCTTCTTTCCTTCTACGAGCTCCTTGAATTCATCGAGTTTGGATATCCAAATGAAAAAAAAACTCATCCCCAAAGGGGTATTTTCTTTTCCCTTTGGATATTAAAATCACCCTAACTTGGCTTTCCAAAAAAAAAGAACATTCCCCTAAGGGATATTCTCTTTTCTTTGGATTCCAAGTTGGGTGTAATATCCCAATTTCAAGTCACTTTCACATTAAAACACTTTTCAAATATATTTACATTACATTTTAGATAAAAAAAAGAAAATCTAAACCACCTGTAGGGTTATCCTAACCAGTTATAATAATATTATCCTAAGCAGTTGTATATTTGTGTTCAATTTAAATTTATCTGTCACACTTGGCCATGCTCTTTTAATTTAAAAGGGGCTTAGCATTTTACATTTGCAAAAAATTATGTCAATTTAAATCTTACAAGCAAGGCCACCTCCAAAAAATTCTATGAGCATCCAGATCATTCCTAGCCTAGGGATAATATATCGCCCATCACATCAATTCTCAAATTAGAGGAATAAATAAATAAACAAATATATCAACCATTACAGCCAGCATGAAATTAAAATCAGGAGAAAGCCCGTCACACAACAGCAAGAAAGTAAACACCATCCTAACCTAAAGCTAAAGTCTATTTTCCTAGCAAACAAATCTAAGTGTGTGTAGTAGGCTATGTGGTTTGAGTAGATCCTAAGTTAATTATTAATTGGGATTTTCTAGTTGATTGAATTTAGTTTCTTGAAAGGTCAAGGAGCATTTGATGTTCAAATTTAAGGTTTGGGTGATTTAACATTTTTGGAGTTCATTTTAGGTTGAATTTTAATTATTAAATTCAAGGATTTATAAATTGGATCGGACCAGCCTGTTCAACCAGTTGAACTGAGAACCGATCTGGCGGCCGATCCATTCCATTCCTTTAAATTGGGTTGCAGTTAAACCGGCTAAAAACTGATTAATTGCCAGTTGAACCGCTAAACCAGTGGAACGAGCTCAGTTGAAAGAACTGCCCGTTTTCAAAATCACCTAATCAGAGCCATTAATCACGAATCGAATAGCCAAAATGGGATTTAAGTTGATTAAGCGAGAGTTTAAAGTCAAAATGGTTCATTTCTGCTCGCAAACCCTACAGGACCAACGAAGAAGAGTAGAAGACAGAGACTAGGAGAGGTGAACGACATCTTCTTTCATGCGCATGTCGTTTGCAGGTGAGTCTTTGTTAAGGCCTTAAGGGCATGCTTTCTTCTCTTATTTTGGTCAGACAATGGTGGTATTTGATTGGACATGCTTCGGTCTATCCGAGAAAGATAGGGGAGAAAAAGGTTGACATTTTATTTTTCTTTTTCCTACATCACCAGCTGTTCGAATACAATGCGGGAGAGGTAGATTTATAATTTTTTTTAATCTGGTTCATTCACCTTTGCTAGCTTGCCGCAACCGAGAGAGATGAGGGATTTTCTTCAGTTTACCAAATTCGTAAGAAGCCCTAATCGGGATTACATTCATGTATCATAATATTTTAGATGTCACTGAACTCCTTCACTCACATATATAGTAACGATTAAATTTAGAAGCTATCCGAAGAAGCTGGTAACAGTTAATCGCACAATTATTCAATCAATTGATGGTTTGGAGGTTGCTAAGCTACTTTTGGAAGTTGTTGAAGTTGTTTGATCTCATTAGCTGAAATGATTACTGATGCTGCAATGTCATTTTCTGTGCTGAAATTTCTTTCCTTATTATCATATTCTGTTAATGGTTTGTCTTATTATATGGTGGTAGAGTTTGTTAGATGTATATTTATTTTCTTATTTTGTTAAAGTTGGTTAGAATTTGCTATTTTATATGTTCATTTAAAAGACAATTATTTCTTTTAAAATATATTTCTGAAAAAGTTGCTTGTTTGATCAGATATGATGTACATGTAGGAATATGTAATTGATTTGGAGATCAATTATCCAAAATAGTTTTGTAGAAATTAATGATAAATTTTGAATTTGCTTAGTCTCAATAATTTTAAAACTCTTAACATTCTCAAGATGTCTTTTTATTGTGATACTTTGTATGTCAAATAGATCTATGAAAGTTGTTATGTTGCTTTCTATGTCAAATAGATTTATGATTAGGAAACTTTATGTTATTGTATTATGTGAAATAAATGCCTAAACATGCCTAACATTTTTTTTAACGTTTCTTTCTTTTTCATATTATTTGTTTAGCAACCCAACAAAGACCGTCGAGCTAAACTCCTCAATGCCTAACTCAACGCAAAATAAAGGCTTGACAGGTATGCATTCCTACCCAATGCAAACATGCCTAACATTCTTTTTCATATCATTATTGATGCAATTGGTGGGGGATGTTTTGATGAACAAGGATTTACAGGTGTAACTTTTGATGTTTCAAATCTAAGAGATGACTTCTAGATTTATATGCATATTTATGTTTAATGTTTGACTTCATATGAAATTATGAACAATTAATTAAGAGCTACTCAATTACTTTATATCTCTTTTTAGTTTTTATTCTAAAAAAAATTCTTTTAATTATTTGTGTATATGTTTTATTCATAATTTTGTGTTCTGTTTAATTTTTTGTCACATAATTTATAATAATAGCATCATTATTTTGATAATTTATTTTTTAATAAAAAAATTAGCATTTATTACATCATCCTATTAAACCCCAGTTCGACCGGTCGAACCATGAACCTCTCACTCTTCCGATTTGTTGTCCAGTCTGATTTTCACAACCTTGATTAAGGTTAATTAATAAGATTGGTTACTTAGGGTATTTTAATTAACCATTTTTAATCCTTAAACTATTTAATTTAATGATTTATGCAATATTTAATATTTATTGGATTTTTAAAGATTTATTAGATTTTTGATGTTTTATTGAATTTTAAATAATCTATTGAAATTTTAATAATTTATGAATTTTTCTTTCATTATTGGTTCAATATTTAACTTATTTTTGAAATTCATCTTAGGTTTATATATTTAATTTCTTACAAATTTTTATCAAAATTTTCAATTTTTTATTTAATCAATGATTATTTATTTATGATTGTGTTTAATCCTTATGCTCATCTAATTATATGTTATTTTAATCGTGATCTTAATATTCATGTTTGTTACGATTTTTATTTGTTTATGATTTTAATATGTCTTGGGTTGTGTTAGTTCTATTTGTGATTTTAATATTCAATTACATATGTCTTTCATTTTTAGTTTAAGGGTTAATTTATTCTAACCAAATAAAATATTATCACTTATCATTTTAAAATTTTAGTTTGTATATCTTTTAGGGTTGGTTGGAATTATCATGTTAGAATTTAAATAGGTCCTAAATGTTTTGAAACCCTACCAATCTAATGGGAAAAGAAACTATGGGTAAATAAATCAGATTCTAGCTCTCCTAATTACTAGCGTAGTTGCCAAACATGCAATCATATGGGTTCAGATTCTAAGCAATCAAATAAAATTTTAAATACTATAATAAAATATAAATAACATAATAAAAAGAATTTGAAATTGAATTTAATTTTAAAATACATAATAAGATAACAACTAGGGTTTTTACGAGGCCCTAAGGTTAGAAGATCACAAATCACAACAAGGGTTTCGGGCCTTAAGCTTTATCCAAGTTCTAGAATACTTACAGAGTACCGGAGCCAACGTCCAGTATTTTCATCCGTAGCACCTCCACCCGGTTGGATAGAGGCGACTGAAGCCTATCTTTTTCCTTTTGTCAACTTGACCGGTACCATTCCTCGTAGTTCATGCAAATAAAGAGAATAAAATAATTGTTAGAAGCGCATTTAATAATTCTAATTAAAATAATTGAAAAAAATATAATTTAAATCCTAACGTACCTTTTTTCGAGCTTGGACACCGGTTTGGTTGATTTCCTTTTAAACTTTTCACTTTTAAAAACATACTTTGCATTTTTCCAACACTCACCTCGGGGCACAAGAAGGGGGAAGAAGAAGAAGAGAGAGAGAGGTAGAGAGAGAAAGAGAGCCTTTGCTTTTCAACACTTTCATTTTGTAATAAACATTCAACTAACTCACTCTCCAACACAAACCATTTTTCATCTCCTTTCCAAAACTAACACACTTTTAACTTTTAAGGCATACAGTTCTTCCTTTTCCAACACTCACTTTACTTTCTCACATTTACATTTCTCAATTCTCAAAATATATACAAAATCTACAATTCTATTTTTCAAACACACCTACACATGTCACTTTACATTTCAAAAATCAAACACTTTACTTTTACCTTTCTCACACAATACCTTTCCACCATACATTTTCACCTTTCAAAATGCACACTTCACCATTCAAAGATCACACACTACACCTTACTTTTCACATAAACAATTTCCACCATTCCAAAACACACATAAGTTTAATCACATACGAACTCCACATCACCACCTTCCCAAAACACACACAATTTCTACTTTTACACATTTCATCTTTCAACATAAATATACACTTATCAAAACTTCTCAAAAGATACACACACTTGTTACAAAATCATACACTCGAAATGTTGCCAATTACTTTACATAAACTTTCCACCACTGCATATGCCAAAAATTTCCAAAAGACTTCAAATTCTCTTCCAAAACTGAAAGAGAGTTACCCAACATAAAGCATGCGGCATTGTATCGAATCAAATGCAAATACCCATGATTGAGATATAAGGCAAATGACATAGTAGATCATGATTACTAAACTTCAAATTACATAATATCTATCACCTAAAAAATATTTAAGATCCACGAGTGTATGATCAAGAATGAAATATCAATGCTTAAACCAATCCTTCAAGTTATCTTTTTCCAATAGAAGACATAACCACAGGAACATATTCTATTTATGAGCACTCAAAGCGTGAAGGCATAACCACAAGAGCTAAACTATCAGTGAAACTCAAGCAAGCAAAACTCAAGAAATTCTCTCCAATTTTATGAAAACCAAAGGGATTATGAGCAAATGCTTAATATTATACCCTTAATCATTTCTTTGCTACTCCAACAATTAGAAGGAAAATAGCTAAAAGAAAGAACAATACAGCCAACTCAACCCCATAATCTAAGAAATTTTGAGTTAAGAAAATAAAATCTGAACTAAAAGGAGGTGATCTATCCCAAAATATGATCTATAATGTATTGATCACCAAACAAAACCTTTAAACTAAGCAATTCATAATTTCTTATTACAAAAATCTTACAAAATTAAATTACTTAAAAAACATAAACCATCCAGAAACAACCATTTAATTTTCAAGAATGAAGCAAACCCCACGTCACTTCTCTTATTAATAAAATTTCCAAAGTCATAGAGAAGATAATTTGTGTGCTAAATCATCAACAATTGGAAAGCCTGTTGTGAAGAGAACCTTCCAAAAATGCTAACAACAATGACAACAAAATCTAAGAGCAATATACTTTTCACTTATTAAGAACATTTTCCCCCAAATGTATAAACCCACAAGCTCATCAATCTCAAGAATTCATAGAGAATGGCAAAAATTTTCTTTATCTGGACTACCACTTTCTCCAACAGAAAGCATCACAAGAAATTGTCCACAAACTTAAGAAATAAAATCAGCGATGTATCCAAATATTTCAATAAGCAGGCTTCATTAAGTCTCATGGATATTGAACTATCCCAACTATCATATAGGAATGATAGAGATATATATTGGAGGAGAAGAAATATTTTGAGAAGGAGAAGAAGAAGGGTAAGAGTATACCTACACAAGTGGCCGACGGCTAGAGCAGAGGAGGTGAGAGAGCAGGGAGAGGGGAGGACGGACGGTTCTTGCGAATGGGGTTGAGCTGGGGTTCGTTTCTTGGAGCTTCTTGCAGACAGAGAGGGGCGATGGAGCTTGGGGTCTTCGCGAACTGGGAGCTGACGGGAGAGAGGGCGATGATTTCCTAGGGGCTTCGTGTGAATGGGGAGGAAGAAGGGGTCTGGTTTCGTGAGAGAGTTGGAAGCTTGGGGATTTTTTTCAAACTAGAGAGGAGATGGGGCTGAGTAGTTTACGAATAGAATGGGAGGAGTTAGGCAGTTTCATCAATTAGAAGGAGGGGAGAACGTGGGGGTCTTGAACTGGTCTCACATAGTCTTAAAACAGCCTAAAGTTTCAAAAATGAAATTGCCTATTAATTATTGATTTAAATAAAAAGAAATTGAGGGAAATTATTTTATATATTAGTTAAATAAAATTATATATATATATATATATATATATAGTTTGAATTAATGTAACTAATTTGATTAACATGAATCTTGTATCAATTTAACTAGTGATAAGCTAATTTACAATAATCGGAGTTATCGTTAATAATTTAAATTCACGTCGAGTCAATTTTGTTCAGAGTAGTGGGGATTTAAGTTGAGTCAGGAGGTTGAGTCAATGTTACGTCAGTAGGTATACACCTAAGGGGATCCTAAAGGCGACGTCTATACTAGGCTACGAAAATGTAGGTGCTAAAGATTGATTTGGGGATTTTGACCTTAAATAATGAGGTCAACATGTCATAGCCCACATAATGTAGCAGATGAGGTGTTAGATCCTGGAAGAAATAAATCCTAGGAAAAAAAATTTGAAATGAATAGTTAGCTAAATACACAACTCAATTTTAAGTTATGTTCACACCGTATAAAACTGAGATAAAAATATTATTATTTTAGTCGTTTGTTTTTTAGTTAGTGCGAATTTTTTTATATTTACTCATAGTTTTTTAGAAGTAATTAATATTAGTTGTGATAATAATCGAATAATCCTAAATAATTGAACACATTTGAATCATCACAATGTCATTTTTTATAAAAATAGAAGATGACGCAAATTGGAAGAGTTAAGAAATTAAAGAATAAGTAATGAGCATTGAATTAAGAGAACAAAAAAAAGAAGAATTTTAATTTTTCTAAATGACTTTATATTTAAATTCTCAATTTAATTATTTTTAATTACATTTTATTTGTTGGCTTAATATTGAATTCTAAATGAATAAAATAAATAATATATCATTTTGAAAATCTTTTTAATTAACAGGTGTATTAAACATTTCCTTTCTCAATTTCAGAGATTTAAGCTTTGTTTGGGACAACTTTTTATTATTTTTTAAAATAACTTTTTTGTACCAAAATTTCTAGTTCAAAAAATTTTATACTGGAAAGATGCTTTAGAAAGCAATAAGAAAGCCGTCTCAAACCAAAGCCTTAATGAGCTTAATTTAGAACTTTGATCATGTAGGATATTATGATGTTCGAAACATATTGGATTTGATTTCACATTAATACCTATATATATAGGAAAAATATATATTGCCCTAATGCCAAAATAAATTAAATAACTTTTAGGCAGATCTTAATATATAATTTATATCATAATATTCCAAGACATTGTTTTTCATTGAAGCACTTACTAATATAACAACTTTGACAATTTCGAACGTCAAAGATAAATCCATCTCTCCATTTCTCATAATTCTCAAAAGAACATCAACCAAATCTTCATTCATATCATCTCCATCCAATTTATTCCCCTCATCCTCCTCAATTATCTCATTCAAAACACCATTCATTTCCTTGTGAACTTGCTCCATCCCATGCCTCAATCCACTTATCTCACCAACAAAACTCCACGAATGAAACATATCAACCACATTGAATCTAGAGAGATACTCTAACGTCTTTTTCATTGCCAACAAAAACCTCTTTTGTTGTCCACTTCCTTTCCCAAATGTAGCCCTTGCAATTGTCACATTTGAAAGCGATAAAAGCATCTCTAACAAATTCACAGGTGATCTCTTCGTAATCATAATCTTCTCCACAAGGTTTTTTCCATCTTCCTCTCTTATAAACTTAAAAGACATAACTCACTTTAAGCCAAACAATTCAACAATATAAATTTTATGTATTTTTCACCATGTTTTTCCATACGGTGCAAGGCCAATGTTAGAGTAGTTGTATAGGATTATCTTGCCTGCCATTAACTTAGGCCTTCAAGCAAATTTGAGGTCATGGGTTTTGAAAATATCACGAATGAATTCACTAGATGTGATGACTATGAGATTGATCTCATTGAGCATGGGGTGGAAGAGAGGGCCGTAGGTTTTGGCAAGGTTTTGAAGCCTACGGTGTGGGTGCTCACCTAATAGTTGGTGCAAGTTTCCAATGATGGGGAGCTTCCATGGACCAGGAGGGATGTTACAAGGATTAGAGGTTTTTTGAAGCGTGAGCTTTTTTATGAGGAGAATTAGGAGGAGAGTGTAGAGGATGGAAGGAAGAAGGATGTGTTAGGATTTAAAGGAGATGAAAAATAAATTCAATCATCTCCAAAAGACATGCCAAATTATCGAGAAGAATTATCAGAAGCGTACCTAAATCCATTGAATTGTAAAATCGAGGTCTTCGATCTTCCACGTTTGAAGCGGCATTCTCCAAGAGAGCGAGAGACCCCTTCTTTTCACTCAAGATGGGAAATGAAGGAAAATGAGAACTTTTTCGCTTAAACTGGGGACCATGACCCTTTTATACCTCAAGTGTATTTATTTTTATTTCAGCCAATCATTAAAATAAAAATAAATGCTTGGCCTCTACATAAATTATTAATTCTATACAAATTTAAATGAGATATCACATAAGCCAAATAATAATTTAATTCTTAAATAGATCACAAATTTATTTGGCTCAATATTAGATAGCTTCTAATGTATAAAACTTTATTTATATGTATAAGTATATGAGCCCACATATAGAAATTTCCCAACAATCTCCCACTTGGGCCACATATTTATACATATAATTATACATTATAAAATAACTGTAAGAGCTCAATATTTACTATCTTTATGAAATAACATCTCAAAATAATATGGTCCATCAATCATATCAATATAGAATCAAAGCGACCTTTATTACATTCTTTGTAACAAGATCTATCAATGGTCACTATATTAATATAATTTGACATAGATTAAGTATGGATGTGTAGCATGAAAATTTCATGTAATGTGATCTCAAATCATGAATATTTTTAGTTAGTCCAATATTATATCTCAAAAGAGTTATAACTAAAATTCAATACTTTATGCTAAACCATAACTAAAAATTAAGTAACTTTATGTCAGAGTTTTCAATCACTAAAATAATAATACTTTAGTCTAATCAAAAAATAAGTTCATAATAATTAAACAGTACAAACAAACTCTCATTAAGCTAGCATATCATCAAAATAGATTACACCCATACAAGCCACATGCTCATGAAATACTTTAGGTGATAATCCTTTTGTAAGTGGGTCTGCAATCATAAAATTTGTACTAATATGTTCAATAAAAATTTGAGAACTCTGAATCTTTTCTTTCACAACAAGAAACTTAATGTCAATATGCTTTGATTTTGAAGAGCTTCTGTTATTCTTAGAATATAACTCAGCTGCTTTATTATCATAATATATTTTTAATGGTCTCTCAATGCTATCAATAATATATAGCCCTATAATAAAATTTTATAACCATATTCCTTGATTTGAAGCCTCATAACAAGCTATAAATTCTCCTTCCATTGTTGAAGAAGCTATAAGAGATTGCTTGACATGAAAATAGCTCCTCCAGCTAACATGAAAATATAGCCTGAAGTGGATCTTCTGCTATCGAGACAACTAGCAAAATCAGAGTCGGAATACCCGATGATCTCTAAATAATTATATCTCTGATATGTGAGCATAAAATCTCTTATCCTTTTTAGATACCTCATAACCCATTTCACTGCTTTCCAATGACCCATTCCTGGGTTGCTTAAATATATACCAAGCATTCCAATAATATATACAATATCCGGACGCATACAAACTTGAGCATACATAAGACTCCCTACTGCTGATGCATAAGGAATCTTATCTATTGCTTGCTTTTCAACTTCATTTCTTGGGCATTGGAGCATACTAAATTTATCCTCTTTTATAATGGGTGTATCCCCTGGTGCATAATGTTTCATACCAAATCTGTTAAGCACTTTATCAATATAGGCTATTTATGATAACCCAAGTATACCATGGGAGTGATCCCGATGAATTTGTATACCCAATACAAAAGATGCATTTCCAAAATCTTTAATTCATATTTATTTGAAAGAAATCTCTTAGTCTCATGTAATAAGCCTATATTACTACTTGTTAGTAGAATATCATCGACATATAACACCAAGAGAATAAACTTACTCCCACTGACCTTATGATAAATACATTGACCAATAATATTTTCTTTAAAACCAAATGATGAAATCACTAGATCAAATTTCTTATACCATTGACGGGAAGCTTGCTTTAAACCATAGATAGATTTCTTTAATTTACACACCAGATGTTTTGAATCAGAAGATTGAAAATTTTCTGGTTGCATCATATATATAGTTTCCTCAATGTCTCCATTAAAGAATGTAGTCTTTACATCCATATTGTGTAGCTCCAAATCATAATGAGCTACAAGTGTCATAATGATTCTAGAAGAGTCTTTCGAAGAAACTGGAGAAAAAGTCTCTTTATAATCAATGCCTTCCTTTTGAGTGAAACCTTTAGCAACTAGACATGCCTTATATCTTTCAATATTGCCTTTTGCATCCCTTTTGATTTTAAAAATCTATTTACAACCAATAGGTTTTACTCCTTCAGGCAATTTAGAAAGATCCCAAACATCATTATCTTTTATTGATTTCATCTTATCTTCCATGGCTTTTATACAATTCTGGGAATTAGAATATTATTTGACATGACTAAATAAGATTGGGTTATCTTCCAATCCCATATCAAACTCATGCTCTTGGAGCTATATAATATAATCATCTGAAATTATTGTTCTCCTTTCCTTTATGGATCTCCTTAATGGCACTTTAATTTGAGGTTGTTGTCCTTCATGAAGTAATTTAAGATTATTTTGATTATCTAGATTTATAATCTGAATAAAATCAGGCATAAGTACATGATTATTTTCAATTATAATATTAGGAATAGTAATTTATTCCTCCTCAAAATTAAAATCTTTGTGTTTATCACTCCCACTATATTCAACATCCTCAATAAATTTAGCATTGCCCGTCTCAAAAAAGAATTTATTTGAGGAATCATAAAACTTAAAGCCTCTTGATCTTTCAGAGTATCCAACAAAATACCAGCTAACAGTTATTAAGCCCAATTTTCTTTCATTAGGCTTATATGGCCTAGCCTCAGCTGGACATCCCCAAACATAAAAATGCCTAATTCTAGGCTTCTTTGCTGTCCACATCTCATATGAAGTTTTAGCTACTGCTTTGCTTGGAACTCTATTAAGAATATAAACTGTAGTTTTTAAGGCTTCTCCCCAAAGTGATTCCGGTAAAGAAAAGTGACTAATCATACTTCTAACCATATCTTTTAAGGTTCTATTTCGTCTCTCAGCTACACTATTTTGACTTGGAGTCCTTGGCATAGTGTATTGAGGAATGATGCCACATTCTACTAAATATCTTGCAAAAGGGCCTGGACGTTGTTCACCTGATCCATCATATCTACCATAATATTCACCACTATGGTCAGATTTGACAGCTTTAATCTTCTTTCAACTACCAAGTTGATTTTCAACTTCATCTTTGAAGATCTTAAATACATCTAGAGATTCTAATTTTTCATGTAATAATTATACGTACCCATAACGAGAATAATCATCTATGAAAGTAATAAAATACTGTTGACCATTCCAAGGAGTTATAGGGAATGTGCCACAAATATCAGTATGTATTAATTCCAAGATATTTAAACTCCTTTTATCACTTAATTTCTTAATATTTATTTGTTTTCCTTAATACATTCAATATAAATTTTAAAATCAATATAATTAAGGGAATCAAGAATTCCATCTAACATAAGCCTTTCAATTCTTTGTTTAGAAATATGCCCTAAATGCTTGTACCATAACATAAAGGAATTCTCATCAATAAATTTTCTCTTTGTATCAAAATTATTTATATGTAAAGTTTCATTTATCTGTGAGGTAGAAATATCCAATTTATATAGATTATCAATCAAAGAATCTATACCAATAACTTTAGAAAACTAAAAGAGACTAAATTTTCCATTTTCAAACGAATAAGAATAACCGGATTTGTCCAAATATGAAATAGAAATTAGATTACGTCTAAATGACGGTACATAAAAAGTCTCACATAAATTCAAAGTAGAACTAGATTCTAAGTATAATCTATATAAGCCTACAGCTTTAACAGGAGCTTTATTTCCATTTCCCACATAAATAAATCTTTCAGCATCAGTTGGCACTCTCCTCCTTAGACAACCCTGCATAATCACACTTATGTGAGTAGTTGCACTTATATCTATCCACCAAGTATGATTTGGTACTAAGGCCAAATTAAGCTCAGAATAAATAAGATTCAGAAGTTTACCCTTTTTATTGAGCCAGTTAGCATATTTTGGATAATCCTTCTTCATATGACCAGTCTTCTTATAGAAAAAATAAGTAATAACTGGATCTTGCTTCTGTTATACTTTAGGTTGTTAAGTCCCTTTATCTGCAACTCCTTTAGCTTTATAATTGCTTTTCCTTTTGGTAGCAAAATCATGAGAAGAAGCAGCTAAGTGAGCACTTTCTATCTTTTCATATCTCAATCTTTCATCCTCTAGCACACACTGAGCAATGAGCTCATTAAGAGTCCATTTTTCCTTTTGATTATTATAACTAATCTTAAAAGGACTGAGTTGTGCAGAAAGAGAGATCAAGACTAGATGCACAAGAATATCATCAGATAATTCTAACTTTAATTCTCTTAGTATTGTAACAAGATTAGACATTTCCATAATGTACTCCCTTATATTCTCTTTGCCTTTATACCGCATTGAAGCAAGTTTACAAAGAATAGTACTTGTTTCAACCTTTTTAGAACCTATGAAATGGTCTGCTATTTGGCTTAGGAACTTCTTAGCATTTCGTCCTTAGGCATTGCACCCCAAAAATTATCACATATTTATTACTATATCTTTAAAGCCCAGCCAAAAAATAATCTTCCTTTGGGCTGATTACTTTTCGTATAAACTAGAAAAACTTTTAGCATAATTCAATTAATTTTTAATTAAATAAATTGATCTAATAGAGTCCACTTTAGTGACATATTATTTCAATTTAATTTAATTTTGAATTAATGAATAATTATTTTAAATAAAAAATATTTAATTGATAAATATCTTTTATCAATAAATAATTGATTTATTTATAAGTTATTAATTAATTTAATAACGTTATAAATACATAGCTACTCATGTCATTAAGAATATAAATATATTCAATTCAGAAGTTATAAGTCATAATTAATTTAGTGACATTATAAATACATAACTCATCATGTCATTAAGAATATAAATATATTTAATTCTAATATGTAACTAACAAATTAAAAAAAATAATAGCAAAATAACTATTTTTTATACTGCAAATTCATTAATAATGGCAACTTTTCATATTCTCATAAAAAAAATTAAATTCATGAAAGTGATGAACTCAATCGATGACAAAAATAGTGAATAATTAGTACTATTACAGTAATGTTGAACTTCATAATTTAATTGTCATCTCTCAATTTTTCATGACAAAGCAAAATAGATTTTTAAAAATTACTTGCAAATATTTTTTCATCAAGAAATCAGAATTTTTTCAAATGAAAAATCATTATCAAACAAATATTTTTTTTGATCGAAAAACTCAAACAAATTAATAACATGCTTAGAGAAAATCATTTCTCGTTGATTCAACATGATAACCGGGCTCTGATACCACTTAGTACAATTTAAAGGAGATGAAAAATAAATTTGATCTTCTCCAAAAGACATGCCAAATCATTGAGAAGAATTATCGGAAGCGTACCTGAATCTATTGAATTATAGAATCGAGGTCTTCGATTTTCCACGTTTGAAGCGGTGTTCTCCAAGAGAGCGAGAGACCCCTTTTTTTCACTCAAGATGGGAAATGAGGAAAAATGAGAACTTTTCTGCTTAAACTGGGGACCATGATCCTTTTATACCTCAAGTGTATTTATTTTTATTTCAGCTCATCATTAAAATAAAAATAAATACTTGATCTCTACACAAATTATTAATTTCATACAAATTTAAATGAGATGCCACATAAGCCAAATAATAATTTAATTCTTAAATAGATCACAAATTTATTTGGCTCAATATTAGATAGCTTCTAATGTATTAAACTTTATTTATATGTATAAGTATATGAGCCCACATATAAAAATTTTCCAACATGATGGAGAGAAGTGGTGATTCCATGGCTCAAATATTATTGGATGGATTGATTGCTTGTAGGGCGGCCTTTATATACTTCTTATTTTACTTATTTGTGTGTGTATATATATAAAGGGTTATGGCGGACCATAACATTTACTTTCTTTGAAGTTAGATGTTAACCTTGATGGAGATACGAGTTTTTTAATAATCTGAACTTAATAACAAAGTTGTGATCACTAATGAATTAGAGATGAATTAATTAATAAGTTAATTATTGCATAAATAAAGCAAGTTTTTTTAAAATTTTTGTATACAATTTAAGCTTTTTTAACTAAATCATTGCAAAAAATCATCCATAAAACAAAACTACATTTACATTTATATTGTGCAGCCAACCACAGAAAATATAAATATATATAGAGAGAATAATTCTAAGTAAAAGATAAAAGTTAATTCAACCCAAGATATTGATCCTCCATAAAATTTGTACAATAACTAATAAAAAAAACATAATCAATATCATTATGTCATGAAATAATTATGATGATAAATTTAAGTGAATTCTATCAATATTTTATTTATTTTAATTTAAGTGTTATATCTTTATTATATACGAATATATTTTTTAGAAAATCTATTCTATTTAAGAGGCCATTTGGGAGATTATTTTCTTTTAATTATTATCATGACACCAAATTGAATTTTGTGCGCTCCAATTGCCGTTTGGACTCAACAAACATGCCTAACCTAACAAACTAGTTTGTTGGGTGGATAGAAAAAAAAATTATGTTATTGAATCCTCACCAAAAAATAATCATGATGGGCTATAAGGCCATTGAAAATACTTTAAAATGATGAAATATATAAATTATTTATTTATTGCATTCTATGATACATCACCAAAAATGACCTTAATCATGAATAAATCAGGAGGCATATTTGAATTAGAAACATTTGAAATTAAATTTTGAACCATCCGAACTCCAATTAAGCAAACTTTTAGTCAAAGCAGAGTCTCGATGTGGCTAGCCCAACGACACCAAAATTATTCCGCTCTGAGCCTAAATGGGCCCATATCAAAGATTTTAAGCAAAGCTAAAAAATTCATAGCACTAATTGAAAGACCAAATGATTTCTAAATATAAGGTGCTTATAGTCGAATCAACCATCTCGATGAGGTAAATCCCACGAAACCTAAGATCTCATGATTCCAACATCATTTAGGTGTATAAATGCTGAATAAATGTTATATGATTGAGGGAATCAGTATAGGTCATTCGATGGAGTGCTCTTGAATTTCTTTATATTTATAGGACATGTTACTCTCAAAAAATATAAATAGCCTCCCACCTTCACATGAAGGAAGAGAAGGCTTCGACCTTAGCCAAGAGATCCTAGAGAGCTCTAAAGCTTGAAGATTCCTGAAGGTCCACGTGAGCACCATTGCCAACAAACCCATGCCACCCGACCACTACCGTTGTACCTCTGTCAGACCATCACTACCAGGTCTCTGCTCGACCTCCGATATCGTACCTCTGTCTGACCACCGCCATCGAATATTTTTATGTCAACCATTGCTAACAAGCCATCGCCTGTTTGTTAGCACCAAACATCAATTTCCTGACAACTACCCCCTCAACCATTGCAGCATAACTACTACCCCTCTGACCACCATCACCTAACTATGATCCCTTCGATCTTCATCACCCGACTATGATCCCTCCAACCTTCGTAGCCTGACTATGATCTTTCTGATCATTATTACCTGACTACAATCCCTTTGAGCACCTTCGTCCAACTACAGCCCCTCTGAACACTATTGCCCGACTATGATCCCTTAGGCCTCAATTGTCTAACTACAGTTCTATTAACAAAAAATTTATTGTAATGAATTAAAAAATATGAAATGTTGAACTGTAACTTTATGACACTATACAAGAAAGTGTAGTTCTGCTTTGTTTTATGTTTTGTGCACCTTTATCTCCTTCCAACATATTATCTTCTTCTTCTTTTTTTAATGTTTGTACAGTGCATTTTATAACATGAATAAAGAAACTATTAGAGAAATAACAACTTGAAAATCAAAACTAGATACTAATCCTCTATTAACTATAGAAAGGAGAGAGGATACACTAATGAAAGGGAATATGCAATTAAGATAAAGCATGGCACTAACAATGGCCACTAACAAAAGTAAGAAATAACATTTATCCCCTTCCAACATATTCTTTATATATATAAGAAGAGGGGAGATAAAGAAAGGAAAGAGAAGTTGTTTCAAGGCTTTTTCATATGTTTCTTCTATTACAAAAATTCTTTTAATCGTTGAAACTGACCTTTGGTCTTCATTTATTTTCATTGATTTTAATTTCTATGATTTTATT
This sequence comes from Dendrobium chrysotoxum, assembly GCA_019925795.1. Classification (NCBI taxonomy): domain Eukaryota; kingdom Viridiplantae; phylum Streptophyta; class Magnoliopsida; order Asparagales; family Orchidaceae; genus Dendrobium; species Dendrobium chrysotoxum. The sequence continues at coordinate 46,044,532 of CM034303.1, forward strand.
TCACCTAAATATGCTATGTGGACCTCCGAAAGGAACACAAACACCGCCGCCCCGTGAAGGGAGACAGTATTTGGCCAATGGGAGGGCAGATTCGATCACACATATGATTAACCATTGAGGATAGTGGCTCTCACCAGCACACCCCGATGGATAACAACATGTACGATCTAATCACAACGGGTTTCCCCCACCCGATATATTAGCTCGAATGGGGTTTATTTGAGAGTGGGATTCAGTTTCCCACGGGCGCAAGCACCCGTGGTTAATTACATCTCAAGCTGGGGCCTGAGAATACTCTCGATTAAGGATTCTACATTATTCTTCCCAAATTGGGATTGGCACATAGGGAGAAGACTAGAAAATCCTACTCAAAGGAAAAGAAAGGTTCAACTAGGCTTAGTCAACATGTACGGCTCAGTTCAGCATCCGGAGGGACTAAGATAGTCAGAAGAAACTGGATAAAATAAAGGTCATGCACTCAGAGCATACAGGAGAGAAAGATAGAAGTGGCGTCATCCATGTGACGCGGATATGTAAGGCTTATGGTCTCTGGAAGACAGAAGACCTACCTACCAATGAGGCGTACTATGAAATAATAGTAGCCTTGAATCCTGAATCTAGTGGGTTTAGCTTTCTACATAACACTAACACCTGTGTCCTAGCTAATGCAATGTAAAACCTGGACTTACCCCGGCCTAGATTGGGGAGCCAGCTAACCACCTAATCGCTTTAAAACCATGCTATCCAGTCATTCAATAAAAGATGGGTAGGTAGGTTATAGTTCTTAGAAGTAGGGCCGACGTCTAGAGGATTTCCTAATTGGCCCCGGACTGATGTTGGGTGAATGCTCCTAGAGCTAATGCAATTAAATTTTTTGATTTAGTTAGTTTCTAATGCAATGCATGCTAGTTGAAGCTTCCAAATCAGGTATGCATGGAACTTTAAAAAAAAGGCTTATAAAATAATTTTTTGAATTAGACTGGACTTCCCCAGGTCTGGCACCTCATCCTCATAGGTCAGATTATCCGGACTCTACCCGTAGGCGGGGAAGTGTCTTATAGAAGGAAAGAGAGAAATACAATAATATGCATGCGACCCCGGACGATTCCGGTAATTCCCTAGGTCATTAAGTTTCTAAATTATTTAAACCTTAAAATTTTGAGTATTGGTTACAAGTAGAAAAAGTTTTAGTCCGTAGAGAGCCTAATGAAATCCAGGCTAAAACAAAAGTAACATGCAAAATGCCAAGAAACTAAGAAAAGCAAGAAACCCTAGAGGTACACAATCATAAATAAGACACATCAAAATTATCCAAATGAATTAATAAATATCCATAGGCCAACTGCCCTTAATTATAACCCAGGGTCTGTAGAAAATTAAAGTGGCCGAGCACCACTGCCAACAACCCAGATTTCTAATCCTAAAATAGACAAAAGTTATTTTGAGTTGGATACTCTTTCTCTTCATCTTCTTGATCTCCTCTTTTCTGGACTCCTCGGATCTCAGCTTTATTGGACTCCTTGGATCTCAGCTCCCTTGGATATTTCAAGTAGTAGAATAATCCAAATTTGGACTTCCAAATAGAAAAGGACCATCCTCATATTGGGTGTCCTTTCCTCTTTGGAATCCAACCTTTTGATCCTAGTATCCCCACTCAAAATGAACTTTCACAACTTAATACCAATATTACAAATGATTACATTAATAGAAAATAGTAAATTCTAGACTCTCCTGCAAGGTTATCCTAATAAAAATCATCCCAAGCAATTTAATATATCACAAGTAATTATAGGGAAAATAAAGAACTTATCACAGCCACACATGGCTATGCTCTTAATTATTTGAGGGCTAAGCAATTCTGGAGCACCTGTAGTAATTTATAACGATTTTTAATTAGCCCTCTTTTATTTAGGGGGGCTGAGCAATCTCTGAAACATCTGCATAAAATATTATTAGTATTTTTAAATCATGATTATTGCCCCCCCTTTTTATTTAGCGTTGCATGAGCATGGCCACCTGTAGAAAATATCATTAGTATCAAGATCGATCCTAACCTATGGGTAGTCTATCGTGCAATCACATCAATCCCAGAGTGTAGTAAAAGTAAGCAAACACATCAATAGTTCAATCACAACATGCAATAAAATCTGGAAAAAGCTCGGCACATAGTAGGAAAAGTAAAAACTGGCCTAACCTAAGTCTAGAAGTGGTACCCTAGCAAACAATTCTACAGTGTGTGTAGAAGCCTGTGTGGCAGAGGTAGATCCTAAGCTGGGTAGTTAGTTACAATTGCCTACTATACAGGTTTGTTGTAGGTCTGAAGAGAGAGTTTTAATTAAAGTATAGATATTAGTGAATTAGGATCCATTTTAGTTAATTTGATGTATAGGTCAGTTTTAATGCTTAGGGTGATAATATTTAAAGTTTAAATTGCATTAGTGAGTTTTAGGAGGTTCGGGGTCCGCCTATACACTAGGCAAAGGGGGGTCCAAAATTGACTTTTTGATTAAAGGGGATTTGTGAATAGATAATATTTTTATAAAATACTAGGCCTTAACCTGATCAGTTAGACAGTTAGCATGCCCAATTTGGATTCTTCTATCCAAAGTTATGAATTTTTGAAGTTTTGGTCTTGTTTTGAACTAAGTTTGACCGGATTATTGACTTTTTGATTTAAGTTAGTTTATGGACACCTAATATTTTTAACAAATACTAGACCTTAATTAGAGTTAGGTTCCTTTGAGTTTGTTGGGTTTGGAGTTTCCTACGCAAAGTTATGAATTTTAGAAGTTTCGGGCCCTAGACTATCGGCTACGGTTGACCGGAAAGTTGACTTTTTAATTTAAGTTAGTTTCTGGATACCTAATATTTTTAATAAATACTAGACCTTAATTAGAGTTAGGTTCCTTTTAGTTTGCCCATTTTAGAGTTTTCTGTAATTAGTTATGGTTTTTAGAAGTTGGGGCAATTAAATGCATTATCGAAATTACCTAATTAGGGGTACTTTGGGGGTTTTGGACCAAATTAGCTCCAAACTGATTAGAATCACCCCCAAAGGTCAGAAATGACTTAAGAAGGTGTTCCCAAGTGTTTGGGGAAAACATGGGATTTTAAATAATTTTTAATTATTTAATTAAGGCGAAAAGGTGATTTTAGGTTAAGGTTGAATTAAAGTCCAGATTAATGTCCAACTAAGGGGCATTAGTTATCTAAGGTTGGGGACTGAATTCTAGAGAGTTTGAGGTATTATGAGTATTTTTATGATTTAATATAGATTTATTAGAATTTTTTGAAGTTTCTAAGGCTTAATTAACGGGTAAATTAGGGTTTACTAATTAAGTGTCTTAATGAGTCCAAAAAATTCCTAAAAAATTCTAGGGGGTTTTAGATGTCACTAAGTGTAAGTGTTTAAAGTTTCGCAGCAATCCAGGATCTATCCTAGCTCATAGAAATATTCTAAGTTCGCTAGACGGTCCTTAATTATTGTCCTTAAGGTGTCACTACGTTATATAGGAATAAACTGAAGTAACTAACCCTTAGGCATAATATAGAGGGTAAATACAGCAAATATAAACACACCAATCAAGTCCTTAGATCTAGGAGAGCCTAGGCTATGTGCTTGTGCATCCTACACATGCAAGGACTACGAAAAACACTAAGTAAAGAAGCCTAATGAAGTGATTAGTGAATGATTGTGACCCAATCATTCATTAATCCTTCTCCCACATGAATGTTGTTCATATAGGAAGTCTATGCTTAAAATTTCAAAGAGGTAGACCTCCCAAAATTAGGGGATTTAAATAATACGTAATTTTAAAAATCATTTTTAAATACACAAATATTATAAATATATAATAATATAAATATGAAAATAAGATAATTAAAAATACTTCAGTTCATAAGTATAGGAGGTCTACCAGCCACCAAGGGGTTTTGAAATAATTTCATATTTAAAATTAATTTCTAATTTTAAAGTGATTAAATAATAATCAAATAATCAAGTAATTAGGTAGCACAGAAAATAATCCAGAAAATACAGAATTGAATCCAGAAAATAATTTTAAATAAAATTTCATATTTTTCTGAAAAGAACGAGTATTGTGCGTAAAAATCTGATTTAAAATGAGGGATATATGAATTTTTGAAGTTTAATGTATTAAAAAAGGATTTTTAAATAATTTCAAAATAATTAATATTTAAAAATAATTATCAAATTAAATTAAATTAAGTATTAAGTATTAAAGTTTTTGGAATTTAAAGTAATTTAATAAAAATAATTTTCATAAGTTTTGAAAAATAAATGAATTTTGAATTAATTAATTATTAATTAAATAATCTGAGTATTTAATTAATTATAATAATCTAAAATAGAAAAAAAAAATTATTAATAAAAAAAAATAAATAACAAAAATAATTTTCTAATTTTTAAAATAATTTAATAAAATTATTTATTATAAATTTGAAAAATATTAAAATTTTAAATCAATTAATTATTAATTAAATATATTATGTAATTAAGGAAAGTATTTAAAATAAGGTATATTTATTAAATTTCAAAGAGTAAATAAATAAATAAATAAATAAAATCTCTCATATGTTAACATAATTGGAATAAGAGATTCTTTACAAATTTGGAAATTAATTAAATTTTAAATCAATTAATTATTAATTAAGTAAATTAAGTAATTAATAATTAAGAAAAGTATTTAAAATAGAAAATATTTATTAAAAATAAAAAAATATAAATAAATTTATATAAAAATAATTAATCTGATTTTGAAAATAATTTAGTAAAATTATTATTTATAAATTTAGAAATAATTAAATTTTAAATCAATTAAGTATTAACTAAGTAATTTAAGTAATTAATAAACTAAAATAATTTAAAAAATAGAAAAAATCATTAATAATTCGAATTAAATAATAATAAAAATAAAAAAATTATAATAATTTCCTTATTTTAAAATAATTCAATAAAAAAAATAATTTTTATAAATTTAGAAAGTATTTAAATTTTGAATTAATTAATGACTAATTAAGTAATTTAGGTAATTAATCAATTAGAATACTTTAAAAAAGGAAAGTAATTATTAATTCGAATTAAATAATAATAATAATAATAATAATTTTCTGATTTCAAAATGATTTAATAAGAAAATAATTTTTATAAATTTAGAAAGTATTTAAAGTTTAAATTAATAAAGTATTAATTAAGTAATTTAGGTAATTAATCAATTAGAATAATTTAAAGAAGGAAAGTAATTATTAATTCGACTTTAAATAATAAAAAAAATAATTTCTCAGATATTTCAAAATAATTAAAGAAAAAATATTTTTTTTTTAATTTTAGAAAGTAATTAATTAATTTTTGATTAAATATTAAGATATCTAAATAATTAACTAATTAAGAATTACTTAAAATAATATATTTTAACACAATTTTAAAAATTAAATTATTGAAAAGTAATGAAAAATTTTTTTTCTTATTTTTATTTATTTATTTTAAAATAAAATAGATAAAGAAATATTTAATATTATCATTTTAAAAGTATTTAATAATTATTAGTATTAACTAAGCATTTAGATTTTAAGTAATTAAAATTATTTTAAATAATAATAAATACGTCATAAAATAGATTTAAATTATTTGAACATATTTTATAAAAAAAAGTATTTAATTTTAATAAAATATTTATAAAAAAAGAAAGAGAAAATCAACGACTCATGCAATTCATGTACGCCGAATTCTATAACCCTAAAATTAAAAAAAAAGATTTCGTTCTCAAGAATGGCTTTATTGATTTTGATGAAATTTTAAACGTAGATTAAGAACATGAATAAAAGTTGATGTTGGATGAATAATGTATTTATGTTTTCCTATTTAATGGTGAAGATGAGAGATGGTAGATAAGATAAAAATAGGAGAAATTCTTAAGAAAGATGAATGTAGAGATTACTTCAGCAGAGTTTCTTGTTTTCTTTAGATGATAGTTTGTGCCCCCATCAAAATGAATTTTTGGGCAACAATGGTAAAAAAATCTACTACATCAAATTTATTTGGTGCTAAATACAATCATTCATGCTTCTCCCCCACCCCCCACCTCTCTCTCTCTCTCTCTCTCTCTCTCTCTCTCTCTCTCTCTCTCTCTCTCTCTCTCTCTCTCTCTCTCTCTCTAACGACTGATTCAAATATCATGTGGCATTCACAAGATAAGTAAAGTTGCTGCAATTTCTTGCTCCATATCCACCATATAGGGGTCTTCAGAACTTCATCCTCCCATTTGAATGATGTTTCTTCCTCCACTAGATGGCTAGCTAGGTCTACCACTATTATGGAATATTTTATTGGCTTCTTTGGCTTTCCGTATCTAATTTCAACATTAATTAAGAGATCTAATTATGACATTGATTAGAGCATTGATTATGTATTCCTTATTATTTTTTGTTTCAAATCTATATAACGATATTTGAGGGCTAATATAATTCGAGCATGAGTGTAAATGTAACCATGTTTCTCCATAATAATGAAATAATCCTCTCCATGTGGTCTTCATTAAAACACATAAATCACATCATGTTCATTGACTTTGGTTGTGTGATTTTTTATTTTTATGTTGTTTATTTGCACAACAATTAGTATCAGAGATGGATTTTGGTGCTATTTTCAATGAAAAGTTTAAAATCTCCATTTCTTCCTCATAAAGGAACTGTATAGAAGGAAGCGGATGTGCTCAGTTGGAAAGAAAAGAGTGGTGAAGCAGGTTGCAGAACGAAGGCACGTTGGCGCACATACCAGGGTGAGCAGCACTCAATCAGAGCAAGTGCATAGCATATGTGCGTTTATAGGAAAATAGTACAGCTTTGGAGTAATTTTGTAATCTAGGTAAAAGCAACATGCAGATAGAGCATGCATTTTGGATACCTAAAAGGGAACTGCTCGTGGGCGTCAGAATGTAGAGAGTACGATCGCTCAATCCTGTAGGATAAAATGGTCATAGACTTTTACACTCTATGCAAGAAGGTGATTGGAAGAGTAGATAAAATCATATATATGATTATCCATGAAAAGTAATGGCTTTTTTCTACACATTTTGATGGATAATAATATAGATAATTTGATAGTCACAAGATTTTTCCCATTTGATACATCAGCTCGAGTGTGGTTTATTTGGTGTGGGTGTTGGTTTCCCATGGGGGCAAGCCCCCGTTGTTAATTGCATCTCAAGCCTTGGCCTACGAATTCTCTCAATTAAGGATGCTTTTTTATTCTCTTATTGGTTTGGTGCATAGTGGGATTCAGATGTTCTTCTAATCCATGGGAGATAGGCTCAATGGGCTATTCAACACAGTCATAGATCATGCAATCACTAAGTTAGTATGAAGGAAAAATTAGGAGAGGAGATATCATACATGAAGCATGCAGAGAAGGAAAAAAGGGAAGCCATCAATGTGACATATATGTGTATAATTTTTGTCTCCCAAGAATGAATAGCTTATCCAATGATATCGCCTGCCTTTGATCCTAGATCTACAAAGGACATATTGTACTCTCAGTATTAATGCTCATGACCTAGCTAATGCAAGATAGCGTAGGTACTTATAACTTAAATCCCACCAAGGATCTAAGCAGCCCTAACTTAGATTTACCACCCTGCTTGGAAAGGTGTAGCAGCTAAAACTCCACCTCATATCTCATATCCATGCAGTCCGGTCTTATACAAATGTAAGTGTGGCGGGGAGGTATAGAAGAGGAATGGGTCTCACGCCCGACCATGAATGACACGATGGTAATACAACGGTTAATTATCCCTCGATGTAATAAAATAAAATCTACATGCTTGACTCAAGCATCTAGACCTAGTCCTTAGGACAACATTCTTAAGGGCTTAACAATCCTCGAAGTTCCTAATGGAGTGATCATTATATGGGCATGGACATATATTTCAAAATTTATTTGCATTGAGATTATATGTATTAATATATATCTCTTTTTTAATCAAAAAGTTCTTTTTAATAATGAAAATTGAAAATATCATCTAGTTTAATAATCAACACTTAATTTGAGCATTCAAAATTCATAAAATAAATATTCTGCTTTCCAAATACTTAAAATTTTATTAAATTTATTTAATAGTTTTTATAATTTTCACCCCCCTAGATGATAATTATAAAAAATAATATTTATTAATTCTAAAAATCACTTAAATATTTATAAATGTATTTTAACTTTTAATTACTAACTTTGATAGGCTTAATGAATTTAACTTTTAAAAACTTTAACATTTAAAATTATTTAATTTAAAATTTCAATTTACAAATATCAAGCCCCAATTTCAAAATTTAAAAAATCAAGTATTTACTGCATTCGATCTTTCTTATATTTATTATTAAGTATGCTCCTTTAGCTTTTTTAATTAATGATAAACTCAATTTAAAAATTTTCTTGCTATATAATAAACTTGTTTGTTATTTCTTTTGGGATAGTTTTCTTAATGTTTTTTAAAGCAACTTAGTAATAAAAAAAATTGAATTAAAAATTTTTGTATCAGAAAGCTGTTTCAGAAAGTCGTTCCTCCTAATAAATCTCTAAATGCCATTATCATCGCTTTCAAGGAATCTGAGCCTTTGAAACATATTCTCAATTATGATTTTGATTTGATGCCTTTGGGATAAAAAGCTTTTTCTTCAAGCTCTTTCATATCCTATTCTTGCAAGGAAATTTTGTTTATTTACTTTTAAAAGAAGTGATAATTTTTTGTTTATCCAAAGTGATAAAATTAGGGGTGTCAAAAAATAACCATACCCGAACCCCACCAATAAAATTTAGGTTTGGATTGAATCATTTAAGAAATGGTTTGGGTTTCCCAACCTATTTATTAAACAATTTGCGTTTGAATTAACCTGCGAACCCGCTTTTGACCTAAAATGACCCATTTAATATTTTTTTACTTACATTTGTTTACTTGTTAGTATAATCTTCTTATTTTTTATCAAATATTCTAAACTTTAGTTAATTAGTTTTAATTTTTTTTATCAATATAAGTCAATAAGTCAAATCCATATCGTTTAGGTTGCTAGCCGATTAGGTTCAATTTGGTCTTTTTGACCTATTTATTAGACGGGACGATTTAGGTTGACTGAATTCAGGTAGAGTCAATTTTGGGTCGGGTTCAAATCTGACCCTTCAACCCATTTTTACACACCTAAGGTAGAATAAGACTTAATTTAGAATTCTAAGAAACTACATTTTATCCCATCCTTTATTCATTAGCATTTTATTTATGGAATTGTCAAAATGAATAACAAAGTGGAATTTCAATGTGTTGTGATTTATTAGTTCATGGTTCTATTGGTATATACGACCTATAAGAAACTTTGAAGACCTTCCTCTTCTACTACCAATCTGACTTGTATTTTACTTGGAGATTTTGACTCCATTAGAGATTTTAACTCCATTGAATTTAGTGAATATTATTAACTCTCAATTTATTATAGCTGCTCATCATTTCCTTAAAACTATTAAAATGGCAAACTTCATCAAACACTAATACTTCTATTATTAAAATGGAAAACTATTAAAATGAATGAAGTTTCTATTTTTATGTCCATTTTACTAATAATACTTTCCACAAGCTCATTTCAAATCTTTTTGGCAATAATCTAGAAGTTATCTTCTCTATTTGCCTTTGCAAAAAGGGTAGATACAAGGATTTTAGGAAAAGTTTCGGTAAGAAGATATTTTGTCTTGAAGTAAATATGAAGAAGGTATTTGATTGTGATAACCATACCTCCCTCTAACATTTAAGACATGTGGTTTCCACTATATGTTTAGTGGATTTTTGCTTGAATCAATGATGTGCCTTTATCTATTATTATTAATGGAGAGTGATGTGGTTATTTTGATTCTTCTGATGGGCTAAAATAAGGAAGTTCCTTTCACTATATCTTCTTACTATTGCTATGTAGAAGTTATCCAGTATCATGGAGGAATATTGCATTACAAATTCTTTCAATTCTATCCACATAAATAAATGTTATCAATCATTTAATCTACACAAATGATTTTTTTTTTGTTGTTAAATTTTGTGTATATTATTTGTATGCTTACTCCTCTTCAAAAATTCTAAGTGATTATGGGTCATCATGTTAAGTTGGGTAAATTTGATATCTTTTTCTTAAACTCTAATTTAAATGTCATTGCTACTCATTTGAATGATTAAATAGAATATTATTCTTATGAAGTTACTTATCACTCATTTATTAATGGAGAGTAATGAAGTTACTATGATTTTTGTAATAGGAAAAGATAAAATGATGTCCCGTTCACCATATCTTCTTTCTATGGCCATGGAGTTATCTAAGAAAGTAGAATGTCACAATACCAATTCTTTCAATTCTAGCCGCATAAATGAGGTGGCTATCAATCATTTAATCTTTATAAATGACTTATTTGTTTTTTCTTATCAAGCATTTGTTACGGGAGAGTTATGTAGTTACTTCAGTTCTTCTAATGGACTATGACATGGATGTCCCTTTCATCGTATTTTTTCCTGATGGCTATGGAATTATATATTTAAGAGGAATGTTACATTACCAATTCTTTTGATTCTAACTGAATAAATAAAGTGGCTATCATTCATTTAATCTTTACAAATGACTTGCTTTTTTTATTGTTAAATCAGGTTTATATTATTTGTATGCATACTCCTCTTCAAGAATTCAAAGTGATTATGGGTCATCATGTTAAGTAAGGTAAATTTTATATCTTCTTCTTAAACTCTAATTCAAATGTCAGTACTACTAATTTGAATTATTAAATAGAATCTTATTCTTATGAAGTTACTTATCACTCATTTATTAATAGAGAGTTATGTTGTTACTTTGATTCTTCAAATGGGAGAATATAAGGATGTCCCCTTCATCATATCTTCTTTCGATTGTTATGGAGTTGTCTATTAATCAACAATGTTGCATTACCAATTCTTTCAATTCTATCCACATAAATAAAGTGGCTATTAATCATTTAATCTTTATAAATGACTTGTTTTTTTTTATTTTTAAATCAGGTTTATATTATTTTTATACTTAATCCTCTTTAGAAAATTAAAATGATTATGGGTCATCATATTAAGTTGGGTAAATTTGATATCTTCTTCTAAAACTATAATTCAAATGTCAGTACTTCTCATTTGATCTATTAAATAAAATCTTATTCTTATGAAGTTATTTATCACTCATTGATTAATGGAGAGCTATGTAGTTACTTTGATACTTCTAATGGGCTTAGATAAGGATGTCCATTTCACCATATCTTCTTTTTGTGGCTATGGAGTTATCTAGTAAGTGAAATGTTATATTTCCATTTCTTTCAATTCTATCTCGATAAATAAAGTGACTATCAATCATATAATCTTGTTTCTTTTAATGTTAAGTCATGTTTGTATTATTTTTATGCTTACACTTCAAAATTTTAAAGTGATTAGGGTCATCATGTTATTTTGGGTAAATTTGATGTCTTCTTCTTAAACTCTAATTCAAATGTCATTACTACTCATTGGAATTATTAAACAGAATCTTATTCTTATGAAGCTACTTATCATTCATTTATTAATGAAGAGTTATGTAATTACTTTCATTCTTTTAATGGGCTAAGATACGGATTTCTCTGTTTGATTAAAAAGGTTGAGTTTTGAAATGTTAATTTTATTTGGAAAAGTTTAATTGCTAAACTTTTAGTTTTGAAATTGAACACTTTATTATGAATAATATATCACCTCGAGAGGAGAAAATATCGTTCCCTAATAGGGGTAGATTACAAAACTTCAAATTTATCCTAATCATCATAATCAACTCAGGGAAAGACAACATATGATCCTGAAGGATCAAAATGATGTTTGATCAAATATTTAACTATAATAATTTGGATAATAGATCATTAATTTCATAATCAAAATTATGGTAATAAAATTTTATATTTTCCTGAACAAAGAAAATATCATTCACGATCAGTCTTTTGAATATAACAATAATGATCGTTAAATTTGAATTTCCCAATGATAATTAATTAAAGTTTTGAAAAGCTTAATTTTAAAAATAAGATCTGGGTTCTAAATCTCCAACGAGTATAAGCCCTCATAGTTAATTACATCGTAATAAACCTAAGTCTCCTACGAATACTCTCGATTAAAGTAGCGGTAGAAATTTTATTTGGAATTTTAAAGATTGAAATTAAGAGAGGTGAGGATTAGAAATTCAATTGGTATTGGATCAAGAATGAACACTTATTTTTGGAGGTTAAAGGAGGAATGGTAAGAGATGTCTTGAGATTCTGAATTATTTTAGAAACATCCCAGACTATCCTAAGTGTTTGGCTTGAATTTGAATTGAAAGATATTTAAGTTTGACTGGTCAATTTTATTAGAAAATTGGGATTCAATTCCTGAAGGTTGAGGTCTTATAGACTGAGCCGGCCTCAGAACCTAAGTTTAAATTAGGTACTAAAAATTAGTAACCTAAATCTTATTAATGAAATAAAAAATTTGAACTTACCCCAGCCTGGATTTGGGGAGCCAGCTAAACCACCTAGGCACTTTAAAACTATAAGTCCGGTCACTTAGGAAAGAGTGGGTATGTACGTTTAATTAAGTTAAGTTTGAGGAAGCAGGGCTGACATCTATAGCATATCTTAATTGGCTTCTTAATATATATTGCGTAATATGAAACTTAAAGTAAATGCAATTAAATATTTAGACACTTTTAAGTTTAAATTTAATATAATGCTTGCTAGTTGACTTGATTAATGCTTAAACCAGAATTAAGTAGTTTTAAAAAGGCTTAAAAATAATTTTTTTTCCTGAAAGAGTGCACATCTATCTCTTGATAGATCTGCACCCTTATAGGCCATGCGGTCTGCCAAAACCCGCTTATGGGGAGATGCCTAACAAAAAAAAGAAGATGCAACAAATATGCTTATGCAAACTACTGGTGATCTTGGGCTTACTTCTTAAAATTGTTAGAGTTATCATGTGAGCTAAAATTTTAATTTATTTAAGTAAAAAAATTTTTAACATTCCCTAACGAGCCTCCGATCGAGTTCCAGGCTAAATCAAATACGATATGCAAGATCACCAAAAAAATTTATTAAAAGTATGCAATCTTATATCACAATCAACACATCAATCAATAATAAAATAAATCAAATTAATATTCAAATTAAAAGTCCATGTGGTAGGTGCCATTTAATATTATAACCCAAGGTCTGTAGAAAAAGTTAAGTGGCCAGGTACCACTGACAACAATCCGGATGCTACTTTTAAGACTAAAGTGACTTTGAGAATGGGACTTTTCAGTCTTCAGTTCTTTGTCCTTTCTACAGGCTCCTTGGATTTATTCGGTTTGGATATCTAAGTGAAAAGAAACTCCTTCTCGAAGGGATATTTTCTTTTCTCCTTGGATACTCAAAGTAACATAATCTGGATATCCAAATGAAGAGGTACTCTCCCCTAGGGGATATCACCCTTCTCTTTGGATTTCGGATTAGATATTTAATATCCCATCTCAAATAATCACTTTAATAGTTTATAAGTACTTAATAGACTTGAATTACATTTGATAGAAATTAAAATCTAGACTCAAAACTTGTAGGGTTATCCTACGCAATTTGAATTCAAATAATCCCAAGCATTTATAATCAAAATATCTCAAGCAGTTAATATTTAAAATTAAAATACTCAAATCACAGCCACACTTGGCCATGCTCTTTTAATTTTAAAGGGGGACTTAGCAATTTTTGAAGCACTTGTAGAAGATATCGTTAATTTAAAGCTTAAGTTTATGCGCCCTTTAATCAATGCTCTGTATGAGCATGGTCACCTACATAAGATTGAATTAGAAAATAAATCATTCCTAATCAAGGGATAATTTGATGCCCATCATATCAATATACAGATTATTAAAATTAAATAAATATACACATTAATCAATTAAATCAACCAGCATGTAGTGAAAACCACGAAAAACCTGACACACAATAAAAAAAGTAAACACCGGCCTAGCCTAAGACTAGAGTTGGTTATCCTAGCAAACTATCGAAGGTGTGTGAAAGAGGCCGTGTGGTTTGGATATGTATATGTCAGGTAATTGGTTAGAATTGTTTGATGTCCTAGTTGGTTGAAAGGCTTAAGGGAAAATTTTGATTCAAGTTTAAATATTAATAATTTAAAATTAATTTTAAGATATATTATTTTAAAGTTAAATGGCTACTATCATTGTTGCTCACCAAGGCCGTGAAATTTATTTTACCTTCCTTAGGGCTAACATAATAGCCTCGTAGGCCTGGGTTACCTAGTAGTAACGGGTATACCTAAGTGATTTAAATTAATTAAAATTTAAAGGTTAATGAATTTTAATTAAAATTGATTGGTTTCTAATATTAAGGTTTAGATTAATTGGATTTTCCATTAATCGGTTGGTGGTGGTGTTTCACAAGCTCGAGGAACCAGGCCTCCTTAGGACACATAGCCCCGCAACCCAAGGTAGTCCAGCTTAAAAACCTGATTAATATAGTTGGATTAAGGATTTTAAGCTGAGTTGAATCATTAATAATTCATTAATTTTTAGGTTTAACACTTCATTGAATCTGTTCATAGCATTATGCCACTAGGCTCGAGGAAGCCCTATAGCCCGGAGTAGTCCATCCTAAAAATTTTGTCTTTGAAGTGGTTGTTGTGTATTAAATGATTGGTTGATTGATTTCAACATTTATTTATTATTTTCTAGAATTTAAAATTAATTACCAAAATTTGGAATTTTTGGATTATTTTAATATAAAAATTAAGGGGCCAAAAAGAACTTTTAGATTAAAAGGGATTTCTAGAGTTTTGATCTTTTTGTTAAATATTAGACCTTTTGATGAGTAATTAAGCTTTACGTTTGCTGGATTTAGAGTTTCCTACAATTCATTATGAATTTTTGAAGTTTTGACTTAAAATTTTGACTTGAGGATGACCAGATTGTTGACTTATTGAATTTGAATTATCTTTGGAGGTTTGATATTTTAAATAAATATTAAATCCTAAATGGAGTTTAATGCCTTTAAGTTTTCTTAGTTTAGAATTTTTTAGAATTAGTTATGATTTTTAAGAGTTTGGGTATTTATTTGAATTATTTAATTATTTAATTAAGGGGCTTTTAATGCTTTTATTCTAAATGAACTCCAAACTCCTTGAAATGACCTCCAAAGGTCAGCAATGACCTAAGGAAATATTCCTAAGTGTTTAGAAATTCTTTAGAATTTTTAATTATTTTTAATTAATTAAATTAATTAAATATTAATTTTTAACTAAAAATATATTAAGCTTGAAATTAAAGTCTAGTCAAGGGGCTTTTATTTTTATTTAATTAAGGGTTAAATTTTGGTCAGTTAGAAATATTATTTGTATTTTTTAGATTTAAATTTGATTTATTAGAATATTTTAAAGTTTTTAATGCTTAATTAAAGGATTAACTTTGATTTAATTAATTAAGTGACTTAATGATTCTTAAAATTTCTAAAAAAAAAAAATTTTAAGGCAGAGAATGTCTCTGAGTTTAAGTGTCTTAAGTTTCATGTCAAAAGGATGTATATCCTAATTTCTAAAATTAATCTAAGTTTTTTAGACATATGTCCTTAATTATTATCCTTAAAATGTCATTAAGTTTGATAGGTTTAAAAATTAAGATCTCTAAGCCTTGATAACATACACATGCAGATATACACAAACAAAATAATTTCCTAAATCTAAGAGAGCCTAAACTAAGTGAGAGTGTGTGTATCCTAAACTTGTAAAGAATTGGAAACATTTAACATATATAAAACTTTGATTAGTGAATAGTTAGAGTACAACCATTCACTGATCCTTCCCCATAAATTCTATTCATGCAAAATTAATCCATGTTTAAAGTTTCAAGGGATCTCTCAAACATTAAAGATTAAATATTATTTACAAATATGCATGTTATTTTAAATTAAAATTAATTTTAATTCAAAGGGCTTGATTTATCAAAAATTTTGATATATAATACTTTATTTTTAAATTAAAAAAAAGAATTTTTAAAATTATTTTAAAGCTTTCTATTAAATGAAATTAATTAAAACTAAATTAATTTTAATTAACAAATTTGATGGTGGCGGCGCCACAGGATTCAACCAGCACGGACAGCAGCAGAGGTTGTATGGACACATAGCGGCCTGGGATTGGCCTCTTAGAACTACGCGGCGCTGGGCAATCATTGGTAATGATTGTGCCGCCATGCAGTCATTACCAAATGATTAACGGCGATGCGGTTTGAAAGCTCTGCCTGTCTATTAGAGGGAAGCTCGAACATGTAGTGGGGGTATTTTTTTTTTTTCAATGAAATTGCATGTCATAGCATTTGTACAATTATTATTAACATGAGTATATAAAGACTTGCTGTTTGGATGTGAATTCTTGGCTCTCTATCAATGTCATGCGAGAGATGAAACACTTGTCTTTGATGCTTTTAATTGTGGCTAATTCTCGGTGCGATTTGTTGCTTCATTCTAGATGTGGCTAAAATGCATCTCAATGCATATTAGATGGAATGTTCTTGTGAATAAATGAAGCAACCCTGTGCTCGTGCCTTCAGTTTTTGGATGCAAAAGATTAAATAGATGTGTCGAGTTATGTGTCATCATTGGCATGATTAAAGTACGCTCCTTAGGTCTCTTGGTGTTTTACATCTTACATGGATGTTTAACTCACCCAAACTTAACTACTATACATGCCTTATAGGAGCTCGCCATCCACATCATTTCCTTGACCCTTTGGTTTGCTTGTTGTCAGAGTTGGCTTACTCTTCGATATTGGGTGGTGCTATTGGGCTGGTTGATGTGGAAGTTCTTGAGACCGTTTGTGGCACATGAGTTGTCATGGACTCTTCGATATTGGGTGGTTCATCTTATTTTATACTCTTTTATATTTAGTTGTGTCTATTCTTGATGCATTATTTTAATATTGAGTAATAAAATATAGAACATATTTTTCACAAACGAGTTCTTAATAGTAAAGATTAACAAAATATAAATATAAGAAAATAATATAAATTTATGTGTTTAAATTTGACGAAGTGAAAGTAAACAATGCTCTAATCACTTATTTAAAGGTGTATACATGCTTAGTCGAGTTCGAGTTGCTTCTAACTTGGGCATGAGCTTCGTTAATAATTAGATTTAAATTTAATTTATTATTAAATTTTAAAGTTTTTAATGCTTAATTAAAGGATTAACTTTGATATAATTAATTAAGTGGCTTAATGATTCTTAAAATTTTTTTAAATTTTTTTCTAAGGAAGAGAATATCAATAAGTTTAAATAAGTTTCATGTCAAAAGGATTTATATCCTAATTTCTAAAATTGATTTTATTTTTTTAGGCATATGTCCTAAATTATTGTCCTTAAAATGTCATTAAGTGTGATAGGTTTGAAAATCAAGATCTCTAGCCCTTGATAACATACACATGTAGATACACACAAATACAATCAATTCCTAAATCTATGAGAGCCTAAACTAAGTGCGAGTGTGCGCATCCTAAACATGCAAAGAATCGAAAGCAATTAACATATATAAAACTTTGATTAATGAATAGTTAGAGTACAACCATTCACTGATTCTTCCCCTTGAATTCTATTCATGCAAAATTAATCCATGTTTAAAGTTTCAAGTGATCTCTCAAACATTAAAGATTTAATATAAATATTTTTTAAAATAAAATTTTTAAATATATATATAGATATACATACACACATATGAAAGTATACATTTTAAAATTAAAAAAATATATATATAATTAAAATAATTTCAAAATATGTTTCTTTTTGAGAGATCCTATGAATATTTAAAACTTCTTAAAATAAAATTTTAGATTTTGAAAATATTTACGTAAACATTTAAATAAATATTAATTAAATCTTGAAATTGTTAAGTAATTAAAATTACTTAAAAATAAATTAAGTATTTAATCTTGAAAATAATTTTAAATTGAAATATTTAAAATTCTGAGAATTTTGGTATATAATTTGAAATTTTTTTGATTTAAATTGAATTTGTATTGAATATTTGAAGTTTTATGTGAATTAAATATATTTTAAAAATAATTTAAAAATAATTTATACTTAAAATAATCTTTAAAATAAATCAAATTAGATCTTAAATTTATTTATTTAAAATTTTAAACTTATTTAAAATAATTTTCTTTGAATTTTCAAAATTATTTGAGTTTAATTTCAATTAAAAATTAATTAAATATTTGAATATTTAATTATTTAAACTTTATTCAAAATATTTAAAAATATTTTAAATTAGATTTTAATCTTTTTTTTTTTGGACAGTTAGGGGATTTGAGCCCGGGTGAGATGGGAGGAACGTGTTCCGTCGAACATTTGGCCACAAACCCGATCTCTAGATTTTAATCTCAAATTAAAGTATTTTTAATTTTGAAAGTCTTAAAATAAAATATTAATAATTTATAATTAAACTTGTATTTTTAATCATTCCTAGAATATTATTAGATTTTAAATCTATATTTAATAAAATTAAATATAATTAATATTAAATATAATTTTAAAATTATATCAATATAAGCTTTAAAATGTTTTATGAAAAATCAGATAATGTATTTAAGGTCTATAAATTAAATTCTAAAAATATTTTAATTTATATTTTTAATTAAATATTAATTAATAATATTTAGTTTTTAAAATAATTAAAAATATATATGTTATTTTAAATTAAAATTAATTTTAATTCAAAGGGCTTGATTTACTAAAAATTTTGATATCTAAAACGAAAATTTTAAATTAAAAATAAAAAAAATATTAAAATTATTTTAAGCTTTCTGTTAATTAAAATTAATTAAAACTAAATTAATTTTAATTAACATATCTGACGGTGGCGGCGCTACAGGATTCGACCAGCATGGACAGCAGCTGCGGCTGTATGGACACATGGCGGCTTGGGATTGGTCGCTCAGAATCGCACGGTGGCAGGCAATCATTGGTAATGATTATGCTGTCATGCAATCATCACCAAATAATTAACAGCGGTGCATTTCGAAAGCCACAACTACTTAACCACATAGGCATGGATCCTTAGCCATCTGATCTCCTGCAGTTTGAATCAACAGCTTTGATCGAGCCGTTCAGAGAACATACCCGTGGGATCATATCAACGGTCGAACAAAATCGCGGAACGGTGTGATCAAAGCCATTGATCTCAAGATCAACGGCTTGAAAATCATTCAGCTTATGCACAGCTAAACAAAACCCTAATATGGAAAATGATCTAATTCTCTCAATCCATTTAACCAAATTCAATAAACGTTTAAACATAAATCAGTACTTGAACAGAAAACCTGAGGAATCAATTTGACTGTTTGAAAAGTGCTTATTTAAAAGCTAATTTACCTTAAGTGTTCTAGCCTAGGGTTTCGAATTTACCTTAAACCAACTTTTGGATTTGGAGGTTCTTTGTTCGGTTTAGCTTGTAGGCTATCCTCATACATTTTCCCTGTTGAAACCGCAACTTGAAATGTTATAGATCGAATGCTTAAGGCCTTGGACGGATTGTGCTTGGACTCACTAGAGAACGGATCGCCGACAGCTTTGACCGGTGGGTTTGAGCTTGGAATAAGTATAGGGAGATCTAGAGAGCTTGAACGAACTGGAAGTTCAGCTGGAGCGAGCTTGAATGGAGAGAGAAGGCTATGGTTTGAACGATCTTATTTTTTAGTATGTTTCCCTATTCAAATGTCCTGGGGGTTTTTTGGCATCTAGGATTGACTTTCACACTCCCTAGATGTTTACCAAGTGGCAAGGGAGTGGTTGGAAAGCTGGAGCAAGGACATTCCCAAGGAAATCCATGTGGAAAGGAGATTTTGGCATCTAGTCCACATAAGAAACTTAGGAGCTGATTTGAACCTAATTTAGAGCTTAATCTTGGCTTAAGAAAGTTCTAGAATAAGTTTAAGGCTGCTGGAATTCTTTGGTATGGAGTGGATTAGATCTATGAAGCTAATTGACCACTTAAGACCATTAGAGAGGATTGTTTACTATGTTGACAAGTTAACTAACTCTCTTGACTACTGTGGTGGCATAGGGTGGGTCTTGAGCTGGTTAAAGTGCCATAAAAGAGGCTTAATGCTTAAGGATTAGCACTTTGAATGGATGTGTGAGGATTTTAGATGATTTGACCAAATCAAACAATAAAAGGATTGACACATAAATGCTTAAAGAAGTGTGAATCTATTATTAGGATGGGATTGAAGGGTTTTGAGGTTTGAAGGGTTTAATTATAATGGGTTTGAATACATACACATGTATGAAGAGAGGTTTGACCAAGTCAATGTAAGTTGACTTGGTCCAACCAACCATGACTTAGCTCATATTGAGCTTAGATGTACTTGAGCTATGATATGGGATTGGGTTAAAGGCTTGAGATGGGCTTGATAGAGTGTATGTGATGGTAGGATCAAAACATAGAAGTTTGATAAAACTTGATTGAGTTGACCAAGTCAACTTGACTTGGGTTTAATTGACCCATGGTTAAAATATGATAGTGCTATAGATAGGAGTTTATTTTAAGTTTGAAAGGGGTTAGATAGGTTAAATGGGTTGAAATGACCCATTTAAAATCTTAAGAGACACTTGGGTCAACCTAGGTTGACTTGGTCAACTAGGTCGACCTAAAACCTAGGTTTGGGCTCAATGGGTTTAAAATGATAAATAGGGTATGGTAGAAGTGGTTTGAGGGATCAAAATAGTCATTTGGGTCAAATTACCTATTTGGGCCCTTAATGGGCCATTAGATCAACCTTGGTTGACTTAGTCAACTATGTTGACCTAAGAGCTGGGTGTTGGCTCAACAAGTTTGAAATAATATTTTGAGAATGTTGGAGGTGGTCCCAGGGTCTGGGGAGGTCAATTCAGTCAAAATGACTATTTGGATACTTAAGAGCCTGTTTAGTCAACCTATGGTTGACTTGGTCAACCAGGTTGACCTAGGGCCTGGGTTTGGATCCAATAGGTTTGGTTTGATATTTGAAATCTTTGGAAGTGGTCTCAAGCAATTTGGAGATCATTTGGTTTGAAATGAGTATTCAAACCCCTAAGGGGTATTTTGGTCAAAAGGGTCGACCTGGTCAACCAGGCTTGACCAGAGTCAGGGCTTGAGTCCAATGTACTCCTAATGGTGATTAAGAAGCATTGGAAGAGGTTATGGGGCTTGATTTGAAAAGGCCAAGTTGAAGTTTAGAGAAAACTCCAAAATTACCTTTAATGGGCATTTTGGTCATTTAGACCCCTAGTCAATTGGGGGTCAAAGTGGGTCCACCAAAATATAGTTTAATGCTTAACAAGTCATAATCAAGGGTCTGGATGTGATCAGATGGTTTGGAGAAGGCTCCAAGTTCTGGATCCTCTAGGTGGCTGGTCTTGTGGCATATGTTGTAAATATTTGAAGGTTTTACAACCTTTGGAAATAGCTTTAGTTTTTGAGATTAAAGACCTCAGAATGGGTTCAAAATTGAAGGGCTGCCTCTAGAAACATGTCCTATCAATATATAATTGATAGACTCTAAATCAGAAGTCATTTGACTGGGGTTTGAAGTGTTTTAAAAATCAGTGGAAAAAGCTTTCAGGACCTAAGTCTTTAGCCTTGAGATTTGGTCTGGAAATTTGGATCTGCTATGGATTTTGGATTTGAATGATTGGGATTGAATTATCCAAAAAAATTATGATCATTTGGGTGATCAAAAGTAATTAGATAGGGTTGAAACTGGATCAGAGGCCGGATCAAGGTTTGAACTGGAGTTGGGATTAGGATAGGTTTAAAGTCTGGGTAGGTTTGAAGTCTAGACTTGATTAAAATTTGAATAAAATTGAGATCAAGATTGGCTTGAGGTCAGGATTGATTTGGAGTATAGGTTGATATAGGGTCTAGATTGATCATAGGGTCTAGATTTGTCTAGGGTCTAGGTAGATCCTAGGGTCTTGAGTCTAAAACAATCCTAGGGTTTGGGAAGGTCCCAGGGTCTGGAGTTTGGAAAGATCTTATTCTATCTTTATAAATAAAGTGGCTATCAATTATTGAATCTTACAAATGAAATTCTTTATTATTATTATTAAATTAGGTTTATCTTATTTTTATGCCTACTCTCTTAAAAAATTCTTAGTGGTTATGGGTCATAATGTAAGTTGCATAAATTTTTTATCTTACATGATATTAAGCATTGTTGCGTCCTCGAATATATACGATGATAGTGATATATTTAATTTTGCATCCTAGTCATATACGAAGATCTAGTACACAGATAAATAAAAGAGTAAGGTACATCATTAAATAGAGACACCAAAATTTTACATGAAAAATCCCGAAAAGTGGGAAAAACCTCAGGGCCTAACCCAGCTTCATTGAATCCACTCATGTTTGTAGTTGATTACAATTGAGGCCCTTCATTGGGGAGAAGGCCTTGGCTCGATTTATACATTGTATATAACACAGTACATATTAGGAGAATATCATGACAACCACTCTTAAGAGAGCGTTGACAAGTCTGTTTGGTTAGTAGGGCCATAGTCGGCAGGGCGATGGTGGTCAAAAGGATGGTAATTGGCTGGGGATTGTGGTCGAAAGGACCGTAGTCAGCAGGTGACAATACTTGGGAGGAGTTCTGGTGTTAGTAGCATTCAGAAAGTGTTTTGGTGATAGTCAAAGAATGGGTTAAACTCTGGCAGCAATTGGTGGTCGGCTAGAACTCTAACGGTGGTAGCATTGAATAGAGAGTGCAAGAGAGCTCTCAAGCCTTCTCTCCTCCTCCTCTCTAATGTGAAGAATGGGGGCTATTTATAGTTTTTTGGAAGTGGCATGGCTAGTAAATATGGAGAAGATTAAGGCATCTTGGAAGTGCTCCATTGGACGGCTTATAATGATCCTCTTAATCATGGAGCGTTTATCAAGTATTTGAATATCTTAAGGATGTCATAATTTGAAGATCTTCTGCTCATTGGATTTGTATCATCAAGCTGCTCGATTGACTATAAGCATGTCACATTTGGATATCATTTGATCATCCAATTAATGCTTTGAAGCTTCCAAATGTGCTTCGGGTCCTTGATTTGGACCCATTTGGACTAGGATTGGACTGATTTTGGTGTCGTTGGGTTCGGCTCTTCAAGATGTTCAGTTTGACTATAAGTTTGCTTAAATTAGAGATTGGATGGCGCCGAATTTAATTTTGAAGTCTACGACTCATATTTGCATGGAGATTTGTGTCCGATCAAAATGAATTTTTGATTACATATCAAGTATATTAAATTTTTTAAATAATTAGTTGTCCCTCTACTTTTAAGTATAACAAAATTTTATAATATTTATATCACACCTACTAATTTTTCTCCTTCTTGTACCCTGCTTTTGCTATCCTTTTCCAGTTTTTACTTCAACCACCGGACCCTTCCACGATCCAGATAGAGGTAAGCTCCTTCACTTTGCACTTTTATCTACTTCTAATTCTATGAGAGTATAGTTATTTTATCTACTTCTAATTCGATTAGAGCAAGTAGAGGATCATTTTTTCCCTTGAATTTTGATTTATTCGTCTGTTAATTTTGCATTCTAAATATATTATTTATTTAAAATAGATGGTCATTTTTTTAGCATTTAAATGTCTTAATAATATCAAATTTAGGCAAGTTTGAGCTTATTAGATTTGTCTCATTAAAGCGCTTGATGTGAGTATAAGCATATAAGATTTGGAGATTATTTGATGCTTCAATTAATGTCTTGAATTTTTTTATTGTACTTCAAGTGCTTGATATGAGTTCATTTCATTTTTTTTATAATTGTTTATATGCTAGGCAAAGATATGTCATAAGCAATATGGCATTTCATATTTAGCTAGTGGTACCAAATAAAAGGGTTGAACTTTAAATCAAATTGGTTTAGGCTTCATTTGGGACAATTTTGCGATTGTTTTGTATTAGGAAAAATTGTCAATAAAAACAAATGTATGCATAGATGACAGCTTTTATATAGCTTTTTTAAAAGTTTGTTTTTAAAAAGTTATTTTTAAAAAAGCATATTTAAAATTGTAATTGAAAAGAACCTTTTAAAAACATAAGCAGAAAAGCATAAGTTGTCCTAAATAAAGCCTTGGTAAGATGCTTTTGAAATGCGTGCAAGATAAATTGTTAATTTAGTTATTGTTGTTCAGATCTCAAGCAAGTTTTGATAGTTAAGTTGATGTGAGGATTGCATGTTGTTAGAGTTATATATTATAGTAAATTAAGAATTTATTAATTTTATTCAACATTTTATCTTTTCAATTTGAATGGTTCAACATATAAATCGCTGTGAAGCTATACTAATTGCATTTCAAAGAAGCTTTCGACATGGCGACACAGTGGTGGCTAGCATGTTAATGACATCTGCTCAATCGTGGTTGGCATGAAAACTAGGAGCAAGCAGCTTCATGTGCAACTAAGGCGGAACCCCGTCCAGTTGAAAAAAAATGCACATATGATGGGGGGCAAATTCCCGAAATGATTTGTGTCGAATCTAATCATGATTAAAATAGCCTCCGCCAATTCGCCTGCTGCTTAAATGGAATCAATTTTTTCCCTTAATATTTTTGCAAAACCTATATTTCCTTTAAAATTCTAATTTCTCCTTTTCATTTTGCTTTTGTAGCTGACTTGACTTCTTTGGGTCGTTTAGCAAGTTTTTTTTTTTAATACCATTAAAGACTCTAAAAGATTTGGAAAATAAAAACTCATAAGCCTCTTTGAAATTCTCGAGAATTTGAATTGAATTCCTCACCTTTAACGGAAGGTATCCGGTTCTCACTTCTTGTATATATTTTTGGAAAAAATCTTCAATCTTTGGTTACGAACTTAATAGTTTTCCTAGTAGATATAAACAGTAGTAGAAACTTCTCAATAGATTAGTGGAAGTGGGTTTAGAACTGGGATACAATTTGGTTAATATTCTGTTAGTAGATTATGATTTTGGATTATGGAAAAGGTGCCAAAAATATAACGTTGTTGATCATCCAATTAATGCTTTTAAGCTTCCAAATGTGCTTCGGGTCTGGACCCATTTGGGCTAGGATTGGACTGATTTTGGTGTCGTTGGGTTCGTCTCTTCAAGATGTTCAGTTTGACTATAAGTTTGCTGAAATTAGAGATTGGATGGTCCCGAATTAAATTTTGAAGTCTACGACTCATATTTGCATCGAGATTTGTGTCCGATCAAAATGAATTTTAATAAAATTTTTTAAATTTTTTAAATAATTAGTTGTCCCTCTACTTTTAATTATAATAAAATTTTATAATATTTACATCACACCTACTAATTTTCTTGTACCCTGCTTTTGCTATCCTTTTCCAGTTTTTACTTCAACCAGCGGGCCCTTCCACGATCCAGATAGAGGTAAGCTCCTTCGCACTTTTATCCACTTCTAATTCTATAAGAGTATAGTTATTTGAGTATATTTGAAATTCATTCCTCGATTAGAGCAAGTAGAGGATCATTTTTTCCCCCTGAATTTGGATTTATTGGTCTGTTAATTTTGCATTCTAAATATATTATTTATTTAAAATAGATGGTCATTCTTTTAGCATTTAAGTGTCTTAATAATATTAAATTTAGGCAAGTTTGAGCTTATTGGATTTGTCTCATTAAAGCGCTTGATTTGAGTATAAGCATATAAGATTTGGAGATTATTTGATGCTTCAATTAATATTTTGAGTTTTTCTATTCTGCTTCAAGTTCTTGATGTAGGCTCATTTCAATATATTTATAGTTGTTTTGATGCAATGCAAACATATGTTATAAGCAATATGGCTTTTCATATTTAGCTAGTTGTACAATATAAAAGAGTTGAACTTTAAATCAAACTGGTTTAGTCTTCGTTCGTGACAACTTTTCGATTATTTTGTTCAAATCTCAAGCAAGTTTTGATATTTAAGTAGATGTGAGGGGATTAATGTAATATACATTGAGGATTGCATGTCGTTAGAGTTATGTATTATTGTAAATTATGAATTTATTGATTTTATTCAACATTTTATCTTTTCAATTTGAATGGTTCAACATATAAATCGCTGCGAAACTATACTAATTGCATCTCAAAGAAGCTTTCGACATGGTGGCAGTGACGACACAGTGGTGGCTAGCATGTTAATGACATCTGCTCAATCGTGGTTGGCATGAAAACTAGGAGCGAGCAGCTTCATGCGCAACTGAGGTGGAACCCAATCCAGTTGAAAAAAAAATGTATATATGATGGGGGGCAAATTCCCAAAATGATTTGCTGCTTAAATGGCAACAATGTTTTCCCTTAATATTTTTGCAAAACCTATTTTTCCTTTAAAATTCTAATTTCTCCTTTTCATTTTGCTTTTGTAGCTGACTTGACTTCTTTGGGGAGTTTGGCAAGTTTTTTTTTTAATACCATTTAAGACTCTAAAAGATTTGGAAAAGAAAAACTCATAAGCCTCTTTGAAATTCTCGAGAATTTGAATTGAATTCCTCACCTTTAACAGAAGGTATCCGGTTCTCACTTCTTGTATAAGTTTTTGGAAAAAATCTGCAATCTTTGGTTACGAACTTAATAGTTTTCCTAGTAGATATAAACAGTAGTAGAAACTTCTCAATAGATTAGTGGAAGTGGGTTTAGAACTGGGATACAATTTGATTAATATTCTGTTAGTAGATTATGATTTTGGATTATGGAAAAGGTGCCAAAAATATAACGTTGTTGAGCATGTACAGGTTTAACGGATTTAGCCCTCCTTATGCTCATGTGTTTGCTTAGCAAGTTCTTAAACTGAAAGAGCATGGAGTTACTGAAGAGGAAGCAATGGTAGTGACATTGTAATTATGAATTATGTTCGATGAATGAATGATAACCAAACACTTAGGAAACAAAGTCATTAATGTATCCTGAATTTATTAAATAGATCGATATTTGAAGAGGAAATGACGTGTAGAGATTGATATTATTAATCTTCCTGCGAATCTTGGGCTTCGACCTTCTATTTAGAGTTATGATGTGAATGAAAGAGACAAAGTTCATCGAACATATTTATTGAAAGGTACACATCAACCGAAAAGCCATGATTTCCCACAAACAATGATTGGAGATGTGGCGCACAGATTTAATGCAAAATGGTTTGAGAAATATTATGTGTGGCTAGAGTACAATGTGTAAAAAGATGTTACATTTTATCTTTATTGTTACCTATTTAAGTCCAATGAGCAAATTGCTATAGGCAAGGTGATAGAGATTCATTTATTGATGAGGGGTTTAAAATTGGGAGGGAAAAGAAAAACTTTTAGGCTATATTGAAGAACATAAGAGTGCACACAATAGAAATGCTTATTGACTTCATTAAAGATAAAGATAACCATGGACAGACTACTCATGATAAGTTGCAACTAAAAATAAATCATTCTTTCTAGTTAATGTTAGACCAAAAGATTCTTCCACATCCAATTCATGAGGACTCCTACCTCCCGGAAGTTCCCAATCGAAGTAGAAGAGCAGTTGTGCAAGCCAAAGCTCCATGCTTGCCAATGCAAAAGACATCCCCGGACAAATCCTCCTTCCCCCACCAAAAGGGATAAACTCAAAGTTTGCTATTCCAAAATCAATTGCTTTTTCTTCAAATCTCTCTGGTCGAAAAATCTCAGGATCTTCCCAATATTTTGGATCTCTCATCATTGCCCATACATTAATCACAACTCGACTTTCAACTGGTATTGTATAGCCAGCTAATTCAACTGTCTCACAACATAATCTTGGCACCAAGAGAGGGCCAGGAGGGTGTAATCTAAGAGTTTCTTTGAGAACTTGATTTATATATGGAAGCTTGTGTATGTCTCCATCTTCTATTCTTATCTTTCCATTTAAGGCTTTTCTTACCTCTAATTGAGCTTTTTGCATAACCTTAGGATGTCGAATGAGCTCTGTCATAGCCCACACAAGTGTAGTAGATGAGGGGTCAGATCCTGCAAGAAATAAATCCTAGGAAAAAATATAAAAAAGAATAATTAGCTAAATACAAAATTGAATTTTGAGCTATGTTCACACATTATTGTTAGTCGTTTATTTTTATAAATAGTGTAAATTTTTCTTTTAATATTTAGTTACACTTGTTTGGAAGAAATAACAATTATTTGTGATTAAAATTAAATAATGCTAAATAATTGATCATATTGAGTAATCACAATCTCATTTATTATAAAAATAGAAGATGAGGTTAATTGGAAGAGTTAAGAAATCAAAGAATAAGTAACGAGCATTGAATTAAGAGAATTAAAAAAAGTTTTTCATTTTTTAAATTAACATTATATTTAAATTATAAAATTTTGCTAATTTAAATTACATTTTATTTTTTATCTTAATACTGAATTTTAAGTGAATAAAAAAATAATATATCCTTTTTTAAAATCTATTTAATTTACAGGTGTATTAAGCATTCCCTTTCTCAATTTTAGAGATTTAATGAGCAGGATATTTTAATGTAAATATATACCGATATGCTTTAAAAATATTGGATTTTCTTTGAGATTAATGCCAATATATATATATGAAGAATGTATATTGTACGAATCCAAAAATCAATCAAAAACACTTTTAGGCATATCCTAATATATAATTTATACCATAATATTCTGACCCATTTATTATTCATTGAAGCACTTACTAATATGACAGCTTTAACATTTTCCATCGTCAGAGATAAATCCATCTCTCCATTTCTCTTAATTCTCAGAAGAACATCAACCAAATCTTCATTCATATCATCTTCATCCGACTTCCCCTCATGCTCCTCAATTATCTCATTCAAAACACCATCCATTTCCTTGTGAACTTTCTCCATCCGATGCCTCAATCCACTGATCTCACCAACAAAACTCCACGAAGGAAAATAATCAATCACATTGAAACCTGAAAAATAGTCAAATGTCTTCTTTATTGCCAACAAAAACCTCTTTTGTTGTGCACTTCTTTTCCCAAATGCAGCCCTCGCAATTGTCACATTTGAAAGCGATAAAAGCATCTCTGACAAATTAACAGGTGATCTATTTGCAATCATAATCTTCTCCACAAGATTATTTCCTTCTTCTTCTCTTATAAACTTAAAAGACATAACTCGCTTTAAGCTAAATAATTCAACAGTACAAATTTTACGTAGTTTTGACCATGTATTGCCATAAGGTGCAAGGCCTAAGTCAGCGTAGTTGTATAGGATTATCTTGCCTGCCATTAACTTAGGCCTTGAGGCAAATTTGAGGTCATGGGTTTTGAAAATATCACGAGCGAATTCACTAGATGTGATGACAATAAGATTGATCTCACCGAGCTTGAGGTGGAGGAGAGGGCCGTAGGTTTTAGCAAGATTTTGAAGCCTACGGTGTGGGTGCTCGCCTAATAGTTGGTGCAAGTTTCCAATGATGGGGAGCTTCCATGGGCCTGGAGGGAAGTTAGTAAGATTAGAGGTTTTGTGAAAGGTATGCCTTTTTATGAGGAGAATTAGGAGGAGAGTGGAGAGGATGGGAGGAAGAAGGATGGAGAGAAGTGGTGGTTCCATGGCACAAACGTTATTGGATGCATTGATCGGTCATAAGGTGGTCATTTTATAATATTATTTTGCTTATTTTGGAAGAAAAAAAATTATATCAAGATCTCAGCCGAACCATTCATTTATAAGATAAAAATCAATGCAAAAATAGTTTAGAAGATAACAGTTAGGGTGAGTCATCAGTTATGTCCATTATTCATAGTGTTTTTAACAATAAAAAAATGAAACCCTAAACTTTAAAATCCAATAAAAAATACAGAGCGCTGCTACTCCAATCATTTTCTTTTTTTATTCAAACAAGCTCACATGCACCATGCTCATGGGGCCAACCTTTCTTAGATGAGAGCTTTTATACTAATTTATCTGCCCTTAATAAGAAACCCGTGAAGAAAATGCGAAGATAGAAACAAAATCCAGCAGAAGAAAACAAAGTGAGAGAGACAGAGCGAGAGAGAGAGAATAAGAATGCTCATATTGCATACGTTGCTTACAAAAGGACTCGTGTCCTTCTTCCGGATATATGAAATACTTAAATGGATACATGCTTATAAACTAAATAAATATGGAAGAATTGTATTTTTTTTTTTTTTTGCATCAATAGTTAAAGAATAACAATTAGAGTATTTATTTATGGATAGGGACTGGAGCAAGAGATTTTTCTAGTGGGGACATAAATTAAATGTTTCAACTATTTGTTTTATTTTTTTACATGTGCTTGAGACCTGCATTGGTAGATTTAAAAAAAAATTATTTAATTTTTTTATTTTAAAATGATAAAAAATAAGATGATAAAAACATATAATTTATAATTAATACGTCACAAAAAAATGTCTTAATTCAGCGCACACCTTGATATGTACATATCTGAATTAAAACTTTTAAAATTAAATTTGGGACCATCCAAACTCAAATTTCAGCAAACTTATGATCAAATTGAAGGCCTAAATGAGATGAACACAACTAGACCAAAATATGTCCAATCTAAGCCCAAAAGGGCTCAAATCAAGGGACCAAAGCTTCAAAGGATTAATTAGATAATCAAATAAACTCCAACTTTGGCATGCTTACATTTGAATCTAGCGGCTCGACAAGACGAATCTAACAAGCCTAATATAACTAAATTATGACATTATTACAACATTTAAATACAAAACAAACAATCTATGATTAGGGGAATCAATATGAGCCGTATGATGGAGCTTTTCAAATTTGCTCTGAATCTTCTCCATATTTATGAAGCATGTCATTCTTAAAATGTATAAATACACCCTCACTATCTACTAGAGGGGCACCTTGGAAGGAGAAGGCTTTGACCTTGAGCTAGAGACTCAAGAGAGTACTAAGGCTTGAAAATTTTGGAGCTCCACACCAGCACCATCTCTTGTGAATATTCGCCACTTAGCTGCCACTGTTGGATCTCAGCCCAACCATCACCGTCAGACCTCCATTTAGCCACAACCATTAGGCATTCGTTAGGTCGCAGAAAGCCGTATGACATCTGCTCGGCAGCCTAACCTCCATTGGACCTCAATCTGGCCATCGATCATTGTTGGACCTCTGCCCAGCCACCTAATAACCATCACCGGACCACTCGATCATCAACCATCTATGTACCTTCACCCGACCATTTCCATCAAACCTCCATCAGGCCACCACCATCGGGCATCCGCCAGACCACAGTCACCCGCTGATCAAGATCTTCAAACCACCATCGCCCGACTACGGTCCCTCCGACATCAGTCACCCGACTGCGATGCCTTCAACCTCAGTCACACTACTATAGTCCTTTTGACATTTGTGACCCACTGATTACAATTTATTAACCTTAGTCACCCAACTATAGTCCTTTCGACCTCCATCGCCCACCAGCCATAGTCTTCAGACCACTATCGCCCGACTATTGTCCCTCTGACATCCATCACCACTACGATCCCTTCAACATTAGTCATCCGACTATAGTCCCTTCATTCTTGGTCACCCGACTATGGTCCTTCTGAACTCAATTGTCCGACTTCGTTCCTTTTGACCTCTGTCCCCCATCAACCACGATCTTGAGACCACCATCTCCAGGATATAAGCTCTTTGAAACCAGTCACCCAACTATAGTCCCTTCGTCTTCAATCTCCTTCCGACCTATGTTGCCCATTGTAAAATGTATATTTTATATTATTTATCGTATTAAAATTTTTTAAAATTATGTTCTTTTAGTTATGTTTGTGTAGAAAATATTTAGGATAAGGCAAAAATTCACAAGTGTTGAAAGTGCGCCACAGCACATGTATATTTTACGCTGCAACATTGTCATCTACAATGCCTCAGCACCTTATTCAGACTTTGCAACATTGATCGCTCGAGAATTTAAGAGAAAAGTTTGTGCCCCGGATAATCCAAGGTTAGTGCCCTAACGTCAAAAATTTGTGCCACGGCACTTGAGTCTCAGGAATTTGAATGTTGGAGCAACGAGGGTTAGATTGCACTTTCAAGTTCTATAACGAAAACTTTTACAGCGCCACGGTGGAGCAATTTTCAAAATGAGGAACAATGTGGACTTAGCTAAAATATGTGTTAATTCAACCGTTAATCATGCATGGTCAGTACAACACCGCAACGAAGCAAGGCTAACATCGTTGAGGCACTAGTTCATTGTATAATGCCGCAATGCCCATACTCCAAGTTTCATGGTGCCTGAGGCCATTTCTACACATGTTATAAATAATTTTATGGTTCTTTTTATTTCAGAGGGAGTTAGTGATATTAGAGTTCTGTCATTTTTAGACCAATCTTGTACTTTAGAGTATCTTTCTTTAGTTCAACCTTAAAGTAAAATCTAAGGGAGGATAGAGAAGGGCAAGATACTTTCAATTGGAGAACTTAGCATGTATTATGTAAGTAATTCTATTATTGAAGGAAGAACGATTTTAGAGAATAACAATTGATCCTTTCTAGTGATATTTATCCTCATTAATACTCCAGTATCTCTTCTTATATGAATGAAATGAACATGAGTTTGCTTTTTATGTTATCCATGTTGATTGGGGCAAGGCAACAAGAGGTTAATGGTGAGCTAATGTGAAACTCGCTGAATTTAAAATATGTTTAGGTTTTATTTGATATACAATTTATAACAACCAACTGATTTACGCAAGTATACACGCTGAATAAAGTAATAAAGTGATATAGTTGAGTGGTGAACTATTGAGAAATTGTTGTGCTAAATTGTAATAAAATTACCTCTGCTTACTCTAATTGCCTGTACTTATCCTACTGAAATGAAAAATGAGGTTTTCGAGTTTCTACCACTGAATAAAAATAAGTAAAATGGGGCTGATACTATTCTAATAAAGTATTTTGGACTGATGCTATAAATTATATATCTTTCTTAATGAGATTATAGATGTGAATCAGAGCATATGCATCTATAGAGCTCTGTCGAGCTTGTATGAGTGAAAAGAAAGATTATCGGTCTTCCTAAAGTTTTACTATCTCTATTGAACCTAAAATATTCAAACATCCTATGTTTAGACATGCCACTGTTCCATTTCAATATTCCTAATTATTCTTGCATTCCTCTATCAAGGTTATATATTACGCTAGTTTTTAACTACAAACATGACCATTGTATGCATTAAATGAAAAACGGAAGATCTTAAAAATATCAATACTTTCATTAAAGAACAAGGGTCTACAATAATATGAAATATGCTCTTTATAAAATTAGCCCAAAATAAGAGAACTAGTCAAAAATGGAAGACAAAACAAATAAACTCATATTCATTTTACTCATAGATGCACAAAGTATAAGAGAATTAGGAAGAAGTTTATCACCAGAAAGAATCAAAATATCTTCTCTACACTCCTTCTGCAACCACTTAAAGAGTTTCTTATACAAACATAGGATAATTTATTCTAAAGATTGTATCTTGCACTTCCCTAACCTCCCTTTGACTTTACTTTAAGGGGACACTAAAGAAACATACTGAAATATAATAAATTTTCACTTGAGGGGCTTAACTCCCAAAATAATAGAACTAACAATTATTTATAGTAAGTATATGATTGGACTCAAGCGCTGCGGCACTAGACAAGGTGGTGCAGCTAGGGTGAGAAATGAACTGGCACCTCAGTGGTACAGTGTTGGCTCCATTGTGGTGCTGGGTGACGTGATAGTTATTGCCTGAATCAGTGCATCTTTATACTAAGTCGGCACGCCATAAAACATGAGTGATGTGGCACTTAAAATGACAATCTAACACCACGGCGTTTGAGGGCTGGTGCTCATGCATAAATTTTTTCAAGAAACCTAATGTTGCGGTGATAATTTTGATAGCAACACCACTATATTGCACTGCGGTGTTGACATTTATGATGTTGCGACTCTTGTAAATAAAGAAGGTCAGTGCTGCCATGTTGAATTTGGTGCTTTGACATTGATTAATATGGTGATGTAGCGGTATTCTTGTCGGCACTACGGCCCTATCAAACACTTATAATTTTGACTTTTTCCAGCATAATTCCTATACAAACATAGCTTAAATAGCACATTTTTATTGAAGTTTATATAAATAAAATAGTACAAAATTTATACTTATCAAATTTTATCCAGCTTTAAACTTTAGTTTGTCCTAAAGCAACACTTATATTCACTCCTTAATCACCTTAACAGCCAAAGTAAAAATTGATAATCGAAAATTACTAAAATAAAGGATAATACCACACAATCTTGAAGTTATTTGGAAAGAGCAAGTTATAATTCAAATTTGAAAAGACATAATATTTATTCGAATGTGTCATCCTTATTTTTGCTTATTTTTTACTTATTCACTATCTTTAAAAATATAAAATTGACTTACAAATATAGTATGAATATTGTAGTCTAGGTATTAGTTGCTCATAATTAAATAGAAAATTCATAATTGCACTATCACATGTACTAGAGTACTTATTTTATCTTTTTTTGTTAAATAGTAGGATGCAATTGGAATTAAGCTACAATGGATAGCAATTTTTGAATGACCTCTTCTCTTTCTTCTTGATTTTTTTTTTTTTTTCATATTTTTTTCTTTATTAATTTGTAAAGTACATACTTAATAATTTTGAATATTAATTTTTACTTTCCTATTCTAACAATCCTATTGAATTAATGTAAGGATTCAATAAATCTCTACTTACAGTTTTAAGTTTAACTATGATTTTCCTAATTTAAGCTACTCATAACTAATCCTTAAACTTACTTATTCATTTCTAATTCAGTTGTATATAAATTATAGTTTCTAATATCAAAATTAAGTTAATAGCTTAAATGATCTAAACTAGTTAATTGTTAAGTTTTTAAATTATGAATTGTTATGTAATGTTCATTCAAACTATAATATAAGAGTTTATTATTATCCAAATTTTATATAATTTTTAATTATAATTTTTATTTTGGCTACATAGGTAATCAAGTGTAATAACTATAGAGAATAATATGCAACAATTTAAATATAAGGAAATTTAATTAAATGTAAACACCATAAAAGAAATAAAGTATACTAATAGTAATTAAAAACTAATATAAGATAAGACATCGAACATAAGTGTGTTTCCTCTTATTAGCGTTAAGTTTATAGTCATCAACCAGACTTGCCAAAATTTTTGAATTTGGCTGGAGTACATCACAACCACTCCTTAGGTAGTTTTCACTAAGTTCTTTTTCTTTATCTTTAGGATAACTTCAGTATTGTTATGCAGATATACAAAAGGTCTACAACTAAAAGAGATTACAAGCTATCCTAATTGAGTTTTTAAGTTTTTAATTGCAGCAGTTTGATTTTACAATTGAGTTCCCAATTGAATCACTACCTCTTCCAAAGGTGACTTTAAATTCCCAAATTTATTATTTTGAATAAATCTTGGAGAGTAAGAAGGTCTAGGATTTACAATAATTTGTAGAGGTTTATTCTAGTTTGCTTCTTGGTTAGGTTGTCCTATATTCCATTGATTATTTCTACCAATATTATTTGACTAACTAAAGCTAGGGTGGTTCCTCTAATCTAGACGTTAGGTATTAAAATAAGTATCATTTTATCTTCCAATTAAATTCATATTTTTAATCCCTAAAACACTAATATCCTTAATAAAATTCAAATTAGTCTTTTCTAATTGTATAGATTTTTTTTTTTATGAAAAAGTCCATAGAGTATAGCCCAAATCCTGAGTTAACTCCAAAAGTATCCAATTTCTTTAAAATAGCAGCTACATGAGTAGTAAGAATTGACAAAGCATATGGTTCAGAGACTCTAACTACTCTATAAGGATTCACCCTATCAGTAGGTCATTGGAAATTATTAGTACTCTTTTTCTCTATTAATTTATTAACATCCTTGAATGACTTAAACATTAAAGATCCTCCAACTGTAGCATTTATGATTGACTTAAGAGATCCTACTAATCAATTATAAAATGTCTAAATAACCAACCAATCAGGTAAAGCATGATGAGGGCATTTTTTAAGTATTTTCTTAAATCTCTCTCAACTTTCATAAATTGATTTCCTTGAAACTGGATAAAAGAAGTGATATTATTTCTAAGTTTAACAAATTTTGAATGCGAGAAATACTTGGCTTGGAATTTGTGTGCCAACTCATTCCAAGTGGTTATAGAGCCTGGGGAAAAATAATTTAACCACATTTTTAGCCTTGTCCAATAGAGAAAATGGGAATAATATAAGTTTAATGACATTATCACTGACACCATTATGCTTAAAAATTGTACAAATTTCTAATAAATTAGCTAAATATAAGTTAGGATCTTTAACAGGAGTTCCCCGAAATTACAAATTTTGATAATGATTGATTTTAATTAAAAACTATTTGCCTAGAAAGTAGTTTTATTGATACTCTAATAGATTATTTCTACTAAAGGATTAACATACTCCTTAAGTTGTCTAGTATAGTCTTGGTCTTGAATTGGGTCACACATTACTAAAAAAATTTTCATTTTTTGAATTTTTTAAGGGTCCCTTTTTTTTGGGTCAAACAATAAGGGCTCTTTATTAGAGCTATCAAGCCTATAATAAAGGTATAATAACTAAAAATCAGAAACTAAACAATCAAACATAATATTTTTTTGAATTTTAAAATTTTTTAACTAAACAAAATAAAGATATAGGATACAAGTAGGTCTATATATAAAATTATTTAAATAATATAATAAATTATAGATAACATGTTACTTCCCTTGCAACGATGCCAAAAACTTGATGGGGGCAAGGCGATAAGAGGTTAATAGTGATCTAATCTTAAACTTATTGAATTTGAAATATGCTTGATTTTCTTTGATATAAAATATATAACAGCCCACTAATTTATACAACTATGCATGCCAAATCAAGTAAGGTGATAGAGTAGAATGACAAACCCATGAGAAACTATTTTGTAAAATTGCAACAAAATTACTACAGCTTACTCTAATTACATGAATTTATC
The DNA here is from genome assembly GCA_019925795.1 of Dendrobium chrysotoxum. Lineage (NCBI taxonomy): Eukaryota > Viridiplantae > Streptophyta > Magnoliopsida > Asparagales > Orchidaceae > Dendrobium > Dendrobium chrysotoxum. The sequence continues at coordinate 46,081,642 of CM034303.1, forward strand.
CTACTGAAATGAAAAATAAGATTTTTGAGTTCTTGTCACTAAATGAAAATAAGAGAAAGGGGTTAATACTATTATAATAAAGTATTTTGGACTGATGCATATAAATTACATATCTTTTCTAATGAGACTCTTAATTGTAGATGTGGATCAGAGCATGTGCATTTTTAGATCTCCATCAAGCTTGTAGAGGTGAAAAGAAAGATTATTAGTCTTCCTATAATTCTATTATCTCAATAGAACCTAGAATATTTAAACATCTTATATCTAGGCATGCCAATATTCCATTTTAATATTCCTATTTATTCTTGCATTTCTCCATCGAAGCTATATATCACACTAGATTTTAACTACACACATGGCCATTTATTAAAAATATGAATACTTTTATTAAAGAATAAGAGGTTATATTAGTACTTAATATGTTCTTTATAATATCAGCTCAAAATAACATAACTAGCCAGACATGGAAGAAATAACAAGAAAACTCTTATTCATTTTACTCAAAGAAGAATAAAGTACAAGAGAAGTAACAAGAAGTTTATTAGTAAGAAGAATAAAAATATCTTTTGTACACTCCTTCATCCCCCACTTATAGAGTTACTTATACAAACACAGACTAAACTCTCCCAGAGATTATATCTTATACTTTTCTAGTCTCCCTCAGACATTACTCTAAGGGGTCATTAAAGAAACACACTAAAAAATATTAAATTTTTACTCAAGGGGCTGAAATCCCAAAATAATAGAACTGACAACCATTTATAGTAAGTACAGGACAAGAATCAAGCCCCATGGTGCTGGATAACATGGCATGATGGTAGTGAGAAATGAACTAGCGCCTTGGTGCTGCAGTGTTGGCTCCACTGCGATGTTGGATTAAGTGGCACAGTTATTGCCTGAATCAATGCATCTTTTCTCTAGGTTAGAGCAGCTATTAGAAGTTGTAATTGCTCCACCGTGGTGTCATAAAACATGAGCAATGTAGTGCTTGAAACGACAATTTGGTGATGCGGCATTTGAGGGCTGGCGCAGCTGCATGAAATTTTTTGATGATTTTGAGCGCAACAGTGTTGTGATGCACTACGATGCTAAAATTTGTGATGCCACGGTGCTTCTAAATAGAGAAGGTCGGTGCCTCCATGTTGAATTTGGCACTTTGGCGTTGATCGATACGATGCTGTAACAGTATTCTTGTTGGCACTGTTGCACTGTCCAACACTTATAATTTTTGCTTTTTCCTATATAATTCCTATATAAAAAAAACTAAATTAATACAATTTTACTAATTTTTACATAAGAAAAAAAAAATACATAATTTATACTTATCACATGTCTAGCTAAATATCTTAATTTTGGACTAATAATATAAACACATAACAAGTACTAATGTAGAATGATATGCCTTAAATTATTTTATAGATATTTTTAATATCTCATATTCTTAATTTAGTACATACAATGGTCATGAATGTAGTTAATATCTAGTGTGATATATTATCTTAATAGAGAAATATTAGAATAAATAGGAGTAATGAAATAGAATGTTGGCATACCTAGACATAAGATGTTTAACTTTCAAGATTTTATGGAGAAATTATAATTGTTGGAAGGAAAAAAGCTTTCTTTTCACCGCTACAAGCTTGATAGAGATCTAAAAATGCATATGCTCTAATCCCCATCCAAAAATTAAGTGTCTCATTAGGAAAACTATATTTTTTTGCATTTATTAGTCCAATACACTTTATTTCCATTAATATTTCTTTTTATCTTGCAATTCTTCATTAAGTGGAAAAGACTAAAAAATAATCATTTTTATTTAGTAGGATATCTCATGCAACTATATTATACAGTAGTAGTTTAATTGTAATTAAGCAGAATACTTTCTCGTGGGTCAGCACTCTTCTCTATCACTTTATTATTTAATTAGCATGTATACTTACATATCTAATGGGCTTTTATTATTTTTGTTCCAAGAAAAATCTAAGCATATTCAAAATTGAACGCTAGCTCTATGTGTAGTGACCATTAGGCAGTCCCCATATTAAGTTTTTAACACCGTTGATGGAGAAGTAGTGTACATATTATAATATTAAACTATATTATTAACTAGTTGCATAGTTAGACCTAGTTATATCATGTATCTCTATTTTATAGTTCTTGTCTAAACTTTCAAAAAAGGAAAAAAATATTCATTATTTAGTTTTTTTTTTTTACTTTATTGTTGCATTATTGTTGCATGATTAGTAGATTTAGTAAGGAGCTCTTATTGTTTGATTTTGAGATAGAAAAGACCCTTACAAAAATTATAAAAAAAAATTAGAGATGTCTGAATTATTTCACGATCATGACTATCCTAGACCTCTTAGAGAGTATGATAACCCTATAATAGAAGGAATACATTAGAGTATCAACAAATTTACTATTTAGTGTAATAACTTTGAATTGAAATCCGACAAAATTTTAAAGGTTCAAAATTACCAGTTTGGGGGAACTTCTGTTGAGGATCCCAATCTACACTTATTAGCTTTTTAGATATTTATGTAATATTTAAGTAAAATGGTGTCAAGGATGATGCTAAAAGACTTAGTTGTTTCAATTTTTCCTAAGGACAAAGCTAAGATGCGGTTGAATTCTTTGCCCCCAAGCTCTATAACCACTTGGAATGAGTTGGCACATAAATTTCTGGCTAAGCATTTCCCACTTTCAAGAACTGCTAATATTAGGAATGATATTTCATCTTTTTCCCAATTTGATGGAGTGCAAATTTATGAAAGTTAGGATATATTTAAGAAAATACTTAGGAAATGCCCTAATCATGCTTAACCTTGTTGGTTGGTTATTCAGACTTTTTATATTATATAGGTAGGATCCCTTAGGTCGATCACAAATGCAATAGTTGGAGAAGCTTTAATATCTAAGTCATTTGCGGAAGCTTATGAATAAATTGAAGAAATGACTGCTAATAATTTTCAGTGGCCTTCTGATAGGGTGAATTCAAAGAGAGTAGAAGGTGTTTATGAATCAGATATTTTATCTATTTTGACTTCTTAAGCAGCTACAATTTCTAAGAAATTAGACACTATTGGGGTTAGTTAAGGATCAGGATCATCCATGTAATTGGAAGAGCATGATTTAAATTATATTGACTATAGTAATGCACTAGGGATTAAAAATATGAATTTGATTGGTAGATAAATTAATCTATATTCTAATATATATAATTCATGTTGAAGTAACCAGCCTAATTTAAGTTAGTCAAATAATAATATTGGTGGTAAAAATCAATGGAATACAGGTTAATTTAATAAAGGAGGAAACTGAAATAATCCTCAATAACTTATTGTAATTTTGAAACCTTCATATCCCCTAGGTTTTAACCAAAATAATCAATTTAGAGAGAGAAAAATACCTTTGGAGGAGGTTGTGATTTAGTTAGGAATTCAACTGCAAAGTTTGGCTACTTCAATCAGAAACTTAGAACAGCTTCTAATCTTTTTTAGTAGTAGACAACCATGAAACTCTTCTCAGTAATACTAAAATTAATCCAAATGATAAAGAAAAACAATATAGCAGAGACCACTTGTAAAGTGGTGGTGATTCATAACAACCAAAATGACATCTAGGAAAGTCTAGTTGAATACTATAAATTTATCGTTGTATTGAGAGGCAACCCAATTCTATTTCTACTTTTTTATGTTCAATTTTGAAATTTATATAATGTATGTGTTGTGCTATTTGTGAAAACTATTAATTTTGATTTTGGCTAAGTTATGAAAAGTTTTATGAGAAAAATTCGTTGTATTAGAAAATTAAACTAGCACCACAATGTTAGTATTTGAAGCACCATAGCATTTGTATGCCAAGCGTCACAGCATTCAAAAATAATAGTGAATAAGTTATATTTTCATAAATTCTTCATTAAGACAATTTATTGAGCACCATTGTGCTTCTACCAAAAATGTGGCGTTAGGTAAAAATCATTACTATGTTAGTTAAAGTACTGTGATGGTATTCTTTATTAGTTCCATAATTCTCAAATGTGTCAAGCTCCGCTATACTTCCCCAATCAAAAAGCTGGCGTTTCATTTTCCAATGCATACGCCATAGCAGCACGTGTCAAGTATCGCTGCAGCATCTATTTGTTTGACTTTTGTCATTTCAATATTTTTAAGTGTCGCATCTCTGCTCTCTTGAGTGCCACAGTGCTCATGATGTTTTTATATAGGATGTTCATTTTCTTATTTTTTCACTCTATTATTTCTCCCATTCTCTCCAAGTTTTTGCATATTTGTTGTTTGTGTTGTGTAAGCAATAACCCCAAAATATTTTGCAATAAGAAGCGTGCTTTATCATCTTTAATAAGAGCAGATTCATTTCTGTTAAGGCTGAGCAAAGGTATGAGACGATAGTGGTAAACAAACAGTTGATCCCTGAGAGAGGCTTCCAGAACCCTGGTGCGCTTGTTTTATACAAATGATAATAAATCAAGGTTGGGAGTAGTTTTGCCAAAAATCCTTTACTACGTTGGTGTATGAAGTGAGGGAGTTTTTTTGCTAATGGAAAATAAACAATGGATAATAGGTGTTACATGTGAGGTAAGTGGGCACCCTTCAATCATGTAACTATCAATCATCTATATAAGCTTCAAAATTTGGAGTTTGATGAGTACACTTCTTTTTTGAAGCTTATGATTTTGAGAAAATTCTAAGAGTATTGTGTGAGCCGAAGAGTGGAGCTTTGTTAAAGAAGAGGGATATTAAAATTAATAATTTTCCCACATCTTGCTTAACCTAACTATCAAAAGATTAGCATTACTTTATTTATGCTCGACTTTTTCATAGCAAAAATATGTTTGAAGTAACCAAAGACTGTGTTGTTCTTAATTATGCTATTCTCGTTGATTACACAATTAAAGTGAGAAAGCTTATTCATTCTTCCTTGACTTACATTATTATAGCCATTATTTTTGTGGAATTGAGGCACTTTCTCTTATTTATGCTTTGTGTATAAATGTTGATGTGAGGGGAGATCGTAATGAAGAGTATATTTTTCCTATTTTTCCCTAACTACAAGAAAAATTGAGAGGTTAAAGAGACTAGATGTAGAGGATGGTGGCCCTAGTGAGCCTCCTTTATCTAGTAAGCCTAGCAGCATCAGTAGTAAGGATTCTATTACACCTAAATCTTTAGTTGTGTATATGGCTAAATTGAGGGAGTATATAGAGGGTGTGACCAAATTTTATGAGGAGAGTAGGGAATGACAAACTCACTACTCGGGTAGACAAGAAAAGCATTAACACCATATAGCCGAATTTAATGAGGCCTTAGTAGGGATTTTTAGGAGGAGCCCCTTTGGGAAGAATTTGGACAAGTTGTATTTCCCTAATGCTCCATAATACCAATCATCTATTTGTACCTAGCCTTTATTTTTGCTTTAAAAAGATCCAAAGCAATTGAAACTTTAATTTATTTGGGAAAAATTAATTTTTAGAATTTCAATTTGGAAGTCGAACACAGCATCATCGTCAAATGGGTTCCGATAACAAAACTGTAAGATTTATTCTAATTCTTACACAAAATTTGAATATGACGATGATGATCATTTTTTATTTTTATTTTCCCAAAGAGGAAATTTTCATTTCTCCATTCTATTTAGGAGCTAAATAAAAAGGAATTTTACTTGATTATTTCTGGGGTCTTTAAATCTCTTATGATGGAAAGCCTTTGTAGTTAATTACATCGTAGGAATTCGGGCTTCCTACAAACACTCTAAATTAAAATAGTGGTAGAAATTTTATTTTTGAGATTTTAAGGAGTAATATCAAAGGAATGATATTAAAATTCTAAATGATTGGATCAAATTTTGAACACTTATTTCTTGAGGCTAATGGAAGAATGGTAGGAGGTTTCTTGGGATTCTAAAACAATTTAGAAATACACCTATCTATCCTATGCATTTAACTTTATATTTTGATTTAGAGAAAATTTAATTTGAGTTGATAATTTATTAGAATGTTGGGATTATATTTTTGAAGTTGGGGACATATGATTTTTGGTCCACCCAGGATCCTAAATCTAAGTTGGGCAATAAACCATATTGGCCTAAACCTAGCTAATAACATACAGATATGGACTTATTCTAGCCTGGATTAGGGAGCCAGCCAACCACCACATGCTTCAAAACCATGAGTTCGATCTTTATGAAAGATAGTTAAAGCTGTTATTTAAGTTTTGGAGAATTGGGGTCGATGTCTAGAGAATGTCCTAATTGGCACCATTACTTATGTAGGGTGATTATGCTTGAATTTAATTAAATTTTTATTAATTTAATTAGTTTTTAGTGTAATACATGCTGATTGACCTTGTATGCATAAATGATATGAAGCAATTTAAAAATTTGGCTTAAAAAATAGATTTTCCCCTAAGATTGAACAACATCCTCTAGACATAGTTGCACCCTAATAAGCCAGGTGGCTTACCATAACCCATAGGTGGTGAGATGCCTAACAAGGAAGAGAAGTCATAATATGTATGCATGAGACCCTCAATGTGCCCGCGCTTTCTTCTTAAAATCATTTATCTTTCTATATTGGCATAAATCTTTTTATTTAGTTTTGAGCAGAAAATTTTTGGTCCTTAAAGAGCATAATCACATCCAGGGTAAAACAAAATTGGCATGCAAGAAAAAAAACCTAGGGAGATTTACAAAACTCCTAATGCACAAAAGTAAACATAACAGTTAATTCACATAATCAAAATATATAAAGTAAATGTTGAAGTCTATATGGCAAATGCCACTTAAAATAACCTGCATGGTTATCTTAAGAAGTTTATATATCAAATCACTAATAATCTCAAGTAGTTATATAATTTCATTTGCTGATAATTTAGCCAATCATAATCACTTGGCCATGCTCTTTTATTTTAAGTAGGCTTAATAGTTATTCAAGTTTTCTAGTGATTTTTTGGTTGGAATGGGTTAAAGGGGATTTAATTCAAGTTAAAGTATTAGTGCCTTAGTGTTTATTTTTAGAATGAATTTTACTTATTGAGTGATTACTAACTTTGTTTATATTAGAGCCGTGAACTTTATTTCACCTTTCTTGGGATTAAGTTAATAGCCTTATAACCAGAAGTAATAAATATTATTTAATTGATTTAGTTAGTTCTAATTAAGGGTTGATGATTTTTAATTAATTATTTATAGGTTTAACTCATTAGATTAATAATTTTTTTATTTTTCATCAACCAGTTTGTGTCGTTGTCATGACGGACTCGAGGAACAATGCCACCATAGGATATGTATCCCCGCAGCTCGAGGTAGTCCATCCTAAAAACTTGGTTGATGCAGTTATATTAATTATTTAATTTTGATTAACTAATTAATGATTAGTTAATTTTATAGTTTTGCACTCCATTAAATTCGTTCGTGACATTATCACAATGGGCTCGAGGAACAAGGCCTCCTTAGGATACGTAGCTCCGCAGCTCAAGGAAGACCATCCTAAAAACTTCATCAATGGTGTGTTTGTTGTGTATTTTGAGGTTGATTATCTGATTCTATCGATTGGATTAATATTTTGCTGAAATTTTAGTCATTTGTTTAATTTTTGGGTTTTATGAATTATTTTAATTCATTAAAAGAAGGGTCCAAATTTTGACTTTTTTATTTTAATTAAGTTCTAAAGTTTCAAAATTTTTCATAAATACTATACTCTTTTTTTTTTGAGAATTTGTAAGTAGTATTAAAATAAAAAAAGAGCCTTAATACAACCTACTAAGTGATAGATTAACTATCACAATCCTCCTTTAACAAAGAAAGAAAAATAGGAGGAACCTTATTACAACTTAAATCTTCCCAAAAAAATCATCAACTAAAGCAAAGTTAGCATAATAATCGGCTAACTTATTACAATTTCTATTAGAAAATAAAATAATAGTTTGCCAAAACCTTTCAAAAAAGACAAGTCCTCCACCTTGTCATTATCTACATTCTGAAAAGCTTTGTCAGACGACCCTTGTAGATACTTAATTATATTATAGTTGTCTCCCTCAATTATGATGCCTTTAGCTTCCAATATCCACTCTTAGATTATCTTTTTCAACAAACGGAATGCCAATAGTTCCAAATGGCCACTATCCCAATGAATGTATCTGAACCCAAAACTAAGTAAGAATCTCCCCTTGTGGTCTCTAAAAACTCAGCCAATACCAGCTTCATTTGATCGCAATAAAGTAGCATCAATGGTGACTTTAATCCATTCAGAAGGAGGAGGGTGCCAAGAATGAGAAATCAGCTGAGGAAGCTGGTTAACACCCCAGTGGTCCAAAAAAGATTAAATTTTGATGAAATCGATGCAAAACTAATTGCATTTGATGCAATGAAACCCGAGTTGAGCTCTTGTCCACTGTGCTTAACTTTGTTTCTACTTTTCTAAAAAAGACCAAAGAATAGTAAATATTTGCAATGAAAGGATTAACATTAGATAACATATCTAATTTACTTTTGCACTCCAGAATAGAAGAGAACACAGGAACTAGAAGACCCCATTTATTAAAAAATGCAATGACTTGAATGAGTTTGGAACAGTTAACCGCAACATGTTCTGAATTTTTCGTTGCAGTACACCCTCTTGGATAATAATTATAATCTAACAGCCTTCTATACATTAAGAAATCGTTAGTAGGAATTGTATTATTCAAAAGTTTCCACCAAAAACAATCCACCCGAGGTGAAAGTTTCAAATTTTTCATCCACCTCCAATAATCCACATTTGCTAAATCATCTACAGCCATATTTGACACCATAACAGCAATATTTTTACCAGAAAACTTATTAATTAGCTCCAGACGATCATTCAACAAATCCAAAAAGATTTGAATTTGTAGTATAATATCAATTAAGCACTTCCCAAAATATTTAAGAAGTTCCGCATAGTTCCAGTTACCATCAACAATGAACTTATCAAGAGTAGGAAAATCATTATCCAAAATAGCAATAAAAATCAGCCATCTATCAAGCTTTTATCTAATACCCATACATCTTTTATGATGTTAATAGAGTTACCTGATGCAACCATCCATCTCATTATTGGCCGAAGAGCTTTTGCTCCACTAAGCCTGATTTTCCAAGTGGTAGAGCTGTTTCTTTTACAATCAGCATGCCAAATAAAAACTGGACACTGAACTGAGTAAAATGACACTATTTTCATTAAGTTCAGGATTTTTTTAGAATTAGTTATGATTTTTCAAAGTTTGGGTGTATTTTTGAACTAGAGTGGACCAGATTTAACTTTTTTATTTTTGGTGAATTCTGAAAGTTTGATATTTTTAATAAATATTAGACCTTAAAAGAGTCCAATGCTTTTGAGTTTGCTCAATTTAGGATTTTCTAGAATTAGTTATGTATTTTTAAAATTTTACCATTTAATTGAATTATTTAATTTATTAATTAAGGAGGTTTTGTTATTTTTGCACCAAACTCTTTAAAATCACTACTAAAATGTTAGGGATGAACTGTGGGAGTGTTTTCAAGGGTTTAGAATTTTGTTTGTTTTTAACATGTTTTAATTATTTATTTTAATTAATTATTAAAAATCCTTAATTATTAAATTAAGATCAATTTTGAAATTCAGTGAAAGGTCTTTTATTTTTTTTGGGTAGATAACTCAATTATGAACAATTTAATATATTATTTATAATTTTTAGATTTAATTTGGATTTATTACTTTTTTTGGAAGTTTCAAGCCACTTAAAAAGGCTAATTTTTTATTTGATTAATTTTCTATCCTAATGACCTCAAAATTTTGTTAAAGTAATGACACTAAGTCAAGATATCTCTCCAACCAGTGGATGAATTTTGTTGATCTTGGACTTTTCACTTATGGTGATGGCCTCTCTAACTTTGCAGAAGATCTTAGGACCCGTTTATGGCTAGAATGAAAGTTGTGTTCACAATACCACTTTTTCTCTCTAACTCCTCTCTTCACTAAAGTGATGTTTGGAGGGTGGGATTTGGTGGGGAAATGCTTGGACGAGGTAGGGAGGATGCTGGAGATGCTAGAGGAAGAGTTCTTTGTAGTGGAGTCTGCTTGGAAGAAGGATATGGAGCTATGAGGGCCTTTGGGAGCTTTTGGCCGCTTAGGGAGCTAAGGTTCAATTTGGATGGCTAGGATTGATTAGGAGGTTTTCTTTGATAGTTTCCATGTGTTCCATGGCTATTAGAAGCCATGGGAGAGTACAGGAGATTGAGTGAGACCCCTTGGTTCATGTGATGGGGGCGGGGGGACCACTTCCTTTTTCCCCATTAGGCTAAACCAAGGGTTGGCTTGGATTAGGAGCTACATTAAGGGGGGCATAAGATCTACTTAAGGGCTAATTTGGACAAGATTTAAGCAGATTTTTTGAGGATTTAAAGGGGAAGGCTTTTGGAGTTGAAAGTTTACTATTTCAAGCATGTTTGAATGCTTGTTGACCATTTGACTAGTCAAACTAGTCAATGGAATTGAGGTGGCATCCAAGGAAGCATATTTAGCTGTTTGGGTGAGTAGCCAAGTGTTTGGAGTCATGGCATTGGAGATTTGGTCAATGGCATCGGAATGTAGTTGGTTTTGACTCCTCCAATTGGGTTTAATAAGTCAAATAATTGGGATATGACTCAGGGAAATATTGGACATTTTTTGGGATGTCCAATTGAAAGAATTTGGGTGGCTAATTTGGTTTGAAATTGATTGGAAGATTGAATTTGACCTTGGTTGGGCGTTTGGTTGGTTAGGTCAATAATGATTGACTTGACCAACCTGGTCAAAGCAAAGGTTGGGGTTGGGCCTAACAAATTTAGAATGACATTTTAGACCCAATGGAGGTGGTTCCATACAATGGTAAGGTCTCCTTGTATGAAATGCATGTTTGGTCCTTTAAGGGGTATTTTTGTCAACCATGGTTAACTTGGTCAAACTAAAACTTGGTATTTGATTCAATGCACTCCTAATGATGTCTAGGTTGCATTATAAGAGGTTTCATAGCATGATTTGATTAAGCCATATTGAAGTTTTGAGAAAACTTTAACTTTACCCTCTATGTACATTTTGGTCATTTACGCCATTGGTCAACTCTGGGTCAACTAGTGTCCACCAAAGTGATATTTTGGATATACCATATCATAATGATGAATATGGACATGTTAAAAGGTTTTGGGGAAGGTCGTAAGGTCAAATTTCCTAAGGTGCTAAGTTTAGTCACATAGACTGTAAATATTTGAAGCTTTGGCAACCTTTGAATTTCAATTGAGTTTTTGGGGTTAGAGGTCTCAGATTGGATACAAATTTGGAGGGCTAATCCTAAGGACATGCCTAGTTAATATGCAATTGATAGATCATGAATTGGGGGTCATTTGATAGGATTTTGAGGCGATTGAAAAATCACGCAAGGAGGGATATAAGACATGGGCCTTTAACCTTTAATTTTGGTTTAGAATTTGGATTTTATTGTGGTTTTATATTGATTGATTGAATTTAGTTAACCTCATGATAAAAATGAGTTCAACAAATGGACCCCCAAAATATATATAGAATAAAGTTATACTGCACATATTGGAGTTGACCAAATAAAAAGGTGAAATCTGGGATTTTGATTCCACGGAAAGGGAGCACTTAACCATAGAATCGAAATTGAATTAATACTAGGGTGGTGACATAAAAAGAGTGCACCACCACTAGTGGATTCAATCTATGGGAAGAAAGAATGATGGCTCACACCTAACCTTAAGGATTAGAAAGCTAGAATGGTATCACGAAGGGCGTGCACCACTACTAGCAAATAATTATATGAAAAGGGAGTGTGAGGTGGGGAGTTACAGCTAACCATAAAGGATCAAAATTGAATTAATACTAGGGTGGTTCCATAAAGGGCGTGCTCCATTGATATTGAATCTAATCTTGAGGGAAGGAAGCACGATGACTCACACCTAACCTTAAGGATCAGAAAGCTAGAGCAATGCAACGAAGGGCATGCTCAACAACTAGCAGATGATCAAATGGAAAGGAAGCCTGATATGGGAACTTACACCTAAAAATAAAGGATTTAAATTTAATTAATTCTAGGGTGGTGCCATAAAGGGCATGCTCCACCACTAATGGATCTAATTCTAAGGGAAGGAAGTATGATGACTCATACCTAACCTTAAGGATTAGAGAGCTAGAGTGGTGCTACGAAGGTGTGTTCCACTACTAGGAGATGATCATATGGAAAGGAAGCCTGAGGTGGGGACTTATAACTAATCATAGAAGATCAAAATTAAATTAATACTAGGCTGGTTCCACAAAGGGCATGCTCCATCACTAGTGGATCTAATCATAAGGAAAGTAAGCATATTGACTCATACCTAACCTCAAGGATTAGAGAGCTAAAGTGGTGCCTCAAAGGGCGTGCTCCACTACTAGCAAATGGTCATAAAGGAAGCCTAAGGTGGGGACTTACACCTAACCATAGAGGATCAAAATTGAATTAATACAAGGGTGATGCCACAAAGAGCGTGCTACACCACTAGTGGATCTAATACTAAGGGAAGGAATCACGATGACTCACACCTAACCTTAAGAATTAGAGAGGTTCAATTTTTAGAATTTGATATTTTGATAATTTTGAATCAATTTGATTTAGAACATGAAGATTTTCTCATTAATTTAAAATATGGATTACATCAAGCATAGTATTTCTTAAGAAAACACATATTGATTGGAAGCATCGGGTGATTTCCTTTATAATCAACTAATTAGCAGAAACCTCCTTTGTAGAATGTATATAAGAAAAAGGCCCTTCCCATGTTGGTTTAAACTTCCCTATGATCTTTCTGTGGGCTAAGATAAGCCTTCGAAGAACCAGGACCAAGTCTCCTACTTGAAAGGTTATAGGTCACACTAACCTATCATAAGCTTGAACCATTAGGGCTTTATATAGCTCTATGTTCTACTGAGTTTGGACGCCATGCTCTTTAAGGACTATGAGCTCTTCTAACTAGAGTTATTTTTGTTCTGTCATGATTTGGTTCTATATGGCAATCTTTAGTGAAGGGATTTGTACCTTTAAAGGGAGCGTGGCCTCAAACTCATATACTAATGCAAATGGAGTGGATTAGGTCATGGTCCTATAAGTGATCTGATAGGCCCACAAAGCTTCCATTAACCTCTCATCCCACTGGTGTTTTTTATCATCTAAGGTCTTTTTGATGATTTTCACCAAGGTTTTATTGAAGGCCTCAACTAATTCATTAGGCTGTGGGTAATAGATTATTGAGTATCTCCAATCAATATTATAGCGTTTTGCAAAATTATTTAATTTTGTAGACTTGAATGTAGACCTATTATAGTATATGATCTTGCGGGGTACGCCAAATAGATATACGATATAATCACGAAAGAGTTTCATAACAATGTGTGATGTTATATGGCGTAAGGGAACTAATTTTGCTCCCTTCAAGAAATAATTAGTCCCGGCTAAAATGAAGCGATGAACCCTTACAGAAGGAGGGTCAATAGACCCGATAATATCTGTGCCCTAACTCTCAAAGGGCCACAAAGCTATCGTATGATGCAATACATTAAGCAGCTGATATAAATCACACCATGAATTTGACATTGATGATAATGTTTTACAATATTCATGTAACCGTCAATCATTATGGGCCAATAATATCCAAGTTTTTTAATTTTCATTTTCATCTTAGGACCTGACTGATGAGCACCGCATAGTCCGAGATAGACTTAGTTCACGATCTTTAAGGTTTGTTGGAGAGGTAGATAAGAATTAAGAAGATTTCTTATTGATGTGCTCCAAATCTATAGGAGCTAGGACTTGACGACCCTAAATTTTTGTAAAAATAGTCTTCTTCTAGGCAGGCAATTTTTTTTGCAAGCTTTGCTAAGGTATCCGCCGCATAATTACTCCTACAGGGAATTTTATACATAGTTACAATATGAATCTGCTCCAGCAAGTGATTTATGTACTGATGGTACTTTAGGATCTTTGGATTCAAAACCTTACAGGTTCCAGCAATTTGGTTAATAACCAACTGAGAATCAACAAAGATTTTGATTTCTTTTATGTCCATCAGTAATTTAAGTTTCAAACTAGTTATCCGAGTTTCATACTCAACCTCGTTGTTTTTGTAAGGCTCTAACAAATGATAGAAGAAATACAGCATTCCCTTTTCTGGTGTTATGAAAATTAGGCAAATTTTAGCTTTTTTGGTAATAGTAGACTTATATGCATTGTCTCACTGAGAAGATGACGCACCTTCAAAATATAATTCTTATACATGATCATTAGATTCTTCAAAACTCATGATTTGTTCATAAGGTAGATTATCATTTAGAGGAGATTCTGTAAGTAGCGGGTGTGTTGTAAAGAAGTCAGGAATGGTCTGTCCTTTTACAACATACAGGGGAATAAAAATCATTTCAAATTGAAGCAATATCATAGACTACCGTGCCAGATGTCCTGACAAAATAGGTTAGGTCGTAAGATATTGCAACGGATTCACTCTCAAAATCAAGCTTACTTGATGAGAGAGCATGTACTGTCTTAGCTTTTGGGATGCAAAAACTAAAGCAGGATAGTGCTTCTCAATGGAAGGATACCAGATTTCTGTAGGGAGAAGTCATTGGCTCAGATTGTAGAGGGTATTTTCTTTTTCCTCATCATTGACTTGATCCAACAGGGCACCAAGTGACTTGTCTAAAGCTGCAGTGTATAGAATAAGAGGCTTCCGTAGAACAGGGATTGCCAACACTGGAGGATTTGTAAGATATTGTTTGATATTCTCAAAGGCACTTTGACATTTCTCGTTTCATATGAATTTGGAGCCTTTTTTAGCTAGGATAGAGAAATGTTGACACCTTCCAGAGAAATTAGAAATAAACCTCCTTATATATGCCAACCTGCCTTAAAAAGACCTTAGTTGGTTAAGGCTTCTTGTAGGCAGTATATTTAAGATTTCTTCTATCTTAGCAGGATCAATTTCAATTTCACAGTGCCTCACTACGAAGCCCAAAAGTTTTTTAAAGTAATGCCAAAAACACACATCAAGGGGTTCATTTTGAGGTCGTAGTAGTGCAACCGCTGGAAGATGATTCTTAAGTCATACATGTAAGCCTCTTTGACTTTTCTCCATATATATCCAGTAGCTTAAGGCAACGAATGGCTTCATGGCTTACATTAAAATTAATGTAGAATAAGGCAACGTTTGGCATCATGGCTTACATGAAAACTACTATACCTTAAGGCAACGTATAGATCTAATAGTCCAACCAATAACATAACGTGAACCAAGCAATATCCATGGCATCATACCAATTTATAAAAAATAAAAATAAAAAAGAATAGCAAACTATGAACTTCTTTTAATTTATCTATCATAATTTCAAAATTAAATCATCCAATTATATATATTATATAAATAAATAATTATTATTAGAGTTAAAAATAAATACAAAATTTCATAAATGTCTGAATAATAACTTTGTTTTTTAAATTCTATATACCAAAATTGATAGTCATCTTATTAATAAAAAATTTGTTAATTTGGACAAATTAATTCTAAATTATGTTTGTCATTTTCTATTGCTCATGCAGGTGAACATTCAGGAGAAGGTACAAATATATATTTTTGGACTTTGTAAGTTTCGATGTCCAAAAATATGGGGGCAACTAATATATCATCAAACATTTATCATGACCAGACACGAACCATGAGGCCAAATTAAGTTGAAAGTTTCTGAAATTGAATCTAGAACCTTCCAAACTCCGATTTCAGCAAACTTATAGTCGAAATGAACATCTCAAAAATGCCAACCCAACAACACTAAACTAAGTTGAATCTGAGTCCGAATCAAGGGTCCAAAGCATATTTGGAAGGTTCAAAGCATAATTTGGATGAACAAACAAATTATAAATGTGACTTGCTTATAGTCAACTCGAGCGGTTTGACGAGACAATTCCGACGAGTCTAAGATCACTAAATTCTGATATCATTAAGACATTCAAATGCTTAATAAATGGTCCACGATCAAAGGGATCAATATCAATCATACATTCAAACCACTCCCATCTTGACCTTAATCTTCCACATATTTATAAGTTATGCCACTCAAAAATTATAAATAGCTGTCAACCACTTTCAAAAAACATGAGGAGAGTGAAGAACGAGGAAAAGAGGATAAGGAGAGAACGTGCAGAGCTCTCTTGCTATCAACCACCACCAGATTTCTTCCCGACCACCGCTAGAATTATTCCCGACCATCTTCGGACCTCTACCTGTTCGTCGACCACCATCGGGCTTCTTCCTATTCGACAACCACCACTGAAGTTCTTTGGCTTGTTCATTGACCACTGCCAAAATTTCACCCATTTGTTGACCACCGCTGAAGTTCTTTTGCCTGTTTATTAACCACCGTCGGAATTCTTCCTGACCACTGTCAAACTCCTATTCGTCTACCATCACAAAACTTCTGCCCGATTCTCCAATCTATTGTAATTCAACCAACTCCAAGTAAAGGAGCAAATCAAGCTTTATAATTCATTCAAAGTTAGTGGAACTTTCTTATCTGGGCCAGCCCCATGGTCTTTCCCTTTCCTAGTTTTCAATATAAAAAACTTCTTGTATTTCTCTCTCTCTCTCTCTCTCTCTCTCTCTCTCTCTCTCTCTCTCTCTCTCTCTCTCTCTCTCTCTCAACTATCTATTAGTGTGCCGAATATATGTACATTACAAAGACGCTTTATTCTCTTATTCTACTATCACATATATTCCCGACCGCAACAGAACATTTGAGTGCTTTGAGATCTTATTATTGTATTAAAATTTATGTTTGGTCTAATGATTTCTTTGTGATATATGAACATCAAAACATAATTTATGTCCCACTTCTTAAAAAAAAGAAGATTCTCACCATTTCTTATAAGAAAATAAAATTAAAACTTTTAATATCATGTAACAATTAATAATTACTCATATATTTCATCAAAGAAACTATATTTTGACCCAAACTAGATTTCCCCACATAGACATGCTTAATGACTCATTGGAGATACTAGGGTAACCATGGAAAGACTATTCATGATAAGTAGCAACTAAACATAAATCATTTTTTCTAGTTAATGTTAGACCAAAAGCTTCCTCCACATCTAATTCCTGAGCACTCCTACCTCCTGGAAGCTCCCAATCGAAGTAGAAGAGCAGTTGCGCAAGCCAAAGTTCTATGCCTGCCATTGCAAAGGACACCCCCGGACAAATCCTTCTTCCACCACCAAAAGGAATATACTCAAAGTTTGCTACTCGAAAATCTAATGATGTTTCTTCAAATCTCTCTGGTCGAAAAATTTCTGGACCTTCCCAATATTTTGGATCTCTCATCATAGCCCATGCATTAATCACAACCCGACTTTCGACTGGTATTGTATAGCCAGCTAATTCAACTGTCTCACGACATAATCTTGGCACCAGAGGAGGGCCAGTTGGATGTAATCTAAGAGTTTCTTTGATAACTTGATTTAGGTATGAAAGCTTGCTTATGTCTCCCTCTTCTAATATTCTCTTTCCATTTAGGACTTTCCTTACCTCTAATTGTGCTTTTTGCATAACTTTAGGATGTCGGATGAGCTCTGTCATAGCCCACACAATTGCAGCTGATGAGGTGTCAGATCCTGCAAGAAATAAATCCTACGAAAAATATTTAAAAATAAATAGTTAGCTAAATATATGACTCAATTTTAAGCTATGTTCACACCTTATAAAAATTGAGATAAAAATATTATATTTTTAGTTGTTGTTTTTTTTTTAGTTAGTGTGAATTTTATTATATTTACTCAGTTTTTTAGAAGTAATTAAAATTAGTAGTGATTATAATCAAATAATGCTGAATAACTCATCACTTTGAATCATCTCAATGTCATTTTTTTATAAAAATAGAAGATGATGCAAATTGGAAGAGTTAAGAAATTAAAAAATAAGTAATGAGCATTGAGTTAAGAGAACAAAAATATAAGGATTTTCATTTTTTTTAATAAACTTTATATTTAAATTCTCAATTTAATTATTTTTTGCATTTTATTTATTGGCTTAATATTGAATTCTAAATGAATAAAATAAATAATATATCCTTTTGAAGATCTTTTTAATTTACGGGTATATTAAACATTTCTTTTCTCAATTTTAGAGATTTAAGCTTTGTTTGGGACAACTTTTTATTGCTTTTTAAAATAGCTTTTAAGTACAAAAATTTTTGTACTTGAAAGCTACTTTAGAAAGCAAAAAGAAAGCCATCTCAAACCAAAGCCTTAGTGAGCATAATTTAGAACTTTGATCGTGTGGGATATTATGTTGTAAATTACATTTGAAAATGCTTGAAACATATTGTATTTGTTTTGAGAGTAATACCTATATATAGGAAGAATATATATTGCACTAATCCCAAAATATATCAAATAACCTTTTGGCAAATCTTAATATAAAATTTATATAATAATATTCTAAGACATTATTTTTCATTGAAGCACTTACTAATATGACAGCTTTGACATTTTCTATAGATAAATCCATCTCTGCTTTTCTCTTAATTCTCAAAAGAACATCAACCAAATCTTCATTTATATCCTCTCCATCCAAGTTCTTCCCTTCGTGCTCCTCAATTATCTCATTCAAAGCACCGTCCATTTCCTTGTGAGCTTGCTCCATGCCATGCTTCAATCCACTTATCTCACCAACAAAACTCCACGAAGGAAACATATCAACCATATTGAATCCTGAGAGATACTCAAGCGTCTTCTTCATCGCCAACAAAAACCTCTTTTGTTGTGCGGTTCCTTTCCCAAATGCAGCTCTCGCAATTGTCACATTTGAAAGCGATAAAAGCATCTCTGACAAATTCACAGGTGATCTCTTCGCCACCATAATCTTCTATACAAGATTATTTCCTTCTTCCTCTCTTATAAACTTAAAAGACATAACTCGCTTTAAGCTAAACAATTCAACAGTACAAATTTTACGTAGTTTTGACCATGTTTTTCCATAAGGTGCAAGGCCAAAGTCAGCGTAGTTGTATAGGATAATCTTGCCTGCCATTAACTTAGGCCTTGAAGCAAATTTAAGGTCATGGGTTTTGAAAATATCACGAACGAATTCACTAGATGTGATTACTATGAGATCGATCTCACCGAGCTTGAGGTGGAAGAGAGGGCCGTAGGTTTTGGCAAGGTTTTGAAGCCTACGGTGTGGGTGCTCGCCTAATAGTTGGTGCAAGTTTCCAATGATGGGGAGCTTCCATGGACCTGGAGGGAACTTACTAGGATTGGAGGTTTTGTGAAGCGTGAGCTTTTTTATGAGGACAATTAGGAGGAGAGTGCAGAGGATGGGAGGAAGAATGATGGAGAGAAGTGGGTATTCCATGGCTGAAATGTTATTAGATGGATTGATTGGTTGTAGGGCGGCCTTTTTATACCTCTTATTTCAGTTTTCTATATATATATATATATATATATATATATATATATATATATATATATATATATATAAAGGTTTCAGGCGGACCACACCATTTACTTTCTATGAAGTTAGATGTCAAACTTGATGGAGACATGGGCTTTTTAATAATCTGAACTTAATAACTCAGTTGTGATCATTAATGAATTAGAGATGAATTAATTAATAAGTTAATTGATGCACAAACAAAGGAAGTTTTTTTTTTTTTTAAACAATCTAATCTTTTTTGACTAAATCATTGCAAAAATTCATTCATAAGACAAAACTACATTGAAATTGTGCAGACGGCCATTGAAAAGATCAATATATATAGAGAATAATTCAAAGTAAAAGGCAAAAATTAATTCAACCCAAGATATTGATCCTCCATAAATTCTTTACAATGACTAATAAAAAACTTAATCAATATGGTTATGTCATAAAATTATTATGACGATAAATTTAAGTAAATTCTTATGTAGATTATTTTATTTTATTTTTATTATCATAACGCCAAATTGAATTTTGCACGCTCCAATTGTCGTTTGGATGCAACAAGCGTGCCCAACCTGACAAACTAGTTTACTGGGATGCCGTCCGACCATGGATATAAAAAATTATGTTATTGAATCCTCACCAAAAATTAATCATGATGCGCTATTACTTTAAAATTTGTGAAATATATAAATTATTTAAATATTGCATCCCTATGATACATCACCAAAAATGACCATAATCAGGCATAAATCTCGAGGCATATTTGATCTAGAAACTTTTGAAATTAAATTTGGGACCATTCGAACTCCAATTTCAGCAAACTTATAGTCAAACTAGATGTCTTGATGAGATGAGTCCAACGACACCAAAATTAGTCTACTGTGAGCCAAAACGGGCCGACATCAAAGATTTGAAGCATAATTGATTACTTTATAGTTTTAATTGAAAGACCAAATGATTTATAAATATGACATGCTTATGGTCGAATCAAGCAGCTCGATTAGGTGAATCCCATGAAACCTAAGATCTCATGATTCAAACATCATTTAGATGTATAAATGCTAAAGAAATGATCTATGATTGAGGGAATCAATATAGGTCGTTCGATGGACTGCCCTTTAATTTCTTTATATTTATAGGACATGTTACTCTCAAAAAATATAAATAGCTACCCACCTTCACATGAAGGAAGAGAGGGCTTAGACCTAAGCCTAGAGATCCAAGAGAGCTCTAAAGCTTGAAGAATCTTGAAGGTCCACCTTAGCACCATCGCCAACAAACCCATGTTGCCCGGCCACTGTCGTTGAACCTCTGTTAGACCACCGCTGTCAGGTCTTTGCTCGGCCACTGGTATTGGACATCTTTCTGACCACTGCCATCGCATATTTGTCTGTCAACCATTGTACCGGGCCATCGCCAGACTGTTAGCACCAAACATCAATTGCCTGACTACTGCCCCCTTGACCATTACCGCCCAACTACTTCCCCTCTAACTACCATCACCCAACTACCATCCATTTGACCTTCATCACCCAACTACGGTCCCTCCAACTTTCGTAACCTGATTATGATCTTTCTGATCATCGTCACCCGACTACAATCCCTCAAACCACCATCATCCGACTACCCCTTTGAACATCGTTGCCCATCTACAATCCCTTAGTCCTCAGTTGTCTGACTACGGTTGTAATAACAAAAAATTTATTATAATGAATTAATCAAAATTATGAAATGTTGGACAATAAGATTGCGGCACTAAGCTAGGGAGTGTAGCGGTGCTCTGTTTTATACTTCACAATAACCCAGATTTTTGCATGCAACACTGCAATCATAGTGCTGCAATGCAATATACTATATATATATATATATATATATATATATATATATATATATATATATATATATATATATATATCAGAAGAGGGGAGATAAAGAGAGGAAAGAGAAGTTGCTTCAAGGCTTTTTCATTTGTCGCTTCTATTACAAAAATTATTTTGATCATTGAAACTAACCTCTGCACTACTTTTATTTTCATTGATTTTAATTTCTATAATTTTATCTCTCCTAAATCTGCTAAAAATATATGATTTCCTAATTTATCAAGTTTCCATCATATAACTTATTATATTTTATAGATAGCATTAATTTGAACATTTTGATTTGATCATACTGCATTTTTAGTAGTTAAATTTATAGATATGAATTTCTATAAAAAGTCAATAGTGATTCAGCATGCATAAAATGATAAAAAGCAGCTTTAACTACTTTCTATGTCAAACAATTTAACTAGGGTTTTAACAAGATAGGGGAGCTCGATTATTGAAATGTGGCACCAAAAGGCGATCTGATATGAAACATCGAAGAATGAATTGATAGAAATTGATACTAAAATGTAACATTATAAGAATAAGATATATAAGATATAAGATATATATATAAGGTATAATATATGCAGGATGCATGATATAAGAGCTGCAACACATGATATATATAATATGATTGATTGATGATGAGATTGATTGATCGATGAGATTGATTGACTGATTAAATGATATAAGAAATATGGCTGATATGTAGTAAGAATGATATGGTACTACTACGAATACATAATGTATGACTAAAGACACATGATATATGATACATATGATAAGATTGATTCACTTGATATGAAATGATAAGAATTTATATGATAGATTATTATTTGTATGTATATGATTTCTTATATGTTGTTTCTATTTATGCATTGATTTCAATTGTAGATTTTGGTGACTTGTTGTGCTTTTGTGCTCATAATGTAATTTCTCTCATGCTTTCAGGTAAGGGTAAGGAACCAATTATGTGAGATTAATCGAGGTGATAAGTTTAGTTTTTCTTTCTATTTTTGTTATTCATTCATATATAGTCATGATTTATTTTATGGATTGGTTTTTTTGGTTAAATATCATGGATATTTTATAGTTTATTTTTGCTTTGGGATATATGTGTAGTAATTGGATGAATTATAACGTATTTATGTTTTTCTATTTAAGGGTGAAGATGAGAGATGGTAGATAGGATAGTAGCAGGAGAAATTCTTAGGATAGGTGAATGTAGAGATTACGTGAGTAGAGTTTCTTGTTGTCTTTAGATGCTAGTTTGTGCTACCATCAAAATGAATTTTCAGGCAACTCTGTCATAATTTACTCTCACTACAAAAAAAAAATTACTACAATATTATTAAGACACTTTTAATTAAATATGCTAAAAAAATCTATTACATCAAATTTATTTGGTGCTAAATACAATCATGCGTGCTTCTTCCCCCCTCTCCTTTTAACGACTGATTAAAATATCATGCGACATTCACAAGCTAAGTAATGTTTTTGCAATTTCTTCCTCCATATCCAACATATAAGGGTCTTCACGACTTCATCCTCCCGATTGAATGAGGTTTCTTCCTCCACTGGATGGCTAGCTAGGTCCATCGCTTTTATGGAAATATTTTATTGGCTTCATTAGCTTTCTATATATAATTACAACATTAATTAGGAGATCTAATTATGCCATTAATTGGGAGATCTAATTATTGATTATGTTTTCCTTATTATTTTTTATTTCAAATCTATATAATGAGATTTAAGGGCTGTTATAATTAGAGTACATCTCTCCCTATGGACGTAACAAAGTCTTCATTGAATCACATAAATCACATTGTGTTCATTGAGTTTGGTTGTATTTTTTTTTTTTTTCTGCTGTTTATTTGCAAAACAATTGGTATCGAAGATAGATCTTGGTGCCATTTTCGATGAAATTTTTGAAATCTCCATTTCTTCCTGATAAAGGAGTCGTACAGAAGGAAGCGGATGTGCTCGATTGGATTGAGCAGAGTGAAGAAGCATGTTGCAGCACGGCGTCACGTGGGCGTACATGCAAAAGGGCGAGCAACACTCAATCAGAGCATGTGTGCAGTATACGTGAGGGCTGAGGTATGTAGTACATGATCGGAGCATGTGCGCAATCTGGGTAAAAGCAACACGCAGACGGAGCGTGCATTGTGGATCTCTAAAAGGGAACTAATCGTGGGTGTCAAAATATAAAGAGTATGATTACACTATCCCATAGTACAAAATGGTAATAGATCTTTATACTCTACGCAAACAAGTCATTAGAAGAGAAGATAAAATCATACATATGATTATCCATGTAAAATAGCACCTTTTTTCTACACATTTTGATGGATAATAATATATATATTTTAATAGTCACTAAATTTTCTCCATTCAATATATCAGCTCGAGTGTGTTTTATTTCATGTGGGTGTCAATTTCTCATGGGCGCAAGCCCCCATGGTTAATTACATCTCAAGCCTTTACCTAAGAATACTCTCGATTAAGGGTGCTATTTTATTCTCTTCTTGGTTCGGTGCATGGTGGGATTCTTAGGTTCTTCTAATCCAAGAGAGATAGCCTCAATGGGCTATTCAACACACACATAGATCATGTAATCACCCTGTCGGTAGGAAGGAAAAATTAGGAGAGAAGATATCATTCATGAAGCAGGAAGGAGAGAAGGAAAGAAGGGATGTCATCAATGTGACGTAGATATGTAGAATTTATTGTCTCCCAAGAATGAATAGCTTATCCAATGATAAGGCATGCAACAATATACTTATATCACCAGTCTTTGAACTTAGATCTATAAAAGACATCCTGTACTCTTAATATTAACGCCCTCAACCTAGTTAATCCAAGATAGTGAGGGACTTATAACTTAAATCACACCAAGGATCTAAGCAGCCCCAACTTGGATTTACCACCTTGCTCAAAAAGGGGTACCAACTAAAACTCCACCTAATATTTCATATCCATGTAATCCAATTTTATAGAAATGTAAGAGTGGTGAGGAGGTACAGAAGAGAAATGGGCCTCACGCCCATTCATGAATGACACTATACTAATGCAAAGGTGAATAATCCTTTTGTGATAAAATAAAATCTAAATGCTTGACTTAGGCTGTACAAGAAGGGTAGGGCTAATCAGAACTAGTTGATAGCCACTGTGGAGTGGATTGAGTTTTAAATATTAATTATATTTTAAAAGATTGACCAAAGAGTAGTCATGCATTATTTTTGAAAGATTAATTGATTTTAAGCCCTATTTTCATTTTATCTTGCATAGGTAAATTTTATATTTTATAAAAAATATTACATCCTAAGAGCCTAACGTATAGATTCAGTTCGAGCCACCCCCGAGAAAAATAATGAATAAAACATAAGAAAATCATATAGTTCTAATGCAAAATCAATGTAAGCATTCATATCATTTCAAAATCTATAATAAATGAAAGGCCAACAATGCAGTTAGGCTCTGCAATACACAACATGAAAAGAGAAAAATAATAGCCAAGCTCTACCATAACTATAACTCAACCTAAAACTTTCAAAAATGAAATGGCATATGGGGTCTTGATTGATCATCACATGTTTGGCCTCTTGCCTTCTAACATACCCACATACCTATATTTCTTTCCTAAATAAAATTACATATGAAAAAAAATTATATGAGCTCCCTACAAAGCAGATGTTAGTACAATTATAATAAAATAATCATACATATTCATCTAGACATAGTTCTTAGTATGACATTCTCGAGGGCTTAAAAATCCTTGCAGTACCTGTTAGATGGCACATTTATAATTATAATGATAGCATTTTAGTAGCCCTTTGGAAACGTGGCCACCTACAGAAGATATCTCTATAAAAATTCAAACAACTTGAGGGCAATGCTAATTCAACAATCCATTAAATAGAAAACAAAACAACCATAAAAAATCCAAACCAAAAATACAACATTACATCATCACTAATACAAAATAAAAAATAAAAAAGTTAAAAATATTATCCTAGCTACACCCTACCATGGGATGCCTATTGAAAAGTATCTTATTAAGCACCTAAGTATGTGCAATATTAGACCTAACTACCCCAATTTAGGTGAAGGGTTCAAATTACAATATTAAATTCATATTATTCAATTTATTAACCAAAATTTTTTTTCTTTAAATGATTAATCATTTATGGTGTATTAATTAAAACTTAATTTTAGAGTTATAGTTTTGATCATTAAATTATAAAGTGCTTAAATATGTGGGTCCTAGCCTATGCAAAAATTACAAAGAATTAAAGAGAAAATGATCCATCCTTAGTCCTACACTTGACTAAGGCTAGAGTGATTATAAGTCTATAAGATTGGTTAATACTTCCTTGATTTCCTAGGATTCAAGATAAGGCTAATAGGTGACACACTAAATTGGGCCTATTGCCTGCCATAAAAATCCTAGGCTTCGTATGTCTAAGGATATACTCAGGTTGTGCAATTTAATTGATTTTTTATTTGTGATTACTATTTTAATTATTTCATTACTAATTTCAAGATCAATTATGAGTTCATTAATTACATTCCATTCATTTGTTCGATTAATTTGATTTTTTATTAGTTTTTTTTATTAGTATTTGCATTAAATAAACTTCAAACACAATTTCTATACTAGGTTCATATAATAGAACTAAACCTATTACCTAAAAGGACACATACAACATAAAACTACTACATAGATAAGTCTAACATACTAAATCTCAAGTTTTATTTCATTTTCACATTTTCGACAGGTTTATGGAAACAACATTTAATGGATCAAAAATCATTAAGAGATGATATTTTAGTTACTTAAATATTTTAAAATCCAAAGAAAACATCCTAGCGGGGTCCACTTTATGCGAAAAATAATGATGCACAAATAGATGACCTACACTACAAACCTATGTGATCGTAAGAAGGTCGCAAGGGTTCATAGAGGGGGGCAAGCCTTAGCTAACGAGGTCAAGGCTTCATAAGTGCACTAACCTATAGATAATATCTAATATATCCTACCATGAATAATTGTGTGGAAAGTAAAACAACAACATAGAGTGTGTGCTAGTGTAGCTAGTTTGTCATACAAAAGAGGAGGCACTTACAAGTTGCAGAAAATATACCTGACCAGAAGTGAGTCGGGGCATATCTGTATTCCTCGACATAATGAAGAGACCTCACCATGTGGCCCTGGGCAAGCACGACCCGCCAATCAATGCATGTACACAACATTATTTCCTCGCAAAGGGCATAAAGAGAATATATGTAAGAAAGTGGTTTAATAATAAACACAAGTAATCATCAAGGTAAAGATGCAGTGTGATGTTGGGTGTATGTAGTGATTTACACTTTGAATGATACATGTAGATTAATGTAGCTGACTCATCAAAACAGAGATGAATGTGATACAATGTGTATGTTGAGGCCACAACCCAAATGATGTACATGAGCTATGTGAATCATATGATGCAAGATATATATGTAGGTTGACGTACAAGTAGAAAAAACAAATCAATGCGATCAAATCATCATGTAATACAGTATATATGAAGAGTTGAAGCATAAAGTGATGCATGAAAGGTAACAGAGAGTGTCATTAACATATGTAATAAAGAAACCAACATGTAGAATTCCAATAACATCAGCATATATATATTTCAAAATATTGAATATTTCCATTTTCTTTTATTTTTTTATTTGAATTTGATTTCGACCAACTCGATTCAAAGAAGAGCAACTTCTATTACCCTTTTATACCCTTTTAGGTTCTAGATTCTTTACATATTAAAGAATCTCATCTTTGTTTTCTGTTGTAGTTCCATAAGGAAAGAACTCTTGAGTGGATCTAATGTAACAATAGCTGCATCACGAATATGGATTGCTCCAACAATCTCTTTTCTTTTTTCTTTTCACAAATATGAAAAAGACTAAATAGAAAAAAGAATTATACACACACACACACAAACACATAAAATGCACATATGTTGAAATATATGTATATATGCCATATAGTATAAATACATAGATATCCATCCTTTCTTATTATGTATGTTTGTTGTTTTAGCATGCATGGATTCCAATCATCCAAAGATTTGCCATAATATCCAAAATGGATTGCTTGAATGCAAACATCCGGATTAAAATATGTTTAACAAATATCAAAACACATACTTCATGCCATGGAGATTTAAACATTCATGCATGCGGATATGAATATGAACTACATGATTACTTTCTATGAATTTAAACATGTAAATAGTTAATAAATGAATATCCTAACCAAGTTGAAACCATACGACGCACAATCCTCATGCATGATATGATGCATGTTACATGAGTTCAACATGTGCATTCAAGGGATCATTTCAGAATATCTGTAAGTTTAAGTTTGGTCATCTAGTCAAAACCAATCCACATTATCCTATTACATTCATTTGTTTATAAGATGTATGATATTGATAGCTATACTGATTTGATATTGAAATCAACATAAACAAAGTGAAAGCTCAAAGTCGCCATCTACCAGATTTGACACACTTTTGTTTTAAATATATATGATACTAATAACTCAACTGATTTTTTGAATTTGAAATTAACATAAATAAAGTGAGAGAAGCCCATAATTACCATACAGTCAGATTGGCCACACTTATTCATTTTATAAAACCATGATAAGGATATCTGGGGGCTGATTTGATTTTGAAATTAACATAAAGCAAGCGAAAGAAACCTATACTTACCATATATTAGGATTGGCCACACTTATTCATTTTATAAAACCATGATAATGATAACTTGGCTGATTTGATTTTGAAATTAACATAAACAAAATGAAAGAAATCCATAGTTACCATCTACTAAGATTTACTACAGTTCCTGTGCAATAGATTGGTATGAGATGCCATAAATATTGATTAGTTCACTATCATGCTGAGGTGTGACACTAGTAACTGGAATGATTTGATTTTTAAATTAACATAGACAAAGTGAAAGAAGCTTACAGTCAACGTTGCTGCACCTCTTATATTATCTACTTTTTAGATTAGTATGCTATGTATGCATGCATCTTGATTCACTATTATGTCGTTGATTGAATATTATATTTATAGATAGGTTCAACATAAGATGCTTTATTAACAGGTGGCCATAAAGACACAGTAACTTTTTGCAAGCCATAAAGTTCTTATGAATGCCTACTCCATATATCTAGCTTTTTTTAAAAATTTAACCAAAGGATTACAGGAGAAGGAGATTTTCACCTTCGCTGTGAGGAGATGGTGCATCGGCTGGACGATGTCCCACAGTGGCCTGGAAAATCGACGTCGACTGGAATGGCCGGCTGTGCTTGGCCGAGAGGAAGGAACGAATGAATAGGCTGGAGGCAGCTCCGACGGCGAGATCTGACCGGCAGGGACTGGTGGCCGGAAGTGTGGGCTAGAGTCAGGAGCAAGCTGACGATAAGATCTTGGATAAGGAGTTGATGGGATCTACAGGTCAGACAGATGGGGAGTCGATTCGGTCGGAGGCGAGAGCTTGGGAGAGAGGGCAAGTGTTGGGGTCAACTTCAGAGTTCTTGTCGAATCGCGGCTCGCTGTAGAGGAGGAGAGAAGGGGGTGCATGCAGCCGGCTGAGAGGCTGGGAGGGCCGGATGACCTGCATGTGACGGGAGAGGGAGAGGAGGACTAGACCGATCAGGGTTATGTGCGGCCTACAGGAAGTGAGAGAAGGAGAGCACGGGAGAGAGGTTTCGTTAAGGAGCAAGCCGTTCTTTTGGCTGGAGCCCATGAGAGATTCAAAAAAGTGAGGGAGAAGGAAAGGAACTTAATCCCCTAGCAAAACTTCCTCCCTCAGGGCTTCACACAAGCAGGAAGCGTGAGAATGACATGCTGTCCATTCGAACCCACAAAATGCCTCTGAATTCGATATCACCCGACTGGAGCATTAGGACAGTGACAGAGGTGAAATTTCAATTAAACCAAGACCCTTAGATTGGATTTCTTGATATATCAAAGGTAGGGGTGTCAATATTTGACACGACCCAAAAATTCGACTCGAATCCGACCCAAAAATTTCGGGTTAAGATCAACTCGAACCCGAAACCGGTTGGGTTCAGGTTCAACAATTCGACCCAATTCAAAAATCGGTCGGGTTCGGGTTGACCCTTTGACCCGAAATTGACCCAAAAACCCGTTTTTGATCCGGCAATCCGAAATTGACCCGTTTTCGACCCGTTTTGACCCGAAAAGCGGAGATTGACCTGTTTTTGGACCTGAAAACTAGCATTTTTTAGTCGGCTCCGGGTCATTCGGGTCGTGTCGGGTTGACCCAAACCCAAAGCGGGTCGGGTTCGGGTCGGAAAAACCGACCCGTTTGCAAAAACGGATCGTTTCGGGTTCGACCCGAACCCAACCCGTGACCCGAAATTGACACCATTAATCAGAGGGGATTCAAAACTAGCTAACAAGTTAATTGAAGTTATCCTCAAGGTAATTGTGCTAATTTGGGTCAGATTTAAGCTTGATCTGAGCTCAATTTGATTCCATTTGAGTTGATTTGGGTTCAATTCAATATGGTCAAATTAATTTGATAAAATTGAACCCGAATCAATGCCTATTTTTGAGTCGAATTGGGTTTGATGAGATTCAATTAGGTTAATCAAGCATGATCGAGCAGACATGCACGTAGGTTTGGGTTAGAATAGAGACGCGTGTGCGAAGTAGAAACATATAGAGATGATCGTGACATGGAAGAATCGAGTAGGTGCCCATCTCTGGGGCAGAATTGAGCAGGATCGTGAGTCATTGAAGCTTTCCGCATGTGGTAGTCTCTATCTCTCAAGCATGTGCCTCGATCAAGATTCCTGTTTAATCTGATTAAATAGAGAAGAGTTTGCTACTTATTTTCTTCCCATTCATGTGTGTGGCCAACATCTCTCGTGCGTGAAGCTAGCAGTAGAATTGGTAAAATTTCAGTGACATAAGGCGGCTATAATTTAAGATAATTATGGATGCTATGAAATATGATGGAGTTGTGGATGCATCCACCTCGAAGGTGGAAAAGGCATCAATCCATAAGATGGTTACCATCCCATGAAGATTGATGTGAAATTTTTTGATGGTAAAGAAAACTTTAGTATCTTGAGATGTGAGATGATGGATGTGCTATGCTCTTTGAATATGGAGGAAGTTCTACAAAGCGATGAACGTCTTGAGGATATATTTGAGAGAGATTAGCTAAAGATGAACCGGTGTTCTTGTGGATTAAATAAAAATTGCCTATCTTAAGAGATCAAGAATGGGGTGATGATGGAGGCTTCTACAAGGAAATTATGGAAGACTTTGGAGACAAATATTTGATGAAAAACATGGAGAATCATCTTTATATAAAACATCAACTACATATTTCAGATGAGACATGGGGTTTCTATTAATGAGCATTTGAATGATTTCACAAGATATAGGCAGTTCTGTTAAATTTGGATGAGGAGGTTTGAGATGAAGACAGGCACTTCTTCCATTGAATTCGCTCCCGGATGAGTATGAAAACTTCACGATGACACTCATTCATGGGGAGTTGGTCTTGAATTATGGTGAGGTGACTACGAAATTATTGAATCATGATTTCATCAAGGGGATAAAGAATTTGTAAAGATGAATTCAGCTGAGTGTCTCACAATCCAATTGAGGAAGATCTAAGAAGAAGAAGAATAAAAAGGGTTGCAACGGCAGTGGCAACACTTCTCAAAGCGGGGAAAGTCTCATGGGCATAGTCTTGGGAAGAATCTATGTGCTTTCTATTTAGAGATTGGTCATTGGAAGAAAGATTACCTGAAGTTGAAGGAGAAGGGAAAGAGAGTTTCCCCTAAGGAAAAGACAAACCTTATATGGAAAAGTGTGACAAAGATTCTGATGTATCACTATCTGCAACTTCTCATAGTTTATATACAATTGTCTCATACTGGATTCTATACACTGGTGCTACCTATCATATTTGTCCCACTCGAGAGTGGTTATGTACCTATAGGGAGCTTGATAGTAGAGTTGTGACTATGAGAAATGATCATGATTATCATTCTATTGGTGTAGGGAGCATCTTTATCAGAATGCAATATGGCACTATGAGAGAGCTGACTGATGTGAGACACAATCTAGATATCAGGAAGAATTTAATGTTGTTTGGGGCCTTAGAGACCAAGGTCTACAAGGTAGTTATTTCGACAAGAGTTTTGAAGATATATCATGCAATGCAATTTTTTTAAAAGAATTTTTCATCACAACCATGATTATCTTTAGGGTAGAATAGTGATTAGAATGGCTGCTGTTGTTGATGATTCTTCTAATGCCGCTACATGGTGGTATATGCGACTAGCTCATGCTTAAGAGGCTTCACTTATGACATTGGTAAAAAAAGATTGATCAAAGGAGCAAGCATCTATAAGCTTGATTTTTGTGAATATTATTGGATTCAGGCAAGGAGTCATGGGATTCAAACTTTATAATCAAGGAGAGAAGAAAATTATCATTAGCAAGGATGTTATGTTTGATAAGGTAAGTATATTGAAGTCTCGAGACTCAAAGCAAGTGGAGAGTTCTATTGGGACCATAAATGCACAGTAGAAGTTGGATTTTGAAGCAACTCCATTTGTTAGGTCAAATACAAATCAAAATGAGCTAATGGGTCGGGTTTGGATCCAACCATAAATTAACCTGAGCTAAATTTTGTCAACTTGAGTAAGAACCATTTAAAAAGGAGTCAAAATGATGGACCTGAACCGGACTGATAACCTATTTTTATTTAAAAAAAGTTATAACTTATCAACGATAGAGTTTAGATTACTGATCAAAATATAAGGATATTATAGCAAGAAATGAAAGAATTAAAAACCAAAGAAAGCTAGTCACTTTCGAGTCCAAATCAGGTTCTTGGGATAACCCAAAGTTTGCTTAATATTGAATTCTAAATAAATAAAATAACTAATATAACCTTTTGAAAATCTATTTAATTTATGTGTGTATTAAACATTTCCTTTCTAAGATTTGGAGATTTAAAGAGCATAATTTTGAACTTCGATCATGCAGGATATTTTGATGTAAATTACATATGGATATGCTTAAAAATATTGAATTTGCTATGAGATTAATGCCTATATATATGAAGAATGTATATTGCACTTATCCATAAATCAACCCTATAAGTTTAAGGCCAATCCTAATATGTAATATACCTCATAATATTCTGACACATTTAGTTTTTATCAAAGCACTTGCTAATATGACAACTTTGACATTTTCCATCGGTAGAGATAAATCCATCTCTCCACTTGTAGGGTCCGGCACCCACACAATCTCCAAACGGCTTTCGTTACTATGTCATATTCATAGACAATTTTACACGCTTTACTTGGTTGTATCTTATTCAAACTAAAGCTGAAGTTTTCACTAAATTTAAGCATTTCTACAATCTGATTAAGAACAAATTTAACGCCACTGTTCAAACCTTCCGATCTGACGGCGGCGGCGAATTCACTAGCATTGAATTTCGCTCATATCTTTCTCAAAACGGCATAACCCACCAAGTTAGTTGTCCTCATACTCCCGAACAGAATGGCACGGCAGAAAGAAAGCATCGTCACCTCCTCGACCTAACACGCACTCTCCTCCACGCAGCAAACCTTCCCCACTTGTTCTAGGCGGATGCCATCTGTACGGCCAATTATCTTACTAATCGTCTTCCATCCACTGCCATCCGGAATCAAACACCTTACTTCCTTCTTCATAACACCCCGGCCTCCTACAACCATCTCCGCACTTTCGGCTGTCTTTGCTTCCCCTGGACAAAGCCCTACGCGCCTACTAAGCTCTCCCCACGGTCACAGCCGTGTATCTTCCTTGGCTACTCTTCTCGGCACAAAGGCTATAGGTGTCTTCATCTTCAACAAAATCGCGTCTACATTTCTCGTCACGTCATATTCTACGAACACATCTTTCCTTATCCCATCCCTCCCTCAAATCAATCCACTGAGCCAAATCCTACACAGTCTTCTCCCCTGCTCTTGGTCCCTGCGTCAACTCTGTCATCCAACAACAGGATCTCTCCGGCTCCTCAACTCAATAACAACTCTAGTCACCCATCCACTGCAGCTGTCCCTGCCACTGCTACCCCCTCCTCCTCTGATTCTATCCCTCCTAGTAGTTCACTGCCACCTCGTCCTCCTCGGCACCCAATGCAAA
The DNA here is from genome assembly GCA_019925795.1 of Dendrobium chrysotoxum. Classification (NCBI taxonomy): domain Eukaryota; kingdom Viridiplantae; phylum Streptophyta; class Magnoliopsida; order Asparagales; family Orchidaceae; genus Dendrobium; species Dendrobium chrysotoxum. The sequence continues at coordinate 46,115,267 of CM034303.1, forward strand.
CTCGATTTAGATCAGGCATCTCCAAGCCTAAAACAATCTTTGATCTATCAGCTGTTCAATCTGACTCTTCGACCCCCACATCTTATGCCGATGCTTCTCGCCATACCCACTGGCGCTCCGCTATGTCTAAGGAATTTCTGGCCTTGCAAAAACAAGGCACGTGGACTCTCGTCCCTGCACCCCACGACAAGCCCATAATCGGCAGCAAATGGACGTTTAAGACAAAGCTACTTCCCAACGGTCAAGTCGACCATTACAAGGCCCGTCTTGTCGCGCAAGGCTGCTCTCAAGAATTTGGCATAAACTTCACGGAGACCTTCAGCCCTGTCGCCAAAATGGTCACCATTCGTATGCTTCTCACCGTCGCTCTCAAGTACAACTGGCACATTACTCAACTCGATGTTTTGAATGCCTTTCTACACGGCGACCTACATGACGAAGTGTACATGAAACAACCCCGTAGCTTCGAGGATACACAACATCCGCAACACGTCTGCAAACTCCAGAAATCCATCTACGGTCTTAAACAATCACCGCGCCTATGGTTTCAAAAACTTACGACATTTCTTCATACTCTTGGATTTCAGTTTAGCAAGGCTGACCCATCCCTTCTATCCCTTCATCAAGCCGAAACAAGCATATTTGTTTTAATCTATGTCGACGACATTCTAATCACGGGCAACAACCACAACAAAATTCAAGACATTCTACAAAGTCTGCACAAGCAATTCAGTCTCAAACAACTCGGTGATATATCTCTGTTTCTAGGCATTCAGGTGATTAAAACAACCTCCGGTTATTTCCTAACTCAATCACACTACGCAAAAGAACTTCTTTCCCATGCAGGTTTCGCCGACTGCAAGCCATCTTCAACTCCTGTGCTTACACGGCAACCTAAACACATGGACTAACAAGCATACTCTGATCCTCAATTATTTCGTAAACTGGCCGGATCTTTACAATATCTATCCATCACTCGACCGGACATCGCGTTTGCCACAAATTCCGTCTGTCAACATATGCACCATCCTCGCAACTGTGACTTCCAAGCACTCAAGCGTCTTCTACGGTATGTCAAAGGAACGATAGCATTTGGTCTTCCGCTGACGGCAGGCCCTCTCAGTCTTCAATGCTACACAGATGCCGACTGGGCAGCTGACGAGGCCGATCAGAAGTCAGTCTCCGGATTCTGCACCTTTCTTGGCTCCAACCTGATCTCTTGGGCAGTCAAGAAGCAAACCACGGTGGCTCATTCAGCCACTGAAGCCAAGTGTAGATCCTTATCCTCCGCCACCTCGGACGTTCTGTGGATCCGCAGGCTAGCAACCGATCTTGGAATCCCGCAGACTCACCCAACTACCATTCACTGCGACAACACGTCCGCCATAGCTCTCGCCAACAACCCGGTCTTTCATGCCAGAACCAAACATATTGAAATCGATCATCATTTTATCCGTGGTCACATTCAACAAGGCAACATCAACATCGCACACATCTGCTCCACAGATCAGATCGCCGACATCCTCACCAAGACTCTACCAACTCAACGATTTCAGCTTTTCCGGTCCAAATTAACCATTCGCTCTCAGAATGATTAATTTGAGGTGGGCTGTTAGGGAAACGGACAATTCTGTATGTCCGTACCCTTCTTGTCCTTTCTTGCATTAGTATTTCCTATATATACAGGTGTATGGTGTATGTTTATGAACAAGACAGTTTAATATTTTCTCTGTTCCGTCTCTCTGTTTCTCTTCTCCACCTCCTGTCTTGGCTCGCTCCTGGTATTTCCACAGGCCAAGGCCCAATTTTGGCAACCATGGTGTCTTGCCGTGTGAATTTATGCTTAATGTCGATAATCATTCTGTGAGCTGCAACTTTCACTTTGACTTTCTTATTCCTATTGGAAGACCTTACCCTGGCTTTGGCAACCAAGCAGTGCGTGATCTCCTTCTAATGTTTAGCTGGGGAGTTTTGTTGACTATCTGAGACCAACCTGTTTCTAATTTTAATTTTGGTTTTCTGGGGCCATCGGTTTGGTGTTTTCTTACTTGTGCTTAAGTGAAATTTTGAAACTAACCCACCGTTGCTTAGCTTGGTTGGTAGGCGAGTACGGTTGGGAACCCCCAAACCCGTATTCGATTCCCCTCACACGGCAGCGCGTCTTAAGTGGGGCTCAATTAAGTGCGGGCCGTTTCTGGGGTGGGTGCCTCCTCTAGGTCAGCCGACTATTAGTCACGCCGCGAAGCATCCTCTCGGGGGTGGCAACAGGTGGATACCCCGTTCCCAAAAAAAAAATTGTAACTACGTGGACCCTTTGGGTGCTCTCCTCCTATTTTTGTTTGGAGGATTCTTTTTGTATTTTCCTTTTCTTATAGACATGATATAGATTTCAAATTAATTAAAGATGACTTAATTAATAAATTAATTATTGCATAAATGAACAATGTTTTCTAATTATATTTCTTTAACAATTTTTTTAATTAAAGGTGACTGCATATTTTTTAAAATATACTGCAAAGTTGACCGTCATGAATGCATGAAATTACAATGAAAATAATTTTGAAAGTCTTAAAATCATGAACATATGTAAATTAAACCCAAGCCAAAAGAATAATAGTTAGAGTATTTATTTATGCACACTGATAGGAGTTAGAAATTTTTTTAGCGGGGGGCATAATTTAAATGTTTCAAATATTCTCTTAATTTTTTTAATATGTGCTTGAGACTAGCATTGATAGAATTTTTAAAATAATTATTTTTTTTTATTTTTAAAAATAAAGAATAAGATGATAAAAAAACATACAATTTATAACACATATTCCTCTTACTTAAAAGAGTTTACCTTATTATCAATACAATCAAATATTTCTTTCTGAGGATTAAAATAATGTTCATTTACTGCTCTCTAATTCTATTTCATAGTAAATTTCTTTCAACTTATATTACATATAATGATCTTAAAATCAATTCTAAAAAATTTAAGTTATCATGATAAAATTTTAATTATATCATCTAAAATTTTTTTTTGAAGTGCATTCGGCCATAAAAAGTTGTAAATATAAAGAAAAAAACTAAGTATAAGATAAACTTTAATTTAACCCAAGACCTTGATCCTCCATAAAATCCTTGGAATGATTAATGAAAAGATTAATATTGTTTTTCATAAAATAATCCTGGCAAACAGATTATGAGATTTTTTGCGTGTGAATTTGGAAAGGGAAAATACTATGGGGCATGACCAAATAGAAATGATACGACTAGTATGTATCAGATGTTATAAATAATGTTCTTGTTGGATCCAAATTTTTCTATAGATGACAACTAACCTTACTAGTAGATGAATTCTGGGAGGGGTAACCAGTGAACCTATGTGAGAATGGAGATAATAATTCACTAGAGAAAATTTATGAAAATCTATCGTATAAGTGCTTAAGTGGCTCAAAATCTCATTGAGTGAAAAGATCCAAAATGCTCTTTTTACCATTTACTTAGAGGGATGTAAAGGCTACATGAAATGCTACAACTTGAAAGAACAATAGATATATTAGTATAATGACTCTCAGTACAAACTAAGCTAGACATGTGTTGCCTCCTAGTTGGCTGAAACGAGAATGGTGTTATACAATCTTGATGATATGTCTCTAGGTGAGTTTAATAGTAAATAGTAGATTATGTGAGTGTGCATGGGCAAGTCTATTAGCGTGTTTTGAGTTGAGTGGGCCTATGGATAATAGTTTTCCTAGCTCATCAATGGCTTATGATGGAGCCACATATCACTTTGAGAGAGTGAGGCAAGTGAGTTATTATTCCTAGGAGGAAGAGCTCTATGGTTGGTTTGTCATGGATATACAAGCTAAGAACTTCGTGGGTAGGTACTTTCTTGTAGTTAAGGTTGGAAAACATGAATGAGGGTACCCTCCTCAAATGAGAGCAAGTGGCTTTGATGACCAACCTCCTCTTATGTGTTGAGGAGTTAGTTAATCCATAATGTCCCTTATTTTTTCCTATGAGGGATGATCTCGTTCTACAGGCTCGAGCGAGTATGGCCTCATGGTATCAACACAAGCACATTTATGGGGGATTTTGTGAATCCTCTCAAGTTAGTGATGGGGGCTTTTGTGAGCATATTGGGTTGGACTTAAGCCATGCAATAAAAATATGCTTAGATTTTCTCTGGTATAAAAATAATGAAAGCCAACTAAATATGCAAGTATATGTGCCGATCACGTCATAAAGTGATAAAGAAGAGTATCAATACCATGAGAAAGTGTTCTACTTAATTGCAATTAAATTACTATTATTTAATTTAAATGCAAAATTTATCCTACTGATTGTAAAATTGATGTTTTTGAGTTTTTTCCATTTAATGGAGACTTGCATGAAAATCGGATTCTAATGAAAATAAAAAAATTTGGACTAATAAATGTAAAATAATATCATTTTTTTTAATGAGACTCTTAATTTTAGATGTAGATCAGAGATCAGAGCATATGCATCTTTAGATCTCTATCAAGCTTATAGGGGTGAAAAGGGAGGTTAAAGGCCTTCCTATAATTATACTATCTCCACAGAGCCTAGAAGATTTAATATCCTATGTCAAGGCATATCAACATTCCATTTCAATACTCTTATTTGTTCTAATATTCCTAAGTTGAGACTATACATCACACTAGATAGTAACTATGTACATGGACATTATATGCATTAAATAAAGAATGAGAGATATTGAAAACATCTATAAAGTAATTTAAAGCATAAGAGTCTACATTAGTACTTATTATTTGTTTATAATATTAGCCCAAAACTCAAAGATTTAGTGAGACATGGATAACACAAGAAGCAAACTCATGTTCTTTTCATTCATACAAGGAAAAAGATATAGGAGAATGAGTAAGATAAATATCTCCTAGAAGGATTAATTGATATTATCCACACTTCATCCTCCAATAATAGAATTGTTTACATAATATAGAGTAAGATCTCTCAAATAAAAATATCTTGTACTTCCCTAGCCTTTCTTAGACTTTAATCTAAGAGAGAACAAAAGGAAGATACTATAAAGTACAACACTCCACTGAAATGAAAAAACTTTCTAAATAAAAGAAGTGAAAAACTATTTATACAAGTGCAGAAATGGACTTAGGCACCGTGAAGCTTGAAATGGTTGCACCGTGGTAGTATAAAATGAACTTGCGCCTCAGTGCTTTAATGTTTACTTTATTGTGGGGCTGGGCTAACCTGGCACATTTACTGGTTGAAGCAATGCATCTTTTGGTTGAGTCAGTGTGGCTCTTCATTTTGATAACTACTCCGCCGTAGTGGTATAAAAATTGAATTTTGCAACACTTGAAAGCATAATTCGGTGCTGCGGTGTTTTGATGATTGGTGCTCAGATGCGCTTTCTTCATGACTCTAGTGCAGTGGTGCTGATTTCTAGCGTAGATGCATTATGAGGCACTACAGCACTGACCTTGGCTCCATCGAGGTGATGACTTTTTCTTAAATTCTTGAGAGGCTGGTGTTGTAATGTTAAAAATATGTGCTAGGGTGTTGTAAATGGCAGTGCTGTGGTGCTCATTCAACACTTATAATTTTTTATATTTTCATGAATATTTTTTGCATGAACATAACTAAAATAATATATTTTCACTTAATTTAAATATAATAAATAGTACATAATTTATACTTAATAAACTCCCCCCAACTTAAGCTCTTGCTTATCCTCAAGCAATAGTGAAATCACCGATTGATTAACTTAATAGTCAAAGTAAAAAATGATAATTTAAAATTACTAAAATATGAAATAACATATTCACAATTTAGAAGTAATTTAGAATAAACAAAGCTATAATTCAAATTTGAAAGTTCATAATAATTATCCCAATCAATCATCCTTGCTATTGCTTGTATTAAACCTATCCACTATGAGTATGTGTAAGATTGACTTACGATTTAAAAAATGAATAATATATTATCTAGGAATTAGTTATGTTTATAATTTAATTAAAAGTTCACTAGTGTATAATCACATGAATTAGTTCACTTATCTTGTCCCATTTGATTTAAATATTATGGTGCTTTTGGACTTGAGCTTCAACATATACCAATTTTTAATATACTCATTTCTTCTTTTTCTTTTTCATATTCCCTTTCATGATTTCTCTTATTTTATTTATTTATTTTTATACTTGTGGAGTACATATTTAATAATATTTAATATCAATTTCACTTTTATCTTCCTGCAACACTAATTGATCTAATGTAGAGATTTAAAAAGGTCACTAATTCCATATTCAAATTTACTATGATCTTCTTAATTTAAGCTACCAACTTCTTTCACTACAGGAAAAATAACTATTACCGGCGGACAAAATCCACCGGTAAAGTAAAAAATGCGACGGAAATTATCGATTTCCGGCGGATTACCGGCGGAAATTGATCCGACGGTAAAATGCGCGTCGGAAAAAAAATTTCGTCGCATTTTTTTCGCCGGAACAATTTCCGGCGGATGTTCCGGCGGATAACCGGCGGATATATTTGACAAACTGACGCCTTTTCTGTGGCAGTGTTCCGGCGTAATAACCGCCGGAAATACCAGCGGAAAATTTCCGCCGGAAGTTCTGGCGGATATTCCGTCGCAATAAAAAGCGATGCCTAGTATTACCGGCGGATATTACCATTGCAATATCCGTCGGTAGTTCCGTCGCATATGCAGCCGGAAAGTTCATCATATCGAATTTCCGTCAAAGTTACCGGCAGATAATCCGCCGGAAACCTGTAGCAGAAAAAAAAAACCTTCCTCACTTTGAAAAGTGATTTCCACATTTAAACCTGCATACAAAAAATTGCAACAACATATATATTCCACAAAATCAATAATTACACAAACTAGAAGAGCATCAACGAGATAAGGAAAGTGTCATAAACAAATAACTAAACATGTTCAAACAGCAAATAGATAAATTTGTCCAAAAAACACATAAAAATATATATCTACATCAGTTAAATAGTTTAATAATCTCTACTCTGATTCAGTTTCATCCTCAGCTGTACTTCTACCACTACTCATCTGCTCCCTCATCTTTCTCATTTCTTCTAACATTTGAGCTTGCTGCTGCTGTATCTGTATCTGTTGCTGCTGCATTTACATCTGCCAATCAGCTTGGGCTTTTCGTACCTGTTCTAGCTCAGTTGTGAGGGAAGCTATCTGTTGGGTATATAAAGATTCATGGGTACTCGATGAAAAACTACCCCCACTAGATGACTGCCCTTCATATGCATAGGCCTGCGAGCCTAACCCATATACTCTGCCATGCTGCATTCCTCCTACCGCTTGCGACCAAGTGCGGTAGTCAGAATAGTCTGTTGATCCAGCAGAAGAACCTTCACCTGCTGCAGCTTGACTCTCTCGAAGCCGTGTATAGTCCGCCTATAAAAGTTAATAAAAAGTTATGCTATTTACACATAATATCACCAAAATTAACTTATATACATACATAGGCTCTCCTAGCACGCTCGTCAATCCATTGATGGTCCTCCTGCCGCTTGTGGGTATGACTATGCAATTCAACAGGAGTCGGTTCTCTACCCAGCACTTGTTTATGTAATAGAAATATATTAGTATTCTAATTAAAATAAATTATTAAAAGATTTTAAAATTTCTTACCAAACATCTTCTGTGCTCAGTATGAGGAACAGAACCACCTGTATGAAGGGAACTACCCAAGCCCCCAACATCAGAAGCTCTGTTCTATCTATTTTGATCTCTTCTTCTGGTATAATATGGGCTTCCCTAAGCACTGCTCAACTCTGCCCATACACCCTCACCAATCCAGAGAGGTCGCTGGCCTGACTTTCTAATATCAGTAAACATGTCTCGCATACGAGTCGAGCCACGCTTCTCAAAGTTCTTTCTAATTTTATCATTATGTTGGGGAAGCCAACAAAAATCTTTCTGCAATTAAACACATACAAGAATGAATAATTATTTTTTTTAGTTTATATATATTAGATATAATAAAGAAATTTTATATAATAACATACCTCAAACTCTCTAAACCACATGTCCCGTACTTCTTTTAGGACTTTCTTCCAAGAAATATAGGGAGCATCGTATCTGCTCCGTATTATGTCCCGAATTTTATGCGTAGGATCTTTTGATTGATGAAACCTGAAAGCAATATGTTAGTCAAAAAAACTAATTCAATTCTATTTACATGACTGAAATAAAATTAGTACTTACGTGTCACTGTCAGGTTCAATCAACATGCGACCCTCTGTCGCCTCCACTGCTACAGCTGGGCAGGAAGGTCCGGCTGTAGCTGGCTGAGGTGGTGCTGTAGCGGGCTGAGGTGGTGGTGGGACATATGACAGATATGGAGGATGTGCACCATGATAAGGTGGGGGTGGATAATCGGGGTAGAAAGGAGTGGTCTGTGTAAGGTCTGGTGAAGGTAAGTGTGGGTCTGGTGAGTAGAACTGTGGGTTACTGGCTGCAGGAGTAGGTAAAGGCAGGCTAGGCTGACTCTGAGTAGCAGGCTGAGATGAAGAGGTGCCCTCAGTACGTGCAGGCCTGCTAACAGCAGCCTTCTTGCTGCGCCTACCAAATATATTCTTGATCAGTCCTCTCTGACGGTCATCACGTGAAGCCATCTGCACAAATATTAAAAAATATTAATAACAGATATTATGCCAAAAACTGTATAAAATATCACAGGAATTAAATAAATGCAAGTATAAAAAACTTTTAAATATAAAATAACACAAATATATTTACCTTATGTTGATTCACTTTCATATGATGAAACTTCTGTACCACTGGCAGACTCGTCATGAATGTCCTCTATATTTAAATCCACTTCCTCTAACTGCAACTCACTCTCAGTAGTTATAATTTAATCGTCCACATCGTTAGAAACATCTTGTATGTTTGACATAAACTCTTTTTGATGTGCTGGTGGTATTAAAGTAGTCTTTTTAATAACTCCCCTGGGTTTGGTCTTCATAACTACGAGCCAATCTTGTTTGCCTCGTACTATACTCGGGTAGTTATTAAAATAGACTTGGTGCGCCTGACTAGCAATGATGAATGGGTCATACTTTGAATATTTTCTATCCCGTTTGACTTCTGTTATACCATACAAAGGATGTATTCTTGCACCTTTATTCTTTACTGGATCAAACCCTCACAATTGAATAGATAGACATTATTCCCAACACCAAGATATTCCAACTGTAATATTTCTTCTAATACCCCGTAATAGTCATACTCATCACCTGTATGGGTATTCCTTCTAACACATACACCAGAATTATCTGTTTTTCTATCTTCACACCAATATTTTGTTTGGAATTTATAACCATTAAGTAAGAAAATTTGATAACACTTTACCGCTCTATTTGGTCCCCAAGCTAGATCAAGTAGTCCATGATATTGCAAATTACTACCTTCAACGTGGACCTAGTTATTAGATAAAGTATGTCATTAGTATGCTTAGTAACTAAATAAAGATATATTAATTGAAATGAATTGTCGAAATATGTACCGCATTTTTAAACCAAATAGGAAAATATGTTTCCACTATCTTCTGGACTTCTACTTGTTCTGTTGTATTCAATCCATCAATGAAACTCCTGTAAACATTAAGGTTTAGATTTAATGAAAGTGTGAATAATAAATTTATGAGCAAGCTTATTCAAACTTACTCGAGATATGACTCAACTTCATCACAGTTAAGCAAGATATATAAAGTGGCAACTCGCATCTCTTTATCAGTCAAATAGCGCATGGTACTAGCGCCTACGGGTTCACCACTGCCGTTGAAAATAGATAAATTTTATGATTGACCCACTTTTTTAGGTGCAGTGCTCTGACTTGATTGTGACCTTGTTTCAAAGTAATACGAGCAGAACTGAGTTGTCTCGTACATTAAATATGCTTCTCATATTGAGCCTTCAGGATGCGCTTTTGTTCTTAGCAGTCTTCTTAACTTTATTTAAGTATCTCTCAAAAGGATACATCCACCGATACTGAACTGGTCCACCGACTCTAGCTTCATATGGTAAATGTAACGGCAGATGCTCCATAGAGTCAAAGAAAGCTGGAGGAAATATCTTCTCAAGTTTACACAGAATAAACGGGATATGCTGCTCCATAAGAATAAGTTTCTCTATATTTAATTTTGAAGAGCATAAATTTTTGAAGAAGATACTCAGCTCGATCAAGGGCTTCAAAATTTGATCCGGTAGATAACTAAAGGCAGTTGGCAACAGACATTGCATGAAGATATGACAGTCATGACTCTTCATACCAAATAATCTCCCAGTTCTAATGTCAACACATCTGCTTAGATTTGAAGAATATCCATCAGGTACACGTAAACTCTTCACCCATTCACAAACAGCACGCCTTTGTTCTAAAGTCAAAGTGAAGGGAGCTTTTGGTTTGAAATATTCTCCACTTCCACCATCCCTCAATTCTAATAATTTCTCCTACAAATCTCTTTTAAGTCCATCCTTGCTTTTATGTTGTCTTTGGATTTATCTTTGATATCCATAACTGTATTGAATATATTATCAAAGACATTTTTCTCTATATGCATCACATCTAAGTTATGTCTGATCAAGTTTGTCCTCCAATATGGTAATGTCCAAAAAATACTTTTCTTAGTCCAATTGTGGTTGACACCATATCCTGGCAATTTGTAATCAGCTAATGATGGAGATTCCACTACTGTGGGGCTGGAGCTGACTCTTTCAAATATTTCTTCACTAGTTAATCTTGGAGGAGGCAGTGACGTTACCATTTTATTCTTGACAAAACTATCCTTATTTTGTCTGAAAGGATGATCTGTAGGTAAGAACATGCGATGACAGTCAAACCAAGTGTTCTTTCCTCCGTGCTTTAAAGTGAATGACTTTGTATTTTCCATGCAAAGTGGACAAGCTAATTTTCCAGAAGTGTTTTAACCTGAGAGCATACCGTATGCGAGAAAATCACCAATTGTCCAAAGTAATGCTGCCCTCATAATGAAGTTCTATTTGGTGGAGATGTCATATGTACTTATTCCCTCTTCCCATAATAGATTTAAATCATCAATCAACGGTTGCAAGAAAACATCGATCTTTGCTTTTGGATTATGTGGCCCTGGAATGATAAGCGTCAGAAACATATAAGGAGTAGTCATATACATCTCTGGTGGAAGATTATATGGTGTGAGTATGACGGGCCAACATGAGTAAGGTGAAGCTGACTGGCTAAATGGAGTGAAACCATCTGCGCATAAACCTAATCTTATATTTCTTGATTCTGAGGCGAATATGGGATATACACGATCAAAATGTTTCCAGGCATCTGCTTCTGATGGATGTGTAATAAACCCTTCCTGTGAGATATGTTCTTTATGCCATCTCATATGTTCAGCATATCTCATTGATGCATATAATCGTTGCAGTCTAGGAATTATGGGTAAGTAAATTAACCTACTAGCTGCTACATCCTTCAGCTTTCTTTTCATGATAGATTTTGGCTTAAATCTCAGTGCGTTGTAATGATGGCATGCAATCTCTGATTGGAAATCTTTGTAGAATAACATGCAACCGTTGACACAACAATCTATCTTTTTGTATGTCAAACCAAGCTTCGAAACCAACTTCTTAGTCTGATATAAATCTGTGGGAATTATGTTATCTGCTGGATTAGTTTCTTTAAGCAGTCCAATAAATTGATTAAAACAATCACGGGGGACATTATATTCTGCCTTGATACTTAACATTTTAAGAGCAACGGATAACTCTAAGTGAGTGGTGCAACCTGACCATATTGGTTGTTGGGAAGCATGCAATAAATCATAAAATTTTTATGCTTCTTTATTAGGTGACTCTTCTGTATATTGCTCAAATTGTGCTCCACTTGCATCATGAATTAAGTCCTCAAGATTAGGTATGATAGGCTCTTCATCATCTCTAGCAGCACTTATCGATGGGCAGCATCGAGAATCCAAATGTGGTTCGTACTCACCATGAGAAGTCCAATACCAGTAATCTGGCATGAAACCTTGACGATATAGATCAACAGTTACGTCATCTGAGCTAAGGTGCACCTGATTTTTGTGTTTAGAACATGGGCAACGAACTTCCCATCTGAGATGAAGCTAGGGAGTTGAGAAGCTGTCTGAATAAAAATATGCACCCCTCTAATGAACTCATCAGTTAATGTCTTCCGTCCTTGTGCCAATCGATTATACATCCAACTTCTTTGAGTTCTGATATCCATAATATATAGCCTACATATAATATTGACAATAAGGATATAAGTTATGATTACTTGCCAAAATAGTTACATACCATTTGGAAAAAGATAGCAAGGTACTCCTATCTAGGTTTGATGGAGAAATATAGAGAGAATAAATATGATCTACATTGTATACTAAGGGTACAACCACTCATCCACCTGAGCATCCTCATTTCTGCAATGCTTAACTTAGAATTATGCTACTCTTTTATTGGCCAACATTCGGCACCAAAAAGAATTACAGGTCCTTTTCACATCATTAGGCGCGCGGTACCGAGCGCGGTACCACTCGGTACCGACAGAAGTACCGCTCGGTACCGATCGGTACCGGACAATAGAATTTTCCCTTAAGTTTGAGGGGTACTTTTTTATCACACAATAAACCCGATGCATTCCTCCACTTCAACCATCCAACATAAATTCTGCTTATAATATCCCCATCTATTTCACCATCACTCTAAATAATAAATCCAAGATATCTAAAATGTGTATTCTTATTAATGACTTGATCATCCAATGTGACAATCCACTCACTAGCTCTATTACGACCAAAATTGCACTCCATATATTCTATTTTAGATCTACTCATGCGAAAACCTTTAAACTCTAAGGTAGACCTATCTGGCATGAAACCAAATTAATTTTGAGAAATATTAGCATCACACCACAACCTATGCTCCATAACTCACTCTCACAGTTTTAGAGTATGACACATTAACTTAGTTCCTCTATAATTCGCACAATCTTGTGCATCACATTTACTCAAATGAAAGGTTTTAAACTCTAAGGTTGGCCTACATAAATCAAGTTTACCTTCAACTCCCTCTCTAGTCTTATCAACAAGAAGAATATCATCAACAAAAAGCATACACCAATGTACATCCTCTTGCAAATGTCTAGTGAGAACATCATGACTAAACCTAGCTAACAAAAAAAAGAAATGCGAGAAGGAGAAAGTTACCTAAACAGCAACCGATCGAGCTCGATCCCGGCGTGCGCGACCAATGTCAACGGAGCGAATGAAACTGCGTCCAAGCATAAAATTTCGTCAAATTAGGGCGAACTGGAAGGAGGAAACGGAGCGTGCGAAAGGGAGAAAGTTACCTACAAAGCCACGGCCGTGCGTCGTCAACGGAGGATCTCGTGTGAGCGACCGAGCGAGGCACCTAGCGAGCGAGGGAGGGAGGTCGTCGACGGAATTCGAGGACAAGGTCGTCGTCGAACGAGCTCGATCGAGGGAGGGAGGGACGTCGTCGACGGAGATCGAGGGCTGGCGCGCGTCGTCGGTAGCGGAGACCTAAACAGAATGAGCTGAAGTCGAGGGCACGGGGTCGATATATTGAGATTACCAGCATATTTTTCGACGAAAAAGCTGCCGGAAATATTACCGGTGGATAATCCGCCGGTACTACTTCGTCGGGTTTTAATTAATCGGCGGTAAATCCGCCGGAATACCCGTCGGACATTACCGGTGGAATATGCGTCGGTATATTGAAAAAATCGGTGAACTTCCGGCGGTTTAGCCGCCGGAAACTTACCGACGGTATTTCCGCCGGAAATTACGCCGGAAAATTACTGGCGGTTAAATCCGCTGGAAATTTCGTCGTTGATTCTGGCATAAATATTTCCGCCGGAAATTCCACCGGTATTTCATTATTTTCCTGTAGTGTTTTCCCTAAACTCAATTATTCATTCTTCAATTTAGTAGTCAGTGTATTGTTTCTAAGTTCATGAACAATTCAATAGCTTAAGTGCTCTATATTAGTTAACTATTAAGCATTTCAAATTATGAATTATTATGCACTGTTCGTTCAAGCTACCATCCAAGGTTTTATTATTATCTTAATTTTATATACTTTTTATTTATCCTTTTAATTCTAGCTAAATAAGCAATCAAAGTGAAAGCATTATGTAGAGAATATTACTCAACAATTAAGAATAAAGGAAATTAAACTAAATGTAAACAACAGAACACATTGCGCTGGAACAAGTAAAAATTGAATATGAAATGAACATGCCTTTTCATTTAAATGATAATAAGTTTAATGGCACTGAATACAACTACTAAAAATAAACATAAGATAACTAGTACATGAAGCACTATTCTCCTAATCCATCTCCAATCAAGATCCACTGGATTTGTTTTCATCAGAATAATAACATTGGCTCTCATGGCCATAACACAATATCACTTTTGTCACATTACAACACAACATCATGACATTACAGGATCCCCCAAAGTAAAATAAATAAAAAATAAACAAAAAAAGCTACAAATAAAAGTAGCAAAAAATAACTCTCATTATTCTCTCTCTCTCTCTCTCTCTCTCTCTCTCTCTCTCTCTCTCTCTCTCTCTCTCTCTCTCTCTCTCTCTCTCTCTCTCGCTTGTTGAGAACAACCAAACGAAAGAAAAAAAGATTCCCATCAATCAGAGTCACGATCCTCCTCCTCCTCATCATCATCATCAGGCCAGGTCCTTATAAACGACTGATATTGTAGAGAAGTAGGAAAATGCAACATGTTCGGATTCTCCACGAAGGGTCTCCTCATGAACATCCCCACTAAAGCCTCATTGAATTCGGTTGTATACTGGTAATATTTTTCTTGTATAACTGAGTAGTGTGCCTTCCATTCCCTACTCTCCTCAAAGAATTTAGTCCTAGAACTTCTACTATTGTTGTTGCAGGGCCTATTAGTCAAATGAGGCTCACTTGGACCACCCTCCTATACACCCAATCCTTTGAATTCCTCAAATTTTCTTTTTTGTGAGGGCTAAAATAGGAAAATTTTGCTCTTCACTAGGATCTCCCCTCACCCCAGCATTTACACATAAGGCATAGGTAGAAGAAGGATGCCCGAAGCCCACAGAAGTAGTGTCTCTAATAATGTAAGTCAAGGATGATGAATAAGATTTCCAACATTAATGGTATACCCAACCTGAATAGCATAATTAAGAACTACCTGATCCTTGGTTACCTCACAAATACTTTTGTTGAGCAAAAGTCTAGTAGATATAAAGTAATGCAAAGCCTTAGACAGTTAGGTTAAATAGAATGCAGGAAAATCATTGATTTTGTTCTCCCTTTTCTTCCAGACAGCCCCACTATAAGGCTCACACAACACTCAAAATTTTCTTAGAATCAAAGGCACAAAAAAGGGGTATACTCATCAAACTCAAAATTTGGAAGCTTATAAAGATGCTTGATAGTCATAGGATCGAAGGATACCCATGTACCTCGCACATAACACTTATTATCCATAGCTACTTTCCAATTGGCAAAAAACTCCCTCACTATATTAACAATTGCTACATATGATTCCTCACAAAACCACTCCTAATTCCATTTTACAATCATTTGCATAACTTTTCCTCCCGGGTTTTGGAAGCCTCTCTCAAGGATCAACTACCTGGATACCACCATAGTTCCATACATTTGTTCGGCCTCAATCGAAATGAATCTGCTCTTATCATAAGATGATGAAGATCACGTTTTGCCAAAAATTTATGGGGCCATTTCATACAAAGCTGAAGTAATAACAAATGCAAAAAACTTGGAGAGAATGAAAGAAAGAACATGATGAAAGAAATTCTAAATAGGCACCTTATATATAAACATCATGAGCACTGTAGCGCTCAAGAGATCGGTACTGTGGCACTTAAAAGCATGCAAAATGATAAAAAAATTCAAACTAACAAATGCTGCAGTAGTATGAGACACATGGTGCTGTGGCAGAGACATTGGAAAATGCAGCGCCAACTTTTTGATTGGGGAATTATAGCGGCGCTTAACACACACCATTCCCGCATCACTTATAAAGACAAGTGCTGCAATACTTTAAATATTATAATAATGATTTTAATCTAACATTACGGTGCTGGAAATAGCATTGTGGTGCTTAATAAAGTGTTATAATATAAAAGTTATGAACATATAATTTATTTGACTACACCACCATCATTACTGTAGAGATGATGGACTAATGCTGCAGTGCTTGAGCTAGTAGTAAGGAGGTGCTCAATAAGGCAAAATAACACTACAGTGTTTAATGATACATCATTGTAGTGCTATAATCTAATAAATTTTCTTGAGGCCTCAGCATGGCAATGTTATTTTTGAATGCTGTGATACTTGGCTTGCAAATATTGTGGTGATTTAAATACTAACGTTGTGATGCTAGTTTAATTTTTAGCACAACAAATTTTTCTTAGGAAACTTTTTATAACTTTGTTAAAACCAATATTAATATTTTTATAAATAATACAACACATACACACATACCATAACATAAAAATAAAAATTATAAAACAAAGTACGCAAATACATAACATAATTGGGTTGCCTCCCAAATACATCACTACATTTATAGTCTTCAGTCAGACTTGCCTTTTATGTCATTTTGGCTGTAATGAATCACCACCAATTTCTAAGTGGTCTCCACTATACACTTTTCCTTTCTCCTTTTATTTAATTTTAGTATTATTGGGTAAAAATCCAAGAGGTCTACAACTAAAAGAGATTGTAAGCTATCCTAATTAATTTTCTAAATTTTTTATTGAAGTAGCCTGACTTTACAATTAGGTTCCTAATTGAATCATCCAAAGGTGATTTCGTCTCTCTAAATTAATTATTTTAGTTAAAACCTAGGAGATACAAAGATATAGGATTTACTATAGGTTGTTAAGGGTTAT
The DNA here is from genome assembly GCA_019925795.1 of Dendrobium chrysotoxum. NCBI lineage: Eukaryota > Viridiplantae > Streptophyta > Magnoliopsida > Asparagales > Orchidaceae > Dendrobium > Dendrobium chrysotoxum. The sequence continues at coordinate 46,132,250 of CM034303.1, forward strand.
TCCAATTTTCTCCTTGATTAAATTGACCTATATTCCACTAATTATTACCACCAATATCATTATTTAACCACTAAAATTAGGATGGTTCCTCCAACTTGGATTTCATGAATTAGAATAGTGATTATTTTATCTTCCAATAAAATTCACATTCTCAATCCCTTATGCATTCCAATTTTCTCCTTGGATAGATTTTTTTTTTCAGTTGCATAGATGATCCTTATCCTGAACTAACTCTAATAGTGTAACATTTTAGAAATTATAGCTACTTGTGAGTCAAAATAGATGTTACATCTGATTCATACACACTAGTTACTCTCATAGGATTCACCCTATTAGGAGACCACTAAAAATTATATGTAGCCATTTTCATAATTAGTCATATACTTCCTCAAATGGCTTAGACATTAAAGATCCTATAGGCACTACATCTATAATTGACCTAAGGGAACTTACAAATCCATTATAAAAGTTTGAATAACCAATCAATCAGGTAAAATATGATGATCAAATTTTCTTAAATCTCTCCCAACTTTCATAAATTGACTCCCCCTCAAACTAGGCAAAAGATGTGATATTATTCCTAAGTTTGACAGTTTTTGAAGGTGGGAAATACTTAGCTAGAATTTTATGTGCCAACTCATTCCAAGTGATTATAGAGCCTAGGGGTAAGGAATTCAACCATATCTTAAATTTGTATATTACACAAAATGGAAATAATTTAAGTCTAATAGTATCATCATTGACACCATTATACTTAAATATTATATAAATTTCTAAGAAATTAGCTAAGTGTAAATAGAAGGTCCCCCAAACTGGGAATTTCGAACCATCTGAATTATGACAAGTATTAGTTCAAAGTTATTAGCCTAGGTAGAAGGTCTAGTGATACTCTGATAGATTCCTTCTATTATAGGGTTAGCATACACTAAAAGTATTAGGATGGTTCTGATCTTATACTAATTTAGAGATATCTATTTTTCTTATTTTTTCAAATTTCTATAAGGCTCCTTTCTATCTCAAAATCAAACAGCAAGGACTCCATACTAGATCTACTAAGCATTTAATAATAATAAAATAAAAATAAAGATCACAAACTAAATAATTAAAAAATATTTTTTTATCTTTTTTAATATTTTAACAAACACATCAAAAATAAAGATATAAGATACAAGTAGGTCTAAATATGGGTTAAAAAATATAATTTAAAATTATAATATGCACGTTACTTCCTTAACAACGGTGCCAAAAATTTTATGGTAGATTTTATGAGTTGATTGTGTTGGACTTAAGCTATGCAATAAAAATATGATTAGGTTTTTTATATATAAAATAATGAAAGCCCTCTAAAAGCATACATATTGATCAAGTAATAAAGTGATAGAGAAGAGTGTCGTTCCCATGAGAAAGTGTTCTTCTTAATTGTAATTAAATTATTACTATTTAATCTAAATGCATAATTTATCCTACTGAATATAAAAGAGTTATTTTCGTGTTTTTTCCACTTAATGGAGACTTGAAAGAAAATTATATACTAAACGAAATAAAATATTTTGGGCTAATAAATATAAAATAATATAATTTTTCTAATGAGACTCATAAATATATATGTGAATCTGAGTAGATGCATCCCTAGATCTCTATCAGGCTTGTAGGGGTAAGAAGGGAATTTAAGGCCTTCCTACAGTTATATTATCTCCATAGAACCTAGTTGATTTAACATCCTATATCTAAGTATGCAAACATTCCATTTCAATACTATTTGTTTCAAATATTCCTCCATCGAGGTTATGCATCACACTAGATATTAACTATAGACATGGCTATTATGCATTAAATGAAGAACATGAGATATTAAAAATATCTATAAAGTAATTTAAAGCATAAAAGTCTACATTAGTACTTGCTATGCATTTATATTATTAGCCCAAAACTCAAAAATTTAGCTAGACATGGATAATACCAAAAACAAACTCATGTTCATTTCATTTATATAAGAAAATAACACAGGAGAATGGGTAAGATAAATCTCATCTAGAAGGATCAATTGATATTCTCCACACTCCTTTCTCCAATAATAGAATTGCTTACATAATACATGCTAAGATCTCTCAAATGAAAATATTTACACTTTCCTAGCCTCCCTTAGACTTTACTCTAAGGGGGAACAAAAGGAAGACACAACAAAGTTTAAGACTCCATTGAAATGACATAACTCTATAAATAAAAGAGCTAAAAATTATTTATGTAAGTATAGGAATGGACTCAACCGCCAAGGTGCTCGACAAGGCTGTATTGCGGCAGTATAAAATGAACTGGCATCTCAACACTAATGATGCTGGGCTGACCTAGCATTGTTACTCATTGAACTGATGCATCCTTTCATTGAGTTAGAGCTACTCTTCATTTTGATAACTGCTCCATCGTAACACTATAAAAATTAAACATTGTGGCACTTTAAAGTGCAATCTGGCTCTGCTGTGCTTCAATGATTGACATTCTGGTACTCATTTTCTTGAGACTCCAGTACTGCAGTGCTAATTTCTGGCACAATGGTGCTATAAGGCACTACAATTCTGACCTTGGCTTCATCAGAGTGGTGAATTTTCCTTAAATTCCTAAGAGGTCAGTACTGTAATATTAAAAGTAGGCACTAGGGTGTTGAAGATGTCAACGCTATGACGTTAAATCTATCGGCGATGTGGTCCTCATTCAATAATTAAGGAGAGAAGCCATTCCTGCACAAACATAACTAAAAAATTACATTTTCTCTAATTTAAACACAATAAATAGCACAAAATTTATACACAACAACTAGCTCGAATAAGTGTTAATTATTCAAAGAGAGAAGCCCTTGATCTGGGAAAGGCTGATGAGCTCATGAAGGGAGTGAATTATACATCACTGAGTAAGGAGTCTAAAGGGGGTGGGTAGATTATATAAGGGTATACTGAGCCACCACCAACCCTAGTGCAAAAAGATTAAAGTGGAACTTAAGGTTGTGAAGGTGATTGTGGTTATATATATTAGGATAGAAAAGTCTATCGAGCTCATCGCTGTTGATGATAATGTTGAGAAAAATGAGAGGGTTAATATTTCCAAAAATTTATGATGAGTAGTGTTTGAATGTAAGTATTCAAAGGTGAGTGTCATTGTGCCACCTAGCAGATGCATCTCAAATTAAGGAGCTGGCATATACTTGGGTTTTAGTAACACTCATGGAGCTAAGAAAGTGCAATACTAGCTGCTATTGAATTTTAACTCTTTTAATCCTTCCTTGTGAGTAACATGAACTCATATGCATGTTATCCGTTATGGACATATTCTGTATGTGTTTTGAAGGTTTTGGTGTACATGTGATCTATTCTGGAGCAGGCCAAGTGTTCTATTTATAGGAAATTAATTTGAAAAATTTTCCCTTAGAAGTGCTATAGTGTTAGGTTGGGGGTATTACAATGCTAAGCTTCTGGTTTACAACATTTATTTGATATGTGCCAGCACAGTGACGCCTCTATTTAGAGTTTTGAGGTGTTAGGCCAATTTTTTAATAAATATTAATTTCCACTAAAATGAAAATGACTAGAATCATTCCTCCTTTTAAGGCTGCTGATTAGAGAGAGAAAGAGAAGGATTTTAGAGAGAGAAAGATGATTTCATACTACTTTGGGTCATTTTTTTATTATTGATCTAGTTTAAGAAGTTATCCAGATTGATGTAAGTTCACTATAGGAAAACTATCTATCACCGTCAAAATTTCTGGCGGATGATATCTGTTGGAAACTAGCAGCGCAATTACCGACGAATATTTCGACGGTAATGTTGCGGCGAACTTTTTGGTGGATTCACCGTCGCATATTTACCGGCGGATATTACGCCGCAATTGCACCAAAAAATATTTGTTTTCCGATGCAGATTCTACCGTAAATTACCGGTGGCTTTACTGGCACATTTTACGCCAGCTTACTTAAAGTCAACAAAATATTACCGGCGTAAATTCACCGGTAATGTTACCGATGATTTAGCCGCCGGAAATTTCGCCGGTAAAGGCCCTATTTCATGCCATCCCACGCCTGGTTGCTCATTCCGTTCAGCTTGTCTCTCAATTCGATGATGCTCCGACAACGCTCCCTCGCTGTTCGGACTTCAATATGCTCCTTCGACAATGATGACTTCACTCCTTCGACAATGATGAATTCGCTCCTTCTCCGACGACGCTCCGACGATGTTCCTTCGGCTTATCCGCTAAAGGTTTCGCTCCTTCGACGACGTTCCCTTGGTGTGAAGGTAACATTCTCCCTTTTCTTTAGTCATGGATGTTCTCACTAGACATTTCCAAGAGATTGTACCCTAGTGTATGCTTAATTTTTGGTTATTATATTCTTCTTGTTGATAAGACTAGAGAGGGAGTTGAAGAAAAACTTGAATTATAGAGATCAACCTTAGAGTTTAAGTTGTGTGATATTATTAGTAGAATTCAAGTTGGATTGTTGAAGTGGAGGAATGCATTAGGCTTGTTGTGTGAAAGAAAAGTTCCCCTCAAACTTAAGGGGAAATTCTATAAGATGGTGGTTAGATTTACAATGCTTTATGGTGTAGAATATTGGCCATTAGAAGAGAAGCATAATATTAAGTTAAGTGTTGCATAGATAAGGATGCTCAGGTGGATGAGTGCTTTACTCTTAGAAATAAGATATGAAATGATCAAATACGTGAAAAGGTTGGAGTAGCTCCAGTGGAAGATAAGATTAGAGAGAGTCGCCTTAGATGGTTTTGTCACATAAAAGTGCAGCCTTTCGATGACCATGTTAGCAAAGTAAGAAATTGGTGGCCGATACACTCGAAGCTATATGCTGCAGTGAGATTTTGTACGAAATGCTAAATGTCATCCTGGACGGAGCCTTAGTCTAGTTTGGTTTGGTCACTTAATTAAAACGATGGCCTTCCGAGTAGGCTAAGAGTCTTTGTATCTTTCTTTAATAAATGTTATATATAACATTATCTGATATATTCATATTATATGTAGGTTATATTATGAATATCAGAACTCAAAGAAGTTGGATGTATAATCGATTGGCGTAAGGACGAAAGACATTAACCGATGAGTTCATTAGAGGGGTGAATATTTTTATTCAGACAACTTCTCAACTGCCCAACTTTATCTTAGATGGAATGATTCGTTGCCCATATTTTAAACATAAAAATCAGGTGCACCTAAGCCCAGATGATGTAACTGTTGATCTATATCATCGAGGCTTCATGCCAGAATATTGGTGTTGGACTTCTCATGGTGAGTATGAACCATATTTTGATTCTCGATGTGGCCCATCGACAAGTGCTACTATAGATGAGGAGGAAAATATATGACTTAATCTTGAGCATTTAATTCATGATGTAAGTGGAGCATAATTTGAACAGTATACATAAGCTAATCCTAAGTCACCAAATAAAGAAGCACAAATTTTTTATGATTTGTTGAATGATTCTCAACAACCAATATGGAAGGGGTGCACTACTCACTCAGAGTTATTCATTGCTGTTAAGATGTTAAGCATCAAGGCAGAATATAATGTCCCCCGTGAATATTTTAATTAATTCATTGGACTACTCAAATAAACCAATCCGGCAGATAATATAATTCCTACAGATTTATATCGAACTAAGAAGTTAGTTTCCAAGCTTGGTTTGACATAAATAAAGATAGATTATTATGTCAATGGATGCATGTTATTCTATAAAGATGATCAATCAAAAATTGCATGTCATTATTGTAACACACCAAGATTTAAACAAAAATCTATCATGAAAAGAAAGCTGAAGGAAGTACCAGCTAGTAGGTGTTTGATTGAAAAATATATTTTTGAAAAATATTAATTATCTTTGGGAATAATTCAAAATTGATTTTTAAATTTGAATTCTGAAATTGAACATCCATTAGTGATAATATACTACCTCGAAAGGTAGAGATAAAATCTCCTAATGGGTTCAAATTTAGAATTTCAAACACGATCTTGAATATCGTAGCTAGATTCAGGAGGGAACCACATATGATTCCAAAGAATCAAAATGAAGTTCAATCAAATATCTGGCTACGATAATCTGGATAAATTATCGTTAATTTCATATTCAAAGTTATACCAATAGATGATATATCATCCTAAAGGAAGAAAATATCATTCATTGTTAATTATTTAAACATGGCAATAACGATCGCCATTTTTTTGTTTGATTTCCCAAAGGTAATTAATTAAAAGTTTTGAAATTTTGATTTTTTTTTTTAAAATCTAGTATGGGTTTCTAAATCTCCTACGAGCGCAAGCCCTCGTAGTTAATTATATCATAGAAAAACAGAAAATTTCCTATGAATACTCTCGATTAAAATAGCGATACGAATTTTATTTAAGATTTCAAAGATCGATATCAAAGAAGGTTAAGGACTTGAATTTTTAAGTGGGATTGGTTCAAAATTGAACACTTATTTCTGGAGTCAAAGGAAGAAGGGTAGGAGGCACCTGGGATTCTGAAACAATTCAGAAGTGCCCCAGCCTATCCTAAGTGTTAGGCTTGAATTTGATGGAAATAGATTTAATGTTTGAATGGTCAATTTTATTAGAAGTTGGAAACTAGATTCCCAGAGGATTGAGGTCTTAGGATTAAAAATCTGCCTCAGATCCTAAGTCTAAAAATTGGGTACTGAAAATCAGTGACCCATAATCCTAGCTAATGCAATGCAGTCCTGGACTTACCCCGGCCTGGATTGGGGAGCCAGCTAAACCACCTAAATGCTTCAAAAGCATAAGTCAAAGTCTTTATGAAAGAGTGGTTAAGGATGTTATTTAAGATTGAGTTTGAGGAGTTGGGTTCGACATCTAGAGCAGATCCTAATTAACCCCTTAACATATATTGGGTGAAATGTCTAAATTAAAATGTAATTAAGAATTAGACTCAATTTTAATTTGTTACTAATGCGATGCATGCTAGTTGACTCGATGAAATGCTTAAATCAAAATGAAGCAATTTTAAAATCAGGCTTAAAAAATAGGTTTTATCCTAGAGATTGCACAACATCCCCTTGGACAGAATTGCACCCTAATAGGTCAGGTGGTCTGCCAAAACCCGCAGGCAGGGAGGTGCCTAACAAGGTAGAGCAAAGTTAATATGAATGCATGAAAAACTCCCGGGGAGTCCGGGCTTACTTCTTAAGAGCGTTAGAGTTTCTATCTGAGCTTAAAATTTTTAATTCTATTTAAATAGAAAAAGTTTATGACCGTACCCTCACGAGCCTCCGATCGGGTTCCATGCTAAATCAAATACGACATGTAATAAGCGCCAAAAAACTACTAAAAGCATGCAAGTCCTTAATCGCAATCAACATCAAGTAATCAAATCAATCAAATAATTAAATTAATTAAATAAATGCTCAAACTGAAAGTCCATGTGGTAAGTGCCACTTAATTATACAACCCAGGGTCTGCAGGAAAGTAAAGTGGCCGGGTACCACTGACTACAACCCGGATTCTACTCCTAAGACTCAAGTGACTTTGAGATTTGAGATTCTTCTCGTTCTTCACTTCTTCTCCTTCTTAGAACTCCTTGGATCATCGGATATGTATATCCAAATGAAAAGAAACTCCCCCTGAATAGGGGTGTTATCTTTTCTCTTTGGATACCTAAATTGGATATTTAATATCTCAATCTCAAAGCACTTAATACAATTTACAACTCAAATTTACATTCAAATTACATCAATAAAAATTTAAAATCTAGACTCAACAACCTGCAGGGTTATTCTAATAATCAGCAGTTATGTAAACATCCCAAGAAGTTATATATTTGAAATTTAAAAATGCTCAATCACAGTCACATTTGGTCATGCTCTTTTTGATTTAAAGGGGGACTTAAGCAGTTTTCTGGAGCACCTGCGCAATTTAATAATTATAATTTTGCCCCCTTTAATTTATGCCCTGTATGAGCATGGCCACCTGCATAAGATTGAATTAGTATAAATCATCCCTAGCCTAGGGGTAGATCTAATCGTACAATCAAATCAATACAGAATGCAATAAGTAAATAAACAATCACATTAATAACAATTACTTAGATCTAGCAACCAGCATGCAATGAAAAGCTCAAAAACCCGATACACAGCAGAAAAGTAAACACCGGCCTAGCCTAAAACTAGAGTTGGTTGTCCTAGCAAACCATCTAAAGTGTATGAGGTAGGCTGTGTGGCTTTGATATGTCCTAGATAGGGTACTTGATTGAAGTTGCTTGATGTTCTAGTTGGTTGAAGGCTTAAGGGATTTTAATTAAAATTTAAATCTTAATGATTTAAATTTAATTTTAAATTTGATTTGATTGTTTATGGGATACCACCTTTGTTGCACACCGAGGCAGTGAAGTTTATTTCACCTTCCTTGGGGCTAATTTAATAGCCTCGTAGGCCTGGGTTACCCAGTGATACCCGATATAATTAGGTGCTTTAAGTTTAATTAATATTTGAGAGTTAATAAATTTTATTCAAATTGATTGGTTGCTGGTTTTAAGTTTAAATTAATATTTTCTGGAATTTTGAATGATATGTTGAATTTTGGGATTTTCTGGATTATTTTAATGATTTAATTCAAGGGTCAAAAGTTGACTTTTTGATTTAAATGGTTTTCTGGATATTTAATATTTTATTAAAATACTAAACCTTAATACGATCAGTTAGACAGTAAGTACGCTGAAATTGGATTTTTCTACATTTTATTATGAAGGTTTGAAGTTTTGACTTGAATTTGAACTAAGTTTGACCAAAAGTTGACTTTTTTTTTAAAAATTGATTGATTTTTGGAAACTTAACATTTTTGATAAATATTAGACCTTAAGATGAGTTGTATGCCTTTGGGTTTGCTCAATTTAGAGTTCATTTGAATTAGTTATGAATTTTTGAAGTTTTGAGTATTTAATGAATTATTTAAATTATTTAATTAAGGCCCTTTTTATGATTTGAATCCAAATGACCTCCAAACTCCTTGAAATCAACTCCAAAGGTCAGGAATGACCTAAGGAATGCTTTCCAAGTATTTGGAAATTTTCTGGAATTTTTAATTATTTTTAATTAATTAAATTAATTAAATATTGAATTTCAATTAAAATTAAATTAAGCTTAATTTTGAAGTCCAGTCAAGGGGCTTTTATTTTGCATTGATTAAGGGTTCAATTCTGGTCAGTTTAAGGTATCATTTGTAATTTTTGGATTTAAATTTGATTTATTATAATTTCTGGAAACTTAAATGGCTTAATTAAGCGTCAATTTTGATTAAGTTAATTAAGGGGTTTAATGATTTCAAAATTCAGAGGGAAAATTTCTATGAGCTGAGGGTGTCACTAAGTTCAAATAGTTTGAGTTTCAAGTCAATTGGAATTATATCCTAATTATTGGAAATTTTCTAAGTTTTCTAGATCAAGTCCTTAATTATTATCCTTAATGATGTCACTAAGTTAAATGGGTTCGAATCCATGTTCCACTAACCCTTGACATAATATATGCAAATATATACATCAAACAATCAATCCTAGGTCTAAGAGAGCCTTAAACTAAGTGGTGTGTGTATATCCTTAAACATGCATGGATTAACATTAATTCCAATGATTAATGATATCATTAGTGAAAAATATAATTATTCACTAATGACCTTTCCCACAAATCTTGTTCAATCAAACTTAATCTTAGTTTAGAATTTCATGGGATCTCTCAAATATTTAAAATTTAAATATGTATATATATAATTTTAAAATAATATTTTAATATATATATATACATATTTAAAGAGTTATATATATTTGAAAATAGAATTTTCAAGGCTAATATTTCAAAATAATATTAAAATAATTTTAAAATATCATTAAATAATTTTTAAAATAAATTGAGAGATCCTCTAGTTTATTTTGAAATATTTTGAAAATAAAATTCAATTTTAAAAAAAATACTTAATATAATATTTTAATTTAGTATTAATTAAGTATTTAAATATTGAAAATACTTAAAATAGAAATATTTTGAGGCAAATTAAAATAGAAGTTTTGATCTTTTATTTTATTTATTTATTTATTTAAAAAAAAATTATTTGGGTTAAACATTAATCGAATGTTAATTAAATATATGAGTTTTTAAGTAATTTAAATTATTAAAAGTATTTGAACTATTTAAAATAAATTTTAAGTTTTACAATAATCAAAACAGATCTTCTGATTTTTATAAAATATTATTAAATCTTAAGCATTTTAAAACAAATTAAGTTAAATTAGACTTTTAATTAATTAAAAAAAAGGCAAGTAATTGAATTCAATTAACATATATTAAATTAACTTTTAATTTTAAATTGAGTTATTTTTAAAAGGTAGTTAAATTATTTAAAATGTTTTGAAACAAGTTTTAAATTTTATTAAATGTTCTAAATCAACATTTTTTTTTATTTAAATGGTCAATATATACTAATTAAAATAATTTAAAATATAACTAATATTTTAAATCAATTTTATTTTTAAATCAAAATATTTGATTTTCTTGAAATTATAATATAAAATATTAAAATTTTATTTATTTATATTTAATTATATATATATTAAGAAAAGGAATTAAAATGATTTAAAAAAAATTTAATTAAATGTGGGTTCTGGCGGCGCGGAGACCACGTGGCATTCAACGGTTCGCCAGGACAAAACGCGTGGCAATGATTAGCCGGCAGCGCAATGATTGCACCGCCAGCAATCATTGGAAGATGATTAACCGCATACACGGTTCACTAATCCACGTCAGCCGTTCTTCCTAGCCGTTGGATGCCCCGCAGTTCGAGATTGACGGCCACGATTACGCTGGACGGAAATCGTAACAGCGGATCAGGCCACGCGGTTTGAAGGTTCTGCAGGAGGGCTCGATCAGAGCCGTTGATCTCAAAATCAACGACTCAAATAACGCCCAGTTCATGCATTAACGAACCTAGGCATAGAATCAAATATTCGGCTCGTTCTCTCAAACCGCCGAATGAAATCAAACAAAATTTTAAACTTAAGTTAAGCTTGTGAACAGAAGTAATGTGGAAGTGATTAAAAGTTGTTAAATAAGGTTATTAAAAAGTTAAATAAACCTAAGTGTTTTAATCTAGGGTTGAGTTTTTTACCTAATCCACAAGGTGGATTCGGGAGTTCTTTGGCTCTCTGAGCTTGTTGACTGTCCACGCTCAATATTGTTGAAGACCTCGCGAGCTGATAACGTCTAGATCGAGCCCTATAACTCCTTATATGGATTTGAGCTTGACTCACCGAAATCTGGTCGCCGGCGAGGTTTGACCGGTCGGATTTGAGTTGGAAGGAATGTGAGAGAAGATTAGGGCTCAGGGGAACTGGAGGCTTGATCTGGAAGAGCTGGGAGAGTGAGAGAATGCAAAAAATTAAATGCGGCTCCTTTTGGATGACCTAGCATATTCAAACGTCCTTGGGCTCAAGGAACGGCTGGGATTGAATCTAGGGATGCCCAGATGGATGACAAGTGGCTAGGGGGTAGGTGGGAGCAGAAGCATCAAAGGACACAAGAACATCCTAGGTGGAAAGGTGTCATTGTCCTCATATAAGCATATGGGGATGATATGAGCTGTTGGATCTTGATCCAAAGGCTAGGATAGGCTCTAGGAATGTTCTAGACCATGGTTAAGCTGCTGGAATGATTTGAGCTGGAATGGATTAGCTCAAAAATAAGAATTTAATCATTTTAAAGGAGTTTTAAAGGCTTGTTGACTAATTTGACTAGTCAACAGTCAACTTTCATTGCCTAGGTGGCTTAGGAGAGGCTTGAATTGCTAATGAAATGGCTCCAAGGGATCTTGAACAAATAGGTTGAATATATGATCAAGTCAATGTGTATGTAAAGAGAATTGACCAAATCACCATGGTTTGACTTGGTCAAATCTACTAAGATTAGGCTCACTTATGACAAGAGTACATCTAAGGCATATAATGAAGTAATTTGAGGTTTGAAATGAGTTGAATAATTTGAATTGACTAGAGTTTGCATATGATTAAGGATTTGACCATGGTTTCAATTGACTAAATCAAAACTTCAATTGATTTGATTCCAAATGAGTTTGAATGGGGTTGAAACATGTTTTGAGATGGGTTTGATATTTTGAATGATTTGATAAGATTTGAAAAGTTTGATTTGATTGAGTGTATTGAATTGAGTTACATGGGTCAATTTTGATTGGATTTGGGTCCAGTTGACCAGGTCAACTATTAACTGAGTCAAGAGTCCAGTTAGAGTCAAATCAAAAAAGAGAAAATGACAATGAGAGTTTGACAGAGTTTTGAATGCAATTAAGGTTTGATTTAAAGTGTAAAAGCTTAAGGGTTGATCTCGTCAACCTAGGTTGACTTGGTCAACCAGGTTGACCCAGAGCCAGGGTCTGGGCTGGATCAATCTCAAATGATATATGGAACATGGTAGATGTGTTTCAGGAGTTTAAATAGGTCATTTGGATCAAATGAACATTTAGGCCTTTAATGGGCCAAATGGGTCAACTAGGTTGACTTGGTTAACCAGGTTGACCTAGGGTCAGGGATTGGATCCAACCAGTTCAGAATAACATTCTGAGTCTATTGGTGGTGGTCTCAAGGTCTGGGGAGGTCATTTGGTCAAAATAACCTATTTGGGCCCTTAATGGGCCTTTTTAGGTCAACCCTGGTTGACTTGGTCAACCAGGTGAGTCCAGGGTCTAGAAATGGGTTCAACAGATTTGAAATGACATTTGGAGACCAATGAAGGTGGTCCCAAAGTCCAAGGAGGTCATTTGGTCAAAATGACCTGTTTTGACCCTAAAGGGCATGTTTGGTCAACCTGGTTGACTTGGTCAACCAGATTGATCCAGGGGCCAGTTTTGGGTTCAATGGGTTTGGTTTGATATTTGAAACTTGCTGGAGGTGGTTGCATTTGATTTGGAGCTCATTTGACCAAAGTGACTATTCACACCCCATAGGGGTATTTTGGTCATTTTGACCCCTGGTCAACTGGGGGTCAAATTGAGTCCAATCAAAATGCAGTTTAATGCTCAATGGGTCATAATCAAGGGTCTGGAGGTGATTGGAGGCTTTGAAGAAAGCTCCAGGGTCAAAATCCACTGGGTGGTAGGTCCAGTGGCATGGACTGTAAATATTTGAAGGTTTTACAGCCTTTGAATTTCAATTCAGTTTCTGGGGTTAGAGACCTCAGAATGAGCTCAAATTTGGAGGGTTGACTCTAGAGAAATGTCACATCAGTGTGGAACTGATAGATCTTGAATCAGAGGTCATTTGATAGGGTTTTGAGGTGTTCAAAAATTTGTTGGAAAAGGCTTTTAGGACTTAGACCTTTGGCCTTGGATTTGAATCTGGAAATCTGGTTTTGAATTGGATTTTGAGCTTGAATGATAGGATTTGAATTAAGTTTAGATTGAATTGAAGCTTGGATTGATCTAGAGGAATCCTAGGGTTTAGAATAGGTCCTGGAGTCAAGATCAGCTTAAAGGAATCCTAGGGTCTAGAATAGATCCTAGGGACTGGAGTCTGGGAAGATCCTAGAGTCTAGGAAACCCTAAGGTTTGGGATCTAGAAGAATCTTAGGAGCTAGAGTAGTGGATTCTAAGAAGATCCTAGGGTCTAAGAAGAGTCTTAGGATCTAAAAGAATCCTAAGATTTAGGTTCTAGGAGGGTCCTGAGGTCTAGAGTGATTCTAAGATCTAAAATCTAGGAGAGATCCTAAGATCTGGAATAGATCCTAGGGTCTAAGAAGATCATATGATCTAGAGTCTGGCAAAATCCTAGGATCTAGAGTAGATTCTAGGGTCTGGATTAATTTGAAGAAATCCTAGGGTCTAGAACAGATCCTAAGAATGGAAATCTAGGAAAATCCTAGAGTCTAGATTGGTCTTAAATTGTATTGATCTGGGGTCAGGATTAATGTTGAATCTGGACTGGGTCCTAATGACCTCATACTAAAATGAGGTCAACAAATGGACCCCCAATATGTGTAATAGAATGTAGTTCTATTGCACATATTGGCGTTGACCGAATAAAATGGTCAAGTCTGGAGTTTTGATCCTATGAGAAAGATAAATTTATCCCTGGGGGATCGGGGTTTAAATATATACTAGGGTAATGCTAGGAAAAGCGTACTCTACCACTAGTGGGTCTGGTCCTAAGGGAAAGGAAGAATCTATCCCTAAAGGAGAAGGAAGTCTGGGTGATCCTGTAGGAAGAAGAAACTCCTAACCATAGAGGATTGAATCTGGATTTGATTGTAAGGGAAGGGAAATCCTAACCCTAAAAGATTGAATTTGAAATGATACTAGGGTAGTGCTGGGGACAGCGTATTATATCACTAGTAGATCTAATCCTAAAGGAAAGGAAGTCCTAACCCTAAAGGAAAAGAAGGTCTGGATGATCGTATAGAAAGGAATAATTCCTAACTATAGAGGATCGAGTTTGAATTTTGATACTAGGGCAGTGCCACAAAGGGCGTATTCTACCACTAGTAGATCTAATCCTAAGGGAAGGGTGAAATGCCTAGCCCTAAAGAAAAGAAAGCTTGATTGAGATTGATTCCAGGATGGTGCAATAGAGGACTTACTCCATCACTAGGAGGTCTAATCCCAAGGGAAGGAAGAAGAACCTACCCTAAGGAAGAGAGAACTGGATTTTGAAATTAAACCCAGGACGGTGCCATAGAGGACCAACTCCATCACTGGGGAGTCTAATCCTAAGAGAAGGAGAAGAACCTACCCTAAGGAAGAGAAGAGCTTGATTTAAAAATTTAAAATTGAACCCAGGACGGTGCCACGTGGGACTTATTCCATCACTGGATAATCTAATCCTAAGAGTAGGAGAATACTTACTCTGGGGAAAAGAGAGCTAGATGATCCCATAGGAAGGTGGTATTACTTCCTATAGGAGATCAGGATTAAGGATTTAAGTTTTAAAACGAATAGTGCCGCAGAGGGCATTATCCATCACTAGTAGGTCTAATCCTAAGGAGAGAAAGCACGATGACTCACATCTATCCTTAAGGAAAAGAAGACTGGAGGACCCTGAGTGAAGGAATCATTGCTTCCCACAGAAGGTTGGATCTAGATTTTGAATTTAGGATGGTGCCACAGAGGGCGTACTCCATCACTAGAGGATCTAATCCTAAGGAAAGAAAGAATCATATCCTAAAGGAGAAGAAAACTGGAAGAAGTTAGGATGGTGCCACAAAGGGCGTACTCCACCACTAGCACGTCTAATCCTAAGGAAAGAAAGCACGATGACTCACGTCTGTCCTTAAAGAAAACAAAACTGGATGATCCTGTGAGAAGGAAGCATTGCTTCGCACAGAATCGGATCTGGAGTGATCGTATGTAAAGGAAACTTGCTTTACACATAAAGGATCAAATCTGGATGATCATGCATAGAGGAAACTTACTCTACACAGAGGATCGAGTCTGGATGAGCGTGTATAGAAGAAACTTTCTCTATACAGAGGATCGAGTCTGGATTGATCGTATGTGAAGGAAATTTGCTTCACATAGATGATTGAGTCTGGATTGATCGTATGTGAAGGAAACTTGCTTCACACAGAGGATCGAGTCTGGATGATCGTATATAGAGGAAACTAGCTCTATATAGAGGATCGGGTCTGGAATGATCATGTACAGAGGAAACTTGCTCTATACAGGGGATCAGATCTGAATTCTAGAATTTGAGATTTGCATGATCTCGAATTGATTTGATTTTAAATTTGAAAGTGTTTGAATTTGAAACTTGATTTGACGAATTTGAATTTGAAGGGTTTTAAGTCTATGATGTGTTTTGAATTTGATTCGAATTATTTTTGAATTTGAGGAATTTGAATTTGAAAGTTGATTTGATTTTGATTCATCTTGAATTTGATTTCAGATTTTGAAAAACTTGGACAAAATTGAGCTGAATAGATTCAAAATTTGAAAATTTTATTGATTCGAAATTTGAGCAACATCAAGCATAGTATTTTTTCAGGAATCGCCCGTTTACAAGAAGCATTGGGCGATCTCCTTTACAATCCACTAGCTGATACGAGCCTCCTTCGTAGATTGTTTCCACTACGAAGGGTCCTTCCCAGGTTGGTTCAAACTTCCTGCCGAGCTTTCGGTGGGCTAAGATAGGCCTCCGAAGAACCAAGACCAAGTCACCTGCTCGGAAGGTTCTAGGTCGCACTAACTTATCATGAGCTTGAACCATTCTGGCTTTATGGAGTTCTAGATTTTGCTGGGCTTAGAGACGACGTTCTTCAAGACCCTCAAGTTCTTCAAGTCGAAGTTGTGCATTCTGTTCTGTTGTGATTTAATTCTGGACGGCAGTTCTGAGCGAAGGGATTTGAATTTCCAGAGGGAGTACGGCCTCGGACCCATACACTAGTGCAAACGGTGTGGATTGGGTCGGGGTTCGAAATGTGGTCCTGTAGGCCCACAAAGCTTCCACCAACCTCTCATCCCACTGACGTTTATTGTCATCCAGGGTCTTTTTAATGATTTGTACCAGGGTTTTATTGAAAGCCTCAGCCAATCCATTAGCCCGTGGATAATAGATCGTTGAGTATCTCCAATCAATACCGTGGCGACTTGCAAAGTTATTGATTTTTGTAGACTTCAAAGCAGACCCATTATCCGATATGATTCTGCGAGGCACACCGAATCGATATACGATATGGTCATGAAAGAATTTCATTACATGGTGTGATGTTACATTTCTTAGTGGAACTGCTTCTGTCAAGCGATGACCCCTTAAAGAAGGAGGGTCAATTGGCCCGACGATATCCGTACCCAACCTTTCGAAGGGCCACGAGGCTATCGTAGGATGCAACATATTAGGCGGCTGATGTAAAACCACACCATGAACCTGGCATTGATGACAACATTTTGCAATTTTCATGCAATCGTCAATCATCGTAGGCCAGTAGTAGCCCCAAGTCTTTTGATTTTCATTTTCATCTTAGGACCCGATTGATGAGCACCGCACAGTCCAGCATGAACTTCGTTAACGATCATCAGGGCCTCTCATTTGTCTAAACAACGGAGCCACATCTGATCGAACGATCGTCGGTACAACGTATCGTTGACTAATGCATATGATAGGGCTCGTTTCTTAATTTGATTGGCAAGAGACCTGTCATAGGGAAGCTTGCCTTCTTGCAGATACTTAATTATTGGTTGTCTCCAATCTTCTCTTCATCGACTGCTGAAGATGTAGAAAGGATCTGGGATGATTGATTGTTGAGGTACTCCATGTCTACAGGGGACAGGACTTGACGACCCTGAACTTCTATAGGGATGAAGTCTTCTTCTAGGCAAGCAAATTCCTTTGCAAGCTTTGCTAAGGCATCTGCCGAGGAATTGCTTCCACGAGGAACCCTATACATAGTTACAATGGGAATTTTCTCGAGCAGGTGCATTGTGTACTGGTGATATTTCAGGAGTTTAGGATTCAAAACCTTATAAGTCCCTGCAACTTGGTAGATCACCAGTTGACAGTCACCATAGATCTTAATCTCTTTAATCTCCATTAGGATTGCAAGTTCCAAACCAGTTATCAAAGCTTCGTACTTAGCTTCGTTGTTCGTACAAGGTTCTGATAAATGGTAGGAAAAGTGCATCATTCCCTTATCCAGTGTTATGAAGACCAGACCGACTCTGGCTTTTCCAGGAATAGTGGATTGAGGTATTTTGCCCCGTTGAGAGGACGCTGCACCATCAAAATACATTTCCCATGTTTGAGTATTAGATTCCTCGAAACTCACGATTTGCTCGTCAGGTAAATCATCGTTTAGAGGAGATTCCGCCGGTAGCGGGTGTGCCGCAAGGAAGTCGACAATAGCCTGCCCTTTCACAGCACACAGGGGAATAAAAGTGATATTAAATTGTAACAATATCATAGACCAATGAGCCAGACGTCCTGACAATATGGGCCGGGTCATAAGATATTGCAGGGGGTTGACACTGGAAATCAGACTGACCTGATGAGAAAGCATGTAATGCCTTAGTTTTTATGCTGCAAAGACTAAGGCAAGGCAATGTTTCTCAATTGCAGGATAGCGGATTTTCGTTGGAAGTAATCTCCGACTCAGGTAGTAGAGGGCATTCTCTTTCCCATCGTCATTGATTTGAGCTAGAAGAGCCCCGAGAGATTCGTCAAGGGCTGCAGTGTAAAGGATTACAGGTCTCCCTGGAATGGGGGCTGCCAAAACTGGCGGATTTGTCAGGTATTGTTTGATATTTTCGAAAGCATTTTGACATTTCTCATCCCAAATAAACTTGGCATCCTTTTTAGCTAGGACAGAGAATGGTTGACATCTTCCAGAAAGATTAGAAATGAATCTTCTTATATACGCCAGCCTGCCCTGGAGAGATCTCAGTTGAGTGAGACTCTTAGGAGGCGGCATATTTAAGATAGCTTCAATTTTTGCAGGATCAATTTCGATTCCACGGTGCCTAACTACGAAACCTAAGAATTTCCCTGACGTGACGCCAAAAGCACACTTCAAGGGATTCATTTTAAGGTCGTAGCGGCGTAACCGCTCGAAGACATTTCTTAAATCATAAAGATGAGCCTCTTTCACTCTTCTCTTGACAACTAAATCGTCGATATAACATTTGACTTGATTGTGTATTAATTCATCAAAGATATGAGTCATGGCCCGCTGGTAGGTTGCACCAGCATTTTTGAGGCCAAAGGGCATCACTTTATAACAAAAGATCCCTATAGGACTTCTGAATGCAGTGTTTCTCTCATCTTCTGGGGCCATCTTGATTTGATTATAACTAGACGAGCCATCCATAAAGGAGAAAACAACGTGCGAGGAGGCAATGTCCACCATGAGTTCTGGGATTGGCAAAGGAAATTCATCCTTAGGACATGCATTGTTCAGGTCTCTATAGTCAACACAGACTCGGATTTGACCGTTCTTCTTTCGAACTAGCACGACGCTGGCTACCCAAGAAGGATATTGTTCTTCTCGAATAAATCCAGCCTCTGCCAACTTCTTGACTTCAGAAACGACTTATTGTTCAATCTCCAAATGTATGCGTAGTGGAGCTTGTTTGACAGGAATGGCATCATGCCGGATTCCAAGTTTATGGACTGTTACGTCAGCGGACAATCCCGGCATTTTGTCATATGTCCAGGCGAAGTAATATTTAAACTCAAATAGAAGTTGAATTAGATCCTTAGACTCATCCTCACTCAACAAAGAACTTATGAAAGTGGGGCGAGGGTCATCCTCTGTTCCAAGGTTGATTTCTTTAAGTTCATCGACTGTTGATTTAATTTCTTCTTCGAATTCAGGGGGTGCATCCTGAACCTGAAGTTCGTCAGAATCATCAAAAGTCTCCAAACAAAGTCCATCGAATGAATCAATGACTTCAGTAGGAAAATTTTTTAATTCAGGACGACTAGTTATCATTAAACAAAATTCGTCATCGTCAAATGATCTAACGGTACTAAAGCCGATACCACTGGTCCAATGTTTATTAAATCTTGAATTCCACAGACTTTCGTGGTATCTAGCCTGACCCTTAGTCCATTGACTCAGAGCAAAACCTTTAGAAATAAGAGATTTAACACCAGCAAGAAAGTAGCTAAAAGGTAATTCCATTAATTCATTAAAATTTGCCTCCTCAAGGACTACATCATCTTCATTCCTTGAGGAGGAAGAGCTAGGGAAGAACTTCTTGACTTTCCTTACTTCTCCATCTAAGTTAGGAGCATCCTTAATTACTAACCCTAAGACCCTGTCAGCAGAAAGTGGGGTTAAGGTTAAGGATTCAACCGTTCTATTAAGCTTTTCATACGAACTCAATTCAGGCTCGTCACTTTGAACTTTTAATTTCGTACCCTCCTGGTCGCTATTTGATTCTAAAGTGAGATCAAACTTCGGAGGAGGATTAATTTTTGTATAGTCAAAAGCAAATCTGGCACCCCTTTTTCTTGAATCTTCATCAGAACTTGTTTCAAGTTCGATGTAGATCGGGGAGTTTCTTTTTTCAACTGAAGGGCGGCCTCGACCACGTGCTCTTTGGGCCATCCTCCCACCTCTTTGAGGTATAATGTTTGGAGGCCTGAAGATCACACGCTCGACGTCGTCTTCACTACTTGAGTTTTGTTTCTTTTGATTTTTGACTTTTTCTTTTCTCAATCTTTGAATTGCTTTTGAACTTTGACTTTCTATTTTTTCCTCCTTGACGTTGATCTCTATCTTAGAACAGGTATTGGACCCTTTAGGTATATAGTAAGCCGCATCCTCGTAGATCCCGATCTCGTGAATAGAGAATGGTTGCAGATCACCCTTAATTTCAAACTCAATGCCATCTCGTTGGTACTTGATGCATTGATGTAGGGTAGAAGGAACCATCCTATACTCATGGATCCAGGGCCTTCCTAGGAGCGCGTTAAAGGACATTGCCGAATCAATTATATGAAATTTCGCTTCAGTTTTCAATTTTACTATCTCTAGAAGAAGGGTAACTGAACCTAAAGCTTCTTGCCCTTTTCATTGAACCCACGAAGCACTAACTTGTCAGTTGAGAGCTTGCTAGTATCAATTCTAAGGTATGCGAGAGTCTTTATATTCATTACTTTGACCGATGCACCCGGGTCAACTAGAACTCTTGATAACTTAAACTTGCCCACATTTACTGTGATGTAAAGTGGACGATTGTGGTCGGCAGTTCCAAGGAGTAAATCTTCGTCAGAGAAGATAACCCCAGGGATTTCCTTAAAGTATAAAGCTTCTTCCTCGGAAGTTGAGGCTAATTGAGCTAAGCAAATCTCTGGGTCGAGAAGTGCTTTAATTAGAGTCTCCCTCATCTCTTTTGAAAGGACAAGGGCATCATAAATGCTCAATTTGGCAGGCAACTTCCTAAAGTGAGCTAAGACATTATAATCAACACTTGGAACATTAACATTGGGACCCGGTGGATTTGAAAGAATTGGAGTTGATTGTTGAGCAGGGATTTGAATTGGATCATCGAAAACAACTTGTTTTCCTTTATCCTGAGGAGGTAGCCTAGGGGGTAAAACCTTCCCACCACGTAGTTGTACTTGCACGACTTCATCGGAAGAACAAATTGCAAGGAAGTCTATGCTCTTCTTAGGCGATTGATTGTCGTTATCTGAGCGAGAGTCCAAATCTGAAAAGTCTATCACGACAGAACTCCCTTGAAAGTTAATTTCAGGGGTTTCACTATCTGATAAGACATCAGATTCGTTTCTCTCTTGAAGAGTCAAATCTGGAGAGCTGAGTGTTTGAATTTCTTGATTGATCTCAACTTGTTCTTGATTGTTTTCAACATAAGAGTTATTTACATTTTCATTCTCAACATTAATCATCAAAATTTGAGCAGAAGGATCAGACTTTTTATTCAATTTTTGACCCTTTGCCTTTGATGGGGCAAAGTAAAAGTCAGATAATTTCAGTGGTGACAGAGGTTTTGAGCCACCATCAACCACTTGTACAGATCTCTCATCAACAAATTTCCTCTCTACAGAAAGTTCACTCTTTTCATTTTTATTTAATATAGTAGTTCCTAAGACTACTGGAGAGGAAACTGTCCCAACGTCCTCCTGCGAAGCCTCGAGGTCAACTTCCCAGATCGGGTCCCGGGCTCTCGTCGGTAACTGTTGAGAAAGATGAAAAGATTTATTAATCGACTTTTTAAATGTCCGGGATAGTGCTATATTCCAACCATCTTCAATGGACAGAGAAGAGTTAGAATTCATACCTGAGATAGATTTGACAGACCCCTGATCCGGATCGACCAGGTACTCCTTTGGAATTATAATATGACCTTGACGAAAGTTCTTTTCTAGCCAATCTTTGAAGATGATGCAGTCTTCGATTGTGTGGCCTAACATGCGATGGTAGGGGCAAAAAGTTGGATCATCCTTCTTATTTGCCTCTTCCGGCTTCTTGGCCTCCGGCAATCGAAAATCTGGCTTCTTCTGAAGACTTTTAAAGATCTTTCTCACCGACTCCCTTTTAAATGGATATGTACGAGCCAATCTCTCTTTAAAAGAAATCTGGTGAGAATCTCTTATAGGTTGAGAAGTTACCTGAAAGGGTGGAGATTTTTGAGTTTGTTGTGTTGGAGAATTACTGGACTGAACATTCATATGTTTCTTCCTCTTATCAACAGCTGAAACCATTGCTGTTCTCTTTTCAAAGGACTTCAATGGTTTACTAGCTTTCTTTTCCTCAGTAGAATCCTTCAGGAATGGCATTTTGGAAGCCTCTTCCTGTAGATTACTAGCCTTATTCAAAAGTTTTTCGAAGGTTTTGATAGTGAAACCCTTCAGGAGAAAAGTAATAGGCCCGTGGATATTCTTTAAAAGAATCTCCACTGCATGTTGCTCTTGCAACTGGGGTTCACACTTCATCGAGAGATTTCGACATCTCAAGATGTACTCAACCAAAGACTCTCCCAGTTTTTGTTTTTTAATGACGAGATCACCAACGGTTACACGCTGCTGAGCTCCTGAGAATCTCTTTAAGAATAGACTCTCGAGCTCTGTGAATGTTTTCACTGAACCATTAGGTAGATCTGCGTACCACTCAAAAGCAATACCGGATAGACTACTCATAAACTGGTTAAAGAGTAGAGCATCTAACCCTCTTACGTTGCAACAGCTCGCTCGGAAGTGGGCCAGGTGCTGTCTTGGGTTTTCTAACCCACTAAAAACTTTGAATGAAGGTGGAACAAAGCCTTTAGGATAAGAAAATAAATCATATTTTTCAGGGTAGGGTCTACCCTTTGGAATAGATACAGTCCCTTGAGAATGGGCTAAGGCCTCCCTTACCTGGGTTTCGATCATCTGGCGGATATCTTTGTCGGCTGGAGAGGTTGGGGAAGCAACCTCTGGAGTTCTAGGACTTGATTCTGTCTTCCTGTTGTGCTCACCCACTGTGTGTGTTATAGGATGCAACTGCTCGGATTGAGACTGTTGTGCTTTAATCATCTGATTTTGCATTTGTTCCATCCTGAGCATCATTTTTTTAAATTTATTCTCCAAACTCTTGATGTATTCATCTTTCTCATTCAACTTAATTGATCCATCAGAGTCTGAATCTACTGCTGCAGAGGCTTCTTCCTTACCAGATTGGTGTCTTGAAGGCTCAGCATCTTTATTTGATGCTCTGGTTTCAACCATACAAATATTCCCAGCTGAATCTTCTTCCATCAAATCGTCTGCTTCTGGATCAAAGGCTTCAATTGCCTTGTTTTTAAGTATGTCCCTTATTTCCTGTACCACCTCATCGACCGGTCTACCCTCAATTGATTCGAGGTCGATTTGTAGGTATCCTTTATAGTTAATCATTTCTTCAAATTCCTCATCTCCGAACTGGGCGAGGACCTCTTGAATTTTTAAGTCATCAGCAGTAGGTTCTGCCACCAACTGATCTAACATCTCTTGATCATCGTCAAGTTCTATCACCTCCCCTCCGACTGTCCCGGGGTCGGTAATCGCGAGTGTGACATCCTCAATAGGGTGAGGGATATCTAACCTAACAGGTGAAGAAGGAGTTTGACTTGTGGGAACTCCAACATCATTCTGAGGAGAATCCTCACATCCCTGAATAAGGAGTCGGGGGACTTTAACAGGTAACTGAACTGGTGACTGAACTGGTAACTGAACTGGTAACTGAACTGAAGTACCTCTAATTTGAATCCCAACAGTTTTGCTTATCTTCATTGGTACATATGGTTCATCCAAAGGTATGGGCCTCTTACCCTTAACATCAGCTAACTGCAGGTCTTTAACGATCTCTTTTGATTTGGCTACCACAGGGGCCAACTTTGAAAGTCTTGAAGGGGGAACTGGAGGTCTACCACTAAGAGGGTGACTCCTACCAGACCCAGTTAAAACTATCTCCTCAGTTTTGGCAGTTGGGAGACGAGGCACCC
Source organism: Dendrobium chrysotoxum (assembly GCA_019925795.1). Taxonomy (NCBI): domain Eukaryota; kingdom Viridiplantae; phylum Streptophyta; class Magnoliopsida; order Asparagales; family Orchidaceae; genus Dendrobium; species Dendrobium chrysotoxum. The sequence goes on from CM034303.1 coordinate 46,156,225, forward strand.
AGTGGTATCCATCCACTAAGACTGAAGCAACTGGTTGTTTAACAAACTTTTTATTTCTCCTCACTGGCTGAGGAGTCAGGTTTCTGGCTTCAAACTTTTTCTCTTTTAAAACTTCTTTCTCAAGCTTATGTGAAATCACCCCCTTCAGGTGTCTCACATATTGTTCTTTTATCTGACCTGTCTCAGCAGCACATGTGTGAATGATGTTCCTCAATATTCTAGTTCTTAAAGTATTCTTCTCCTTTGTGGTTCTCTTAACAGTATAGTCGACTGGGCTAGGTGGAGAGCTAGAAATCCGCGTGACTCTCTCCTCCCCTGCAGCAGCTGCGAGGGGGTGAAAACGACTCCCTTTCAGGAGTGGAGAAGAGGCAGGGATAGGCAGCTCCTCAACAGCCTCAGGCTCAACTAAACTCAGAGCCTTCTGTTCAGCTATCTTTCTGGACTTAGTGATTTTCTTCCTTATCCTTCTCAGATAGTTCTTCCTAGTACTTTTAGTGCCAAACAGTGCTCCAGAACTAGAGGATTCTTTCTCAACAGTAGATTTCACCTCAGTCTTCTCGTCCTCACTTTGGACTGAGGGTACAGAAGGTGTAAGGGTAGCACCTGCTGCCAATTCCAACATTGGGGGAAGGGCACTCGTAGCCCCCACAGTTAGTTCAACTACTGGACCATTCTCGCCCTCAGCAGCGAGATTAATAATTGTTCCACCATTCACAGACAGTTTCAGAGTCTTGAAACCCATTCCAAACTGAATTGCACTACTATGGATTAACTCTTCGACTTGAAGGTCTCGGTCAATTGAGAACAGAAGTTTCCCGGCCATTGCAGAAGATTTGATTGTCTGAAATTTGAAAGAGAAGATTTGAATCAAACTTTTGAATTTTAGTTTTGACAAAAAATTTTCTATATTTTATCACATGAATCGAATTATAGGAATTATAATTCAATATGTAATGATAAAGTATAGATATCAATTTGGACTTGAAGAAAATTTGAATTTTTGTTGTATATGTTCAACTACAAGAGAATGTTGTAGAGAACGTATAACAAAAATGGTCTGGATTTGATTTGAAAGAATTTGACGGGGGATTTGAAATTTTGAAGATTGAAATATTTTCTTTGAATATTTGAAACCAATAAGTTGAGTTTGATTTCGACTTAATAGTTAACAAATATCAAAGAAAGTCAAAGAATTTTGACTCGACTCTCTTATCCCACTGATTAGGCTAGGGATAAGATGTCAGAGGTGTGATTTGGTGAAAAGATTAGATGATTAAGTTTGAATCGGGAAATGATACATGTTATACTACAAGAGAATGTTGTAGTAGTACATGTGACAATGAAAGTTGAATTTGAATTGAAAGGAATTTTAGTGACTCAAAAATCCGGCAGCATCTCCCCTTATTTTTGAAACTTGAGGTGTTGAATTTGCATTCAACGCGACAGTTTACAAGTATTAGGGAAGATTTTACAGGAAGGAACTCGACTCTTTATATATTATCAAAGATAAAATGTCAGAGTTTAAAGATTTGAAAGATACTAAAAATAAATGTTGAATTTGAATTGTCAATGTTAATCTTCAAGAGGTATTGTAGAAGAACATATGACAAGTAACGATTAAGATTTGAAGAAACTGAATGGATGTTTTTGAAAACTTGAATTTCCGGCAGCACCTCCCCTTATTTTTGAAACTCGAGGTGTTGAATTTGCATTCAACTCGACAGTTTACAAATGTTAGGGAAGAGCTATGGAAAACCACTTGACTCTTTTCATTTCACAAAAAAGTGATTTATAGTGAAATGTCAAAGATTGATTTAACCGGAAAAGTTTGAAGAAATATTGCATATATTAAGCTACAACAGTTGTTATAGAGAAATATATGGCAATGCATTTTGAACTTGATTGATTTTGAAAAGATATTTAAAAATTTTGAAAATTCGGCGGCATCTCTCCTTATTTTTAAAACTCGAAGTGTTGAACATGTGTTCAACATAACGGTTTACAAGCTATAAAAGGGAGATTTTAAAAGATCAACTCGACTCTTTCATTCCGACAATGGGTTCAAAATGAAATGTCAAAGACTGAAACAACCGGAGAGGTTGAAAGTACGTTAACTATATACAACTATAATCATTATTGTAGAATATATAGTTACAATGATGACGTGAAATAGATGTTTGAAAAATTTGAAATTTCGGTAGCATCTCCCCTTATTTTTGAAACTCGAAGTGTTGAACGTGTGTTCAACATAATGGTTTTCAAAAAATTTAAATAGGGGGACGCTAAAAACTAACCCGACTCTTTCATTCCGACTAGTGATTCGGGATTGAAATGTCGAAGGTTAGATAACCAGAAGATTTCAAACTTTGGATTAAAATTTGGAAGAGAATCTATATCCTATCACACATATTGAATTATAAGAATTACAATCCTATATGTAATGATAAGATATAAGAATCAATTAAAATTTGAAGAAGATGAAATTTTGCTAGACAGTTGAAACTATGACTTTGAAGTTAGAGAATTTTCTGTAAATTGTGAAACTTAGCACGCTAAGATTTATTCGCATGCGAGTTTGCAACATATACAAGAAAACTTTAAAAAGCTTGGCCTGACTCTTTTGCTCTACCAATGAACTTGGAGGCAAAATGTCAAAACCAAACTTAGAGGGAGGTATCCTACACTCACCTCTTTTTTCACATGTCTTAATTGAGTTGGCCACACTCTCCCAAGAGAGAAATGGGTAGAGGGACCAACGGAAGAAAGGTAGTCAAAACTACCGATGCAATAAAATTCGTAGCACTATTAAAGATGGAGAGAGAGATTGTCCCCAGTGGAGTCGCCATTTTTGTTTGATTGAAAAATATATTTTTGAAAAATATTAATTATCTTTGGGAATAATTCAAAATTGATTTTTAAATTTGAATTCTAAAATTGAACATCCATTAGTGATAATATACTATCTCGAAAGGTAGAGATAAAATCTCCTAATGGGTTCAAATTTAGAATTTCAAACATGATCCTGAATATCGTAGCTAGATTCAGGAGGGAACCACATATGATTCCAAAGAATCAAAATAAAGTTCAATCAAAAATCTGGCTACGATAATCTGGATAAATTATCGTTAATTTCATATTCAAAGTTATACCAATAGATGATATATCATCCCAAAGGAAGAAAATATCATTCATTGTTAATTATTTAAACATGGCAATAACGATCGTCATTTTTTGTTTAATTTCCTAAAGGTAATTAATTAAAAGTTTTCAAAATTTGATTTTTTTTTTGAAAATCTAGTCTGGGTTTCTAAATCTCCTACGAGTGCAAGCCCTCATAGTTAATTATATCATAGGAAACCAGAAAATTTCCTATGAATACTCTCGATTAAAATAGCGATACGAATTTTATTTAAGATTTCAAAGATCGATATCAAAGAAGGTTAAGGACATGAATTTTCAAGTGGGATTGGTTCAAAATTGAACACTTATTTCTGGAGTCAATGGAAGAAGGGTAGGAGGCACCTGGGATTCTGAAACAATTCAGAAGTGCCCCAGCCTATCCTAAGTGTTAGGCTTGAATTTGATGGAAATAGATTTAATGTTTGAATGGTCAATTTTATTAGAAGTTAGAAACTAGATTCCTAGAGGATTGAGGTCTTAGGATTAAAAATCTGCCTCAGATCCTAAGTCTAAAAATTGGGTACTGAAAATCAGTGACCCAGAATCCTAGCTAATGCAATGCAGTCCTGGACTTACCCCGTCCTGGATTGGGGAGCCAGCTAAACCACCTAAACGCTTCAAAAGCATGAGTCAAAGTCTTTATGAAAGAGTGGTTAAGGATGTTATTTAAGATTGAGTTTGAGGAGTTGGGGTCAACATCTAGAGCAGATCCTAATTAACCCCTTAACATATGTTGGGTGAAATGTCTAAATAAAAATGCAATTATAAATTAGACTCAATTTTAATTTGTTACTAATGCGATGCATGCTAGTTGACTCGATGAAATGCTTAAATCAAAATGAAGCAATTTTAAAATCAGGCTTAAAAAATAGGTTTTATCCTAGAGATTGCACAACATCCCCTTGGACAGAACTGCACCCTAAAAGGTCAGGTGGTCTGCCAAAAACCCGCAGGCGGGGAGGTGCCTAACAAGGTAGAGAAAAGTTAATATGAATGCATGAAAAACTCCCGGGGAGTCCTGGCTTACTTCTTAAGAGCGTTAGAGTTTCTATCTGAGCTTAAAATTTTTAATTCTGTTTAAATAGAAAAAGTTTATGACCGTACCCTCACGAGCCTCCGATCGGGTTCCAGGCTAAATCAAATACGACATGCAATAAGCGCCAAAAAACTACTAAAAGCATGCAAGTCCTTAATCGCAATCAACATCAAGTAATCAAATCAATCAAATAATTAAATTAATTAAATAAATGCTCAAACTGAAAGTCCATGTGGCAAGTGCCACTTAATTATACAACCCAGGGTCTGTAGGAAAGTAAAGTGGCTGGGTACCACTGACTACAACCCGGATTCTACTCCTAAGACTCAAGTGACTTTGAGATTTGAGAATCTTCTCGTTCTTCACTTCTTCACCTTCTTAGAACTCCTTGGATCATCGGATATGTATATCCAAATGAAAAGAAACTCCCCCTGAATAGGGGTGTTATCTTTTCTCTTTGGATACCTAAATTGGATATTTAATATCTCAATCTCAAAGCACTTAATACAATTTACAACTCAAATTTACATTCAAATTACATCATTAAAAATTAAAAATCTAGACTCAACAACCTGCAGGGTTATCCTAATAATCAGCAGTTATGTAAACATCCCAAGCCGTTATATATTTGAAATTTAAAAATGCTCAATCACAGCCACATTTGACCATGCTCTTTTGATTTAAAGGGGGACTTAAGCAGTTTTCTAGAGCACCTGTGCAATTTAATAATTATAATTTTGCCCCCTTTAATTTATGCCCTGTATGAAACATGGCCACCTGCATAAGATTGAATTAGTATAAATCGTCCCTAGCCTAGGGGTAGATCTAATCGTACAATCAAATCAATACATAATTCAATAAGTAAATAAATAATCACATTAATAACAATTACTTAGATCTAGCAACCAGCATGCAATGAAAAGCTCGGAAACCCGGCACACAGCAGAAAAGTAAACACCGGCCTAGCCTAAGACTAGAGTTGGTTGTCCTACCAAACCATCTAAAGTGTGTGAGGTAGGCTGTGTGGCTTTGATATGTCCTAGATAGGGTACTTGATTGAAGTTGCTTGATGTTCTAGTTGGTTGAAGGATTAAGGGATTTTAATTAAAATTTAAATCTTAATGATTTGAATTTGATTTTAAATTTGATTTTGATTGTTTGTTGGATACCACCTTTGTTGCACACCGAGGCCGTGAAGTTTATTTCACCTTCCTTGGGGCTAATTTAATAGCCTCGTAGGCCTGGGTTACCCAGTGATACCTGATATAATTAGGTGCTTTAAGTTTAATTAATATTTGAGAGTTAATAAATTTTATTCAAATTGATTGGTTGCTGGTTTTAAGTTTAAATTAAAATTTTCTAAAATTTTGAATGATATGTTGAATTTTGGGATTTTCTGGATTATTTTAATGATTTAATTCAAGGGTCAAAAGTTGACTTTTTGATTTAAAGGGTTTTCTGGAAATTTAATATTTTATTAAAATACTAGACCTTAATACGATCAGTTAGACAGTAAGTACACTGAAATTGGATTTTTCTACATTTTATTATAAAGGTTTGAAGTTTTGACTTGAATTTGAACTAAGTTTGACTAAAAGTTAACTTTTTTTTTAAATTGATTGATTTCTGGAAACTTAACATTTTTGATAAATATTAGACCTTAAGATGAGTTGTATTCCTTTGAGTTTGCTCAATTTGGAGTTCATTTGAATTAGTTATGAGTTTTTGAAGTTTTGAGTATTTAATGAATTATTTAAATTGTTTAATTAAGGCCCTTTTTATGATTTGAATCCAAATGACCTCCAAACTCCTTGAAAACAACTCCAAAGGTCAGGAATGACCTAAGGAATGATTTCCAAGTATTTGGAAATTTTCTGGAATTTTTAATTATTTTTAATTAATTAAATTAATTAAATATTGAATTTCAATTAAAATTAAATTAAGCTAATTTTGAAGTCCAGTCAAGGGGCTTTTATTTTGCATTGATTAAGGGTTCAATTCTGGTCAGTTTAAGGTATCATTTGTAATTTTTGGATTTAAATTTGATTTATTATAATTTCTGGAAACTTAAATGGCTTAATTAAGGGTCAATTTTGATTAAGTTAATTAAGGGGTTTAATGATTTCAAAATTCAGAGGGAAAATTTCTATGAGCTGAGGGTGTCACTAAGTTCAAATGGTTTGAGTTTCAAGTCAATTGGAATTATATCCTAATTATTGGAAATTTTCTAAGTTTTCTAGATCAAGTCCTTAATTATTATCCTTAATGATGTCACTAAGTTAAATGGGTTCGAATCCATGTTCCACTAACCCTTGACATAATATATGCAAATATATACACCAAACAATCAACCCTAGGTCTAAGAGAGTCTTAAACTAAGTGGTGTGTGTATATCCTTAAACATGCATGGATTAACATTAATTCCAATGATTAATGATATCATTAGTGAAAAATATAATTATTCACTAATGACCTTTCCCACAAATCATGTTCAATCAAACTTAATCTTAGTTTAGAATTTCATGGGATCTCTCAAATATTTAAAATTTAAATATGTATATATATAATTTTAAAATAATATTTTAATATATATATATATATATACATATTTAAAGAGTTATATATATTTGAAAATAGAATTTTCAAGGCTAATATTTCAAAATAATATTAATATAATTTTAAAATATCATTAAATAATTTTTAAAATAAATTGAGAGATCCTCTAGTTTATTTGGAAATATTTTAAAAATAAAATTTAATTTAAAAAAAAATACTTAATATAATATTTTAATTTAGTATTAATTAAGTATTTAAATATTGAAAATACTTAAAATAGAAATATTTTCAGGCAAATTAAAATAGAAGTTTTGATCTTTTATTTTATTTATTTTATTTATTTTTAAAAAAAAAAATTTGGGTTAAACAATAATCGAATGTTAATTAAATATGTGAGTTTTTAAGTAATTTAAATTATTAAAAGTATTTGAACTATTTAAAATAAATTTTAAGTTTTACAATAATCAAAATAGATTTTCTGATTTTTATAAAATATTATTAAATCTTAAGCATTTTAAAACAAATTAAGTTAAATTAGACTTTTAATTCATTAAAAAAAAGGCAAGTAATTGAATTCAATTAATATTTATTAAATTAACTTTTAATTGTAAATTGAGTTATTTTTAAAAGGTAGTTAAATTATTTAAAATGTTTTGAAACAAGTTTTAAATTTTATTAAATGTTCTAAATCATAATTTTTTTTATTTAAATGGTCAATATATACTAATTAGAATAATTTAAAATATAACTAATATTTTAAATCAATTTTATTTTTAAATCAAAATATTTGATTTTCTGGAAATTATAATATAAAATATTAAAATTTTATTTATTTATTTATATTTAATTATATATACATTAAGAAAAGGAATTAAAGTGATTTAAAAAAAATTTAATTAAATGTGGGTTCTAGCGGCGCGGAGCACGTGGCATTCAACGGTTCGCCAGGACAAAACGCGTGGCAATGATTAGCCGACGGCGCAATGATTACGCCGCCAGCAATCATTGGAAGATGATTAATCGCATACACGGTTCAGTAATCCACGTCAGCCGTTCTTCCTGGCCGTTGGATGCCCCGCGGTTCGAGATTGACGGCCACGATTATGCTGGATGAAAATCGTAACAGCGGATCAGGCCACGCGGTTTGAAGGTTCTGCAGGAGGGCTCGATCAGAGCGGTTGATCTCAAAATCAATGGCTCAAATAACGCCCAGTTCATGCATTAACGAACCTAGGCATAGAATCAAATATTCGGCTCGTTCTCTCAAACCGCCGAATGAAATCAAACAAAATTTTAAACTTAAGTTAAGCTTGTGAACAGAAGTAATGTGGAAGTGATTAAAAGTTTTTAAACAAGGTTATTAAAAAGTTAAATAAACCTAAGTGTTTTAATCTAGGGTTGAGTTTTTTTACCTAATCCACACGGTGGATTCAGGAGTTCTTTGGCTCTCTGAGCTTGTTGACTGTCCACGCTCAATATTGCTGAAGACCTCGCGAGCTGATAACATCTAGATCGAACCCTATAACTCCTTAGATGGATTTGAGCTTGACTCACAGGAATCAGGTCGCCGATGAGGTTTGACCGGTCGGATTTGAGTTGGAAGGAATGTGAGAGAAGATTAGGGCTCAGGGGAACTGGAGGCTTGATCTGGAAGAGCTGGGAGAGTGAGAGAATGCAAAAAATTGAATGCGGCTCCTTTTGGATGACCTAGCCTATTCAAACGTCCTTGGGCTCAAGGAACGGCTGGGATTGAATCTAGGGATGCCCAGATGGATGACAAGTGGCTAAGGGGTAGGTGGGAACAGAAGCATCAAAGGACACAAGGACATCCTAGGTGGAAAGGTGTCCTTGTCCTCATATAAGCATGTGGGGATGATATGAGCTGTTGGATCTTGATCCAAAGGCTAGGATAGGCTCTAGGAATGTTCTAGACCATGGTTAAGCTGCTGGAATGATTTGAGCTGGAATGGATTAGCTCAAAAATAAGATTTTAAAGTAATTTTAAAGGCTTGTTGACTAATTTGACTAGTCAACAGTCAACTTTCATTGCCTAGGTGGTATTTGATTTGGAGCTCATTTGACCAAAGTGACTATTCACACCCCATAGGGGTATTTTGGTCATTTTGACCCCTGGTCAACTGGGGGTTAAATTGAGTCCAATCAAAATGCAGTTTAATGCTCAATGGGTCATAATCAAGGGTCTGGAGGTTATTGGAGGCTTTGAAGAAAGCTCCATGGTCAAAATCCACTGGGTGGTAGGTTCAATTTCTGGGGTTAGAGACCTCAGAATGAGCTCAAATTTGGAGGGTTGACTCTAGAGACATGTCACATCAATGTAGAACTGATAGATCTTGAATCAGAGATCATTTGATAGGGTTTTGAGGTGTTCAAAAATTTGCTGGAAAAGGCTTTTAGGACTTAGACCTTTGGCCTTGGATTTGAATCTGGAAATCTAGTTTTGAATTGGATTTTGAGCTTGAATGATAGGATTTGAATTAAGTTTAGATTGAATTGAAGCTTGGATTGATCTAGAGGAATCCTAGGGTTTAGAATAGGTCCTGGAGTCAAGATCAGCTTAAAGGAATCCTAGGGTCTAGAATAGATCCTAGGGACTGGAGTCTGGGAAGATCCTAGAGTCTAGGAAACCCTAAGGTTTGGGATCTAGAAGAATCTTAGGAGCTAGAGTAGATCCTAAAGTTTGGATTCTAAGAAGATCCTAGGGTCTAAGAAGAGTCTTAGGATCTAAAAGAATCCTAAGATCTAGGTTCTAGGAGGGTCCTGAGGTCTAGAGTGATCCTAAGATCTGAAATCTAGGAGAGATCCTAAGATCTGGAATAGATCCTAGGGTCTAAGAAGATCATATGATCTAGAGTCTGGCAAAATCCTAAGATCTAGAGTAGATTCTAGGGTCTGGATTAATTTGAAGAAATCCTAGGGTCTAGAACAGATCCTAGGGATGGAATCTAGGAAAATCCTAGAGTCTAGATTGGTCTTAAACTGTATTGATCTGGGGTTAGGATTAATCTTGAATCTGGACTGGGTCCTAATGACCTCATACAAAAATGAGATCAACAGTAGGTTTTTTTACTTACCCATAATTCCTAAATTACAATGGTTATATGCATCCATGTGATCTGTTGCACATATAAGATGGCATAAAGAACATATCTCTCAAGAAGGTTTTATTACACCTTCGTCAGAAGCAGATGCATGGAAACACTTTGATCATATAAATCCCACCTTCGTCGCAGAATCAAGAAATATAAATTAGGTTTATGTGCAGATGGTTTCACTCCATTTAGCCAGTCTGCTTCACCTTACTCATGTTGGCCCGTGATACTCACACCATACAATCTTCCACCAGAGTTGTGCATGACAACTCCTTATATATTTCTGACGCTTATCATTCAAGGGCCACATAATCCAAAAGTAAAGATCAATGTATTCCTTCAATCGTTAATTGATGATTTGAATTTATTTTGGAAAGAGGGAATAAGTACATATGATATCTCCACCAAACAGAACTTTAGTATGAGGGAAGCATTACTTTGGACAATTGGTAATTTTTCTGCATATGGTATGCTCTCAGGTTGGAACACTTCTGAAAAATTAGCTTATCCATATTATGTGGAATATACAAAGTCATTTACTTTAAAGCACGTAGTGAAGAATACTTGGTTTGACTGTCATCGCATGTTCTTACCTATAGGTCACCCTTTTAGGCGAAATAAGGATGGTTTTGTCAAAAATAAAATGGATATGTTGCCACATCCTCCAAGTTTAACTAGTGAAGAAATATTTAAAAGAGTAAGGTCCATGCCCACAATAGTGGATTCTCCAACATTAACTGATTAAAAATTGCCATGGTATGGTGTCAACCATAATTGGACTAAGAAAAGTATTTTTTGGTCATTACCACATTGGAGGACAAACTTGATCAGACATAACTTAGACATGATGCATATAAAGAAAAATATCTTTGATAATATATTCAATACAGTCATGGACATCAAAGATAAATCCAAAGATAATATAAAAGTAAGGATGGACTTAAAGGAGATTTATAGGAGGAAAGCATTAGAATTGAAGGATGGTGCGAATGGAAAAATTTTCAAACCAAAAGCTCCTTTTACCTTGACTTTAGAGCAGAGATGAGCTATTTGTGAATGGGTCAAGAGTTTACGGGTACCTGATGGATATTCTTCAAATCTAAGCAGATGCGTTGACATTAGAACTGGGAGATTATTTGGTATGAAGAGTCATGACTATCATATCTTTATGCAATGTCTACTACCAACTTCTTTAGTTATCTGCCAGATTAAATTTTAAAGTCTTTGGTCGAGCTTAGTATCTTCTTTAAAGATTTATGCTCCTCAAAACTAAATGCAGAGCACCTGATTCTTATGGAGCAGCATATCCCTTTTATTCTGTGTAAACTTGAGAAGATATTTCCTCCAAGTTTCTTTGACTCTATGGAGCATCTTTCCGTACATTTACCATATGAAGCTAGAGTTGGTAGACTTATTCAGTATTGGTGGATGTATCCATTTGAGAGGTATTTAAATAAACTTAAGAAGACTGTTAAAAATAAAGCACATCTTGAAGGCTCAATATGCGAAGTATATGTAATGTACGAGACAACCCAATTTTGCTTGTATTACTTTGAAACAGCCTCACAATCAAGTCAGAGCACTGCACCTAAAAAAAAAGCTCAATCCTCAAACTTATCTGTATTCAAAGAAAATGGTGAACCCTTAGGCGCTAGCATAATGCGCTATTTAACTGATAAGGAGATGCAAGTTGCCACTTTATATATCTTGCTCAACTGTGATGAAGCTGAGTCATATCTCGAGTAAGTATGAATAAGCTTGCTTATAAATTTATTACTCATGAATTCATTCTAAATCTTAATATATGTTTACAAGTGTTTTATTGATGGTTTGAACACAACAGAACAAGTAAAAGTGCAAAAGATAGTGGAAATAGAATTTCCTATTTGGTTTAAAAATACGGTACATATTTTGACTATTCATTTCAATTAATATATCTTTAACTAGTTAATAAGCATACTAATGACATTTTACCTACTAACTAGGTGCATACTCAAGGTAGTAATTTGCAATATCATGGGCTACTTGATCTAGCTTGGGGACCAAATAGAGCTGTGAAGTGTTATCAAAAGTTTTTAGTTAATGGTTACATATTTTAAACAAAGTTTTGATGTGAAGATAAGAAAATTGAGAATTCTGGTGTATGTGTAAGAGAGAATACTCATACAGGTAATGATTCTAAGTACTACGGGGTATTACAAAAAATATTACACTTGGAATATCCTGGTCATGGGAATAATGTGTATCTATTCAACTGTGTATAACAGAAGTTAAGCGGGGTAGGAGATATTTAAAGTTTGATCCATTCATCATTGCTAGTCAGGCAAGCTAAGTTTATTTTGCTAATTACCCGAGTAGAGTACGAGGCAAACAAGATTGGCTCGTAGTTATGAAGACCAAACCCAGGGGAGTTAATGAAAGACTACTTTAATACCACCAGCACATCAAGAAGAGTTTATGTCAAACATGAAAGATCTTGCTTACGATGTGGACTATCAAATTATAACTACTGAGAGTGAGTTGCAGTTAGAGGAAGTAGATTTAAACTTAGAGGACATTAATGATGAATCTAATAGTGGTACAGAAGTTTCATCATATGAAAGTGAATCATTATAAGGTATATAAGTGATTTTTGACAATCAATTAAAATTCAATTTTTACTTAAATTTTTATTGTACTTGCATTTATTTAATTACTGCTTCATATTTACTTAAAATTTTATTGTAATTATATTTATTTAATTTCTGTTGCTAATATTTCTTAAATTTTTGTGCAGATGGCTTCAGATGATGACCGTCAGAGAGGATTGATAAAGAATATATGTGGTAGGCGCAAGACGGTTACAGTTGGCGGCTAATCCAGTAGGCATGTACGTACTGAGAGCACCTCTTCATCTCAGCCTGCTACCCAGAGTCAGCCTAGCCCACCTTTACCTACTCCTGCAGCTAGTAGCCCATAGACGTTCTACTCACCAGACCCACGCTTACCTTCCCCTGACGTTACACAGAGTATTCCTTTCTAACCCTACTACCCACCTTCACCTCCTCATAGTGTCCCTCTTCAATATCCATATCCATATCCATATGCACCATACATCCCACCTCCACATCAGCCCACTACGGCACCACCTCAGCCGCGACAGGTGGACCTTCCACCCTAGCTGCACCAGAGCAGGCGACAAAGGGTCGCATGTTGATTGAATCTGATGGTAACACATATGTATTAATTTTATTTCAGCCATGCAAATAAAATTAAATTAATTTTTTTGACAACTAACATATTTCTTTCAGGTTTCATCCGTCAAAGCAGCCAACACATAAGATACGGGACATAATCTGGAATAGATACGATGCTCCTTATCTTTCTTGGCAAAAAATCCCAAAAGAAGTATGGAACATGTGGTTTAGAGAGTTTGAGGTTTGTTATTATTTTAAAATGTTATGTATTATATTTTTTTTACATAAGCTAACAAAATATATATTCTTTATTATATATTTTTAAATGTAGAAAGAGTTTTGTTGGCTGCCATAACATAATGATAGAATCAGAAAAAATTTTGAGAAGCGTGGCTTGAATCGCATGCGAGACATGTTTATAGATCTTAGAAAGTCAAGCTAGCGACCACTTTGAATTGGTGAGAGTGTATGCGCAGAGTTGAGCGCTGCTTGGAGTAGCCCAGACTATAGCAGGAGGAGGGATTAAAATAGACAGAATAGAGCTTCTGATGTTGGGGGCTTGGGCAATTCCCTTCATACTGGGGGTTCTGTTCCACATACTGAGCACAGAAGACATTTTGTAAGGAATTTTAAATTCTTTTAATAATTTTTTTAATAAGAATACTAATATATATGTTACAGAAAGCGGTGCTGGGTAGAGAACCGACTCCTATTGAATTACATAGTCATACCCACAAGCGACAGGAGGACAAGCAATGGGTTGACGAGCGTGCGAGGAAAGCATTTGTAAGTATATAAGTTTAATTATTGTGATGTTATCTAAAAATTGCTTAAATTCTTATTAACTTTCATTGGAGGAGTATACACGGATTCGAGAGAGCAAGGCTGCAGCAGGTGAAGGTTCTTCTGGTGGATCAACTGAATATTCTGACTACCGCACTTGATCGCAAGTGGTAGGAGGAATGTAACATGACAGAGTATACGGTTTAGGCTCGTAAGTTCATGCATATGAGGGGCAGACTTCTGGTAGCTCCAATTTTTTTGTTAGTACCCAGGAGTCTTTATATAGCCAACAGATAGCTGCCCTTACATCAGAGCTAGAACATGTAAGTAAAGCACAAGCAGATTGGTAGATGCAAATGCAGTAGCAGATGGAGATGCAGTAGTAGATGCAAATGCAACAAGCTCAAATGTTAGAAGAAATGCGAAAGATGAGGGAGCAGATGAGTAGTGGGAGGAGTACAGCAACTGTAGAGGAAACAGATTCAGACTAGATATTTTTTATTCATTTTACAGATGTTGACATTTGTATTTATGTTTTAGACATGTTTTGTAATATACTATTGTGGACATCTGAATCAGTTGAGGAGGATGTTATTTTGGACATTTTCTATAATATGCTATTGCGAATTCCTTGCTACTATTATTATGACATTTGTATTGTATTTTGGACATGTTCTGTATATGTTTTGTTTACTGGTTGTGGAAATTAAATTTTAAAGTGAAGAAGGTTTTTTTTTGTTTATGCTACAGGTTTTCGATGGATTTTTCGTCGAAAATTGTGACGGTAATACGATATATCGAACATTCCTGCGGCTTATGCGCCGGAAATTTCCGGTGGCTAGTCCGCCGGTAATGTTCGACGGTAAAAAGGATGTCATTTTTCTTCCGGCGCATTATCCGCCGGTAGTTCCGGCGGATATTTCCGTCGGAACTACCGGCGGATAATACGACGGAACTCAGCAGTAAAAGTTGCGTCATTTTTTTATAAACTTTTCGTCAGAAATATGCCAGAAACTCTGTCGAAAATATTTCTGATGGATTAATTCCACCGGTTATTTTATTCTGATGCGCGAATTACCGTCGGATATAAATCTGTCAGAAATCTACGAATTCCGGCGGATTTTCATTGTTACCGACGGATTTTGTCCTCTGATAACAACGACTTTTCTTGTAGTGGTTATATTATGTCTATTTCAATTTTTAATATTGTGAGAATTTTGAGACTTTTTTATCAAAATTTTATGTAAAAGTAAAAATAACTTCACATATGTTGAAATTTCATTGTATAACTTTTGATATATCATTTGTACAAATATTCAAGACATTTTAATATTTTCTTGCAACTTTCACTAGTGAATTAAAAAATTTGCCTTTTTTAATAACCTAAAAAGTAACCGTGATCCTAAAATTTATATTGTTGTATAATAAAAGGTACAAAATAGTGTTCTCAACAATCCATAGTAATTTGGTATGATTCTAAAATATGAAGTTTCTACCCAGTTTGTTAAATATTTTGACTGCTAGCATAGTATTCTATGATATTTCATGTTATGGCTATTTTTACTTATTTCATCTGAATTATATTTATAAACATGCTTATTTTCCTGAAGAGTATGACCTTTGAGGAGTTCTATTGTTAGAGCAAGTTTTCTTATGTTGAATGCACTAGGAGTTATAAAGGCCTGAATTTTTTAATATCTGATATACTAATCCTTTGGGAGCCATTAGGACCTATTTTCTGTCATGCTAGCACAAGGATTCATAAGGATCTAAATTTTGATATATATTCTATGAGGAGGTATAAGGTCCTAAGGAAAATCTTTAAGTTATATTCTAATAGAGGAAGTGTTTATTTATTTATGCTTTGAATATATTCTGTTTAATTTTCATTATTTATCAGCATCATTTTATTCGGTACAATAATTAATTCATAACTATTCTTCTATTTAGTTTAAGGAAATGTTATTTTAAGTATTAAAAAATTTAATCAATGATTATGACCTACTAAGCTATATTAGCTCACATTTTTCCTGCATTCTATTTTAATTCAGGAAAAGGGTAAGGAGCCAATTGAGTAGCTGATATTGCAGAATATGATAGTCTAAGTATGCATAGCTATTTTTCTAATTTTTTATTTCTCTATAATCAATGCTATATTTTATGTTCTATTTTGCCTCAACTTGTAGCCCTGTATTCTATTGTAAAGATTTTATGTATATACATTTTAAAGATAAATAAAAGAAAATTTATGGATTCATATTTTATATTTATTAGCAATTAAATAGAGGCTTTGGTGCCTATTAATAATTTAAAATCTAAAAGTTCTCCAAATTAGATCTTTGATTTTGTCTATTACCATCTAATATGTTATGACATGTTTAGTCTGTGGGTTATAATTGGTTGGGCTATGATAGTCCCTTTTTGTATTTGAGCAATTATTTGGAGAACTGATCATAAATAGAGTTATAGGAATTGATCTAAAGTCAAGCGAGATAATTTTGGGTGATATTTTGACATTCATTCCTATTTATCTTCATATTCATATTTATTCAATTTTTGTATTCTGTGTGATTATCTGATGAAAGCCCAAGAGTCAGATACAACTGATAGACAGAGTGTCAGTCAAATTAAGCCTATACAAAGTATTTCTCCTTTTGTCAGTTCTAATTAAATGTCTCAGTTTGCCGGATTAATAGCATAGCTAATGGGTGAAACATGAATCAGAATTTTTTTTGTCAAATTTAATGATGTGGATGGACATTTATAGATATTTTTGAGGTTGAAACCTCTAATGTTTGAGGGTGATGTTGAGCCCAGTGTAGTGGAGGATTGGCTTATGAGGTTGGAGAAGCTTTTTGATGGTAAACAATATCTTTCTGAAAGGTAACTACCTATGGCTGTATTTTTGTTAGATATGGAGGCTGAGCACTAATCGTTAGGCTAACAAAAGGAAAGGTTTTAAAGAAGGATGAATTTCATGATTAGCTTGGAAGAGTATATGGATATTTTTAGATTCTAGTTCGTACCTCCATCGATATGATAAAAGTTACAAAAGATATTTCTAAGACTAGTTCAGGGGAGAAGGACTGTTATGCAATATGAGGCAATATTTATTGCCCTAGTCATGTATGTTGTGTAGCTGATCAACATGTCTTAAGAGAAGTGTTATAGTTTTTTTAGAGGTTTTTAGGATATTATGAGTTAACGACAGCTTTCATTCCACATTATCAACTTCTCTGAACTTTTGGGGAGAGCCCGTTTGATTAAGAATGATATAATAGCTACTTAGCAATGGTGGGCTACTAGTAGGAGGAGATTTTATGAGGAGACTTTAGGTAGAATATTTTTAGAAAGAGGAGCAGGTTTGGGCTAATAAATTTTAAGAGAGGTGGATTATCTGTATCTATTCCTAGTAGTGACAAAGTTGCTAGTTTTGGAGATTCTTCGAGTGGAGAGCTAGTGTGCCAGAGTTGTGGTGAGAGACACCCATTTTAGTGTAATCTAATAATAAATTAGTATTTTTGATGTGGACATATTGTTCATAGGTTAGATGAGTTCCCATAGGCAAGACCAAACTAACATTTTGAGGCTAGATTTGAGCATTCTATTAGACAGGTAGGGAGATTGAGGATGGTTCCATTATATGTGTTTACTAAGGGATTATCTAACAGAGGTAGTGATTCTATGGAAAGGAGATAGTCCAGTAGTGGTTAGGGGGAACATGGTACTTTTGTTATTCTAGCTTCAATTCAAGGACATGTATATAGTTTAACTCAGCATAAGGCCAGAGATACACTAGATGTAATAACATGTATAATGTATATTTTTTATGTACCATATCCCATTTTGTTTGACTTAGGATCTAATCACTCATTTATTTATGAGAGATATACTTTGATTAATTATGTTTAACTACCACAGTTCTTCCTTCTTCTTTACTCTTTATTCTACAGACTGGGGATTGTAAGATAACTAGTTAGGTGTGTTTCTTTGACTTAAAAATATTTGATAGGAAGTGGAGTTCTAGTCTTATATTATTGGTATCTTTAAGTTTGATGTTATTCTAGGTATGGATTGGCTATGTTGATAAAGAACTCAGATTGATTATCTAAAAAAGAAGGTTGTTGTCATAACACGAACCGATAAGACCCACAGATAGGTTAGGTTCTATCATGTTGGTTTGAAACATGCCGATCCCAAGATCTGAGTTTTAGAAAATATTCAAAATTTTCATCAAATTTTAATTTTAAAATGAATTACAAATCATATAGCTGCTAAAAATTTTCTTATATACAAAAAATAAACTCATCCATAAATTATTTTTCATTTATTACCAAATGTACATACAATAATTACACTACAATACATTACTACATACCAAAATATAAAACATAACCTATCAAATGATTAGCTATTACAGTAAAAGAATCTCAAAAGAGAAGTACCTATACAAACTTAGATTAAATCCAGAAACTATTATTCAACAGGATCTTTTCCCTTTCTAGACCTTGAAAACAAAATGCACAATAACTTTGAGCTAACACAACTCAGTAGGCCACATTTACCTATCTAAATTTCCAAATGAATTCAATATTATGGATTTAATTAAGTACTAAAAGTAATATTATAAATCATTGTGCTGAGAAGAATAGTAATTTCCATTATCATGAATTCAAATAATAGCTCTGGTAAAATAAATAAACAAGTGATTCTTATCTCAGAGCAAAAGATACTAGATCTCCCTTAGCCCTGATGTTTCCTATTAGAAAAAATTTACAGAATTCTGACCCTTATGACTCCCAATTGATAAAATTTGTAGAGTTCTGACTCTTATGACTCTCAAAAGAAAGAATTCAAAGAATTATGACCTTTATGAATCCCAATGTCCAGCAACAGAATAGAGTGTGTGTATAGCACCAGAACATAAGTTCCTTCGTCTACCCCATACCTCCTCAAAATCACATAATTCAATCAGATAAGTACATAATTTATTGCATTATCATAGCATGAACATAAATAAAATTATTTTAGAAATTAGCAAAATGCCTTAACAGTAGGTATCAGAATACACTACTTTGTAGAAATTCACTATTTCAAAATGTAACCAAATTACTAAAGATTTATTAAAACATAATTTAAAAACTTTTAATTGTACTATATTAGTATTTTTAGAGTTAGGTTTTTTTTCTAATCAATTAAAATAAAATAATTCCCAAAATCCTTGGCGTCAAATTTCAAGAAAAATATCTAAATATTTAATATCTCTTACCCTATAATATACCAAAAGTTACATTGTGAAATTTTTGTAGATAACAAGTTATCCCCATTTTTCGCTAACAAAATTATAAATTAAATAAAAAAATTTAAAAAATTTTATCCTATTTGAAAATAGAGATTGGCAAAATGCAACCTATCTCAATCTGAAAAACTTTCAGAACTAGGTCGTTAGCTAAAAATGACCTAAAGAGGCCCAAATTAACTCTCTCTCTCTCTCTAAAAATCCCACCTCTCTCTCTAAAATCCCCTCTCTTTCTCTCTCTCTCTCTCTCTCTCTCTCACACACACACACACACACACACACACACTAGCCAAATACCTCAATGCAGATAATGGATTTAATTAATGGCAAAGGATACTTCAAATTTTAAAATCAAACCCAGTGCTAAGGCACCCAACAACGCCCACTACGGTTCTCCCTAAGGGAGCCCATAGCACCATGATGTCAAACCTAGCGTCATTGCACTAAATTAATTTCTAAAATTTTAGAGTACTCAGCATTGCAATGCTGCTTTCCCTAGTGCTGCGACGAGCTAGAGGAAAATTCCATATTTCTAGTACATAGAAATAAACCCCATGGACCCACTTCAGAACATACATAGAGTTTCATATGCATATATATATATATATATATATATAAGGATTCAAAAGAAGAAATTTAATAGATTACCTTTTTTAGATTCAATTAAAATAGCTAAAGCTTCATACTGATCTTGGAGGTGTCACAACTCTCCTCTCCTCAAAAAATTATCATCCTTGACATTTCAAAACTTTGACTATCAAAATAGATCTTGATATAACTGCCTCATCTCATATTCCTTCTTCCAAGTGGCTTCTTTCTATGTTCTACTCTTCCATTAAACTTAAACTATTTGGAATAAGTTTTTTTTCTTAATCTCTTAATATCATAAAAATAACCTCTCTCAGGTTCTTCTTTGTATCTCTGATTAAGACATACCTCAACTTCTTCTACAAATATTCAATTCTGAATACCCACTTTCTCAGAAGTTACATATGAAATACATTATGAATATAAATCATATAATCTAAAAACTATAACCTATAGGAAGATTTTTTAAACCTTTCAATTACTTCAAAAGGTCCAACATACCTTTGAGTCAGCTTTCCTTCTATCCTAAATATGTTGATGTCTTTCATCGACCTAATTTTTACATATACAATGTATCCTACTTGAAACTCTACTACTCTGTGTTTGGCATCATAATACTAACCTGCATATCCTTTAATCTATCCCTAATCAAAAGAATCATTTCAGTAGAATCATCAACTAAAGCTGGCCCTATTAGCTTACTTTTACCCACCATTGCCCAACATAGAGGGGTCCTACACTTTTTATCCTATAAAGCTTCATATGGAGCCATACCTATGCTTGACTAAAAGTTATTGTTATAAGAAAATTCAATCAAAGTGATATGATCTTCCCAGCTATTGCCAAAGTCAAAAACACACAATCGCAAAAGATATTTTAGTACTTGAATGGTTCTCTTAGATTATAAATAAGTTTGTAGATGAAAAGTCATACTAAAATATAACATAATGTTTAGGCTCTGTTGAATACTGCTCCATAGTTTGAGGTGAAGCTACCATCTCTGCTCCATAGTTTGAGGTGAAGCTACCATCAATATATATAAGCATCATACCATCCTTCTTCTTCACAAATAAAATAGGCGCTCCCCACAGAGACACAATAAGATATACAAATCCCTTGTATGCTAACTCTCAATATTGTACTTTCAACTCTTGAAACTTCTTAGGTGTCATCCATTATAGAGCCTTAGATATTGGAGCTATACCCAAAAATACATCAATAAAGAACTTAATATATCGATCGAGAGGAAAACTCACTAACTCATCAGGAATTACATCCAAAAAATCTTGTACTATTAGGATATTAAAGTAAGAACCAAAATATATTCTCTTATCCCAAACTGAGGGCAAAAATACTACACAACCTTTCTTCCATAACCTATCTACTTATATAGTAGAAATCAAGAAATACCAAACTCCACTAACTACCTGAAATAAATAACTCTCACTGCCTAGAAATAATGTGACTCTTTTTTTCAAGCACTCAATCTAAGCTTCATTCCAACTCAACCAGTATATACCTAGAATAACTTCAAACTCAGAAATAGATAACATAATCAGTCTAAATCTCCACATCCTACCAGATATCGCTAATACATTAAAATACTCTACTAGCTATCATATCATCTATTGTCAATAAAGTAACAAACAGAGGAAAATACAATAATACAAAAGGCAAGTGAATAAAATTAAAGTGGCACTCAGAAATAAATGAATGACTGGATCTAGAGTTAAATAAAATATGACAAGGCTGATAAAAAATATATTCCATACCTGTAATAATATTTGGTGCATCCTGAGCCTCATGCTGAGTTAGACTGTATACACATGGCTAAATTGGAGTTGGTGTAATGGAACCACTAGGATCTCTTTAACATGGGAGTAGTCTACTTGCTACAAATATTGCTACAAAACCCAAAGTAGAACTAATACCTCTACCAGATGATCCAACAAAAAAAGTGTTGAGTGGAACTCCTTGATCCCCCACTGATCTGACTAAACTTTAAGACCAAGACTCAAATCATCGATCAGGTCTTGTATGCGAACACTCAGTTACCCTATGTCCAACATGTCTATATTGAAAACACTGCCCTATCATCCTATAACACTTACTAGAATGTCATCTTCCATAACTATGACACACTGATGATCCACTAACAGAATCAAAACTAGCCATGCCCCAGGAACTGATACAGATGATTTGCCCCTCCTAGACTCTCTAATTCTTAACCTATGCACCTTCCCAAAATAGCTATTATCAGAAGTCTCATCTCCAAACCTCTTCTACTAGTATTCCATAACTACTAAGCAGCTATCAGATCAATCTATATTAGATGAGCTCACTCAACCATCTCAGAGAAATAAAAAATATGGAATGAAATAAGTGTCTACCTCAAGCTAACTTGAAGCCTTCTCAAAAACCTATAGAACTTCTCCTATGGAGTTTTAACCAATTACAATGCATATCTAACTAAAGTAGTAAACTCTATCTCATACTACATGATAGTCTTGCTCCCCTGAACCAACCTTAGATAAGTCTTCTACATCTACTTATGTGAAGAAGGGGGTATATACCACACTTGAAATATATTAGTGAATTCCTCCCAATTGATCAAGGAGTTCGAACTCCCTAGAAATTTCTCCTCTTGCTAGTCCATCTACCAATAATTCGCCTCTCTATCTAACAAAAAAAATAACCAAAGGAACCTTTCTCTTAGGAGGACTCTGTATACCATCAAATTTCTTCTCCAATCTCTTCAATAAATCTTCTAGTACACTGGGCACAACATCGCCCTTAAACATCATAGGCTTCAACCTCAAAAAATATTTATAAATATTGGTATACATCATTAGATAGGGTAGTAGGGACCCTACTCAGTACCTTATCCATCAGCTTGTTTATCAAAATGGCAAACTATAAAATAGTATCATAACTAACTGTAAGAGTGGTACTCTATATTCGTACTACCTGACTGGCACTCTGCATGTATGTTATATATTGGTCTTGCCAATCCATAATCGTACAGAACACTCAACTAAACATACATGCACATAATAAATAAATAGGAATGAAAGCACTGATAGACCAAAAACTACCTCACTTGACTTATAAATCAAATCCTATAACTATGTTTCAGAATGAATGTTCAAAGCCAATATCTAGCATTTGTTAGGATTAAGAAAATAAATTTTAGGTCTTTTAATGGTGTTCCAATGGTTCAAGAGTTTTCTAATATTTTTCCTAAGAAGTTAATGTGTTTACCACTTGATAGAAAAATTAAGTTTTGTATTGATGTATTTCCAGGTACTACTCCATTATCTAAGGCTCCATATAGAATGTCACCTAAAGAACTTTAGGAACTAAATGCGTAGCTCCAAGAGTTAGGAAACAATAGTTTGTATGTCCTAAAGTTTCTCTATGGATGGTACTACGCATATGCATATTGTTTGTGAAGAAGGATGGTACTATGTATATTCATATTAATTATTAAAAATTGAATAAGGTGACTATTAATAATGAATATAATTTTTCTAGGATTGATTATTTATTTGATCTGCATTTAGGGTTATCTATATTTTTTAAGATTGATCTGAGGTCTGAATATCATCAGTTGAAAGTGAAGGAAGAGGATATTGCAAAGACTGCATTTTGTACTAGGTATAGGCATTATGAGTTCTTAATTATACCTTTTGGGTGACTAATACACCTAAAATCTTTAAAAATTTGATTTATAAGATATTCAAGAGATATTTATATTACTTTGCAGTTGTAATCATAGGTGACATCTGATTTATTTAATTTTTTGAGGAGAAACATGCACTATGTCTGAGGATTGTTCTAAAAATATTAAGACCACCAACTTTATGTAATATTTTCTAAATGTGAGTTCTTGCTGAAGAGTATTTTATTTTTGGGACATGTGATAACCAATATATGTATTTTTGTAGATCCTTAAAAAGTTCAAGTTATTATTGATTGGCCAAGACCAACTACAGTATCTATGGTATGCAACTTCCTAGACATGGTTGGTTGGTATAAGAAGTTTTTGGAAGATTTTTCTCAGATTTTAATTCATCTGATGAGACTAACTTAGAAATCAATAGCATTGATCTAGACATTTGAGTGCGAGAAGAGTTTTTAGATGTTGAATGTCTATTGACTTTTGCCCCAATTTTGAACATGCCATTGGGTGCAAAAGGATTTCAAGTATTCAGTGATACTTCATTAAAAGGATTATCATGAGTTCTGATGTAGCACTGGAAAGTCATAACATATGCTTCTAGGTAGTTAAAATCACATGAAAGAAATTATCCAGCATATGATTTAGAGCTTACTGCTTATAATGAAAAAAAGGTATACTCCACCACAATCATTTTTAAGTAAATGATATCAAAATCTATAGTTTTGAGCAAGAAA
The DNA here is from genome assembly GCA_019925795.1 of Dendrobium chrysotoxum. NCBI lineage: Eukaryota > Viridiplantae > Streptophyta > Magnoliopsida > Asparagales > Orchidaceae > Dendrobium > Dendrobium chrysotoxum. The sequence goes on from CM034303.1 coordinate 46,180,369, forward strand.
AAAAGAAAACATGAATTATAATTGATGGAGTGTCGTGGCGCCACATATTAAAAATAGTTCTACAAGATCTAAAAATGCTCAAAAAGCCATGTATGGTCCCTAAATTGGGCATAAATATAGTTGGTATAGTCTTCCTAATCACCGATCACTAATGCAACCAATGACACTACTAAGACACAAGCTTGTAATAATTGTGTTAGTTACCATCTTTCTTAAAAATAATTAAAATAGAAGAAATTAAAAAGGGTTCCTAAAATTTAAATAAAATCCCATAATATTCTTTGAAAATTCTTAAACTTTTCTCACTCCCTTCTTCCAAATCTTACAAAGTTTTAAAGTGAGGCCTAGGAGGGATAAAGAATTTCTCTTGCCTTGATTTTTTCATAAAGAGGCTTAACCATATAAGAGGCATAACTGCGAGTGGAAGAAGATGAAAAAAAATGTAAGATGTTCATAATCATTAAAAGATAGACTTAGCCATTATTTAAAAAAGGAGTTAAGGCAAGGTGTTCAGTATTTATAATCACTACATTGAGGCTCTAGTCATCCTAGACAAGACTTTGATTTCAACCATAAGCATTTAAAAAATGTAGATTATTTGGTACCTTAATTAAACTCAAGAAATTACCAACTATAGTACCAAGTGAATTATTTTAGTCCATTTGGATTGGGAACAATGCATTTTTGATATTGTTGGGATTGTGTCATCTAGGAGGTTTATAAGTATACTGAATGTAGAGTTTAGATGGTCTCAAAATTGATTATGAAAGTTTCTCATTTAAGCATTAGAATGATTTGAGATCTCATTATTGTATCAAAATTTATGTTTCATCCAATGAATATTTTGTGATTTATGAGCATCAAACATACTAAATGTCCCACTTCTTTTACAAAAAAACACAATGTAATATCTAATCCATTTATTATAAAAAAATAAAATTAACTCAAAACTTTTGTTTAATGTAATGATTTTTTTAGTTACACATATATTTCATAAAAGAAGCTATAGTTTGATGCAAACTTGATATCCTAGCATAGAACCATGGATAGACTACTCAGGATAACTAGCAACTCAACTTAAATCATTTTTTCTAATCAGTGTTGGAGCAAAAGCTTCCTCCACATCCAATTACTGAGGACTCCTACCTCCCAATAGCTCCCAATCGAAGTACAAGAGTAGTTGGGCATTCCAAATCTTCATGCTTGCCAATGTAAAAGACAAATCTTCCTTCCACCATTGAAAGGAAAATACTCAAATTTTGCCACTCCTAAATCTATTACATCTTGTTCAAATCTCTCTGGTCAAAAAATATCCAAATCTTCCCAATATTTTGGATCTCTCATTATAGCCCATGCATTAATCACAACCCAACTTTTAACTAGAATTGTATAGCCAGCCAATTCAATTGTCTCATGACATAATCTAGGCACCAAGAGAGAGACACTAGTGTGTAATCAAGAGTTTCTTTGATAAGTTGATTTAGATATGGAAACTTGCATATGTATCCCTCTTCTATTCTTATCTTTCCATTTAAGGCTTTCCTTACCTCTAATTATATTTTTGCATAACCTTAGGTTGTCGAATGAGCTCTCTCATAGTCCACACAAGCAAAGTAGATGAGGTGTCAGATCTTGCAAGAAATAAATCCTAGGAAAAAAATATAAAAATAAATAGTTAGCTAAATACAAAACTCAATTTTGAGCTATGTTCACATCTTATAAAGAGTGAGATAAAAAATATTATATTTTTAGTCACTTGTCCTTTTAATTAGTGTAATTTTTTTTATATTTAGTCAAAATTTTTAGAAGTATTACCTATTATTTTTTATTAAAATTAAATACTGTCAAATAATTGATTAGATTGAATCATCAAAATCTCATTTATTATAAAATTAGAAGATGATTGCAATAGGAAGAGTAAGAAATTAAAGAGTAAGTAATGGGCATTGAATTAAGAGAACTAAAAAAATAAGGATTCTCATTTTTAAATTAGCATAATATTTAAATTCTTAAATTTTTTATTTTTAATTACATTTAATTTGTTGGCTTAGTATAATTTTAAATGAATAAAATAAATAATATATCCTTTTGAAAATCGATTTAATTTACGAGTGTATTAAGCATTTCCTTTCTCAATTTTAGAGATTTATGGTAAATAATTTATAACTTTTTTCATGTAGGATATTCTTATGTAAATTACATCCAGATATGCCCAAAAAATATTAAATTTGCTTTGAGATTAATGCCTACATATATGAAAAATGTATTTTGCACTAATCCCAAAATCAACACAATAACTTTAAGGTAGATCCTAACATATAATTTATATCATAACGTTCTAACACATTTATTTTTCATCGATGCATAGACTAATATAACAGCTTTGACATTTTCCATCATCAGAGATAAATCCATCTCTCCAATTCTCTTAATTCTCAAAAGAACATCAATGAAATCTTCATTCGTATCATCTACATCCCACTTCTTCCTCTCATGCTCCTCAATTATGTCATTTCAAAACACCATCCATTTCCTTGTGAACTCACTCCAATCCAGTAATTTCACCAACAAAACTCCATGAAGGAAACAAATTAACCACATTGAAACCCTAGAGATACTCAAATGTCTTATTCAAGGCCAAAAAAAACCTCTTTTATTGTGCACTTCTCTTCTTAAATGCAACCCTCGCAATTGTCTTACTTCAAAGGGATAAAAGCATCTCTAGGAAATTCACAAGTGATCTCCCTACCATCCAAATCTTCTCCACAAGATTATTGCCTTCTTCCTATCTCATAAACTTAAAAGATGTAACTCACTTTAAGCTAAATAATTCAATAGTACACATTTTACATAGTTTTGACCATGCTTCTCCATAAGGTGCATGGCCAACGTCAGTGTTGTTGTAAGGATTATCTTGCCTACCATTAGCTCAGGCCTTGAAGCAAATTTGAGGTCTTGAGTTTCAAAAAATCATTAACGAATTCTCTTAATGTGATGACTATAAGATTAATCTCATCCACCCAGAGGTTAAGGAGAGGGCCATAGCTTTTGGCAAGGTTTTGAAGCCTACGGTGTGGGTGCTCCCCTAATAGTTGGTGTAACTTTTCAATGATGGGGAGCTTCCATGGGCCAAGAGGAAAGTTAGCAGGATTGGAGGTTTTGTGAAGGGTGAACCTTTTTATGAGTAGAACAAGGAGGAGATTGGAGAGGATGGGAGGAATAAGGATGGAGTGACGTGGTGATTCCATAGCACAAATGTTATTGGATGGATTGATTGGTCATAATGTGGTCATTTTATACTTGCTAATTTACTTATTTTAGCTGAAAAATATATCAAGAGTTCATTTGAACCATAACTTTTACTTTATATACAATTAAATGCCAACTTGATGGAGGTGTGAAAAATAGGTTTTTAATAATCTAAGCTTAATAACAAAGGCTTCATTTGGGACAGCTTTTTTAATACTTTCTAAAATAACTTTTTAGTACAAAAGTTTTTTGAGCTAGAATTTTTTGTATTAGAAAGTTGATCTAGAAAGCAATGAGAAAGTTGTCCCAAATAAAGCCTAAGTTAAGATTACTAATGAATCAAAGATGTATTAATTAATAACTTAATTACTACATAAACAAAGAAAATTTTTTATATATTTTTAAAAATTTAATATTTTTTTAACTAAATCTATGCAAAAACATTATTTATAAGACAAAATTACTAAAGAGTCTTAAAAAAAGTAATGTATTTAACACCTAGTCCAAATGGAAATAATCTTCAGGTTAATATTATAGAAAATGTGCAGCCGATCATAAAAAGTTGAAGCCATAGAGAATAATTCTAAGTAAAAGATAAACTGTATTCAATCCAAGACCTTGATCCTCCATAAAATCCTTGGAATGATTAATGAAAAGCTTAATATTGGTATGTCATAAAAGAATCATGGCTGTAAAAAAAATAGAATTAATCATCTAATTATTGTTCGAAGAATGTGTGTGTGTGTGTGTGTGTGTGTGTGTGTGTGTAAAAGTTAAATTTAGCTCATAGGAGCATAAGATTTTTTGCATGAAAATTTGGGGCGAAATACTATGGGGCATGACCTAATAGAAATGATATCATAGTATGTATCATAACTTATAAATAATGTTCTTGTTGGATCCGAATTTGTTCAAAGATGCTACCTAACCTTAGTAGCATGTAAACTCTAAGGAGGTAACTTGGGAACCTATGTGATAATGGAGATAACAATCAACTAGACAAAAATGTATTAAAATATGTAGTATAAGTGCTTAAGAAGATCAAAATCGCATTGAGGCAAAAGCTCCAAAATGCACTTTTTCAACTTTTACTTATAGAGATTTAAGGGCTATAGGAAATGCTACATCTTGAAAGCATAAAAAATTGATTTGATGACTCATCATACAAACTGCCCTAGACATGTGTTGCCTCCTAGTTGAATGAAAGGAGAATGGTTCTATATAATCTTGATGATTTGTCTCTGGGCGAGTTCAATAATGCAGAGTAGGTCCAAGTGAGTGTGCATGGGCAAGTTTGTTGCCAGATCTTGAGTGTAATGAGATTGTAAATAATTGGTGCCCTAGCTCACTAATGACCTATGTTGGAGCCTCAAATCATTTTTGGAGATTGAAGCAAGTGATTTATTATTATTGGGAGGAAGAGCTCTATGATTAGTTGGTCATGAAAATACAAGTTAAGAACATCATCGGTAGGTAATTTCATGTAGTTAAGATTAGAGAACATGAATGAGGGAACCCTCCATAGATGCAGAAAGCATCTTTGATAACCAAACTTCTCTTATATGGTGAGTGACGAGTTAGTTGATCCATAATGACCCTTAATTTAACCTAGGAGGGATGTACTCCCTCTGTTGGCTTGAGCCAATAGGGACTGAAGGCCTTTGCACAATAATATTTATTATGCCTATTGGGTTTGATTTTCTCCATCACGACTCACTGCCTGCTTGCTAGACAGATTGAAGGTATATGTGAGAGAAAATTTAGTTGGCAGGTTCACTTTATCATTGATAGATGAGTGAAAAAAAGAATAATTGATTTAAATGATATGTATTAAATATGGCTGCTAAATATTAATATGAAAGTAAATATAAAAAATACTACAATATTTATTGTAGCCTTGATAACTACAATAATTCTTGGTGATGTGATGCACTTTTCTTCATTCCCTATAAATAGCAGCTCTTGTACAATGAATTTTTACTCCATTGAACATTTAAAGTAGAGATAGTTTGGACCTTCAAATGCGGTTTGGATGAATCATCCTTAGTTAGCTCAAATAAGTGTTAACTATTTAAAGAGAGAAGCCCTTTACCTTGGAAAGGCTGATGAGCTGGTAAAGGCAATGAATGATACTCTGTCGAGAAAGGAGATTGAAGGTGGTGGGCAAATTGTATAAGGTTATACTAAACCCACCACCACCTCTCTTGTAAAAAATATTAAAGTGGAAGCTGGGGTAATGAAGGTGACTGTGGTTCTACAGATTGGAGAAAAAAAGTTTACTGAACTTGTCACTACTAGTGATAATGCAGTTCAAACTGAGAGGGTTAATATTTCCTTAGACTCTAATTATGAAGAGTCTTTGAATGCAAGGATGTAGAGGTGAGTTCCATTGAGCCACCTAGTAGATGCATCTCAAATTAAGGAGCTGATATATACAAGGGTTCCGATAACACTTATGGAGCTAAGAAAATGTAATACCAGCTGCTATAAAATCCGGACCCGTCTAATCCATTCTGGTGGGTTGCATGAACTCATATGCATGTTATCTATTACGGATATATTGTGTATTTGTTTTGAAGGTTTTGGTGTGCATTTGATCTATTCTGGAGCAATCCAAGGTCTTGTGTGTAGGAAAATAATTTGAAATTTTTTTCTTTCAAAGTGCATCAGCATTGGATAGGGGGCACTGTGCCACTAAGCTCATGGGTTTAGGTCATTTATTTTGATATGTGCCAATGATGCGGTGCCACTGTATGGAGCACCTTCGTGTTAGGTAAATTTTTTAATAAATAATAATTTTCACTAAAATTAAGTTGGTTTAAATCTTTCCCCTCCCCCTTAAGGTTTTTGATTTGAGAGAGAGAGAGAGAGAGAGGAGAATTTTAGAGAGAGAAAGTTGGTTTCAGACTACTTTAGGTCATTTTTTTGCTATTATTCTAGTTTCAGAAGTTGTCTAGAATGATGTAGGATACATTGTACCTATCAAAATTTTAAATATTCTAAGAATTTTTTGAAGTAAAACGATTTCCTAGGTATATATGGGAGCATTTAATGAATATTAACAAAAACATTTTTGAGAGTAAGATTTTAGATCTTAAGATTTTGTCTGTGCATGAGGATGCTAATCTTATGTGGGAAAAAGTGGCTAGTAATATTAAGAATATTGCAAAAGATGTGCTTGGAGTTTCAAAGGGAAAAGCTCGTAATAGTAAAAATAGTTGGTGGTGGAATCCAAATGTGCAAGAAAAGATTAAAAATAAGAAGATTTGTTATAAAAATTGGTTTAATTGTAAAAATTTTGATAATTGGAAATTATATAAAGAGCCACGTAAGGAACCTAAGAAAGCAATATGCGATGCAAAGAGTTTAGCTTTTAGTGATTTATATAATAGATTAGATACTAAGGAGGGAGAAAGATATATGTATAAGCTAGCCAAACAAAGAGATAGGAGTAGTAAGGATTTAGTTCAAGTGAGGTGTATTAAGGATGAAGATCAAAAAGTACTTTTTTTAAAAGATTATATTCAACAAAGGTGGATGAGATATTTTGCTAAACTTTTTAATGAAGATTATGAAAATAAAATTGACTGTAGTGACCTTAGCACCCTAAATGAAAATAAAGATTTCTGTTTTTATCGGCGTATTAGTAAAATCGAAGTTAGAGAGGCTTTAAAGAAAATGAAGGGTGGAAAAGCTGTTGGACCTGATGATATTCCAATAGAGGTGTGGAAATGCTTAGGAGATGAAGGAATTTCTTGGCTTACTAAACTTTTTAATAATGTTTTGAAGACTAAAAAGATGCCAGATGAGTGGAGAATGAGTGTGTTAATCCCTATTTATAAAAATAAAGGTGATGCACAAGATTGTGCAAATTATAGAGGAATTAAGTTAATGTGTCATACTTTAAAACTATGGGAACTAGTTATGGAGCATAGGTTGCGGCATGATACTAATGTTTCTCAAAATTAATTTGGATTCATGTCAGGTAGGTCTACTATTAAAGCCATACATTTATTAAGAGGTTTGATGGAGAAATATAGAGAGAATAAGGAGGATTTACAAATGATATTTATTGATTTAGAAAAAGCATATGATAAAGTTCCAAGATAAGTGCTATGGAGAGTTCTTGAAAAGAAAGAAGTAAATAACGCTTATATTCAAATCATTAAAGATGTGTATGCAGGAGCTATTACTTGTGTTCAAACACAAGGTGGTTTGACCAAGTGTTTCCCTGTTTCGGTTGGATTACATCAAGGATCAACCTTAAGCCCATATCTTTTTGCTTTAGTCATGGATGTTCTCACTAGACATTTGCAAGAGGATGTACCTTGGTGTATGCTTTTTGCTGATGATATTCTTCTTGTTGATAAGACTAGAGAGGGGGTTGAAGGTAAACTAGAATTATGGAGGTCAACCTTAGAGTCTAAAGGTTTTCGCTTGAGTAGATCTAAAACGGAATATATGGAGTGTAATTTTAGTAATAATAGACCTAGTGAGGGCATTGTGACTTTAGCCAATCAAGTCATTAATAAGAGTACACGTTTTAGATATCTTGGATCTATTGTTCAGAGTGATGGTGATATAGATAAGGATATTATTAGCAGAATCCAAGTTGGATGGTTGAAGTGGAGGAATGCATTGGGCTTATTGTGTGATAGAAAAGTACCCCTCAAACTTAAGGGAAAATTATATAAGATGGTGGTGAGACCTGCAATGCTTTATGGCGCCGAATGTTGGCCATTAAAAGAGAAGCATAATTCTAAGTTAAGTGTTGCAGAGATGAGGATGCTCAGGTGGATGAGTGGCTTTACCCTTAGAGATAGGATACGAAATGAGCATATTCATGAAAAGGTTGGAGTAGCTCCAGTGGAAGATAAGATTAGAGAGAGTCACCTCAGATGGTTTGGTCACGTAAAACGACGGCCTCCCGATAACCCGGTTAGGAAAGTAGAGGTCTTAGATTTGACTTATATTAAGAAAGGTAGAGGCAGACCTAAAAAGACTTGGTTAGAAAATATTAGAAATGTTCTTTCTTTATTAGATTTAAATGAGAATTTGACTTTTAGCAGAACACAAAGGAGAAAAAGGATTCATATAGTCAACCCCACATAGTGGGATAAAGGCTTTGAAAGTACGAGATGCGCCAAGAGGGGGGTGAATTGGTATTTTAAAAATTTAACCCTACACAAGAGTTCTAATTTTTCTATATTTTTAAAATATAATCTCAATGAATAATGTGCGGAAGCAAATACAACGTTCACAACGATGATATTGATAATTCAATTTTAGATTTTACAACACAAGATTTAAATCAAGATTTTTTACCATGCAATTTAACGTACTAATTAAAAGCATGAAAAGTAAAATACGATTAACAGGAAAAAACACACCAGAGATTTTTATAGTGGTTCGATCACTTGATCTACGTCCACTCCCCGGAGTCCTCTACTCCGGGATTTGCACTAGTAAAAGTTGACTCTCCTTTTGCCCCCACAGCAAGGCGGAGAAGCCTTTACAATACTCACTTTCACCTCCCTCGGTGCGGCGGAATACCAAACGCTATGTCACCTTCCTGGTGATGGCAGCGGACCTTCTCCTTTTTCTCCCTCCTGGAGATGGCAGAGTACCTTGGCGATGTTGATCTTGAAGTGACTCTTCCATCGAGAACTTTCTTAAAGCTTCCCAAAGCCATAAGAGGAGCAAAGCATGCAGCTAGCTTGGAGCCACCGTGTGATCCCCTCACACTACTTCTCCCTCACGCTCAAGCTCACCTTCACCTTCCTCTCTCTAGCCCTGGATCTCTCCAAAAACTTCTCTCTAACGAATCCCCTTCTTTTTCTCCAAGCCTCTCACAGCAAAAGGATAGATCAACAACTCCTTAAAGAAAATTTTAAGTTATTTTTATATCAGGCTTCAGAAAACCCTAAAAGATTCAACTTTTGCATTTCTGTTCGTACAGTACGATTTATAATCATACAGTACGATCAGTTCAATTATAGCTCCATCCAGTACGAGTACAGACGAACAGTTATCGAATTTTATACATATCGTATTGTATGATATATATATCATACAGGACGATATTGTTGATTTGTACTGTTCGTACAGGATGAACTGTGGGATGATCCTTGGGACGAAATAATTCATCTCTGTTAGTCGTCCAGCACTCCTTGAGTCGTACAGTACGATGAGTGTTTTTCAGGATATCGTCCTGTACGATACGGATATCGTCCAGGATGAATAGAACAAAACTTCTTGGGATCATCTGGTACGATCGCTGGGACGAAGGAAATCGTCTCTGACGATCGTCCAGCACTCCACTAGTCGTATAGTACGATTAGTTCATTTCTTGATATCGTCCTGTACGATATGAATATCGTCCAGGACGAACAGAACAAAAAACCTTGGTTTCGTCTGATACGATCTCGAGGATGAATGAAATCGTCTCTGTCAGTCGTACAGTACGATATAGGATCGTTCAGTATGATCGACATATAAATTAGAAACCAACGTTTATTTCCTAATTATGGAGATAATTCTGGTAAGTATTAAATAATCGTACAGTACGATAAGAATCGTACAGTACGATCAGTACAAAAAATCAAATTCAAAAACTTGCCAAACTTATTCTGGCGGCTAGGGTTTCTCATTTATATATTATCGTACAGTACGATATGGATCGTACAGTACGATTAGTTTATAAACTTAATCATTCGAAAATTAACCGTTAGCCTGAGTATTTTTAATTAATCGTACAGTACGATACAAAATCGTACAATACGATTTTCTTTAAAAAAAAAATTAAATCATTTAAAAAATAGTTCTCCCCCTATGTGTGTGCATGGTTGCTCCTTTCACATGCATGCTTCTGTGGCAGACTCAAGAAAAAAAAATAAAGAAATAAAAATTACAGACTTTTCAACATCCTATTCTATCCGGTTTGAGTCTCCAGTAATTTTGAGCAGTGTGCATCTGACCTGAAATGTTAGTGCTCATATACAAGGATTAAGTATTTGTAATTTAAAGGAAGTCTATATGGATTCAGTAAGTATTAGTTGTCACCATCAAAATTAAGTGCTCGGTATCTTGGATTTCAACAATCTCCCCATTTTTGATGGTGTCAAATAATATTTTCTGATGGATAGATATTCTGACTTCTTTAGCTCCCCCTCAGAAGAGTAGCTTATTAATTTTTAAATAGGAGGAGAAGAAACAAATTTTTTTATTATTATTATAATATAAAAAGAACAACAAGATAGAAAAAAATATGTACTGAAAACATAAACAACCAATAGCATTTAACAGTAAGCAAAACCAGAATACATAACACACAGAAATATCTCCCCCTTTTGACAGCACCAAAAAGGGAAGAAAAAGGAAACAACTACAATGATAACAAACAGAAAATAGAAACAACTACAACAGCTCAAAAATCTGGATCCTGATCCGAAGGTGGTGGCGGAGGCTGTGGAAACAGCTGGTGGTACTGATGGAGGGACGCAAACTGGTGATCGATCGATGTGAAGCGCTTCCTAAACCATCTCATATCATTATCATGCTCCTGATGTTGCTGAGCAATTTGGGCATCCAACCTAGTCTCCAGCCGATCAAGGCGTTGAATAATGTCGTCGTGAGGGTAGTCGGGAGGAGCAAGGCCAGGTGGGTGGATTGGTGGTGGTGGAAGTGCGTCAGCAGGAGCCGCAGCCTCTTCGTCATCAAACTCGGGATCGGCTGGAGCAGCCCCCCGATGGAACAAGATATGAAAGGAGGCATCCGAGTAGAAGATAGGAAGGTGATCGGGAGGTAGCGGATAATGAAGTTGGTATTTTGCATCTAGGATGTATCCTATGACATGCCCTAAAGCAAGGTTCAGTTTACGGCAGGCACCGGGATATTGGAAGGCAGACAAGGTATGAATATAGTCAAAAATTATTTGGGCTTCATTAAATTTTGTGCCAGACATGATTAGATATGTGACGACAGAAAGCAGTGGAGTAATATGGATGTGGTCTCCAGCTTTGGGTATAATGGATGTGCGTAGGACATGCTGGATAACGCGGGCATTCTGATTTAGAGTTTGGACCAGGGGTAGGTGTTGATTGGAGGGGACACCCCTAAGGGTCATATTTACTGATGTCCAATCATAGTCATGAGAGATCATGGATTCGGGATGAGGGCCGTCAGAGGACAGCCCTATGTGCGCAGCAATGTCGTTGACGGTGATAACGATATTCTGTTTACAGACATAAGACGTGAAAGTAGTGTTTTCGAGGTCGACTCGGATATTGGCAAAAAACTCAAACAGGAGTTCGGAGTGAAAAGGAAATGCAAGAGTCAAAAGAAATTGAAGGCTAGTGGATGCGAACAAATTCATCACCTCGAAATTTAGGGCGGCTTGATTTAGCATGCGGGATGGAGTGAACTTGGCCTCCTTGATTTTAATATACGCTTTCTCGTCAGCAGCGGAGAGAAAACGATCATCGAAGCGCTGAGAGGAGGAAGAGCTCCCGACGATCATTCGACCGCGCTTACTGGACCCAGACATGGTGGAAGAAAGGATTGGAGAAAGGAGGAAATTCAGATTGACTGAGAGTGAGGAGAATAGGCAAAGAATCCCTCCCTTTTTATAGAATTTGAGAACTATCATACAGTACGATTGAGTATCATACAGTATGATATGCACAATAATGTCGTCTGGATGACTGTTCAGAAAAGTGAGTTAAATCGTACAGTACGATCAGTATCGTACTGTACGAACGTGAGTGTGAGGCGTTCGTCCCAAGGAGTCGTCTGAATGACTTTTGACAAAAATGTTCGTACAGTACGAACAGGTGTTCGTACAGTACGATAGGCAATAATGTTCGTACTGGCCGATTTTAAATTCGTCCTAATCCATTTGACACGTGGATCGTACAGTACGATTGGTATGTCGTACAGTATGATGACCAATAATTCGTATCGTACGGTACGAGTGGTAAATCGTACAGTACGATAGGTATAAGACATGAAAGATCTGGACCGTGAATGGGAATGGACGGCTGAGATTGGAGTGATTTGAACCTTATCGTACAGTACGATAGTGTATCGTATAGTACGATTGTCAGAGAATATCAAGGTTTGTGAGCAGCATGGGAAGAAGATCAGGAATCCTTTTTTTTTTTTTTTTGAACAAAACAAATCATAACAAACATTTTTTTTGTTTTTTTTTTAATTTTATTATTTTACTTTAGGCTTGAATGTCTATGACACCTAATTTGGTTCTTAAAGTGCTAAATGTGTCATAACCTAATGGTTTTGTGAAAATGTCAGCCAATTGATCTTCAGTAGCAACGTGGTGCAGTTCAATATCTCCTTTGGCTACATGATCTCTAATGAAATGATGTCTAATGTCTATATGTTTGGTTCGTGAATGTTGAATTGGATTTTTGGATATGCAAATAGCACTAGTGTTGTCACACATGATCGGAATGGTTCCTACAGGCAGTCCTAGATCTACAAGCTGTTGTTTTGACCACAAAACTTGTGCAACACAGCTACCTACCGCTATATATTCTGCTTCGGCTGTGGATAGGGCTACTGAATTTTGTTTCCTACTGGACCATGAAACTAATGATTGTCCAATGATTGACAAGTGCCAGAAGTGCTTTTTCTACTATCCTACATCCTGCAAAGTCTAAATCTGAGTATCCTAAGATTTCAAAGGAAGTGCTGTGTCTAGGATACCAAATTCCTAAGTTCGGGGTGCCTAGTAGATATCTAAGAATCCTTTTGACAGCAGTCATGTGAGATTCTTTCGGGTCAGCTTGAAAGCGGGCACAGAGACACACACTAAACATTATGTTTGGTCTACTGGCAGTCAGATAGAGAAGTGATCCAATTATTCCCCTATACCTCTTTTGGTCTACAGACTTCCCACTGGGATATTTATCCAATTGAATGTTAGAGCTCATGGGTGTATTCATAGCCTTAGCATTGTCCATTTCATATTTTTTCAAAATATCGTTGATGTACTTAGACTGGCTAAGAAACGTTCCTCCTTCCGTTTGTTTTACACTAAATACAAGGAAGTAACTAAGTTCTCCCATCAAACTTATTTCAAACTCGACACTCATTATTTTTGAAAATTCATTACATAAGCTTTTCTCCATCGATCCGAACAATATGTCATCTACATAAATCTGAACAATGAGTACTTCAACTCTTACCTTCTTCAAAAATAAGGTGGTGTCCACACCACCCTTTACAAAGCCTCTATCTAGTAGGAACGTACTAAGTCTTTCATACCAGGCTCTAGGTGCTTGTTTTAACCCGTATAGTGCCTTTTTCAGTTTGAACACGTGGTTTGGAAATTGTGAGTTTTCAAACCCCGGAGGTTGCTCCACATAAACATCTTCCTTGATTACTCCATTCAGGAAGGCACTCTTGACATCCATTTGATACAGCTTAAAATCCCTAAAACAAGCAAAAGCTAACAGTACCCTGATGGCTTCTAGTCTAGCTACCGGAGCAAAGGTTTCTTCAAAATCTATTCCTTCAATTTGGTTATACCCCTTTGCTACTAACCTAGCCTTGTTTCTTACTACTATTCCAGAGTCATTCATCTTATTTTTAAAGACCCACTTAGTTCCAACCATACTTTGTTCTTTAGGCCTTTTGACTAACTCCCATACATCATTCCTAACGAATTGGTTCAACTCTTCTTGCATTGCTAGGATTCAAAATTCATCTCCTAAGGCTTGATCTATACTCGTGGGTTCAATCATAGATATGAATGCAGAATGACTAACCTCTTTCCTGAGTCCATGCCTAGTTTTTACCCCTTCTGATGGGTCTCCTAAGATCAGCTCTCTAGGATGACTAGAAGAAAATTTCCAATCTCTAGGCAGATGTTCCTGAGGTTCCGCTCTAGTCTCTATGGTAATGGTTTCTACTCCCCGTATGACCTCAACTTCTTCTTCTTCATGATTAGGTTCAGAGGTCTTATTGGATTCATCAAATACTACATGGGTGGACTCTTCTACTACTAGGGTTCTCTTATTGAATATTCTATAGGCTTTACCTACCGATGAGTAGCCTAGGAAAACCCCTTCATCAGATTTAGGATCAAACTTTCCTAAGGGTGACTTGTCATTGATTAGGATGAAGCATTTGCAACCGAAAACGTATAAGTGGGAAAGATTGGGTGTCCTACCCTAAGCAACTCATAGGGTGTCTTATTAAGTTTGGATCTAACATTTATCCTATTTAACACATAGCATGCGGTATTTACTGCTTCTGCCCAAAAGTATCTAGGGAGAGTGTATTCAGCTAACATAGCCCTAGCAGCTTCAACTAAAGTTCTATTCTTTCGTTCTGCTATTCCATTTTGCTGAGGAGTTCTAGGAGCAGAAAAATTATGTTCTATTCCAACCTCTTTACAGAATGATTCAAATTTATCATTCTCAAATTCCCCACCGTGATCACTATGAATTGTTAAAATTACACATCCTAATTTCCTTTGAATCCAAGTGGAGAAAATTCTAAACTCTTCAAATGACTCACTCTTATGAGCTAGGAATTTCACCCAAGTAAACCTAGAGTAGTCATCTACTATTACAAACCCATACAACTTCCCTCCTAGGCTGGCTGTACTAACAGGTCCGAACAGGTCCATGTGGAGAGTTTCTAGTGGCCTAGTGGTGCTGATATCCTTGATTGCATGAAATGAAGATTTAACTTGTTTTCCTAATTGGCAAGCATCACAAAGATGATCCTTAGTAAAGTCTAACTTTGGTATGCCTCTAACTAAGTCTTTCTGAGTGATGTTCCTAAGTGTTTTCATACTAGCATGGCATAGTCTCCTATGCCATAGCCAAGAGTCATCCACTATTATTTTCAGACACAAAGAGTTTGAGGTTTCAATACAGTTCAAATCTAACATGTAAATATTGTTTATACATTTTCCTTCTAACACAAGTGAATCATTCAAGCTAATCATGCATTTATTAGACAGAAATTTTATGTCAAAGCCCTTGTCACATAGTTGACTTATACTTAAAAGATTGTGCTTTAAACCATCCACTAAAAGTACATTCTCAATAATTAAATTTTTAGTGTTTCCAATGATACCTGAGCCCACCACTTTCCTGGTGGTATTGTCTCCCAAAGTTACCTTGCCTCCTGACCTGGCCTCCAGTGTCACGAACTGCTTCATGTCTCCAGTCATGTGTCTCGAGTAGCCACTGTCCAGGTACCAAATGCTCTCACTAGGTCTTTTGTGAGAGCATCCCTACAATGTCAATCACAGATTAGCTTTGGGAACCCAAGTGAGTTTGGGTTCCACCTTATGCTTATATGAATGAAATGTATGCATGTTATGCTGTGATGAATGCGATTTGGGTCTCCACACTAGATGTGTCTTATAGTGAATTGAGCACGTGCGGGCTATGTAACCTAGTATGCCACAAGAATAACATCTAACACCTGGAAATGGGTTCACTAATCTATGAGGGTGGTAGTGCCTATTTCTGGGTTTGGATGATGCATGCCGTGCTGGTTTTGAATGAGATGATTCACATGGTTGAGGCTGAAAAAACTCAGCAACCATGGGAGGTTTTTTATTATTCTCGAGTGCATGAAGTTTTTTATTTAAAAATTTGTTCTCTTGGTTAAGACTAGCATATTCGAATCTCAATGCATGCTCACTACTACTAAGTTCCCCTGCTAGTTCTTCTAGTTCCTTAAATGCATTCTCTAACTCAACATGTGATGATTTCAAGGTATCGTGTGCAGTGGTTAACTCAATATGCTTCTTGTTTAATGCATCGTATTCATCAAGCAAAGACATATGATCTTTATCTAAGTCAGAAAAATTCTTTACTACACTAGCATGCTCCTTTTGTAAAGTACTAAACTTGGTATTAAGACTAACATGCTTTTTCTTCAACTTTCTATACGTGTCATGGATTGTTTCAGAAATAACAAGCAGTTCATCATAAGACAGTTGACATACCTCATCTTGATCTGATTGATCAAGATTATCATTAGTCATAAGACACAAATTTGTTACCTCCTCCTCTGCTTCTTCTTCTGATGATTCTGAGGCAGAGTCGGCCCAAAATGCTTTTTGAGTCTTAAATTTGCCCTTCTTGAACTTTGATCTTTCCTCACCCTTCTCCTTGGTTTGATGAGTCTTGATGTTGGGGCAATCAGCTCAGAGATGACCGGGTTTCCTGCACTCAAAGTAAATTGTTTCAGATGCAACCTTAGTATGCTTTGAGTTCTTACCTTTGTTCCAATTACTTTGATGACGGCGCTGCTTTCTTTTCAGAAAATTTTTAAATTGACGAGTCATCAAAGCGATGTCGTCATCTTCCTCCGTTGCTGAGCTGTCACTTTCAGAATTGTTTGCTTTTAAAGCCACCGCTCGCTCCTTCTTCTTTTCACCTACATCACTTTGTCGTTGACTCACTCCTTGCTCGTAGGCAATGAGTGACCCAAGAAAATTATCAATAGAATAAACATTCAGGTCTTTTGACTCAGTTATTGCAGTGATTTTAGCATCATAAGAGCTAGGCAAACATCGCAGTATTTTGTTTACTTTCTCCGAGTTAGACAACTCTCTTCCTAAAGCATGCAGAGATGTTACAATCTGGGTGAATCGAGTGTATATGTCAGATATAGTTTCACTAGGTTTCATGCGAAATAGTTCATAATCATATAGCAATATGTTCAACCTAGATTGTTTGACCTCACTAGTTCCTTCGTACGTGATACACAGTTTGTCCCAAATTTGTTTACCAGTAGTACAAGTTGATACTCGCATATAGTCTTCTGATTTTAATACGCAAAAGAAACAATTTAGACATTTAGCATTTAGTTGTGCAAGTTCTCTATCCTCAATGCTCCATTCATTAAATGATAGTTCGGTTTTAATTCCATTCAACATACGAAATGGTGCAGAATAACCTTCTTGGACTAACATCCATATGCGATAGTCTAAAGACTGTAAAAATGTAGACATGCGTATTTTCCAGAAATCAAATGGTATGTTGTCAAATAACGATGGACGAGTTATAGAATAACCCTCCGCAGTGTTACGGTTACCAAATTGAGCCATGGATCTTACGTTTCTAGGTTTTCTAAAACACTATTTTGAAACACCGCTCTAATACCACTTGAAAGTACGAGATGCGCCAAGAGGGGGGTGAATTGGTATTTTAAAAATTTAACCCTACACAAGAGTTCTAATTTTTTTGTATTTTTAAAATATAATCTCAACGAATAATGTGCGGAAGCAAATACAACGTTCACAACGATGATATTGATAATTCAATTTTAGATTTTACAACACAAGATTTAAATCATGATTTTTTACCAAGCAATTTAACATACTAATTAAAAGCATGAAAAGTAAAATACGGTAAACAGGAAAAAACACATCAGAGATTTTTATAGTGGTTCGGTCACTTGACCTACGTCCACTCCCCGGAGTCCTCTACTCCGGGATTTGCACTAGTAAAAGTTGACTCTCCTTTTGCCCTCACAGCAAGGCGGAGAAGCCTTTACAATACTCAC
Organism: Dendrobium chrysotoxum; assembly: GCA_019925795.1. Lineage (NCBI taxonomy): Eukaryota > Viridiplantae > Streptophyta > Magnoliopsida > Asparagales > Orchidaceae > Dendrobium > Dendrobium chrysotoxum. The sequence continues at coordinate 46,198,174 of CM034303.1, forward strand.
TTTCACCTCCCTAGGTGCGGCGGAATACCAAACGCTATGTCACCTTCCTGGTGACGGCAGCGGACCTTCTCCTTTTTCTCCCTCCTGGAGATGGCAGAGTACCTTGGCGATGTTGATCTTGAAGTGACTCTTCCCTCGAGAACTTTCTTGAAGCTTCCCAAAGCCACAAGAGGAGCAAAGCATGCAGCTAGCTTGGAGCCACCGTGTGATCCCCTCACACTACTTCTCCCTCACACTCAAGCTCACCTTCACCTTCCTCTCTCTAGCCCTAGATCTCTCCAAAAACTTCTCTCTAACGAATCCCCTTCTTTTTCTTCAAGCCTCTCACAGCAAAAGGATAGATCAACAACTCCTTAAAGAAAATTTTAAGTTATTTTTATATCAGGCTTCAGAAAACCTTAAAAGATTCAACTTTGTGTTTCTGTTCGTACAGTACGATTTATAATCGTACAGTATGATCAGTTCAATTATAGCTCCATCCAGTACGAGTACAGACAAACAGTTATCGAATTTTATACATATCATACTGTACGATATGTATATCGTACAGGACGATACTGTTGATTCGTACTGTTCGTACAGGATGAACTGTGGGACGATCCTCTGGACGAAAGAATTCGTCTCTGTCAGTCGTCCAGCACTCCTTGAGTTGTACAGTACGATTAGTATTTTTCAGGATATCATCCTGTACGATACGGATATCATCCAGGATGAATAGAACAAAACTTCTTGGATCGTCTGGTACGATCGCTGGGACGAAGGAAATCGTCTCTAACGATCATCCAGCACTCCACTAGTCGTACAGTATGATTAGTTCATTTCTTGATATCGTCCTGTACGATACGAATATCGTCCAGGACGAACAGAACAAAAAACCTTGGTTTCGTCTGGTATGATCTCTGGGACGAATGAAATCGTCTCTGTCAGTCGTACAGTACGATATAGGATCGTCCAGTACGATCGACATATAAATTAGAAACCAACGTTTATTTCCTAATTAGGGAGATAATTTTGGTAAGTATTAATTAATCATACAGTACGATAAGAATCGTACAGTACGATAAGAATCATACAGTACGATCAGTACAGAAAATCAAATTCAAAAACTTACCAAACTTATTCTAGCGGCTAGGGTTTCTCAATTATATCTTATCGTACAGTACGATATGGATCGTACAGTACGATTAGTTTGTAAACTTAATCATTTGAAAATTAGCCGTTAGCCTGAGTATTTTAATTAATCGTACAGTACGATACAAAATCGTACCGTACGATTTTCTTTAAAAAAAATTTAAATCATTTAAAAAACAGTTCTCCCCCTGTGTGTGTGCATGGTTGCTCCTTTCACATGCATACTTCTATGGCAGACTCAAGAAAATAAAATTAAAGAAATAAAAATTATAGACTTTTCAACATCCTATTCTATCCGGTTTGAGTCTCCAGTAATCTTGAGCAGTGTGCATCTGACCTGAAATGTTAGTGCTCATATACAAGGATTAAGCATTTGTAATTTAAAGGAAGTCTATATGGACTCAGTAAGTATTAGTTGTCACCATCAAAATTAAGTGCTCGGGATCCTGGATTTCAACAGGCTTGATGTTGTTGTTGTTGTTGTAAGAATTTTTTGTGATTTTTCCTATCCAAATTTTATATTTATAACTTAAATTTGAGAATAACTTCACAGCCACTAAAATTTCACCATGTAACTTGTAATATCTTATTAGTATGAATAGTCTAGACATTTAATATTTTCTTTAAAAATTTTCACTCCATAAATTATAAAATCTATCATTTTTAATAATCTAAAAGTAACCCTGATCTCAGTAATTTATATTGTTGTTTAATAAAAGCTTTAAAATAGTGTTGTGAACAAACTATGGTAATTTGGTATGACTCTAAAAATAAAATTTCTACCAATTTTGCTAAATATTTTGACTGTCAACATAGTATTATGTGATCTTTGATGTTATGCTAATTTTTATTATTTCATCTAAATTATAATTATATCCATGGTGCTTGAAGAGTATGATTTATGAGGAGTTCTAATATTGGAGGAAGTTTTATTTTGTTAAATGCACTAGGAGTTATAAGGGCCTGAAATTTTGAATATCTGACGTGCTAAGCCTTTAGGCATCATAAGGGCCTATTTTTTACTAAGATAATATAGAGAGTTATAAGAGTCTAAATTCTAATATATGTTTTGTTGGGAGATATAAGGGCCTTAGAAAAAAAATTTTAATTTTATTTTAATATAAGAAGTGCTTATTCATTTATATTTTAAGCATATTCTATTTAATTTTCATTATTTGTCAGCATCATTCTATTAAGAGGAGTAATTCATTCATAATAATTTTTCTATTAAGTTTAAATAAAAAAGTTTAAGTGTTTAAAAATTAGATAAGTGGGTGTTACATATTGAGTTGTGTTTGCTCACACCTATTCTGCATTCTATTTTTTGTCAGGGCAAGGGTGATTAACTAATTAATTCATTATGATTACAGGATCTAATAATCTAAGTCTATATTGATATTCTTTTAGTTTTCTATTTCTATAAAGTCATAGCTATTTCATGTTATATTTTGCTTATGCTTGTAACTCTATACAATATTATAAAGATTTTGTTGTGTATATATTTTGAAGATAAATGAAAGAAAATTTATGGATGAGTATTTTTTATTTATTGGCATTTAAATAATGTCTTTTTTCCTATTGATAATTAAAGAATTTTGAAAAGTTCTCCAAATTTGATCTTGGGTTTGGTCTATCACCATCCAACATGATATGACCTGTTTAGTCTATGGGTTATATTAGGTTAGCTTGTGATAGTCCCCTTTTTGTATCACAGCCATAGGTTGAAGAACTGGTCATAAATAAAGCTACATGATTGATTTGTAGTCAAGTGAGTTATTCTTGGTGATATTGGGCATTCATTCCTGTTCATCTTCTTATGCATGTTTTATTCAGCTATGTACATTCTGTGTGATTGTCCAGGAGCTAGATATGACAAATGAATAGAGCTCCAGTCATAATGTGTTTATATAGATCACTGATTTTGTCAGTTTTAATTAGATGACTCAATTTATTTGATTTGTAGCATTGCTGATGGATAAAGCCTATAGCAAGCTCTTTTCTATCAGTTCTGATGATATGGATAGATATTTATATATGTTTTTGAGGTTGAAACCTCCAAGGTTGGAGGGTACTATCGAGCCTAATGCAGTAGAGGGATTGGCTTATGAGGTTGGAAAAGACTTTTGATTGTATGCAGTGTAACGCCAGAAGACCTAAATTAGAAGGATTATCTATTTCATTTGTTTATTAATCTATCAGAGCCTCTAATTTTCCTTTAATAAAAAAAGCTAGAAGATGCAATCTATGCATCAAAATCTTTCACCATTTTCATTTTTAAATTTATAATAGCCAAAAGATTACTTATAACATCAATCTATCTCACTGGGCATGTAATTTGTAGTACAAATATTTCTATTGATCCCAAAAAGTTCAAGCTATTACTGGTTAACCAAGGCTAACTATGATATATAAGGTATGTAGCTTCCTATTCATGGCTAGTTATTTGTGAAAATTTTTTCTCAGATTCTAGTGCCTCTAACAAGACTTAGTCAAAAGTTCGTAGCATTTATCTTGACATTTAAGTGTAAGTCAACTTTTTAGAGGTTGAAAGTTTATTTAACTTCTTACCAAATTTTGACCATCCCATTAGGTTCAAAGGAATTCCAAGTATTCAGTGATGCTTCATTTAAAGGATTAGCATTAGTTTGTTTGTAGCATAGGAAACTCATAGCATATGCTTCGAGGTAATTAAAATCACATGAGAGAAATTATCCAATGTATGATTTAGAACTTGCTTCTAATAATGACAAAAAGTATACTCTAACTACAATTATTTTTAAGTAAATGTTATATACATCTATCTTTATTGTGGAGGAAATGAAGAAAACAAGAATCATAATTGAAGGAGCACTGTAGTGTTGAAAAAAAATATATGTTTAAGGATATGATAGGGCATCTAATATGAATTTATAGTTTCATGGCTTGAAGGCACTGATATTGAAGGATAATTCCCAAGCATTCTATGTCCATTGCTTTGCTCATTAGCTCCAACTATGCTTAATGGTTGTAGAAAATAATCATTGGAAGGTAAAGTATGATCACTTTAAAAATCATGAATATTATTGAAACTTCGTGTAGGAGGAGTGATGGTCTTAAAGCCATTCAGCATGATAAAATAGTTTTTGATCTTAGCACTAAAGAGTTAAGTAGTGGTAGAGGTTTGACTAAGAGACCACTTTGTAACAAGCTGGTGAAACTCTTTGGGGCTCACATTTTCATACTTAATTCATCTAATGAAAATATATGCTTCTATGATAGAAGTGCTTGAAATTATTAAGAAAGATGGAGTACATGATCAATAATCAATTAAAACTAGTGTTTTAATGGAGGTTATGGAATCTTTCACCTTTTTTCTTGGCTAGGTACTTAATGATTAATATTTTGGATATTATTAATGAATTGTCACAAGCCTTGAGAAGAAAAGATTAAGATGTTGTGAATGTAATGAAATTAGTGCAACTATCGAAGCAACGATTGTAAATGATGAAAGATAATGGATGTGATTCTTAACTAGAAGAAGTAATAAGTTTTTGCAATGTTTTTGAAATTGATGTTCCTAATATGAACTATATATTTAAGGCTTATCATTAAAAAATACGAATAAGTAAAGAAATAATAAACAACATCATTATCGTGTTGATTTGTTTTACACTATTGTTAATATACAAATTCAAGAATTGAATAATTGCTTCCCTTGAACTAGAACTGAGTAGCTTCTTTGTGTGGCATATTTTTTTCCTGAGTGATTCATTTCTTACTTACAATAAAAGAAAATATATTCTTCTTGTAGAGTTATATTCAACTAATTTTTCTCAAGTTGAACTTGTGGTCCTTAAACATCATCTATTTACATACATTAATGATATGCGTATAAACAAGGAGTTCTTATCTTTTAGTACTAATATAATTGATCTTGAAAAACAAATCATCAAGGTTAAGAAGGATGCTATGTATCCCATAGTTTATAGGCTTATTATCTTGTCATTGACTTTTTCATTTGCTATTATACAGTTGAGAGAGCATTTTCCGCAATGAAGGCAGTCAAGCATCGATTATATAGTAAAATGGGTGATGACTAGCTCAATGAATGCTTAGTGCCATACATTGAAAAAGAAGTATTTGACTTAATTTTCAAACAAGTTATAAAGTAACATTATCAAAAAAAGTATAAAATAGAATGCAAAGCTTGTAATTTATTTTTCATTTATCAATTATAATGAAATGTAAATCTTTGCTCTGAAATTTATCTTATATAGTTCTTTTTATTTTAATTACTCATATAATGAGTTTGCCCACCCTCAAAATTATAATTGGTTCTGCGTCTATGCACAAGAGCTCTCATGATAAATAGGAAAAGGGGTGGTTAGGACACAACCAAAATAGTGAAAAAGAAAAGACCTTTTATGATAGTTTTTAACTCCCATATAATAAATAATATTTCCTTAATTAGTAGCGATTACAGCACTGTAGTGTTGTGTCCTCTATTTTAGAGGAGTTCTACCTACAGTGCCATGGCGCAATACAAGAAAATTTTTTCACTGGCTTCCCCCTTAAACCCCTGAGTAGGGGCATGCTACCCCTTACAACCCCTTAGTGAGCTCTCATCGAGCTCAATTGATGGAATTGAGGTCTTTGTCAACAGTACAACTTCATGATCGACATAATCAAATTTCACACATATCTAATAAGAAAGTCACATTAGGAATCATCAAGCAATATCATCAAGAAGCTTATCAAGCATTATAAAGTAAGTGAAAAATATTTTAAAAAATCCTTTATGAATTGATTCAAAGGTTTGAGAGTTTAAGAGAAACTTACCTAAAAGGATAAAATTTAAGAGGTAGTCATTAACTTGGAGAAGTTAAGTTTAATCAAATCCATTTATGGAATTTATACTTATTTGGAATAAATAAGGGTTACTATAGCCATCTTGTCATAAAATAATAAACAAAATTGGATGAAATGGGCTATGCTTCTTGGTAATTTGCTTGTTTCCCAACAAAGCATAAGTTGATCCAAAATGTTATTGGTGGCGATATTGTGGTCATAATGGTGGTGAAAAATTAGAGTTCCTTATAGAATCAATGGTCTGCTACCCTTTGCAACCTACATACACACATAAAACATACAAGCACACATCACCAACACCACTCATTTCCACACTAAAGAAAAAATTGTTGAGTACTTTGTGACATGTTATAATATTGTTTTCTTAGATTGAGTTCTTTTGCTATTTCTATATGAGTAAGAATTCCTATGGAGTAACCTAGAATGTTTTTGAAAAGATGTTTGATAGTATGTGATGATAAATTGTGAATGTTTTTTTAACTCAATGATGGTTAATGGTGGACACCATGAGAGGCTGACAATGGGAAAAGGTGATAGTAGATAGTATGTGTTTGCCTTGTTGCCATTGGCATCAATGGGCAATGTTAGGTATCAGGGCTAGTGTCGACGGTAGACTTAGATAATGGTTGATGGAGAGCACTAAAAAGGATGCTAGGTGTTGGTACAGGATGTTTTAGAATTCTCTGTCTTATAATTCTCTTCTTTGATATCCTTTTGAATGTGTATAGGTATGGCACATTTATAGATGTTTTTAATGAGTATTCTTATATTTTTTGTCAAAAATTAGAATACTCCATGCAATATTTTATGTTGACTTTAGCTGATGTTTCATTGTTTTGCAGACATCTTAGTCCTTATTGACATTAAAATTAACTAATTTTGAAATTTGTAGATTTGACTTATAAAGATGTTCATTTTATTTATAAGAAACCTAAAACCAAATGGCCATTAGATCCCTCAAGTGTTCTTAAGTATATTCACTTTACTTTTGAGTGCTTGATTTATGTCAAATTTGACTCAAATTAAGGTATTGTTTGTATCAATGAGTTCATCTTATATATATACATATATATATATGATGAAAATAAAACTAGATGGTCTTAAAGTTTATTTAATAAATTTATCAATCGAATATTTAGGTTCATTGAGATCAAAATATTACAGTATGATTCATAATTGCTCAAATAAAATTTACAAATTATGACACTAAAATTTATAACATGAAAATAGTTTGGGTCTAAAATTTTTAACATAAAATCATAATTTTGGAAAAAATTTAAGAAAATATAGTCTCTTGATATAAATATTAATGCTCCTTATGGAAACTCTCCAGAAATCAAAATTTTAATCTTTGGTGAGTTGGCATATTGTTATGTATAAAGTTACTATAATAATTTGGTTCAATACTCTATAAATTACACAAATTTTCTTCTAAGCAATCTGTTGAGGCCTAACAATATCAAAATTTAGACTATAATGTCAAAAAATAATTCCATAAGTTCTACAAATTCCCAAGAAAAAGGTCGCAAAATTGGCCATAAACTTTCATGGTCAGTCACTATTGCTACCAATAACAATATTGCTAGCGCATAATCTTATAATAATTTTGTATATAAACTTTCTTTTTTAAAAAAATTAAAATAGTATATGTTAAAAAGTGCTAAAAAAATTTAAATAAAATCCCATAATATTCTTCAAAAGTTCTGAAACTTTTCTCACTCCCCTCCTACAAATCCTACAAAATTTTCAAATGAAGCTTAACGGGGGATAATTATTATCTTTAGTTCTTGATTTTTCCTTAAATAGGTGCCCTCTAGGCAAAAACACCGGCAATCAAACCAAAATAATCCACCCGTCTAGCCTAGGCTAAAGTTGGTTGTCCTAACAAACCATTTAAGTGTGTGAAAGAGGCCGTGTGGCTTTGATAGGTCCTATAGATATTTATAATTTAAATTTCTTGTATTTTTAAGGTTTATTCATTAAAGGTTGAAAGGGAATTTAATTGAAGTTTAAATGATGTGCATTTGACTTTTAAATTATTATAATTTTAGGTGTTGAAGTTATTTGTTTAGTTTTAAAGAATATGTAGATTGATAACCCTCAAAGTGCAAGGGGTTATCAATTTATAAATCCTAAGGCTTTCAAAATGACCATCCATCCTCTATGTAGGACAGATGGTCATATGAGAGCCTCCAAAATCTTGTTAGAGAAAGAGAAAAAGGACCTTATAATGCAATGCAACATACCTTCCAAAAGGAGTCGAGTATGTTGCATAAGGTCGGTGTGTTATTAAATGTTAGAAGATCCCCCAAAGCTAATGTGTTACTGCCTTCCTGAAAGGAGTTATGCATAAACACACGGTAGATCTCTTTGTTATTTAGGTGTAATAAAGGTCTTTAAATCAAAATGCCAAAAAGCCCCCGAAAATGAATCAAACTTTAAGCATAAAACACCTTAATTCATTTAACTTAAATCAATTATCAAATTTATTTGATCAAAATAAATTTTAATCAATTAAATTATCAAATTAATTTAGTTTAAATGAATCAGAATTTAATTTAAATTATCTCAAATTTTATTATAATATGTAGAATTTTTAATTAATTATTGAATTTTTAATTGATTTTACTTAATTATTAATTATTTATTAATGAATTATTATTCAAATTTAATCCAAAATTTTATTTAAATTTAAATTATTAACTTCTGAATTCTATTTAATTTTATTTGAATTTTAATGTATTTTTGAATTTTTATTTACTATTATTTAATTAATTGTTAATGAAATTGTTTATTAATGAATTATTAATGAATTAAACATTTAAAATTTATTTAAATTTTTTTTTTTAATTTGAATTATTAATCTATGATTTTTATTTACTTTTGTTTGAATTTTAATGAATTTTTGAATTTTCATTTATAATATTTAATTAATTATTAATGGAATTTTTTAATTAAAGAATTATTAATAAATTAGAAATTAAAATTTATTTAAAATTTTATTTAAACTTGAATTATAAATTTCTGAATTTTATTTGATTTTATATGAATTTTAATGTATTTTTGAATTTTATTTATTATATTTAATTTCTTATAAATAAAATTATTTAATTAAAGAATTAGAAATTAAAATTTAATGCAAAAATTATTTAAAATGAATTTATAAATTTTTGAATTTAATTTAATTTTATTTTGAATTTATTTTACATTTTTGAATTTTATTTAAATTTTATTTTAATTTTAATGAATTTATTTAATTAATGGTTAATTAATAGTAATTTAATTATTAATTAAATTTAAATGAGATTTAATTTTGGATTTGAATTTTTAATGATTTTATGATTGATTTGATATTGATTGAAGTTGATTTTTATATTTTTAGAAATTTTATTTGATTTATTTTGATTTGTTGAAAATTAAAACCCTTAAGGGTTAATTAAAATAATCATCATTTGAAGATCAATTAATGTCAAATCAGGGTGAATTTGATCATTGGGTATGTAGCATAAGTTTTCTAAGTTTAAAGTATCATCCAAAATGGATGTGTTTGGTTAATCCTAGATTTGACTAAGTTCACTAAGACACAATTCTAATTGTTGTCCTTAGATTTCACTAGAGCTGTATAAGATTGAAATCATGTGTATAACCCTTTGAATATGGAAGTAGATGAATTTCCAAATGTTTAAGTCAAATCATGACTTAAATATTTGAAAGTTCAATTAAAAGACATTGATATATCAAATGGATTCAATAGGACTAATTTAGATCAATGATGTATCACATACTAACTTAGCCTAAATTGAATCCAATTTATTGAAAATTTGGAGAAAATTTGAAGGAAGTGGGAATTCAAAGCTATTGTAATTATTCTCCAACTAACCAATAAATCCCCATAGTTTTATGTTTCCTTAATAATGCTCTATTTAATCATTCCAATGAGTACTTATATGCATGAAATGGATTTAAAATAGATTTATCATGAATTTATAAAATTAATGGTCAAATTATGACTTTTAATTTTATAAATTCAAATACTATTAAAATAATGATCAACTAAATCCAAGAAAATTACTGGAGATCAAAAATATGCCAAAGATTAATACCATAAATTTCAAACCATTTAAATTTTTATTTAATAAAATATTCCTGAAATACTAAAAAAAGAATAACTAAAATTATTTAAATTGTATATAATATTCTTATTTAATTTTTATTTTTAAATGAAAGGTAATAAAAAACTAAAGAGTTTGATATATTATATGCAAAATGTGGCTTAATATTTAATTTTATATAATTTTTTGAAGGATATGTTATTTAAATGCATTTAAAATAATTTATTTTAATTATAATAAAAACGACGACGCTGGCGGGCCACGCCTCGGCCTATTATTTGCAATTCAGAATGGTGCAGCAGTGGACAATCATTAACAATGATTGACCCGCTGTGCAATCATTACTAAGGATTAACGGCGATGCAGAAATGGATACTGCAACACTTACTTAACCACGTCAGCCCATGTTATCCACCGTTAGATTATCTGCGGTTTGAAATGGAGGACCAGGATCACACTGATGAAGATCTATATAACAGAGGGAATCACGTGGTTCAGAGAGATCATGGAATGATATGATCTGGATCGTTGATCGCGAGATGAATGATCCAGAAAATGTACAGGTCAAGTATACTAACGTTTAAATCCTAATGATGAAGATTATTTTGTTTATGAAAATGGCTGAACCAAATTTAATGAAATTTTTGGCAGAGCTTTATTAAAAGTAATAGAATAATGGGGATGTGATTTGGCTTTCTAAAATGCTCTAATTGAAATGTTATTTAAATCTAAAGCTTTTGAACTAGGGTTAGAGTTTTACCTTAATAGGCTCAAGGGATTTAGATGCTTGAGGGCTTGTTGAATTTTTAGATTATCCTAGAATATTTCTTTAGAAGGCATCAAGTGCTGAAATGGTCTGGATTTGGCCAGAAGCTCGCCACCGGTAGCCTTCAACTACCAGATTTGGACTTAGGGGATGAAGAGGAGGTCTTTGAGAGCCAAAAAAAATTAGATTTGGCTTGGAGGAGGTCAGGATAGTGAGAGAATGCTAATAGCTTGAATGAGTCCCCTTTTTGCACACTTAGCTCAATTCAAAACCTTGAGACCCATTGGATGGTTGGGATTCATTTAGAGGGTTGCTATGACGGTTTCCCTAGGCAGTTAGGAGGCAAGGAATCTAAACCAACAAAAAGATTATGAGTTATAAAGGTTATTTTGGCTTCACATCGATTGTTGGGACCATGTGCTTAGCTTAGGCTTAATCATTAGTTTAATTCAGATTAGGGGATGCTTAGGAATGTTCTAGAATATATTTAAGCTATTAGAGTTGATTGGATAAGAGTGAAATGGCTTGCATTAGCTAAGTTGACCATTTAAGAATGCTTTAAGCCCTAATTGACTTAATGTGATGGTGAGATGGAAAAGGAAGCAAGATGAAACCATGATATAAGTGTTTGAATGGGGTGTTGACCAAATAAGGTAATTTAAGGTTTTGTTGACTAGACTTTAACTAGTCAAATCCAAGAGAGGTTGAGACCATGTAAGGGAGTGGTCTTGAAAGATTAAAAGGCTTGAAATGAGTGTATGTAAGGAGCATGTCCAATATAAGTTGATTTGATCAAAACTAGCTCAAATTGACCAGGTCAACTGATGACTGGGTCAAGGTGACAAGTCAAGTCCATTTTACTAGGAGAGATGTTTAGAGAAATTTGGATAAAGCTCAGGATTCATTTGATGATATATTTAAAAGTGTTAGATTTTTTTTATGTTTAACTGAGCTAGCTTGAGCCAGCTCAATAGATTATCCTGATCAATGATTATCTCTGAAGGTTAATGATGCTAGGTTTGATATAGGAGACTCCTAGTGAAATGATTTGAACCTGATTAAGGTTATGAAGGCTAAAGCATTGTGCTAGGCTAAAGCATTATGCTAGGTAGTACACTAGATCATTGACTGCAGTGTAAGGATGTGACTATATGTAGACAAAGATTGATTGACTTTATTGCAGGTTGACTAATTAAGATTTGATTGAAGACTGGATTATTGAAGTAATGATTAAGTAATAAATGATTGATAGTTGGATAACTATCAACCACTAGATGCATAATCAAGAGTTTGGAAGGTCCTGATGACCTCATAAAAAAATGAGGTCAACAGACCCTTACTTATATTAAGGGAATTAGTCTATCCTTTCGTATACATAAGATTTTAATGGAAAAAACTCCCTTACAAATGCTAACCTATAAAGAAGACTAAACCCTATAATAAAAGAAGTTCTGAAGATGGACATTTTAAAATGGTTGGATGTAGGTATCATTTATCCCATTTTAGATAGTGCTTAGATGAGTCCAATTCATTGTGTCCCAAAGAAAGGAGGCCTAATTATTGTGGCCAATGAGAAAATGAGTTGATATCCATTAGGATAGTTACAGGTTGGAGGATATGCATAGATTATAGGAAGCTGAACAAAGCTACTATGAAGGACCATTTTTAATTTCCCTTTGTTGATTAAATGTTAGATAGCTTAGTAGGGCACCCAATTTTACTACTTTTTAGATGGATATTATGGTTACCAGAAGGTTCTTATAGTGCTAAAAGATCAAGATAAAACTACATTCACCATTCTTTATGGTACATTTTCATTTATTAGGATACCTTTGGGATTGTGCAATGCCTCTATAATATTTTAATGATTTGAGATGTCGATCTTCTCATATTTAATAAAATGGTACATTAAAATCTTTATGGATGATTTTTTTATATTTAGAATAACAATTTATATGTGTTTAGAGCATATAGAGCTCATTTTGAATAGATGAGGAACAGTTTATGGTTTAGGAAGGCATTTCCCTTAAACATATAATATCTCAAAGGGGTATATAGGTTAATAAGGCATAGATCTTGTTGATTGAGAATTTTTTAACTCCTACTTCTAAAAAGGGAGTCTGAAGCTTTTTAGGTCATGCCAATTTTTATAGAAGATTTATTAAATTTTTTTTTCTAAAATTACAAAACCTTTATGCCATTTACTTAAGAAAGATATTCTATTTGAATTTAATTCATACAGTTTAGCAACGTTTGAAGAACTAAGAAGTTCTTAGTTATTACACCTATCATCATTTTACCTCAATGGTCTTAAAATTTTGAATTGATGTGGAATGCTAGTGACTCTACCATTATACAAAAATTAGACAAGAAATTTCATGTTATATATTATGTTAATAGAACATTGAATGATACACAAATTAATTATACAAAAATTGAGGAAGAATTGCTAGTAATAGTCTTTGCATTTGATCAATTTTGATCATATTTAATCGACACCAAAGGTATTATTTTCACTGATCACTCTACTATTAAATACATGTTAACTAAAAGAGAAATTTAACCATGATTTATTAGATGGATTTTATTTATTTAGGAATTTTATGCAGAGATTTTAGATACAAAAGGTTTTGAGAATCAAGTGGTCAATCATTTACCAAGATTAGAGATGGAGGATTTTACGCATAATGATGTTGACATTAATGAATTCTTCACTGATGAAAATTTGTTTGTGTTGTATTCATTATGTGTGCCTTGGTATGTTGACATTATAAACTACATTATGAGTGGAGGGATCCCACTTAATATGTCATATACCCAAAGGCACAAATTTTTTTATGATGCCAAATTCTACTTTTGGGATGAGTCATATTTTGTTTAGTGGATGAAAATATCAAATCATTAGGAAGTGTGTCCCAAAAGAGGAGTTTGAAACCATCATTTTACTTGGCCCTAATTTTGAGTATGGAGGGCATTTTGGAGGATTTAGAACTACTTCTAAGATCCTTCAATCTAGATTTTATTGGCCAACCTATATAAGGATATGAATGATTATGTCAAAAGATGTGATAGATGTCAGAGGGTAGGTAATAATTCAAAAAGACATGAAATGCCCTTACCAATATGTTAGAAGTTAAGATCTTTGATGTTTAGAGAGTTGACTTTATAGATCATTTTGTTCAATCTATTGGGATATAATATATATTGAAATTAATTGAATATGTCTCCAAGTGAATTAAGGAAGTGGCAACACCCAAAAAAAAATTCTCATGCTGTGATTAGTTTTTTAAAAAAATTATCTTTTTAAGATTTTGAGTACCTAGAGTCATCATTAGTGATCGTGGAGTTATTTTTTAAAAAATGAAGTGAAGAATCTAATTCTAAAATATAAAATTAAATATATGTTAGAAACTACTTATCATTCCAAAACTACTGGCCAAGCTGACATAAGTAATTGAGATATTAAAAGATTTCTAGAAGATTTTGTGAATCCAAATAGGAAGGATTGGACATTGAGATTGGATGATGCACTTTGGGTTTATAGGATGACATTAAAAACCCCAATTGGAATTTCTCCTTATAGGATGATCTTAGGAAAACCTTGACATTTATCTTTCGAATTAAAGCATAAAGAATTTTTGCTGGTGAATGAATTAAGTAATAATCTTAAGGTTGCTGAGGACAAATGGCTAAAATAGTTGAATGAGTTGGAAGAATTAGAAATGATGTTTATGAAAATTGCCAAGTTATATAAGGAACAAATTAAAAAGTGGCATGATTATAAGCTCATTAAGAAGGAACTTAAACCTGGATAGGAAGTGATTTTATATAATTTGATATTTAAATTATTTGTTGGGATGTTAAAGTCTGGGTGGTCGGGATCATTCACTATCATCAAGGTGTATTGTTATAGACCTGTAAATATTAAAGTTAGCAAAACCGCTCAAATTTTTAATGTCAATGATCAGACTGAAGCCATATTTAGGAGTGTACATAGATTTCCATAGGAGTCCAGTGGAATTTCCTCATCCTATATAAGAGATAGGTATAGTCTGGATGAAGACTATAAACTTAACACTGCTTCGAAGGAGACCCAAATGATTGTAGTTGTTTGTTGTTTTAATTAGGATAGATTGTACGTGAATAATGTTCAAGTTTATTTTTAGAAGTTACTTTGGTTAGGTGTAATTTGTGCTTTATAGAAGCTATGAATCATGTGGTAAACTTTTATCACGTGTGTGGAGAATGTATGAAAAAAATCATCCAGAGTACAATAGCACTAAGACCTTGAGCATCCTAGTACTATTTCAATTCAGGAAAAATGTATCCTTAAATAGCATGATAGTGTCGAATGGAACCAAACGCCACAGTGCCAAAGGAACCAAACATCACACTCATTATCATAATGCCAAGTCAAATTCATTATTGAAGTAGTTGAAGCGCCAAGACGACAGACTCTTATGTGATGTGACAGTAAAAAATATTTTCATCAAAAATTATAAAGCTTAGCATTGCAGCACCATTCGACATCAGCTATGCAGTGCTTGTGCTAGCTTTGACCAAATTTGACCTGTATTAAAGTGTTATCTAATTCAACATTACTGCGCTAGTCATTTTATATAAGAAAGCTTGCTGATCTGTTTCATTTCACCTTGTAAACTCTATTCTTATGTATTATTTTCAAGTGTGTGCTCCTGTTCAAAACATCGTAAATGGCCCTAAAGCTAACTATTGGAAGGAAGAGAATAGGATCATCCTCTTATTTCCCAAAGAGTTTTGTAAGTGCAATTGCAGAGGAAGGATACAATAACCTTATAATCCACAAAACTATCATTCCAAAGCAAGGTTTTCTTAATCCAGTGGGAGTCGTAGAGGACATAATAGTCCATAAAAAATTAGGATATATTAGTAAGTCAACCCCACATTATTCTAGTCCCGATCATGCGAGAATTCTTCGCCAATGTGAGGGAGCCTCAAATTGACTCAGTTTTAATTAAAGTGAAATAGGTACTATTCACCCTTGTTGTTATCAACCAAGCCTTCTAAAATTCCTAACTACCAGTTTGAGGGGGATGAATACCTAAAGTTTTGTATCTCTCCTATAAACTATGATGAAATACTTTGGTTCTTATCCTACAAAGATTCAAATACTCAGTGGAAAAAAAAGGGAGGATAGGATAATATTTTTGTGAAGCTAATGCCATGTAGGAATACCAGTAAAGTCACTAAGGATAGGGCAAACATAAAACATTTCATCCAAAAGGAGTTCACTATCAACTTAGGGAAGGTAGTGTTTCAATCCACACAATACATGCATAGAGAATCAATAATAGTTGGGTTAGGTTGAACCTACTTAATTTATGAATTATGTGTATAATTTAAAGCCATAGGAAATCTAGCGGAGGATGAACTTTATCTAGCTTCTACCCTTACTAGAATTAAGATCTAGTCCTTGAAAATTTTCTCTTAAGAATAAGGAGAGGGATCCAGCCAACTGACACAACTTAGTTAACATCAGGCTAGAGATCCTAGGATGCTAGGAGATTAAGTGGCGTACCTTCAAGATAGAGAGGAATGGATATAGGTTTTCATTGATGGTTTTGGAAGTAGTTTACAGGAATTGAGTAGGGGATGTATTAATATTACGACCATATGATGCTCCAACACCAACGACAGTACCAGTATCATTCTAATTTTAATGTAGTCATGGTTTTGATGTTTAGGAGCTGGGAGATGAAATCCCATGATCAGTGGAAATTACTTCCCTAAATTCTCACCCTTTGAGTTCTACCCCAGTACACCATCAACATCAACAGTAATAGAAGATCCAGTAGAAGAAGAAGAGGATGAAGAAGAGTAGAGAGAAATCCCTAAGTTATTGTATTTTTAGTTGTTTCTTGATTTTATTATTTTTTATTTTATCAGGATGCAATTTGGTTGTATTAATGTAAATTAAAAACCCCCAATTTTCATTGCTTTACAAATTTTATTAATTATCTTAAATTATTTCTATTGTACTTTTTAGTTACATGTAATTTATTATTGCTTGGAATATGAAAATTAGAAATTAAAAAATAATAATAATTAAGTTGTTAACAATGCATAAATTTGAAATTTTTGTCAAATAAAGAAATTAAAAATAATACTAATCATTTCATTTAAATTAAGAATTCCTAATAAATAAAATTCCTAAAACAACTTAAGCACTTGGTTGCTGAGGGAGATTGAGGGAGAGTAAGCCAAGGATGTCAATTCTAAAAGGAGTGTCTGTAAGCATTTTGAAAAGAACTTTCTAGTACTTTCTTTTCTTAATTTACCTCTTATGCATTCATTTTGTTTGAAATGAATGGTGTTTTATTTATTTTAACTTCTATGGCAAAAAAAATCATAGCTCTTGGCTTATGATATGTTAAAAACCATATTTGATAAAGATTATATTTGAATTACATGAATTTTTTTAAGGTTATTTTTAAATTCTTTGTGCTTAATTTAGATTATGTATAGGCCTTGCATAAACTTAAAATATAGTGTGATTAATAGCCTCAAAAGAGGAGTAGTAGAAAAAATTAGGGGTTTTTAAATAAGATTCTACCATTCATAGACATATAGTGGATTAAGTCTTGATATCTTAAGGAGATATAATCACTATAGTTGAGAGAAATCTTAGCTAGACACTCCAACGAGCTCGACAAAGATAAAGAGTATTTATGCTCAGATTCACAACAATATTAAGAGAAACATAACATTTGCATCCATGAGTTTTTAACCATCATAGTTTCAGATTCATTAAGAAAATATATTTTAAATTTTAAGACTTAGTTGATAATTTTCTTTAGCACGCCCTTAATATTCTATTGTTAAGATAAATTGGTGATTCACATAAGCAGTACTAGAGTCAACTTAGGGTAATTATTATTCTCATGAGAATGATAGTCTACTAAGTACTTTATTATTTAACATGACAAGTGCACTTACGTAGAACTAGAGTTTACATACAAAAAAGCCTGTTTAAAGTGTAGTTCATAGATTGTCAACTTCCTAGTGTTCGAAATCTAAGGCATGATATTTTCTATAAGAAATACTATTCAAGCTATACTATACATCTAAGAAGCATCAAAAAATACAGTGATCTGAAAGTTATATTCTTGTGGCCTAGATTAAAGAATGGTGTGGTTGACTTCATTTTAAAATGTGAATCTTATCAGTTAGTGAAAGTAAAGCACCAGCGATCGGGTGGTCTTCTACAAATATTGTCTATTCCAGAATGGAAAGAGGAAGAGTTGACAATAAATATTGAGTTTAGATTTTTTAGATTGAGATAAGGGCAAGATACTATCTAGGTCATCTGACAAAATATGAACATTATATTCTAATTTGACAGGCTGACTTTGTAGATAAGTTAGCATAGATTTATGTATAGAAAGTTGTCAATTTGAATGAAGCGGCAAAAGTGATAGTTTTTTATTGAAATAATATATTTACTTCCATATTGTGGAGAGGCATTTAGAAAGGTATTGGTACTAAGTTACATTTAGTATGTCTTTTCATTTATAGATTGACGAACAGTCTAAGATGACTTCTTAGGTACTCGAGGACCTTATGATGCTTTGCATTCTAGACTTTGGTAGAAGTTGATAGAATCTCATTCCTCTGATTAAATTCTCTTATAATAATAGTTTTCATTTAAGTATTAGTATAGCCCTTTACAAAGCTCTGTATGATAAAAAATGTAAAATCCCACAATCTTGGGCAGAGTTGAAAGAGAGATGTCTAATTGGATTAACTTTGATTGATGATGCTACTCAAAAGATTCATTTGATTAATGATAGATTAAAAGACATACATGACAGACAAAAATCGTATTATGATAGAAATCATAGATCTAAAGAATTTTAAATTGGAGACTTTGCATATGTGAAGATAAGACCAATGAAAGATATAAGCAGTTTCAGAAAAGAAGGAAAGTTGAGTCTAAGGTACATTGGACCTTTTGAAGTTATTGAGAGAATTGGGAAGTCTGCCCTTAGGTTACTATTGCTTGAGCATATATTTGATATTCATAGTATATTCCACATATCATCTTTGAAGAAATGGATATCTAACTCTTGAAATTAAATATCTATAGATGATTTGGAGATATGTTCAATCTAAGTTATAGAAAAAAAATAGAAAGGATCTTGTCTTACAATATTAGGAAGTTAAAAAATAAATAAATGTTGATGGTCAAGGTGCAGTAATACAAAAAGAGAAGCTACTTGGGAGAAAGAATTTGAGAAGAAATAGTCAAACCTTGATTTATTCAAACTATAGTATGTTTTGAAATGTCACGGAATAAATTTTTTTGAGGAGGGGGGATTATAATGCCCTCTTCTATAGAATTTTGGCCCGTGTGATCCTTTCAGGTGAGTTACATGAACTCATATGCATATTATCTATTTTATATGTGTTTTGAAGGTTTCATTGTGCATGTGATCAATTCTAGAGAAACCTAAGGAATTATGTGTGTAGGAAATTAATCTTGAAAATTTTCCATTTGGAGCATTATCATGTTGGGCTGGGGATGCTACGGTACTAACCTCTCGAGTTTAGGTCATTTATTTTGATATATGTTAGCATCGCAACATCGAAGTCTTAAGTATCATGATGTTAGGTCATTTATTTTAATAAATGTTAATTTACACTAAAATGAAAATGGCTCCCCCCCCCCTTAAGGCTTCTAGTTAGAGAGAGGGGGAGAGGAGGATTCTAGAGAGAGCTAATTTTGGGCTACTTTAGGTCATCTTCTATTGTTGATCGAACTTGGGAAGTTTTCTAGATCAAGGTAGGTTAAATTTTGTCTATCTCAATATTTAATATTGTGAGAATTTCTAGATTTTCTTGATCAAAAAGCTTCAAAATAGTGTTCTAAATAATACTTGGTGGTTTGGTACGATTGTGAAAATATGAAATTTCTGCCTAGTTTGCTAACTATTTTGACTACTTGTCTAGTTTTCAAAGATATTCAGTGTTATGCTTATGTTCATTTATTTCATCTAAATTTTTATTATATACGTGCTTATTTTTTAAAAGTGTATGATTTCTGAAGAGTTTTGATGTTGAAGGAAGTTCTGTTGTGCTGAGTGAACTAAGAGTTACAAGGGCTTGAAATTTTGAATATCTGATGTGTTAAGCATTTGGGAGTTATAAGGGCTTATGTTTTTATATGTTAGCACAAAGAATTATATGAGGCTTATTTTTTATATTTATTCTGGTGGGAGTATAAGGGCCTGAAGGAAGTGTATTAAATTTTTTTTTATAATATAATAAGTTCTTATTTATTTATGTTCTGAGCAAAATTTGTTTAATTTTTGTTATCTATTAGCATCATTATGTTTTGTAGAGTAATTCATTCATAACTATTTTTCTGTTCAATTTAAAGAAGGTTGGTTTAAATATCAAAATTTTATAGTTGTGGGTGTGATCTGCTGAGCTATTTTTACTCACTCTTATTATGTATTCTATTTTAGGTCAGAGCAATGATAAGAGCAAGTTGAGTAGCTGAGATTATAGGATCTGATAGTCTAAATCTATATAGTTATTTTTTTTTTAGTTTTATATTTCTCTACAGTCATGACTAATTTCTATTATTTTTCACTTCAATTTGTAGTCATGTATTGTATTGTAGAGATTTTGTTGTATATACATTTTGAAGATGAATGAAATAAAAATTTATGGAAGTATTGTTTTTTATTGGCAGTTAAATAGAGGCTATATTGTGTGTTAATAATTAAAGAAATTTGAAAATTTCTCCAAATTAGATCTTGGGTTTGATTTGTCACCATCCAACATAATATGAGTTGTTCTATCTATGAATTATATTGGGTTGGGTTATGACACAAAGTACCTCCGGTGGGTGAAGATAAGAAGAAGAAAATTTATCTCTATTTTTTTAAGCAAGCACTGTCATGAGAGTGAGTGCCTGCTATGAAAGAGCATGTGGTCTATGTGTTGTCATGCGAGTTTGAGGCACTAGCATTGGCACAGTTGGTTGTATATAAAGTCAATCATCCTACATTATAGGATTCTCTTGGTTCCCTTAAGTTTTAGTATTCATTAATTATGAAGGATGGCTTCCATTATGAAAGTTGAAGGAATCATGAGGTATTAGAGTTGCCTTCAAGAGAATATTTGTGTTATGTTTTGTCATTCTTCTTATACAATGGGAGATTAGAGACCAAGAAAATGAGGATAAACCTTAGTGTCCATGTATGATGTCAATATAAGCATCATTTGTAGGAATTAGCATCGATAGTGATGATGAGTGACTATCTTATTTGTAATAATGTACATTGACATTAGTGATGATGATGTGCATCAATTTTATTGTGATGACATGCAACAATAAAAATGTCAACAATGCGCATCAGCTTCATTATTAATAGAGATGAGAGTGGTATGATTGATATTCTTAGGGGATAACGAGTGAAACCGAACAAGATAAAGCAAGTCACAACAGGATCTCCTGATCGTCGTTCTTCCGATCCTTAACAAGATAGCCATTTGCATCAAAGGAAATGGAACATGAGTTGTCGGTAATTTGAAATTGAACATATGTAAGGTTATGCAAAAGTTTTGGAAGATTAAGAATTTTGAGATAAATGAAGCTTGTGATGAGGGGTAGGAAGGAGCACTTGACTAGTAGCATTGATGATTAGAATTGCATGTCCATTCCTAACAATATGTTGTTGATTTCCACAGCAGCTATCATGGCCAAATCCATCTCAATTTGGGATTGGTATTATAGCATAGATTGATTCTTCCAAAACCAAAAGAGAGGAAGCGTAACGAGGCTTTTAGGGTCTCTGCTAATACCATGTATATTTCATTAATCAGTAGAAAAGAGAGAAAAGAGGAGAAGTGTAAATTGCTTATAGCATTTCTTTCCAATGAAATGGTGAAGAGCTAAATACGTGAGAAGAAAACCAAATCTAATGGCTGAGATTACAGTGATTGAGATGTAAGGAGAAGATCATTTGGCAGGATAAGTGACAGACAAAATATTTAAAAAGCTGCAAGCCCAGCTTTTAGTACTTGAACATTTTTGTCATTAAAGTTGTTAAAAAGCAACAATAAAATTGTAGCCAAATATAAGTGTGGTAGCATTTTAAAAAGTAAAGCAATAAAAAAATTATTTTAAATTAGAAGTGTAAACAAATCGAATCGAGTTGAGTATATTCTTAATCGAGCTAAGATCAATTAACTTTAAATGAACTCGAGTTCAACTTAAGCTTGTTTATTGAGCTCGAACTCAGCTCTTTCAAAGATTATTAGACTCGAACTCATTTGGAAACTGGAGCTTGACAAAAAAATTTATAAAAAATGTCTTTAGTATATATTTATTATATTGTTCTGAAATTAATTTTAATTTAAACAAGCTTACGAGCTGAGTCAGCTTAAGCTCAAGCTCAATCCTATATAATATATGAGCTCTAGTATAGACCTGAGCTTGAACTCATGGCTCAATAAGTTTGCCTAGTGAGCTTGATAATCAATCGAGTTCGAGCCGACTCAGCTCAATTACACCTCACACCCTCACTGCAAATGGATGAAAGCATGCAAAAAATCTACCTAGCTAGGAGAATTTGACTTGCATTTTACATTGTTTAGGGAATTTCAAGGAAAAAAAACAAAGAAGATCAATTGACAGTATAAATTATATGTATCCATTGTTGGAGCTTAGTAAAGAGTTTGCTCAAGGGAAAAGATGGTTGCCCTAGGGGCTAAAGGGAACAAAGAGTTTTTCAAATTTATTGCAAAATCTCTGCTATTCATCGTAAATCTTCGCCAACCACCACCTCTGTCCCCGACCACCATTATCGACCAGGCATCACTTGCTACTTTCAATCGCCGCTGACCACAATAGTCGTCACTGGCCATCACCGGCCATCACTACAGATCGTCGCAACCACCTACCATTATTGGCCACTAAATATCAGTATCTTTGAACTTTATATTTCATTCATTTACTTCAAATTAAACAAAAAAATTATCATATATATTTCTTTTACATTCTTTCCAATAAATTTAAATAGTTTAAATACATTGTATTATTTTTACTCATCATAATTTTTTTAAGCAAACCTAAAGAAACGCAGAGATGGAAAACGACAAGAAGAGGATAGGAGTAAATGATGAGGCTAAGCTGTCATTTTTTTCATTGCTTTATTTGTTATCTGTACAAGTTTATTTATAGCTGTATATGTATACACGTATGGTTGAGATTGCTTTGTGTTATTATAGGTGGATGGCTGTGATGCTTTGCACCATGTGATCAGTTAGGGCATGTACGGTGCGGCTGGTTTCGTCTCTGCTTTTATCCCCCCGCAAGCTGATGGGTTCCTGTGAACGCGAAGCTTGGCGCGAAGTAGATGGAAGCGCGTAGTGGAGAGCGGCTTCGTGAGGATGTCGGCGATCTGTTCATGTGTGCTGATCGAATGGATGCGTATGACTTCCGAGTGTATTTGATGCCGGATGAAATGATGGTCGATTTTGATATGTTTTGTCCTTGCATGGAAGACTGGATTGTGAGCTAAAGCGATGGTGGAAGTGTTGTCACAGTGAAGGTTCGTCGGTTGAGATAGTGGTACTTTGAAGTCTTGTAGGAGCTGTCTGAGCCAGATGATGTCGGTGACTGCTGAAGCTAGGGCTCGGTACTCTGCTTCGGTGGATGATCTTGCGACGGTATGTTATTTCTTGACGCTCCAAGAAATGGGAGTGGTGCCAAGGAAAGAGCAGTATCCTGAAGTGGATTTTCTTGTATCTGTGTCGCTGGCCCAGTCTGCGTCTGAGTATGAGTGGAGTTGATGTTGTGCCATAGAGATGGGAATGCTGTAATCTGTTGTTCCTTTTATGTACCTGAGTAATCATTTGAGAAGGTATGCATGATAGGGTTGTGGGTTATGCATGTGTTGGCAGAGGAGGTTTACATGATAGGCAATATCGGGTCTGGTGATGGTGAGGTATTGTAATGAGCCGGTGATTTGCTGGTATGTGTAGGGGTCACTTAGTATGGGGTCGGGAAGGATGTTTGAGGGAGGTTTGGTGCATGATGGGTTTGCTATGGGTTTGCAGAGTTGAAGGCCTGCAGTGGTGAGTATTGTGGTTGCATATTGGGATTGGGTTAAAAATAGTGATTTTTCGTGGGAGGTAATTTGGATGCCAAGGAAGTTGTTAGCTGTGCCAAGATGCTTCATCAAAAATTGAGTATGCAGTTGCGATATGATGCATGAGATAAGTGAGGAATTGTTACCTGTTAACAAAATGTCGTCGACGTAGGTAAGTAAGTATACTTGAGAATCATCTGTAGAGAGTAGTAGAAGTGATGGGTCTGCTTTGCTAGGTTGGAAGCCGAGGTGTTGAAGAAATGTGGAAAAAGTTGTGAACCATTGCCGAGAGGCTTGCTTTAGTCTGTAAATGGCCTTGTGAAGAAGGCACACATGTCCTGGGTGTTGTTTGTCTTCATACCCTGGAGGTTGTTTCATGTGTATGGTGTCAGTTAATTTTCCATGGAGAAATGCGTTGGCTACATCAAGCTGGTGAATTTCCCATTGCCTATTAAATGCAATTGTAAGTAATATACGGATGGTTGGGAATTTTGCTACTGGACTGAAAGTTTCCAGATAGTTAATTCCATGTTGTTGTTTGTTTCCCAAGGCTACCAGTCTGGCTTTGAACCGTGCTATCGATCCATTTGAATGTAGTTTTGTTTTATATGTCTATTTGCAACCTAGTATAGGAGTGTTGGATGGTGGTGGAACTAGAGTCCAAGTGGCTTGTTGTTGCAGAGCTGCAAATTCAATGTCCATTGCTTTTCTCCAGTGGGGATGTTGTGCTGCCTCTTGATAGGAGATGGGATCTGGGAGGGTATCAGCTGGTATCTGGGAATGTTGATGTAGTAGGTTTAGAATGGTTTTGGGTTTAAGTGATCCTGTTTTGAGTCGAGTGACCATGTGGTGTGTCGAAGTAGGTGGTATGATATGGGGTGTTGGGTTGGTTGGTTGTGGAGGTATGCTGTTTAATGGGTTAGTTGGAATAGTGGATGGGAGAGTTCTGACTGAGGTTGTGGGGTGGGATGTATGGTTGAGAGGAATATGGGTTTGAATGTGGGGAGTTCTGTTTGGAGATGGATGTGTGAATTGGGTGGTAGGGGTTAGGAGGAAAGGGTTGTTGGTGGGTTCAGGTGGAGATGTGGTAGTTGGTGTGGTTTGGGTAAATGGAAAAGTGGTTTCATGAAAGGTTATGTGTCTGGAAGTTATGATTCTGTTTGTGTTTGGGTCAAGGCATTTATAACCTTTGTGGGATGGAGAATAACCGAGAAAGATGCATTGGCTAGCTTTTGGAGCTAGTTTGTGTCTGTTTGATGGGGGAATCCATGGGAAACAAGCACATCCGAATGGTTTTATAGTGGAGTAGTCATGTTGCTTATTGTATAGCAATTGTAATGGGGCTTTATTGTGAGTTGTGTGGGAAGGCATTCTGTTGATGTGATATGATGCTGTGAGTACTACGTCGGGCCAGTAACGGTATGGTATGGATGCTGTGTTGAGTAAAGTTCTTGTTGTTTCAATGAGATGTCTATGTTTCCTTTCCGCAATACCATTCTGTTCAGGGGTGTATGGGCAGGAAATTTGGTGGATGATGCCATGGTGTTGTAAGTGAGATTGTAATCTCTGGTTTACAAATTCTGTTCCTCCATCTGATCTAAACTGTTTTATTTTGTAATGGGTTTGTTTTTCTATCATGGTATGAAACTTTATAAATGTGGAAGGTACATCAGATTTGCATTGCAATGGAAAAACCCAAATGAAACGAGAGTAATCATCTATGAATATAACATAGTATCTTAATCCTTGAATAGATGTGATTGGGGTCGGGCCCCATACATCAGAGTGAATTAGTTCAAGGGGTAGTTTAGATCTAGAACTGGAAGTAGGAAATTGTAACTTGTGGCCTTTAGCGACCTTACATGAATGACATAAAGCAGAGAAACAAGGTATATGAAGGTGTTTGTTGTTGGAGGAGATGATGGCCATAGTTCTGGAATGAGGATGTCCGAGTCTGTTATGCCATAGTGTTGCGGTTTGGGAATTGTGAGTTGCTGAGAAGGCGTGATGTTCAGGAGTAGTTGTGTGATTTGAAATGGGATAAAGCCCATTACGGCTTGGACCCTAAAGCAACGTTTTGTTTGTCTTGAGATCCTTAACATGAAAACCATAGGCATTAAATGAAATGGTAAGGTTATTGTCTTTTGTAAGCTGATAGATAGAAAGAAGGTTGTGAGAGAGAGTGGGTATGTGAAGAATTTTGGGTAAGTGTAGCTTACTGTTGGGGGTTGGTAGGATCCCAGCTCCAGTGTGAGCTATAGACATTGTACTTCCATCCCCAATGATAATGTTGTCTGTTCCATGGTATGGCATCGGTTCACCTAGTGTGAGATTGTTGATGTCGTTGGTGAGATGAGCGGTTGCGCCAGAGTCTAGGTACCAGTCTGGATTTTGCTTCTCCGTTGTAGCATTGAAAGCAGTATTGAATTTCGGTTGAGGAGGGGTGTAGTTGATGTTGAATCTGTGCCAACAGGTGGCAGCTGAGTGACCCTTTTTGTTGCAAATCTGACATAGGAGTGTGGGTTGATTGTTACTGGTGTTGTTGTTGGGTCTAGCAGATTGTTGTGTAAATCTGCCTCGTCTTCTTCTTCCTCTTCCTCTTGTAGAGTAAAGGGCTATATTCTGATCTGGGTTGGTATAATGACGGGCTGCTTTTGTGTTGAGATTGATCTCTTCACTGATTAAAAAGGCATATAGATCATCAAGACTTAGAGGTTGTACCATTGTGCGAATGGTGCTTTTGAATGACTGGTAAGCTGGTGGTAGCCCATTGAGTGTGTAAAGAATTATATCTTCTTTATCTATTTGTGCTCCTGCTGCTACTATTTTGTCTACCAACGTTTTGACTTCATTTAGGTACTCTGCCATGGTGTTTTGCTTCATTGAAACATTGTGTAATTCATTCTTAAGTTGAATGACTCTTGATCTTTTAGAAGACTGCAGTCTTCTCTCAATGGTGACCCAAATGAAGCAGGTTTTAATGTTTGAAATGACAAATTTCAGTGAAGCAGGTATTATGCAGGGGTCAATGTTTTGATCTGTAGATGGATTTCCTATTTGGGAAGAGGAAGATTGAGCCATAGGTAATGTTCTGTGATTCTTACCTTTACTGGTAGTCTTCAGTCCTTGCTGAATGAGTCTCTGATACCATAAAGAAACGCAGAGAAGGAAAACGATAAGAAGAGGATAGGAGTAAATGATGAGGCTAAGCTGTCATTTTTTTCATTGCTTCATTTGCTGTCTGTACAAGTTTATTTATAGCTGTATATGTATACACGTATGGTTGAGATTGCTTTGTGTTATTACAGGTGGATGGCTGTGATGCTTTGCGCCATGTGATCAGTTAGGGCCTGTACGGTGCGGCTGGTTTCGTCAATGCTTTTAAAACCAAACTGTCCCAATTATGAAAGTATTTATTAATTAAATATTTATGTTGTAGTGTAGCTATCAAGCAAGATAAGACGGGTCACAACCCCTCTCATAATCACATTTATTAACGCTAATCACACCCATATGAGCGATGGGATGGGTACTATTGCAAAATTACAGATCAAATAGTATTAAAAGCCAGCTTTAGCTACGCATAAACCGTGGCGATGACGTGCCGACAAGGACTTTATTTAGGCGCAATTTTTATTTATTTTAAAGAAAATTATCACAATTTTATTTGACTATATATTTTTATAAATCTCTTTTAAATTTTATGAATAAAAATGAATTTTGATAATTATAGATATTATCTGTAAAAAATATATTTTTCTTATTTAAAAATTTTATAAACTTCAAATCAGTTGGATTTCAAGTCCGCTCGAATTTCAAGTCCGCTCGAATTTGAATGGAGTTTGTTTGAAGTTATTTATAAATTTTTTATTTATTAAATTTTGAAATATGCATATTATTTATATTTTAATTCAATTCCGAGCGTACTTAATTCAATACAGACCACTTAAAATTAGCTCGATGACTAACGGTTTATTTGAGACAGCTTTCTTATTGCCTTACTTTTTAAGGTTTTGTTTGGGACGGTTTTCTTACTGCTTCTTAAAATAACTTTTTAGTACAAAAATTAAAAATTTTGTACTAAAAAATTGCTTTAAAAAATAATAAAAAAATCGTAACAAACGAAGCCTAAATCATAATCATAATTTCTATTTGACTGTTATTTTTTCTAAGTTTATATGTTAGCAAGCAGCTTTTTACACCGGCTTTTAAAAATGTTACTTTCCTTATAACAATTTTATAACCAGTTTTATAAAAAGCAGCCATCTTAAACAGACCCAAATTCCAGTCAAAATTTGGCTTATGCCTCAGCTTAATTAGCTTGATCTAAATTTAAAATGGTGAATGATAAATATTAAAATAAATAGCTAAAAACCATAATGAAAAAAATTTCCCTATCATTTGGCCACAATTCTCCACTTTTTTTTCTGTAACTCTTTTGGGAGAGATTATTACATACAGAGTCCAGACGCAGCTTTTCGTCCGTACTCTAATCAGGTGGAGGGACATAGGTTTTTATTTTTTATTTTGTCTCTCTTGTACACACATTATCGGAGTCCGCTCATAATAAATTTCTCTTTTGGACTTCTGATTTTGCACTAATACTTTCTTAATAAGACTGATCAAATCTTGCTCAGATTTTTTTTTTTAAATGTGGGATGTGAGCACTTTTAATTTGGTGGCCTTCCATCATGAAATTCAAATATATTTAATTTGAATTGATGAATAATCAATTATGTAAGTGCTATTTCAAAAACTAGATGTTTGGAAGGCTTTAAAATAAGACCAAAGATTTCAAAATATATTTACTGATTCATTTTTATTTAATTGTAATTTTTTAATGAAAAAACAAGTTAATTTTACTATATATATAAGACCAAGTGAACATAATAGGATGCATTCCAACTGTGAATTTTATCAAGTTGGGTTGTGATGTAAGGTGCGTCTGATAATTTTATATAAACTATCTCATCTCATAATACAATGATTAAGAATCTCTAATCTCAACTCGTAGTGAGTGGACCTCCTCTCTAAGAATTTTCATTTGACCTAAATTACTTCTTCCACTACCACTGTTTGTCTCGATGGTGATTTGAGAAAAGTATCGGGTTGGAATGACACCAAAACATTGTGTTTGAACTCTATCAGGATGTTCAGATCCCATAACCATACTGAACACTCTCTCATTCATCTCCACATTCCCATCTTCAGGTGTAAGCCCTTTCTCAGCATGAAGATCACAAGCTTGTATCTATATTTGAGTAAATTTACTCAAATGTAAGGATAAAGCAATGAATTGTGAATATAAATATTATAAATTGTTAAAGTAAAATTATTCATCTCTGCTCAATCATCTTTAGATGATCAGGTGTCATCTTTATATTTTTCTATTAAATATTTTTCTATTAATTCTCCATAATTATAATATATCTTTGATAGACTATAATAATAAATTTTACGATACAATAACAATTTTAAATTTATATCGTCTCTTTCTAGCTGCTAATTGAACTCACATACACCATTGTGTGAGGACAAGTCTATTTTTTTGTATTAATAGCATTTTTTGCAGCCCTCTGATGATAATTGATGAGTTAACTCACTTTGATCTTGATCCTAAAATATCAACAACTAAACTAAATTGTAGTACTAACCTAGTCTTCAGGTTGTGGCCAATGAGTAATAATTTGACACGAATATGTTGCATCTACGCCAGCAAGAATAGATTCCAAAAAACTCCTCAATGGGTCTGATGTCTCAATGCTCAACCTTCAAGGTCGTCTTATGGTTACGCCACTTTACACCAAGGAATTGAAAAATCACTACAGGAAAAATAAAAATTACTGTCAAAATTTCGGGTGAAAATTTTTAGTCGAACATTCTGGCAGACATTCCCATGGAATTCTAGTGGATTTCCATCGAAATATTTACAGCGGATATCTAACAAAATTTAAAATTTTCTAGAAAATAATTATACTAATTATTTATAAATTAAAGAAATAGTTTTAAAAATTATTGTTAAGTTAAATTAATTAGTTTAAATTAACTAATTAATGAATTTAATAGTTTAGTTAAATAATTTTAATTTGAGAAAAAATTTTAGAATTTTTCAATTATAAATCTTATTATTAATAATATTGAATAAAAATAATCTTAATATATAACATAATGATTAAAAACTATTATTAAAAGTTTATAATTTTAATAAAAAAAGTGGCTAATATAGCAATTCATGCGCAGCCTAATGGATGGGTGTTGGATTTGCTAAGATGGTGGGGTTCGAACTCCGCGCAAGCAGAGGCGACTGCACGTGGGCGGCCCGCCGACTAATAGCTAGACCACGGGTTGGTGGGCCTAGAATGCAGGAGGGAAGCTGGATCGCGTGCGTGCATCCAGATTCATGTGCGGGTAGCTGGATCGCGAGCGTGGGGGTTCGCGAGTGGGCAGCAGGTTTGCTTGGGCAAAATTGGAACATTTTTTTTTTATTTTTTTGACAATAATTTCTGTTGGAAATGTTTTCCGACGGATTATTTCTGTCGGAAATCAGCTAGAAATATTTTTGACAGTGTTTTTCGTCGGTGTTTATTTTCCGATGCGTGTTTTATAGGCGAAAAAATTTTATATCCGAAATTCACCTTAAATACAAATTATTGACAGATTTTAGTTATTTTCCGGCTGGAATGGCCACTGAAAATTAACGTTTTTCCAGTAATTAATCTAGTGACATATCTGTGCAGGAAACTTAGATTTGGAGTGCAATGTGAAGAAGTATATGGTTATAAACAATATAAACACTTAGTAGTAATTTTAAATAAGATTATACTTACCTCAACTTCAGCTAATATTTTTTTCATGAAGGGCTCCATACACTTATTCCTTCAATCTGAAAAATGAGATTAGTGCTGACACTGGATTTCTAACAATAACACCAAAATATGATCCCAAGATAATGAACCATGGTTTATTTAAAAAACATATTGTTATTTAAAATGATCTATAAATTATTAAACAAAGACATTTACTTTTAAGCTTACTGTTTGACGGAACCACTCAGAGAATCGTTCATTAACAAGTTTCTCTCCATCTAAAGGTGTGAGATGTGTGTGTCAATACCTCTTTCGTTTCTCTCCATCTTTGAAACATTCCCTATAAGAAGTCAAATTGTCACAATGATGCATGTTTATGAGCTTGGACTAGCCACTTATCATCTAGCACAAATTACTTAACCTTCCCGAGAGGAATTCCACCACTAGAGAACTTAAACACAACATTATTTTCTATTGATTCTGAAGTAGTGCACATACTGTCTATTCCCTTCTAAATTTTAAAGCAAAAAAGAAACGTCTTTCTCAGCAATAAAACCCTCTTCAATTGACCCCTTCGCTTATCCATAGTTTTTTAAGACTAAGAAGAATTTGTAATAGATGAAAACCCTTTATGAATGGTTAGGTACATTAAACTAACAATATAAAGGTCCACCTAATTTGACTTGCTAAGTGTATAAGTAGCTGAACCATAATCATAAAGAATGGTGGAAAGAATGGTTTTTCCATCTAGCACAAAGTCATTATACTACTCATAATCTTGAAAAGAATTAAAGCCATCCGCGGACAAAGCAAGGCGCACGCTACTTAGATCATCTACAAAATTAAGGTATTATAAGTCAAAATTTTTCCTTACGTCTCCATCAACAGGATGACATAGTAAGCCATCTATGTTTTCTATGTGTTCAATGCAAATCATCTCCTCAAAATATTTTTTTTCATTTTGAATAATCTTTGCAGTCTAGGAGTTATTTAGAAATATTAAATAATTTTAGTTGACTTCAGATAATTTTTCTTTCCTACCACAATTCTCTTCTTAGTACCTCACCATCTTGATACTCCACAAATGTGACCACCTCTTGATTTGATCCTTCTTTCCAAAACAACAAAATTGATACGAAATAATCCAACAAAATTGTTACAGATCAACTACAATTATTGGAGAGTAGTCATATAACTAAATATGTAAAAATTCATTAAATTAAAAAACTTTTGAAAATATGTTGAATGAGAGTAAATTTACTATGCATTTAAAAAAATATATTACCCAAAAAAAAAAACTTTTATGATAATAATTTTACAAATAACAGTCAACACAACCAGACTTTTACAC
This sequence comes from Dendrobium chrysotoxum, assembly GCA_019925795.1. Lineage (NCBI taxonomy): Eukaryota > Viridiplantae > Streptophyta > Magnoliopsida > Asparagales > Orchidaceae > Dendrobium > Dendrobium chrysotoxum. The sequence goes on from CM034303.1 coordinate 46,230,330, forward strand.
CTATTAAAGCTTTGTTTGGGGAGAGATTATTATATGCAGACATTGGACAGACAGATCCATCCGAATTTGCTGCGTTTTTACTGTTCTTTTGCTATGCTTTTGCAAAATGGCAGCAAATATTTAATTATAAATATGATTTTACTGTCTTTTGCTGCCTTTTGTAAGAGCGCAACAAATATTCAATTATTTAGTGAATATTAAACTTTTGCTGCACTTTTACTGCCTTTTGCAAAAGCGCAGCAAATTCGGAGGGTTCTCTCCGTCTGGTGTCCGCACATAATAATTAATCTCGTTTGGGATGATTTTCTTATTGCTTCTTAAAACAGTTTTTTAGTACAAAAATTTTAATTTTTGTATTAAAAAATTATTTTAAAAAACAATAACAAAAAGTCACCCCAAATCAAACCTAAGAACAACTTATAGTCCCTAATTATTAAGTCAGCTTTTTAATAATCCACTGCAGCACTCCGCATAACACACAGCTTAATCATGTTTACAAACAGCTAACTTTCCTCCGGCGACGAATCCGGCACCGCTCCGTCGGTTCCGGCGAGCAACAAATACTTATCTCTCCTAGTCAAATCCGTGCACTGAAACCCCAACTCCTCCGCGAGCTCCCTCTGAATCCGATTCGCAACATCCACCGCCGACCACCCACCGGCTACCGTCTTCTCCTTCGGAACACGACCGAGAAAACTGATCTGATAACTTGGTCTAGGATTCATAAAGAAAAATATCGGATCCAGTGACTTCATGCCTGTAGCGGTGGTTCCGTAAAACATGGAACAGTGGGCTTCGATGGCGACTGGTTCGATGTCATCGGCCAGTTCGGCGAACAGAGGACTGAAGCGAAGGAGGTAGGGTTCGCGGCAGGTGGTGCCTTCGGGGCAGACGGCGAGGTTGCCGGCTGCTAGGAGGCGGCGCATGGTGTGGGAGTCGCTGAGGCGGTTACGGGTGAGTCGGACGGTGGGGATGGGAGAGATGGATTCGGAGATGCGGCTGAGGCTGTAGGTGACGACAGGAATAGGGCGGAAGAGCGCGTGGGATAGGAAGATGGGGTCGAGAAGAGTGCGATGGGTGCAAACGTAAAGGACGCCGGAGGGGGAGGGGGAAGGGGAGGAGGAGGAGGAGGAAAGGGGTCGGTGTTGGATCACGCGGAAATGGACGCCGAGGGCAGCGCCTAGAGGGGGGCAGAGGGAGTAAGGGAGGAGGAGGCCGGTGAGGATGCGGAGGATACTGAGGAGAGTGGCGAACGGGAGGTAGAGGACGAGGCAGAGGGAAGCGGAGGGGGTGGGGAGAAAGGCGAGCCGGCCATCGTGAAAGATTGGGGGTCTTTGGTATTTTTCTCTTGGAATATTGGTGGCCGAAGCGTCGGTGGCGGCGGTGGCGGAGGTTCTGGTTGAGTTGATTGAGTTGGGCTCTTCTTTTGTTACTATGTATACTTCCTGCAAGTGCAGAAAATGGATAAATTAAGAAATTTTTTTATTTTTTTATTAAAAGGTGTTAATTTTTTTAATGGCATTTACTTACTAAACAGAATAATTTTAATTATAATTTTATTCAACATCTTTGAATTTATTTTTAGAAAATTTAAATTTTTTCCTTATCATTATTTCTAACCTGATTATATATTATTACTAAAAGAAAATCAATCACAAAAAATAAAAATTACATAAAATTAAAAATAGCTAAAAGATAATATTTAATTAAAAAGTCTAAACCAAATTTATAACTAATAATTAGAAATGTTAATTATAAAAAGATAATTAGTTTATTTTGTCTAGTATAAGTACTTAATTATATTAATTTTGATTTGTTTCCTTATAAAATTTAAATATATATGTATTTTACAATCTAGTATTTTTTTTCCTAACAATTCAAGGAGAATTTAGTTTTATGTTGAGCTAAATTCATGTCAAAACAACATAATCTAAATACTTTAAAGAAGAAAATCTAGCAATTATGGGATAATTCCTCATATGAAAATTTAAAAAAAAGAAAATATACATTCACTATATAAAAATATGAGATAACTTAAATAAAATTTCTTATTATAGCAATTCTCTATTCATAATGTCATTAATATTATTGATATAAATTTCTGAAATCTTTTGCATAAAAATTTTCTGACTAAACAATAATTATTATAAATTTTAAAATAAAAAAATTTATTTTAAGAGAAGTGTAATGTTAATTATCTCTAAATTATATAAATTTAAAAGCATATCCAATAACTCTAAAATCAACTAAGATTTTTATCATAATATCTTTGATAAAATATTTAAATTATCCTTTAATGTGAGAAAAAAAAATTGTTAAAATATCATGATAAAAAGTCCTTGGATCTACTTTGAGATTAGTACATATTTTTTTTTAAATCATCTTTTTTTTTTAAATTTATTTTCAGCCAAGAATTCCCGATTATATTATATGGCTTAAATTAAATAATTATTTTTTAATCATCATAAATAGGAAAAAGATGAGGTGGCTCTCAAAATTTGAGAGAAATATATAAAATTATAACTTTTAAATTCCATCATAACCGTGTACATATATATATATATATATATATATAACATTTAGCCCCTAATTTAAAGAAATTTATTTTACCTCCTCTAATTAAAATCCTAATTATGATGCGGTAGTATCTATATTTTTTACTTAACTATTTAACGATAAAAATTTTTGAAGACCAATTTAAATATAAAAATAAAATATCATATTCAATTATATTTTCAATATATAATATAAGGGTGATATAACCTACAAGGAAAAATATTTTTAAACTAATCTCTATAAGTGTTTTTTTTTTTTTTTTCATATATGAAGCTCCTCTAATATCTAACTAATCATATAAACATATTTGTAAGAAAAATATTTCGGTTTATGAATCTTACTATTATCTAACTAATCATATAATCATGTAAACGAATAGAAACTAACTTTTCATAATAAAGCAAATACTGTGCAAAGCAAACCTTAGAGCAAGGGATTAGCAACTGGTCATTTAGATCGGAGAGTCCCAAGAGCCCTACATCAGCCTTCTCTTCTCCAAACCGATTCTTAACCGCCAACATCCTCTCAGCCACCGTACCGCCGCCGGCGAACCTTCCGGTGAAGTACTTTCCTCCCACCACTTCAAGCTCAGGACCAAAAACCTGAGTCTGGTCACCAAAGCACTCCTCGACAAACCTCTCCACCATCAGCTTGGGCAAACTAGTTAGCACCACCCTCTTCCCCGCAGCCAACGCCACTTCATAAATCCGGCGATCTATCTCCTCTGTATAAATCTTCGGCAACACTGCCCTCACCACAATATTCATATCACTGCACTTCAACCCACAGAAGGTGACGAAGACCATAACCCTTAAAGCAGGCTCGCTGTTCGGTCCAAGAAGGAGAATAATAGGGTAAACGAGAAGAAGAAGAATTGCTTTGAACAGCCCACCACCTTCAAAGGCTACCAACATGAAGAAGGAAAAGAGGGACTTCGTCCTAAGTAAAGAGTTATGGAAGTTAAAAAGCAAGGAATAGTTTTTTCTTCCTTCGAGCCGACATGAAGAGATTGAGGGGAGTTGATGCTGGTTCAATCTTGATGGGTTTCTATGGTGAAAGAAAAAGTTCCTTATCTTCCTTGCTGCTCTGTAAAAGGAAAAAAGCAAGTGAGAAGCTGTCTTGAGGATAGGCATGGGGACAGCCATTGCTCTGCTGCTTCCTGACTTTAATAAATTTTTGGATCTTGTTTTGATGTGAAGATGATAGGAGTTCAAATGAGATCTATATATAGGAATACATAAAGAGTAATCTTGGACTCTGTAATTAGACTAACAGTTAAGCATTTAATATGACTAATGAATGCTGTATAAAAAGGACTAAAAGTTAATTACGTCAAGCATAAAATTATTATGATTATATTCAATTTCATATTTAATATTTTACATAAAAATTAGAGCTCAATTATCTTTGAATTTTAATGCAAATATCTTCAAAATTTAATATTTAATTATTAAAAATAATATATTTTAACATTTTGTTTAAAATTTTATTCAAACGAAAAAGTATTAATCAAACATATATGATTTGAACTTTTAAATACCATTTATCATAATTTTAAATAAAATAATAAAAAAAGTGTAACTCATAATTTTTTATACTACAGAAATGGCATATTTTCATGTATATCATATAATATTTTTATATTTACCTAACAAACACCTTATATGTATAACACTTAAATCTTTAAAAATATTAAAAATACTTCTAATATTAATTTTAATAAATTAAAATATACTTTTCATACATATACTTTTAAAGTGATTGAGATATTAAAATATTAAATAATAAAATTTTGATATAGGATATGTAAAAATACAAGAAATATGTATAAAAGAATGTGCAAAAGAGTCTTATAAATCTATACCTTATACATATAAAATGTATTATGATAAGTACTAAATTTTTTATTTTAATACAAGAGTTTTAATTCAGATATAAAATTTAGTGCATAGATGTAAATACTCAATAAAAAAGACCATTTATTGAGCAACTTTGGGAGTAAAATATTATTTCATGACAATATGCATGTTCTGAACATTTAAGAAGGTGGTTGAGTTGGTGGGGTTGTTTGTACATACCAATCAATGTTCACACTCACAATAATTTATGTAGAAACCAGACTGTTATGGGCTAATTCGTAGAAGACCCAGCAGAGGGAGTCTGGGAGAGATTGGACGGGGAGTTATGGAGGAAATAATGTTCATTTATGTCGATAGAGAAGGATTCAGACAAGAGAGAAACGTACGAGTCGTGGCTCTTGAGATTCTTCCTTGAATGTTGCCAGCCTGCAATCTTAAATATACTAACCTGTATTCTTTGTTATATACATTTGCTAGTTGCGATCTTGAACGTGGACAAGCTGATCAGCCACTATTTGATTTTGTACTTTACGTGTCATGCTAAATAGTTGAAAATTGATGCAGAATTCCTGTCTGGGCGTTGCAAGGTGGAAGTAATCCCATGCTGTCATTTGACCGGAAAATTATTACGTCCGGTGTTCGGATTCGTCCGGAGACGAATCCGGACGCGCTACATCACTCGGGGCCCAATGCATCCGGGTGATGTGGCGCATCCAAATTCGTCTCCAGACGGTCCGGACACCGGACGTAATAATCTCTCCATTTGACCGTGCTGTGCTTTGTTCAGCATTTGATTTGGAAAACAAAATTGCGTTCGTAGATTCTAATAAACACTTTGGTTGAATAAGAACAGCAGAAATGCCCCGTTTGGATGGCTTTGCAGTGCACTTGGAAAGGCTGATTGATGTCTGGCGAGAAAAGAATTGGTGTGGTCATTAAGCAGATATAATGAAAAGCCACTGAACGCTGAAGGGGAGAAAAAAAAAGCGATTTCGGGCGAAATTATCGATGGGATTAACGTAGATGAAAATTTCGAAGCTGCTTCTGTTGAACGTCCCTGGAATTTAACGCGTCATTTCCAGTGGATTAATTACTTCTTCCTCTCATTCACCTCCCCAGCCCCTTGGCCTGCCCGAGTGCCGCCGCGTCCGTTTGGGGTCATTTTGACTGAAAATTTTTTTTGGGGGGGTTAATTTTTAAACTAAATATTAATTAAATTTTAATTAACCACATGACCAACAACAAAAGAAATTTTAAATCAGCCAAAGTCGCCCATTGCACAGGTGACTTGTTATTGAAGCTAACTCGCACATTAAATGGACGACTTATATATTTTAAATTAAAAAAAAAATAAAGACATTAATCAATAAATGTTACATTTTCGAGATTTGTTTAGAAGTTGTATAGTGCAAGTGTTAAATTTAATATTGCTTGAGCTATAAAGTTGCATGAAGTAGTCATATTCAATGAGCTGTAAAGTTGTATGCATTATCAAATCATACATGCATGTTTGTATTATCTTGTCATATAGTCAATAGCAATAAATTTGATTAAATAATTGTCATTATTCAGTTCACATAATTTACCTATGATTCAAAGACTATAAAAGTTGTAGATATAGAGCTTCCTTAGATGAGTAAGACTTGTATCTTGTAGTCTTAAGTTTTTTTTTTTTAGTGCAAGAGTTGTGCAACCTCTTATACATTACATTACTCCCCAATGTTTTTGCTAGTTATGAATAAGATTTGAAGAATCCCAACGAACTAGATGATTCAAGAGGGAAGCATTCAGTTGAAAGAAAATTTGGTGTTATGTGCTGATGACAGCCTTAAAGCGAAGGCAAAATCTAATGAAATTTTTTTGTGTGTTATGCATTTTTGGAGCAATGACGAAGATTGCTTATTATGGTATATGCATGATGAAATTTTGAAAATAAAGCTCTATAGGGCGGGCGAAGATCTTAGAGACGTGGGGTAGTGATATTTATAGCAGAGGTTTATGGAATATGGTGGGCATTAGGTTTTGTTGGACTTTCTAAAGGGTTGAATTCATGAAATCCGACGTGACAAAGAAAGTTCAGTTGAGGTGATTTTTGAAAGGTCAATGGTCGATGTAGATCACTGTATTCTTCACCATAATGGTATCCTAACTTCGATGAATTCCTTTTATAATTCTATAAGAAGTTGATGGGAGATATTGTACCAAAAAAGGAGTTTTTGAATGGAGCAAACTCATAGTATATTCAACAAGTGTTTGAGTATAACTTCAAATATTGTCTAACTTTAATACAACTCCAAGCTCGTCTGGGCATCATAATTAGAAATATGTGACCAATTTATTTTTGTGCTAATGTTATTTGAAGTCTTTAAGCTTGTCTTCTTTTTTTCTTTTAAGCCCGTATTATGTTGTATCTTTTTATTGTGTTTTAAATGTTCAAAATGAAAGTTGATTGGCTTGGTTTAGAATGTATTGGTAAATAGTAAATATTTAGTTTGTTTATATAATTACTGTAATTAATTTAGAGAGAATTTTACTATTTTGATGAAAATTGATGTAATAGACACCACTGGAAAAATTGTAATTTTTGGTGGCATTTCCGACAGATATATGTCCACCGAAAATATCGGCAGATAAACCGGCAGTATTTTTTCCAAAAATATTTCGGCGATATCCTAGTGGATTTACCGCTGGTAAGTCCGGCCGAAAAATCGTTGGTGAATCCTTTAGAAATATTTTCATAAAAAATCCATGGAATCGTCTTTTGGAGACATTCAGTTCGACCATAAGTTTGCTAAAATCAGAGATCAGATGGCTTCGGATTTAATTCCAAAAGTTTCTAAGCAGAATTTGCCTTAAGATTCATGCCCGATCAATATATATATATATATTACAGTTTTAATGATTATAAGATCTTTTGTAAGCAATTTCGATCATTCAGAGCTCTTTAAATTTCAGAATGTTTTAGTTTTCTTTTTCTTTTTTCGTTTCATATTTTGGGGTAAGATAAAGAGCTGACCTCGTCTTTAGGGAAAGCCTGGCCTCTCATCTATATCTGTGAGCTGTCCTTCGTCTTTCTCAAGTAAAAGCTTCAATATCACGGAATATTATGTGCCAACAGTCCATGCTGCTAAATTATAATATCATGGAATATTTTGACCTTGCTAAGTCATGATACATATGGGTGTCTAGGAAGCTATGTGTCGCTTGAACTACTTATGGTAGTATGAAATGAACTAAATGGGGCTGAAATTAAGTACTTGTCAAAATACCTTTCTACACTAATGTTATTTTCATCTCTTAAATGATGTGATAATGATGATGATGATGATGATGATAATAATAATAATAATAATAATAATAATAATAATAATAATAATAATAAAAAACTATTTTCATAGAAAATCACCTTCAAAAAAGAATAGCCTCTTGTATTTATGATGGTGACTTCTAATGAGCCTGCAAAATTGAACCTGATCTTTTAAAAGTAGGTTAATATAATACTAATGTTAAGTGATTTTTTTAATGATATGATAGATTGAGAGTGGATGACCATCGATTGAATAGCACTAGACCCCTGACTGATGAATTGATTGTTATCATGAAAACTTTTCTTGATGTTACATTTTCATAAGAGCAGAATTTTTTTTTTAATTAAAACCCACAGAGGGCTTACGCGTTAATTAGGAAAATACGATACAAGGTCCTTTAAAGGGATCGAAAACTCAATAAATGCTCAAAGAGCTATAATCAAAAAGCAAATAATACCCTGAGGAGTCTAAGATCCCTTGCTAGTATAAAAGAAAGATAAAGCTAAATCAAAAAATAGAAAAATTATAGACTAACAGCAGAGACTGAAGCTAGGAAGCCAATAACTGCAATCGAACAGTGAAAGGAGAACAGTTGAATGAACCATTATTGTCAAATTTCACAACATCAAATTTGATATCCTCCTGCAAAGCATGGCATTGATCAACATTAATTTCCCCAACATCATTGTTCACACCCGATGGATCATTCAACTGGTCAGAATTGTCAACATTGTTACCAGCAGAAAAAACATGCAGATGTTACTGCTCCAAACCCAAAGAAAGCAAAGCCTCATCTGCTAAAGAGAGCAAGAAATGTTAATTAATAATAGACACTTTGTCAGAAATATCTAAATAATCTTTACCATCCATAGCTTCAAAAATCAAATGAGAATCCTGCTCGGTAGTATGATCCCCAACAATAGGATTATTAGTGGCTGGAACCAAATTAGGTGCGTTAACCGCAATATATACATCATCTATTATTTTCCTATCTGTAGGAGGAAAAGCAATCATAATATTAGTTACCACTATTAATTAGTAGGAGAGACTGGAATAAATTTGGATCGCTAGATGTAAAATAATATCTCTTTTATGAGAATCAGCCCTTATAGCACTAGAAGAATCAACGACATTTTCATTAAGATTACCTAAGGCATTAGAAACATGGAGGGAGTGATTGACAGTAGTATCATTGTCGAGATTGGGGTTGTCATTAGAGGGCTGAAAAATAAAACTCTTAAGTATCATAGGATGGTTCTTTTTGAGATTGGGATGAAAAATAAAACATTCTTTTTTTGCATGGCCAAGGACCTTGCAGTGATCGCAAAAGTAAGGAAAATCTTCCAAAACCACATTTTGCATATAAGCAAAATTCTCAGGGCCAGTCCACCGTAAAGAATTTTAAGAGAAAAAGGTGATATCTTAAATCAGGGAATGGCATCCAGACTGGCATGATCAAGGATTCCTTATGGATATCAAACATAGAGGACCATTTAATGAGCTTCATAAAATAATTAAACACATAGCAAAAATGGTGGCCAAAAACCCTTTTATAAAATCATTGGACAGCTTGTTAAGCACATGCTGAGGATCCAGTAAAGTAATAGAAAAATCATCAGATAATTTCATATTAAAAAAGAAATTTCTAAAGAGATCCAATTTGGGTTGCCTAGAAGCAAATTTTCCAAAGAGAGAAAACACAAAAGGGGCTGCCAAAGCTTTGATTTCCTTCTCTGAGATCCACAAGGTCCTCAAACCATAATGGGTAGTTGTTGCCTCAAGATCGGGAAAGGAAGGAGAACCCTTAAATCCAGATAAGGTGTCTTTGAATGAACGGGATTTTGCATAACCGTCGAGAAAATCAGGATCAAGAAGTTTGTTTACCATGAAACTAAGAAAAGAAAACCACTGCAAAGAGAAAGAAGCACTTCCCTAGAGAAAAAGTTGGAAGCCAAGAAGTACCCGAGCAGCAAGAGAGAGAGAGAGAGAGAGAGAGAGAGAGAGAGAGAGAGAGAGAGTAATCAAATCAGGAAGCGGGGGAGGTGACTAGGGAAAAGCCCTAGCATATCCATCATCGCTGCTATTTTCCCATTTTTAAATTATAAGAGTGGAATATATCATCAAATTAGGTTAAATATCCTTATTTACAATATGACAACAAGCATTTTCAAACTCGTGATGATGTTAGTGTTCATCTCTATCAAAAAGAGTTCATGAAAGAATACTATGTTTAGTATGCTCAAAAGTGAATCATGGAGAAGGTGTTATGATGTCAACTCCATCAAAGTCTTTAAGATTGAATCTTACATTGATATGATAAGAGATACTTATGTGCCTCAAGTTTATAATGCATATATGGGTGACATCCATATGTTTAAACTCGAAGAAGCACCTAAGGCATATACTATAAAATTTATAATTTGATTGCAAATGATGATGAACCTTTATGATATGGCTACAAGAAATTATTAGCAATTGGTTAATTGATGAATTGTAAAGTAGAATTCAATGTCTTAAATGATTATCAAGATTGTTATATTTCCATTATTAAGAAAACATTGCCAAAGAATGAGAACATTACAAGTTATAGGTGTCAAACAAATGGATTGATAAAAAGGATAGGCCTTAAGGTTGAAAAAAATTGATGCATGTTTAAGTAATTGTATGTCACCCTACAAAGATATGAGCAACCTTTCAAAATGAACTATTTGTCAACAACCTTAATACAACCCCAAAATAAACTCAATTAATTGATGGAAAGATCTTACTAATATAGTGCTATGTTACCATTTATAACAATACTTAAATAAATGTATATATCAGTTGAAATTGTGTAACACAAGGCTTGGCATGCTAGGAATAAATCAATTGAAGGTGAAATAGAGAATCCCTCCAATTGTGAAGCATGGAAATATACTTTGATCATACATATCCATCGTTTAGCTTAGAAGTATGAAATGTCAAATTATAAGATATGCAGAAAGTATGAAATGTCTTCCACTTGTTATGCTACCTAGTGCACCCTATTATTATGATTCTTTAACACACAATCTCCCAAATATCTTCTCTTGGAATTTTTAGCCCTCTAAGTTACCTTCATGCATATCATTGTGATGCCAAAGAGACCCATCTAAATGTCCACGACCGCTAAAGCTATACACTCAACCCTTAGTTAGTTTTGTAGTTGCCTCTAACCAAGCTTTGAGTCAGAGTCATATTATGTTATAAATCAAAATTTTGAAAATTGTATTTTTACCTATAATAGTCAAGAAATTATTTAGAAGTCATTATAAGCTCAAATCATAAATCGACTTATCCATAACATCTCTATTATTGTGTTTTAGTTTCCTTAAGTTTTTTATAATTTTTGGGCACTCGTAAAATTCCTTAAGACATTAGCATCTGTCGGCAAAAATAGGGGTTTTGGGACTATTAGATATCCATATTGTAAAATAATTTCACTAAAATTTTTTAAATAAAATAAGTTACTTTATGAATATTTTTTACAAATTTTTAATCCCAAAAGGAATTTTATGAATTTTTTTTAAATTGAAAAAAATTAAATAATTATATTTATATATTTTATTATTATATTATAAATATCTTATACCCACTACAGGAAACTTACAAATTTCCGGCGGAATTTCCGACGAAAATTTCTAAAGGTTCCGACGGATTTCAAAATTTTCCGATGGATTTCCGGCGAAAATTAATCCGACGGTAAATCGTGCGTCGGAAAAAATTTCCGGCGGACTAAATCTGCCGGAACTTTATTTCCGGCGGAATTTTTCCGCCGGAAAATTTCTCCGGCGGAACCTATCCGCCGGAATACAGAATTAAAAAAAAAAATTTTGGTCCCGCGCGCAGCCTGCTCCAGCTCCCGCCAGCAGCCCGCTCCCGCGCGCAGGCCCCGCGCGCGCGCGCAGCCCGCTCCCACTGCTCCCCGCCGCTGACCCGCTCCCGCTCCCGCCAGCCCGCCCGCGGACCCGCTCCTGCCAGCAGCCCGCTCCCGCTCCCGCCAGCCCGCCGCTCCCGCTCCGCCAGCTCGCTCGCGGACCAGCTCCCAGCGCGCCTGTCCGCCTTGAGATTCGATCCTGGGACCTCACCTTCGCGCACAGCCGCTCGCACCAGGCCAACCACTATACCAGTTTTGCAAATGTGTTTAATTTGATAAATTACTTTATTTATATTAAAACGGGCAGAATTTTACAATTAAAATTAAATAATTTAAATTTATTATTTAATTGATAATTAAAATAAGATATTTTTTCAGAAATTTTTATCTTCCGTCGGAAATTCCGCCGGAAAGTCCGACGGAAACAAATCTGCCGGAAAAGCCGCTTAAAATGTGTCGGAAAAATTTTCTAAGTAATCCGCCGGAAATTCCGCCGGTAATCGTAGATTTTCCTGTAGTGACCATTACACCATTATAATTATATTATGTATATTCCTATGCTAATTTTGATTAACAGAGATGGAAAATCTTAGAGAGAGAGAGAGAGAGAGAGAAAGCTAGGTTTTGGCAGCCGTAGAGCAATTTTCATCCATCGGCTCAGTTAAAAAATTATTCTTCTCGAGTTACAGTACAAGAAATTCATGCATTACCGGTGGTATATATGATATTTCCGACGGTTTTGAAATCTATCGGTGGTTTACCAGCGGTTTGTAAACCGCCGGTATAAACGGCGTAGGAAACATTTTCCAGTGGTCAGTTTTTGGCGTTTAGGATAATCGGCGGCTTTCCAGAGGCACAAGCGGCCGGTAAATTCTGGCGGTTATAGCGTCGGTGACCGCCGGTTAATCACGGACGACTTTCCAGCCATAAAAATGCTGGTCTTACCGGCGGTCTAACCGTCGGTATTTACCAGTGGCTGTATTATACTTCTGGCCACTATAATAAGCCGTCTGGTATTGAGGTTTCTGGTGCTCAAACCACGGTTGGCCACTAGAAACCTATAGCATTTTCAAAAAAAAAATTGACAGCCCCCCCTATTTACTCAAATTTACACAAACCTGCACATAATTGAAGATCATTTATCACAAGTATGGGCAACACGCCACTATAATCAACCCATAATTATAATCCAAAGACAATATATATAACATTCAATTGAAATTCATAATAAGCATAACCAAATATTTAAACAAAAAGTTCATCAAATCAAATAAACTCTATAATAAATATAATATATAAATCCATAATAAGATGTCCTCGCTTTCACATAATTAGTTCATCAAACCAAATGTTTAAACCAAAAGTTCATCAAACAAATAAGAGTACTAATCATCCTCTGTGTCCTCACTGCCTGATATTTCATGTGTCTGCTCTTGCTCTTTCTTCTTTTGATTTTCATCTCTATAGGCTCGCAGCTCTGCCTGCATCTCATTTTGAACATTTCTCATCTCTTCTATCTCTCTTATCAGGGCTCAACCCTCTGGCTAACAGTTTCTTCAGCTCCACTAGGATCATAAAATACTGATGTGAATGAACTGCCCTCATAAGCATAGCCTTGCAAACCCAAGCCATATACCCTCCCCCTCTGCCTTCCTCCAACAACATCTGATCATGTATGATACTCAGAATACTAGGTCAATCCTGAAGATGATCCCTTACGAGTAGACTGACAACTTTCTCGAACTCCAAATTAATTTTGAGAAACATTATTGTCTAGTGAGAACATCCATGTCTATTGAGAAAATCTATAAATCAAATTTACCTTGAACTCCCTCTCTAGTCTTATCAACAAGAAGAATATCATGAGCAATAAGCAAACACCAAGGTACATCCTCTTGAAAATGTCTAGTGAGAACATCCATGACTAAAGAAAAAAAAAAGGGCTTAAGGCTGATCCTTAATGTAGTCCAATGAAATAGAAACATACTTGGTCAAACCACCTTGTGTTCGAACACAAGTAATAGCTCCTACATACATTTCCCTAATGACTTGAATATAAGCATTATTAACTCTTAGAATTTTATCATATGCTTTCTCTAAATCAATAAAAATTATATGTAGATCCTCCTTATTCTCTCTATACTTCTCCATCAAACCTCTCAATAAATGTATAGCTTCCATAATAGACCTACTTGGCATGAATCCAAATTGATTTTGAGAAATATTATTGTCTAGTGAGAACATCTATGTCTAGTGAGAAAATCTATAAATCAAGTTTACCTTGAACTCCCTCTCTAGTCTTATCAATAAGAAGAATATCATGAGCAATAGGCAAACACCAAGGTACATCCTCTTCAAAATGTCTAGTGAGAACATCCATGACTAAAGCAAAAAGATATGAACTTAATGCTGATACTTGATTTAATCCAACCGAAAATGAAAAATACTTATTCGTATTGCAAATTTGAGAAAAAAAAAAAGCAAACCTAATTACCTCAGTTTGGACTTGCCGATTAACGGCTTTCGCGGGCGTGCTCGGCTGCCAGAGTGGGGGCAAGATCTTCGGCCGGAGGGAGCTCGTCGGCGGCCGAATTTCTGCGCAGTTAGCTGGAGGTGCGATCACGGCGAGCGAGCGTATGTAGGGAGAGTAAACTGAAGAAATGAAGAGGAAGGCTCCGAATGGCCAATATTAGGTCTATTTCTGGCAGTTTTGACGGCCGAAAAAAATTACTTAACACCAGCGGCCAAAGCCGCCGGTATTAGCTATGATAAAACATAAAATCAGCGGTCTTACCAGGGGTTACTATATCGCCGCTAATTCCGGTAGTTTTTTATTAGACCGCTGGTTTAACCGCCATTATTACCGGTGGTTAGAGGACCGCTAGTAATAGCCGCCGGTAATACCTGAATTTTCTGTAGTGGTAGGTTATATTTTGTCTATTTTAGTTTTCAAATATTTGATGTTTTTGTATTTTTCTGATCAAATTTATATTTTTGTTATAAAAAAATGAGAATAACTTTATTTTGGTAAAATTTTTACTGCGTAACCTTTTATATGTTATAGAGATTATGATTACAAATATTTTAAATATATTCTCAAATTTTTTTGCCTTGTGATTTTGAAAAAGCAGTGATTTTTGCCTACTCAAAAAATTATTTTGACATTTAAAAATAGTGTTTCAGTTCAATTAAAGCTTCCAAATGATATTTTCAATTTCATTATATGAATCATATCAGTTTTCAGTTCTTTTAGTTTTGATTATTAATTTTTGTTTTAGGCTACGATAGCCTACTGAGCCGTGTTAGCTCATCCCTACTTTTGCTTTTATTTTCAAGCCCGGGGAAGGGTAAGGAGCGAGCTGAGTAGTTTGGATAGCAGGCTCTGATCTATGTTGTAGGTCTATTTTAGTTAGTTTTGATTTTTGCAGGTTTGGCTTTTATTTTTGTTATGCTCTCTGTTACTAAGCTTTGTTATAGATAGCCTTCAAATTATATATTTTTGGATAATATATAGAAAATTATGTTGAGATTCAGTAGTCTTCTGCTTTATATTGCATTCAATAGTAGTTCTATGTAATATAAAAATTTGAAGTTTTATTAAAGTACTTCTCCAACAAGAACTTAGGGTTAATCTTGCCATAATCTGACACGGTATGACCTGTGCAACTTCGGGTCATATAAGATCGGGTTGTGACATATTATGTGGCACCCTAGTGTCCATATTCACTAGCATTTTCCTCTCATAATTTTTTACATTAACAAGATATATTATTAATAATCTTTTATAATTAAATTTTAATGAATCAGTATATAAAATACTTTGATTAAACATAAGATACTTTCAGCAGCTACATGAGATTGATCATCAATGTCATCATAAATTCCCTTCTTATGTTCTCTAGAATAACTCAATTTTTATAGTTACCCTCTTTAGTTATGCCTCATATATTATATAAAGCTTATGCAAATAAGACGTATTTCTATATATAATTAAACTAAAGAATTCATTAAGAGTAAACTAGTATATAACCCTCTTTAGGCATAAACTAGTTAGCAGAATCAACTTTGGAGGTCTTTTGCAAATCCTCACTAGCTTAATATAGCAAGAGAACATCTCATACAATGTCATGCATCCATGAAGGCCATAGCATATAGTGTTGCTAATTGTATATGTGTTGATTTTCTTTCGGGCTTTATGACAAACAAAATTTAGTGTTTGTATCCAATGCTTAGCAATTTTCTTCTTCCGAACATCTCAAACCTTAGTTGTCTCTTCTAGGCTCTATGAAAATGATCCTAAAATAACAAAAGATAGATTAATTATTAAAATGTAAATCAAGAAATAAGTAATTATCAAACAAGCTAAATAACCTCAAAGCATTACACAATATCATAAAGGATATGACCTAAAGTAGGAAAGGAGTGTGTGAAAGCAACTTTAAAGTCATTCACTAATGCCCTCTTCACTTTGTGGTCAACAAAATTGAGAAGAGAAAAATGTCAAATAGAAATTAAATAAAGAAAATAAAATGAGAAAGCTTATTTCATCTTTTGTATGACCTCTCCAACATATGGTTCATCACTTTATTTGCCCCTATGATGAGAAGAAGCAATAATTATAAGCTCAGTGGAATAACATCACCATGATTTGGCAAGCCAAAAGCCTTACTATTTACATACACAATGTTATGCATGAAGCTAAGTTAGAGGGCTACCAATTACAAGAGATGATAATTAGGAGATTGCTTATTAAATGCTTAAAAGAATCATAATAATAGGGTGCACTAGGTAGCAGAACCAGCATAAGAGGAAGATGAAGATGCTGTTGATGATGATGATAACAAGGTGGAGGGGAGGATGAGGATGATGATTAGTTTTTTTTTTATTTGGTGATTATTTTTTGAATTTGTATGAAGTTCTAACTAAGAATGTTAAAAATAATATGTTGTTATAAGTTTTAATTATATTATTTTGGACAATGCAAACTTTCAAGTAAAAGGTGTTTAATGTATATATTAATTTTATTTTATCATTGATGTATATAGATTATTACGTGATTAGCTTTCAATGTTGTGGCGTGTATTCATCATTTCCTATTGCAGGTTCATGTAAAATTGAAATTTTATTTTGGTTGTCTATATAAAGATCATTTGTGACTAATTTGCAATCAAAATTGATCACAAAAGCTCAATAATTTCCAATATTTGTGATTGCATGTTATTGCTATTTTGATCACTAAAGAATTCAACCATTTGTAATTGTTTAATTATTGCAAGAATAGTTTTGAGAATGAAACATGGTTTTATTTAGTTGCAATAGAATGTATCTATTCACAAATCATATTTATGACCTACTTTTTAATGATCATGTGAGCAATGAGCTAAGCAATCACTAATGGTATTTGCTGCTAAAAGTTCATCAATTTGCAGCCATTTGAATGATCGCAAATACATTGTATTCTTATAGTGGAACCCATTCTTATAGATATAGTATCCTTTATATATAGCCAATTATATTGATCATTGCCTCTAGCAAGCTCCTGTTGTGATTTCTGCCACATGACACCGATCTATTCAATCCCTCCCCCAAGTGAGCTCCCATTATGATATCCTTCTCTGTACATCACTGATCCCCTTGATCCATGCCTTATCTTCTAGCCCACTTCACAAATTTTCTCCTCCACACATTGCTGATCCCATCAATTCCTACCTCCAAAAAGCTCTCTTCACAATTATCTTCTTTACATGTTGATGATCCCAGCAATGCCTACCTCTAGAAAACTCCCATCATGATTTTCTCACCTAACCACCTAGGTTAGTAGTTTTTTTTTTAATTAACTTTTATTAGTTCCAACCAAGCACTAGAAAATAAGCTCCTTAACTTTAAATATGTTGCATTTAGGATACAATGCATTTATACTACTCTTAAATTTTTAATAATTGTAACCAAATAACTCCTAAATTTCCTTACATGCTTCAATCATTCCCTATTATACATTCTCTCGTGATTTCCAATCTAGATATCCTAGAATCCAACAGGTCCCCTAGCTCTGATGTTTCCCTCACTCTCTTCGAAATGCCGGTGATATTCTCTCTTCATGAAGTAGATTGCATTCTCTTTTTCATGTTCTATGCTCCTTTCATTTTTTTGCGGTATGTTATGAATATGAAAATATATATATATTTAGATACCTTTAGACATTTTATATCATGCCAATGTTTATATTAATTTAATTATATTTTAGTATCTATATATATATATATATATATATATATATCCTAAAATATAATTAAATTAATAGATAATATAATTAATTAATTTTAAAATAAATATATAACTAAGCTATCAGATAGTATCATTAAATTAATGTCTAATAATTTAGCTACATTAATTATCTATTAATTTAGCTGCATTTATCTTTAAAATTAATTGTATTATCTAATAATTAAACTATATATATTGAGGATAATGCATGAAATTAAATATAAGTGATGAAATTAATTTCTTTTTTATTTACATAAAATATATCAGAATATTTAGTTTTTTCTCTATTCTACCTCTCAGCTTTGATGAAATCCCTATACTCCTTTATGAGGAATATTATTCAGATCAAAAACCAAAGTCATGTTTCCTTTATTTTCCTATTGTATTATTTTATTCTATATTCTATAATTTTGTTAAATAATATTTAAATAATAATAAATATGGGATTTATTCATTTATATACATACTAGTAATTATTCATTTATTTACATTTTTTTAACTTTTAAATCTTTTTATTTAATTATATAACTCCTTTATCTTAAATAACATAAAAATATCATTCATATTAATTTAACTAAAATTAAATCCATCTTTGTGCCTATATATTTTAATGTCATTTAAATACTAAAACATTATGCAACTAATTCTATAAATTCATTAAAATTTGATAATATTTATGTACATTCTCATATAAAATAATTGTATATTTATGAAATATTAAATAAATAATTGAATGCCCTATTAAAGTCTATGGGTTATCACTTGTACTCCTTTGGCACATAGAAATTTATTTTTGTCCATCCAGCCAGCAATGCTGTTTTGTTTTATGCCAAAATTTACTGACAAAGCAGCAACGACATTCCTCTCTCTACTTGGATTTCTAGGAATTACTTACCGTTTGGAGATTGTAAACAGATTTATTATATTTTTTTTTTTAAAAGTAGCTTATCATTGTTTTTATATAATTCTTTAATAGAATTATTTTTAAAATTGATTTTATATTTTGTTTGCTCAAAGTTTTCCAAAAAAAATAAAAATGCAATGGCACATGCGTTTCAATAAGGCTTTGTTTGAGACAGTTTTCTTACTGCTTTCTAAAGCAGTTTTCTATTATAAAAATTTCTAGTTCAATGAGTTTTTTACTAAAAAACTTCTTTAGAAAGCAATAAGAATGTTGTCCCAAACAAAGCCTAAGTTTGTTTCTCTAGCATTTGCCCAACAAAAATAAATGCAAATATCAAGAGATGTGAATGGGGAGGCATGGTATAGAGATGGAGAAAGAGGAAGATAAACAGAAATAAAAGAGAATAGAGAGAAAGTAAATGGCAATTTTTTTATTTAATTTTGAATCTTCATAAAAAAAAAAAAGCATTTGGGTGAGATTTTTGCTAGTTTTCTAATGTTATTTTATTTTTTTCATTTATATAAGAAATTAAGAATGTTGAATCATCACAATTTCCAACATAAATTTTACGTTTGATTCTATGATTTTTTTGGTCAAATATCTTGATAAGAGGGGATACCACATGACCTTGAAGATGGATGTCAAATATCAATGGTAGTTAAATTTCAAGCATTAGTCATTAGAAAGCATCAATTGATGGTTGATGAGGACAAGTGAAAGTATAATGAAAGGAGTTGGCCAAATTGTTCATTCACTTAATAGAAAAGGAGAATATGTGACCAAGAAGATGTGCATTGGACATTAGTGGATGATAGCTGTTAGACGTTGATCTTCGATATATGATGATTGATGTTAATAATTAGGAATATCATAAGTTAGGTTACATTAAATTAGTAGACTCGATCATTCCTATACGTAAGGGAAGATTGATGATTGAAAATATAAACATTTAATATATGAGTTACTAGTAGGCTTTGGGCGATGGCTGATGGATACAGCTTGAAGTCATATGTTAATGAACAAAAAACTTAGTTGTTCTTTTGAAAGACGGGAAAGTGGCAGAAAAAAATGTTAAACATTGACTGATGGCGAGCATTAAGCTACAAACAATGGCTTGTATTATCATTAGTTGACATCTAGCATTGAATGGTGGTTGACAACATGCGTTGGCTGCATTCAATGACAAATATTGTTATTTACGCATGGAATTAGCAGTTGATCGATGTGGGTGATAGTTGGTATTGATGTAATTCAATGGTTGATAGTGGGCATCAATGTTGTTTGATAACTAGCTTTAGGAAGTGAGCGATAAGCAAATGACGATGATAGCAATTAATATTGGTTGTCACTAACGTAAATTGATGGGTGATAATGTAAAGAGTTGTAAAATTCTCTATGGATTTCATATTTCTTCATTAAAATCCTCTTCAAATTTTGTAGAAACATAATGTTTATAAATTTCAAAATGGATTCTTTAGTAATTTCTACAAAATTTTGGGATACTCAATTAAACAATTTAAAAAGGTCCCCCTTGATCATTTCTTAATTTTTATTTCTTAGCATTTCAATGCCTTGGATAATTTAAAACTCAGGAAACTATGAGAAGGCAATATATATGGGAGCCATCCCTCTTGAATCTTATGCAATCAGAATAGAAAGTACTATAGATCCATATAAGAGTCATAAACCATATGAACCTACCCATTGGCTCCCATAATCATTATCATAGAGTGAATAAAGGGAACAAAGTTGAGCCAAACACAATAATGTGTGAACAAACAACTTGCCATTTCAAAACCATTAATGTAATTCTGACTAATCAACATAGAATGAACCCAACATTAATTAGATATAACCTCTATTGAAAAGGATAGCATTGGCTTGGCTTGCCCTTCCTTTAAGGGCAATGACATTATTTTATTTCTATTAATGTTACAGTATTCACTGTCAAGGAGATCAATATTGCCTAGCAAGCTAGCAAGCTATAGCTCCACCTCTCATATACCTTCTCCTATCATGCATGAAATTAGGAGAAAATATTTGCATGTGTTCTTGCGTTATGTTCTTCTTCTCCACTACTTCCTTTTACTTCTTTATATGTTTCAGAGTCTCATTTATTGATGTGCACAAATAAATCAGAAAGTAAGAACAAACGAATTCTATCTGCAAGACACAGAATGATAGTAAATGTTAAATAGCATTATTCATAGCCTCTCTCTCTCTCTCTCTTTCTCTCTCTCTCTCTCTCTATCGTATAACCATATAGCTCTCAAGAGACAAAATCAAATGCGAAAGCACGTTTTCTGTCATGCTGGGCTCAGAACCAAAAGGTGCGATTTAGATATGGACTTCTTAACTAATTTTCCACTTTCACTCACTTTCGTGTTCGGTTCATACATTTAAATTTAGATATTGACTTCTCAGTGTATGCTATGTGAAGGACAAATTTGTTCATTAATTCTTCTACTGGCCAGAAAGAGACTTTTTAAAAAATCTTATTAAAATTGCTGCTAATGCTAGAAAGCAATTGTTATCGAAAATTTCATGACTAATCAGATAGTGCCACCACCTTATAGTCTTCATTGACATAGCCCGTCAATCCTATCAGTTCTGGAGTAAGTAGATATCCTCCTCACAGTATTAATAGTAAAAGAGATCATTCTGAATAATAAAAATATATTTCAGTCATAACTGCTAAGGATTTCTATTCTATTTTATGATCAACAAAACGCGTGAGGGAAGCTAAATGATGGTGTGCCATTTGAATATTATGGCATGAGGGTGTGCAAGTTAATATGAATGCATGTGTCAACAATAAATAGCTATGAAATTTTCTAATGAAATTTATTTTCAGCTATGATCTGTTCAAGATAGTATTTTTTTTATGTTGAATGGTAGGCATGGCTGCTAATTAACTGTTCTTTTGAGTCAACTTGAGAACATGGAATGTCATCACCAATTTAATTATTGAATATATATATATATATATATATATATATATATATATATATATATAATAAATTTATTTGTCGGCGAAATTTAAATCTTATTTGCAAGATTGGCCATGAAAAATAGTGAACTAGAGAGAGTGAGTGAGTGAATATGAGAGAAACTATATGATTTGATTGCTCGAAAGTAAAAAGGTGGTGACAAATAAGCATTGTGCCCTTACGCTGGCCCTTAGACCCCCTATTTATAAGTGGAATAGAGGCAATAGTATATAAAAAGAAATGCATTAAAAGAAATTTTTGTACTGAAAAGTTATTTTAGAAAGCAAGAAGAAAGCCATCCCAAATAAAACCTAAAGCTCAGCATGAGTAATTTAGATCATATACATACCTTTTATGTATAATAATAATAATAATAATAATAAATACTATAATGTAGAATATAAAATACTCATATATTCTTCAAATGGCCTTTGAAATGGACTCCTTCAAGTAGTTTTGTAAGTGTTTAAATTGTCAACTTCAATAACGTTTGTGCCATAAAAGAAGGGATTATATAATCTTTTATTTTTTTTAGTTTTGGTATATGAATTTGATGCACACACATCTTAATTTGTGTATGATTAAAATATTATATATTAAAAAAAATTTAAGCCCAATATTTAATGAACTATTAAATCATGAATTTATTTAGAAATAATTTAATCATTAAAAATTTAACAAATCTTTGGAATAAAAATTGATTATTTAATCATTATACCACTTAATTATAGTTTCTTTTTGTATTAAGCATATATTTGCCATCAAATAATTAGTAAAATTAAAATAAAAAAAGTTAAAAATTTTACTTACAGGTATTAAATGAGCAACGTGGTTTTTAATTCTTTCAGAGTAATTTGCGTTTGTGAAGATTGTCTTTTTCTCTTCACACCGCACATGAGCAGTTGTTTAATCTAACAGCACTACTCGTCTATTCTTTCTCGCCATTAATCTCTGCAACAAAAAATATCTTCAGATAAAGATTTAAAATTCGTTAGGTGAGGTGACAGTACTGTATATAGCAATTAGTTATATTCTTATCTTCGCCATTAATATATCATTAAATCCAACTAACTCTTTCTAGATTGTTGATTAGTCGTCACAGTGCCTGTAGAAATTATTACATGCGGAGTCCGGACTTAGAGCTACGTCCGAACTCTTTTGTACACACACAATGTATATTTATACAGTGTGTGTAAATATGTATACACAATATGTACACAATTATACACAATGTGTGTACACTATGTACACAGTGTATGTACAATAGTCCGAAAGTAGCTTTACGTCCGAACTCCGCACGTAATAATCTCTTTGGTGCTTGGTTATAATATCCTTTGTATCCTTACATAGTGAGTAAGATCTACTATTTGAGTTTTTCAAAGAGAACACATTTTGGTTAGGATTGTTCTACGGACATAAACAATCAAAAATAAAAAAAATGATCTTTTTTTTTTTTTGGGGGGGGGGGGGGGGGGGGGGGGACCCTCGATGGGGCCTATGTGTTAATTCAAAAAAAGAATTACAAGGTCCTTAAAAGAAACCTCCAGCTCACTAATGCTCACAGGAGCTACAAAATAGAACAAAATAAAACCTAAGAGCCAGTGGTTCCTTATACTAAGATTTACAAAAATACCTAATAACATTCTAGGACTGCCAGTAGACAGCACCCAAAAAAGGAAGAACAAGAAAATAGCAATCAGCACATTCTTCCTACAAAAAAATAGGTTTAACCTCCAATTACCAAAAAAGCTTGATCTTGCGATCTTCCTGCAGAAAAAGCCATGCCAAATGTCCATCCTCGAAATCTGCACAATTAAGACACTCTAACACCAAAAGGTAATGTGACAAAGAGGATGAAACCAGTAAAGACGAAGGTAAAACGTCAAATAGTTGTTATTAATAAAAGGAGTAAAGGTGTCAAACCCAAAGTCAGCCAAACAACCAGTTTCAATGAGAGAAAATAAGGCAGCCTCGGTCAGCATAAGGAGAGGCCAGGTATCACAAATATCATCAATCAAATAAACAATAAGAACAGGGTAAAGAGAACCAGAGTTCCCATAATTGATCAAAACGAAGCAGCAACAACCCACCACCAAAAGAAAGTCTGAATAAACCAAGGTCATATCCAGCCACATAGCAGCCAACCCAAACACCCAAACCTTCTGTAGCAAACCGAGAGTAGCACCCAACATACAGATAACCAGACCTCTTAGATAAGTCTTTCTGTTATTAGATAACCAATCCAGGCCGATAACAGCACCTAGCACAGCACATACGCATAATAGCCAGAAATCTAACAAAAGCACAATACATCATAACGAAGATAAAACAAAAAAACAAAAAAAATTATCCAGCCACCTAGTAGCCAACCCAAAACCCCAATGAAGCAAACTACTATTCTTTAACAACTCCAGATGCCAGCTAGTAGCACTAGCACCACCATAGCAGCAGCACTTACTTACCTTAATAAGAGATTTGACACCCAGATGTTTCTAATGTAGCAAAGCCAGAAGCATGGAACAGAACCAGAACCAAACGAAAAATAGAACCAGAGATGGAAGAACACAGAAAAAAGAACTATCAAGCATTACAAATATAAGGAAGGCCATTTTTGTCCAGGTTAACCAATCCTCTTAACAAAGTAGGAAGATTAGAAACGTCAAATTCCTGTAAAATAGCACTCTGACAATCAAATTTGGCCAACCAATCCACACAAGCATTGCCCTCTCAAAAAATATGAGAAATAGAGTAGTTAAGAGTAGAGAGAGTGCTTGATTTTTCTTATGATATAGAAATCATTAGGGTTCCCAGTCACATCATTTTGAATGATATGAATTAAAAGCTTAGCATCAACCTCAATAGTCACATGCTCAATGCCTAATCTATAACAGATATTGAACCCATGATATAAACCTATAAGCTCAGCAGTAATGACAGTACAAAGATTTAGCGGACCAGAAAAGGCAGCAATAACCCCTCCATTATGATTACGAATGATACCACCCATACCTGCAAAAGTAGTACCAACGGGACCATTCGTATTCAGTTTAACATAAGGGGAGGAAGGTTTGAACCACCTCACAATACGATCAATTTTTTCCACCGACGCACCATCAATAGGAATGCCAAGTTGAACAGCTAAGTGATGATAATTTTTAAAGTTTTTAGCAGAAATAAGATTGACAAATTGAAAGTGCAAAATTTTATTTCTAATATTAGTAATAATTTGGTTAGCATCCATCTTAATCTCATTATGCTTAGACTCATTTCTAGCCTTCCAAAGGTACCACATAATCAAAATCGACAGTAAATTGTAGATGTGACCTTTAATGATAGTGAACCAATGTTTAAGAATGGATGCAACGTCACAATTAGCATTCATAATATCTTTGTCAGCCAAGTTGAAAAAATAGCACCAAACCTTTTGAGCAATAACCCCATTAATGAAAACATGGTTAATACTCTCAATATTAAAGCAACATTGACACTTAGACGAAAAAGTAAACCCTTTTCTCCAAAGTAAATTATCGACCGGAAGATAACCTTTAAGACATCTCCACACTAAAATAGAATAGGATAAAGAAATATTGTTATGCCAAATTGAATTAAATGTTTGAGAGGCATCCCCTTTAGTTCTAATAGTATGCCAAGCTTTTTTCAAATTAAAATCATCAGAAGAAGATAAATTGAAAAGAATTTTATCGTTGCACTGTAATTGTAAGAGAATAAGCAAAATTTTATCAATCATCTCCTCCGGTATAACCTCCAACAGTTTACTAACATTCCAAGCACCATTTTGAATAAAAGTGTGAACCTTGCTATTATCAATAGTATGAGTATTAAGATAACTATCAATAGAATAAGTACCCAACCAATTGTCTTGCCAGAAAGATATATCACCTTTCCCAAGACCCTATTGAATAAATTGCTCAGCCTCTCATTTGATGTTGCAAAGCCTTTTCCAGATGAAAGAGTCAGAAGATTTATAGTTGCAGACCAGAGGATGAAGATCTTTGCAATATTTAACATTCATAAACTGAGCCCACAAGCTGTTATTAGCCCTAAAAGAAAACTATAATTTATAAGAGAAAGCATGAACAGTATCCAAAATGTTCTTGCAACCTAAAGCCCCTTCATTGAAAACCCCACAAATATTATTCCAAGAAGCCCAATTAATACAATAATGATTAGTTTTCGAACCCCAAAAAAATTTATTGAGCATTCCCTCCATTCTTAGACAAATAGTGGAGGATGGTTGCAAACCCTGAAAATAAATAAATGATCATCAGTATTCTATATGAGGTTTGCAGCTCTTGAGAAGGACTTTTGATTTTCAAGTAATTTGCTAAGCTAGCTTGAAGGTTTATAAGAATTGAAACAAATTCAATAGATTCTTCTCTTTATTGAACGAAAAAAAAAAAAGAGATGATTCTTTCGTATTATACAATCGACGAGGAAACAGATGGCTGTAATTATGTCAAATTGCTCAAGGCATCAATAAACGCATGCATGTTTCTGTAGCTTTCCTCCATGTAATAAGGGCTGAACTACGATAGAGTTAGGATGGGCAAATTCCAGCCTACAAAAAATATTGTAGGCAGAGCTAACTGAGGCATTTGTGGTCTGGACAATAATATTGTAGGCAAAGCTAACTGATGCATCAACACCATTGCAGGGAGGGAAAGAGAGAGTGAGAGAGATGTTCATAAAAGCTATGAACAGTTCATCTAGTGCTAGCCATTGAATCAAGCAATAGTAGCCATGTCAATGACTGGTACTATTGCAACCTTGTAAAATCATGGAGCCAATTTTTTTGCTTATAAAAATATCTATAAAATATTACAAAAGGTCTTCCATTTATTATAAATGTTTGATTAATATTTTTTAAGGAAAAAAATAATTTGTATAATTTAGTAATTTGCTACCTTTAATTCTCTTATCATTGCCCTTTTACCCTAACAGACCGCATTCAAACTCACGGGACCAACAACCCTTTCTTCATGCAGCCGTGACTCGAGAGCAGCAGTAGCTCTCCTCTCCAGGCTCCCATTTTCTGATGAGATAAATCCTCTTCTTTCATCTTGCTCCTTTATCTCTTCGTTGAATAGATCTAAGCATCTAAAACCCTGATCACGCTTACCGCTCATGCATCTAAATCCAGCCATGTGCTTTTTTGTTGTAGGCTTTCTTGTCCCTGCCTGTGAACTCCTTTATTCCTTCTTCATTAACTTGCCCAACTCCTCTTTCCTCTTCTCTTCACCCCGTGCTCCATTTCTTCCCGCTCCATACACCACTAAAGTTCCCCCCATGTCTTTCCCAGCAGCCATTTTCTTTTCCAAGATCGGCATTGACTCTAAACGCAGACGCGAGGAGTTTTTTTTTTTTTTCAATTTATTGTTAGTTTTTTTAAGTCTTTTTTTTTGGAGCTTACAGTTTACGGTTTAATTTGATAAATGTTTCTTGGTCCTTTCTTGAACTTCTTATTGATGAAGTAAAAATTATTTGTCTCAAGTTACTCTTTGCGAGCGTGAATGTACAAGAAATATTTTTTTGGCAAAAATTTTTAAAGAAAAATTGTATAAGTTGACAGATGATATGGAAAGAATATTCTGGAAATCAAATAAAAATTTTTGAAGAAAAATCTTATTTGCTTTTCAACACTTCTCTTTGATAACGCACGCTTCATAAAGCTTGTGACTTCATTATTAAAAGATGACAAAGAAGATAATATTTTGAAGAGGTGACAAATATTATTTTGATTGTTATTTATTTTGTTGCAAGAGTGGATTAAGCCTTCTCCTCCTTATGTTAAGCTTAATTCTGATGGGTCTGTTGGGCCCTACTGTGCGGGTGCGCGTGGCATTATCCGTGATGACTTGGGGTGTGTGTTAGCTGCCTTCGCTGGTCCTCTAAGGCTTTGTAATGCTATTATTACCGAACTTATGGGATTGGACTATGGTCTTGATATTTGTATTAGATTGGGGTTTAGTATGTGTGGATCAAGGTGGATGCTATGCTTTTGATTCAGATCATTGAAAATATGGTGGATGGGTATCCTCAAAACTTCTATATTATTAGAAAAATTAAACAGTCTCTCGCTACTCTCAACTATAATATTTCTCACATTTATCAGGAAGCCAATTCCTGTGCTGACTGGCTTGCAAAATTCGGTTGTCAGCTTGAGGTTTTTAAGGAGTTCAATATCAGAAATTTACCTTCTATGGTGAAAGGTATTGTTAATTTAGACAAAGCTGAGTTGCCTTATATCCTTAATGGGTGAAGCATTTGTTCTCCTGGTTCCCTTTACTCAGTTTCTCTGTTTCTTTTTCTCTGTTCTGGTTGTTATGTTGGATGTGGATGTGGATGTGGTTTGCTGGGTGAGTTGGTTTCTTCTAATTCTACAGCTGCGGGTTGCCTCTTTATTCTGGTTGATTGGCATTTTGGGTTTCTAGTGGGTTTTTGGGTTATTAATTGTTGGGGTATGTTGACTTGTGTCTTATTGGTTTTGGTTGGAGTGGGTTTGGTGTGGACTGGTGGTGGTCCTGTTTCTTTTCATGCCTATGGTTATGGCCTCTATTGTGGTTGTATGTCTTTTATCTGTCTGGAGTTAGCTTGGTGTGACTTCCTGGAGTTGGTTGGCTGGGGGTTTTTGGAGTTGGGGGGTTTTGTTGCTGTGTTGCTTCTAATTCTTAGTTGTTTTATTTTGTTGGGTTGTGATAAGTTGGTCTGCTACCTTCGATTGTGCTGCTGTAGTTTACTGGAGCTTTTTGCACCTGTTTTTGGATTGGGTTCTTCTTATGGGTTGTGGTATTTTGGTCTGTAGGTGTCTGTGGTGCTCGTGTGGTTTAATGGAGCTCGTTCTCTATGTTATTGACCATTTATGTTGGGTTCTTCTTTGTGTACTAACACGTTCTTGATTTCAGGAGGTGGAAATCTTTCGATTCTATAATAGCGGTGATATCTATCATTTTACTTTATGTTCATTCAAATTCTCATTTTATTACTTTCATCTTTCGTGCTGGAAGATTTTCATTTATACAGGTGGTTGGATCGAGGTTTTGGTTGCTGGCTCGATCCCTTTTGCTGAAGGTCTGAGCTTATTGTATATTATCTTTAGCCTTCTTTTTTGGGCGTAGTCTCCTAGCCGCCCTAGAATGTTCCTAGGTTTTTTTATATTTTGGAGTAGTAGAGAAACTTCAGCTCGTAAGGTTTTATTTTCTGTTTTGATTGTAGCTCTTCGAAGTAGTAGTGAGCTGAAGATCCCCTTAAGGACCTTGTACTTTTGATTTTGTATTAACGTTTAGGCCCTGATAGGGTTTCCCTTAAAAAAAAAGATAACTATGATTCCTTGGTTATTTTGATTGTTATTTATATGAAGTTATTAATTGTTATGGTTGTAAGAGTTAGTATTTATTAAGCACTTATTGATTGTTTAATATAAATTAATTTTGTAATAAAGACTCATGATTAGTAAAATTTGACTTAGTTATTACATAATTTTGATATTTAGCCAAATATTTTCAATTTCTTTTGAACTTTTTAGTTATATCCAAAATGATTTGACAAATAACCTGATTGGTTAGAGTGCAGCGTGCAAAAAGACGCAGCGTAATATATTAGTTTATTTTGAATTTTTGTTTGATATATATATATATATATATATATATATATATATATATATATATATATATATATATATATATATATATATTATAAGTTTAACCCCCCCCCCCCCCCCCCCCCACCCACAAGAACTAAGGTTGGTTTCCCCCTCGTTTGAAGATGCAGGGTTTGATTAGGATGGCTATAACATTTTATATTGTTATGTTGCATCTTAGAGTATTTACGGCGGTAGAAAAATATAAAGTTTAACTTCTTAGCATTGTACGAAGATCCAGCACGCAATCAGATAAGAGAGAGGGTGTTACAATCATTTGATACACCAAAGTTGTTACGTGGAAACCCCTAAAAAGGGGGAAACCGCGAGGACTGGGCCAGTTTGAATGAATCCACTATTATCTGCAGTCAATTACAAAGGAGGCCCTTCCTTAGGAGAAGGCCTTGGCTTGATGTCACAAATATACAATATATAGAGCGTATTACATGGTCAAAATTACAATAATCACCATAGACATGTTTGTTTGGTCGGTAGGACCATAGTCGATAGACGACAGAGGTCAGAAAGACCGTAGTCGATAGGCGTTGGAGGTCAGAAAGATCGTAGTCTGATGACAGAGGTCAGGAGGACCTTAGTTGGTCGGGCAACGGAAGTTAGAAGGACCATAGTTGACAGGCGTTGGTGGTCAGAAAGACTGTAGTCGAATTACAGAGGTTGTGAGGACCTTAGTTGGTCGGGCGACAGAGGTCAGAAGAACCGTAGTTGACTGGCATTGGAGGTCAGAAAGACTGTAGTCTGATAATAGAAGTCTGGAGGACCTTAGTTGGTCGGGCAACAGAGGTCGGAAGGATCGTAGTTGACAGGCGTTGAAGGTCAGAAAGACCGCAGTCTGATGATAGAGGTCGAGAGGACCTTAGTTAGTCAGGCGACGGAGGTCGAAAGGACAGTAGTTGACTAGCATTGGAGGTTAGAAAGACCGTAGTCTGATGATAGAGGTCAGGAGGACCTTAGTTGGTTAGTCGACTAGCGTTGGAGGTCAGAAAGATCGTAGTCTGATGACAGAGGTCGGGAGGACCTTAGTTAGTCAGACAACAGAGGTCAGAAGGATTGTAGTCAACAGGAGACAGGGGTTAGAAAGACCATAGTCGTAAGGCGGTGGTCCGATAGAAGTTCAGGCCTCAGGTGGTGGTTCGGCAGAAGTCCGGGCCTCAGGTGGTGGTCCGGTAGAAGTCTGGGCCTCAGGTGGTGGTCCGGTAGAACTCTGGGCTTCAGGTGGTGGTCTGGCAAAATTCTAGGCCTCAAGTGGTGGTCCGATAGAAATCCGAGCCTCAGGTGGTGGTCTGGTAGAACTCCGAGCCTCATGTGGTGGTTCGGTAGAACTCAGGACCTCATGTGGTATTCCGACGGAACTCAAGGCCTGAGGTAGTGGTCCGGCGGAACTCAGGGCCTCAGGTGGTGGTCCAGCAAAAGTTTGGGCATCAGGTGGTGGTTCGACAGAAGTCCAGGCATCAGGTGGTGGTCCAATAGAAGTCTAAGCCTCATGTGGTGGTCCGGTAAAAGTCTAGGCCTCAGGTGGTGGTCCAGCAGAAGTCCGGGCCTCAAGTGGTGGTCCGGTAGAAGTCTGTGCCTTAGGTGATGGTTCGATAGAAGTCCAGGCATCAGGTAGTTGTCTGGTAGAATTTTGGGCCTCAGGTGGTGGTCCGACAGAAGTCCGGGGCTCAGGTGGTGGTCTGACAGAAGTCTGGGGCTCAGGTGGTGGTCCGGCAGAAGTTCGGGCCTCAGGTGGTGGTCCGGCAGAAGTTCGGGCATCAAGTGGTGGTCCGGTAGAAGTCAGGCCTCAAGTGGTGGTCCGGCAAAAGTCCAGGCTTCATGTGGTGGTCTGATAGAACTCCGGGAGTCAGGTGATGGTCCGGCAGAAGTCCGGGCCTCAAGTGGTGGTCCGGCAGAACTCCGTCGGTGGTTGAAGAGGAGCAAGGGAGCAAGAGAGATATCCAATCTCTCTCTTGCTCTCTGGCTTTTGGTCCCCCTTTTTAAGAGAAAGGGGGATCTATTTATAGATTTCCTAGAGTGGCATGGCCCGTAAATAGGATGAAAAGCCAGGGTAATTGTGAGTGGTTTGAATGGACGGCCGATGTTGAATCCCTTGATTGTGGACCATTTGCTGCACATTTAAATATCTTAGTTATATCGAAATTTTATGATCTTAGGCTCGTTGGATTTGTCTCATCGAGCCGCTCGATTTGACTATAAGCATGTTATGTTTGGAAACCATTTAGTAATACAAATTGTGTTTTAAACCTTCTAAAAGCGCTTCGGGCCCTTGATTTGGATCCATTTGGGCTCAGATTGAGTCGAATTTGGTGTCGTTGGATTCATATTTTTGAGATGTTCAATTCAACTATAAGTTTGCTGAAATCGGAGTTTGGATGGTTCTGATCTTAATTTTGGAAGTTTCCAACTTAATTTTGCCTCGAGATTCATGCCCAATCAAGATAATTTTTTGATAATGTATTAAGTTAGTTGTGAATTTATTGTGGATAAAATAATATAGTTATTATGGCTGTAGAAAGTAGCTTTCTGTTATAGAAATTGTTTTAAAAATTGTGAGTAAACAACAAGAAAGCAATAACCAAATAAAATTGTGGTTGTTACCTGAAAAGCCAATGCAACTAAAAGTTGGCCCCAATAGATCCATAAGGTGATCTTGCTTGAGGTTACGAGATCTTTAAATTAATTCTATATTTTTTTTCTATAACTAAACAAAAGCCTTTGTGGAGTAGCTTAGCATCCCACTAAAGCATGAAAATACAAAAACATATGAGAAGGGGAAGCAAGTTTTTTTTTCACAAGCAACATAATGACAGATTTTAATTTTTGTCTTGCCATTATGAAGGAAGAAGTATGCAAAAGACATCTTTATTTTCTTCCTCCATTCTCAAATGGGGTTTTCTCTTATAAAAGGTGTTTATATTGTATTATTGTTTAGCATTAACTACAGTGAACATATATCATCTTAATTCATTAAGTATAGGATTATAGCAAGACTATATATTTTTATAAAGTGGTAATTCTAAATCATCTCAATGTGAGAAGGAAAAAGATAAATGCTCCCCTTTTTTAAGCTTCTTAGAATTGTTCGGCTTCTACACATCAATGGATAAGGGTTGATCTCACTAAAAAAAAGGTAAAAATCTTATGATTTATGTTTATGAGAAAATGAATTTTATCCACTTTAATGCGAAGCTATTTTAAGAGAAAATTTAGACTGGCCCACCAATCAACTTTCGATTGAACTAGTCAAACCGGCCAGTCCAATTTGGTTTACAAAACAATGGTTTAATCTAAGAGCACTCTTATGTTTTTTTCTTGCCATTAATCTCTACAAAAAAATATCTTCATACATAGATTTAAAATTAGTAAGGTGAGATGGTAGTGTATATAACAATTAATTATATTCTTATCTTTGCCATTAATATATCACTAAATCCAACTAATAATTTCTAGATTATTGTTTAGTCGTCTCAGTGCTTGGTTATTTGGTTATAATATCCTTTATATCATTACATAGTGAGGAACATCTGCCATTTGAGTTTTTCAAAGAGAACACATTTAGGATAGTATTGCTCTATGGACTTAAACAATTAAAAATAAATAAATGATCATCAATATTTTGTATGAGGTTAGTAGCTCTTGAAGAGGACCTTTGATTTTCAAGTAACTTTCTTGTTGTGGGCTGAACGATTCGTGACAGTAGAGTGAGAGAGCTTTTCGTCCTAGAGATGCTGAAAAATTCAGCATACAAACAAACAATTGAGATGACAAGGGAACACCAAATTTTTTTTTACATAAAAATCAAAAGAGGGAAAAACCATGAGACCTTACCTATGTAAAAGGAGTCCACTATATATGAGTTGATTACAAAGGTCAACCTTTCCCTTAACTTGAAGATAGTAAAATTAAGATAAAATAGAGAATTGGCCAATCTTAGTACGAGTACTCAAAAAATTTCAATGATCGTGATCAAATGACGGATGTCAAAAGTCTGGTGGTAGCAGTCAAGAGAAGGTTCAACAAAGGTATGAAGATGGAGGTAGTCGAGTGGTCGGATGAAGTTTCAACAATGGACAATGGTCTAGAAGAGATCTAGCAGTGGCAGTGTCGGGAGGAGATATGCAATAATCAGCGAACAGACTGAAGTCTAGCAGTGATCAATGCTTAGGAATACATTCGATGGCGGTAGCGCCCGGGAGGGGGTTCGATGATAGCCAACGGACAGGCAAAAATTCGGTGATGGTCCGTAGTTAGGAAGTGATCCAATGGAGATAGTGCCCAAGAGTAGATCTGGAGATAGTTACGAGATAGACAAAAATTTGGTGATGACCGATAATCAGGAAGAGATCTGGCGACGGCAAGGCCCAAGAGGAGATCCGGCGATAGTCAGGCGATGTTTGGTGGTCCGAAAGAGATCCGACTATGGCTATTATACCTAGAAAATGCTAGAGATCTCTCTAGTTTTCTCTTTTCCTTTTATCCCCCTCATGTAAAGAATGAGGGCATATTTATAATTTTTGGGAGTGGCATATTCGGTAATTATGGAGAAGATCTTGAGCTAATTCGGAGTGTTTCATTAGACGACCATATTGATTCCCTTTGTCATGGAGTATTTGTCAAGTATTTATGTGCCTTAAAAATTTAGAACTGAGTGATCATAGGCCTGATGTATTTTTCTCATCAAGCCACTTGATTTGACTATAAGAATGTCATGTTTGGATATCATTTGGTTATCTAATTAATATTTTGAAGCTTTCAAATATATTTTGGTCCACTGATTTGGGCAATTAAGTGTCATTCAGTTTATGTCCTTGAGAAGATCATTTTGATAATAAGTTTGCTGAAATCAGCAATTGAATGGTCCCGAATTTAACTTTAGAAGTTTTCAATTCAAATTTGCATCAAGATTCATGCCCGATTAAGGTAATTTTTTGGTGATATATTAGTTGCCCCCTATTTTTCGACTCGAAGCATGGAGAGTCTGAAAATATTGATCTAAATTTTTCAAGCTACTTGTGATGAAAAATTACAATTTTAGATAAATTATGAGGTGTAACTACTCTCTAAACATCTACGAGGACCTTCCATCATAGCCATGAACCAAATAAAATATACTTGATCATAATTTTAGTGTTCCCTGAAATCGGGATGTTGATTGGAGCAAAACATTCTGAAAATTTTCTCCCCAAAACTTTAAAATTATTTGATACTAACTGTAGAGGCTCCATGGGCTCTGAAAGCATCAAACCTGAGTCTGGAATGTCAAAAAATGATTATGAGAACTGCCAATACATTAAAATTGGATTGTGTGGGCCGAAATTAAGCACAAACCTAGTTTGGCAACCAAATCGGTCTGTTGGCTGGTCGACCACTGGCGGACTGCTCACGTGCAAGTGTTCACGTGCCTTTCACTTTCGATAACTCCTCTTTAGTTTTGTCTTTTTTTTACGAGGCAGCTATAGTGCCACCTCGGCTACAGTACTGTCATTTGAGTATATTATTTTTTAAATTTATTTCCTTTTTTATTCTTTCAAAAATAGAAATAATTAATTCTAAGAATTAAAAATTTTGAAAATTTTATAAAAAATTTAGAAAGTCTTCCATTTGCTCTCCTTCATGAACCTATAAAAAGGGGGGTGGGGTAGAAACACATTCTCTTGAGCCGGTCCAAGTTTTCATCTAGTTTCATAAAATTAGATATTATTAGCGACGATCAAAACCTAGTTCTCTTATGTTAGTATAATTATTCTCCTAAAATTGGGGGAATGATGGATTAGTAGAATTGGAGACTTCCAGTGGCAATCAAAGCCCAGTTCTCTTGTGCGAATCCAATTTTTCTTCTGAAAATTGGGGGAAAGATGAATTGGTAGAATTGGAGACCGCTAACAAAGATCAAAACTTGATTCTCTTGCGCCAATCCGAGTTTTCTCCTAAATTTTGGGGGAAAGATGAATTGGTAGGATAAAATATCATTAATGGCAATCAAAGCTTGACTTTCTTATGCTGGTCCTATTTCTCTCCTGTTAATTGGGGGAAAGATGGATTGGTAGAATTGAAGACCACTAACCATGATAGAAGCCTGATCTCTTAACGTGGGATGTAGTTTTTCTTTAAAAAAGAAGCATAGATTGTTATAAGGGAATCCAAAGATCAGGCTCCCCAAAATTTTGGAAAAGATATGGAGGTTGATGCCAGGACTAGCAATCGATGAAGTCATTTGGAGTTATTGTTAGGGAGGCATTCTTCTAAGAGTTTAGAGATTTTGTCAAGTGATGTTTTTATTTCATACTCAATTATGTTATGTTGAGAATTTTTCCTTTTGAGTTTTTTTATTGAATAACTATTGTATTCATCAAATACTAATTTCATTTGTGTTTCTTCAAGTGGTGGATTAATAAATGCACCAAGAGTTATCCATTCTGCTCGTGAAGTAATGAAACAAGATACAATTCTTTTGAATACAAAGGTAGATATTATTGCCCTCTCATACCTTTAGCTTCTATTGAATCATATAATTATCTTCTACCCTTATAGTATGTTGATAGGAGAAGTTCTCATAGAGCAAGATTGATTGATGATGTTGTAACTACTATTACTTTTAGTGTCCTGGCGATGATTCGTAGGAAGTTTTACTTACCGAATGATGTGCTGATTATTTCCCAAAAAGATCTAACCAAGCACGTCCTCCTCCACCAGGATTCATTTCAGTGTATGAGATAACATTACATGAAGGATTGAGGTACCCCCTAGTACCTAGGTTTCTAGCGAGCTTCAAGGCATGCAGTGTTGTTTCGCCTTAATTTTTGTGTAGAGCAATAATGATCATTGTAGGCCTGACAATTTTTTAGAGAACATAGGATGGCATTAAGCTTGGAATAATTATCTAAAATATGTAAGTTCACCAGTGATTTCACCACATGGGATCCATCTAAAAATTGGTCCAGCTCATTCATTTTTGTGAAGAATGAGTGGGGCCTTCAAAAAAGATGGGGAAGGTTGAAAGAGCTGCCAAATTGTCCTCATATAGGAGAGGAGATATAAAAAATTCTAAACTTTTCTGATACAAAAAGCCTTCAAAAGGACCTGCATTATTTTAGTAGGTATGTGGTAGAACATAACCTTTTTAAAGTTGTCCTTCCATTCATGCAGGAAAATCTCATACAGTTTGGTTGATGAAATCTAAGAAGGCTCATTAAGCAAGTTCCAGTGCTTTTAAGTGTGTATCCAAAAATCCTCTAAAAGGTCAAAAATAAGTCAAATATTTCTCCTTGAAGAAAAGAAAATTGAATGATAAAGTGAACTTGCCAAGGGATACTGATGGGTATAGAGAAGATGTATGTCCCTTTGATGATAGATATTATTTTGCTTGATTCAGATGGTGGAATCTAACCCCTAAAGTTACCTTTCCCAGAGGAGTTATTAAAGCACATATGTACAGGACAACATCGATTGTGCCAATGAAATTATGAGCTACTTCAATCTCCTTTTTCTCCTTCCACTTCTTCTTTATAATTTTTAACGTAATTGTATTCATACTGCATGTAATCCAAAAGATGGACTTCAAAGCTCGATTTGAATCAATATTTTATGAGTGGAACACTGAATTTGTATAATTTAAGTATCTGTAAGGAGAATACAAGAGAAGACTAAAGAGAAATCATCCTTGGAGAACCAATTGGCGGAGTGCAGAGCTAAGCTGGCAATAATGCCTACTTCTCTTTCTTTTCAAAATTGGGAAGCTGACCTCTCTCGCCATAAGTTACTTGAGCCTCATACAAAAATAAATCAGCAAAAATAAGTTTCGAATACTCTTGTAGTAAAGAAGAGTACCATTTAGGTTGACAAAGAAACTCGTGGAGAATAAAAAATTACAATATCATCTTTTGAAGAGGGATACAACCATATTAGATACTGAAGCCATATCATTAAAGGCTATAGAAGAGTTTAAGAAGTCTTGAGCTTATCATTGAGAAATCCAAAATCACATCCAAGAGGCATATGATAAATTATTTGCTATTGAAGTGAAAGATTTGGAGTGTTAGAGTCTTGAGGATGGCTTTGCTTGTAGTTTCTTGAAAGGAGCTTGGTTGGTATAATATAAGATTGGGGTTGTAGTTGAAGGACTGACTCTTAGTTATGAATTCAAGGATTCTTCTCCAAATTTAGGAGATGATGGCATTGAAAGTGAGCTGAGAAAGGCTTTTTCTAATGATAATAAGGATATTGAGATTATGTGATTTTTATTATGGTGTATTTCAATAATTGATTATTTTATTTTTATTTTTCTTAGTGACTTGTTACCAGAGATGTATATCCCTATTTATTCAATTAATGAAACCTTTTGAGGCATAATAAGGAGATTTCTTAAGTTTGAATGGTTTATAATTTAACGAAGCTTCTCATATAGGTAGTCTTGCATGCTAGAGAGAGCTTACCTAATATTTTTAGCTTATCCCAAATTGGGTGGTGAAAATTTTGAGAGACATCCACCTAGGATGTTTAACCTATCTAAGGTAATTTTTTAAAGCGTTGCTTGAAGACGTTAACCTGAGTGGAAGAGGTCAGATAAAATCAACTAAGGATAATTGATATATCTGAAGTTGTTTATTAAAGAGTTGCTTAATGACATTAACTTATGTGAAAGAGGTTTAATCAAATCTCTCTAGGATTGATCATCCAATGATTTAAACACAATGAATATTATGTATTTCTTGAATCAAGGGCAAATATTAGATTATAATTTATTTTAGACCACTATTGTGATCCTAGTTAGAAAAGAAGATATTAACTATATTGGGTAAATAAGGCCTTATTATATAAGAGAAGATGATATAATGATTCCATCACATAACTTAAGAGGTACGAGGGTTGCATAATAGTCATTTCAGAATAGGTTACATAGTAGGTACCTTTTTTAGCATCTACTAAAAATAATTATGAAGATTCTCAGTATTCCACATCTAAGGTAGTATTTTTCCATCAGCATCCATTAGTCTGAATGTTTTAGGATTAATCATAGCTGCCACAATATAAGAGCCTTCTTATATGGGGGAAAGTTTATTATGTTGGGGTCCTTTCCCAGCCACCTCAAGGTTGTGCATAACTAAGTTTCTAATTAAGATACATCAAGGTTTCATCCTCCAGTTATAGTGGTGAGCTATTATTTGGTGGTAGGAAGCAATTTTAAGTAAGGTCATATCTCTTGCTTCTGGAAAAAGATCCAATTTATTTTAGAGTTTCTCATCATTATTATTGAAATCAAAAGTCTGAACTCTAAGGCTTGAGACTTCAATAACAATTGAGATTATTTTCTTTTGTAGCAAAGCAAAGGTTATATGGTGTTTCCCCAATTGGAGTTTTAGAAGTAATGTGGTAGGCCTAGAGGACATTTGGGAGTTCATCATCCTACTATCCCCAAGCTTTCCTAAGGCACTTCTTTAGTCCCTTAAGTATAGTTTGGCTCATAACCTTCATTGTTCATTTGCTTGAGGATGGGTTACGGATGTGTGAACCAATTGGATATGGAGATCCTTGTAAAATATCCTGAAGATTTCTCTAATGAATTGGGTTCCATTATCAGTGATATTCTTTGTAGAAATTATATACTAATATATTATATTTTTTCATATAAATTGTTTGGCATTTACTTCCAAGAATTTTGCCAGGGGTTTGGCCTCTACCAATTTGATGAAGTAGTCCACAACTAAGAAAATAAACTTTTGTTGCCCGATAGCTATAGAGAAAGGTCTCATCATATCAATTCTCCATTGGGAAAAATCTCATGGGCTTTAGAATTAGAAAAGTTCTATGGCAGATGATTGGGTCAGATTAGAATGTAGTTGGTAGTTATTTTATCTTTGTGTAAATTCTAGTACATCATATTTCATTATGGGCCAGTAGATTCCCTCTCTCATAATTTTGAGAGCAAGTGCCCTTCCTCCTATGTGTTCTCTGCAAGTGTCTGAATAAACCTCTTATACTATATAATCAGCTTATGAGAGTGGAAGAAACATAAGGTATAGCCCAGCGAAGGCTCATTTATTAAATTCTCCACCAATTATGGTGAATTGTTTTGCTTGTCTATGAAGTCACACTATAGTTGTCAAGTCTTCGGGCAACACCCCATCTTATAAGAAGGATAGTATAGGATTAATCCAAAAGGGTTCTCTTGGCCCATCGATTAATTGAATAACCCAAGGTCCTTCAATGCTAAGGAAGTTTACTTCCTAAATTTTTTTTCTTTTGAAATGATCTCTAGTCACTAATATAGCAAGTTTTGAGAAGTTTTCACCTGAGCATTCTACTCTCAAAGTATATAGATGATTTCATACTTTTCTATGTGAGTGAGAAGTGATATCACTAGATTGCAATAGTATGCTAATTATGGATTTTGGGCATCAAATTCTCCCTCCACCTAAGAAATAATGAGTTATGAATCAATATAATTATTACATTTTGCACTTCATTATCAATGGTTAGCCTTAGTCCAACAATGAGAGCTTCATACTTCTTCCCTGATGTGTAACCATGAATCCCAAAATTTTTTGGATGTGATTCAAAAAGCACACTTGGCATGGTTGAGTTATATGTTGTAGCATCAAAGGAGACGAAAATATTATTCCAAGTTAGATATATATTATGATTTTTCTAGACTTTATACCAGTATATCATTTATATATAACTTCATGGTGCATCCTATGAGGTTTTTAAAAACTCTATTCATGAGGCATTAATATGTGGCTCTAACATTCTTATGATTGAATGGCATGACCCAATAATAATATAGCCCTTTAGTAGTTAGGAAAGTCGTTACTTCCTCATCTACAACATCCATCCTTATCTGGTTGTAGTCAGGGTAAGCATCAATGAAACTTAGCATTTGATATTTAGACATGGGATGGACCAGTTGATTAATATAAGGAAGTAAAAAACTATACTTTGGATAGGCTTTATTAAGGACTGTATAATCCACACACATCCTCTAGGCTCTGCTTGCTTTCTTAACCATGATGACATTTATAAGCCATATGGGATTATATACTTCCCTTATGAAACCATCTTTTAGAAGTTTATCTACTTCCTGCTCTATTGTTTGCTGACAATCTGGTGCAAAAATTTTCTTTTTCTAGATGATTGGTTTGCATGTTGGGTTTATCTTGAGAGAATGTATGATTATCTCAGAGTCAACTCCAGGCATATCAGCTGAACTCCATGCAAAAATATCTTGGTCAATACTTAGAAATTTTATATGCTTTATCTTCTCCCCGTTAGAGAGCATAGACCCAATTTGTGCCATTCCTAAAGGGTGTTCTTCTCATATAGAGATGCAAGTTAAGCCTTCCACATGGGAAGCCCTTTGAGGGACGTCCTCATTTTGGAGGTCAAAGTTCTCGAATCTTAGAGTAATAGATGGGTGTGGTTGAGCTTATGCAAGATTACGAGATTGTTCCACTTGTTGATTTCCCTTTACCTCTCCAATCCTATTCGGAGTTGTAAATTTTATCTTTAGATGCAGCACAAAAGTGATAGCTCCAAAAATTAATTGTAAGGGTCTCCCAAAGATAGCATTATATGCCAATTTTGACTTAACCACAATGAATTAGATTGAGTGAGTGTCCTGCTGAGGGAACTCCCTAGGTGTGTAAGGAAGGGTAATTATTCCCTCTAGCTGCACTAATCAATTATCAAATCTATAAAATGGTCTAACAGAATGTTGAAGCTTCTCTCTAAATAACTTATACTAAGAAAGGTAGTGTAGAACAAAACATCCACCAAGCTCCCATTGTGAATTAAAATTCTTTTGACATTATAACATGGATCACCAATACCAGTATTGATTACGAATGGATCTTAATGCGGAGTATGGATCCCTTCTAAGCCAAATCATTAAATATGATTGAGTAATCAGCTTGTGATTTCTCTAACTCTAGTTCTTCTGGAGTAGTGAGAAGAATCTAAGAAGGCATTAGGGGTCCTCTAGTAATGGTTTCAATTTCTCCAACTATTTGATGGTTTCCTTGTTGTTGCCTCTACTATTATTGATTCTTCCCCTTAGTTGGATTAGTTTCATTTCAAGCAAGTATATTTTGAGTGAACTGATGAAGATATCCTTATTGAACCAACCTTTCAATCACTTCTTTCATTTGTTTGTAAGATCAGTAGAATGCCTCTAGCTTCAATGAAACTAATAATAATACTCCTAATTTCTAGTATTTGGCCTTAACGGATTAGTCCATTTAAAAATTTCTTCATTCTAGATAGCCATTAGAATATTAACATGTGATGTATTCAATGAAGTATATTCCTTCTTCAACTTATATTCATAATTTTGCTAAGGTGGTCGAGGCAAAAGATCTTTATTTCTTTTTGAGATTTTTGGGCACCACCCTCTTGTCCATTCTTTCATTTATTAGAATATTGTTTAAACTATTTCTGATAATCATTAATAGCCACATCAGCAAAAAAGTTCACTTATACTCTATGAGTAAGGTCAGCATAAGAACGTATGTTCTCTCATATTAGAGAAGAGTAGAATGGTTCAGGATATAGTCCTCCAAAAAAACACCTCACAATAGCACGGGATCCACTCCTAAAATTTTGTGGGATTTAAAATAAAACCTTTGAACATAATCTCTTAAGGATTATATTTCATTTTGGTGAATCCCTGAGTGATGTGTGGAATCTTTAATAATTCTTCTATTAGCAATAACCTATTTGACAAAAAGTCTTACAAGATGAGAAAACTTGTCAATCGTGTTTCTAAGGCGAGCATAAAACCATGTGCAAGCCTGGCCCTAAGGGTAATGGAAAAAACTTGGCAAAAAAGTGTCTAAAGCTTATTATATATGTATGATGGTTCTATAATAATAAATATGCTCATATGAATCAAATGACCCCTTATAAGGATTAATAGAGGGTAGCTTTAACCCTACTAGAATAGGATGTTGAAGAATTTTATTTGTTAAAGGAGATGAATCTTAGAAGCTGTGCTGAGGATTAAATTGGTTTCTATACCTTATCAAAAAATCTTCTTGGATAGGACATCGTAACTTGTCTTGTATAGCATCATAAGGAGTGTCCAAAATAGGTTGAAGATTTTTCAATTTGTGTGCTCCGGGAGTAGGATGCATTGAGCTTGCGGCATTATATATATTTTGGATTAGACCGAGGATGAGGAGAAGCATTAGCAAGATGGAGAGTTTATCACTCAAGAGCATCTTCAAATTATATTCCCATATTATGCTGATGGTATTATTTAGGGGGGGGGGGGGGGGGGGGGGGGGGGGGGGGGGGGGTTGGTTGGGGACTTAATCAATTTGTGATGATACCCTTTATTGGTTGGCTTCCTCTAATAGTTGTAAGATTCATGCTTTCTATTCTTCCATCCTTAGAATTCGAGTTTCTAAAGTTAAATTTTGAGGTTCCCCCCTTGTATGATTATGACATCCATGATTGTCAGATAGGTTTTTAATTTGATGAGTGTAGAAATGAGAGAATCTATTATTAGTACCACTTTGATTAGCCATTGAGGAATAATTGGGGAATGTTTCCCACAAATGATGTCAAACTATTACGGGCTAAAAGATTCATGGTGGTAGAGTGATAGAGCATTTCATCTTAGCAATGCATAAAAATTTAGCACACAAATAGATAATTGAGATGATAAGGGAACATCAACAAATTTTTATGTGGAAAACCCAAAGAAGGAAAAATTACGAGGCCTTTCCTAGGTGAAAAGATTCCATTATATCCTAGTAGATTATAAAGGTTGACATATCCCTTAACTTGAAGATAGTAAAATTATAATAGATTAATCAATTTGTGACTTAATCAATTTGTTGGGGGGGGGGGGGGGGGGGGGGGGGGGGGGTGGGTTTGTTGGGGACTTAATCAATTTGTGATGATACCCTTTATTGGTTGGCTTCCTCTAATAGTTGTAAGATTCATGCTTTCTATTCTTCCATCCTTAGAATTCGAGTTTCTAAAGTTAAATTTTGAGGTTCCCCCCTTGTATGATTATGACATCCATGATTGTCAGATAGGTTTTTAATTTGATGAGTGTAGAAATGAGAGAATCTATTATTAGTACCACTTTGATTAGCCATTGAGGAATAATTGGGGAATGTTTCCCACAAATGATGTCAAACTATTACGGGCTAAAAGATTCATGGTGGTAGAGTGATAGAGCATTTCATCTTAGCAATGCATAAAAATTTAGCACACAAATAGATAATTGAGATGATAAGGGAACATCAACAAATTTTTATGTGGAAAACCCAAAGAAGGAAAAATTACGAGGCCTTTCCTAGGTGAAAAGATTCCACTATATCCAAGTAGATTATAAAGGTTGACATATCCCTTAACTTGAAGATAGTAAAATTATAATAGATTAAAGAATTGACCAATCTTCATACTAATACTCAAGAATTTTTAATGATCATGATCAAATGACAAATGTTAGAAGTCTCGTGGCAGCAATTGGCAGAGGAGAGGGTTTAAAAAAGCTCATTAGTTTTCAATCCCATGGTTAACAAACACCCAGTTGTCAATCATCCAGTCTTTGATCAACACCTCAATCAATCATATGATCATTTACAATCATTTAGCTTACAATCATCTGATTGGTAGTTATTTGATCAAAACTCATCTTGGACATCCAATAAAACATTAATCACCTTCTAAAGTCAATAATTATTGATATTCAATCAATCAATCACCACTCTCAATCATTCAAATAATCAACAGCCATGTAATACACTTAATTGACCCAGTGCACTACCTTCCACAATACACTGATTCTTTGACCTCAGCCATTACTCAAATCACTTCACTAGGACCTTTATGTATCATATCATGAATCACTGGGCCCCTGGGCCAGTGATTGACCAATTTGACCTAATTAGGCTAGCTATCATAAAGCTCAGACACCTCCAATCAAACTCCTATCATCATCACTCTTGGTGGATTGGACATGATTGGTCACCTTGGCCTAGTCACCAGTTAACTTGATCAATTATGCCCATACTTAGTCAAACTAGGCCAATTTGGGGCAGTTTAATGTTTATAGTAAAATTGAACCGTCCTAAACGTCCAAGACCACTTCATTGCATGCCTTAAATACACCCAACACTACCATGAGTCAAACCTTAAGTGGTTTGACTTAGTTAACCCACTAAGGGGGTCTAACCCATATATATCCTCAGTCCTATATTCAAACCATCAAACTAATGCCTCAAATCTCTTTGCATTCCACTTCAATCAGCA
Source organism: Dendrobium chrysotoxum (assembly GCA_019925795.1). NCBI lineage: Eukaryota > Viridiplantae > Streptophyta > Magnoliopsida > Asparagales > Orchidaceae > Dendrobium > Dendrobium chrysotoxum. The sequence goes on from CM034303.1 coordinate 46,275,039, forward strand.
TTCATACATTCTCCAAGTTCACCTCAACTAGTTTGACTTGTTGACTAGTCAAATAGTCAACAAGTAGATCAAATAGCTCCAAATGGTCAAATCTCCTCTCTCTCTCTCTATCTATATCTCTCTAACTCATTCCCTTTAAACTAGCTCTTCTAATGCACTCAAATAGAACCCAATACATCTCTAAACATCCATCTAATAAATTCCAATAGTTGGTTTAGCCTAAAATAACTCTCATATGAACCTATGTACCCACATAAGGACAAAATTCTTTTTATAACTCATTATCCTTTTCCTGATCAATTCCTAACTGCCTAGAGACCTTGACAAGCATCTAACCATCCTCCAAAATGATCCTAGCCATCCTTTATAGCCATAGGGTATGAATTAGGCCAAATGAGCAAATAAACTCATTCCAAGATGCCTCTCAACTCTCAGCTTCCTAGAGCCTGTTCATTTTTTTGTTTGAACTACCATAGCTCTCCTCTACCATTCCTAAGCCTAAACCATGTGGTCAAATCTTATCGGTTGGAGCTCTCTGGTGATAGGATCCTAAAGTCCATCCATTGTCTAAATCTCCCAATCCATACCTCTCTAGTCATTGAGTTCTTCAGAAGAAGTGTGCTAAAGTCTTCAAGGAGCAAAATGAGCCCTCAAGCACATTCTGAGAACCTTTCTATCGAGGTAATAAGCTAACCCAAGCTTGTAATAGATAGGATTAAATAGCTTCATGTAAAGCACTTTTGAGACCGTAAAAACTATTCCTCACTCTTCATTATCACTTCCCAAAGCTCTAATTAAAATTTTATGAAATTTGTTTCCATATTTATGAAGTTGTCCTCCTTCTTCATTATTTAGGGTTTATTCAACAAATGTTTGAATTGTACAAAATCTAGATTGTTAATCTTAAGATTAACGGTCTAGATCTTGTCATTTCATTCCGCATCTGAACCATGCATCACGTCTGATCGCTTAATTTTTTGTTCGATACGATCTCAATGATTCATGTGATATAATAATACAATGATTGGGAGTTATAAGGACTTATTTCTATATTAATAGGCAAGGAGTGAACTCTTTTTACAGAGCCAATGGTTACCAACTACTGATTAGTAAGTACTGAAAAAATACCGTGATAGTCAGAACTCCTTGTTAAATAATATTGAATAATATTAAATATGATTAATGAAATGTATATTACTGATTCATTATTACTGTATGACAATGTTATTATATTGCTACCATCATACTATATTATTCTACTAATTATTATTTTTTATCAATGTACTGTTTGCTATTACTACCATTAGTTTTATAGAAAGTGATATTATTATTACTACTAACTATTGTTGCTATTGATTCACTATTTATAGGTCTATTGATAATGAGCATGTGATTCTTATACTGAGTATTGAGTACACAATATAAGATACTGATTGCATATTGTGATATAAGACAGTGATTGGATGATGATATAGAATGATTGGACTTCATGAGTATACTGATTTTATTATACTACATATTCATGGATTCTGATAGTTATTTAGATATTTCTTGTTATTAATTTGTTATTCAATTTGAAGATCTTCGTACTAAGTAGCTGATATATTATCTTGTCAATTTACTAATTTATTGGAACCAATTCTACTAGTGTTTATATCGGACTATTCAATTATTTTTAGATTTTACTATTTCTACACTACACAGATTCATGATTATAATAATTTTTATTATTATGAATTAACTAATGACATTCATACTGCTTCTTTATTATGCTTTGAGTTTAGTTGTAGGATTTAGTGACATGCTGGGCTTTTTAGCTGATTATATATGACTTAAATGATTTTAAACCAAGGAAGAGGATTAGAAGTGTGATATTTATTAGGACTCTCTAGGTTTACTATTATTTTATTTCTTTCTACTTTGTAGTTATTCTTTTGTACTCAAATTAGAAGGATATACCATATTTATAATTCCTGATATATGATTTATTGGGAATATGAATACATATATATTGGTATTTTGATTACTAAATTTATTTTTGCTGATATTATTATTGCTAAAAAAGATTAGATAGCTCAGGATTTGTAATTATTAAAGATAAAAAGAATAATTCTTCCAAATTAGTCTTTAGGGCATGATAATTGATATCAAAGTATAGTTGTTAAAAGAATTGATTGAATTATTACTAGAGTTGTATGAATTGATCATGAGTCAGATAGATTTAGTAGATTAAGGTGCATTATTTTACATGCATAAATAATTACATGTTTGAATTATCTAGATCAGATAGAATTATACAAAAGCAAACATTCACAATAGATCTGCCAGAATAAGATGCACCAAATGAACAATACAGTGCAGCTCTAATACCGTTAGACACTATTATACAGCTTGCTAGTGTTCTAGCACATGTAATGAGAGTTACACAGAGTAAGCCATCTGGGAGCAAGGAAGAAGTGGGCGATAAACATTTGTAGATATTTCATAAGTTAAAACCCCTAATGTTCAAAGGAGCTATATGACCTTAGGCTACAAAAGACTGGTTATTGAGAATAAAATTTTTTTTTAATAGCGTTAAGTGTTCAGAGAATAAGAAGGTACCTTTAGCCATTTTTTTTGTTTAAAGGAGAAGTTGAAAGGTGGTGGATTAGACAACAGAGAGAGAAATTCTAATGGAAGATCAATGTTGAGATCACTTGAAATGAATTTGTTGTAGTGTTCAGAATGTGGTTCATACCTCCTTCAGCCCGATAATAGATGAAGGAAGCTTTTATCATAGTAGAATAAGGATGGAAGACTATGATGTAGTATGAAGCTGAGTTTACTATATTGGCTATATATGCTACCCATTTGATCCCTACTGTTGAAGAAAAATGTTACAAATTTCTATAAGGGTTGAATAGGGAGTTAAGACATATGTTAGTGCCTCTATGGATTCAGGAGTTTTTTGAGTTAGTGGAGTGAGCCAGACTTATAGAGATTGATTTGACAGCACCATCATATAGGTATAATATGGGCTCCAAATATTATGAGAGCAAGAGGAGGACTAGAGATGAATCAAGCACAGATAGAGAAGTTGTTAATAAGAATAAAAGTAGCTATATTGATTCAAGGGGATGACAGTATCTTTTAGTGAATATATTTATTGTAGAAGAAGACATTCGGGTCAGTACTACATTTTGACATAATAATATTTTTTATGTAGATAATAAGGACACAAGGTAATGGATTGCCCACAGAGAAGGAGAACTGATTTAAGAGAAGGAAATATTAGGTAAACAAAAGAATAGAGGATTACATGATTGAGAGAATACTCTGAATAATAAGTAAATAGGACTGAGGACTGAGTTATTAGTGGAAGTCAGAGGGAGTTTGCAACACCAGCATCGACAATACCTACTCTACTTGATCCTCAATTGTATAGCTTATAGTACCTGGAAGATCGATAATCTGAGAGTTTGACTGGTAAGAAATTTATTTTAAATGCTTGATTGATATAGCATTTCATTGAATTACATGCGATTGATTGGATTGTAAGATTGCATGATAGGAATTTCCTTGGATGAGCCTTATTTTGAGTTTTGATTGTACACATTTATTTATTTCAAGTTTTTGTCTGAATCCTAAAAGAAAATATTAGGGATGACATTTTTAATGTGGGTAGATTATGATGACTCAGAATTTTTTAAAAAATAATTTTAAAATGAAAACCTAAATTATTGTTTGAACGAGATTGCTACGGAACTAGGTCGAGGGGGCAGTCATGCCAAAAAACATCATCGTAGCATTGGAGCCTCTATTATAAAGTAATTATGGATTCAACATACAGTGCTGGGTGGTGGTGATGTAGCACTGTACACTAAAAATTGTTATATATATCCTCTCACCTCCACCCCATCTCCCACTAGTGATGACTTACCATGGAAGAATTAGGGCAAGAAAAGGAGAAAATGAGAAGGGAAGGAGGAGAAAGGAAGAAAAAGTTTTAATTTTGGTCACCTATCCACTTCATCGATTTTACAAAAATTGCTGAAATCGAGGTAGGGAACTTTTATCCTATCTCTATTTTCAAAATTTTTATTTAGACCGCATGTTCTCTTCTGACCGCATGTTATCTTCTGAATTGATTTTTACTTTATTTTTCAAGAATTTATCAAGCTTTTGTCATAGAACTTTTTATATGTTATAGTACTAAATATTTTAAATTATTTGGATAGGTTATTTTGAGATTTCACTGGGTAAAATTAAGGTTATATTATTTTATTCAATTTATTTAGAATAAAATTTTAATATCTATATAAAGCATATTATTAACACAAGCATTAAGAATGAAAAAAGGTATGTGATAAGGTAATTCTTGGTCGATATTACTTTTATAATAATATATGTGAGTGAAATAAGTAAAGACAAGTTGACCCATTGGTTAAAGATTGATAGACTTTTACAGGATAGTAGGCCGATGGGCTTTCCTTTGAATATAATAGTTTGGTGTTATCCTCTAGTGATTCACGTGATACAATGATATAATGATTGAGAGTTATAAGAAGTTATTATTATGCTGATAAGCCAGGAGTGATGATTCTGTTTACTAATCTGACGGTTACCGACTATCGATTACTAAGTACTGGTAAAACATCATCATATCCAGAACTCCTTGTTGAATAATATTGAATATGATTACTGATTCATTGTTACTATCTGACACTGTTACTGCACTACTACCACCATATTGTTTTATTATTCTACTAATTACTCTTCTACTTTTACTATATTATTTATTGTTACTACCATCAATTTTATAAATATTAATTTTATTACTACTAATGATTCATTATCACTATTGCTACTATTGATTCACTATACTGATCTAATGATAATGAGCATGTGATTCCCATTCTAAGTAAGTGATGCTGAGCATATGATATAAGATACTAAATAGATATTATGATGTAAGATACTGATTGGATAATGATATGTAATTATTGGACTTCATGTATATATTGATTTGATTGTACTGCATATTCATGTATTCTAATAGTTCTCAAGATATTTTTGGTTATTTATTTATATGTTTTCCCCATTATTTATTCAATTTGATGATCTTCTTATTGAGTTGTCAATTTATTAAGTATTTATCTTACTGGTTTTTATATCAGACTATTCTACTATTTATAAATTTTACTACTTTTGCACTACATATATTCATGATCATAATGATTGCTATTATTATGAAATGACTGACGGCATGCATACTACTTCTTTATAGTGATTTGAGTTCAATTATAGGATTTAGTGACATGCTATGCTTTTTGGCTCATTATATATTGTTTAAATGATTTCATGTAAGGGCAGCTAAAGGAGTGTGAGATTGATGAGGACTCCCTAAATTTACTACTATTTTATTTCCTTATATTTTATAGTTATTCTTCTGTACTCATGATTAGAAGGATATGTCATAATTATAATTTCTGAGTATATGAGTTTTGGAGTATGAATACAAATATATTGGTGTTTTGATTATTAGATTTATTTTCACTAATATTATTATTTCTAAAAGAAGAGTAGATAGCCCTGGTATTATGATTATAAAAGATAAAAAAGAATTATTTTTTGTAAATTAAATTTTGGGGCATGACATAATGAGTGAAGAGAATAAAGAGAAAAGATATATAAAAATAAATTTTAGTGCGTAGCTCCGCAATGCCACCACCCAGCATCGCAATGCTTCATACTAAATCCAAAATTACTATAGAACATAGCCTTCAATGCCGCAACGACAACTTCTAGTGTCGCTACCCTCACAGGCTAGCACCACAACATCGACAAGCTCAGTGCTGCAGAGCTCTAATATAAATAGAAATTCAAATTCTTATTTTAAATTTAATTCAAAATTTTTGGGTTGTTAATGAATATCTCTAGCATCATTGAGGGCTAAAAGATCAGGGTAAAGGCCTCCAAAAAAATTATCTTGTATTAACTCTAAATGCACTTCTAAATTTTGGCATACTCAAAGGAGAATCTTTAAAAGTACTTGTTAAATGTATCTCCCTCATTTTAGCAAATTTGAAATAATGGGAGGAGTCTCTGGTATTATGATTATAAAAGATAAAAAAGAATTAGTTTTTGTAAATTAGACTTTGGGGCATAATATAGTGAGTAAAGAGAATAGATAGAAAAGATATATAAAAATAAATTTTAGTGTGTAATGCCGCAATGCCACCACCCAGCATCGCAATGCTTCATGCTAAATTCAAAATTACTGTAGAATAGAACCTTCAATGCCGCAACGATAACTTCTAATATCACTACCCTCACAAGCTAGCACCACAGCATCGACAAGCTCGGCGCTGCAACGCTCCAGTACAAATAGAAATTTAGATTCTCATTTTAAATTTAATTCAAAACTTTTGGGTTGTTAATGAATATCTCTTGCATTATTGAGCGCTAAAAATATCAGGGTAAATGCCTCCAAAAAAATTATCTTGTTTTAACTCTAAATGCACTTCTAAATTTTGGCATACTTAAAGGAGAATCTTTAAAAGTACTTGTTAAATGTATCTCCCTCATTTTAGCAAATTTGAAATAATGGGAAGAGTCATTAATGATTCTTGGATTAGTGATGTACTTTTCAATGAAAAGTTTGAATATATCAATAAAAATATGAAAAGTTCTACTAAAGAGAGAGTAGAATTATATGAGAGTTTGTCTCTTAAGAGTTATGAGAAATACCTACTAACAATTACATCAAAAGCTTACTGATGTGTATGATGGTTTTATAAAATTCAATATGCTCACAAAGGTCAAAAGTCTCATTATGTGGATTTTGCAGGCACCTTAAACCCCCACTAAAATAGGATTATGGAGAATTGCATTAGTTAGAAATGAAAATTCTTGAAAGTTGTATTGATGGGTAATTTGATTCATTTTCCTCAACGATTCTTCCTAAATAAGACATTACAACTCATCTATTATAACATCACTAGGAATGTCAATAAGACAATACTGATTTAATTCTTCTATGGTTGATAGAGGGTTACAAATTAGTTGAGAAATAAGAGGAAGATATGTTACTCCAAAAATATCTAAGAGGCCTTTGTGGCGCTACGATAGAAGGGAATATGCAGAATAAAGAGATAATATCTATGTGGCATCAAATGGGTAAGCTTAAAATTTAATTAATTTTAAGGAGAATCCCATGTTGTGATAGTGTCCATCATATTCTAGCCTCCTCTAAGAGTTATAATATTTAAACTTAAGGATCTTCCATCATATTCATACGATCCTCCAAAGTGAGGCTTAGGTGAACTTTACCAACTATATTGTGATGCCCTTTGATCGAGTAATTTTTTGTCAGCTACTAAAAAAGTATTTATAACATGTAGGAAATCATTCCCACCGATAACACCAAATTGTTAAAAGAGTGTATAATATCTTAGCTTTATACAAAAATCTAGCACGTACAGATACAAATTGAAAGTAACAAAAAAATTTTATGAAATCTAGAAAGGGAAAAACCATTAGGCCTAACCAAATTGCAATAATCTATTATATAATTGGCGATACAAGAATCTACTCTTCTCCATAATTGAAGAAGACTTGATTACATAATCAAGAATAGTGTTCTTATTACCATTGTAAGGATTACAAAATTGAGTGCTCAAAAGCTAACATTAAAGTCCAATAATGGGGTTGCTTGTTAGTACTAAGGCAATAATAGTTGGATGGAAAAGGTCGGGCAATGTTAATGGAAATTACTAATGGTGATTAGCGGTGTTGATTGATGAGAATTGCATTCAAGTTCTCTAGCAGCATAATTTTGGTATAATTGGTCAAAATTCAAAATGGTCCATATTGATCCTTTTGACTGTATATTTCTTATGCACCATATGACTATCTTTATGATGTTAGGCTCTTTGGATTCATCTCGTTGAGCCACTTGATTTGACTTTAAAAACACAATTTCAAGATTCTTTGATTCTTCGATGTCTGTTCTGAACTTTTCAAATATGATTCAAGTGCTTGATTTTATTCATTTTAACTCGAATTGAATTTCTTTTGATGCCATTGGATTTAACTTATCGAGATATTTAAATTGAGCATAAATTTGTTGAATTTAGAATTCAAATAGTCATAAATTTAATTCTAAAAATTTTTAATTTAAATATTACCTCAAAATTCTTGCTAAGAAAATGAATTTTTTAAAGTCATGGTAGGACTACTGAAGGAACAATGGTGATAATAGGCAAGGGCCACATGGAAAGCCTTGAGGCCTTTCCATGTCAGATATCGTAAGCTACATGATTTGATGTCTGGTTGGCACATCAAACCAAGGGCGTGTGTGTCTAAAAGAGTTGTTGTTAGGAAACAATGGTTGTATTTCATTGACATGAGCAGATCAAGAGGAGCTAGAAAGTGCAACATCGTTAGCGTCGGCAACTTGCCAAAGAATCCAGTCGGTAGCACATATATTTCATTTGACAAGGAACAAGGCAACTTCTTCTAATAGGAAAAGAATTATTGTGGTCGTTAGTGATAAGTTATGCAAATAAGTAAGCCAATAGATCACCTGCATTCCTCACCTTCTAGTCTTGCTCAATATCGACTTATCTCCACTCTGGCCTGGATGCTCAGAGATCCATCCACCTTCTGATAATGACCTTTGGCAAATGTTGTATATACTTCTCTTCAACTATATATGCACTATTGTAACTACTACAGATAAGACATGAAACACATATGAAATGATTCAACTTCTCTACAATCTCCCAATCTCTCTTTCTACTATACTCTTGTATTGTTTATTAGTTGTAGGTTGCAGAGGCATTCTTTTTATGGTATTAGAGCTACACTAAGCCCAACAGTATCAAGAAAACTCTATGGCAGATGTTAACAGCTCCACCACATCTCCATCCCCGCGTCCAAAATACTCTCCCACTTCTACAGAGCCCGTTATTCCCCCATCCCTAAAATTTCTCATGTCTAACATCAAATACATTATACATGTCTAGCTCACCTCAGCAACTATGCCATATGGAGACTTCAACTCCTCAAAATCTTCTCTACAAACTCCTTTGAATGATTTTTAACTGGCGCATCCGTCTGTCCACCGAAACACATCTTATCGCCAACCAATGAAATAACCCTAGATTCTTCCTACAATACTTGGAATCTCATACATCAAAACCTCTCAATTGCTCTCTACTCTACCATCTCCTCCAGCATTCTCCCTTACATCCTAAACCTAAGCTCATGTAATTAGAAGTGGCTAACTCTTAAGAAATATCTTCAACCCACCAACTGCTCAAGAGTCATTCAACTCAGGAATGAACTCCACAACATCACCTTGAATCAATACATATCCAATATCAAATCCCTTGTAGATAGCATATATGCTATTGGTGCTCAACTTGATTAAGAGGATATTATTCTCTACAACCTCAATGGGCTTCCAAATTCCTACCATGCTTTTAAAACTATCATCCACACAAAACTAACCCCTATAAGCCTGGATGATCTATATTCACTTCTATGAAGTGAAGCAATTAATCTCTCCACAGAAAACCTGAAGTTAACCACCACTGAAAATCCAACAATAGCTCTAATTACCTTTAGGGTTCGGTAAGACTCCAGGGGTAGAGGGCAATCATCTATAAGGGGCGACATAGGATTCAAATCGATCTCTCATCCCACTTATCAAATCTGTAGTAAAATAGGTCACACTGCACTTAAAAGCTAGCACCGATACAACATCAGGTATAAACTTGAACCAATGCCATGGGCCTCTACTCTGCTCAACAGCCACAAACTATAGATGGTACCTTGATTTAGGGGCATTCACCCACCTCACAGTAGATTTAACTTAACTACATAACTCCTCCACATATAAAGGTCGTGACACAATAGCCATTAGAAACTGTTCATACCTGCCCATCTCCAACCGCGATCAAGGCATCTTACCAACACCTCATCCCAACCATAAGCTCAACCTACAAAATCTCCCTCATGTACTTTCTATATTGCACAATCTACTTTCCATACATCAACTAACTAATGACAATAATTGTTTTGAATCATTTGATGCTACCAGTTTTGTCATTAAAGATTGCTTGATAAATCAAACTTTTTTTCAAGGTTGAAGTAATCATAGTCTCTACCTAATCCCTCAACATCACTCTAAGAAATCTATTGTAGCTCTCTACTCAAGAATTGAATCAGCTCATTTATAGCATACCAGACTCAGTCAGCCTCAGCATTTCGTTTTTTGGCAACTTGCAAATACCTTAAATCTCTCTTGTAGAGCTTCTCACAAAGTTTTGTGTACCCCTTCTAATATGGAAAAAAGCCATAAACTTTCTTTTAGTTCACATACTTTCTCTTCTTCCAAGTTGTTTGATGTAATCCATTCAAATGTTTGGGGTCCTTCTCCCACCCCCTCATTTCAAGGGATCAAATACTATGTTTTACTAGTCTGATGATTTCTCCAATTATTGTAGGATATATCCCATACATACAAAAGTTGAAATAACCAATAATTTAATTCAATTCATCACACTAATAGAAAATCTATTCAATACCCACATTAAAACACTAAACACTGATGTCAGGGGAGAATATAACTCCAATAAGCTTCACAACTTCCTTCTAACAAAAGGCATTATACATCAACTCTCCTGCCCATACACACTCGAGCAAAATGGCACAACCAAGCTCAAGCATAGGCACCTCATTGAAACCACAAGAGATCTTCTCCAAACAACTCATATTCCTCCAAAGTTCTCTCCAAACAGCTCATCTTCCTCCAAAATTCTAGTTGGAAGCTCTCCAAACAACTGCATATCTCATCAACAAACTTCTCTCTAAAAACGCTAAACTCAAATCACCACATGAAATTCTATACAAACAACAACCATCCTATAAACATCTCAAAACCTTCGGCTATCTATGCTTCCCATGGCTGTGTCCATATGCTCCAAACAAATTATCACTCCGCTCTACAGCCTATATCTTCCTTGGCTACCCTACCAACCATCATGGTTATCACTGCTACAACCCGATCACAAACAAAGTCATAAAATCTCTCCATGTCTTACTTCACGAAATAAAATTTAGATATCAATGCCAATAAAACCCATCAAATTCACCCACATCCTCTCCAACTTACTCACCAATCTCTCCCTTCTTACTTATCCCACCCTTTTACATACCAACAACTCTTCCATCACCATCCAATATCCTATCCATATCACCTCCACCACTCCCAACTCAAAATGTAGAAAATTTCACCTATCCATCCACCCATCCTACATCACCTACCGAATAACTACACCTCCAAACTACCCCTACACTAGTCAATCAACATCCCATGCAAACTAGATATAAAATAAGGCATCTCAAACCAAAAACTATATTCACACTGGCTGCTCATTCTAACTCCAAATCTACTCCAACTTGTTATATTGAAGCCTCAAAATCCTCCCACTGGCACAAAGCCATGTCAAATGAATTCTTTGCTTTACAAAAATAAGGCACGTGGAACTTAACTCCACCTCCTTCCAATCAAAAAATACTCAGCTGTCATTAGACATATAGAACAAAACACAACCCAAATGGATCAATCAATTGTTACAATGCTCGCCTTGTTGCTGAAGGCTTCAACCAATAATACGGCATTAACTGCAATCAAACTTTTAGCTCCATCGCAAAAATGCCAACAATCCATCTCCTTTTAATCGTTGCTCTACATCAAAATTGGCTAATGCATCAACTAGACATTTCAAACGCCTTTCTATATGGAACTCTCACCGAAAATGTCTACGTGGCCCAACCAATTGGTTTTATTGATTCTCTCTACCCCACATATGTTTGCAAACTCAACAAAGCCATATATGGCTTAAAGTAGGCACCAAGACAATGGTTTCTCATCCTCTCAAAATTTCTCACAGACTTAGACTTCAAATTCAATAATGTCGATCCCTCTCTTCTCATCTACGCATCCTCCACAATCCAAATATACCTCCTATTCTATGTTGATGATATTCTCATCACAGGCAACAACTCCGACTTCATCTCTAGTATCCTCCTCCAGCTCCAACACAAATTCTCCCTCAAATATCTTGGTTTAGTCTCCTACTTTCTTGGATTGCAAATACTTAAAACCCCCAAAGGATTTTTCCTACAGCAAACCAAATATGCTATAGATATCCTTCTAAAATTTGATCTTAAAAACTACAAACCAGCCCTTTCACTAGCCTCGATGAAAACTTCCACTTCATCAACTGATACCAATACCTTTTCCAATCCATCTCCATATCATACAATTGCGGGTTCATTGCAATACCTAATAATAACTCATCCAGATATAGCATTCACTACCAATCACCTATGACAATTCATGCATTCTCCACTAAACCTTAATTTTCAGCAAATAAAATGGCTACTTCTATTCATCAAAGGTACACTTCAGTCTGGTTTACCTATCATTTTTAGCAACCTTACATTACATTCCTACTCAGATGTGGACTAGGCATCAGACAAATAAGACAAGAAACTATATTAGGTTATTGCTCATTCATTGGACCTAATCTACTATCATGAAGTGTCAAAAAATAGCAAATTATGGCAAAATCCTTAACCGAGGTGGAATACAAGGCTCTTGCCGCTGTAGCATCAGACATTACATGGATATGTCGCCTTCTCACAGATTTCCAAATACCATTATCCTCTCCAACACCACTTCCTTGTGACAACATATTAACCATGGCCCTCGCCAACAACTCAGTATTCCATGCTCGGATAAAACACATAAAGATTGAATACCATTTCATCCATAATTACATCACCTCAAATGAAATTGCTATTCATTACAGCTTAACATGAGATCAACCAGCAGATATTTTCACCAAAACACTCTCACCGTCACACTTTCAAAGAATGCAAAACAAATTAACTCTTCTGAATCATTAAGGAGGGTGATGATAAGCTATGCAAATAAGCAAGCCAACAGATCACCTGCATTCCTTGCCTTCAAGCCCTGCTCAACAGTGACTCGTCTCTACTCCAACCTGGATGCTCAAAGACCAGTCTCCACCATCAGATAACGACCTTTGGAAAATTTTATATCTACCTCTCTTTAATTATATATACACTATTGTAACTATTGTAGATGAGACATGAAACACATATGAAATGATTCAACTAATCTACAATCTCTCAATCTCTCTTTCTACTATACTCTTGTAATGTTTATTAGTTGCAGAGTCATTCTCTTCAGTTAGAGCTAGCAATGTAAAGCCATCAAGTAAGATGGACCGAGTAAAGGTAAGGTAGTTGTTGATGAATGAAGATGGTGGCCTATGAAAACAACGATAATGTTCTAAAGACCTTTTAGTCTCTGACCTTGGCACCTGACTGCCACAAGAACAGCCTTTCTTCGTTGCAAAAAATAGTATTAAAATGCAACTTAATTTGATTTTTACCATTAAGTTTTATTATTATTCAAATAAGTGATATTAAGACTTCATTTGAGACAGTTTTCTTACTGCTTTCTAAAATAATTTTTTAAAATGAAAAATTCTTTAATTAGAAATTTTTATACAAAAAAGTTGCATTAGAAAGTAGTAATAAAGCTTCATTTAAGACAACTTTCTTACTGCTTCTGAAAGCAGCTGTTTAGTAAAAAAATAAAATTTTTGTACTACAAAGCTGCTATAAAAAGCAGTAAGAAAGTCATCCCAAACAAAGCCTAAATCTAATGAATTGATTAGGATTAAATGGTTTGTAAAGTTTGTGGCTCCTATGAGTCTTTGATCATTTTTGTCTTAGTTTAGCCGTATTCACGAGCACATAATTCTCATAATACTTTGAAGTAGTTTAGAAGAATCTTAATGCATAAGACTTAACTATATCAAAAATATTTCATTTAAAGGCAATGATAATTGATATGGAGAGAAATGACATAAAGAAAACGCACATTCAATGCCTTGTTAATTCTAAGAATGACTTGAAATTAAAGAAGTTTAAGAAATATAACTCTCAATTTATTTTAATTAAATGCAATTGTCTCTTAATAGTCATAATAAATGTTTCAAAGGTCTCCAATATCAACAAATAAGAAAATTTAAAAAAAGTCCCTAAATCACTTTTAAAATGCAAAAATATCACATAACTTTATAATAAATCATAGTAATTATTTATTTGAGTACTAAAATGATTCCTAAGGGGGTGTGAACGTCCATTAATTTAGTGTTACTCAGATCTTGAAGATATATGAAATTTGTGTTTAATCCCACATCATATAATTAAGAAACTATTCCCTTTTGATTAATTATCTCTAACATAACTAATGTGTAAGACAACTAATGAAGGATAATAATAAGAATTATTTTAAATTATAGAACATTCCATCAATTTACATTTCAATCCTTAAAGTGTTTAGGTTCTACCACAACTAATTAGGGTAGGTTTATAAATAATTAATTTTGTCATTCTCTCCGTCTAGGAGAGAGTTTAGCATAAGCTGAAGTCGATGAATGCCAAGCTAAAGGTTCTTTAAAATGTCTTATAGAACTTGCGATAGTCTTCCTTGTTTTTAGTAATTTCAAAGAAGAGATCAAATTGATCAATCATACTTACCTCAACACTAACATTCAGTGCCTCCATGAAATTTGTGTCAGAATGTGTGAAGATACCAAGGTGGTTGACAAGATAAGGTTTAGTCATACCAATTCCGTTATCAACGATGGAGAGCGTATTTGTTGTCTTATCTGGAATGATATGAATGAATGTTCTGGCTAGGCATCTAGCTTGCTCTTGTCATCAGCATACAAGGGCTTATCAAAATCAACAATTTTAAAGAATCTATCATCATCATACACGGCTCATTATAGATAGGCAAAGACAACAATTTCGCACTGAATCTTTAAACCCATTGAAGATGGAATCGATCGAGGGTGCAGAGGAAGACTTATGGGGTAGCCCTTTAAACACATTTTCATAGGAACAAGGGATCCGATGAAGATTAGTTATATCAATCTTAAATCCTCCATCATCATGTAATCCTCGTATAGCATGGTTTTGATGTCATCTTCTTGCCCCTTCATCACTTGAAAGATCTTGATAAAATGGATGAATGTCTTCTTCCTCTTCTTGATGCTCCCCCGCCTTTCTTTACTCCAATATGGCTAACCTTTGTTGAAGTTGTTGTATTTCTCTTTGTAGTTCCTAAATCACTAATTTTTACATTGGTTTTTGTGGATTCTGGCGAGGCGGCATCTTACCAACTTTGTCAAGATAATTTTCTTGAGGCTAAATTTTTTGTCAATATAAATTCTGGTTGATGAATTCTGGCCAGGAGTCTGGAATACTACTATTTATGGCTGGAATAGGTTTTGTGCAAGTTTCTTGATAGCTAGAAAATGAATGAGAGCCCCCAAGCTTTCTTGGAAGGGATCCTTACACTTAGGGTCGACAGCATGGTCAGGCCGCAGGCTGGGTGCTGGATACGCGATCAGATAGGGTGCAAGATCGTTCGAACCAAGCGGGCGATGGGGCGCTGGCTCTGGCCGCATGGGTGAAGGATGTGGCATGGTGTCGAGCCATGTGGGACACTGGCGCAAGTCGGGTCATGCGGCTTGTATCACGCATGTAGGCTGCTAGATCGTGCATATGGGCACGGGATGTGTGGCCATGGGTTTGGGGCACCGGGATCACTGGATTAAGCAGTCAAGATTACGGGATTAGACTGCCATACGGGCTTGAGAGCAATTGCTTCTTGAACGGGTTACTATTGATTTTGTCGAGGCGACATCTTAGCTGGCTCTGATACCAAATGACACCAGATATGAGGGGGGTTCGACAAACAGTTTTCAATGTCTGGTGAGATGGGAAATAGATAGAGATGAGGAATGAACAAGGTATGAACTATAGGAAACACTACTTAAAATAATACTAAGAACAAGGTTCTTAGACTGGTAACACCACCTGAATAATCAAAATACAGAACACCCAAAAAATTAATCTCAAACATTTTATTCTCCTTCTGTATTACAAATGTCAGTTGTTTATATAGATAGTAGTTGGCCAATTACAAGGGTACGCACTCAGCTACAAAATAATAAAGAGGAGGTTGGTTTAATTGGTTGAACTGGTTTGGGTAGATCCACTCAGTGTCAAGTGGTGGTCGGCAGCAAGTGGCGGCTTTGGCCAGCAATGGTGGTGGTCAGCCGACTGAGGCAGTTGTGACTGGAGGACGGAGGTCGTGGTGACCGGGGTGGCTAGCAGGCGATGGCGGTCTGAGGGGGGGGGGAGGAGATGAAGGTGGCAGCACCGACCGTACTGATGGCCGGAGGTGGGTTGTGGCTGGCGGTGCTGGCCAGTTGGTGGTAGTCTACAGTGGGTGGTGGTGGTGGAGTTTGGTAGTGCTCTACAGGAAAACTGTCTCTTACCATCGGAATTTCCGGCGGATGGTATCCGCCGGAAACTAGCGACGCAATTACCGGCGGATTTGTCGCCGGTAATTGTGCGACGAAATTTCCGGTGGAGTATCCGTCGCTTCCTTACCGGCGGATAATACGACGCAATTGCGCCAGAAAAGTTTCGTTTTCCGACGCAATATCCGCAGGAAATTACCGGCGGTCGTACCGGCGGATGTTCCGTCGGTAATAGTTCCGACACAGTATCCGCCGGAAAATCCGCCGGTAAAGGCCCTATTTCGAGCCATCCCGCGCCTTGTTCCTCATTCTCGTCTCGTTCAGCTTTTGTGTTCGATTCCGCTCCGACGACGTCGGTTTGTTGCGGCGTATAATCCGCCGGTATTACCGACGGATATTTCCGCCGGCAATACCGGCGGATCATACGCCGGAAACTAATAACATAATAACGTTGTTTTTTTGTTATTTTTCGTCAGAAATACGCCGGAAAATCCACCGGAAATATTACCGACAGATTATATCCGTCGGTAATATATTTCCGACGCCTGAATTACCGTCGGACAGATTTCCGTCGGAAATCCGCCTGAAACCGTATATTTCCGACGGATTTTCATTGTTACCGACGGATTTTGTCCGCCGGTAACAATGAGTTTTCCTGTAGTGGTGGGTGCAGCTGCGGCCAACGGCGGGTAGCGGTGGAGGTGGTTGGCAATGATCAAGCAAGCTTCATTGCAATGTAAATCGTTCTCGCTCAAAATTGGGCGAATTTGGTTTACCTCAAAAATGAACTATAATGATTTACACTATATTTACTTTGCTTTGGATTTCTTCTTCATTCAACCAAACATGAAATTGTCAAAACCCCTACTTTTGAAATACTTTACACCCAAATAGACAGCCCCATAGTCTTACTGGTTCTCACATGCTTAACCCATGGCGATATCCATTTTTGCCATTTTCAACGAAAATGCTTTAAGACTACCAAGGAGAATATTAGGAGATTAGGAAAAAGATAGTATTTTATATTTTACAAATCTTAAAGTATATTATTGAAGCCTTGATTTTTTATATATATATTTAATGGTTATCGATTCAACTAATTTTATATCCTTCTCAACAATAAATGAGTTGAGAGGAAAAACATAAATTTTCAACTTTTTAGCAAATTTGAATTTATTGATGTTCTACCTAATATTTAATAAATCGAGTTGAACAGATCCCATCTTGTCCATATAGGGCTCTTTTACACCCACATTTCTTCCTTTAATTAAACCCAGATTAGAACATTTGTTGAGCATGTTATATGCATATTGTTTGATTCAAATTTGTTCATGGGTGACACCCTCCCCTACTAACAAGTTTTTAATAGGTTAAAGTTGGAGAATCAAGTGATAAAATGTGTTTGTCATATGTACTCGAGTTTTTTACTTAATTAGCTCCATAGTTACTCTTTTCCTCTCTCAGTTCTCCAAATTTAACCCAATAAAATCAAATAGCAAGATCGGGTGTCACCCTAAGACAAATTTAGATCTGACACTTACTCTTGCTCGTCTACTTTGGAGAAAAATAATGAACTCTAATGCAATACAATGAAATTTAAATATAATACTTTTATTTATGAATTATTATTAATTTATATTTATTTAAACATACTTTACTACTCGAAATTTAGCATGTCGTTAAGATCTAATAGGGATGTATGTTGCTTGGTTTAAAATATAAAATCAAACCGAACCAATTTCATTTGGTTATTTCGATTCGACTCATATGTTAAAATATCAATTCATTTATTGGCTGTGATTTGACTCTTTTATTATTATTATTATTATTATTATTATTATTATTATTATTATTATTATTATTATTATTATTATTATTATTTCTTGAGGTTTTAAGATGACTAAATGGAAAAAAAGATTCATGTAGTTGAACCCACGTAGTAGGATAGAAACATGATGTTGTTGTTGTATTATTGTTTGAGGTTTTTCTTTCATAAAATCAATCAAATAAAAAGTTGAATTATATTAATTTCTTCAAAAATCAAATTAATGTATAATTATCATAGTGAATATTGGTTATTTTACATGCCAAAATTAGAAGTTTTAACAAATAATAATAAGTAATCTATCTATTAGATATATATTATTTAAATTAAAAATAATTATGTTTATTACCAAAGTTTATTATATCTTGGTTCATCAAAAACCAAACTAAATTGGTCAAATAGAATTCAATTTGGCTTATTTAGTTATATATTTTTAAATTTATATACTCGAAGTAGGAAACAAAATGTGGCTGTAGTTTAGTGGTTAGAATTCCACGTTGTGGCCGTGGAGACCTGGGCTCGAATCCCAGCAGCCACATTATAATTTCTTTTTAATTGTTATTTCCCTTTAATCAGGCAGGGAATATATTTCACTTTTTTTAAAACATAAATCATGTAGAAGTTTTTATTTAACAACATTAAGAGCCAATACAAAATTAATAAATATTCAAAAAAAAATTATAAAAAAATTTGGGTATTCAATTTGCATTCCCTAAACGAGTTGGTTTTTATTTTATTTTTATGTTTCTATTTCATGTGACTTTGAAGTAAGGGTGTCAATAAATGATCCGATCTAAAAAATTTTGGTTTAGATTGGGTTTTCCAACTCGCTTATTAAACGGATCATGTTCAGGTTGACCCGCGAACTCATTATTGACCCGAAAATTACCCGTTTATTTTTTTTTTTTCTTTTTTTACTTTTGGATATAATTTTCTTATTTATTTATCAAATATCCTTAACTTTATGATTAATAAGTTATTAAAAAAAATTAAACCAAAGCAAGTTGATGGTTTGGGTTTGCATCAGTAGGGTTGCTAGCAGGTAGTGTTCGGGTTGATGCTTTTGACCTGTTTTTTTGAATAGGTTGACTTCAGGTTAATTGAATTTAGGTCGGACCAATTTTGAATTAGACTTGAACTCAACCCATCAACCCATTTCTAAAACTAAGACCTATATTAGCGATAATATTATTTATTGATAATTATTATAATTTCTTGAATTAACAAAAAAATGATAATATTTAAAAAAATAATAATACTAAGGCCATCAAATATTATCCGAGAGTCCTAAGTTATATAATTTAAAAATATATATATGTTAAGAATATTTTGATATATTTTGTACGGATATCTAACATCATCATAAGTGATATTTAAGAGTCTTTAAATTACTTTGATTAATTTATCTCAAATTAAGAATTTATATTAAAATATATAGGTATTTATAATAATTTTGAAGATAAACATAAAATTTTGAAAATAATTAAGCTCATAAAATTTTAACATTTGCGCAAAATACCAAATAATAAATGTGAATATTAATAATAAATCCAATGATGAAATTATAATTTTGAAGATATTTATTAATTTTTATTTTTTTAGATTTTAAAAAATCTTAATAAAAATTCTTTAACACCAAAAAAATCGATATAAATTCATTCTTATCATCATTTTGTCACCAACAAAAAAAAAATGATTTATTGTATACTTATTTTATGTTGAACACTTTAAGAATATTAATAATATATTTAAAGAGCAATTTGCCATTACAGACGCGAAGCCAGGGGAGCCTCTGCTCCCTTGGCCCAACCCAATAACACTATGAGGAGATAAATTTTAGGTTTTAGAGAGTGTTTTGCTACTTAATTATGTTGTCATGGGCCTTCATAAATCATGATTTGTCAGAATTTCTACATTACATCTATAGGTCTTATTTATATTTGCCTTCTTATGCAAATTTTTCAGTGTTGGGCATAGAGTTTGTTGGTCATCACCTTAGCCCTTCCCTAGTTCCCTCGCCGCTAGATTATTTCTCTACCTCCTCCTTATTCTCTTCTTTTCTCTCTTTTTCAGAGAGAGAGAGAGAGAGAGAGAGAGAGAGAGAAATCTAACAAGGGAAAGTCTAAGGCAATTAGTAGAGAATTGGCAAGGATCTCTATATGACTTAAGACCTTAAAGATAACCCCCCTTGGATGGCCTTGGCTTGTTTTGGCAACCTTGGTGGTTGACATTTCTGCTCGGTCAATGGTGACCTTTGTTTTATTTTTGGGACTTATTGCCGTTGTATCCTTTACCTCCAATGGATAATCCAACTATGGTAACTGGGTGGAGATACTGAATCTGACTGGCTTCAGGGCCTTTTTTACTTTTTCTCATTTTGGCTTATTTTTCATTTTTCGATTGCTTTGCAATATGTCGCTTATTATGGTATTTTAAGCTTTGTAATTTCGTGTTTTGGCCTCCTTTGGCTTATGTTTGTATGTCCCTTTTCATTTATGGAATATAATTTTTGATATATATATATATATATATATATATATATATATATATATATATATATATATATATATATATATATATATATTTCAAAATAAATTAACAATTTAAATATTCATTTTAACTAAAATTATAATTAGAATATTTTGAGCTATTATTGTTTTTTTCCTGTTAGCTATTGAGAATTTCAACATATTTAGTACTTAACTATAACATTATTTTTATTAAACAACTCACGTGTGCACAAATAGGATATGACATAGATATGTACACGCCTATCATTGAATATATCATTATTGATACGTCTATAAAAAATTTTGCATAATCAGCATGAATCTCAAGCTAATATTTGAATTGAAAACTTCTACAATTAAATTCATCATCATCCAAATTTTGATTTTAATAAACTTATAGTCGAACTAAACATGTTAATGAGACAAACCTACTAATGCTCTAAATGATCTGATCGTACTCTAAATGAGATCGAATCAAGCTCTTATTTTATTTTTATAAATTTTTGTACATAAATTGATGGACAAAATAACTTTCATTTATAGCATGCTAATAGCCAAATCGAGCTGCTCGATAAAATGAATTTAACAAGCCCGGGAACACTTGATTGTAACATCATTAAAATATTAAAAATATTTTATAAATGATTTATAAAAAGAGGATTAATATGAACCGTACAATAGAGTTTTTTGAATTTTGGACAAATTTACCAATATATTCATCTCAAAAACTTATAAATAAGACCATATTCTCTACATAAGGCCATGATCCAAGAATTGAGAAAACTAAAAAAACTCTTACATTTATGGTTATCATCACCACCAAA
Organism: Dendrobium chrysotoxum; assembly: GCA_019925795.1. Classification (NCBI taxonomy): domain Eukaryota; kingdom Viridiplantae; phylum Streptophyta; class Magnoliopsida; order Asparagales; family Orchidaceae; genus Dendrobium; species Dendrobium chrysotoxum. Next base: position 46,296,625 of record CM034303.1, read on the forward strand.
GGCAAACACTAGCAATCACCCCCGTCATTGCCAGATTTCTATCATTACCTAACCATGTTATTAGGTTGTAACTATCCGTCTATGAATACTATATTTCTATAATACTCCCTAGATGGTAAATAAAAAAATTGGGACATAATATTATAAATTTATTTAAATTTATTAAAAACCTTAAATTCAATTTTAGAAGAAATTGGGACATAATATTATAAATTGATAGTTAAAAGTTGAAAAAATGAATTCTTTTCTAAGAAAATTAAAAATAAATAGTTTTAAAATCACAATAAAAGCAAAATATACAAAAAAAATTAGAGTTAAGTAACTTTTAAATTGTTTAAGTAATATATATATTTTTTAAAATAAAAGAGAATATTTATTTAATTTATTCAAGACACATATGTGGGACATACATATCTATTAATTTTTATATTTTTTTTAATTAGCTACGTGGATGTTATATCTAATACATTTCATATAAATGCATGAATCTTATTTATACTCAATTGGAAATTTTTTTTATTATTATAAAATATTAATGCACCATAAACTATTATCAATGAAAGCTTAACCCATATATTGTGATCTATTATATTTTAAATATGGCATGACTATGGGGGCCCACAAAGCCCAACAAACCTACTCGGTGCTCCATTCTTCTCAAATTTAAAAACTGCATTAGCCTACGTGGGCCTACCTCGGTCCATAACTTTCCTGCTATGAATTCTGAAATGGCCCAATTTTATATTAGCCGACCTTTATTGGACGGCTGGAGCTATCTGGAAAATTAATTGCTAAATTGTTGTAAGAATATAAATTTATTGAAAATTACCATAGGTGTTATTATTATTATTTTTTGTAATAATTATGACAATATTCTTCTCACCGACATAGATTTTTTTATTAAATTTTTTATAAGAAAATTTCTTTTTCTTTATTTTTTGAAACGGGCACATAATAACTTCCAAAAATGTTATTATTTCGTGATAGTTTCTCAACTAATTTAATATGTAGACCGTGGTAGGAACTTGGCTGATGGAGTTATTTATTTGGAGGATGAACATATTATGTTTGTATGATTGTTTTGGGATTAAGGATTAATAAAGTAATGAATTTTAGAGCTGAAATGACTTCAAGAAATTCAAATCATTCAAAATAAATATAAAATAATGAGCTCATATGAGTATGATCGAAAGTTAACGCGTGGGCCCCTTGTCATATTTGCATTAATCTTAGCCGTTCGATCAAACGGGTCTAACTTAAGAGCTCAGAATCGTGGAGGGGAGAAGGGTTTCTGATCTGACTAAATTATAGTCGTGTATTTAAATACATCAGGACAAACGACTTTGATTTTATCTTCAACTTTCAACATGTAATAGTGATCGTTCGTGTAAATTGGTTTTATCTAGGAGATCTATTAGATCAATCTTCATGAAATTGATCTAGTAACATCAGGATGAAAGGAACATTCAATCTAACGGCCGGATTTAGGGTGTCAATATTTGACACGACATGAAAATCTGACTCGAACCTGACCCGAAAATTTTGGGTTAGACATGACTTGATTTCAAAACGAGTTAGGTTTGGGTTCCCGGATTCGACCTGGTTTGAAAAATCGGTCGGGTTCGGGTTGACCCGACAGGTTGCTGGGTCAACCCGAAAACACGTTTCAAATGAGCTGACCGCGCTGCCCGAGACTGCCCTCACCTGCCCGCGGCTGCCCGCACCTGCCCGCTCGAGTCTGCGGCAGCTCGCTCACTACAGTTAAGAAATTTCTGTGATAAAAATTAATTTTTTTACACTCATAGTAATAAAGTTATTTTCTCCACAGCAATTTTATAACCAAATTTATAAAATATTATTGTCATCCCAAACATCCAAAGTAAAATAAACATCAATTTGAGCATTTTGAATTATTTTAAAAACTTATTTTTTATATCAAAATTTATGATTGGTAAGAGAGATTCTCATCCTAAAATTTATGATAAATATTCACATTAATCATATAGCAAATATTCAAACTATATAAAATATTAATATGGACACATAACGTGGCTTTGCCATCAAATATTAATATTTTTTCTACCATAAATTCTCGGATATACACCAATTGATTAATATGTAGTCAGTAAGGCCAACTCAACCCCTCATTCATTATCACACAATTATTGAAGGTCACGGTATTCTATTATGGCCTATGATCTGTGGTAGAAAAATAAAAATAGAGCTCATAAACTTTATAAACAGTATTTATATTTATAAATAAATATGTAAATATCATCCTTTTGTGCCTAATAAATTTTTTGCACACATCTTAAATTATTCTAATAAAGTCAACATAATAATTACAAATTTAATATCACAGAGTATTTTGCAATATGTGCAAAAAGAAAAATAGACATAACATGAGGTAATATTTGTAAAAAAAAATTATAAGTGCAATTTATAAAATTTTTGTATCAAAATATGTAGGATGTGAGGGCTAGCTTAATAGGTTGTGCTCTCTCTTAAAATTAAGTGATGATCGCTTCATTTTGAACTCGTTGAAGAATTGATATAGGTGTGTTCGGGATAATTTTCTTACTGTTTTGTTTTTCAGACACCAACCCTAATTTTATTTGACTATTTTTTTTGTTGCTTTCTCACTGCTTTTCAAAAATTTCTATGATGGAAAGCTACTTTTTGCAACATAGTAGCTAAATTATTTTCTCCGCAGTAACTTCACAACCAACTTTATAAAACGCAACAGCAGCCCCAAACATACCCTCAGTGATCTTTATTTTGGAATCTTGTATATGCTGTGTATGTGAGTCTGTCAATTAATTTGCTCAAAGTCTTAAGAAAAAAATATTTACACGTAGAAATAGAGCCTAACTTAAACAAAATTGAGCATAGGGGGTCACAACTCTAGCAACTCATAAAGGCTCATTTGACTTAGCATGTTCGGTCATTTATGAAAAGAAATAATTGACATGTTTATTGAAAAAAAAAAGTTTATTTATATTATGCTATTAAATTTTTTTTAACAACATTTTTATACACTTCAAAAATAATTATACAATTGTTATACCATATCATTATTTAATTAGATGAACTAAGTAACATCCTCTTAAAATAAATGTTCATAGCATCCTCATTTTAATTGGCCAAAAAAATGACATTTTAAAAAAATAGGGTTAAATGAATTTTTTTAATCAAAAAATATGAATATCAAAATTTAATGATTGATTTATGTTAATGATTCAAGTTATAAGCCAAACTTAATTAGGGTTTGTTTCGGACTTCATAACTTTTTATAAAGTTGATTGTGAAGTTGCTATGAGGAAAGTAACTTAGCTTCTATAGTTCTAAAAAATAATTTTCTACTACAAAAATTTCTATAAAGCTATAAGAAAGCAACAAAAAAAATAGTACTCAGATGAAATTATGGTTGTTGTCTAAAAAAGAAAGCGATGAGAAAGCTATCCCAAATAGACACTTAAGCTTCGTTTGGGACGACTTTCTTACTTCTTTGTAAAGCTGCTTTATAGTAAAAAATCTCTTAAAAGCAAAGAAAAAATAATGATCTAAAGCTATCACAAACCGAAGCCTTAAATTTGATATCCATAATTATATCGCAAGTCTCAAATTTGTCAAAGGAAATAACTTAGTAAAGTCAATTAGTGAACCAACATGACAAGACTTCCTCATTCTTTTGAACTTCTTTGTAAAGTATTGGTCCATGATTATTAGCAACCTAAGAAAGTACTTATAGAAAGGACTCTTTATTGCCTGTAAGGTCTACATTGAGATGCAAGCGAGGTCATAGTCATACAACTTCATGACATTTATAGACAATGAGATCTCATATATTATCTATTAAACTTCATAGATAAATCTTCTCAAGTTATTACTGGAGCTGTTAGGCCAAGGGCTCTTATTTGATTACCTGACAAACCAGGCAATTTTTCATAAAGTTAGTGCATTATATGTTCGAGCATAAATTTGAATGAATTCATTCAAAATTTTCTTAATATTATATTGACTTATTTGAACGGTAAACCGTAATCCTATCAAATCTTTCCTCCATATAGCGACAGATTTCATTATTGTGAACATCAAATTTAAATCTAAACTAATTAAATTTGATGTTCTAGATTTCAAATCACAAATTCCAAATTTTGTCAGAAGATAATGTATTCATCAAGTTCAATAAGTGAACCTACATTGATTGGATTTCCTTATTCTTTTGCACTTTCATTAATTATTATATCCATGATTATTAATGTTTTGTACAGTGTTATATTGTGTCTTTTAGAGCTAAGATCCCAATTAATGTGAACCTCCTTTACAAGGACCACTTCCAAAGAATATTTAATGTAAGCATCCTCTAAAAGTTATACATTGAGGGCTTAAGATCAGCCTTAATTTGGAATAGAGATGCCATAATTGAGGAGATGCATGAGAAATGAAAGGAGATAAGAAGTAATGGTGAAGAATAATATAAAGATGCAAAGAATACAACTGTAACGAACAGAAGTGGTTCATCTACCAATTTCTTTGAGCTGGAAACTAAATGAATGATGCATTAATGATGATAGCTGCACTTGTCACATGTGAAGTCACTGTCTCTACCATCTTATTATAGAAATTTCAGCAGAAGACCTTCCATGGACCTATTTTGACCCAACAGTTATTCTTGGAGTAATGATCTTCTCTCTCTCTCTCTCTCTCTCTCTCTCTCTCTCTCTCTCTCTCTCATCTGTCTATCTATACATATAAATATAACACTTGGCCAAGTTGGAATTGATTAAATTAGCTCAATTTTTATTTTTTCATGCCCATGCTATAGGCATGGATGCTTGCATGTGTAATGATAGCAAGTTGATCGTATGGGATGACTTTCTTACTGTTTCTTAAAGCAGCTTTGTAGTATCAAAATTTAAAATTTTATACTAGAAAGCGGCTTTAAGAAGCAGTAAGAAAGCCATCCCAAACAAAGCCTTAATCTCCAATCAAATTTAGAACTACCAATTTTGTTATGGTGAGCGCTCGAATCTGGCCCATCAGAATTTTCAAAGTTTTTATCAACTTGTGCGATAGATGTTCGAGTGTGAATTTGAATGATTTGATTCATTTTTTTCTAATATTTTTTTATCCATTCGAATGGTAAACTGTGAGCCCATCAAATATCTCCTCCATTTTAGGTCGGCCTCCGTTATTGTGAATATTTTGCTGTGATAAGTTAGAGCTTGTTGTATTTTCTGGTTAAGATTCTGCAATAAATGGTGTTTGGCTTTGAATCTTGAAGTGCAACAGTGCCACTATGTCGATGCCAGAGGCATCCATATCAATATTGAAAGGTTTCAGGAGATTGGATAAAAAGACATTTAGATCATTCAAGGTGAAATAAATTTTGCGAAGGCAGCTGAAAACTAAAGCCAAATCCGTAGAATGGAATGAGATGAAATGCTGTAAATTTTCTCAGTTAAGGCTGTAAGATGGAATTAATGATATTTTGGAAGAGAAAAACCGACGTAGTGCCGGTCATGTATTCTGAAGCCGGTCTTGGAGATGTCTTCTTCAACCGTTTGAACTTGATAGTAAGCAGACCAACATCAACAAATTCAAAACCTTTATCCCACTATGTGGGTATTGAGGGAAGTAAAACATACAACGAAACTATTAAGAAATAGAAAATGAAGCAAAAAAAAGAAATAAAGAACACGAGAATTTAAGGTGGAAAAATCTGAAACTGGAAAAAATCACGGAGCCACACCGCACCAAGAAATTCACTATGAAAATTTAAGAGAAATAGTACAGATCTCTCTTCGCTTTCACTCTCTCATTGCTTCTCTTCATCTTTGTGCCGTTCTCACACTAGAATATGCAAAGAGCAATATATAAAATCATTAAAGGACGCAACCCTTAATGAAAAACGAGAAATAAAATTGTCACCCTATCTATTACGTAGCATCGCAGCGTTAGTTTGGAGCATCGTTGCTTACAACTCTCTGCCTCCAGCCTGCCTAACAATGCCGCAACACCCCATGGAAAAATTTTTGAGTTGTTATAGCCATTCAATTCTTAAAATGAGATCAGGTGATAACAATTGAGGGTGGAGATCATCGACAATGATTGTCAAATAGAGCACTAAAGTTTTCATTTCTCTGCTCTCCAAATTTTGGTCCATCTCATGTAAGGAATGGATGTTTATTTATAATTTATTGAAGTGGTATTTTTATAGTTTTAGTTAAAAACTCCAAACATTCCATCTGGCAACTAATGCTTTTTTCCCATCGGACAACTAATGTTAATCACCTCAATTATATATCATTACTTAGGCATTTAAGTACTTCAATGATATTAGATTTTAGTTATATTAGACTCATTGGATTTCTCTCGTTGAGACGCATATTTTGATTGTATGCATATAAGATTTAAAGATTATGTGCTCCTTTGAATAGTGTCATAAAAATTTCACCTATATTTAAGTATTCAATTTGAGCTTATTTGGACTTAGAAACATTTATTTTAAATATAAGTTTGTTGAAATCAAGTTTGGATGGTTCTGAATTTATTCTTAAAAGTTTCTAACTTCCGTGCTTTTTTAATGGCATGTTAATAATATCATAATTAAAATCATATTGATAACCTTTTATAAATATACTTGCTGCATGCTAGAATATTTATGATGGTAGAAAAAGAGTTTAATATCTTAGATTTATATGAAGATCTAACATATACGTAAATAAAAAAAATAGAATAGGAGACATAAGTGTTTTGATGTGAAAAATCAGAAAAGAGAAAAATCACAGTGTCTAACCCAGCTAAAATAGTCCACTATATAATCGAAGTTACAAGAGTCCACTCTGCCCTCCATTAGAGATGTTGAGATTACACAATTGAGAATAATTATTTGATGCTCATTTGTAGATGTTACAATAGAGGTAATAGAAGGTGGAGGCAATCACACAATATTAGTTGGGTGACAATGGTATGATCAAGTTCACGTGATAATGGCCAGATGAGCGCAGACGAACAATGATAGTATGGCGATATTAGTCGAATAATGACAACAGGACTCAAGCAACACTATCAGGGGATGTATTCTAACGACAATGGTTGACAATATGGGCTATACCATGACAACTAGGTGGTGGTTAGATGACAATAATAATCAAGTAAATGACAGTTGGATGATGACAAAAGCTATCAAAGATTGACTATATCAAATACCAAGAAGAGCTCAAAAGCTATTTTGATCTCTAAGCTCTCTCCATGCTTAAGTTATATCCTCTTCATGTAAAGAATGAGAGCTATTTGTGATATGTTATGAGTGAAATTTTTACAAATTTAAATAAAGTCTTAAATACCCTATAGATGGTGTATTGTTTCCCTTGATAATAGATCAATTATTCAGTATTTAAGTGCTTGAATAACATTAATATTAAATTCACATTCCGAACTTGTCAACCTAATTGAATCCCGCAACTATCAACTGGCGCTAAAAACACATGAGAAATCCCATTAAAATAGAGATATTGGTAGAAGGTGTTATTCCTTAATCATCTGCTTAGCTTTGAACTTGCTCATTTTGGCTTGTCAATATCCCATTTCAATTGATCAATTCATTATATTCATTTTCAGTTAAGCCTAAATAAGCTTTGTTTTCCCTAACTAGTGTTCCCTTCTTGGTTAGCAACAAGTGTAGCCTAGTCTACTTGAAAGAAAGGTTGGATGATATAATATGTTCGAATGCAATGCCCCAATTCTTCTAGTGCCTTCTCTCTTTGGGGCTAGTGATTATTTTGACATAAAGAGTATGTTCTTCTGATCAATGTATCTATCTACTTATGATCTTTTAGTGACTCATGATGAAGGACTGGTCATTTGATGGCAAGCAGCATTCCTCAGACTCTCTCTTTCCCTATCTTTGGTCACCTCAACTTCTTTCTTGCACTACATTCATTCTAATTGATTCAAGTTAAGAGATGAATGAGACAAATGGTAGAGTCAAAAAGAATAGTCTTACAAGTCAGTTAGTGAAAACGAAAATTTTAGTCGATCGACACTTCCCTCTATTCAGAGAACTCCCACATTAATTTGTGTCAAGCAAGAGTCAACTTCAATGCCACAAACTATTATTGCTATTGGATCAGTTGGATTCGTCGAGAAGCTCGATATGATTATAAGCATGCTAAATCAGAGATCATTTGACTATTCAATTAATATTTCAAAATTCTTAATTATGTTTCAAGGGCCTAATTTAGGCTCATTTGTACTCAATTGGATCATTTTTTATGTCGTTGGATCCATTTCAATGAGACATTTGATTTGACTATAAATTTGTTAAAAAGGGAGTTCAAATGGTTTTCAATTGGATTAAAAAAATTACCAATACATGTATTAATTGAGATTTCATGCACAATCAACCAAAATTTGGATGATTTTTAAATTGCTATATCATCCAAAAATATATTAACTTGGCATAAAATTACAATTTCACAAAAGTATAATCACTACAAAAAACATGAGTTTTTCGCGCCACTTAGAAGCAGTGGTATGAAAATGCTGCTATGAGGTGGTATCGACAGCAATTATGACCACCAATTTTACAATTCATAACCCTCACTTCTTCGGTCAACTCATCATATCGAGCAGCCCTAATTCACAAGCGCCAGTTCTTCTCCTTCAATCTAGAGCAACCGAGTGACCTAGGTTGTCCAAGCTTTCGGCAAGCATCCTAGCATTAACGACCGGCTCATTCCGGCACTGTCGCTGACACCGTTCAATTGCTCGAGCGCCTCATCAATCTACAATCAGATTGATACCGTTCAATTTTTAACCACTGTTATATTGATATTTGTATAGAATTGTAGTGATTTGAACCGCTATTATTTTACAGAATTGTAGCGGTTAAAATCACTGCATGAATGACCGTTGCCCAAATATGTAACTATTACAACAGTTTAGAGAACGCTAGAGACTCCGTTTCCAGCGATACAAAATACAACGAATCTGCAGCAATTCTAAACCGCTGCAACGATTTAGCAGGAGTTTAAACTGCTGCAATAGTTTAAGAAAATATTGTGAAAGTCTGCTTTAATAGCAGTGAATCATTTTTGAATATCTATGTAGACCTCCTCTTAAATTTATGAACCAATGAAATTATCCGCAATTACAATCTTAACCTTTCTTAAAGTCAGCACATTTACTTTCACAAAAATTGATAAAAAATTGACTTCAAAGATATTAAATATGTTTAAAACTAATTTTAGAGATTTCGTTGGACTCTTAAAATATTAAAATTGAGCCTAAATATCATTTATCGTCACAATGGGTTATTCTGGGCCTAAACTTGGGCTTGAGCCCACTGGCAGGTATGGGCTACCGCATGCGTATGGCCAGTGTAAGTATATTTTTTATGAATAATATAAAGTCTTATAGATATTGTTATATATTACATTTATTTACTACTTATGTATGACTATAACGTTTATAGCTTTAACAGAAAATATTTTAATATGTAGAAGTTAAAAAAAATGTTTTTACTTTTATTATTACTTGTTTTATATTTCTAAATTCAAATGTTTCAATAGAAAATGTGTGCATTTTATTTTACTAGGAATTTGAAAAGTTTTTTTTTTGGGTAATTAATCTTGATTTTTAAAATAAAAAAAAGACCAAAATCATTCGAAAAAATTCAATAATTTTACAAAAATTTGCCCAAAAAAAAAAAAAATCACTATTCTTGCCCTCCTCAAGTAAAAATACCCCCAAGAGGGAGAGGGGAAAGGAGATGCACACTAAAGTTCGCAGTCCTTGATGCATATTATAGGCTTCATTTGGGATAGTTTTTGTCACAGCTGATTTACCCCATCAGAAGTTAAAGTAGGGTTGGAGTAAAATCCATGAAGACCATTAAAGTCTTCAATGAAAAGAGATCATCTGCCTAAAGGTTGAAGCTAAAAAGAATTTTATAAACTGTGGATGATATTGAAAAATCTTTGATGAAGAAGAATGAATGTAGATTTAATAGTTTTATGTGTGATTGTGAAATAAGATTTTTTATTTGTCTAGTTTTGAATGTATGTAATAAATATGTTTGGCTAATACTTGTAATTTTTAAGATATACATATTTTGAGACTTTGATAGCATAAATCTTTTAAGGCTTAATGTCCTTTGATATTTTTGAATGAGTGGAGACCATGTTAGCTACTTACTCCCATAGAATTCTTCTACTAAGGGCTATATCTAGTAGTAGTTTCACATCGAGACTATCTTATGAGCGTGCCTTACATAAGTTGTAGCAGACACTTCCGTCTGCCACTTACCCGTATAGGATCTTTCTAGTGAGAACTATACTTATTGCTAACTTTTCGTCGTGGCAATCTTATGATATATCTTCTACTGATTTTTAAATTCTTTAGTAATTTTAATGACGTTAAACATACAATATCTTTGGCTTGTTTCGACGTGGGATCTTCTTATGTATGAGGACAAATAGATTATAATGACACTTCTATTCAATAATTTTAATAATTTTTTTTATCACGACTCTTTAGATCTCCTCTATTTTGAGATTAACAATCCATATATTTCCCTTATAAATAATAGCACAAATGTTCCGTTTGAACTAAATGCTTAATCAGTTTTTAAGAAGAAAACATCTTTCTATTAAATGTCCTCTTAAATAATAAAATGGAAATATTGTGATTGATCTCCGCCACTTAGATTTTTCAATAGACTTGGTCTTTTGTGACATGCAAAATTATAAAGTTTTATCATAACACTACTCATAAATATATTTAACGGGATGTAATTAGATGAATCATACCAAAATTGGTGGGAAGGACATCTTTGATCCATTGAATACTCATTATTTCTTCATTGGTATGTTTTGGCAATTCCTAAGTATTCTTAAATTTAATAGAGTTAAACTACATTTGATGTATGCTGATGGGCCTCATTAACAATATTTTTTTTACTTATACTCTAAGAACAATGTTAGTATAAGAGCAGACTATCTTTTGTATCAGTGAGGTTTAGAAAAGCCTAGACTGAAGACCTCCAAGAAAAAATATCCCATAGCAATAAAAGATCTAGCCCTAAGATTTGACAAGCCTCTAATGAAAATATTTGAAAACATTTCTATAGATGACACCAAATTATTGTGTTAGAATATTTATAAAAATAGTGTAAGAGATTAATGTCTTATCTTTATGTAAAGATCAAAATACACACATTAAAAAGAAGTTAGTAATAAGAGATATCAATGTTCTTATGTGAAAAACTTGAAAAGAGAAAAATGATGAGGCCTAGTCTAAATGAAATAGTCAATTATATAATCAAGTTACAAAGGTATCCTCTTCCACTCAATTGGAGAATTTTGGATTATGTGATTGAGAATAATTATATAGTTTATGTTGCAGGAAGTGATAGAAGGTGGAAACAATCACACAATAGAAAGATAGAGATCGATGATAATTATTAGATGATGTCAAAATGGCAATGGTGCTCGGGAGACTGGTTGAACTACAACAGCCGGGCAATAATGACTATGCAATGGTACTCTGATGATGTTGTTTTGATGACAATGAATGGAATATGATGGCTAAGTAGTGGTATTCAGATGACGATAAAAATGGAGTAACGATGGCTAGATGTCAGCATTCGATCAACGGTGGTAGTTGGCGGTGATCGATGGCACCAAATATTAACTAAAGCTCTAGAATTCTACATATCTCTAAGTTCTCTCCCTGCTTAAGTTTAATTCATCTTCTTAAAGAGAATAGGGGACTCTTCATAGTATTTTGGGAGTGACATTTTTGCAAATTTAATCAAGCTACTAAAACACTCTACAAGACAATTTGAATTACTTCCCTTTATAATAAATTATTATTTAATATTTAAGTGTCTTAATAGCCTCAAAACTGAATAACCTTATGCTTGTTGGATTCATCCCATTGAGACAGTTGATTCAATTGTATACATGTCAAATTTAGAAATCTTCTGGGCTTATTTGGACTTAAATCTAATTACTTTTAGTGTTGTTTAATTCATCTCGTTGAGCATTCGATTCAACTATAAATTTGCTAAAACCAAAGTTCGAATGAATTATAACTTTCTAAAAATTTCCAAAACATGTATTGTACTGAGATTCTTGCCCAATCAACCGAACTTTTGATGATATATCAATATTCTCACTGAAACTTTACAAGTAACAAAATAACAACAAATCTTAAGACGATTACTGAAATTTTATTAAAAAAAAAACTTATGAGTTGTGAATTAATAGATTTAGGAGATCAATTTCTAATTTGTTCTTTCATAGTGACTTAGTTAAACCACTTCAAATGGGTCACTCAAATTCTCATATCCCAATGAATTTCAACAAACTAAACAACTCTCGAGGAAAGATAGGAAGCTTAAATATCATGAAGACTTCAATTAACTTGGAAGATAAAAACATAATATTCGAACAAGTTCATATTTAAATGCCTTTTAAGTATTTGAAGCAGTGGAACAATAAGAAATTTTACAAACAAATATGTATCTCAATTGTTCCATATTTAATTAATCCAAAGTGACTATTTATTCAAGGTCTAAAGTACTTATATCGTCTAAATATCTTTCATTAACAATCGTGGCTGTAGTTTAGTGGTAAGAATTCCACGTTGTGGCCGTGGAGACCTGGGCTCGAATCCCAGCAGCCACAGTTCAACATTTTTATAAGATAAACATGCCTTAAACTTTTAATTAATATGTAAACTAGTCAATAATTTGAGTTTAATTAATTAATTAAACCTTAATTAGTTTAATTAATTTATGTTGGATCGTGATTTTGTATAATAATTCAAATGCTTATTTTAATAAATATTAAAAGATAAATAATTAAAAATTTTAGATATAATAAAAAATAATATAATTTCTAAATATTTTTAATAATTTTATTTGTATGTAGGTATATTTAAAGTATATTTCAGTAAACATAATTAATACTTAATTTAAAATAAGTCCATTATATATTTTTTATAAATATGATTTTACTATTCAAAGTAATTTCTTAATAACATAGACAAATTTGAAATATTTTTTTAAAATTAAAAACATAACTTAAAATGCCTTAAGAAAAGTCTAATATAAATTTTAATTAATTATTCATATATTATTTTAAAAAAATTTATCCAAATAACACAGTTATTTTTTTTCATTTTAAATATCATTTTAGCTGATAATGTAATACATTCTTCTCAAAATTACTAATTTTTCCGTTGCGTTTGATATTAAGAAAATGAGGATAAATTATAGAATAAAAAATTCTTAAAAAAGATAGATATGCAAAATTTTGTTTGCAAATAGAAATATTTTTTTTCCAGAATTATCATAACAGAGAAAACGAAATAATATTTTGTAGAACTTTGATTGCATGTAAATTAACGTTGAAAAAGATATTCCTAAATTAATTATAATACGAATTGTATAATTTTTGGTTCTTGGTCAATAAACGAATGTGTTAAATGAGTTTTATAAGAACAAACTCACCGGGCAAAATGGCTTAGAAGCTATTTGTTTAATTGAATAGTAAATAAAATTAAAAATAATATATATATATATATATATATATATATATATATATAAAATTGATATATCACCAAAAAATTATCTTGATCGGGCACGAATCTCGAGGGAAAACTCAAGTTGGAAACTTCAAAAATTAATTCGGAGACCATTTAAACTCCGATTTCAGAAAGCTTATAGTCGAACTGAGCGTCTCGGAAATACGAATCCAACGACACCAAATTCGACTCAATCCGAGCCCAAATGAGTCCAAATCAAGTACCCGAAGCGCTGTTGGAAGCATCGAACAGCAATTTGAGTTACCAACCGGTCTCCGATTTTGACAAGCTTATAGTCGAATCGAGCGGCTCGACGAGACAAATCCAACGAGCCCAAGATCGCAGAATTCTGATACCACTAAGACCTTAAAATGCTCAATAAACGGTTCACGATCAAGGGATTCAATATCAGCCGTTCATCCGGATCACTCCTTATTTTCCCCTGATCCCTCATCTATTTACGGGCTATGCCACTCCAGTAAAACTATAAATAGCCCCTCATTTCTCTTAAGAGGAGACTCAAGCCAAGAAGAGAAGAAGAGAAGAGAAGTCTAGGAGGGAATAGCTCCTCCTCGACCACCGCCAGAACACCGCCGGAACTCCGCCGGAACACCACCGGAGCATCGCCAGAGCACCACCGGGTGCCCGAGGGATGCCAGAGCTCTGCCCGACGCCGGAGCGACGTCAGGATTTTGCCCGACACCGGAATTCTACCCGACGCCCGAGTGACGCCGGAATTCTTTCCAAGTGACGCTAGAATTCTGCCGGACACCCGAGTGACGTAGGAACTCTGCTTGGCCTTGTAACTGATACTCATTGTAATCTGATCGTCCTGAATTTAAAGGACAAATCAGCCTCGTGTATTTCATTCAACACTAGTGGAACTTTTTCAACTAGGCGTGGCCCAGTGGTTTTTCCCTCTTCCAGGGCTTTCCACGTAAAAATCTAGGTGTTCTTTCATTCTTCTGTTTGTGCGCTGGATATACGTACAACACTGAGACGGAAATTTAAACTCTATCACCGCGTATATTTGAAACCGCAACAGTTTGGCGCCGTCTGTGGGAACTCCGTCCTACAATTTCAAGTATTACTACGATGGTCAACAGGCGCAGTAGTCGTATCATTGGAGCTTCTCGCTCTAACTCCCACCAATCCAGAAATCAGTCTATGAATCATAGACGCCTGATATCTACCTCTTTATACCCCGGTGGGCAAAACGCACCTGGAGAAGAGACCTCGGGACCCTCCCAAGAAGAGAGAATTCAAAAGATGGAAAAATCTCAAAACGAGATCCTACAACTCTTGCGAGAGACTCGACAACCAACCCTAGCACCTCAGGAGGAGGTTCTTCTCCCTCGAGATCCACCACGTGTTGAAGCTGTTCAAATTGAACATCTTCAAGCCAAGATTCCTCTTCCTCCACCCAGGAGGCGTTCCCAGTCACATCAAGATAACGAACTGGCTGATACAACAAGTTCTACCCATCCTCCGCACACAGGTCGGCAGTCTCGCCTTCCTCAAGACCTCCCTGAGGAGTTAGCCCAACCTCACGTTGTTGAGCTCCCTCGCAATGCCCTACGTCATGAACTGCGATGATTGGTCCTAGAGGAGTTCCCTACAGGAGGCGTAAGGCAACCTCTTCGTTAGTGGGACTTCCAGGAGTCGTCACCCCTAACAGAAACCATTCTTCAACACCCTATTCCGGCTGGCTTTAAGCTGCCAAGCATCGAATCCTACGATGGGACATCTGACCCATACGAGCACATCGACCATTACAGGACCATCATGCATATTCAACGAGCTTCAGACACACTCCTTTACCAGGTTTTTCCTGCCACTCTTAAAGTACAAGCTCGAACATGGTTCTATTCACTTCCAGCCAGAACGATCCCCATATTTGTCAAATTGGCGAAGGTATATGTCGAACAGTTCGTAGCCAACCGATAATTTGCTAAGGATTCTTCTCACCTTTCTGGGATTCGTCAAAATGAAGGAGAATCATTGAAAGAGTACTTTCAACGATTTTCTATCGAGGCTCGACAAATCCCAGGAGTGGACCCAGAATTGCTCAGAGGGGTCTTTCTTGGAGGACTTCGTCCTGGCCCCTTCTATTCGGCACTCATGCGCGATACTGTTCATTTATGTGCCGATCTGATCCATCGTGATGAAGCACAGATATCAGCAGATGAGGCAATAAACGCTCATAGAAAATAGTTTGAGCAACCCACTGGGAAACGCAAGGGAGCACCTGAGATGGATAATCCATCATCACAACGGAAAAAGCAAAGGAAGAGCAATCTACCTCCCAGACCCCCGTTGCCACGACGAGAACCCCAACAGGAGAAGGAGTACACTCCGCTCAACACATCTCGAGCAAATGTGTTGATGGCAATTTAAGATCAGGATAAAGTGAAGTGGCCGCATCCTTTGAAGCCGAATACAGGAAACCAAGATCAGTACTACCACTTTCATCGTAGTCGTGGCCACACTACTGAATCCTGTAGGCAACTTAGGGAAGAGATTGAAAGACTCATCCGTCAGGGCTATCTTCGACAGTTTATTAGGAATCTACCTACCCGAGAAGAAGCTCGTCCCACTGGGGGGCAGAATCAACCACAAAGACAGCCAGTGAATAATCGGATAACGGTTGGCGAAATTGAAACAATCGCCGGAGGCCCCTTACTATCCGACCAAGTCTTTCTAACTGTGAAAGGAAACCCAACTCCAAAAAAGGCTCGTATCGATCATTCCATCACATTTGATGATTCCGACCTGGAAGGAGTAAAAACCCCCCATCAAGATCCGCTTGTCATAAACGCAGGCATAGGTAACCCGTGTTACAATGTCAAAAGAATTCTTGTGGACAACGGAAGCTCCGTAGATGTCCTGTTCTACTCTACTTTTCTCAACATGGGTCTCTCAAGAGAAAAACTGCAACCTGTTGCAGGTCCTTTATATGGATTTGATAATCGACCTGTACAAGCAGAAGGTATAATCAATCTCCTGGTAGTACTTAGAGAATTTCCTCGACAGACTGCACACTCCATTCAATTCATCGTGGTGAAGTTAGAATCGGCTTATAACGCTATCTTCGGGAGGCCGCTCCAATCAATTTTTGGGATCATCGCCTCCATCCCTCACCTCAAGCTGAAGTTCCATACCCCATCAGGAGTCGGTGTAGTATGCGGAGATCAGCAAATAGCGCAAACCTGCTATCTTAGGCAAATCAAGTCTCGTCCAACGATTACCCTGAGCATCGAGGACTTTGATCTAAGGAGCGAAGATATTCCTCAGAGAGCTTCCCCTGTGGAAGACCTTACCACTGTATCTATATCTAAAGAGCATCCTTCAAAGACAGTGCGAATTTGATCACTTTTCTCAGATGATGAGAAGAAAAACTTTACAGATTTTCTACAAGAAAATTAGGATATTTTTACATGGAGTCCTACAGATATGCCTGGAATTGACCCCGAAGTGATCGTTCACTCCCTCAAAGTCAATCCAACGTGCAAACTGATTATCCAGAAGAAACGAAACTTTACACCAGATCGCCAGCAAGCAATTGAACAAGAAGTAGATAAACTTTTAGAAGCTGGATTCATACGAGAGGTGCACTATCCTACTTAGTTAGCAAATATTATCATGGTACGGAAGGGGAGTGGAGCTTGGAGAATGTGTATAGATTACACTGATCTCAACAAAGCTTGCCCAAAGGATAATTTTTCGCTCCCTCGCATCGATCAGTTAATTGATACCATCTCCGGTCATCAGATGTTGAGCTTTTTGGATGCTTACTTCGGCTATAATTAAATAAAAATGAATCCTGCTGATGAAGAAGCAACAGCTTTTCAAACAGACAAAGGATTGTACTGCTACCGGGTGATGCCCTTCGGGCTCAAAAATACTGGAGCAACTTATCAGCGTCTCATGAATAAGGTTTTCAAAAGCCTTATTGGACGTACTATGGAGGTGTACGTGGATGATATGTTGGTAAAAAATCTTGAAAAATCTCAACATATCTCTGACCTGAAACAATGTTTCCACTTATTGAGACATTACAATATGCGACTCAACCCTGCTAAATATGTTTTTGGAGTCACTTGTAGAAAGTTTTTGGGGTTTATGGTAACCCATAGAGGAATCGAAGCCAATCCAGAGAAGATCAAGGTACTAAGGGACATGGTGCCGCCAAAGAACATCAAGGAGGTCCAAAGGCTGAATGGGAAAATTGCAGCACTATCTCATTTCCTGGCACGTTCAGGAGACAAATATCTGCCCTTCTTCAAGATACTTAGAGGCGCTCGTAGCTTCGGGTTCCAATGGACAAATGAATGTCAAGAAGCCTTCCAACAATTGCGAAAGTATTTGGCATCCCCGCCACTACTTTCTAAACCAATACCAGGAGAGAGATTGTATTTGTATATGGCTGTATCTATCCAAGCCATTAGTTCGGTTCTGGTCCGAGAAGAAAATGCTATACAACGTCCTATCTACTATGTTAGTAAGATTTTATCTGAAGTAGAGGGACGTTATCCTTTGGCAGATAAGATAGCATTGGCGTTAGTTTATTCTGCCAGAAAACTACGCCCTTACTTTCAAGCCCATTCAATTGGGGTTTACACGAATCTGCCGCTAAAAAGCATTCTGTAGAAGCCAGAAGTATCGGGCAGGCTTATTAAGTGGTCTGTAGAATTGGGAGAATTTGATATCCATTACTTGCCTATGCCCGATATTAAATCTCAAGCACTAGCAGATTTCGTAGTTGAATGCACCGTTCTGATATCTGATGTACAACCGAGAGCTTTACCTTCTTCTCCATGCTGGACGTTGTACGTCGATGGAGCTTCAGGAAGTTTCGGGGTTGGGGCTGGAATTTTATTAATCTCTCCGCAGAAAGTTACCCTTGAGTATGGGCTCCGACTCAAGTTCCCAGCAACCAACAACATAGCCGAATACGAGGCCCTTATTGCTGGATTGAGACTAGCAATTGACTATGAAGTCCAGAACCTAATAACCCACACTGATTCCCAACTAGTTGCCTCTCAGGTGAAGGGGGAGTTTGATATTCACAATCCTCAGCTGGCTCAATATTGTAGCATTGTGAAGCTACTCTTGGCTCGTATAGGAGAGCATCAAATCATACATATCCTCCGAGAACAAAATGCGAGAGCAGACGCTCTTTCTAAACTTGCTACATCAACAACGAGGGACATCTATAAGAGAAGATGTATCGAGGAGATCCACTTTCCAAGCATTCAGGGTCCGTGGGTCATACAGTCAATTGATGAGCCAAGAGAGATGTCTTGGATCGAACCCATCTTATCTTTTCTGAAAGATGGGGTGCTACCTGAAGAACCCATAGCTGCAATACGACTTCAAAGACAAGCCGCAAATTTCACCATTATTGGCAATGAGTTATATAAGCGCTCCTTCACTGGGCCGTACCTCAAGTGTCTCCCACCATCAGAAGCTGATTACATATTTTAAGAAGTTCATTCAGGAGTATGTGGAGAATATTTGGGAGGAAGAGCGTTGGATTTCAAGATTATGAGACAGGGATTCTATTGGCCTATAATGAAACAGGACGCACTTGAGTTTACACAAAAGTGTGAAAACTGTCAACTGCATTCCAACCTCACTCATACACCCGCTCTAGAGCTTGCATCACTTCAAAGCCCCTGGCCTTTTGCCCAATGGGCAATTGATATAATTGGACCTTTTCCTATAGCGACTGGATAGCAAAAATTCATTATTTTGGCTGTAGATTACTTCACCAAATGGGTGGAGGCAGAATCATTGGCGAAGATTACTGAAGCAAATGCCAAGCAATTCTTATGTAAGAACATCATATGTCGCTTTGGCATTCCTGCGAAAGTCGTCACTAATAACGGGACAGTTCACTGGGAAGATCTTTACCTCTTTTTGTAAGGATTTTCATATTCAGCTCATTCACACAGCTGTTGCCCATCCTCAAGCTAATGGGTAAACATAGGTTACAAACCGAACAATCCTGAAAGGGCTGAAGACACGCCAGGGGAAGGCTAGGGGGCAATGGGCCGAAGAACTCCCCAATGTCCTCTAGGCTTATCGGACCACCACCAGAACTCCTACAAGGGAAACCCCATATAACCTTTGCTTTGGTACAGAAGCAGTCATACCGGTTGATATCGGAGTTCCTAGTCACAGAGTTCAGACTTTTGACTTCAATAATAATGAGGAGAAGCTTAGAGCAAATTTGGATCTCCTCCCAGAAGTAAGGGATAAAGCCTCACTCAGAACCGCTGCATACCACCAAAGAATTGCCCGTCACTATAATCGAAGGGTGAAACCTCGCCCTATCATCATTGGGGACTTAGTACTACGAAGCATTGAAGCCGCTAGAAAAGGCCCTCAGCATAATAAGCTCTCCCCCCTCTGGGAGGGTCCTTATTTGGTAGCGGCTATGGTCAAGCCTAGAACTTTCAAACTGAAGGATGCTGGTGGAAAAATGCTTCCCCGAACTTGGAACATGGGAAACCTTCACAAATACTATCAGTAGGAGTTGATACTACTATATGTCTATGTGTTATGTTTATCTTGCATCTTATCTTCTCCTGTAGTCGTGTTATGTATCTTTAAAGTTTTTCGTACATCCCTTATGTGTTGATTATAGAAGAACTTTTTTCTTGTATCCCTAAGTTGTTCTAGGGAACTACTATCTTATATTACAAAGTAATGTGATATTCACTTTATCGTGCTATTGTCTCTTCTCCCCAAACTCTTTTTCTGTGATTCGAGAAATACATAATCTATATTGTATCTCAATCACTGAGTGATCGATCCCAGGGGGATTTGATCCGACCTCTTCCACACAGGTTAATGTCATCAAGCAAAGGCTTTGACTAACAACCTCGGATAGGTCAAATATCCTAGGAGGATATCTTGGATATCAAAATCATTTGATGATCAATCCCAAAGGGAGTTGATCTGACCTTTTCCGGATAGGTTAATGTCACCAAACAAATGCTTTCACTAATAACCCCGGATAGGTCAAAACCTTTAAAAAAGGATATCTCACATTTGCTCAAGTCAAAAAGAGCTCACTAAAATACTCTCATCCAAACTGAAGTAAAATTAAGTGAATTTCATTTGCATGTGAGAAAAGAATATCAACAACTTCTTTATATATCACTGAACATCGAGTATACCAAATAGAAACATCAACATCAAGCATACATACAATCACTAGAAAGAAAGCAAAGAGATACAAAATAATATCAAAGACATCCTACAGAATCTCAACATCATCCTCGTCCTCCTCCAAGGCAAAAGCTCGCTGCAACTCGCTCTCCAGCTCTTCACCACCAGAGTCTGAAGAAGCATCACTAGAAGCCTGGCTAGGAGTCAACCCCTCGATCTCCGCTCCAGTCTTGCGATGTACTATACGTACACCCTTCATAAAACCCCTGATGAAGCCATCCTCTGCGCACTCTGCCTCTAAGGCCTTCACCTCCACATCATAAATATGACTACGAGCTGCCTGAATGTGGTCTTCATTGATGATCTTGAAAGCATAAGATTTCTTGAACTCTTCAATAACTGCAGACGGCAACTGCTGGGCCTCCTTCTCGGACAGTACACTCTTAAGCCTCTCATTCTCAGCCTCAAGGACATGCTGAGTCTTTTCCTGCTGCTTGATCGTCGCCTGTGCCTCCACCAACTCTATATGCAAATGATCCATCCGTTCATTCTGAGAAGAGGCTGAAGTGATCTTGTTGGCCAACTCTGCTCTACACCCCTCAAGCTAATCCTCCAACACCTTCATCTCCTTCACTTACTGTCATATTTCTTCTTGTACTCTCCCTGAAGGTATTTAACCTTCACAAACTCTTTGCCAATCATTCAGAGTCTTGGTCATCTCGAGCTTGAAATCAGAATACTGAGAAAAGAGAATATCAGAATTATATTCCTTAAGAAATATAAAAAAGAGGAAGAAGTAAAGGAGAACTCACCAACTCCTCAGCCCGTCGGCGGCCAATGCACTGATGGTTCAACACATCTTCTGGAATATATGACTTTGATGGAGAAACTCGAGGACCTTTACTAACAACTGTCAAAACCTCATCTTCCTTCTTCTTCCTTGGTGCCTGCAAACCTTCCTCACTCCCTGGTCGCTTGGAGTGGTTCTTTTGGGGAACCACTTCTGGAACTCTAGCAGACTTCTTCAATATTTGAGCATGTAATCTCCCTTCTTGAGTAGATAATCTAACCTTAAACAAGTACTCTTCATCTATGTATCTACTCAAGTAACGCACCTCATAGTGTAGAGCATCTAAATCAGGGAGCTTGAGTATCCTCAACAAATCTTCTGCTCCAATGTGAAGGGGGACATGCAGCTCTTTCAACTTCCCCTATTTCTCTTGAAGACCCCAATCATTCTGCACATAAAAGAAGTTACATATCCAACCTTTCAAGGGGTCTCGGGTGTGGATGTCCAACCACTTGGACCTGAATGAAATACGTCACTGCGCGTCGCTAAAGAGACGCCCAATTCAAGAAAGGCACTCTGAGGAAAGTACCACTCCACAGTCTCTAAAAAGAACGATCAGGCCCATCACGATCGACATGACTCTGTAGGAAAATTGAGACAAGCATACCCTATAAATCATCAAAATGTCGATCAGTTCGGAAGGAGGAAATCGTAGTCCCGCTCGCAAACTAAATTCATACACCGTCACATATCCCGGGGGAGGGAAGCAGGCACGATCAGTTCTGGCCGGTACCTTCATCACCAAATCATTAGGAAAATGAAATTTTTTTCTAAATGAGATGAAAGAGTCCTCAGTGATGGTGGAAATCACATCGTCAGCCTTTGGCGCCTTTTGAATCTTCTTTGAAATTTCAGATCGTTGCGCAGGACGATCTTCCGTAGGATTTTTTGCAGGATCACCCATTTCGCTTCCTTTACTAAAGAGGGGCGCAAATCTAAGTAGGGAAAATCACCTACGAAAGACTGTGAAAAACCTCCGAAGTAGGAAGAAAAAGGGGGAAAAATGGAGAGAGGAAGGGGAAAAGCCGCTAACTTCTTCGCAAAAGGAGGGGCGCCGAATCAAGTAGGGAAAGTCACCTACTTAAAAACGGTGGAAAGCCTCAGAATGCCAAAAGCTAGAAGGCCAGAGGAAGAGGAGAATATGGTCTAAATTTTCATTAACCCAAGGGGGGTATTTATAGGATGAAAAGGGGGGAGAAAAAGAGAGGGAAAAGTGAAGAAAAGAGGGGAAAAATGTTTGAAAATTGGAGGGAGGAGGCTTATAGAAAAAACTTTAAATTTTTCTGAATTTTTTCGGAATTTTTTTGAATTTTTTTGGATTTTTGGGATTTTTTTCATCCATGTGGGCCCCACTTTAAAAAAATAAAAATAAAAAAAAATAAAATGGGGGGGGGGGGGGGGGGGGGGCAACTGCCGCGCGCCCCAAGGGACGCGCCTCTTGCCCGCGCTCCCGCGCCGGTGCCGCCGGCGGCCGGCCGGCCGGTTCGGCCGCCTACGCGTTACTAGGCTCCGATTTTGGGCCCGGACGGTCCAAATTCGACGTTTTTGGGGTCCCCGGACACGTTTTTCGACGTTACGGACTCAATTTTGACACTTACAGAGCTCAACGAGGCCCCTACAATCGAGTTTGAGAAAAATTTTATCTTTTTGAACACAATTTTTTGCGATTCGGCCAATGAAAAATACAGGAACAAGTATTTTCGGACTCGTGGAGTTTCGACGTCCAAAAATAGGGAGGCAACTGATATATCACCAAACAATTATCTTGATCGAGAACGAATCTCGAGGAAAAATTCGAGTTGGAAACTTCAAAAATTAATTCGGAGATCATTTAAACTCCGATTTCAGCAAGCTTGTAATCAAACAGAGCGTCTCGGAAATACAAATCCAACGACACCAAATTCGACTCAATCCGAGCCCAAATGAGTCAAAATCAAGTACCCGATGCGCTGTTGGAAGCATCGAACAGCAATTTGAGTTACCAAACGGTCTCCGATTTTGACGAGCTTATAGTCGAATCGAGCGGCTCGATGAGACGAATCTAACGAGCCCAAGATCGTAGAATTCTGATACCATTAAGACCTTAAAATGCTCAATAACCGGTTCACGATCAAGGGATTCAATATCAGCCGTTCATCCGGATCACTCCTTATTTGCCCCTGATCCCTCATCTATTTACGGGCTATGCTACTCCAGAAAAACTATAAATAGCCCCTCATTTCTCTTAAGAGGGGACTCAAGCCAAGAAGAGAAAAAGAGAAGAAGAAGAAGAGAAGAGAAGTCTTGGAGGGAATGGCTCCTCCTCGACCACCGCCGGAACTGCCGCGCGCCCCAAGGGACGCGCCTCTTGCCCGCGCTCCCGCGCCGGCGCCGGCGGCGGCCGGCCGGCCGGTTCGGCCGCCTACGCATTACTAGGCTCCGATTTTGGGCCCGGACGGTCCAAATTTGACGTTTTTGGGGTCCCCGGACACATTTTCGACGTTCCGGACTCAATTTTGACACTTACAGAGCTCAACGAGGCCCCTACAATCGAGTTTGAGAAAAATTTTATCTTTTTGAACGCAATTTTTTGCGATTCGGCCAATGTAAAATACCGGAACAAGTATTTTCGAACTCGTGGAGTTTCGACGTCCAAAAATAGGGAGGCAACTGATATATCACCAAAAAATTATCTTGATCGAGAACGAATCTCGAGGAAAAATTCGAGTTGGAAACTTCAAAAATTAATTCGGAGACCATTTAAACTCCGATTTCAGCAAGCTTATAGTCAAACAGAGCGTCTCGGAAATACAAATCCAACGACACCAAATTCGACTCAATCCGAGCCCAAATGAGTCAAAATCAAGTACCCGAAGCGCTGTTGGAAGCATCGAACAGCAATTTGAGTTACCAAACGGTCTCCGATTTTGACGAGCTTATAGTCGAATCGAGCGGCTCGATGAGACGAATCTAACGAGCCCAAGATCGTAGAATTCTGATACCATTGGGACCTTAAAATGCTCAATAACCGGTTCACGATCAAGGGATTCAATATCAGCCGTTCATCCGGATCACTCCTTATTTGCCCCTGATCCCTCATCTATTTACGGGCTACGCTACTCCAGAAAAACTATAAATAGCCCCTCATTTCTCTTAAGAGGGGACTCAAGCCAAGAAGAGAAAAAGAGAAGAAGAAGAAGAGAAGAGAAGTCTTGGAGGGAATGGCTCCTCCTCGACCACCGCCGGAACTCCGCCGGAACACCATCGGAGCATCGCCAGAGCACCATCGGGCGCCCGAGGGACGCCGGAGCTCTGCCCGACGCCGGAGCGACATCAGAATTCTGCCCGACGCCGGAATTGTACCCGACGCCCGAGTGACGCCGGAATTCTTTCCAAGTGACGCCGGAATTCTGCCGAACACCCGAGTGACGTCGGAACTCTGCTTGGCCTTGTAACTGATACTCATTGTAATCTGATCGTCCTGAATTTAAATAACGAATCAGCCTCGTGTATTTCATACAACACTAGTGGAATTTTTCAACTGGGCGTGGCCCCGTGGTTCTTCCCTCTTCCAGGGCTTTCCACGTAAAAATCCTGGTGTTCTTTCATTCTTCTGTTTGTGCGTTGGATATACGTACAACACTGAGACGGAAATTTAAACTCTATCGCCGCGTATATTTGAGTTCGCAACAATAATAAATATAATACATTAGAAATATTTTTGACGTATTTAATCTAGTACATTATAAATATACAAGATTTTTTTTATTTGAAATAAAATTAATTCAATATAAAATCTAACGATAACAACGACGATCGCAAGTCAACTGGCGGTGGTCGAAGGCAATTGGTGGTGGTCGTTGGCTGTGGCCATGGAGGCTGGTCAGAGGTTTGAATATTATAAAACTTTTTTTCGTAGGCAGTTTGAATATTGAATCGATTTTTTACTCAGACTGAGCTCTGATCTAGAGCAATGGTGCTACCGAACGGGGGGTTGTTGATAACAAAGTAGGTTTTGTCGTTGTCGCCAATTAGGAGCGCGCTCTCGATGAAGGTGGAAGTGATGGGTTTGGGCTTGCGATCAGAGCTATAAGAGTTGAAAAAAAGGGATAATTTTTCAATTATAATATTTCACTATAAATTTTACAATTTTATTAGTTATTACTTATTATTGCATCATTGCAAAGATCTCATGTCATGTGGAACTGTAGATATTAAATATGCTAAGGCATATTTTATGTATTGACAAAATATTTGTACCAAATAATTTTTCAAGCAGGAGTCATGACCTAATTTTTAAATTGGAACCTTCTAGAATTAAATCGAAGACCTTTCAAACTCTAATTTTAACAAACTTAAAGTTGAAAACAATATTTTGACAAAATGAGTCCAACGGCACCAAGAGCATTTTGATCCGAGTCAAAATGACTCCAAATCAAATATTTGAAGTATGTTTGAAAATTTTATGACATTAATTGAAGGACTAAAAGATTTCTAAATATTTTGTGCTCACAGTCAAGATAAGTCCATTGATGATAGGAATCTAATGATCCTAAGGCTTCGTTTGGGATAACTTTCTTACTGCTTTCTAAAACAATTTTTTAGTACAAAAATTTATAGTTCAAAAAATTTTTGTACTAAAAATATGCGTTAGAAAACAGTAAAAAAGTTGTCCCAAATGAAGCCTAAAATTACTATATTTAGAGGTCACTAAAGCACTTAAAATGCTTAAAGAATGTATATGATCAAAGAAATTAGTGTATGCCATCTAATAAAGCGTTTGACGATTTTGACAAAAATTATTAAAAGGCCATAAGTTTGTGGGAAGAAGATTGTAGTTCATTCTACCATTAAGACTAAGGTTTCATTTGAGACAATTTTCTTACTATTTTTTAAAGAAGCTTTCTTATGCAAAAATTTTTAGTTGAATAAAATTTTTGTACTAAAAAATTGCTTTAGAAAGTAGTAAGAAAGCTATTTCAAACGAATCCTAAAATTGATGATGGTGTGGTGAAGGAGACTCAAGCTATTGTGTCATCTATTAAAGTCATAAAGAATGATGAAAAGAAATTCTTGAAGTTTGGGATCAATCCAGATCTCATATATAATCTCCAATGAAATGTAATTAAATTTATAAGATACCATGTGAAGTTTTATTACTTAAAAAAATTAATGATATTATATGATTATGACTCCTTTATAATTGCAGTGCAAATGTACTTTACTATTGAACCTATGTGATTGAATGAATTTTTTCAAATATTTTACATGTGATTGTGTGCATCTGAAATCAATATTTATTTGCACTAAAGTTTGAATAAGATCTGAATCCAGTATCAATAGGGCTATGGATGAACTAAGTGTTCGACCAGCTAATCGTTGCTCGGCTCGATTACAACTTGCTCATGATTGTTTATTTAAGTAATAAAGCAAATTTAAATTTTTTTTAACATACTCAGACCGTTTAATAAACAAGCTGTTTAATAAACAAGCTTGAACAACTATGTATTTGGCTCGTTCATGTTCATTCACAATATCAATTAAAGTATGTGAACATGCTCGATAAGAATCTCAATTAATATTTAATACAGAACTTAAAAATAATTTCGTTAAAAATCAACTAAATTCTATCATAAATCTTTATTTGTATTTGATATGTTTTCATATAATTTGTAGTTGTTATTATGATAAATAATTTGTTTTTTTATAGAAAAAAATTAATTTCATTTTTTATGTTATATTTTTTTCAATAGAATGAATTTGTTCATGAGCAAGAGATATTGGTTCATATTTGTTGGATTGTTTGTTTGAAGTCTTCATGAGCAAGCTTGTTTATAAGAAGAATAATTTTTGGCTCGTTTGTTCGTGAACGAGATCATTTGGCAGCTCAAAAATACTCGTTAAATGTATTGCACAATAAATGAGGATATCTAGATCTTAGTTTTTAAAGAAAATATTCAAATAATCTCGAACAAAGTTTAAAATAAATTTCAGCAAACAATCTTAATTAAAATTTAATAAACATAGAGATAAATTTCACTAGAGCAATTATTTAAGTTAGCTCTGAGATACACCCCTACTCACAGTAATCTTTGTCTCTTTCATCAACAAACAAGCTGAGAACTAGCCGTTGCGTTCTTGGGCTCTGGCGATTCCTGTGCAATTTGGCTCCGCTGCTCTTCGATGTGTTCTTTACTGTAGATCCACTTATTATTTGTGTTTATCTGGCCACACGATCTGTCTTCCTTGTCTCTGGCCTTTGAGCCCTAAGTCGGCTCTTCTCCTGATGGAGGCGGGGCCGTCCGCTGCGATTCCTGATGCGTGGGGTGCTCCTCCTGCGGCATCTAACTTGTGCTAAAGGTTTGTCGGTAAAAGGGTCCTCTAATTTTTCCTCTAAATCTTTCCGTGATGTGTTAGTGGGGTCCTCCTCTTCAAAGGAGCCTACTTTTTCGTTTACAAATTCAACGGTTAAAGGTGTGCCTGCTATTTTAATGTCAAATGAAGACATTCGTAAACTTGCTTCACCTTATCAGTTTACCCTTGTCGGTAAGTTCTCTATTCGTAGACCTAATCTAGATGCCATATGCAATTTTTTTGGCAAGCTAATGCTATCTGGGAATTTTTCCATTGGAATGATTGATGCTAGACATATTTCTATTCAGTTATCTAATGACCTATGCGTTTTATAGGATTTTAAAACATGTGTTCAAGCTGCTTATTTTACTTTGGTTTTTAAAATTATGCTAACTTTTTTCCTTTGTCCGTATTAACCTTTTGGTGAGTGTCCCTGCAGCCTGTTTTTGTAGGTTTTTGGAGACTTGCTCTCATTTTGTGCAGGACTGGACGCTTGTGGGTAAGGATGCACTGAATGAGGTTATTGGAGATTCTCTCTCGTTTTGTGCAGGGATATTTTTTGGTCGAGAAGATTGCGCTGAATGAGACTCTTATCATCTTCTCCATGTGGACTGTTATTTTAGTTTTCTGTAGAATGTTTCTAGGCTTGCATATACTTTTCTTTAGTAAGGACTTCTGGCTCTTAGGTTCTTTTTGTGTAGCTCTTATGAGTAGTAGTGAGCTGGAGGTGCTTTTTAGGACCTTGTAATCAACCTTTTTTAAATTAACACGTAGGCCCAACAGAGGGTCCCCCCCCCCCCTCCAAAAAAAAAAAAAAGTTAGCTCTGAGATAGGCTAACTTTCTTTCTCCAAAACCTTTCTAAACAATCACAATTATTCCTGCAATTAATTTACATAAACAATAGTAAAACTAAAGTTATAGCAATAATGATTTATCTATCATGAGCATTGGAAAGAATTAAGCAAGACTATAAATATTAATGTGGTTCAAATTTCGAAGAACTCTACATCCACAGGACAACCTCGATCTTAATTCTTTTATTAATATGTGAAAAAATGATACAAAAGATTTACATAGAACTTGTATAGAACAAAAACCCCAAATGATGGCAACAAGAAGAATTGAACTAAGATCTTTAATCTTTGTCAACCAACTTCTTCAAATAGCTTATGAAGAAGGATTATACTGACGATTCAAGCCTACAACCAACACATGCAAAGAATAAAGAGCTTATAGAGGATCCGAGCAAGAACATGAGGAACCTAGTGAACCACTCACTCAAACAAAAACCTAATACAGAAAAATAAGAGAAAGGATCTTCTCTATTTAGTTTCTTATACCAGATTGGACCTTCTCCTTCCATGGATTGAAGAAGAATGATGCCCTAGCCTCCTCTTTTCTTCTCCCAACCAAATGTCACTTTGCTCTGACCAAGACTTCTCTCTCGGTTCTCTACTTGTGAAGGAATGGGATGGAATGAAGAATATATTGGAGCCTCACTTAATGTCACAACCCAACCCGACGAAACCCACTGATATGACAAGTCTTATCGTGTTTAGCTATGACAGGTGAATCCCAAGATTTAATTTTAAATTTTTTGTAGATTTTCTTCTAATTTATATCTTAAAATAAATAGACTACAGAGCTACTAAAATATCCAAATGACTGAAAATAAACTTAAGCAGAAGATTTATTTTTTTCTTCATCATCACAATGACATATACAATCACAGGGCATAGCTATAAACAAAAGCTACAAAATAGAGTAATAAAACTAGTCATGACTGTGCAAAAATTAAAGGAAGAAATATCTATAAACTCATATCAGATTCCTAAAACTACTAGTCAATTGGATCTTTCCTTTTCCCAGACTCTAAAAATAGAATGCAAAATCACAGTGAGCTAAAACATCTCAGTATACCACATTTCAATCGATCTAAATTTTTAAATCATTTGATTTATTTAAACATTTACTAAGTATTAAAAGTGGGACTAGGCATATAATTAAATATAATTATAAAAAATTTAGGTAAAATGCACAAGCACTTCATATTTACCTTCCAATAGGCAGATATCAATAACTTTGATCCTTATGCCTCCCAACATATCGAGTTTAATAGCTCTAACTAATAGATAGTTTAACAAGTCTGAATAACAGACAGAGTTCAACAACTCAGAGTAACAAATAGAGTTCAATAACTCTGATACATAATGTGCATATATCATATGAACAGAACTTCTTCCACCCC
Organism: Dendrobium chrysotoxum; assembly: GCA_019925795.1. Lineage (NCBI taxonomy): Eukaryota > Viridiplantae > Streptophyta > Magnoliopsida > Asparagales > Orchidaceae > Dendrobium > Dendrobium chrysotoxum. The sequence continues at coordinate 46,326,835 of CM034303.1, forward strand.
TTTTAATTTTTCATAGAATCACCTATTTCAACTAATTAATCACATATTTTAATGGATAATAGTAAATGATGCATAAATAAACATATTTCAAAATTTGCCAAAATGTCATAACGGTGGGGAAAAAAACACTACTAAGAAATAATATACATTTTTAGAAATAACTAAATTACTAAAGATAATGTAAAATATTATTTTAAGACTTTAATTGTATTATAATATTATTTTTCATAGTCTTGATTATCTTCTATTTGATAAAAACTGTATAAATTCCAAAACCCTTGGCATAAAATTTTAAAAAAATATTCAGCATGTTCAAAATCGCAATCTCTATAACATATAAAAAGTTACGAGGTTAAATTTTTATCAGTGCAAAGTTATCCATATTTTTCAGTAACGGAAACAGAAGTTTAATCAGAAATTTTGAAAAAAAGAATCATATTTTTTAAAAACTAAAATAGGCATAGTGAACCTTCCTCGATCCGACAGCTAAAAATGACCTGAAGCCGCCCGAAATAAACTCTCTCTTCTCTCTCCTCTCTTCTCTCTCCTCTCTCCTCTCTTTTTCTCGATTTGTTTACAGTCCTAAGTATCAATCATATTTGAACATGGTTTGAACATAATTTGAATCATATTTGAATTTGTCTATATCATAAAGTCGGATGTTATTAGTTGTTATAATATGATAATGATAAGATTCAAAAAGTATTAAAAAATGGTTCAACTCTCCTTTGAACCAATAGTACTATGAAGTTAACGACCTTTTGAACATAATAAAGTTCAAATATAGTATGAACGTTATTCAAATATAGTTCAAACATGATTATTATACTCTTATTTGAACCAAGTTTAAATTTTGTTCAAACAATATTCAAACCAAATATAATAGGCATAAAACCAAGTTTAAATTTTGAATAAATTTTGTTCAAACATGACATTTAGAACAACATGCTTGAAAATTAAATAACAACAATCTTTCAACTCAATTATGTTTAGATAGACTTTTATATAGATGATAATTACATTCAAAATGATTTTTATAGCTATAGACTTTCAAATCAAATGCATTCAAATAACAATAACTACACATTTTGTGGTGGGTAGTTAGCATTACAAAATGACTCGATCATAGTATTTCACACATATCTATTATATCTGTATTATAGCACATCTTTCTCATCCTTATAATATATTCTATCTTTTTTATTATCATTATTTGGCTTCTCTAAAGGAGGCAATGTAATAATTTTCCTTATTCCTTTTGCAATCTCCCAAGTCCTCATTTCATATATATATATATATATATATATTACTTAACTATGATTCTTGAGCATAAAATCTTGAACATAGGTTATATTACCTTACAACACGATTATAAGCTACAACCAATTCATGTTTTCATGATTGATCTATTACATCAAATATAGGTTATATTACCTTACAACACGATTATAAGCTACAACCAATTCATGTTTTCATGATTGATCTATTACATCAAATAATTAGTATGTATATATATATATATATATATATATATATATATATATATATATATATATATATATATATATATATATATATTCCAATCAACCCACTAAAGAAAAAATGTTCATTTCTGACGGAAAATGTGCAAAATCCACCAAAAAATAGCTTTCCGGTGATTTCCGACGGAAAATGTGCTAAATTTTAGTTGCTATCATGAAAGATGTGTTTAAGTGGGTTTGATAGCTGGAACAAAAGAGCATTATCTTCTTTGAAAATTTATAGAGACAACTTCTTGCTTATTTGTCAGTCTCCTAGAAATTGAGATTAAACCATCAATCATTCTTAATCTCAGGAGTTACCCGATTTACTAGGAGCATGTTGGAGGTATGATGCAAGTACTATCATTACCAAGGTTGTTTTTGTGCAAGGTTTGAGAAAGGGTCACTTCATATTCGTGATTACCATTTGATGGAGAGCTTCTGAAAGAATTTTATCAAGGGTATGAGTAGCCCTTTATGTTCCTTAGATTCAAGGGAAGAAAGTCGTTAGAGTGAGCACCAAATTGGGATGACTATGGGGATAATCTTCCTAAAAAATTATGGCTTTATCTAAAAAGATGATAGGTTGGGCCAATGTCATTTATCATTCATCGTGGCATTAAAAAAGGGAATAATGCTTCATGTGACCATGTCCCCTTTCCATTATAATGGACACTATCCATAAATGAGAATAATTTTAGATGTTAAGCCTAACAAATTCATGAAATTCTAAGAAGTTGTGCTTATATCATAATGATCACAATTATAATAATAATGACTTGCACCAACCTAAAAACCTAATATGAGTAGAGCGAGCTTTTTCAAAGCCCACAACAAGCTATGAATCTCAACAACTATTTACCACATTAAATAAAATTGTTAGAATCTTATTCCATGAAAAGTCAGGCTTTCTAATAGAAATTAATTGCAAGAAGTTAAAGATCATGAGGGCTACACTAGTTATTTAAAATTTCATGCATGGATAAAAAACTAAATTCTAATTAATCTAAAAAATATAATCACACTTTCAATCAATTATAATAAAATAAGAATTATCAGAGAGAGAGAGAGGGATGAGTGAGAGTGAATGAGTGAGTGTGTGTATGTTTATGAGAGAGAGAGAGAGGGAGGGAGAGAGAGAGAGAGAGAGAGAGAGAGAGAGAGAGAGAGAGAGAGAGAGAGAATTAAATTGTAGGTGAGCCTTATGCTTGAACAAGGTGATCAACTCTCTCTAAATTCTTTTAGTCTTACAATTGATTAAAGGCTAGAATTCCATAAGATGAAAAATTGTTTGCACATCCAAAAGTAATTTTTATCCAAGTCAGAGTGTTTTCTCTACATACTTATAGTGTTAGAGTTTGCTTTTAGTGTTGTTGCTAGAGTACTTGTTGATTATAAAAGTTGTTTTCCTACTAAAATGGTTGAGGCTTTAGTTTGTGCAACAAGTTAAGGAAAGGTTTATCAAAAAATACAAAACACTATTGGTAATCTCCATTTTATTTAATTTTAAGATCTATTTGGTTTTATAAATTTTCTTTATTTGATTGTAAAAGTTGTTATATTTTTAATAATGTGTTCAACCATTTTGAGTTGAAACTACAATTTATTAAATCTTTAGACAAAAGGTTTTCCACTAGTTTATGCTTAGTTGTTCCAATAAGCTTGTGGACCTCCGAAACGACAACAAACACCACTTCCCCGTGAGGGGAGACAATATCTGGCCAATGGAAGGGCATATTCGATCATGCATATGATTAACCATTGAGGATAGTGGCTCTCACCAGTACACCCCGATGGATAATAATATGTACGATCTAATCACAACGGGTTTCCCCCACCCGATGCATTAGCTCGAGTGGGGTTTATTTGAGAGTGGGATGCGGTTTCCCACGGGCGCAATCCCCCGTGGTTAATTACATCTCAAGCCGGAACCTGAGAAAACTCTCGATTAAGGATTCTATATTATTCTTCCTAAATTGGGATTGGCATAAGGGGACAAGATTAGGAAATCCTACTCGAAGGGGAAGAAAGGTTCAACTAGGCTTAGTCAACATACATGGCTCAGATAAGCATCCGGAGGGACTAAGGTAGTGAGAAGAAACTAGAGAAAATAAATAAATCGTGTACTCGAAGCATGCAGGAGAGAAGGATGGAGGTGGCGTCATCCGTGTGACGCGGATATGTATGGTTTATGATCTCTGGAAGACAGAAGACCTACCTACCGATGAGGCATACTACGAAACAATAGTAGCCTTGAATCCTAAACCTAATGGGTTTAATGTTCTACGCAACACTAACACCCGTGTCCTAGCTAATGAAATGCAAAATCTGGACTTACCCTGGCCTGGAAGGGGGAGCCAGCTAACCACCTAATCGATTTAAAACCATGCTGTCCAGTCATTTATGAAAGATGGGTGGGTAGGTTTAAGTTTATTAGAAGCGGGGCCGACATCTATAGGATTTCCTAATTGGCCCCGGACTGATGTTGGGTGAATGCTCCTAGAGCTAATGCAATTAAAATTTTGATTTAATTGATTTCTAATGCAATGCATGCTGGTTAAATCTTCCAAATCAGGTATGCATAGAACTTTAAAAAGGCTTATAAAAATAATTTTTAGAATTAGACTGGGCTTCCCCAGGTCCGGCACCTCATCCTCATAAGTCAGATTATCCGGACTCTATCCGCAAGCGGGGAAGTGTCTTATAGAAGGAAAGAGAGAAATGCAATAATATGCATGCGACCCCGGATGATTCCGGCAATTCCCTAGGTCATTAAGTTTCTAAATTGCTTAAAATTTAAAATTTTAAATATTAGTTGAGAGTAGAAAGGGTTTTAATCCTTAGAGAGCCTAACGAAATCCAGGCTAAAATAAAAGCGGCATGCAGATCGCCAATAAACTATGAAAAGCATACAACCTATACGCAATCATCATCAAATCAGACATAATACAAAATTAAACAAATAAATTAAATGTCCATAGGCCAACTGCCCTTAATTATAACCCCGGGTCTGCAGAAAATTAAAGTGGCCGGGCACCACTGCCAACAACACGGATTTCTAATTCTAAGACTGACGCAAGTTATTTTGAGTGGGATACTCTTGCTCTTCATCTCCTTGGTCTTCTCTTCCTTGGACTCCTCGGATCTCAGCTTCGTTGGACTCCTTGGATCTCAGCTTCCTTGGACTCCTCGGGTAGTAGAATGATCCAAATTTGGATTCCCAAATAGAAAGGAATATCCTCATATTTGGTGTCCTTTTTTCTCTTTGGGCATCCAACTTTTGGATCCTAGTATCCCCACTCAAAATAGACTTTCACAACTCAATACCAAGTTACAAACCATTTACATTAAATGAAAGCAGTAAATCTAGACTCTCCTGCAAGGTTATCCTAATAAAAATCATCCCCATGCAGTTTAGTATATCATCCCAAGCAGTTTATATGAAGATAAAAATATTCATCGCAGCCACACTTGGCCATGGTCTTAGTTATTTTGAGGGCTAAGCAAGCTCTGGAGCACCTATAGTAATTTATAATGATTTATCATTTTAGCCCTCATTTATTTAGGGGGGCTGAGCAATTTCTGAAGCACCTGCATAAAACAGTATTAATATTTAAATCATGATTATTGCCCCCCTTATATTTAGCGCTGCATGAGCATAGAAACTTGCAGAAAATATCATTAGTATCAAAATCGATCCTAACCTATGGGTAGTCTATCGTGCAATCACATCAAATCCCAGAGTACAGTAAAAGTAAGCAAACACATCAATAGTTCAATCACAGCATGCAATGAAATCCGGAAAAGTTCGGCACGCAGCAGAAAAGTAAACACCGGCCTAACCTAAGTCTAGAAGTGGTGCCCTAGCAAACAATTCTACAGTGTGTGTAGAGGCCTATGTGGCTGTGGTAGATCCTAAGCTAGGTAGTTAGTTACAGTTGCCTACTGTCCAGGTTTGTTGCAGGTCTGAAGAGGGAGTTTTAATTAAAGTATAACTATTAGTGGATTAGGATCCATTTTAATTAATTTAATGTGTGGATCTATTTTAATGCTTAGGGTAATGATATTTGAAGTTTAAATTGCATTAGAGAATTTCAGGAGGTTTGGGGTCCCTACCTACTGAGCTAGGGGATCCAAAAGGTCACTAGGAGAATTAAGCTAGGCTAGGGATTCCTAACATTTTAGTTAAATATTAGACCTTAGTATGAGTAATTAGATAGTTAGTTTGCTGGATTTGGAGTTTCCTACGCAAAGTAATGAATTTTAGAAGTTTCGGGCCCTAGACTATAGGCTACGGTTGACCGGAAAGTTGACTTTATATTTTAGGCTGATTTCTAGATACCTAATATTTTTAATAAATACTAGACCTTAATGTGAGTTGAATGCCTTTAGTTTGCCCATTTTGGAGTTTTCTGTAATTAGTTGTGATTTTTAGAAGTTGGGACAATTAAATGAATTATCGAAATTACCTAATTAGGGGTACTTTGGGGGTTTTAGCCCAAATCAGCTCCAAACTGATTGGAATCACCCCCAAAGGTCAGAAATGACCTAAGAAGGTATTTCCAAGTGTTTGGGGAAAATTTGGAATTTTTAATAATTTTTAATGAATTGTTAAAGGCAAAAAGGTGATTTCTGATTAAGGTTGAATTAAAATCCATATTAATGTCCAATTAAGGGGCCCTAATTATCTAGGGTTGGGGACTGAATTTTGGAGAGTTTGAGATATTATGGGTATTTTTTTGATTTAAAATGGATTTATTATATTTTTCTGAAGTTTCTAAGGCTTCATTAACGGGTAAATTAGGGTTTGCTAATTAAGTATTTTAAAGAATTCAAAAAATTCCTAGAAAGTTCTAGGGGGTTCTAGATGTCACTAAGCACTAGTGTTTAAGGTTTCATAGCAATCCGGGATCTATCCTAGTTCCTAGAAATACTCTAAGTTCGCTAGATTGTCCTTAGTTATTGTCCTTAAGGTGTCACTACGTTATATAGGGATAAAATGAAGTAACTAACCCTTAGGCATAACATAGAGGGTGAATGCAGCAAATATAAACACACCAATCAAGTCCTTAGATCTAGGAGAGCCTAGGCTATGTGCTTGTGCAGCCTACACATGCAAGGACTACGAAAATACTAAGTAAAGAAGCCTAATTATGAAGTGATTAGTAAATGATTGGGACACAATCATTCACTAATCCTTCTCCCACATGAATTGATCTTCATATACATAGCTTAGGTTTAAAATTTTACAAAAGGTGGACCTCCCAAAATTAAAAGATTTAAATAATGTTTGAGATTAAAATAATTTTAAAATACATAATTATTATAAATATATAATAATATGGGTTTAAAAATAAGATAATTGAAATTAGTCTAATTCATAGGTATGGGAGGCCTACCAGCCACCAAGGGGGTTTTAAAATAATTTTTATTTTAAATTAATTAATTATATTAATTAACTAATATTTAAATAATTAAATAAGCAAGTAATACAGTAAATATCCAGAAAAGATAGAATCAGACACAAAAAGTATTTTCAAATTAAAATTAACATTTTTCTGAAACGAACGAGGTATTATACGTCGAAATCCGATTTAAAATGAGAAAGTTATGAATTTTGAAGTTTAAATAGGCCTAAAAGTAATTTTTAAATATTTTAAAATAACTAATATTTAAAAATAATTAATAAATTTAAAATAAACCACATCTTAACATCTTTAGATTTTAAACATAAATAATAAATAATAATAATTAAAAAAAACTTTAAAATATTAATAACAACATAATAACAGTTAAGATAGTTTTAAAGTATTAACAATATAATAATGATATTAAAATAATAATAATATTAGTAATCTAATAATGTTAAAATAATGTTAATAATAATAATAAATTATTAATATTATAATAACATGAATATTTAATATAATAATAATATTATTAAAATAATAATACTATTATTAATAATAACATTGATATTATAATAATATTAGTAATAATAAATATTAATATTATAATAATATAAATATTAATATAATAATATTATTATTAAGATAATAATATTTTTATTAATCATGATATTGATATTATAATAATATTAATAATAATAATAAATATTAATATTATACTAATATAAATATTAATATTATAATGATATAATTATTAATATAATATTATTATTATTAAAAAAATAATATTACTAATTATAATATTAATATTGTAATAATAATAATAATAATAATAATATTATTATTATTATTATTATTATTATTATTATTATTATTATTATTATAATAATAACATTATTATTAGCATATTATCATATAATAATAATAATAATGATAATAATATAAATATAAATATAAATATAATAATTAAAATAGTCAATATCACTGTTTTGTAAATATTTAGAAATATAAATATCATTTTAAAATAATTTTAATTTTAAATTAAAAAGGGTGAAAATACGAGCAATTTGATATATTATACATATTTTCTGGATCAAAAAATGATTTTTTGTGATTTTTTAAAGAAATCTGGTTTAAAAACTAATTAAAATTAATCAAAACCTTAATTAATCGCTAATCCGGCGGCGGTCAGCCACGCGTCGTCTACTGATTCGTTGCGCCAAACTGCGGACGTGTTTTCCAATCATTGGCAATGATTGCGCGACGGCGCAATCATTGCCAATGATTGGCGGACGGTGCGGCGGCTGACTTATCCGAGTCAGCAGCGCGCTGCGCCGTCGGATCTTCCGCTGTTTGGATCAACAGTCCAGATGGTGCTGGACGGAGGGATCGATGGCGGGATTCAGATACACGGCTGATCTAAACCGCGGACCGACGAGATCCTGGCCGTTGATCATGAAATCAACGGTCCGGATCCCGCACAGTTAAACGCGTACGTAACCCGAAACCCTAATAGGTTTTTTGGCTCGTTCTTGCGATCGGATGCATCGAATCAAACGAAATTTTAAACTTAGAATCTATGAATGAACATAAATCGTGTGGGACTAATCTCATGGCTTGAATCGCATTTTGCAGAGAGTTATTTAGGTCAAGGTGTTTCTAACTAGGGTTAACGATTATACCTTGGTTTATGGACGGATTAGACAGTAAGAGGGCTTGTTGAACTTGTGGATTGTCCACGAATAAGTTCCTAGTTGCTCTCGAGCCTCCAAACGCTTTCGATCGACGGGAAACAGAGCTAAAAGTATTATGGTCTCGGGTTAACCGGAAAGTCGTCGCCGGCGGCCTTAACCGGTAGGGTTTGACTTGGGAAGGGTGGAGGAAGACCTAGGGAGCTCGTCTGCCAAATCTCAAGGTTTAGGAACGTCTAGGTCTAGAGCAAGAGTCAAGAGTCCCTTCACAAACCCTAAAATCCCCTATTTATAGACTTAATCCTATTGTGGACGGCCTAGATAGACCCTAGAGCTATTTAGGAGGGAAAACCCGGCTCCCTAGCTGTGGTTTGAGTTTTTGAACTCATCAGGAAGGATTTCGAGCTTTAATGGGTCTTAATTTGACCTAAATAGGTCATTTTGACCCATTAGGAGCTAGAGTTGACCAAGTCAATGCTTGACTTGGTCAAACCAGTCAACTAGGCTCAAAGGATCACTAGATTGAGCTTAGGGGGGGTTGGATCTGACTAGGATTTGATTTGGCCCACTAAGGGCTCATTGGGTCAATCTGGGTTGACCTGGTCAACCAGGTTGACCCAGGACCAAGGCTTGGGCCCAATGGGTCAAGCCCGACCCACTGAGTCCAGTGGAGGAGAAAATAGGGCTTGGAGAGCCTTGGAATGGGTTTGGGGGCCCAGGGAGAAGGGTATGGGTCATCTTGGGTCAATCCTGGTTGACCTGGTCAACCAGGTTGACCCAGGGCCTGGGTCTGGGCTCAGAAGACTCAGTTTGACCCATTGAACACAAGGGAGAGGGTCTTAGGCCCTGACTTGGTCAATTTGACCAAGTCAACCCCCTTGGCCCAGCCTGGGAGAAAACCAAGGTCAACAAAGCTTCCATATGTTGTTAACCTCTTGGGCATTTTTCTTGACGGTTTATCCATTATGATGATTACTCAAGCATAAACAAGTTCATGCTTTTTACGATGAATAATAAGAGGTCATAATGATCATTTTAATTGTTTATCATACATTTAGTTGATAAGCATGTGTATGATGAAACTTAATATATGAATTTCAATTTTTTTTATAATTTGTTTGACATTAGTATTAACATTTTATATGCAACCAATGCATATAAAAATAGGAAAAATAATTTCATATTCAACCATTAACCACATTGAAGAGTTAGAACTTTACATTTTATTCTGAGCCTCCAAATGACAACAAAGGAAATGATACATATTTACATTTTTGTTGAAATTTTATGTATTCTAATGCAATTAAACTATTTCAAGTGGCATTCTGACAGTTAATTTTATTTGGCTTAGCAATCAATGTAAAATCTTTCTGTCTTGATTCTTATTTTTCATTTTCATGATTTTAGTTGAAATCATAATCTAATTGTGGAGGGAAATTTGATTTTTTTTCCTCATAATGTGCCCATTTGGACAAATATATCCCTTATATTTTTATTTGGATAAATATCCCTTAAAATTCTTGCAAGACTAAAATACTCCAAAATTTCATATGGAGGCCAAAGCCATGATTTTGGCTTAAACATTAGTTTTGAATATTTTTGGGGTAGTGACCAAGGTTCCATCTACTTTAGTTTCTCCAATTACGATAAATTGGACAACATTTATATATGTGTAATTTGCTTCAATGAGCATCAGAGCTGTAGGCAATGGATTCCAACGATTTCCATGACTTTATTTGGTGATGCCTACATAAGGAATCGAGCAACAACAATGTCATTGATGGCGTGGGGTCCAAAAATTATAGTCGAACTCTCCTATAAGAGTGGTTCCAAGTTAAATTTTTAGAAGACACATTAGATATCATATAAGAAAATAGTTAGATATTTTGCCTTCATTTTACAAGGACTTTTCTTTAGCAGAATTTTGTATGGTTAATTACCCCTCCCAACCACAAGAGAAAACTTTCTATTAAGGTTAGTTTGTAGGCTCTAAATGTTTAATTAATAATTGCAACAATTTGATTTAGAAAAGAAGAAATACATTTCCATTAGCTTAAAGTGGATGGTGGGGGGTTGATGACTAACTCGATCAAGATATGAAGGTTTCCTTGTCCCGAGTTATCGTAAACTATGGTCTGTTTTTTCATAGAGATAGTCAACCCACTCCTACCAAAGGATTATGGTCAACAACTCAGGGATAAAGCCCCCGAACGATAATCAATATTTATTGATTAGTTTATTATGAGCATTTTGAAAATTTTACTATACTTCTAACTACTCATAAATTTTTTATATCATGTATGTGAAATTAGGATTGTAACTCTTTATAATCAAAATCATACCGAAATATGCAGCGGCCAGTTATCAATTAGGTGAACCTATAAAAAAATAATAATTTGTGTACTGATATTCTCATTTTTTTTAAATAAATTTCACCTATTTCCCAATAACTAGCCAGGATTAAACAATATTTATAAAAATAACTGATGTCTTTCTTTGTCAATTTTGAATTGAGCAGTGGTTTATCCTTGAGCAAGCATAAAAGTTGTTTTATTACTTCGAAAAGGGTGTCGAATGCTCGTATTCTTGCCATTAAAAATCTTACTGGTTTTATGCAGGCTCACCTGCCTATTAAATACCTTGGCGTCCCTCTCTTTAATGGTAGGAAGGTTTCTTTCTTATTTGATGATCTGATTACCTCTATCCAAAATAAGCTTCTATCTTGGGATTTTAATTTTCTCAGCTTTGGGGGTAGATTGGTTCTTATTAAAAGTGTCATGTGTTCCTTGCCTGTTTATATTTTTCAAACTATCCTTCCTACTCAAGCTATTTGTGACATGATTCACAAGCTTATTAACAAATTTTTCTGGAAAGGCACCTCTTCTTCCTCTAAAATCTTGTCGGCTAGTTGGGTTAACTGCTGTGGTGCCAAGTCTGAGGGTGGTCTTGGTTGCAAGGATTTAAAGGACTTGGCCAAGGGTTTTTCTCTTAAACTTTGGTTTAATTTTCGCAAGAATCTTAGTCTGTGGGCTAAGTTCATGAATGCCAAGTATTGTGGTGGTAAGCATCCTACTAATTGTACTGCTAAGCCTGGTGACTCGAGAGTTTAGAAACGTATTTGTAAGTTTAAATGGGGAGTGGAACCCTTCATTTCCTGGGGTCTGGGTGAAGGTAAAGTTTTTTTGTAGCAAGATAGGTGGCTTAATCAAACTTCTATTGACTCTATGTTGAATACTTCTTCTACTGCTTTGACTAAGGTTGAGTATTTTTTCAATGAATTAGGTTGGGATTATGAGAAGCTTTATAATGAGGTTCCTACTTGCATTATTACCAAAATTTTAAATTTACCTATCAATACTACTTCTAAGGATTTAATGTTGTGTGATCTCACTAAGGATGGTAGTTTCAACCTTTGCAAGGTTTGGTAGTCCTTTAAACTATAGGTAACTTTGATAAGATTTTTAATCAATTGTGGAATACGACTATCCCCTATGCTGTTTCAGTTTTTATTTGGCGGTTTCTTCATAACTATATTTCCACTGATGACATGCTTATCAAGAAAGGGTTTAATTTAGCCTCTAAATGTCAATGTTGTTGGCATGTAGAGAATATTCATCATGTTTTTATTTCTGGTCCTGTGGCGGTTAAAACTTGGGTTTATTTTGATGACTTATTCAAGTTAAATTATTTTAATGTTCAGTCAACCCTTAAAGCCAATCTCTCGGCCTGGCTTTTTAATTCTAAGGGTCATATTCGTAATGTGATTCCTTTGCTCATCCTTTGGTTTTTATGGTTGGAAAGAAATAATTTTGTTTTCAATAATGTGAGGATGAATCATCTTAATGTTATTCATAAGGTGAAAGACAAGGTTCTTTCCCTTGTGACTGTTAATCTGGTTTCTTATAAGCATTTCAAGAACTTTCTGTTTGTGGGAAAGGCTCTTGGGATTTATTTGAGTAATGTTTTTTCTGACTCGTTGGCTAATATCACTTTTTGGAACAAACCTCCTATGAATTTTTACAAGTTGAATGTGGATGGCAAGTTTACCAATAATGTAGGTGGCTACGGTGGTATTCTCAGGGACTCCTTTGGTCGCCTGATTTGTGCCTTTGCTGGTCCGGTTCATAATGGTAATCTCTTTACGGCTGTCACCAAGGCTATCCTATATGGTACTCATTTATGTTTATCTCTTAGTTTAACCAATGTGCTTATTGAGGTTAGCCCGTATTATGATTTTAAACTTTTGTATGCCGAGCAAGATATCTGCTATAATCCGAATTTATTCTATATTATTAGTGAAATTAAGCAGATATTGAAGGAGGTTAATTGTTCATTTCATCACATTCATAAGGATGCCAAAGCTGTTGCCTCTTGGCTCGCTAACTGGGGCTGTTCTCTTGATAATTTCATTGACATTCTGGGCACTTCCATCCCTGTTCCTCTTCATGGTTTAATCGAGTTGGATGAGCTGGGCGTCCCTTATGTGGGCTTTTAGTTGTTATTACTTCTGTTCTGCTGGAGGTCCCTTTTCCCTTTTCTTGGTCTTCAGTTATCTTTTGATTGCTTTTTGGGTCTCTTTATTCGGATTTGGGTTGTTCTGTGTGGGACTCATTTTTTGGATGATGTTTCCTATCTTTCTTTTTGTGCTGCTTTGGTGGGTTGGCTCTCTTTGAGGCTATCTGGTTGTTGCTGCTAGTGCTGTTATTTGTCGCTGGATGTTTGTCATTATGTTGGATTTAGCTTGTGTTATGTTGTTGGTTGTAATCAAGTTGGATGCTGGCCTTAGGAAGTTTTTCGTTCGTATTTCGGGTGTGGGGCTTTCTGCTCTCCAGGCCAAGTTTCTCTTATGTGAGGGAGTCTGCTTATCATTGGTACTGGTTTGGTAAGTATGATGCTCCCGGGTTAGCCTTTCCTGTGGACTATTTCTTTATTAGTTGGGAGCCTAATACTGCTTATGCTCTATTAACCTATTTATATTGTAACAATGTTTTGAATGTGTATTGTTTGGATATTTGGTTATATCTCAGTTATTGTAAATCCTTGTTTAATTTGCTCTAGTGTTTTTATCTTGCAGTTTTGGCGGATGGAGTCTACTTAGGGTATTTTGTGTTGGCGGACTCTCTTTTGGATTTGGAAGAATGTGCATTATTTATACATTACTATATATATATTTTGCAAAGGATGGAGGGTTAATAATTGATTACGATGTTAACCTCTACTTTTTAACGGTAGGAAAGGTTGTTAATTGTTATCATGATCTTAATTAAACATAATTAATCGGGATTAGGCAATATTAAACACACTGTCTATGAAGCGACATTATTTAACCATTAATAACGCAAAGTCCGGAGGAATAGATAATTTATCACGTTGACCCCATCTGCGCATTCCGAGTTCTTTAGAAAAGATCATCTTTTTCTTCTTCGCTGCATCTCGCCTGCCACAAATAAAAAAGGAAGGAAGAAAAGCTATGCACGGTGCATGTAAAGAAGATAATACAACCAATGATTGGAACCAATGTACAATGCAAGATTCAAGAAATCATATATTAATCATCAGCCACATTGAAAAAAATTCAGCTTTTGTGTTAGAACATGATGGATTTAAAAATCATTTACTTTAGTTTCCAATTAAAGTAGTTTTTTAGTAAAAAAATTTTAATTTTTTACTAAAAAATTACTTTAAGAAGCAGTAAGAAAGCTGTCTCAAACAAAATCTTTATCGGACTATATGGGATTGACTATATGAATTCTTTTCTCCATTGTGTTCTATTAAGAGCTGAATTCTCATTTAAATCTAATAAAAACAAGTTATTTCTAATACAATCTAATTAATCTTTTTAGGCCTACTTCTAATTTTCTTAATATAGGTTAGACTCTAATAAATGTATTCTACTAATTGGATCTCAGAAGATCAATATTTTATGTGACAAACATTTAATACTGTCGTTATCAGGTCTCAAATCCTGAATGAGAAAAATAAAGAGTTATGTTAGATAGTCGACAGTAAAACTTAGTTAACAATCATGACAATTTGCTTTCCAATTATCGCAATATAGATTTTTATTATAATTTTTATGAGGATATTCATGGATATTTTGTCTCGTTTATAATATCTTGCTTGAGGGATGGGCCACTTTCTTGCTTTTTAGGGGAAAGGAAGACTAGCAAGCAAGCAAACAAACAAATAAAGCCTTCGCTCTCTCCAGCTTAAATTCTTGAATGTAAGCACGCGTGTAGCCGAAGCAAAAGCCCAACTTTCTGTCTCTCTCAATGGAAAGAAAATGCATGCATGGGGGCATGGGGCCGGCCAACACCACCTCCACCACCACCATCACTTCACTTAACTGCAGAAAACAGAAGAATGGTCGCCCCCACCACATCATGCTTCGGATATCAAAAGTATGAGAATCGATCGACTTATCTTCTTCCCTCAAAAGAAGTTCTCTTTATGAGATGATTGAGAGAGAGAGCGAGAGAGAAAGAGCTTCCATTCACATGGAGTTACTGTAAGCCACAAGAAAATTCTCTACCTTGTTTTTGGTGAAAACTGGGCCTGTACGTCTGTAAAGTTGATTTGCACTAAAGAGGATGTACGTATTCCATAGAAGAGGAGAAAATTATTTGTTGCAAATGCTTTGTGATGTCCAATGCTTGCATTCAAGCATGGAAGGCATGTTTTTAACATTATTGTCTTCTTCTGTGCTGTCTTATGTTGTACAGGGTTGTGTTGTTGTGCTGTACGTTGAATAGAGCAAATGAGCAGCTCAATTTGATCTGATGGTTGGAGGCTTTTGAGATTAAGATTTTGTTTGGGATAGTTTTTTACTGTTTCTCAAAGCAGCAGCACTAAAGTTTTCATTTTTGTACAAAAAAGTAGCTTTAACAAGCAGTAAAAAAGTTGTCCCAAATGAAATATAATTAAGAGGTGTTAGATTTGAAGCTTGAGTATATGATGTATGCGTGAATTTGATTTACGGCTCAAATGTCCTTATAAAAATAGCACAAATGATTGTTTGATGAAATTTTATTAGAATTCTTCTTTAAATTTTATGAGTTATAACCTTTTGTTAAAACAAATTGTTGATTAGAACTAAATAGTATTGCTGTTTGAGAAATTCTTAGATTTTTTTTATCGTTTTACTTTACTATTGCTTTCTTTTTTATTTTTATTATGTATAGTTATTTTTCACAATCTGTTGTAGTGTGCTTGTCTGGAGTTTATTTTATTATTATTTTGAGAACAAATTTATAATACTTACAATAATTTTTAAAAATATAATTTTCAGCAATAATCATGCAATTATTTTATAAATAGATGTAATTGTATCAAATTAATATGTTCTAGATGAATCTTATTATAGAAAATATTATAATATTATTAATATTTTTAAATAAAAATTTAATTAGTTTTATAATACTCTTAATAACTTAAAAAAATATGTAATTAATTTTAAAATAGTTGCAGTCATCTCAAATGATCATAAATGGATTTTTTTATGAATTATATATATATATATATATATATATATATGAAAAAATTTATGTTCTTTAATATATATAAATAATTAAACAAATTAAATAATTTTATAAAAAGTTAAAATTCATATGAAATAGTTTTTTGGGAAAATTTTCAAACTATTATTTTAAATAAATTACTTCCAACATTTATATAATTGGATTTTTTTCTTACATTCTTTTTTTTTTCAAATTCTTTAAAACTCTTGTTGTTATAGAAAGTACCTAAAACTATTTTTCCAAAGGTGTTGAATCATCTCTACCAATGTATGTTGGCTAAAGTTGCGGTTTCAATTATTTCAAGCTTATTTGACAAATATTTTAGGCCAAATTTTTTGTCCGATTAAGAAGTTCTCATATTAAAAAAATGTTCATATGAAATATTCTAATTAAAATTTTGATCAGCATGATTTTTTTTTAGATATACTTTAAGATTAGTATAAGATATAAATAACTAATATCACACAAATCTCAATACAAATTTAAGAGCTTTGAGCCCCATCATTAATATCTATAGTTAGGATGTTTAATAAAAAAAATATCCGTCATATAATCTCTTATTTTTAGGAATTTCAATCCATGATGTTAATGCCTTTGACCCAAGTGAAGAGTCTCAAATATTCTAACACATATTTCAGTCTAGCTGATAGCACTACAGGGTCTGGAGCGCTGCAGGCCTCCATTCTTTGTCTTTTATCTGACTGGCAGCATCACAATGTCGGGGTCTAGAGTAGCGCAACACTCCACTCTCTGTGTCCAAAATAATTGCAAACGTAGCAGTGTTGTACAACAGAGAGAGGACTCTTGCAACCCTCAAGCGAGCTTGATCAACAGAATTAAGGTCTGAGACAGTAGTATAACCTGATTGATTGACAGTCATATTCCACATTGAACTAATATATTTGTAGTCAAGATATACTACACAATTTTTTTTTTTGGAATATGTGCTCTATTTTTTTTAGGGCTTTCAATACATGTTGTTAATGTATTTGACCCAAGTGAAGAAGATGGAGTGAAGAGCCTCAAATATTTTTACACATGAAATATATGAAAATCAAGGAACATCTTTGAATTTGGATTAAAATTCAGGAGTGTTAATTTTTCTTGCAATTTTGTAAAATTTTAAAAAAAATCAAAGATTTCAAGAAGAAAACACCTGGATGCTTCCAAGTTTTGCAAAGGATTTTTTTTTTTTTTTTTTTTGGCATTGAGCAAATTAAATCGCAAACTCGTGCTCATCATACATGTAAGTCTCGAACTCAATAACTCTTAGTTGGAAGCCAAATTTCTAAACCAACATGCTAAAATGAGGTACTTGTGATAGAAATCTAAAAACAACAATCCTACGAGGCGAACTTTTAGGTGAAGTAATCGTTTCTTTTCATATTTCATTAATATTTTTATCAGTATTATTCAATATTGATATTGTACAAAACTAATATTGAACAATACCTAACAAAAAATTCCAACTTTTTTTTTTTAAGAGTTTTTTATTATAACAAAAAATTCCAACTTTGCTCACCTTAATTATGTCTCAAATAAATATGCCTAACCTCTAATTATGATAATTGAAAGTTAAACTTAAATAGAGTGTTTTCTATGTAACATTAATATCAAATTAATAACATTGTTATTAAGGACAATATACTATCATTTCAATCAAATTATTTTTCCTCGTTATTTCAAAAGACCAAAGTCCACCTTTGTAAGTTAACAAACTGTTACTAGAGGCACAAATGATTGGATCCATTCAGCAACCAAGAAAATCTTTCTCTTCTTGACTTAGTTGATTTGTTCTTATCATTTACGTGTAAAGGAGGTTGGAATATGCTCAATCACAACTCTATTAAATGCAAAGATATGCTCAATGAATGTGAAGATATATCATCATACAAATGCACATATTATTCAAAATCTTATCTCAATATAAATTTGATATAAATACATCTGGTTGGATTTCAAAGTCGTTCGAGTAACACTAAGATGAGTCAATTCTTGATATCAGATAAAGCACTAATCTTAATGTAAATCAGATGACTTTGAAGCTTATCCTGATGTGTTTTGTATTTAGATATCTTGTATTTTTTTTTTTTTTTGTATAAATTTGTGTTTCACCTAATATATGTTAAATAGAATTTGAAGAAGGTTGCATGGGACCTAATAAATATATCTTATTTATTACATGATTTATGTGGGTTGGACTTTACATGAGATGAAGAAAGAGAATTTATATGACATATTTGGAAAGGGGCATAGAGTCGCTCTTGCCCTTCAAAATTACAAAAATAAAAATAAAAAAACCTATATAGCTATGAAAGTTCTACTCTTAATCAAGCTCAAACTTCAGCTTAAGGTAATGCAAGCTCGGTATGACTCAACACATTTACTGTTACGCCCCAAAATTTAAATTACAAAGAATTATATCTTTTATCTTGTTATAATAATAACTAGAGCTATCTAATCTATTTCAATGATAAAATACCAGTGAAAAATTAATTTATTGATGAAGACATCAATATACATTTATAGTCATTAATAAAAAAAATCATATGCAATAGCTAAGAGTTATACAATATATCACACTATCTATTTGCTCCTGACTTAAAAAAAATAACTAAAATAAAATGACAGAAAAACCTAAAGGGTCCTATTAGATCAATTTCACACTCTGGATTCTCGCCCCTGACCTGAATTCATTAAGCCACATATAATGAGCTAAAAAAATCCAATAGGTCATTAAAATCTTACAACTACACTCAAAACACAGAAAAGAAATAGGATGCTTGTAATCAATCAGTTTATAACAGTGACAATCAGTAAGATCACGAATTTGACAGAAATAGTAAAACACACATGCAGTAACAGTAAAGCCTATAAAATAGTAAACTGGTATGGTACGGAGGCCAGTAAAATAATGCATTACAGAAATAGTAAAATTTATAAATCAGTAAACTCAGTACGAATGTCGAAACAATAAAGCAATAAATAATCATTCTTAAATCATATGTCATAGCAGTACGATCCAATCAATAAAGATTGTCGGAATCCCTAACAATATAGTACCATTAGAAAATTGTATAAGAATATGCACATGATATCCAATTATTCTATATCAGTATCTTATATCGCATCACTATAGGAAAAAATATTATTTTTGGTGGTATTTTTTATGGATAAAAGCCTGTCGGAAATATTGACAGTAAAACTAACGGTATTTTTAATGAAAACCATCTGGCGAGTTTTTCGGCAGAACAGCCGTCGGGTAAGCCGCTGGTCCTTTTAAAGCCAATGAAATAAGCTAGCAAAAATTGCACCGAAAAATTTTAGGCAGAACGGCCAGTGTAATATCACCAGCCTACTTAAACCCATTGAATCATGTCCGGCAGAAAGTCTACTGTAAATATTTCCAACAGATAATCCGTCAGCTGATTCGCCAGAACATACCCTATTTCCTAATCCAACCACCGTTCGTGATTGTCTGCCTTGTTATTACGTAATTCGTCCCATTCCCACTCGTTTGTCGCTCCTGTTCGCATGAGTTATCTCTTGTTGTTTGCCTCCTTGTCTGCCACCGTTCACTACCTCATTCACCTTAGTACCGCCATTCGCCATCTCATTCACCACTCTTCTCCATAAGCTTTTCACATGCTACCATTTTGGTTTGAGCATTTTTTTTTTCATTTCTTCAAATGTAATTGCTTCTAGTTGGAGGGTTGAAGTGGACGAATGAATCAAACTTGTTTTGTGGTAGAAATGTACTCATCAAACTTAAGGAAAAATTCCATAATAATGAGTATGTGACCTATTTGTTTAGACATATTTTTTGTGATAGAATCATTGTCATTAAAAGAGAATCATACAATTAAGTTAAGTGTTGCAGGGATGAACTTGATCAGGTAGATAAGTGGCTTTAATTTTAGGGATAAAATGAGAAAATATCATATATATGATAAGGTTAGACTAGCTCCAATGATAGTTAATAGTAAAAAGAGTCATCTTAGATGATTTGGTCACATAAAACATTGGCCTTCTGAGGACCTAGTTATGAGAGTAGGTGTATAACATTTGGCCTATGTTAGGAGAGATAGAGATAGACCTAAAATAACTTGATTAAAAAATTTGAAATGACCTTTTTATTATATTTAAATAAGAATTTAACTTTTAACATGACACAATGGAAAAATTGATTCATGTTGTCGACCCCACATATTGTGATAAAGGCTTGATGTTGTTATTATTATTATAATGATAGATGTCTATATGAAAGTTCCATATCAATGCCATCAATATCAAGAAAAATGCATACTTTAGGTCTATCCATTTTAAAAAAGATGCGTACTCTAGGTCTATCCATTATAGATATAATATTAAAGAAGTGAGAAAAATGCGTACTAAATAATATCTTATCGCTAAAAAACACATAGTTCAAAAGCCATTGTGAACTAAGTTATGCTGACTAGCAACTATCACCTTTCGATTTGCAAATCAATCTGAATTCTATTCTAGGTCTATCCATTTTCCTTCATAATCCTCTGACATTACTTTTATCAACTCATATAACGGTATTATTTATCATTCATTGCAAGTTTTCAATAGATGTCACTCTAATCTCTAATAACATCATATTATGTATAGGATAAATTATTTATATTATAGATATTAGAAATCAAAGAAGTTGGATGTATAATTGATTGGCATAACGATAAAAGATATTAATAGATGAGTTCATTAATGGGATGAATTTTTTTTATCCAGACAGTCTGTCAACTACCTTACTTTATCTCGGATGGAAGGTTTCATTGTCCGTGTTCTAAACATAAAAATTAAATGTACCTCACACCAGATAAGGTAATTATTGATCTATATCATAGAGGATTCATGCTAGAATATTGGTATTAGACTTTTCATGGTGAGTACGTGCAATATTTTGATTCTCGATGCAGTCTATCTACAAGTTTTAATATAGCCTAGAAAGAAAATATTTGAACACTTGAGGACATAATTTATAATGCAACTACGACACAATTTAAATAATATATATAAGAGTCACCAAATAAGAAGGCACAAGACTTCTATGATTTATTGATTTGTTATTCAATAACCAATTTGGAAGAGTTGCACTACTCACTCAGAGTTATCTATTGTTGTGAATATGTTAAGCATAAAAATAAAATATAATATCCCCCGTGAATATTTTAATCAATTTGTTGGGTTGCTTAAGGAGAACAACCTAATCGATAATATAATTTCTACAAATTTATATCAAACTAAAAAATTAATTTTCAAACTTAGTTTGATATCTATAAAAATAAATTATTGTGTTAATGGATGCATATTATATAATAAAGATGATATATCACATATTTCATGTCGCCATTATAATACACCAAGATTTAAACTAAAGTTTGGGATAAAAGGAAAGCAGAAGGATGTACCAATCAGTAGGATATTTTACTTAGCCATAATTCCTAGACTATAATGTTTATATGTATCTATGAGCTCTGCTGCACATATGAGATGACATAATGAACATATCTTGTAAGTAGGTCTTCTAACACATCAGTTAGAAGCAAAGGTCTGGAAACAATTTGATCGAACATATCTTACCTTTGCCATAGTATCAAGAAATATAAAATTAGGTTTATGCGTAGATGGTTTTACTCTATTTAGTCAATCTTCTTTACCTTACTCATGCTGGCCCGTGATATTTAGCCTTTATAATCTTTCTCCAGAGTTACGTATGACTACACCGTATATATTTTTGACACTAATCATTTTAGGGTCACATAATCTGAAAGTAAAGATTAATGTATTTTTTTAATCTTTAATTAATAATTTAAATTTATTATGAAATGAGTAAGTATATATGATATCTCCATCAAATAAAACTTTATAATGAGGGCAGTATTACTTTTGACAATTGATGATTGTAATGCCCCAAAATTAAATTTGAAAGAGTAATCTATTTATCATTTTAAGAATACATCAGAGCTTCTATAAATCATTAATATAAATAATAACCAGTGAAAATAACTAAATTATATATATCAAGATCTTTTATTATTAAAAAAATTAAAACGAGATTTGAGTTACTTACCACAAACAAAAAAATCTCTAAATAAAATTGACTGATGAAAAAGCCCCAAACAA
Source organism: Dendrobium chrysotoxum (assembly GCA_019925795.1). Lineage (NCBI taxonomy): Eukaryota > Viridiplantae > Streptophyta > Magnoliopsida > Asparagales > Orchidaceae > Dendrobium > Dendrobium chrysotoxum. Next base: position 46,349,121 of record CM034303.1, read on the forward strand.
TCTTCCCTCTCTGCCCTCTCTCTGCTTCTTTAAGGCACAATACTGAAATTTAAAATTATCATTTAAAAAAATCATTTTAAAAAAATTCAAATTATTATAGTGACTTTCTTGCATACGATATGCTTTCAGTTTGGAACACTTCCGATAAGTTAGTTTGTCCATATTGCATAAAATTTACTAAGTCATTCATTTTGAAGCATAGAGGCAAGAATACTTGGTTCGACTATCATTGTATGTTCTTACGTACAAGACATCCTTTCAAGAGAAATAAGGATGCCTTTACAAAAAAATGGTGATATTGCAGCCTCCTCTGAGATTAACTAATGAGAAAATATTTAAAAGAGTAAGGTGCATGTCCACGATAGTTGATTCTCCAATACTAGTTAATCACAAATTGCTAGGATATGAAGTCAATCATAATTGGACAAAAATGAACATTTTTTTATCCTTATCATATTGGAGAACAATATTGATAATAAATAACTTAGATGTGATGCATATAAAGAAAAATATTTTTAATAATATATTCAACACAGTAATGGATATCAAGGACAAATCTTAAGATAACATTAAAGCAATGATAGACTTAAAGGAGATTTATTAGAGAAAAGTCCTAGAGTTAAAGGATGGTGGAAATAAAAAAATTCTAAAACTAAAAATATCATTCACCTTGACTTTAGAGTAGAGACGAGTAGTTTATTAATGGGTGCAAACTTTAAAGGTATCTGATGGATATTGTTCTAATCTTAGTAGATGCGTTGACATGAGATTAAGTAGATTATTTGGATTGAAAAATTATGACTATCATATCTTCATGTAATGTCTACTACCCACTGCCTATATTTTTTGTTAGATCCAATTTTAAAGTTCTTGATCGAGCTAAGTATCTTATTTAAGGATTTATGCTCCTCAAAATTGAATGCAGAGCACTTGATTCATATAAAGCATAATATTTCATTTATTTTATATAAACTTAAGAATATATTTTCTCCAATATTTTTTTACTCAATGGAACATCTACTCGAGCATTTACCATATGAGGCTATAGTTAGTGGACCTATTTAGTATCAATGGATGTATCCTTTTGAGAGATATTTAAATAAACTTAAAAAGACTATTAAGAATAAAGCATATCATGGATGATTAATTTATGAAGCATATCTAATATATGAGTAACCCAAGTTTGCTCGTATTACTTTGACCTAGTATCAAAATCAACAAGGAGTACTGTATCTCAAAATCTTGGTCATCCAGATTCATGTAAATCTTCAACTATATCTTTATTCAATGGATATGCTGAGCCCACAGGCACTAGCACCATGTGCTATTTGATTGACAAGGAGATGAAAGCTGCCATGTTGTACTCCTTTTTTAACTATGATGAAGTTAAGCAATATCTTAAGTAAGTATGATTTAACTTTTCAAATATTTGTAACTCATAAATTATAACTACTTAAAATTTACATAAGTTTTATTAATGATTTGAGTGCATTAATATCAAAAGAAGTTCAAAAGATAGTTGAAACATAATTTTCAAACTGGTACAAAAATATGGTATGTATTCTGACTAGTCATTCTCACATATTTCTCTTAATGAGCTAACATAGTAAACATGTTGATATTATAACTACATTTGATTATTCAATTAGTTTTACACTCAAGGCAATGATTTGTAGTATCAATGACTATTGAATCTAGCTTGGGAATCAAATAGATTAGTAAAATGTTGGCCAATTTTTTGGGTCAATGGTCACAAAATCTAAACCAAATCTTAGTGTGAAGTTAAAAAGATAAAAATTCTAGATTTTTGTAAGAGGGAGCACCCATACATAGGATGATTCTAAGTATTATAGGATTTATATGAAGTATTATAGTTAGAATATCCAGGTGATGGAAACTCTGTGTATCTTTTAAATTATGATTGGTTTGATCAAGTACAGAACAGAGGTATAAGAGTACATCCACTATAGCGTATAATGGATGCAAAGCAGGGTAGGAGATATGCCAAGTTTGGCCTATTTATCATTGCTAACCAGGTAAGCCAAGTCTACATTGTTAATAATCTGGGTAGATTACAAGGAAAATAAGATTAGCTCATAGTCATCAAGACTAAACCTAGGGGATTTATTGAGAAAACAACATCAATACCACCAACACATCAAGAAGAGCATATGTCAAACTTAAAAGATCTTGCTAATAATGTCGATGATCAAATTGTAACTAATGAGAGTGAATTGCAGTTAAAGAAAGTAGATTTAAATATTGAGGAAATTTATGAGGAATATGTTAATGGTGAAGATGATCTATCATCGCATGAAAGTGAATCAACAAATGATTAATAAATAGAAGGTAAATATATTTAATATATGTACAAGTTAATTTAGTTTTTAACAGTATAGTAGTAGTTATAATTTATATGAAGTGCATAATTTCTTTTTAACAGCATAGGAGTAGTTACTTAGATTTATTTTTCATTGATCTACTTTATTTTTACTGCATAACAATAATTATAATTTATATGAAGTGCATAATTTTTTTAATAGTATAGCAGTAGTTACTTCACTTTATTTTTTGTTGCTCTACTTTATTATATCTTATAATAGTAGTTATAATTTATATAAAGTGCATGATTTCTTTTTAACAACATAGTAGTAGTTACTTTAATTTGTTTATCATTTTTTTACTTTGTTTTCATAGATTAATAGTACTTATAATTTATATGAAGTGCATATTACTAATATTTTTTAAATATTTTTTGCAAATGGCTTCTAATGATGAGCCCCCCCCCCCCCCCCCCCCAAGCAATCGATATCAATCAAGAACAACTTTAGTATGTGACAGAAGGTGACTGGTGGCTCATTCAACAGTTCTAAATGTACTAAGGGGACCTCTTCTTCTTAGTCTTCCACTCAAAGCCAGCCAAGCTCACCTTTACCAACTACTCTAACTTGTAGTCCTCAGGTTTACTCTTAAATTTTTGCTTTCCTTCACCATACCCTACAGATAGTACTCCCTTAACCCTTAGTACCCCCTACCACCTTCTTATGGAGTCCCTCCCACTTATCCACATCCACCATATGTCCCACCATTCTACCACCCACCACCCCCTCAGCCCTCTGTAGATGGACCTTCCACTCGTCCACCCGAGTTGTAGCAGAGCAGATGTCAAACGAGCGCATATTGATTGCACTTGAGGGTGACACGTACGTACTTACTATATTCTTAACACTACTAAGATAATTTGAAAAATATTTTTTTACCTAACATATTTTATGTAGGTTTTATCTATCAAAATAACCCTCGCATAAGGTACAGGACATCACACGGAGCATGTTTCATGCTCCTTATATTTTTTGGATGAAATTTCCAAAGGAAGTACACAGCTTATGGTTTAGAGAGTGTGAGGTTAGTTATTAGTAAAAATATTTTGTATTATATCTTTTTAATTAAACTAATAAAAATATTATATATTATATATTTTTATATATAGAAAGATTTATATTAGTTGCCCGAGCATAATGATAAGATTAGAAACAATTTTGAGAAGTGTTGGTCGACGCTTGCGAGATAAGTTTATAGATATTAGGAAGTCAATCGAGTAACCCACTGGATTGGTGAGAGTGTATGGGTCGAGCTGATAAATGCTTGGGGCAGCCTAGATTATACTAGGAGGAGAGATCATAATAGACAAAACTGAGCTTATGATGTTGGGGGATGGGTAGTTCACTCCATACTGGAGGCTCAGTTCTAGACACTGAGCACAGACAACATTAGGTAAGAATTTTAATAAATTTTAATAATTTATTTAGTCATGAATGCTAATATAAGTATATTACAAAAAGAGCTGCTAGGTAGAGAACCATTTATTATTGATTGCATAGTTATACCAACAAGCACTAGGAGGACCAATAATGGGTGGATGAGCGAGCGAGGAGAGACTATATAAGTATATACGTTTAATATTTTAAGTGTTATGTATAAATTAATTAATCTTATATTAACTTTTATAGAAAGAGTAAACAAGGCTTTGAGTGAGCCAGACTGAAGTAAGTGAGGGTTCCTCTGAGGGATCTGCAGATTATTCTAACTATCGCACTTGATCGTAAGTGATAGGTGGAATACATAAAGGATGGATTTATGGATTTGTCTCGTAAGCCTAGGCATATGAGGGGCAGACCTCTAGTGGAACCATCTTCTTAGTAGGCAGCCATGATATATTGTACAGCCAATTGGTGGCTACCCTTACAACAAAGCTAGATCAAGTCTGAAAATTATAAGCTGACATGCAAATGCAAATGCAGATGCAGTAAAATCAAATATTGGAAGAGTTGTAAAGAATGGGGGAGTAGTTCAATGGAAAGCAGCCTGCATCAACAGAAAAGGAGAATGACAAAATAGATTTTGATTAGACCTTTTATTATTACTGGATATTTTATTACTATGTATTTGTATATTTTATAGTCTATTTTTACTATGTAATAAACTTGATATTTATTTTAGAACTATTTGGTAATTACATAATATCTTTTTTTGATCAAATGTCTTATTATATATAATATTAGTGTTTATGTTCAATATTGAAATATGAGATTGATATATGTATATTTTGTAGGATTATTGTGTTATTGAATAATTGAGAAAAGGGATTTTTTTTTTAATTTTGGTACAAGTTTCCAATGGATTTTGATGGCTTATCCACCGGTAACGATGATACAATGAATTGCTATAATGTTTCTGGAGGAATAGTTTTGCCAAAAATATTGGCTGCTACACCATTGGTAAGGTCTGCCAGTTAGATCAGCGAAAATAACCGACAACTTTATGAAGCCTAAAATGCCGGAGGAAAACTCGCCAAAAATAATAACCTTGAAACATCATTTCTGGGACTATATTTTTGCCAGAAACCCATCGATAATCTGTCAAAAATATTTCTGGCAGACTCATTTTCGTTAGAAACAAATTTCCATCCTGTGTTTTATTATCGACCCATTTTTTGTCAGAAATCCATCGGAAAGTCCTTTTTTTTGCAGATAACATTCCTTTTTTGATAGATTTTGGTTACCAGAAATAATAGTTTTTCCTGTAGTGCATAATCAAACTCATGTGCTCAGTAACACTAAAATAGTACAGTAGTAGAAATCAACATTAATAATAACATGCATTTCAATAATCATGCTAAAAAAGTAAGAAATTCTAGCTTTCCTAATATTTTTATAGTAATCATTAAATTAGTAATTATTTTCTCAGTAAGTATAGTCGTCATTTTTGCATGTCGGTACAGTTATAATCTCCTTATAACTCTTAATCAGTAAATTATGTGGATAACACTAAAGCATAGTATTTAAAGAAAACCCATCGACCCACCAACAATACAGGTTAGTCAATCTACAGCCAACGTTAGTAAATAATCAGTATTTACTTTTTTTATACATATTACTACAATAGTAAAAACAACCAGCTATTACCCAATCACATGTCCATATTCATTAACAATACTTGTATTAACAATATGCTTGCATTAAATTGTCAAAATTACTATTTTATGCAAATCGTACAAAATGTAATAATTATTATTTTACCAAGTGAAATTACAAAATCAACAAGTCAAAATATCCAAAATAATTAATACTATGATATATAAAAAGTTACTTAGTAGAAGTTCACTAAATTCATAAAAAAATATAATAAAATCATTTTGAGAGAAATCAAACAGTCAAAATCAAAATCTTGATAACAGAAATTGGATAGAAGTCACCTACAATATTTTGAGAAATTTTCGTAAAAGTGATAAAAGTGGATCGACAACCAAAATCTTGATTTCTCTCTCCTCTCTCCTCATTCCTTCTCCTTCTTCCTTTCATGGCAAGCCATGGCTAAGGGAGTGAGGGAGGTGAGTGAAGAGAAATATATTTATATAAACTCATTTTAGTGTATGGCGCCACAATGCCTAAGGGACCCAGTGCCACTGTGATGCATATTAAATCAAGAATTACTTTAGAACAGAACATTCATTGTATGGTGACAATTTCTGGCACCACTCTACTCACAGGCTCATCATCGTTGATCCCATAAACATAACGCTGCAACGCTCCAATTCAGGTAGAAATTCAAATTCTTATTTTAAATTTATTTTAATAATTATCAAGTTGTTACATTTACACCCCTAGCTAATATTGATCCATTAAAGTGCATATGTGTCTCCTAATTATGCAAAAGGATGATTAAGGAGATTCAAATATAAATTTATAAAGCTGCATCTAGGCCAACCATATTGTATCGATCCTCATGTCGAAGAAAAAAAACCATTGATGTCAAAGCTGAGCATGAAAGAAATGATGACCATAGAACTATTGTGTAGCAAAATTAGAAGTATAAATAGATAAAGGAATTTGGAATAATTTGAATTTATGATAAATTCTTTAAAAACATATTTTGAATCACTTATTAGTTGAAGATTTTGTAGTTATAAGATGATTAAAAGCTAATTGCAAAATAGTTGAAAAAATAAATAAATATTATTTTAATGAAACATAATATAAGGAATTTGAATATCATTTAAAATGTACTTTCTTTTTTCTTAGAGGAGTAAATGCTTATGTTGATGACATGAGTGCGAATAAATGACCTAACCAAATAACCCACTTTGCAAATCCTGGTTTAAACTAACCCGATTATTATTCAAGTCAAGATTAATAATAACATGCATTTCTATAATCACACTAAATAAGTAGCTCTAGCTTTCTTAGTATTTTTCCAATAATCAGTAAATTAGTAATTATTTGCTCAGTAAGTAGAGCCATCACTATTTGCATGTCGGCACAGTAATAATCTCCTTATAACTCTTAATCAATAAATTATGTAAATAACACCAAACCACAGTATTTAAAGAAAATCTGTCAGCCCACCTCCTGTACAAGTTAGTCAATCTACAAATAGTGTCAGTAAATAACCAGCCTTTACTTATTTTCACACATATTATTATAACATTAAAAGCAACCAGCTATTACTCAATCATATGTCCATATTCATTAACAATGCTTGTATTAACAATATGCTTGCATTATAGTATCAAAATTATCATTTTATGCAAATCATACAAAACATAATAATTATCATTTTACCAAGTGAAATTATAAAATCAACCAGTCAAAATATCCAAAATAATTAATGCTATGATATACAAATAGTTATGCAGTAGAATATCACAAAATTCATAGAAAATATAATAAAATCATTTTGAGAGAAATCAAATAGTCAAAATCAAAATCTTTGAAAATAAAAATTGGATAGAAGTCAACTACAATGATCTGAGCAATTTTTGTAAAATGATAAAAATGGATAGGCAACCAAAATCTTGATTTGCCTCTCCTCATTCCTTCTCCTTCTTCTTCTTCCTTCCATGGCATGCCATGGCTAAGGGAGTGAGGGAGGCGAGTGGAGAGAACATACATACATATATATATATATATAACTCATTTTAATGTGTGGCGCCACAATGCCCAAGGGACCTAGGGCCACTGTGCTGCAGGTTGAATCAAGAATTACTATAGAACAAAACATTCAATGTCGGGCGGCAATTTCTGGCACCACTGTGCCCACAGGCTCAGCATTGTTAAGCCCACAGATCGACATAACGCTGCAATGCTCTAATTCAGGCAGAAATTCAAATTCTTATTTTAAATTTATTTTAATAATTATCAAGTTGTTACATTTACACCCCTAGCTAATATTGATCCATTACAGTGCATATGTGTCTCCTAATTATGCCAAAGGATGATTAAGGAGATTTGAATATAAAATTTTGAAAGCTGCTTCTAGGCCAACCATATTGTATCGATCCTCATGTCGAAGAAAAAAAATCATTGATGTCAAAGTTGAGCATGAAAGAAATGATGACCATAGAACTATTGTGTAGCAAAATTAGAAGGATGAATAGATAAAGGAATTTGGAATAATTTGTATTTATGATCAATTCATTAAAAATGTATTTTGAATTACTTATTAGTTGAAGATTTTGTAGTTATAAGATGATTAAAGGCTAATTGCAAAATTGTTGAAAAAAAATAAATATTATTTTAATGAAACATAATATAAGGAAATTTGAATATCATTTAAAAAAGTACTTTCCTTTTTCTTAGAGGAGTAAATGCTTATGTTGATGACATGGGTGTCAATAAATGTTTTGACCAAATGACCCAGCTTGCAAATCCAGGTTTAGATTGACCAAATTATTATTCAAGTCTGGGTGCCTGAAAACTTGACCCAATTAACTTCCTTATCGAATTTGGATTGACCTAAAAAATTGGAACTGATTCGATTATAATTTAAATTTGGATTAATCGGGTCATTTTTAGGTCAAATAGATCATGTTAATCTAAAAAGCCTATAATATCGGATTTAGATTACATGGACTCGTATCGAGTCAAGTTCAAATCAAATATTTTCGAATTTGATTAAATTCGAATCAAATCAAAATCTATCCATCAATTGGAATTGGCACCCTTAATTAATAATAAAAACAATTAAGTGTTTAAGAGTGGGAGAGTACATACCCCACACTAAAAAAAGTACAAAGTTCAAAACATCTATCCGGACCCCCCCCCTCAATCATTCATCTTTGCTCCTCCATTTGCCAAAAATATATTCCTCCTCATCAATTTCCCCTTCCCTCATCAATAAAGAGAACAATAATGACTTTTATCTCTTCTCCATCAAGCTGATAGAGCATTTATTCATTGAAATAAAAAAAAAATCTATCTCAATTTATGATAAAATTTTTATTTAAAGCATAAAAGAACTTTTAGTACTTTAAAAGGTAATTTTTTAAGATTTTATAATATAATAATTAATTCATTATGAAAGTATTCATGACATAGTAATTGAAGTAAGATATTTCTTTAATATTATAAATTAAAATAACTCATTTTATAATTTATTTATTACTCATTATTTAAAAAATTCTTATAAATGTTCCAATTTGTTTTAAAATTTAATATTACTTTGTTATAAAACAAATGAAAATTATATTGCATCTTGAAAAAGATTTTTATTTTTAATATAAATGACTTCAAAAGAAAAAAAAATGTTGATTCCATTACATTCTAAATTATGCCAAATATCTAAAATTTTAATTATTTATTTGTTAAATAATAATATCTATAAAACATAAAAAAAATATTACTCATATTAGTTTAATAAAATAAAATATGTCTTTTAATATTTATATTTTTCCTGTCATTTAAATACTAAATTATTATAAAAATTAAAATAAATTTTAAATTTATATCTAAAGCCCCTGCATAGTGCATAGATATATTTAGTCGGCCCAAATTTCAATTAATTTCCTCACTATTTGAAATTTCTTTCATTTTTAACGGTCATATATATACACACGCCTCCTTTGCTTCCCCACCCTATCCTTCTTCTTCCTCTGCTCCCTCAACTCGTCTTCTTCCTCATCCCCAACTTCACCAAACCAAACTGCCATGAAAGAGCTCATACGTTGCTTCATCTCCTGCATCCTCCCTTGCGGCGCTCTCGACGTAATCCGAATCGTCCACTCCAACGGCCGGGTCGAAGAGATCAGCGGCCGCTCAGTCATCTTCGCCGCCGACATAACCAAAACCTATCCTAATCACGTTCTCCGAAAGCCTCCGTCTACGTCAAACTCCGCCGACGTCTACGACTGCTCCTCAGCACCCCGCCGGGCAGTGACGTTGTCGCCCACCGCCGAGCTGAAACGCGGGAAGATATACTTTCTGACTCCGGTGTCAGGGGAGAAGGCAGCGGCGAGGGAGGGAGGTGCGAAGAAGCGGAGGAGAAGGGAGAGAAATTCAGCGGAGAAGGTGGCCGTGGTGGAGAGGGAGAGGAGGAAGGGAAAGGCGGCGGTTTGGAGGCCGAGGCTTGAGAGTATCTCGGAGCTCTGTAATGATCTGTAGATGTACAGTTTCGTTCTGTTTCTTCCTTTTTCTTAAAAAAAAAGTCAGGCTGTAATTTTGTTTTGAGATTAGTGTTTTTGGGTAATATAATATATAAATAGCACTAATTTTGATATAAATTTAAAAAATTTTAAGCCTATTTTGAAAAATTGGACAATTTTTTCATTCTTACTGACAGCAAGACAACATGGTAATGGAATGTTGTATATTATCACTATTCAACTAATTTTAAGCTCAATTTATTTAATATTTACTTGAAATTTGAATTAATTTTAAATCAATTCAATTAGGTGATCAGTCAATTTCATGCAAAAATTTAGAAATGAATTTGATTTTGGTTCATTTTTCTAGTTTGATCAATATCATCTTCATATGACCCAGTAAGGCAAGACACATTGATGTGTTCGTTAGAAATTTAGATTATCAATCAAGAGGTCTGAAATTTGAAGCTTGCATAAGTGTTGTATATGAGTTTGCATATAATACACTCAAAAGTCCATATATATATAACAAGTATTTTAATATCAATATTTAAGAATAAAATTTATATTCAATATTATGCTAATTATAGAAGAATAAATTTATGATTTATATAATGAAGCTATAGAAGAGAGTAATGGAATACAAAATCAAAGGATTGCATAAATTTTTGCGAATAAATTTTGTTTTATGCCTAAAAGATATATTGTTGTTGCGTCATGGGATATTCATTGGTGGTAGAGAAATATATAGTTTAGCATCCTAGCTTCATACAAAGATCCAGCACACAAATAAATAAAAATAATGTGGTGCAGTGCCCATATGAGACACCAGAGTTGTTACGTAAAAATCCCTAAAAATGGGGAAAACCATAGGGCCTTGCCCAGTCAAAGTGAATACAGTAGTGTTTGTGGTTAATTACAAATAATTCTCTCCCTCAGAGGAGGGCGTTGGCTCAAATATAAATTATAGAGAGTACATTACATAGCTGGAGAATGAATGATAACTCTTCTCAAGAGAATGTTAGTTTGTTCGTTTGATTGATAGGGCCATAGTCAAAAGACGAAGGTTAAAAGAACCGTAGTCGGCAAGTGACAGAGGTCAAAAGAATCGTACATGGGCGAAAATGGTTGAAGGGACCGTATTCGGCGGGTGACAAAGGTCAGAAAGACCATAGTCAGGTGATGGTCGAAGGGACCGTAGATGGCGGGCAACGGAGGTCAGAAGGATCATTGTCGGACGACGCAAACTCATCCCATAACTCAAGATTAGGGAGAAAATAATATGCTGAAGAGATTTCCAAACTTCTGAAGATTGGTCCCCTTTATGTAGGTTGAATAACAGAGAATGTTCCATCAATGTTTGGCGATGGCTGGAGATTCAGTATTAATCAGCCGTTAGGTAAATTTCTGCAGATGCTTGATTGTTGGGAAAAGATCCAACAGCAACCAATGAATAGCCGGAAGTTTGACGACGGTTGATGGTCGAAGTCCTGCGATGATCGGTGGTCGTAAAGAGAACTGGCTGGTGGTGCAATCTTGAGAAAGCAAGAGAAATCTTTTATTTTTTGTCTCTTCCTCTCATCTTCCCTTTGTGAAGAATGAGGGATCTATTTATAGTTTCTTTTTTGTGGCATGACTAGTAAATAAGGAGAAGATCAAGGGCATGTTGAAAGTGTTTCAATGGACGTCTGATATCAACTCCCTCAATCAGGGATCATTTATTAAGCATTTGAGTATCTTAATGATCTCAGAATTCATTATCTTGGGCTCATTGGATTTGTCTTGTCGAGCCACTTGATTTGTCTATAAGCATGTCATATTTTAAAATCATTTAGTCATCCAATTAATGTTCTAAAGTCTCCAAATAAGCTCCAGGCCCTTGATTTGGAGGCATTTTAGGTTCGGATTGGATCAATTTTGGTGTCGTTGGATTCATCTCTTCGAGACATTCAATTTGACTATAAGCTTTTGTAAATCAGAGTTCAGATAGTCCCAATTTTAATTTTTGATACTTCTGACGCATATTTGTATCAAGATTTATGCCCAATCAAGATAAATTTTCTGATGATATATTAGTTTCCCCCTATTTTCGAACATCAAAGATCTAAGAAATGTATGTATGTATATTTATGAACTATTTGTGATTAAAGGTTGTAATTACGAGGCTTACCATCTCCCAATACTGATATTGACCCCCCATTGGGACTAGGAACTATGTCAATGGTCTTAGGTCATGAATTGAATATTTCTTAAAGATTTTGCATTGATCGGAGTAAAAAATCATATAAAATGGAGCTCCAAAACACTTGAAATTGCTCAAAAGTGATTATAGAAGTTTGTTTGGCTCCGAAAGTATCAAATTGAGTTTGAATGTTGAAAAATGATTCTGGGGACCCCAAATATTTTAAAATTGGATTATCCATGCCAAAAATCAAGCCCAGACATGAATTAGTGGCCGAACTGGCCGTCGGCCATCGCCCGCCTCCGACGGACCCATGCATTCGCGTGTGTGTAAAGGGGAGCTTTTGCTCCACGTTCGACCACTTACAATCATTTTTAACTGATTATTTTAATTTTTTTTGTACAGCAGCATTGTAGTCTCCTTTGAACAATCAAGGAGGCTATGCCCTTTTTTTCAAAAAAATTTGATTTTTCTTTTTGAAAAAAATTAATTTTTTAATAAAAAATTCTAGAATATTTTTTTTCTCCCTTCTTACCTATAAATGCTCCTCTTGGTGGTAGAGGAAGAGAACAACACTTCTCTTTCTTCCTTAATTCTTCTTTCAATAGAGGCATTCCACTGTCTTGAATAGACGGCATCCCCTATCAAGTTTCTGTGCATCTCTTTATGTAGAAGGAACTTATCTTATCTTTCATTTTTCTCTCCCCCATGCTTTCTATACTAGAGGTATTCCACTATCTTGGATAGGTGGCATCCCCTATCAAGCTCCTGTGCCACTCTTTGTGTATAAGGAGTATCCATTTCCTTTCTTTTCCTTCTCTTCTGAACTTCTTCTTACATTTGAGGCTTTCACTATCTAAGATAAGCGATATTCCCTATCAAGCTTCAGTGACTTTCTTTGTGTAGAAGGAGTAGCCCTTACCTTTTTTTCCTTCTCTTCTGAACTTTTTCTTACATGAGGTATTTCATTATCTAAGATAGAAAGTATCCCTTATCAAGCTTCAGTTCCTCTCTTTGCGTAGAAGGAATTCAATGAGATATCATTCTTCTCTCAAATTATCCATGACAAAAAAAGATCAAGCACCATTTATACAAAATGATGGTTTAAGAGATTCGATAGTAGTAGTACTGGGAGGAGAACTGGTGACCATCTATGAATAGGCAAAAGTTTGGTAATGATTGATAATTGGGAAGAAATCCAGTGATCTTAAATTGATCCTTTGATATGAGGATTCAGGCAACATGCCGATGAAAGCCTAACGAAGGTGATTAGGTGTTATCCTTACGTTACCATTTGGTTGGTGAGCTGAAGGCAATAGTCAAGATTTATTTTATTGGAGATAATATATTATCGGAGGTAGAAGGCAGGTATCCTGATTGAGGGGATCAAACACCGTGTCGATCGCAAAAGTCTAACAACACACTCATATTGCCAATTAAGTGAATGCCTAATGGTCTGGCGTTGGTTTGTAAGGAGTTTTATGATGTGTTGATTATTACCCCAAAAAAGTTTTATCGGGCATGTGCTTCTCCTCCATGATTTATTATACTGCACGAGACGATGTTAATAAAAGCACTTCACTTTTAAAATAATTAAAATGTAGAATTTTATTATGTTAACATCATGTAAATTCAAAGACGTTGTATATGACTTTGAGATGTTCATATAAGTTTGATGTTTGTTTTTTAATCCCATATTCATGTAAGAATATTTTTTGCTTGTGAATTTTCCCTCCGGTCAAAGCGATTTGATTAGAGGGATTTATTTTTTCTAAAACTTTTGATTTTGATGATTCAAAGAAATATATATTTTTGGAGGATTTTATCCATATGAAATTTTTAAATGAGCGATGGCCCTATTAACTAATTATACTTATAGAGTCTTTTTAGCAAGGACCTTGTCCACAACTAATTTTCCTTCGAGGTTATCCTTTGGGTGTGCCTTCCCCAGATTATTTGTTAGAGCAATGCTTTATGTTGCTATTATACATTAAAAAAAGTTTTATCGGGCATGTGCTTCTTCTCCATGATTTATTATACTGCACGAGACGATGTTAATAAAAGCACTTCACTTTTAATATAATTAAAATGTAGAATTTTATTATGTTAACATCATGTAAATTCAAAGACGTTGTATATGACTTTGAGATGTTCATATAAGTTTGATGTTTGTTTTTTAATCCCATATTCATGTAAGAATATTTTTTGCTTGTGAATTTTCCCTCCGGTCAAAGCAATTTGATTAGAGGGATTTATTTTTTCTAAAACTTCTGATTTTGATGATTCAAAGAAATATATATTTTTGGAGGATTTTATCCATATGAAATTTTTAAATGAGCGGTGGCCCTATTAACTAATTATACTTATAGAGTCTTTTTAGCAAGGACCCTGTCCACAACTAATTTTCCTTCGAGGTTATCCTTTGGGTGTGCCTTCCCCAGATTATTTGTTAGAGCAATGCTTTATGTTGCTATTATACATTAAAAAAAGTTAAAAAAAAATTCATAAGGCATGTTTGACTTATCAGAGATTATTTATCAAAGTGTTGCTCGATGATGTTAATCTATACAAAAAATGCTGAGAGAATCCACCAAGGATGTTTGACCTATCTGAGATTTATTATCAAAGCATTACTTGATGATATTACCTATATGAGAAGAGGTTGAGAGAATCCACCCAGGGTTTTTGACCTATCCGAGATTGTTAATAAGAGTATTACTCTATAATGTTAATCTGTATGGAAGAGGTTGAGACAATTCATCAAGAATGTTCGACCTGTCTGAGGTTGTTCATCAAAGCATTGCTCGATGATGTAAACTTATGTGAAAGAGGTTGAGAGAAATACATAAAGGATGTTTAACCTATCTGAGATTATTTGCCAAAATATTATTTTATGGCATTATCCTATATGAAAAAGGCCTAGAGAATCCATCAAAGATGTTTAACCTATCCGAAATTATTTATAAAAGCATTACTTGATGATATTAACCTATATGAAAGATGTTAAGAGAATTAACCAATGATATTTGATCTATCTAAGATTATTTATTATAGTGTTGCTCAATAACGTTAACTTGTGTGGAAGAAATTGAGAGAAATTCACAAAAGATATTTGACCTATCCAATGTTATTTGCCAAAGCATTAATTGATAGCATTAACATGTGTGGAAGAGGATAAGAGAATCCACCTAGGTTGTTTGACCTATCCAAGATTATTTATCAGATTATTACTCGATGACATTAACTTGTGTAGAAGAGGCTAAATTGAATCCCCCTAGGATTGATTATACTTTGATTTTGAGAGGGCAAATTTAGCATGTATTTCGAATCAAAGATAAAGATTGGTCTGTCTTTAAACCATTACTGAGTTTTTGAGGTCAAGGTTAAGACATTACTTAAGGAGTAGAAGTCCATGTAGGGACTGTATAGAGCTTTAAATTTATTGAAAGCATCCTTGCATTTGTTAGGAGCTTTATGAAAAATAGTTTCCTAAGATATTGTCTTGGATGTTGAAAGTATTGAAAGAATTTTCTTGGCCACAGTTATCTTTGATGTCGCAGCTAAGGTTATCCCCCAGTTCAAATTTGCTTCCTCGAATATAATCTAGCTATGAGTTATAACTGAGGGAAGATAAAATAATACATGTTTGATATTATAGAGAGGTTGCACTCAATACTAAATGGCTTCATTTGAACATGATAGAAGATCATGGTAAAGGGATGACTCTGCTTTAATCGTGCTCAAGTCATTGACGTAAACTACTTTTTAAGGTCGCAGGAAAGGTCCCCCTTCCCCCGGTCAGGAATCATTTCCAATAGACAGTGCCAAACTATTGTGTCCTAGAATATTCATGGCGATAGAGAAATATAAAGTTTAGCATCTTAGCATCATACGAAGATCCAACACGTAAATAGATAAAAATAGAGAGGTGAAACACTCATATGAGATACAAGAGTTTTTATGTGGAAACCTTCTAAAATGGAGAAAACCATGAGGTCTTGCCCTATTAAAATGAATCTACTAGTGTTATTTGTTGATAATAATATCCCTCCTCGGAGGAGGGCATTGGCTCAAATATAAATTATAGAGAGCACATTACATAGTTAGAGAATAAATGATAACTATTCTCAAGAGAATGTTGGTATGTTCGTTTGATTAGTAGGGTTATAGTCAGACATTGAAGGTTGAATTAATCATAGTTGACAAGTGATAGAGGTCAGAAGAATCACAGTTAGGTGACGATGGTCAGAGGGACCATAGTCGGCTGGCGATAGAGGTCGAAAGAACAGTAGTCGGGTAATAGTTGAAGGGTTCATAGTTAGAAAGCGACGGGGGTCAAAAGGATCATTGCGGATGATGTCAACTCATGTCTTAACTCAAGATCAAGGAGAAGACAATATACTGAAGAGATTTCCAAACTTTCGAAGATTAGTCCTCTTGATTTAGATTGAATAACAAAAAATGTTCCATCAATGTCTAGTTATGGATAGAGATTTAGTATTAAGTAATCGTTGGGCAGATGTCTAGAAATAATTGATCATTGGAAAAGATCCAATAGCAATCAATGAATAGATGGAAGTTCGATGACTGTCAATGGTTGGGGATCGGTGACAGACAGTGGTCAGCAAGAGATCTGGCTGGTGGTGCAAGCTTGAGAAAGTAAGAGAGATCATTCATTTTTCTTCTCTTCCTCTCCTCCCTGCTTTTCGAAGAACAATGGGTCTATTTATATATTTTTGGAATGGCATGACTAGTAAATAAAGAGAAGATCAATGGCATGTTAGCAGTGTTTCAATGGATGACCGATATCAACTCGCTCGATCATGAATCATTTATTGAGCCTTTTAGTGTCTCAATGATATCAAAATTCTACGATCTTGGGCTTGTTGGATTTTTCTCATCGAGCCACTCGATTTGACTATAAGCATATCACATTTGGATATCATTCGGTTATCCAACTAATGTTCTGAAGCTCTAAATAGGCTTCAAATCCTTGATTTGGACCCATTTGGGTTCGGGCAGGACCCTTTTTGGTGTCATTGGGTTCATCCCTTTGAGACATTCAGTTTGACTATAAGCTTGCTGAAATTGGAGTTCGAATGGTCTCGATTTTATTTTTTAAAACTTTCGACATGTATTTGAATCAAGATTCGTGCCCGATCAAGATAATTTTTTGATGCTATATCAATTGTATAAGCATTTTTTTGGTTAAAACAATGAATATAGAAATATAGAGAACAAAGAAAGTATTATCATATAATTTCTTATTAATTTTGAGAATGCTTATATAGTCAAATATTATTTGAATTGATTTATGCTTCATTTGGGACTATTTTTTTACTCCTTTTTAAAGTAGTTTTTTAATACAATTTTTTTTTAATTAGAAATTTTTATACTAGAAAGCTATTTTAGAAAGCAATATAAAAGCTATATCAAACGAAGCCTTTGTGTGTTCTTAGATAGTAATGTGCATGTGAAAGGAGCTACAATTGTAATTGAGTCAAACTGACTTATAAGCTAGTTAGAGCTTGTCTTGATAAATGGCTTATGAGCTACACTTAGAGTTAGGTTTGACTCGACTTGTCATCGTGAATTGGCTTGCTTGGAAATTAGTAATATAAAATAATATTTAAATTTTAAGGGATTAAGTATGAATTTATTTTGAAAAAATACTTAAAAATATTCTCTCTCATGTCAATTGATTTATTACTATTTTTTCTTATTTCTTATATTTTTATCATTTTTAAAATCGATCTTAAACTTAAACTCAACTAATTAATCAAGCTCGAGCCAAGTTGGGGTTGGCTTAAGCTCAACTCAACTCAACTCATTTACAGTACTAGATCGAGTCCTTACTTGTATTAGCTGATTGTAGTTCAAATTAAATGATCTAAAAATCTTCATCAAATTCAAGAAACGCTTTACTCGTAAATTTCAACATCCAAATGCTATATTTATCTATCGAAAAAATTAGGTCAACATATTTTAATTGAATTTTTTTAATCTCAAAGTCACTAATTTTTTTAAATGTGTTATATACAACAATTTTTAATTAATTAATCATATATTATACTCATTTTAAACATACATAAGAGAGAGAGAGAGAGAGAGAGAGAGAGAGAGAGAGAGAGAGAGAGAGAGAGAGAGGTTAATGAGCCCAAACTATTTTGATAATCATCATTTAATACATTTTGAGATAAATAAAATGCATGAAAATATCCTAACTTTTTACCCTTATATTTTGCTTCATTGGTTTTTGATATTTTGCAAAATAAGACCTACAATTTTTCAATTGGCAAATTTGGAGAAGCTTCTACTAAATTAATGAGGGTGACAATTAAGAATGACAAGCTAGCAATCAATTAATTAGTTAAAGTGGTATCATATCAGTGTAAGTCGGCAACCATCTTCCAAAAGAGGGATATGATGCACCACTAAATTTGCTATCATTATTTTTTTATACCAAAAGTTTTTAGCTAACCCTAATATCTTATATTCTTAGCTATTTTTCGAATAGGGGGATGCTTCAAACTAGTTTTGAATCTTTTTTTACCGTTAAAAAGCTTTAAAAGTTATTCGTGCATAATTCATAACAATAATAGTTAACAAGTATTTCGACGGGATGAATTCAACGATATAAATATCACGTGGATCTAAGCAGGTTCAGATCTTGAATCACGATAATTAGGCTGTATCAGATCGAATCGCAACAACTCGAATCGGCCAGAGACAGGACGACCGTCTCAACCCCTTCCTTCGTCACACCCTTAAATTTCAAGAAGTGGGTGTGTACCATTTCAGATTGGCGATGGCCCGAGTGATTATCTTTGATTAATCAAGACAATTTTCGAATTCCTCTCATCTAAAGGAGTTTTGCCCTCATATTAGGATGAGGTCCTTCCATTTATACCTCATTTCTGAATATTAAATTTTTTTTGAAATGGAGATCTGTATGGGAGATGAAACTTTTAATTGATTAATTATTGATATAATCATCATACTTTTTGATATCATTAGCATGCACCGTTGGTTTTGATATTTTGCAAAATAGGACCTACGATTCTTGGAATTGGCAAATTCTGGAAGCATCTCCTAAATTAGTGAGGGTGACAATTAAGAATGGCAAACTAATGCAGATCAACTGGTTAGTTGAAGTGGCAGTATACCAATGGAGGTGCGGCAACTATGTTCCAAATAAGGGGATGTGATGAGATTTTTTATTTTTTTTGGAGTTATCAAAAGATCCAGTTGATCAGGCATGGATATCCCAACTCCAATTTCAACAAGTTTATTGTTAAAATGAGCATCTTGATCAGGAGAACCCTATGGCACCGAAAATACCGAAAGTAATATGTGACTCCTGATGAGCCTAAAATATGCACTTGAAACATAGTTGAAAACTTCATGATATTAATTAAAGGATCAAATGATCTTTGAATCTTATGTGTTTATAATCAAACGAGCATCACAATGTGAAGAAATCAACGAAGCCAAGATTACTCAATTTTGAGATCATTAATGCACTTAACATATTGAAAGATTAATTTATCATCAAAGTAATAAACATGAGCATTTCGGTTGAGAGTTTTGGGGATTTTGACGAAAATGATCAAAACTTCATTAAAAAAAAGTATAAATAAACCACATTTTTCACATAAAAAGGACCTTGGAGCTAAACTTAGACTTGGAGTTGAAGCAAGCTTTACTCGATGCACTACAGGAAAGTTAGGTTTTTGTGGCAAAAAAAATCCACCACAAAACAAGTCAAATCCATGCGACAAATTAAATCTGTCGCAAATATTTTGCCGCGGATTTACTGCGGAATTAAATTCAAGAAAATGACGTATTTGTTTTAGCTACACGATGCAAATTCCATCACAAATTAAGACAGGTTTGTGGCGGAAATGCCGTCGTAAATTGTGGCGGATTTTCAGCTGCAAATTTGCCGCAATTTGCAACGGGTTTTTCTGTCACAAAATACGATACCCGTTCGTCGTTTCGATGTTTGAAGCAAACTTTTAGCCGCAAATCCACTGGAAACTTGTTCCATAAATAAATAAAAAATCATCTCCTACAATCAGTTATTGAACTTTTCAACAATAACAATCAAGCAGTTTAAAAGTAATTGTTAATAATGTTAATTATCTAACAAATAATGATAAAATAAACGTAAGAAATACACTTTTGTACAATCACATTCCAACTGCTCAAATAGACAATCACATTCCAAAGAATTTTACAATTACTTGAACACTATTAAAGTATCAAATATTCTTATACATAAAAAAGCATAAAAAATCCCTACGCAGACAATCTAAGTGGAATCAGTATCCTCACTCTCCTGCTCGACCGATGCAGGCAATTGACAGCCTGCCTGAATGAAACAATTCACTCCATTCAAAAATTCATCTGTTAATGTCTTGTGTCCATGCAACAGTCGGTTATACATCCAAATTCTATAGTTGTGAATATCTATAACACACTTGGGCTATAAATTCATACAAGCAAACAATGAGACTTTTATCAGTTTAAATAAAAAAATAAATAATGTTGTTCACATCCATAACACACTTGGGCTTGAAAATTTTAGGAGTTTGTATGGATATGAAGACAGAAATCTATCAACGCTAATGTTGATAGTTTAGCTAATAAATTAAGTATTTGCAAGCTTGCTCATTTTGTTTAATGTTTAGGCAATGCAGGTCTCATCACCATCTAATACAATTTTTCCTTAAATTTGAGGGGGACATTTCTATCACACAACAAGCCCAATGCATTCCTCCACTTCAACAATACAAAATGAACATATATGTGACCAAACTATCTAAGGCTACTCTCTCTAATCTTATCTTCCACTGGAACTACTCCAACCGTTTCACGTGTAGGCTCATTTCGTATCATGTCTCTAAGAGCAAAGCCACTCATCCACATGAGCATTCTCAATGCTGCAACACTTAACTTAATATTATGCTTCTTTTTGAATGACTAATATTCTGCACCATAAGCTAATGAAGGTCTCACCACCATTTAATATAATTTTCCCTAATGTTTGAGGGGGACATTTCTATCACACAACAAGCCCGATGCATTCCTCCATGTCAACCAATACAAAATGAGCATATATGTGACCAAACTTTCTTTGGTGACTCTCTCTAATCTTATCTCTTCTGTTGGAGCTACTACAACCATTTCACGAATATGCTCATTCTGTATCCTGTCTCTAAGAGTAAAGCCACTCATCCACCTGAGCATTCTCATTTCTGAAACACTTAACTTAATATTATGCTTATCTTCTAGTGGCTAACATATGCGCCATAAAAGCATTGCAGGTCTCATCACATCTTATAGAATTTTCCCTTAAGTTTGAGAGGGACTTACCTATCATACAACAAGCCCAATACATTCCTCCACTTCAATAATCCAACTAGATTTCTGCAAATAATATCTCCATCTCTTTCACCATCACTATGAATAATAGACCCAAGATATATAAAATGTGTACTCATCAAATCCCTATCTATATTATCAACAAGAAATATCATTACCAAAAGGCATACCTTCTCAAGCTCGAAGGCAAGGAGGAGTTTGGCGATGAGGGATTTAGACAAAGAAGTGCACAAAAGGAAGAAAGATAGATACCTTGGCAAGACCAAGCTCCCGTCGTCATGCTGCGAAGGAGGTGTGACTTTGGATGCGAGAGTAGAACTGCCAAAGGAGGTATGACTTCGGATCCGATGGGAAGGAATGTCATCAAAGACTTTTAGATGGAACATGAAGGAACATTGTCGAAGGTGGTAGAAGGTGGCGATTGGAATTGGAACGTCATAGTTGAAGGAGGAGAGGCCACGAGAAATGTCTTCGAAGGAGGTTTAGAATCGTCGGAGCCAAAATTGAATGAATAAATGAAATGGATGTGTTGGTTAGATAGGTTAGTTAGTGTCGGATTTGTGAAGGATTTGTGGTGGAGTTGCAATGGATTTGCGGTGGATTTTCCTTCGCAAATTTGTGATATTCTGTCGCAAAGCTGCCGCTAAAAATAATGAATATTTCTATCACAAATCCGTCGCAATTTTTGAGAAAAGAAAATTCGCCGCAACTGCCGCCACAAATTGCTAATTTTCTTGTAGTGATGATTAACACCCAATGATAACCAACAATAACTTTTATCATCTAACCAGTATCATCTAGCCACTATAGCCAAACAACAGTTTCTTGACCAGCATCGTTCGACTACCACCATCACATGACTATAGTCTCCCAACCATTGTCACTCTATTGCCATCTCATGTTAGTTTTGTCATCGATTACTGCTAATAATGAAGATGCACTCCATTGCTTAAAAGGATGATACACATCGTCAACATAAACATCAGTGCCAGTCAACTTCATCACATGTCATCTCCTATAAATTGGTACACACCATTATTTGCAAAGTTGATGCAAGCCTTTGACGTCATTGTCAACACCTAACTTCATTACATACCTTCATTAACAACACTAATGCACTCCATCTCTTACAAGGTTGACGCATACAATCAAAATAAACATCAACACATGCTAACTTCATTGCATATTATCGCCACTAATATTGATGAGCGCTATTATAACACCTCCATATTCAATATTCAGATTAACCTATTTTAACTCTATTTAAAAAGGGAATTCCAACATTTTGAACCTTTCTGAATGTGTCTGGGAGTATTTTATAAACATATGAAAGTTTGCATGTATTCTGAAGTGGGTCTCGGGGGTCTTTTTGCAAGTTTACAAAATTTGAATCTTCCCCTTGGGCACAACGACATTGGTGTTCTTAATGCTCGAGCATAATGCTCTCAAGAAAATCTTTCATTCAATACGACAGTGCACGGCGGCGCTGTGAGTTCTTGAAGAGCGTCGTGGCCAGCGCTGCAAGGCACCATAACATCAAATCAAATTTTAATATTTAAATATCTTTTTCCACTATTCAATCAATTCATTTTCATTTGAGGCATCCGGTGAAAAAGAGAGATAGGGGGAATTTTATAGGGAGAAAGTTCAATTTGGGCTACTTTAGGTCATTTTTCACATCGACCAAGTTCTTAAAGTTGTTTGGATCGAGGTAGGTCGCACTATGTCTATCTCAATTTTTAAAAAATGTGGAGATTTTTTTAATTTTTTATTAAATTTATATTTTTGTTATGAAAAAATGGATCTAACTTTGCAATGGTAAAATTTTAAAGCGTAACTATTTTTATATTATAGAGATTAAGATTTTAAACACTTTGAATATTTTCTAAAAATTTTATACCATGTTTTTTAAGATATGCACCTTTAAAATTGAATAGAAAATAATCATGAATCTTGAAAATATTGTTGTAGTACGATTAAATTTTTAAAATTATATTCTACATGATTCTTGATAACTTGGTGAACAACAACATTAATAACAACAAGCCTTTATCCCACTATATGGGGTCGACTACATGAACCCTTTTTCTCCATTGTGTCCTGTTAAGAGTCAAATTCTCATCTAAATCTAGTTAAGAAAGGTTATTTCTAATATTTTTTAATCAAGTCCTTTTAGGTCTACCTCAACCTTTCTTAACATAAGTCAAATCTAATACATCTACTTTCCTAATCAGATTATTGGAAGGCCGACATTTATCTAACCAAACCTTCTAAGGTGACTCTCTCTAATTTTATCTTCCACTGGAGCTACTCCAACCTTTTCATGTATATGCTCATTTCGTATTCTATCTCTAAGAGTAAAGCCACTCATCCTCCTGAGCATCCTCATCTCTATAACACTTAACTTAATATTATTTTTCTTTTTTAATGGTCAACATTGTGCACCATAAAGCATTACAGGTTTCACGACCATCTTATAAAATTTTCTCTTAAGTTTAAGAGGGACTTTTCTATCACACAACAAGACCAATTCATTCCTCCACTTCAATCATCCAACTTGAATTCTACTAATAATATCCCCATCTATTTCACCATCACTCTGAACAATAAACTCAAGATACCTAAAATGTGTACTCTTATTAATGACTTGATTGCCTAAGGTCACAATCTCCCCACTAGATCCATTATTACTAAAATTACACTCCATATAATCAATTTTTGATCTTCTCAAATGAAAGCCTTTAGACTCTAAAGTTGACCTCTATAATTCAAGTTTACCTTCAACTCCCTCTCTAGTCTTATCAACAAGAAGAATATCATCAACAAAAAACATACACCAGTGTATGACCTCTTATAAATGTCTAATGAGAACATCCATGACTAAAGTAAAAAGATATGGGCTTAAGGCCAATCCTTGATGTAATCCAATTGACTTAGGAAAATACATAGTCAAACCACCTTGTGTTTGAACAGCTCCTACATACCCTCATAAAATATTATATTTTTGCTCAGTACTGTGTTCTTTTGCTTACCATTATAACAAATTAGGAGATTTTACAGTGAGTTCATTATGCTTTAATTTTTATACTGCAATAAATTATTAGTTATATTGATTGATTTATACGAGTTTGGATGTGAAAAATATCTGCTTGGAGATATAAGGGGGCATAATCCTTGGATTTCTATCTAATGCAGGGAATTTGGAACTCTCATAAATTATGTTTGTTGCAAGTCATAAGGGGCCAGATTTTGAATTCTAAAAGAGGGGGAAATTTATATGTTAAGAGTTATAAGGGATTAGAATCTATAGATTCTAGCTAGGATGAGAGAAATCTATTACATTTTGTTCTATAAAATAAAGTTTATATGAAATTTTAATTTATTTAATTTCTCAGTATTATTATTTAAATCTTTAGATACCTACTATGCTTTTATGATTTGTTTAGCACAGAGAATTGTCATATTACATTTAATAATTTTTGGAATTATATTTAATAAAATAATTATTTAGAAATTTAGATTGATATTTATGGCCTACTAAGTTATTTTAGCTCACTATTATTTTGCATTCTATTTTCAGAGTCTAGGAAAGGGAAGGAGCCTATCAATTTTAGAAATCTGATATGAGTCTATAAGTATTTCTTCTATTAATTTTTGGCACTGTCAAGGCTAGTTTTTATTACTATATTCTATATCTATCATTTATAGCTATGTGATGTGATTGTATATATATTTTTTATGTTAAATGAAAAGTAAATCTTCTGGATGATTTTATTTTTAGTACTAGAAGGTATTAGAAGCTTTTTATTTTTTATTATTTTTAATTTAATTTTAAAGAAGATTTTTTAAAATTTTCTAAAACTTAGATTTTGGGATTCGCTTATTACAGCTTAATATGATAGGACATGTTTAGCTTGTGGGTCTTATCATGTTGGGTTATGACAAGCCTTCTTGGTATTAGAGCAGTAGTTTTGGAAATTAATCATAAAATAGAGGAAAAAATTTGTAGGTTAAGTGATGTGGTTTTTGGAGTTTGTTTGGGCATTTATTTTGTTTTTTTTTTCATATGCATATGAGTCCATTTGTGTGTTCTATGTGATTATGTATCTACCAAACCCAAATATAATAGATGGATAGAGTGCTAATCAGGCAGCTCCTGTACATAGTACAACTCTGATAGTTAGTTTTGATATGGTTTCATAATTTGCTAGTTTGATAGCCCAGATAATGAGCGAGGCACAAAGCAGAGTTCTTATGGCTAAGCTTGATGATGTAGACAAACATCTAGATATTTCTAAGATTGAATCCTTTGAGGTTTGAGGGCACTATTGAGCTTAGAGCAATAAAGGACTAGTTTAAGAGATTTGAAAAGAAATTTGACAGTATATAGTATCCTCCTGAGAGGAAAGTATTATTGACAATTTTTTTGATGGATAGAGAGGTTGAGCATTGGTGGATGGGCTAGCAAGAGAAGTTTCAAGGATAATTGAACTCCCTGATTACCTCGGAGAATTTTCCTGATGTATTCGAGTCTTTATTTGTACCATCTTCTACATGTCAACAGATGCAAGAAACTTTTCTAAGGTTGGTTCAAGGGGGGAGGAATATGATGCAATATATGATAGAGTTTATTACTTTAGCCAAGTATGCCTTGCATTTGGTTAGCACTCCTAAGAAAGAGTGTTATATATTTATAAGAGGACCTCGGGACAGTTTGAGATAGCCACTTATTCTATTTTACATTTCTATTTTTTTTTAGCTTGTGGAGTGAGCATGATTGATTGAGAATGATTGTATAGCTACTCAGTAGTGATGGATTGCTAGTAGGAAGAGATTTGAAAGTGAGTCTTATGACATTTTATTTGTTAGAAAGAAGAGAATATTTGAAAGTAGAGAGTCTAGGAGAGGTGGACAATCTACATCTGTAGCAGTCTCAATAGTGGTAGCATAGCCAATTCTTGTTCCATAAGTAGAGCACCCGTATGTCATTATTGTGGCAGGCGATATTCTGGTCAGTGTTACAGGATGATGAGATAGTGTTTTTGATGTCTATAGGTGAGACATAGGGTGGTTGAGTGTCCATAGTCAAGATTTAACTGACATTATCAGCCCCAGATTAAGAGTTTAGTCAAACTGGCAGGGAGATCAAGGGAAGCTCCACTCCAAACATTTTTTTAGGATCATTTGGAAAGGTAGTGGATCTGGTTTTATGGCAGGCTTAATAACACGTAGATCGTCTATATGTTAAAGAGAGTATGGCAGTTTTATTACTTCAGCTCTAGTTCAACCATGTGTATATAGTTTAACTCAATAGGAATCTTAGGATGCCCCAAATATTATGATAGGTATGACTTACATTTCTGATCAACCAAGTCATATTTTATTTGATTTTGGAGCCAGTACTTCATTTATTTTAGCGCTATTTTGATTCGTTATACTTGCCTTCATTTTATTATATTTTTCGTTGTCTGTTACTTTACTAACTAGAGATGGTATGATAGCCAATAGAGTTTATTTTTATGATATTAAAATATCTGATAGGAAATGGAGGTCTAGTTAAGTTTTATTGACTATTTTTAGAATTTATTATTATTTTGAGTATAGACTGGTTGAGTCAGTATAAGGCTAAGATTAATTATTTGAAGAAGAAAGTCACTTGATTTCAGGGCAGCGAGAGTTATTTATTCTAGGGTGTTAAAGATGTTCTGTCCTATCTTATTTGTGTTGTGAAAGAAAATAGATCTAGAAGAAGGTTTACATAGTATTTCTAGCATCGGTTCTGGATAGTAGAAGGAATCATGGTTCTATTTCTAGAATCCTTATAGTATCGAAACTCCTAAATGTTTTCCTTAGGAGATAGTTTTCCTTTGAATAGAGATATTGAGTTGCAATCGACTTACTTTCGGTTATGGTCCCTATATCTAAATCTTCATTTATAATGGCACCTAAAAAACTTTAGGAATTGATGGTACAGCTTCAATAGTTAGTTAATCGAGGTTTTATCCTCCCTAATGTCTCTATAGGTAGCACCTATTTTATTTATGAATAAAAAGGACAGTACGATGCGCATGTATATTGATTACAGAGAGTTGAACAAAGTCACTATCAAGAACAAGTCTTCTCTTCCACGGATTGATCTTATTTGATCAGCTTGCATGATCTTTTGTATTTTCCAATATTAACTTACGATCTAAATATATTAAGTGAAAGTGAGAGAAGCAGATGTGATGAGCATGTGATATAAATATTATGAGTTCTTAGTCATGCCTTTTTGAGTGACTAATGCACCAACTATTTTTATGAATTTGATAAATGATGTTCAAGGATTATTTGGACTAGTTTGTGATTATCTTTATAGACGACATTCTAGTTTATTCTTTTTATCACGAAGATCATGTTATGCATCTGAGGATAGTTCTAGAGACTCTACAACATCATCAGCCATATGCAAAATTTGTCATGTGTGAGTTTTGGTTAAAAAATCTCTCATTTTTGTGACATGTAGTTACTAGTGCTGGTATTTCTATAGATCCCTAGAAGGTCCAAGCTGTTGTCGATTAACTAAGGCCTATTATAATATCTGAGGTATGTAGCTTTCTAGCAAGCCAATTTTTACAGAAAATTTGTGATGGGATTTTCTCAAAATTTTGGACCTCTGACAAGACTGGCTCAAAAGTTAGTAACTCTTGTTTGGATATCTGATTGTGAGACTACCTTTCAGAAGCTAAAGAATTATTTAACTTTTGCTCTAGTTCTGACACTTTCATCTGGTATAGAAGGATTCTAAGTATTTAGTGATGCTTCAATGAAAGGATCAGGATGTATTTTGATGTAGCATGGAAAAGTTATAACTTATACCTTCTGATAGTTGAAACCACATGATAGGAACTATTCGACCCATGATTTAGAGCTTGTTGATGTCTTTGCTCTGAAGATCTAGAGACACTATTTATATAGAGTGGGGCGTGAGATCTTTGCTAATCATTAGACATTGAAGTATTTTTTTTTTACTCAGAATGATCTAAATTTGAGGCAAAAAAGATGACTTGAGCTAATCAAAGATTATGATCTAACTATTATGTATCTGCTGGCAAGGCTAATATGGTAGTAGATGCTCTGAGTAGAAAATCTTTTACATTATTATGCATTTAGCTTACTTCTGATTAATCTTTAATGTGGGATATGGAAAAGCTTTAGTTAGAGGTGATTGCTTATGTTGATCAAGATTTTGGTAATATACCCCAGATGATTATTACGCCTTCTCTATAAGAAAAGATTGTAAAAGCCCAAATGTCATATGCAAAATATCAAAAGTTAATGATCATATTAAATCTGGTAAGAAATTTGAACTATAAGTATATATTTCTGGTATTGTCTTCTGTAAGAATAGGCTTTGGGTTCCTAGATCAAAAGATTTTAGATGGGAGATTCTATATGAAGCTCACTATTCATGTGACAAAATGTACAACAATTTGAAAGGTATATCCTGATAACTTGGATTAAAAAAATGTAGTAGATATAGTATCTAAATGTAAAGTTTATTAATCAGTGAAAGCAGAACATCATCGATCGAATGGTTTTCTGTAACTATTGCCCATTCCAGAGTGAAAATGAGAAGAAGTGACTATGAATTATGCTATGGGTTTCCTTAGGTCAAGATAAGGACATAATGTTATTTAGGTTGTAGTGGATTGTTTGATAAAATCAACTCTTTTTTTTTTCAATTTGACTATCTGATTCAATGGATAAATTTGCACAGGTATATATATATATGAGATTATCAAATTATATGGTATACTAAAAGTTATAATTTTTAATAGAAATGATATGTTTACCTCGATATTGTAGATGGGTACAAATATTCAACCTGTTCTGACCCGAATTGAAAAAGGTAAATACTTGAACGTTTTATGTTTTGAACTCCTTTGCATGTGTTTGAAAGTGATATGTAAGTATGAAAAAGGTTTGCAAGTTTTTTGGAGTGAGTTCCAGGGGTTTGAACACATTTTGGAAAAAAATGGAATTTTTCTCCTAAAGTGCTTAGGTGTTATGTTGTATGGCGCCTATTGACCTCATTTTTTGTTAGAGACATTTAAATTCCAAACTCCATTCCCTCAAGCTTTCAAACTCAAGTCCCTTGATGCCATTGATGATTCCAAAGCATGGTTAGATCACTTGGATCAAATTGACTTGGTCAACTTAGTCAAATTTATTTAAAAAATTTCAAAATATTTAAAAAATCAAAGTTATTGAAACACATCAAATTACATTCTTTCAGTCCAATGGCTTTTAGGGACTCCCCGTAGTCTATCCTAGTTATCTTGTCCAAGTTTGACTGGCCAAACTAGTCAAACTATTTTAAAAATCTAAAAATACCCAAAATGTCAAATTTGGTCAAAAACATCAAATATCCTGTCTCCAACCCATGCCAGCCCTTTGAGCTGATCTAAACCTACTCTAGAACCTACTTAGAGTCATTTAAACCAAACTTAACCCAAGTGGTCCCCCCTTCATAAAATGCCAAAATTGTCTTTCAACATATGATGTCCTTCCCTAGCCAGAGGCTGCCTACCTAACCTCTTAGGACACATGGCAAGCATCCAAGGAAGATCTCCAAGAAATTTTAGCCCTTAGTTTAAAGCTTAGAGTTTGAAATGACCACTTATGCATTTTGCAATGATCATAACACACCTCACCAATAAAAATTCCTCAAGTGCTCCCATTGCCTCCATTCCTCTCCTAGAGCCTTCTTCTTCCTTTTTCCACTCTTTGTAGCCATTAAAAAGTTTGTTGGAGAGGAAATCCATGGTGACATAAAGGCTATTTTGCTTCAAGACATCCCAACTTTCATTCCAGACATTTTCAAGATGTGGGTCCTTCATGAGTTGCTAGGTTCCCTATATGACCAGGTCACGACCGTCAATCCAAACTGTACAGATCGGACGATCGTGGATCACTACTAATGTGGATAAGTTATCAATCACTCGGTGCCATGTGTCTGAACGTCGCCATCCAATGATTGCACTACTGCGCCAATGATTGGCTAGATGGATAATTAAATGAAAAAAATAAGTTAAAACTTTATAAAATTATAGTAAATCCATTTCTTAGCCAAAGTTTATGTTCTTGGGCTCTATAAAACAAGAATAAAGTCAATTTTAATTTTAAAATAATTTCAGAGCCAAATGATTAATGTATATGGAGTAATTAGGGTTTAATGCCCCATTGATATTTATTTAATTTTCCCTAACCAGTGGTCATTTAGGGCTCAAATTTGGACTGGGCAAACTAAGGGATGTTCCTTACATCTCTTAATTTTCTCTGGACTTTGTGAGACCCCTAAGTTTTATAATTGATATTTTTAAGGGTAGGGGCCATTATTTGACAAAAACAATTTTCCTTTCAATGCATGTAGGCTAAGTTTATCTTGTTGTATTTATTACTTCACATGTTCATGCATTAGTCACATATCACTTCCCTACATGCATATTCTCTTTGTGTTGCTTCCGAGGAACTTGTGTTCATGTCATGTTAGGCAAGTCATAGCTCCTTGGGCCTTTAGAAAGGCTCCTTTATTGTGTTGGGGCATAGGCACATATCTTGACTTGTTTCTTGGTCAAGGTATAAATTTTGCAACTTATTAAGACCCCTCTTTTGTTGTAAATAACTAGGTGACCCTCACACACACTTTGGACTACTTTTACTTTTACCCAAAATATGTGACAAGGTTTGTTAAACATCTATCATATGTTAGCTCACTAATGAATCTTTGGCCTTATTGGCTAAGCCTTACACCCTCTATGAACCTTAGTAACCTCATATGATCAACTAGGCCGGTAGTGGTGGCCAACTATGTGTGCCTTGTGCATCAGACTTCTTCGCAAGGATATTTTTCCTAGTTTTTATGATAAAATGTTTAAGTAACCTTAAAATTGATTCGTTAATGATTTTGAACGTTTTAAATTTTGTTTCTATGAATATTAATATGGTAAAAATATAAAAAATGTAAAATTTGAACTCTAATATGTTGGGTTGATCCGTGTACTAGCTTTATGTAGGGTGTTCATTCATAGGAAATAGATTAGGCTCCATTGCTTTAACCTGGTTTAGAACAAATGTTTGAGTTTCATTTTCTACTTTAAAAATTTCATGATTAAAAACTATTTAAAATCTTTTGTATTACCTATTATGTCAACAAGTTTATAGGCTTGAAATCTTAGGTTGTAGGGCTATGAGTCCTAAGAAGGCATTGATCCTCATGCCCTTTATTATAATACTATGAATGAATTGATGGAATATAGGTATTAAATTATAAATCTTACAAAAAGAAAAAAAATTCTATTTAAAGAGATTTTTTTTAAATATAACATGTGATGTTGGAGAAGAAAATGAACTTCAAGTTAAGCTTTAGTGACTTAACTTATATCTGATTTGTGTTCATCTTTGTATTCTCTCCCTTAAATTATATGAGGTATATATGTTAGAATCCTCAGGCTACAGGGCTTTGAGTCCTAAAGAGGCATCGATCCATGTGCCTTTTGTTATGATGTCACGTACCTCATAAGTAAAGAAAGAGAGGTTCAAAAATTTACATAGGTCATCCCCATTTAGAAATCTAAAGCCATTTTTAAGAGCGTAATAACCCCTAATCTTTAACCACCCAAGTATCAAACCTTAGGTCTCGTAGAACCCTTGTGTATTCTTATGTAGTGAGTTTTCTATTCCCATGTCAACCTTTTAAAAATGGATCAACCTTAGGCATAAGAAGTTTAAAATTTTTATGGTGGGTAATAGGCCCATTTTAGTGTATCACCTATTGGCCTTACCTCGAGTCTTAGAAAACTAAGAAAGGATTAGCCATCCTTGTAGCATTATAATCATTCTAAACTTAGTTAAGTTTAGGATTAAGGATGGGCCCACTTTTCCCTTAATTCTTTAAAACACTAGCATAGGTTAGGGCTCATATATTTTGTGATATTTATAACTTAATGAAAAAAACTATAATCTTTAAAAAAATTATAATTAATTCACCATCAATGGCAATTTCTTAGAGAGAAATCTCTTAGAGAGAAATCTCTAATTTGATAAATTAAATAATATGAACTCAACCTTGCAACTTTAATCATTTACCTAAATTAGGTAGCAAGCTAACAATAACTTTGCACATACTTAGGTACTAGATATGACATAATTTGTAGGCATCCTTGGGTGGGGTGTAGCTAGGATAATTTTTTTCAATTTCTTTACTTTTCATTTTGTATGTGTGATGATGTCATGTTGTATTTACTTATTGTGGTTTGGATTATTTATTCTTGTGATTTTCTTTTTATTTAAATTGATAAGTGGGGCATTTGCCCTAAGTGGTTAGATCTTTCGTGATATATCATCTATAAGTGACCATATTCCCAAGGGGTTGATTGTAATAACCCATATTTATACCTAGATAAATAATTTTTTTTAGGAGTCATTATAAGTCAAATTTGAAAACAATCTTCACCACAAGATAGATATTATTATTTTTTAATTACAGTAAATTTTCATAATTTTTGGGTATTGGTGAAAATCTTTAAGAAATTAACACATATCAGTATAAGTGGGGGTTTTGGGACTATCAAGTGTTCATTTTGCAAATCAATTTTACCATAATTTTCTAAATAAAAATTTCTATTTTATGAATATTTTTATATAATTTTTGAAGTCCCAAAAAAATTTATATAAATTTTATATTAAAAATTGAATAAATTATATAATTATATTAATATTATATTGTTATTATATTATAAACATCCTATTCCAATACTATATTCATTAAAATCCTTTTGCCATATTCTTTATTTCAGCTAAGCAGTAAATAGAGAATGGGTTTAAGGAAATAAGAGAGAAAGTGAGGAGAGAGAAAAAGAAAAGCTAGATATAGAGATCATAGAGTGATTTTCATCCATCAATCTTATTGGTGGATTTGTTTATCTCGCTATAAGAAATTATAACCCTATTTTTTATTTCAATAATTTTGTACTTTTGGTATTTTAAGCTCAATTATGCTTTATTTACTATAATGTATCGATAATAAATGTAGATATTCCTCTATTACTATTATAGAATTATGATAATGTATGTGTAAAAAATAAGTAAAAACTAGTTGACCCATTAGTTGGAGATTGATTGACTTGTACATGATGGTGGGCCGACATGCTTTCCTTCAAATACTGAGATTTGGTGTTATTCTCTATTAATTCACATGATATTGATTGGGAGTTATAATGAGTTATTACTATGCCAACGGGCATAGAGTAATGACTCTATTTATTGAGCCAATGGTTACTAACTACCAATTACTGATTACTAAAAAGCACTGTGATTGTAAGAACTTCTTACTTGTTTAGCGTGATTACTAAAATGTATGTTATTGAGATAATATTTCTATTACTGTATAAATTTATTATTATTATTATATGGATTTACTATTACTGCATTATTTTATTACTCCTACTACTAAATTGTTACTACTACTGATATAGACACTGATACTATTTAATACTACTAATTCATTATATCGATACTAAGCATATGACATACTAAGTACATGATATAATAATTTAATACATATACAGAATAACTCGATAGCATGTGTACATAGTTATAGGATTTTATTGCATTGATCTGAGTTTAAAACTTCTTCATTGATACTTTGGTTTTACCGCTTTATATGATTTTTTTACTGATTTATAATACTGATATGAAGACGGCTTTATCAATTCGACACCCATACTAGTTTATTGGGTTCCTTACTAAACTATTTTACTATCTTCCATACCATACTATTTTACTACTTTAAAGACTTTTACTATCACTGCATGTGAGTTTTATCGTTTCTTAACTATGTCAATGATCATATGAATGCTACTACTATGATTTGATTACTTACATGCATATTGCTCCTTTATTGTGCTTGAGTTAAGTTATAAGTTTTGGTGATTTGCTGGGCTCTTGAGCTCAATATATGTGGTTAAATAGTATTGGATCAAGATAAAGGAGCATGAGTGAGAGATTGACCAAGATCATTTAGGTCCAGGTTCTTTCTTTTGTACTTAGGACAGAGTAGTTATTGTATGATTATATAGATCCTAAGTAGTGTATATATTTTTTGGAAAATGAATTCAAATGTATATATTTATATTTTGATCGATAGTTTTATGCTGCTATTTATATTGATAAAAAAAATTAGGAAGCTTTAGTTATGTAAATTAAAAGATAAAAGATTAATTTTTCCAA
Organism: Dendrobium chrysotoxum; assembly: GCA_019925795.1. Taxonomy (NCBI): domain Eukaryota; kingdom Viridiplantae; phylum Streptophyta; class Magnoliopsida; order Asparagales; family Orchidaceae; genus Dendrobium; species Dendrobium chrysotoxum. The sequence continues at coordinate 46,383,881 of CM034303.1, forward strand.
ATTAAATTATTGGGCATCACACTAATAAAATACTATAATTATCATTATAAATGCACTCTAATAGGAACCGTAAGGATTGCTAAGCCCTTGGGAATGTGGTCCTAAGGACTATATCGAGATATAGATATAATTATTTTATTATAACTATGTTAATCTCTATTTTATAGGAATGTATTATAATTTTCTTTTTATATATATAATTTTAATTAGGAAAGTCATGTAGGCATGTGGGTATTTTAGAAGGCAGATAGTCAAACATGTGAAAATCGATCATAACCCACATGCCATTCATTTATATATAGTTTTAGGACTGAGTTGTAATTATGGTGGAACTCAAAAATCTTCTTTTTTTTCTAAGGTGTATTACATAACCCAATTGCATTCTTGAACTTTCATTTATTATTTATTTTTTGATGATTGGTGTGTTTACTTTGACTATGCAATAGAATGACATACTTTTCTTAGGTTTCTTAATCATTTTGATTGGGAATGGCCTGCATATTTTTCTTCATTAGACTCTTAGAATGTTAAACTTTCTAACTTAAATAACTAATTAACTCAAAAATGATTATAGGAAAAAATGAATATTTTCTTTAAATAAAACATATCCATATGCAAATCATAAAATTGTATGGCCATTTAAAAGTTACCCTTTTTAAAATAATAAATAAACCAAACCCAAGTCAATAAAACCCCAAGCTGAGATTCGCATGTATAGCCTAGTGAGTCAGCACGTTAAATTTTCCTTTTGCAAATTCACTTAGAGTTAGCTAACCAAAAAATTGCATAAGCATTTCATGTCCACACATGGTTTGGCAGCCCTTACTTCAGTGGCAGGGTTATAAGTCTCATTCTTAATAATAACCATCCACCCCATCTTGCATTTGTATAAAGACTTAGAGTTTTGAATTTAAATGTGTTTTATGGGTTTAAATTGTTGTCCTTTCCAGGCAGGATAATAGTCCATGTCGGGGCTACTTAGGTCTCTGGCAGTTATATGTTCCCTTGTCATCTTACATTAGCTAGGTTGAGGGTGTTAGTATTGAGAGTACAATACATCCCCTATAGATTTAGGATCAAGGCTGATGTTATAAGTATATCGTTGCACGCTTTATCATCGGTGAGTTCTCCATACTTGGGAGGCTATAAATCCCACTTATCTATATTATATTGATGATTTCGTTTCCATCTTTTTCTCTCTCTTATATGCTTATGTGTGATTTCCCTTCTCTTAATTTTTTCCTTCAGATCGATCAAATGACTGTATGATTTTTATGTGTGTTCAATAGCCCATTGAGCATATCACTTATAGATTAAAAGAACTTAGGAATTCCACTATGTGCCAAACTAAGAAGAAAATAAAATAGCATCCCTAATCGAGAGTACTCTTAGGTTGAGGCTTGAGATGTAATTAACGACGGGACTTGCACTTATAAAAAACTAGCACCTATATCAAATAAATCGCATTCGTTCTAATGTATCGAATAGAAAAAATCTCATAACTCCTAAATCATATATATGATTATCCATTTAAATGTTTATGAAAAAGGTGATTATATGTTTTTTTTCTTAATCTGCTCCTCCATTAGCCTGCTTGTCTAGAGTATAAAGGTCTGTGATCATTTTGTCCTACGAGAAAGTGTGACTGTACCTTTTATATTTTGACCCCCATGAGCACCGCTTCGAAAACCCACAATGCTGCAACGTCAGGTGCACTAGCGCCTAAGTGCTCAAAAGTGGCACCCCAGTATTGTGCTCTCATGTTTTTGAAAATATGAACTAGAGCCGTTGTACTGGATAGCGGCACCACATCATTAGGCCTTTATTTGAAATCTTTTATATTTTATATTCCACTAATTCATTTATTTGAAGCTTTGGGCAATTTACATTGGAAAAAAGAGAGGGTTTTTAGGGAAAAGAAGGGATTTTGAGCCACTTCGGGTCTTTTTTTAACCATCGACCCAATTCAAAAAGTTATATGGATCGAGGAAGGTCACACTATGCCTATCATATTTTTAAAAAATACAAATTTTTCCAACTTTTTAAATTAAGTTTATATTTATATTACTGAAAAAAAAAGAATAATTTTATACTGTTAAAACTTTTACAATGTAACTTTTTATATGTTATAGAGATTGAGATTCTGAATATTTAAAATATGTTTGGAAATTTTATACTAGGGATTTTGAAAATTGTGCGATTTTTATTTAATATAAAATAATTTAGACTCTAAAAAATTATTTTGTAGTACACTTAAAGTTTTAAAATGATATTTTATATAATCGATAATAATTTGATTATATTTTTAAACTGACTTTTTACTCAATAGGAATTTATGTTGCTTACCTTTATAAAAAATTATGCAATTCTGATATGAGCTCAATTATATTTTAATTGCTATAATGTGATAAAATTTATGTTTAAGCGATTGAATTATGTATTTTATTGGTTGAATTAAAAGGTTTTGGAGAAATTATTATGAGAAGAGTAAGATGTTCTAGCGGCTATAAGTCATATTCTAGTGTCTACGAACTTGTTCTGATGCTATAAACACAAAGGGAGTCATAAAAGACAAGAATCCTTTGAAATTTTTTTTGGGACCATAGAACTCTACTATGTTATATTCTGTGATATCGATTTCAGTTTATTTAACTTCTTAGTAATATTACTTGAATCTTTGGATAACTGCAATGCTATTATAATTTGCTCAACATGGTGATTTATTATACTACATTTAAATATTCTGAAAAATATTTAAGAAAAAATATTTAAAAATTTAGATCGATATTTGTGACATGTTGAACTATTTTAGCTCACAATCGTTTGCATTCTATTTTCAAGGTTTAGAAAAGGGAAAAATCCAATTGAGTAGTTATTCAGCATCCGATCTAAGTCTATTGGTATTTCTTCTGTTAATTTTTGCACATTCATGGCTAATTTTATTATGCAATTCTTTAGCTTTTATTTATAACCATGTATTGTGATCATGTATAGACATTATGATGATGAAATGGAAGATATTTTTGGATAAGTTTTTTTCAGTACTCTGGATATTTTAGTAGCTCTGTAACTATTGATATTTGTTTAAACGTTTAAATTAGAAGATGAAATTTAAAATATTTCTAAAACTAGCTCTTAGAATTCACCTGTCGTAGGACAACATGATAGGACCTACCCATTAATGGTTCTTATCGTGTTGGGTTGTATAAGCTTTTATGATATTAGAGCTATAGTTTTGGAAATGGATCATAAGATAAAGTTATATGAAATTGATCTATAAATCAAGTGGGATAGTTTTGAGTCTGTCTGGATGTTCATTTCTATTTATTTTCATGTACATGTATAATCAGTTGTGTGATTAGGGATCTGTCAGACTGAGATATGACTAATGGACAGAGTACCAGTCAGGTAACTCATGTACATAATACAGCTCTAATAGTCAATTCTGATACATTTTCATAGTTTGCTAGTCTAATAACCTAGATGATGGGTGAAGCACAGAGTAAAGTTCCTACTATTAGATCTAAAGAGGTAGACCAACATCTATATATATTTTTGAGATTGAAGCCTCTAAGGTTTGAGGGTGTTGTTGAGCCAGGGCAGTTGACGATTATTTGAGGAGGCTAGAGAAGAATTTTGATGGTATATAGTGTCCTCTTGAGAGGAAGGTACCATTAGCTATTTTTTATTAGATGGGGAGGCAGAGAGCTAGTGGATGAGCCAGCAAAAGGAGAAATTGTAGGGGAGATTAAACTCTTTAATTAGATGGGAGGAGTTCTTTGACAAATTTTGAGCATGGTTTATACCACCTTCTTGTAATACCTCAAAAATGAAAAATATTTTAAAATATGAACTTTTGAATTTTTATTGGAACTAGAGAGCTTCGGCGTTGTGCTTGTGAGCACTGTGGCACAAAGTTGAGAGCGCATTGGTGCTAAAAATTGTCACTCTGGCATTTAAGTAATTCTGATTTTTATAGTTAAAAAGAGTTTTCTAATCATTTTAAATAACCTAAATCTCATTTTAGTTTTTAATAATTTTAATTTTGATGGATTTATTCTATCGTAAATTGATAAAAATAATTTTTTTCTAATTTATTACACTTCACCGTGTATCTTTTTGAATATGATAGATTTGAATTTTTATGAATATTTTAACTATAATATTATTAAACTTACTAGGTAAAATGAAAGTTATAATTTTCTGAAGCTATATATATATATATATATATATATATATATATATATATATATATATATATATATATATATATATATATATATTACATTTTATAGAATTGAGCACTTTATGTTGCATTTCATACATTAAAATACAATTCAGGAAAGTAGGGAAGGTTGACTATCAACACTATAAATTAATACAGTTTGGCTCTTAAAATATAATACCCTACACAGGAGGGTGGACCAATGGATTTTTCTTAAAAATGTTTTATGGTGTTTCCTTTAAATATGAGTTAGTGGTGTGAACCAGATACATGATGAGAGTTATAATGGGAATGTGATATAATTATGAGTGTTAATGGGTTGGGAGTGATGACTCCCATATATTATGCCACCCGAATGTTCTTACTTATATGACATAATATGATAATATGTCTAACATATTATGATTGGTAAAGGAAAAATATCATATGATATAACATAATTAGTTGTGATTCTGATCTTGTTTAGTATATATGAAATGATATGCTACTTTATATGATAAATGTAATTATTATAATGACATATACAATGCTAATTTTTGTTATAATTGCACTTTATATGATACATATACATGAGTAGCATAGCAATTTACTTTTATAACAAATGTTTAGCTTTTATTATCAATTGATTGATAGCACACATGCTGGGTTGTTTGCCCATTCTTTATTATTTATATATTTTTAGGGAAGGGTAAGACTCTAGTGGATTAAGGTCATAATTTATTATTAGAGGTTATTTGTTTGAGTTTTCAAAAAGGGAATTTGCTTTGCATTGGAAAGATACAAAGCAAATTAGAATTAGTTTTTTAGAAAAGTTTAATTTTTGAAATTTTAGTTTAGAAATTGAACACTTCTATGAATGATATATCGCCTCGGGAGGCAAAGATATCATTCCCTAATGGATTCAGATAACAAAACTAAAAGTTCATCCTGATTATCATAGTCAAATTCAAGAAATAACTATATATGACCCCGAGGGGTCAAAAAGATGTTCGATCGAATATTTGATTATAATAATCCGAATAAAGGATCATTATATCCATAATCAAAATCGTTATAATAAAGTCATATATCTTCTTGAAGAAAGAAGATATTGTTTACTAACAATCATTTGAATATGATGATAATGATCATTGACTTTAATTTTTCCAAAGATAATTAATTGAATTTTAAAATTTTAATTTGGGTTTTTTAAATCTCCTACGAGTGAAAGCCCTCGTAATTAATTACATCGTGAGAAAATTAAATTTCTTACAAAAACTCCTGATTAAAATAATGCTAGAAATTTTATTTTAAAATTTTAAGGATTAATATCAAAGGAGTGATGTTTGAATTTCAAATGGGATTGGATTAAATTTTGAACACTTATTCTGGAGGTCAAAGGATGAAAGGTAGGAGGTGTTTTGGGATTTTGAAACACTTAGAAACACCCCAGCCTATCCTATGTGTTGGGCTTTAAGTTTTGATTTTGAGAGAAATTTTAATTTGAGTTTATCAATTTATTAGAATGGTGGGATTAGATTTTCGAAGGGTGAGGACTTAAGATTTGAAATCAGCCTCGGAACCTAGATCTATATTTGGGCACTAAATAATAGTCGTCTAAACCTAGCTAATGTAGTACAAATCTGGACTTACCTCAGCCTGGATTGGGGAGCCAGTTAACCACCTAAGCGCTTTAAAATTCATGAATTTGATCTTTTATGAAAGAGTGGTAGGGACATTAATTAATTAAGTTTGAGAAATCGAGGCTGACATTTAGAGCAGATCCTAAGTAACCCCTTAACTTATGTAGGGTGATTGGTGCTTGAAAATAAAATGTAATTAAAATTTTAACTCTTTTAATTTAATTCTAATGCAATGCATGTTAATTAACTCTTTGAATGCATAAATTAAATACGAATCAGTTTTAAAAAGGCTTAAAAAATAGATTTTATCCTAGAGATTGCACAACATCTCCTTGATAGAACTGCACCCTAATAGGTCAAGTGGTCCTTCAAAACTCACATGCGAGGAGGTGCCTAACAAGAAAGAGATGCAATTAATATGAATGCATGTGAACTCTCGGTAATCCCGAGCTTACTTCTTAAATCGTTAGAGTTTTTATGTGAGCTTAAAAATTTGAGTAGAAATAATTTTTAATCGTATACTCACGAGCCTCTGAATACTTTTCAAGCTAAATCAAAATTAACATACAAGAAATAAGACTAAAAAATAAGTAATTTCTACTATGCAATAAATGTAAATTAATCAATTAAATGTAAATGTGATAAAAGCCACTTAATTATAACCCAAGGTCTATAGAAATTAAAAATGGTCGGGTACCACTAACAACAACCCAGATTCTAATCTTAGACTAACACAAGTGACTTTGAGACTATGATATTTTTTGTCTTCACTTCTTTATCTTCTATTCTTATGTGAACTCCTTAGATTCATCGAGTTCGAATATCCAAATGAAAATAAATACCTCCTCGAAGGGTTATTTTCTTTTCTCTTTGGATATTAAAGTCATCCTAACTTAGATCTCCAAATGGAAGGGAACTCTCCCCTACGGGATGTTCCCTCCTCTTTGGATTTCAAGTTAGATGCGATATCTAATCTCAAAGAGGACTTTCACAACTCTTAACTTGAATTAAATTACATTAAAACTCAAAAATTAAAAGACTCTAGAATACCTGTAGGGTTATCTTAAGTAATTAATATTAAAATCAAAAATAAATCTCAAGTAGTTAAATATATTAAATTACATAAATCTCAATCATAGCCACGCTTGTCATGCTCTTTTAATCCTAAGGGGGCTTAACATAGCACCTGCAGAAAATTCGTTAATTTAAAGCTCAATTTTGCCCCCTTAATTTTAAGCCCTATATGAGCATTGCCACCTGCAAAAAAATTTTGTGAGCATCCAGACGTTCCTAACCTAAGGGAAATCTAATGCCCATTAAATTAATTCATAGATTGCATAGAATTAATATGTAAATAAAAAATTATATCAATCAATTTTACAACCAATATGTAGTGAAAATCATAAAAAATTTAGCACATAGCAGCAGGAAAGTAAATACTGGCCTTACGTAAAACTAGAGTTGATTGTCCTAGAAAATCATCTAAAATGTGTGAATTAGGTTGTGTGGCTTGGATATGTCCTATATCAGGTAATTTGTTAAAGTTGTCTAGGGTTTTAATTTATTGAAAGGCTTAAGAGATTTTAATTTGAGTTTAGTTATTAATATTTTAATATTAATTTTAAAATATATTTTAAATTCTAATTGATTATTACCTTTATTTACATCAGGGTCTTGAAGTTTATTTCACCTTACTTGGGGTTAAGTTAGTAGCCTCGTAGGCCTCAATTACCTAATAGTAACCGGAATGAGTTAATTGATTTAATTAGTTGAAGCTTAAGGGTTGATAATTTTTAATGAGATTCATTGATTACTAATTTTAATATTTGAATTAATATTTTTTGAAATTTTAAGTCAATTATTGAATTTTAGGATTTCATCGAATCATTTAATATATTAAATTAAGGGGTCAAAATTTAACTTTTTGATTTAAGTTAAAATTTAGAATTTCAATATTTTACTTAAATATTAGACCCTAAGATGAGTAATTAGACACTAAGTTTATTAGAATTAGATTTTTTTTAGATTTAGTTATAAATTTTTGAAGATTTGACTTAAATTTGAACTACGATTGATCAAAATGTTGACTTTTTAACTTTAACTTATTTTTGGTGGTTTAATATTTTTAATAAATATTAGACTTTTAATGGACTATAATACCTTTGAGTTTGTTTAATTTAAAATTTTTTAGAATTAGTTATAAATTTTTTAAGTTTGATTAATTAATTGAATTTTTAATTGATTAATTAAGAGAGGGTTTTAATGATTTTGATCCAAATTGATTCCAAACTTCTTGAAATCACTCCTAAAGGTCAGAAATGGCCTAAGGGAGTGCTCTCAGGTATTTGAGAATTATTTAGATTTTTTAATATTTTTAATTAATTAAATTAATTAAATTAATTAAATATTAATTTTCTTTTAAAATAAATTAAACATAAAATTAAAATCCAGTCAAAGGGCTTTTAATTTTGTTGAATTAAGGGTTTAATTCTGGTCAATTTGATATATTATTTATTTTTTTATGATTTAATTTGAATTTATTATGATTTTTAGAAGTTTCAAGCTTAATTAATGTGTTGATTTTGAATTAATTAAATAATTGACTTAATGATTTTTTAAATCAATAAAAATTTACCCTATATTAGAGGATGTCACTAAGTTTAAGTATTTCAAGTTTCATCCCTAATGGATGTATAGTTGATTTTCTAAAATTTTTCTAAATTTCTAATATATGTCTTTAATTATTGTCCTTAGATGTCACTAAGTCATGTAGGATTAAAATCATTATTCTCTAACCCTCAGGACAAACAAAGTGCCTCATAACATAATAATTAAGAGACCTAAAGTTAAGTGCATGTGCAATCCTAAGTATTAGAATAAAAAAATAACTTAGATATTTAAAAAAGCTTAAAGAATAAGCAATTAACAACTTAATCACTCATTAATGAATCCCCACTAAATCCATTTAAGCATAATTAACCTCTACTTAAAATTTTAGACCATAGCTAAATACATGCAAATGAAATTAAAAGTGCAATTAAAATGCATTTTCAAAATAAATAAATATTAGATATAACCTTAAATAAAAAAGTAAATTCAAAATAATTTTAAAATGAATTTGAATAAATCTAGAAAATCATTAGAAATTAAAGATATTTCAAAATATTTTTTCCCCAAAAATTTAAAATTATATGAAATTTTAATTAAAAAATATTAATAAATTTCCAAATATTTAATATTTAAAATTATTTAAAATATGTTAAATAATTTTAATTTTAAATAAAAGTATTTAAAATTCTGAACAAAATGATATATTAAATAAAAAAATTGCCGATGGCAGCATTAAATGACAATGCTTGCGTCACCGACAATCATTGGCATTTAACAAGCATCAGCGGCGAGACCCATGTGCTTTCATTAAATAGAGTCAGCCACACCACCAACCATTGGATTTAGCACGGTTTGGATGAATAGCCCTGATCGCATCGGACGAAGGTCTTTACGATAATACGGACCGCACGATTTTGATTAAACATAGAACAGCGCAATCTAGACCATTGATCATCAAATCAATTATCCAAAACATGTGTCGTTAATGTGTATTACGTAAAAACCCCTAGAAATGATAAATTGATTCATTCTCCCAATACACTCAGTAAAAATTGATGAAATTTTAAATAGAGGTAGCATTAGTGAAGAGCATTAATGGGGACTAATGTTCACGATTTAAAATGAGCTTAATAGAAAACTTTTTTTACCGTACGAACTTATGATTGTATAAGCTTAATATAAAGCTTTTTTTAAAGCTTAATAGAAAGCTAATTAACCCTAGGTGTCCTAGACTAGGGTTTGAGTTTTTACCTGATCCAATCATTGGATTTGGGAGTTTTTTAGTTCTCTGAGCTTGTAGACTGTCATCGTATGTTTCTCTTGAAGAATTTGTGGTCTGAAACACACCGGATTGAGCATTTTTATCCTAAGATAGAATGGATGCTAGGGTGGCTGGAGGATCATCGTGAGTGGGCTTTTGAAGGCTGGATTCAACTAAGGATGTATGGAGGAAGATGTGGGGAGCTTGAATAAAATAAGCATTCATTTGGAAAGCTTGAAGGTGGTGAGAGAGTGTTAGGTCAAGATATGAGACCCCTTTGGTCTCTTTGCTCAATTCAAACTCCCTGGGCCATAGGGATGACAAGAATGGTTTTGGCAGCTAGCATAGATGAATGCCAAGTGTCCTCAGGTTGTTAAGAGGGTAGGACAAGGATAAGGGAAGGATAATGATGTGTAAAAGCCATTTTGTCCCCTTATAAGCATGTGAGAATATTCATGGCTGTTAGATCTTAAATCAAAGGTTACAAATGACTCAAGAATGTTTCAGAATGTGTTTAAGCAGTTGGGGTTATGTGGGATTTGAGTGTAGGGAGTTTGGTTAAGTGTTTTGACCACTTAAACCTCCTTTGGCCCTTTATTGACTGGTTTGACCAGTCAACTAATTAAATTAGCTGAGGTGGCATTTAAGAAGGGTGAAGTTGCTGATGGGATGGCTTGGAGGGAGTTTGGTGCTTAAAGATTGAAATTTGAATGTATACATATGTAGAAATGGAACTTTGACCAAGTCATAACAAGTTAACTTGGTCAAATTGACCATGACTTGACTCATGGTGACTTTGCATATATTTGAATCATGCATTATAGTGATCTTTATATATTAAAAAGCTTGATTTGAGTTTATGCAAAGAATGGGTCCAATTTCACCTGAATTTGACCAAACATTGGTTCAGTTGATCGGGTCAATTGATGACTGGGCCAGGATGGCCAGTCAGATCCATTTCACTAGGAATAATATTCAAAGGGTTTTAATGAAGTTTGAATACATTTGGAGCTTATTTAAGAGCTTAATGTTTGATCTGGTCAACCATGATTAACTTGGTTAACTAGGTTAAACTAGGAGTTGAGTTTGGACTCAACAAGTTTGATTTGATCAATGGAGACCAATTGATGTGGTCTCCTGGACTAGAAGGGTCATTTCAGTGAAAATGACTATTTGGACCCTTAAGGGGCCTTTTAGTCAACCTAGATTGACTTGGTTAACCAAGTTAGATCAAGGACTGGGTTTGGGGCCAATAGGTTCAAAATAATATTTTGGACTTAATATAGGTGATTTCATACAATGGTGAGGTCATTTCGATTGAAATGATCATTTAATCCCTTAAAGGGAAATTTGGTCAAAATATGTTGACATGGTCAAATAGGCTTGATCAAGGTCTATATTTGAGTCCAATTCACTCCTAATGGTGTTTATGATGCATTAGATGAGGTTTTTAGGTTTGATTTGACTAGGCCATGTTGAAGTTTGAATGAAACTTCAATTTTGCCCTTAAGAGGCATTTTGGCTCCTGATCAAAAGAGGGTCGAACTGGATCCATCAAAATATAATTTTATGCTCAATATATTATAAAAATGGATATAGACATGCAAAGATCTTGGGGAAGGTCCCAAGGTCAAATTACACAAAGTGGCAGGTTTAGTGGCATATGTTGTAAATATTTGAAGGTTTTGCAGCCTTTGGAATTCAATCCAATTTCTGGGGCTAGAAGTCTCAGATTGAGCTCAAATTTGAAGGATTGACCCTAGGGACATGCCTAATTAATATAAAATTAATAGATCATTAATCAAAGGTCATTTGGCTGGGTTTTAAAATGATTAAAAAACTACTCAAAAGGGGTTTCAGGATATAGGCCTTTAACCTAGGATTTTGGTCTGAAATTTTGGATTTAAATGCAGTTTTGAATTTAATTGATTGAGTTTAAATTAAATTGAATATTTTTTATTGGTTGGATAGGATTGAAGCTTGATTAGAGGTTAGATTGAAGGTTGATTAAAGGTTTATTTGAAGTATGATTGAATTCTAGATTGAAACCAAGATTGAAGCTTAGATTGATTGAAGTTTGGGTTAGAGTTTGAATTATTGAAGTCTGGATTGATTGAAGTCTGGATTAAATTTGATTGGTGGCTAGATTGAAGTCTAGATTGAATTTTGGATTGAAGTCAAGATGATTAACACCTGGATGATTGTCAACCATCAGATCAACAGAGAGGAGTCTGGATGGACCATAATGACCTCATACAAAGATAAGGTCAACATATATACTCTTTTAATTTATAGAGTGATTATTTTGTAATCATAGATTAAATGTATTTTGTTACAATTATTGAAAAATCATAGTTATTGTATATGTATATTTTGGATGTAAACAATTTTAAGGTGTATATATATTGGATGATGGCTTCTACTTTATTTTTATATATTGATTGCTTAGTGGCTCTCTGTTGTGAACTTGGATAATAGTAATAATAATTCCTTCCAAATAGATATTGGGCAAAGTCTTTGTCTCACACTCGACCTAATATAACCTGTGATGACATATATGTTATGGTTGGTTAGGTCGTGACACCCTCTTTTTCATGCCCTTCCTTTTCAAATGGTGTGTGCACCACTTTGGGGTGGCACTGGATGGAGTATTTTGTCATTGGTCAATCATGACCATTTTCAAACTTCTCTCATCAAGAGGAGCTCTGCCTCTAGTCATGGTGAAGTGCTTTGATTTGTGTATAATTCATCAAGGAACATTTGAAGAAGATATTTTTTTGAATTCATGGGCCCCTATAGAAGACAAAATCATAATATTTTGTTCCACTATAATGTTCTCTAGAAAGAGAATTTTGTGATAAAAATGAGGGAGCTTCATCATAATTTTTTGTCAACTCTAAATTTCATCCCTACATTTCCTTGAAATTATTGTGGCTCTCACAATTTGAGTGCTAGGGTGTTTGTGCCATTGATTTTTCCTTAGTAAGATGAACAAATCTATGCCATGCTTATGCCAAATCTTCATCGTCTTTTAGAGATGCCAAATTACAACATACACTCCAAGTTTTATCATGAAAAATTTATTCGATTGTAATCGGACAACTATTTTTCACTTGTGACATCGAGAGCATTAAGGATAAACCTTCCATTCATTGATCAAAGAATTATTATTTGGCAATCGTAGCAGATGACTGTCACTAGCGTCAGCAAACCACCAAACCTAATTATGGTTAGGGTAAGCCTACTAGGTTGACCTAGGATCAGGATCGTCCAATCACTTTTTGAGCATTTGAAGATGTAATCCAGTGTGTTTGATGTTCAAAAGAATGAAGAGTATTTTATGATAAATAACCCCCTCCCTAATCCCCCCCCCCCCCCCCCCCGCCCTCTTAAAATCTATAAATAAGCATTAATTCTTCTTAATTTGATATATTATAGAGCAACGAACTTAGAAAGCGTAAAAAATTATGAAGAACTGGCTACTTCTAGAGCCACCAAATGACCACTTTAGTATTCTCAGGTTCATGAGCAAGATGTTGACATCTATCAACTAATGTTCGAGTACTGACTATAATTATCACCCTTTGCCAAAATAATCAATCGACACTTGTCAGACACTAGTATCTCGTGACATCCACAATTGAACAACATCAACAGATACCTATCTATTGAAAATCAAATATATCACTTTTCCTTTGACACTAAAATTTCATTGACTGTTGTCAATGACTTCCCAAACATACAATGTATGTCAGTGTCCAACTCCATATGCTAGTTGCCATTCTTCATCATCATCAACCAATATTTGGTGTCTTTCATTGACATCTCTATCACCTAAGAATATCCTAAAGATGGTCTCTAACAAAGTTTTTATATTATATTCTCCCCTTTTATAGTTGTAAGAAAGGATGAACCATTATAATATTTAGATCATTTAATCTAGCACTATTTTTTCTTAATTTATATTTCTTCACATAAGAAATTTTTGTTCCCTTTGAATTTAATTTACTCTATATATGTGTGTTGGATCTTAGTACAAGTCATGATTAAACTAAAAAATATATCCATTATTGTAAAAAAATTAGCACAAATATTAGCTATGATGAATTTGAAAATGGAAAACTAGGGAAAACCCTTCTTTATGTTATATTGGGGGAACTCGTTAATTTAGAATTTATAATATTTTATTATCAAAAGTATGATGTTCTAAAGTGTCCAACTCTTAAAATAATAAATATTTTTATTTCATATGAGAAAAGGGTTTCTTCAGAAAAAATAAAAAAAATTTAAGAAAAACATTATACATATAAAAAGGCTCAAGAACATTCAAACATTATTTAAATGAAGGCCAAATATGGATTATAACACAACAAATTATGACATATTTAGCATATCATCACAAGTTACAACTTAAGTACAACATTATGTTAACATCAACTTGGCAAGATCAAATAGTCGATCAATAACAAATGGATCCATCAACTTGTGCCACTTCCCTAATATGTTTTTGAAATTTTTGATTAAATAGTTCTTGCTCTTACCAGACCTTCACTTTTTCCTAGCTAATTATGCATCACTTTTACATACAATGCAAGAGATGAGGTTACGTCCTCTACCTTCTTGGCCTCACTATTTAGAAAAGTTTTGATAGAAAATATGGGTTTATCTTCTTTATTGCTTCTACCTTAGTATATAGAGGCCTAATGGCAAGAGAAGGGGTTACATCCCTTGATTTTTCAACCTCCCTATCTGAGGCATAATGGCAAGAGGTGGGTTTATATCTCTTAAGTACTCCACCTCCCTACCCTTCTCTTCAACCTCTTTCACCTCCATCCCTCCTATTATCCTACTAAATATTCTCCTCGCTCTCCTCCTTCCTCCTTTACTCCTCCACATTTACATACCTCTGGACAACAGTTATCAAAGCTTCAACCTTTGTTGTAATCTTATTTGGTTAGACTCAAGCTTAACTTGCATTCTTATCAACTCCTATATAATTCTAAAAGATACTTCAGCCCTTCTCTCTCCTCAAGTGGTTGTTCTTTCACTACATTTGTTGCTCTGTGCTTAAAAATAGATAATTTCACTTTCCTCTTTATAACTATAACTAGAAAATGCTAAGAATGAGTATGAGTAATGGACTAATAGAAGTCCAATTCATCAGCTCTAGGCATTAGGATATGATGGTCAATTGGCTACAAATATTATATATAATGGCCGATTATTTAAATAAGAATTAAACACATTAGATATTCAAAAAGTATGCCCCTTGCATCTGTATTCATCACAATCTACAAGAAATCCTTTTTCAAGTAGCACCTTATTGTTCTTCCAACTCTACAACATCTGTGCTCTCTCCCTAAGGAACTTATTGCATCATCTCATCATCTTTGGTATGGCTTCATAAGCCCAATATTGTAGTGATGTTGTAAATTCAATTATAGTGTACTGTGTTGGAGCATTTATCTTCAAGGCAATGGAATCATATTGAACCGTATCCCTCTTCAATTCTCTTAATGTTTTCTCTCATTCTAGCCCACCCCATGGGTCTCTACAAAATCCTTCCTCATCCTTAATCATATGAAGCATGTCTATGAAAATTGTATTGTATTCATCATGATTAAAGGATTTGCCATCTATTAAAGAAGATAGTCTAAGATTCCACATATTATGAAATTAATATTTACATTTAGAATATTAGCATTCAAACCATTTAAAGTACAACAAATTGTCACATGAATGTACTAAGTTTCTTTGAATTTTAATCATTTTGTGACATGCAAATTTATAACATATACAAATTTATTTATTTTTTTATTATAAGACTTTGTAAGGCTGGTTTAACTGTGCTTTAACTGGTAAATGATTTTCTAAAAGCTTTTTTAAGCTCCTTTTATTTTTGCTTAACTTAATTCATAAGTTAGTTTAAGCATAAGATAAGCTAAACAAAGCACTACCCATAATATTTAAGTTTAAGCACCCTTTTCAGTTGGAATTAATTTAATTAAGATTTTTTTAAAATTTATTAATATAAAAATTATGAAAAGTATTATATCATAAATAGATAATTAATTAGGATTTTAACTACTTTTATTAATATTTTAATGTGTTAGCTAAGATATTTTTGGAATAGTTAATCAATGTATGATTAGAAATAAATAATTATTTAATTAGATTAGTTGATAGTATGATCATTAAAGTTGTACTACTATTAAGTTATGATCATTAACTATGATATAATTAATTAATCAATTAATTATTTATAGTTAATAAAATTTTAAATTAAGAAAAAAAATATTATGTCAAAATATTCAAATATAAAATACATTATGATGACCTTTAAAGCTCTAAATCTAAAAATTTAAACTCATAATTTTTTTTTTGAAAGATTAATACACTAAAAGAGATTTAAGATAATTTTATTAAGTTAAAATTATATATATATATATATATATATATATATATATATATATATATATATATATATATATATATATATATATATATATATATATATATAATTTGATGAATTTCTTACTATCTTAAATTGGTATGTTTTAATGGAAGAATATTTGGAAAATAATATTTTTTTCAATAAATGGAGAAAAGATATTAAAGATATGTAGGGCACATGGAAAGAACCCTAACAACATTACATGGCCAGAGGGGGAGATTTTTTTGGGTAGCTGTACATGTGGGTGGGGGCGGCTAGTCTTGATTGATGGATTGAAAGAATAGAATAAATGGAGGTGACCATTTATTCATTACTTTACAAATTTAATTGAACTCAAAAGTGCATATTTTCATCTATAGCGCTTGAATAATTTGTGCTAAAATAGATTTAAATATCTTTGAATTTATGTTAAAGTTAAAATTTATATATGATATTAGGAACTGAGTTACTCATAAGTAGGGGTGCAAATGAGTCAAGCCGACTTGTGAGCCGGCTCAAGCTCGACTCGTTAATTAGCTCGCAAGTCAAGTTTATCGAGTTTCGAGTTCAAGCTTGTGCACAATTTCGATCTCGTTGGATAATCGAGCTTGAGTTTGATCCAGATTAAGCTCTGCTCGATTACTCGCCAAGTGGCTTGTCAGGCAGAAGCGAACCGGCGAGCGCAGATGGCGAAGAGTGAAGCACGTCTCCACGCATCTGCGAACCTATGCCCAAGGCAAAGCACATGTGGAAGGCGAATCGCGTGCGAAAGGCAAAGCGCATGGGTCTGCAAACATGCGGAAGGTGAAGCGTGTGCGGAAGGCGAACCTTGGCGTGCGTCTGGACAGGCAAACCTTTGCCCGTGCAAAAGGTGAACCGCGTCAGCAAACCTATGCGTGCTAGAACCATGGAATCGAGCCGCTCGACTAGCTCGTTTTCAGTGACTCGAGCCGAGTCAGAGCTCACCTTTTGAGCTCAACTCGCTCGAGTTCGAGCTCAAGATTTGGCTCGCGAGTTGAGTTCAAGTTAGGCCCGGCTCAAACTCGACTCGACTCGTTTGCACCCCTACTCTTAAGTTCTATTAGGTACAACTTTATGGTTGTTCTATTTTTTAGACAACAATCATAATTTTATTTGATCATTTCTTCTCTTGCTATTTTTTTATTGCTTATAAAAAATTTATGTATTGAAAAGCTGTTTTTTGTTATAGAGTTGCCAAGTTATTTTTTTCACAACAATTTCACAACCTACTTTATAAAAAGTAGTAGTCATCCCAAATAAATTCTTAATCTAAATCTAATGGCTCTTAAACCTATTCAGATATAAATTAGACTAGGATTGTACATATAAAAACTCTGATGTCTTATATATATATATATATATATCTCTCTTTTATCTATAGGTGTAAGATTTTAGTATAAAACTAGAATATAAAATTATCTATTTATTACTATGATTATTCTAACCCGTAATAATCCTTATATAATTTTCTCCTAATTGAGTCTCAGTTATTTTATTCTATTTTTATTTAAAATATAATTTACTTTTTACAAAAATATTTATAAGTTGCATTTCAAAATATTATAATATGTCAATTTTAGTGGTTGAAGGTGTGGAACATTGGAGTTGAATAAAAAATTATTTAGGTAACAATGATTATTTAATTAAAAATTATGTATTATCTTTGATATTGAGAAAAAGAGGTCAAGTCCATAAATTTCCTCCTGCACGATATTGCTACATTTTTGCAGTGGCTGTTAGTCCTTTTTTTTTTTTTTTTAATTTGAAGATGTTAGTATGAAAGAGTTTGAAAAATTTTGTATAGTGAAATATTATTGATATATGATTTGCTTCAAAATTATTATTATTATTATTATTATTGCTACTATTATTATTATTATTATTATTGCATGATAAAGAAATATTTTTATCTTACTGTCGAATGATAATAGATCTCTCACACATCAACATAAATAAGTCAAGTTCATATAATAACAAATTTAAGGGGGCCATGAGGGGGCAAGTATCCCTTCTAAATTCATATCATTTTTTTTAATATAATGGATAAATATTAATAAACCATCACTATATGAGGTTTTCTATATAAAATTTCTATTTGTGCCATCGGAAAATTCTAAAATTGATTTATGTTCCCACATTAAGACGTTTGGGACAGCTTTTGATCACTAATTTTTCATTGTTTTAAAAAAAAATTTGGACTAAAAAGTTGCTTTAGAAAGCACTAAAAAAATTATCCCAAAGAGAGCGTAAAAAAACTTTCTAGCTGTGCAACAGATCTCTAGGAAACATGAGTTTTTTTTACATAAAAAACTCATCAAGAAGGAGGACCATGTGTTCTAAGTTAAAATGATTTCACTCATATACATTAAAAATGATTCACTTCCACTTAACTAAAGATACATTAATAGGACTTAGTTAACATGAACTGTGGAAAGATAGTTTCTCAAAGTGCAAGTAGGAGTCCGGATAGGGACAACCATCCGGTTTACTGAGTATACTCAGTAAATACTACACAAATATTCAGTAAATCTTTTGTTGGGTATTTGTGTAGCATTTACTGAGTATACTCGGTAAACCAGACGATTGTCCCGTCCGGACTGCGCACAGAATAATTTCCCCATCTTGAGGCATCATATTTGTCATTAAGAGATGATAGCTAGGTGATAAGCTAAAAATCATGAATTGCATTTAATCATATATATGTCTATGTTTGCATGTTCATATGCATACATAATTAAGCAGACATGTATATAAAACTATACAATTTTGTTTAAAACAATGTATGCATTTTAATAAATTTTATCATTTTTTATTTAATATTATAAAATTATTTCATAAAAAATATTAATTTATTATCTAATGCATTACATGTTACATACACTAAAGAAAAAATAGGCTTTCGTAACTCTTATTTTAGGCTAGCAATAGTTTTAGAACCGCTCTAAGACCATCGTGTTTGTTGCCTGCTGCAAAGGACTTTTGCAGTAGTTTTCCAACAATTGAGGAAGAAAATTGCATCATTATATTTAGTAACAGTTTAGACCACTGCAAAATTAAACCTCGGATAATTGTTTAAACAACTATCATATTGACAGAACAGTCACAATTTAAACAACTGCAATGAATGCAGATTTGTGATAGTTTTGACTGCCACAAATGTTCCATTTTTTTTTAATTATTCACTCCACAATATGTCATAATTATTGATATACATGCATGGATGCATGAGCACAGATTTAAATATAAAAAAAATTATATCAAAGACTTTTGATATAAAAAATATATCAAGAGTACATACATATATTAAAATAAGTTAATATTTTATTAATTATACAAATTATGATATTATTATTTTATATTTTTAAATAAATTATCATATTTTTTATAAAGATTTACATACCTACCACCAAGACACCTCTATACACACATCTCGCACCTAAAAGCTCATACATATTTGTTTATCACATAAAACTATTTTAAAGAGTCAAATATTCTCCACTCTATTAGCTCCCATCATTCCCTATGAAATCCCTTATGCAATCCCCTCATCTCTCTCCATCTTGCCCAACCTCGCATTTGCTAGCACGCCACCCGAAGCATTCAGTGGCAACATGCCTCTTCTTCTCTTGCAAACAAAACGCCAGAGCTGGTGGAGGCTCTAGCTAACTTGGGTTTTTTCCTCCTCTTACAGATCAAGTTGCTCTTCTTCTTCTTCTTCTTCTTCTTTTGCGGTCTACGTATTCACCCATTCTTTGCTCACAGACTACATGTAGAGTTCGTGGAGGTGGTAACTAGTTAGATTTTTTTCTGCAGATACAGTGAAGTTTGGTCTTCTTATCGGCCAGGAGGAATTATGAGAACCAAGTGGCCATAAAAATTCAGCTAAAAGGTGTGATAATAATCAAATAGCAAACAATACAAAGATTACCAAACTATTTTCTCCCTTCGAAGCAATATTGGTTTAAATATGCGTTGCAATTACAAGTAATAATTATGTAAACAATCATTAAAATCTTGCAAGCAATACACAGATTAACACAGACCTGTCAGTAACATCAGCATCATCCATAGAGGGAATGGGAATTAAGAATTTAAAAACTTGGAGGAGAAGGAAGAAGGGAACATCATATTGGTCGCTAGAAGCAGTATTTACATCATCAATTGCAGAGGTTTAAACAGTTGAAATTTTTTAGAATAGCTGTGATTTAAATAATACATTTACTGTAATTTTCAAGAATAACAATGGTGTAAATCGCTGCTACTAACGGTTTAAACCGCTGCTAATGCCTGAAAATAGTCGTAGCTTAAAAACCGTTGCAAGGTACTACAGAGATTTCTACTATTTTTTTGTAGTAATATTTCAATATATATTATTTTAGCATAGTAAATAAATTATGAATTAATCATTATTAATCGTCATAAAAATACTTTTTAAGTTATTATAATATTATTCATCATAAACAACATTATTTATATGCAAGTATGAACTCATGCATGTTTTTGTAAATTGTGATGGGCTCTATACTTCAAAAAAATAGTATGTGAATTATAATTAATGACCCAAACAATTTAAGCGATCACTATCCCATCCTTCATACTTCCAATTTCTTAAAGGAAAATTTGTATGTATATATATATATATAATTTATTTTGAATATAAAAAGAAAATCAAAAATATTGTGAGAGTTTTGAGAAAATTTGTCATATTTGGAAACAATGTTAATTTCTAGTTACTTCCAATATAAATGATAAATTTAGAAAATTAAAAAAAAATTAGAACATATTTTATAAACTCAAACAACCAACTGAGCCATTTCAAATAGAGGTGTAAATGAGGTGAGCTCAAAGCACAAGTGTTGTTAAGCTCTAAATATTAAAATATCACAAAAGCCAAGTTTAAGCTAAGTCGAACTAGTGCATTTAGGTACACTCATTCAAAAACTTAAAGCTTTTTTATGACTTCATGACAAGACAGTAACTTCATTCAAATAAGCCGGCAACTTAATTGGACAAGTCAACAATTTTATCCATATAAGTTGACGACTTCCTCTAGACAAGTCGACAACATCATTTCATCAAGCTAAAAGCTCATCATTCAACTCATTTGAAGTTAGTAGGTGGCCATATATAATTTGGCTACACGACTTATGTAGCAAGCTATGTAATTCTTCTTATTTATGTATCATTTTATAAAGTGAATCATATAATGTTTAAGCCTAAACCAAACCTATAAATAGGAGATTAGAGAGGTAGAGCTCATAACCAATGTTTTGAAAATTGGACTGGACTAGTCAGTTCAACCATGAACCAGTCAGGTAGCCAGTCTGATCCAGCTTAAAAATTGATTTCGCATCAAACCAGATTGAACGACAAAAACTGGTGTTTCAACCGGTGAACCGGTTCGTGTTGGAAAGAACCGGCCGATTCTATAAAAAATTTATTTTTTTAATTAAATTTAAAATAATATATTTTAGTTTATTAAATTCTTTTAA
The DNA here is from genome assembly GCA_019925795.1 of Dendrobium chrysotoxum. NCBI lineage: Eukaryota > Viridiplantae > Streptophyta > Magnoliopsida > Asparagales > Orchidaceae > Dendrobium > Dendrobium chrysotoxum. The sequence continues at coordinate 46,405,545 of CM034303.1, forward strand.
CTTTTTAAAATAATTTTATTAAATATGATGATTAATTATACCATAATAGATGCATGTTATCTCACATATCTCACATAATGTGTTTAGTAAAAAGTGTGTACTTCATACTATATAAAGGGTTAAAGACAATTACCTCAAACTCCTCCTATGATGTGAGACTAAAAAAGTTGCATGAATACTATGAATTAAAATGTGAATTTAGGCATAGTTGGGCTGCAAATTTGGGCTAGTTGGACTATGAATTTGGGCTGGTTGGGCTGCAAATTTTTTTAATGTGTACTATAAATCTGTTACAATGTATATTATAAGAATTAATAATATAAGATTTTAATATTATAAATTTATATATTATATTAAATATTATTTTATAAATATATTTAATTATAAATATATAAATATATTATTCTTAAATGATATTTATATTTATAAATTTTTATTATTTTTTTAAATTTTTAAATATTATTAAATGCTCATATATTTATATTATATTAATGATTCTATTATATCATATGTATAAATCATATCTGAATATATAACATAAAGTATGATTTTAAACTTTCAACTCATTCTTAGTTTAGATATTTGATATGTATGTAGGATGTATTTGTTTTTAAGATTAGATTGTCATATTATTATTGATACGTCATCAGAAAATTATCTTGATCGGGCACGAATCTCGAGGAAAAACTCAAGTTGGAAACTTCAAAAATTAATTAGGAGACTATTTAAACTCCGATTTCAGCAAGCTTACAGTCGAACTGAGCGTCTCGGAAATACGAATCCAACAACACCAAATTCGACTCAATCCGAGCCCAAACGAGTCCAAATCAAGTGCCCGAAGTGCTGTTGGAAGCATCAAACAGCAATTTGAGTTACCAAACGGTCTCTGATTTTGACGAGCTTATACTCGAATCGAGCGGCTCGACGAGACGAATCCAACGAGCCCAAGATCGCAGAATTCTGATATCATTAAGACCTTCAAATTCTTGATAAACGGCTCACGATCAAGGGATTCAATATCGACCGTTCGTCCGGATCACTCCTTATTTGCCCTTGATCCCTCACATATTTACGGGCTATGCCACTCCAGAAAAACTATAAATAACCCCTCATTTCTCTTAAGAGGGGACCCAAGCCAAGAAGAGAAGAAGAGAAGAAGAAGAGAAGAGAAGCCTAGGAGGGAACAGCTCCTCCTCGACCACCGCCGGAACTCTGCCGGAACTCCGCCGGAACACCGCCGGAACACCACCGAAGTACCACCAGGCGCCCGAGGGACGCCAGAGCTCTGCCCGACAGGGGAGCAACATCGGAATTCTGCCCGACGCCAGAATTCTACCCGAGGCCGAGTGACGCCGGACTTCTCTCCAAGTGACGCCGGAATCCTACCCGACGCCCGAGTGACGCCGGACTTCTCTCCAAGTGACGCCGGACTTCTCTCCAAGTGACGCCGGAATTCTGCTCGACACCCCGAGTGACGTCGGAACTCTGTCTGTCCTTGTAACTGATACTCGTTGTAATCCAATCGTCCTGAATTTAAAGGACGAATCAGCCTTGTATTTCAAACAACACTAGTGGAACTCTTTCAACTGGGCACGGCCCCGTGGTTTTTTCCCTTTCCAGGGTTTTCCACGTAAAAATCCTGGTGTTACTATTTCAATTCTGTTTGTGTGCTGGATATACGTACAACGCTGAGACGGAAATTTAAATTCTATCGCCGCGTATATTTGAGCCCGCAACAGTTTGGCGCCGTCTGTGGGAAATCTTATCCCACAACTTCAAGTATTGCTACGATGGTCAATAGGCGTAGCAATCGCCTCATAGGAGCCTCCCGCTCCCACTCTCCCCAATCCAGAAACCAGTCTATAAATCGTGGACATCAAGTTTCTGCCTCCTTTCTTCCTGGGGGGCAACACATTGCTGGAGAAGGAACCTTAGGGCCTTCTTTGGAGGAGCGAATCCGAAAGATGGAAGAATCTCAAAACGAGATCCTACAACTCTTGCGAGAGACCCGACAGCCGATCCTAGCACCTCAGGAGGAGGTTCTTCTCCCTCAAGATCCACCCCGTGCCGAAGCTGTTCAAATTGAACATCTTCAGGCTGAGAATCCTCTTCCTCCACCCAGGAGGCGTTTACAGTCACATCAAGAGAACGAGCTGGTTGATACAGCAAGTTCTACCCATCCTCCGCATGCAAGTCAGCGATCTCGCCTTCCTCAAGACCTTCCTGAAGAGCTAGCCCAACCTCACATTGCTGAGCTCCCTCGCAACGCCCTACGCCACGAACTGCGACAATTAGTCCGGGAGGAATTCCCTACAGGAGGTATAAGGCCACCTCTTCGTCAGTGGGATTTCCAGGAATCGTCACCCCTGGCAGAAGCCATTCTTCGACACCCTATCCCGGTTGGCTTTAAGCTGCCAAGCATTGAATCCTACGATGGGACATCCGACCCGTACGAGCACATCGACCATTACAGGACCATCATGCATATTCAACGAGCTTCAGATGCACTCCTTTGCCAGGTTTTCCCTGCTACTCTTAAAGGACAAGCTCGAACATGATACTATTCACTTCCAGCCGGAACGATCCCCATATTTGTTAAATTGGCCAAGGTGTTTGTCGAGCAGTTCGTGGCCAACCGAAGAATTACTAAGGATTCTTCTCACCTTTCCTGGATTCGTCAAAGCGAGGGAGAATCGTTGAAAGAGTACTTTCGACGATTTTCTATCGAGGCTCGACAAATCCCAGGAGTAGACCCAGAATTGCTCAGAGGGGTCTTTCTTGGAGGACTTCGTCCTGGCCCCTTCTATTCGGCACTCATGCGCGATACTGTTCATTCATATGCCGATCTGATCCATCGTGTGGAAGCACAGATATCAGCAGATGAGGCAATAAACGCTCACAGAAAACAGTTCGAGCAACCCACTGGGAAGCGCAAGGGAGCACCTGAGATGGATAATCCGTCATCACAACGGAAAAAGCAAGGGAAGAGCAATCTACCTCCTAGACCCCCAATGCCACGACGAAAACCCCGACAGGAGGAGTACACTCCGCTCAACACCTCTCGAGCAAATGTGTTGATGGCTATTCAAGATCAGGACAAAGTGAAGTGGCCGCATCCTTTAAAGCAGAATACAGGAAACCAAGATCAGTACTGCCACTTTCATCGTAGTCGTGGCCACACTACTGAGTCCTGTAGACAACTTAAGGAGGAGATTGAAAGACTCATCCGTCAGGGCTATCTTCGACAATTTATTGGGAATCCACCTGCCCGAGAAGAAGCTCGTCCCACTGGGGGGCAAAATCAATCACAAAGGCAGCCAGTAAACAACCGGATAACGGTGGGCGAAATTGAAACAATCGCAGGAGGCCCCTTACTATCCGACCAAGTCTTTTTGACTGTAGAAGAAAACCCAACTCCAAAAAAGGCTCGTATTGATCACTCCATCACATTTGATGATTCCGACCTGGAAGGAGTGAAAACCCCCCATCAAGATCCACTTGTCATAAACGCAGGCATTGGTGACCCGTGCTACAATGTCAAAAGAATTCTGGTGGACAACGGAAGCTCCGTAGATGTCCTGTTCTACTCTACTTTTCTCAACATGGGTCTCTCAAGAGAAAAACTTCAACCTGCTGCAGGTCCTTTATATGGATTTGATAATCGACCTGTACAAGCAGAAGGAATAATCAGTCTCCCGGTAGTCCTTGGAGAATTTCCTCGACAGACTACACACTCCATTCAATTCATCGTGGTGAAGTCAGAATCAGCTTATAACGCCATCTTCGGGAGGCCGCTCCAGTCAATTTTTGGGATCATCGCATCCATTCCTCACCTCAAGTTGAAGTTCCATACCCCATCAGGAGTTGGTATAGTATGTGGAGATCAGCAAATAGCACAAACCTGCTATCTTAGGCAGATCAAGTCTCGTACAACGGTTACCCTAAGCATCGAGGACTTTGATCTACGGAGCGAAGATATTCCTCAGAGAGCTTCCCCTGTGGAAGACCTTACTACTGTATCTATATCTGAAGAGCATCCTTCAAAGACAGTGCGAATTGGATCACTTCTCTCAGATGATGAGAAGAGAAACTTTACAGCTTTTCTACGAGAAAATCAGGATATTTTTGCATGGAGTCCAGCAGATATGCCTGGAATTGACCCCGAAGTAATCGTTCACTCTCTCAAAGTCAATCCAACATGCAAACCGATTATCCAGAAGAAGCGAAACTTTGCACCAGATCGCCAGCAAGCAATTGAACAAGAAGTTGATAAACTTTTAGAAGCCGGATTCATACGAGAGGTGCACTATCCTACTTGGTTAGCAAATGTTGTCATGGTACGGAAAGGGAGTGGAGCCTGGAGAATGTGTATAGATTACACTGATCTCAACAAAGCTTGCCCGAAAGATAGTTTTCCGCTCCCTCGCATTGACCAGTTAGTTGATACGACTTCCGGTCATCAGATGTTAAGCTTTATGGATGCATACTCCGGTTACAATCAAATAAAGATGAATCCTGCTGATGAAGAAGCAACAGCTTTTCAAACAGACAAAGGATTGTACTGCTATCGGGTGATGCCCTTCGGGCTCAAAAATGCTAGAGCAACTTATCAGCGCCTCATGAATAAGGTTTTCAAAAGCCTTATTGGACGTACTATGGAGGTGTACGTAGACGATATGTTGGTAAAAAGTCTGGAAAAAACCCAACATATCTCTGACCTGAAACAATGTTTCCACTTGTTAAGACATTACAATATGCGACTCAACCCCGCTAAATGTGCCTTTGGAGTCGCTTCTGGAAAGTTTTTAGGGTTTATGGTAACCCATAGAGGAATTGAAGCCAATCCGGAGAAGATCAAGGCACTAAGGGACATGGTGCCGCCGAAGAACATCAAGGAGGTCCAAAGGCTGAATGGGAGGATTGCGGCACTATCTCGTTTCCTGGCACGTTCAGGAGACAAATATCTGCCCTTCTTCAAGATACTTAGAGGTGCCCGCAGCTCCGGGTTTCAATGGACAGATGAATGTCAAGAAGCCTTTGAGCAATTGCGAAAGTATTTGGCATCCCCGCCACTACTTTCTAAACCAATACCAGGAGAGAGATTGTATTTGTATATGGCTGTATCTATCCAAGCCATTAGTTCGGTTCTGGTCCGAGAAGAAAATGCTATACAACGTCCTATCTACTATGTTAGTAAGATTTTATCTGAAGTAGAGGGACGTTATCCTTTGGCAGATAAGACAGCATTGGCGATAGTTTATTCCGCCAGAAAACTACGCCCTTATTTTCAAGCCCACTCAATTGGAGTTTACACGAATCTGCCGCTAAAAAGTATTCTGCAAAAGCCAGAAGCATCAGGCAGGCTTGTTAAGTGGTCTGTAGAACTAGGAGAATTTGATATCCACTACTTGCCTAGACCTGATATTAAATCTCAAGCGCTAGCAGATTTCGTAGTTGAATGTACCATTCCGGTATCTGATGTACAACCGAGTGCTTCGCCTTCTTCTCCATGCTGGATGTTGTACGTAGATGGAGCATCAGGGAGTTCTGGGGCTGGAGCTGGAATTTTATTAATCTCTCCGCAGAAGGTTACCCTTGAGTACGGGCTTCGACTCAAGTTCCCGGCAACCAACAACATAGCAGAATATGAGGCCCTTGTTGCTGGGTTGAGATTAGCAATTGACTGTGAAGTCCAGAACCTAATAGCCCACACTGATTCCCAACTAGTCGCCTCTCAGGTGGAGGGGGATTTTGATATTCACAACCCACAATTGGCTCAATATTGTAGCATTGTGAAGCTACTCTTAGCCCGTATAGGGGAACATCAAATCATACATATCCTCCGAGAACAAAATGCAAGAGCAGACGCTCTTTCTAAACTTGCTACATCAACAACGGGGGATATCTACAAGAGAAGATGTATCGAGGAAATCCACTTTCCAAGCATTCAGGGTCCATGGGTCATACAGTCAATTAACGAGCCAAGAGAGATGTCTTGGATCGAACCCATCTTATCTTTTCTGAAAGATGGGGTACTACCCGAAGATCCTATAGCTGCAATACGACTTCGGAGACGAGCTGCAAATTTCACCATTATCAGCAACGAGTTGTATAAGCGCTCCTTCATTGGGCCATACCTCAAGTGTCTCCCACCATCAGAAGCTGATTACGCGCTTCGGGAAGTTCATTCAGGAGTATGTGGAGAACATCTGGGAGGAAGAGCGCTAGCTTACAAGATCATGAGACAGGGATTCTATTGGCCTACAATGAAACAGGATGCACTTGAATTCACACGAAAGTGTGAAAACTGTCAACTGCATTCTAACCTCACTCATACACCCGCTCTGGAGCTTGCATCCCTTCAAAGCCCCTGGCCTTTTGCCCAATGGGGGATTGATATAATGGGACCTTTTCCCATAGCGACTGGACAGCGAAAATTCATTATTTTGGCTGTAGATTACTTCACCAAATGGGTGGAGGCAGAACCTTTGGCGAAGATTACTGAAGCAAATGCCAAGCAATTTTTATGGAAAAACATAATATGCCGTTTTGGCATTCCCGCGAAAATCATCACTGATAACGGGACACAGTTCACCGGGAAGATCTTTACATCTTTTTGTAAGAATTTTCATATTCAGCTCATTCATACAGCTGTTGCCCATCCTCAGGCCAATAGGCAAATGGAGGTCACAAACCGAACAATCCTGAAAGGGCTGAAGACACGCCTAGGGAAGGCTGGGGGGCAATGGGCCGAAGAACTCCCCAATGTCCTCTGGGCTTATCGGACCACCGCTAGAACTCCCACAGGGGAAACCCCATATAACCTTTGCTTTGGTACAGAAGCAGTCATACCAGTTGATATTAGAGTTCCTAGCCACAGAGTTCAGACTTTTGACTTCAAGAGTAACGAGGAGAAGCTTAGAGCAAATTTGGATCTCCTCCCAGAAGTAAGAGATGAAGCCTCACTCAGAACCGCTGCATACCACCAAAGAGTTGCCCGTCACTACAATCAAAGGGTGAAATCTCGCCCTATCACTATTGGGGACTTAGTACTACGAAGCATTGAAGCCGCCGGAAAAGGCCCTCAGCGAAATAAGCTCTCCCCCCTCTGGGAGGGACCTTATTTGGTAGCGGCTATGGTCAAGCCTGGAACCTTCAAACTGAAGGATGCTAGCGGAAAAATGCTTCCTCGAACTTGGAACGTGGGCAATCTTCGTAAATATTACCAGTAGGAGTTGATACTGCTATCAGTCTATATGTTATGTTTGTCTTATATTTTATCTTCTCCTGTAGTCGTATTATAAAGTTTTTCGTACATCCCTTATGTGTTGATTATAGAAGAACTTCTTTCTTGTATCCCTAAGTTATTCTAGGGAACTGTTATCTCATATTACAAAGCAATATGATATTCACTTCGTCGTGCTAATGTTTCTTCTCTCCAAACTCTTTTTCTGTGATTCGAGAAGTACACAATCTATATTGTATCTCAATCACTGAATGATCAATCCGAGGGGGATTTGATCCGACCTCTTCCGCACAGGTTAATGTCATCAATCAAATGCTTTGACTAACAACCTCGGATAGGTCAAGTATCCTAGGAGGATATCTTGAATATCAAAATCATTTGATGATCAATCCCAAAGGGAGTTGATCTGACCCTTTTTCGGACATGTTAATGGTATCGAGCAAATGCTTTCACTAATAACCCCGGATATGTCAAAATCTTTAAAGAAAAGGAATGCCTCACATTTGTTCAAGTCAAAAGAGAGCTCACTAAAGTCCAAACTGAAGTAAAGCTAAGTAAATTTCATTTGCATGTGAGAAAAGAACATCAACAACATCTTTATATATCACTGAACATCAAGTACACCAGATAGAAACATCAACATCGAGCATACATACAATCACTAGAAAGGAATCAAAGAGATACAAAACTACATCAAAGACACCCTAGAGAATCTCAACATCATCCTCGTCTTCCTCCAAGGCAAAAGCTCGCTGTAACTCACTCTCCAGCTCTTCACCACCAGAGTCCGAAGAAGCATCACTAGAAGCCTGGCTGGGAGTCAGTCCCTCGATCTCTGCTCCGGTCTTGCGATGTACTGTCCGAACACCCTTCATGAAGCCCCTGATGAAGCCATCCTCTGCGCACTCTGCCTCCAAGGCCTTCACCTCCACATCATAAATATGACTGCGAGCCTCCTGAATGTGGTCCTCAATAATGATCTTGAAAGCATAAGATTTTTTGAACTCCTCAATAACTGCTGACGGCAACTGCTGGGCCTCCTTCTCAGACAATACACTCCGAAGCCTCTCATTCTCAGCCTCAAGGACTTGCTGAGCCTTTTCCTGCTGCTTGATCGTCGCTTGTGCCTCCACCAACTCTATATGCAGACGATCCATCCGTTCATTCTAAGAAGAGACTGAAGTGATCTTGTTCGCCAACTCAGTTCTGCACCCCTCAAGCTGATCCTCCACCACCTTCATCTCCTTCACTTTACTTTCATATTTCTTCTTGTACTCTCCCTGAAGGTATTTAACCTTCACAAACTCTTTGTTCCAATCGTTCAGAGTCTTGGTCATCTCAAGCTTGAAATCAGAATACTGAGACAAGAAAAGTATCAGAAATATATTCCTTAAGAAATGTAAAAAAAAAAGGAGAAGAAGTGAAGGAGGACTCACCAACTCCTCAGCCCGTCGGCGACCGATGCACTGATGGTTTAACACATCCTCTGGAATATGTGACTTGGATGGAGAAGTTCGGGGACCTTTACTAACAACTGTCAAAACTTCACCTGCCCTTTTCTTCCTCAATGCCTGCAAATCTTCCTCGCTCCCTGGACGCTTGGAGTGGTTCTTTTGGGGAACCACTTCTGGAACTCTAGCATACTTCTTCAACATTTGAGCATGTGATCTCCCTGCTTGAGTAGATAACCCAACCTTGAACAAGTACTCCTCATCTACATATCTACTCAAGTAACGCACCTCGTAGTGTAGAGCATCCAGATCAGGGAGTTTGAGTATCCTCAGCAAATCTTCTGCTCCAATGTGAAGGGGGACAGGTAGCTCTTTCAACTTCCCCCACTTCTCCTGAAGACCCCAATCATTCTGCACATAAAAGAAGTTGCTAATCCAACCTTTCGAGGGGTCTCGGGTGCGGATATCCAACCACATGGACCTGAATGAAACACGTCCCTGTGCATCGCTAAAGAGACGCCCCATCCGAGAAAGGCACTCTGAGGAAAGTACCACTCCGCGGTCTCTGAAAAGCACGATCAGGCCCATCACAATCGACATTGCTCTGTAGGAAAATTGAGACAAGCACACCCCACAAAGCGTCAGAATGTCGATCAGTTCGGTGGAAGGAGGAAATCGTAGTCCCGCTCGCAGACTAAATTCATACACCGTCACATATCCAGGGGGAGGAAAGCAAGCACGATCAGTTCTGGCCGGCACCTTCATCACCAAATCATTAGGAAAATGAAACTTCTTCCTAAATGAGATGAAGGAATCCTCAGTGACGGTGGAAATCACATCGTCAGCCTTCGGCGCCTTCTGGACCCTCTTTGGAACTTCAGACCGTTGCACAGGATGATCTTCTGAAGGAATTTTAGAGGAGGCGGGGTCACCCATTTTTGCTCTCTTTACTAAAGAGGGGCGCAGATCTAAGTAGGGAAAATCACCTACGAAAGACTGCGGAAAGCCTCCAAAGTAGGAAGAAAAAGGGAGGAAGAACGAGGGGAGGAAGGGAGAAAGCCACTAACTTCTGCACAAAAAGAGGGGCGCCAAGTCAAGTAGGGAAAGTCACCTACTTAAAAAATGGCGGAAAGCCTCAGAATGCCAAAAGCTAGAAAGCCAGAGGAAGAAGGGAAGAAGGGGCGAGTTTCTACTAAGCCTTGGGGGGTCTATTTATAGTTTTCCTTAAGGGGGGGAGGATTCCAAAATTCTATTAAATTCCCTGAAATTTTTCAAATTTTTCGGAATTTTTTGGAATTTTTTCGGAATTTTTCGGGCCCCATTTAAAAAAAAAATAATAATAATATAATATTGCAAAACCGGCCGGCGGTTCCCCTAACCGCCGGCCAAACCGCCCGGCCAAGGGGCGCGGCCAGCCGGGCCGAAGGCGGGCCAGGCGCGGGCCACGGGCGGGCCGCGGGTGGGCCCCAGGCGGGCCGCGAGCAGGCCGCAGGCGGGCCCAGCGCGGGCCGCAGGCGGGCCCTGCGCGGGCCGAGCGCGCTCCGGCGCGGTTATGCGCTGCCGGCGGCGGCGGCGGCGGCGGCCGGCCGGTTCGGCCGGTACGGCCGCCTACCCGTTCCCGGGCTCCAATTTCGGGCACGGACGGTCCAAATTCGACGTTTTTGGGGTCCCCGGACACGTTTTTCGACGTTCCGGACTCAATTTTGACACTTTCGGAGCTCAACGGGGCCTCTATAATCAAGTTCGAGTAAACGTGTAATTTTCGGAACGCAAATTTTTGTAATTTTGCCAAAGTGAAAAGCCGACACATATATTTTTGGACTCCTGGAGCTTTGACGTCTAAAAATAGGGGGGCAACTGATACGTCATCAGAAAATTATCTTGATCGGGCACGAATCTCGAGGAAAAACTCAAGTTGGAAACTTCAAAAATTAATTCGGAGACTATTTAAACTCCGATTTCAGCAAGCTTATAGTCGAACTGAGCGTCTCGGAAATACAAATCCAACAACACCAAATTCGACTCAATCCGAGCCCAAACGAGTCCAAATCAAGTGCCCGAAGTGCTGTTGGAAGCATCAAACAGCAATTTGAGTTACCAAACGGTCTCTGATTTTGACGAGCTTATACTCGAATCGAGCGGCTCGACGAGACGAATCCAACGAGCCCAAGCTCGCAGAATTCTGATATCATTAAGACCTTCAAATTCTTGATAAACGGCTCACGATCAAGGGATTCAATATCGACCGTTCGTCCGGATCACTCCTTATTTGCCCTTGATCCCTCACATATTTACGGGCTATGCCACTCCAGAAAAACTATAAATAACTCCTCATTTCTCTTAAGAGGGGACCCAAGCCAAGAAGAGAAGAAGAGAAGAAGAAGAAGAGAAGAGAAGCCTAGGAGGGAACAGCTCCTCCTCGACCACCGCCGGAACTCCGCCGGAACTCCGCCGGAACACCGCCGGAACACCACCGAAGTACCACCAGGCGCCCGAGGGACGCCAGAGCTCTGCCCGACAGGGGAGCAACATCGGAATTCTGCCCGACGCCGGAATTCTACCCGAGGCCGAGTGACGCCGGACTTCTCTCCAAGTGACGCCGGAATCCTACCCGACGCCCGAGTGACGCCGGACTTCTCTCCAAGTGACGCCGGACTTCTCTCCAAGTGACGCCGGAATTCTGCTCGACACCCCGAGTGACGTCGGAACTCTGCCTGTCCTTGTAACTGATACTCGTTGTAATCCAATCGTCCTGAATTTAAAGGACGAATCAGCCTTGTATTTCAAACAACACTAGTGGAACTCTTTCAACTGGGCACGGCCCCGTGGTTTTTTCCCTTTCCAGGGTTTTCCACGTAAAAATCCTGGTGTTACTATTTCAATTCTGTTTGTGTGCTGGATATACGTACAACGCTGAGACGGAAATTTAAATTCTATCGCCGCGTATATTTGAGCCCGCAACAATTATATTAATTTTTAATAATATTATTATTTATTACATCATCCAGTTCGACCTCGGTTCGACTGGTCGAACCGTGAATCTCTCATTCTTCGGATTCATTGTCCGATCCGATTTTCACAACCTTACTCATAACGCATAATCTTCTATACTTGAACTTGTTAAATTAATTCCTAGGGCTTCTTACTCTGAAAATCCAATTTCTATCCCCCAAATTTTCTACTCTCTTTTGATCAGGCACTTTAGTAAGGTTTGGTGTGATATATGAACAAAATCAAATCTAACAAGCTCCTCTAGTTAAGCAAATGAGCCAAACCTTTTTATTTGCATTTGATTCATTAACTTTTCAAACAAATATATTCAAAAATAAAAATATATTTGAAAGTTATATCTGAATTATAGAATGTACATTGTGTCATTTATGTTTGCATAATACAAACATACACTTTTTTCTTTTTTGGAGAAAACTCTAAGACGGGCCTACGCATTAATAAAAGAAAAATGATTACAAGTCCTTAATGAGAACAATAGCACTCACTATGCTCCAAAGAGCTACACTAGAAAGAAATAAAAAGCCTAAGAGTCTTTGTTCCCAACTAATTACAAGAATCCATAGAAACCTATGAAAAAGCTTAAGGGATGCCAGGAGCCAACCCCAAAAAAGGAGAGTAAAATAGCAAAAATTAGCAACCCCCTCCTGTAAAAAGAAAAGCTGCTAGAACAGCAAATATCATCTTTAATCCATACCACCCATCCAAGCTAATCATAATCAGCATCAGAACCTGCACAATAGCTATACCCAGGGAAAGAGAACCAAGGCAATCAAACAATCTACAGAGAGGAGCCACCACACTGAGCAGAGAGAGGCAAGACTGATCCCGCAAACACCTATTCCAGATCAGAGACCCCGCATCAATAAACAGATGCAATGGACAAAACCAAAACAAAATCCAACAATAATAGAACACCAATTAAGAAGCAGCATAAAATACAACAAAAATAGTAGATAAGACTCCAGTGGACCTGATAAAAAAAGTAGACTAAACAGAATATAGTATATAGAACAAAATAGAAAGCAACAACTAACATAAGCTGGGACAATTGAAAACGAGCATGAATACAGTAGCTAGTAACATGTCTTCACAGATATATGAGAAACAAGAATTAAAAATAGAGCAAGACAAGTTCATTAAACGGGACCCAGACAGCAAAAGAAAAAATCCAAACTAGCAGATATAAGGGAAACCCCATGCATCCAAAATAATGCAACCTTGGAGTAACTTAGGGATATTCAGGTGATTGAAAGAAAATAGGTCTTTCCAGGTAGATCCAAACTTAGCCAAATTGATGACACAAAAGTTCACAACTTTAATAATGGTGGAAAAATTGTGGTCCAAATTAAGCAGAAGATACTTAACTCAGCAGGAATTGTAATAACAAGACATGTCAAACATACACATATGTATATATATATATATATATATAACAGGCATGGATAAAGAACTAATGTCTTAAAAAATAAAAAAAATAAACATTGAACTGAAATACTTGGAATAAAACTAATGAGTCATATTGCATCAAATTGAGCCAACATATAATTTTATGTCGGATAAATGTAGATCAAAATAAACAAATTTAAGTTGATATTGAGTCATAATAGTCAAGTCAACTCGAATTAAGCTATTAACAATCCTCCTAAGTAAGGTCTCAAATAGTTCAGCCCACCTATTTAATTATTGAAATATCAACATTTCCAATATTATTATCACTGTTAAATTTGATTTATTCAAAATAAAAGTACATTTCAATTTGATTTGATTAAGTCATAAATATAGTTTGGTTAGTTTTATTTTCTGAATTTCAAATCTAAAATCAATTGATTTGATAAATTCATCAACTAATTCGGCTCAAAGAAATTGAGTGCGCGTACCAGTAGTTGTGGTTGTGCAGGTTGACTTCTTTCCTTCAAAGCAGTTTCTTGAAAGAGCGAATAGGTTGTTAGACCTATTAATTATGTCCCTAGGCTAACCAAGAGGGGGAGTAAATTGGTACTTCTAAAAACTCTTGCAAGTTTTGAAAACCTTTTACACGAAACTTTAATATATCGTACAGTACAATCCAATTCATACAGTAAGATCAGATGTAAAAATTGAGTAATTATCAACCACAGAAAAATATAGTACAAAGCAAAAAATAAAATTTGCAGAAAATAAAATAAGAGCAGAGAACACCAGAATTTATAGTGGTTCGGTCAAACACGACCTACATCCACTCCCTAGAGACTCATTCTCTAGGTATTGCACTAAATCAAAGTGACTCTCCTTTTACCCCCATAGCAAGGCAGAGAAGCCCTTATAAAAATGTCTTTCCACCAAAACCCGGTGCGGCAGAGAACAGTCGTCCTTTTTCACCCTCCTGGTGAAGGCAGAGAACTCACTCGTCCTTTCACATCCTCCTAGTGTAGGCAGAGAACCAATCATCATTTTTCACCCTCCTGGTGACTGTAAAGAACCAAGCCTCCTTGACAATTCTCTTCAAAAAGCTTTCAAAGAAGGTTGGGAAGAATTTTAAAGAATTAGAAAGAGATCCTCACTGTTGGACAAGCTTGTGAATCCCCTCACAATTTCCTTACACAAGATCTCTCACTCTTCACTCTCAAACCACTCTCCCAAACACACTCCTTAAGCCCACTCAAGAGAAATTCATGGAAGTCTCATAGACAGTCAGTTTTTAGGACACTTATATACAAAGAAGAAGAAAAATCATTCAAAAACTAAAAATTTCAAGTTTTACGCTTCCAAATCATCCTGTATAATCAATATCGTCCTGTACGAAAAGTTCAAACTATGGAATATTCGTCCAGTATGATTATGTATGAACCTATAGTACCCAGATTTCGTACTCTGAAAAATGGTATATGAAACAATTTCGTACTGTACGAGCAATTCAAAAATTGAACGGTCCGTCCCGTACAATGTTGTACAAACCTGTGAACCCCATATTTCATACTCTGGAAAATGGTATACAAACCAATTTTGTACTGTACGAACAGTTCAAAAATTGAACGGTTCGTCCCGTACGATAATGCCGGAACCTGTGAACCCCATATTTTGTACTCTGGAAAATGGTATACAAAATAATTTCGTACTGTACGAACAGTTCAAAAATTAAATAATTCATCCCGTACGATCCAGTACGAATAGTATGAGCTCCTATTTTGTACTCTAGAAAATGATGTATGAACATATTTCGTACTATATGATTAATAATTAGAAAAATTTTTGACCAGGCAGGTTCATTTTTAGAGGAGAAATAACACAGATCGTCCCGTACAATCACACATCATACAGTACGATTGGTTTAAAAAATTAAATTTTATCTCACTCCCCCAGTGTGTGTGTGTGCACAGTTATCCAACTTACAATCACATTTTTTTAGACTCAAGGAAAGTAAAAAGTATAAACTTCACTTACAATAGACTCTTACAAATAAACTTGAAGTCTTCAACAGTCTGGAGTGTGAATTTCCTGAAAGACATATTAGTACACACAAAACAAAAAATTTTAATATTTTTAGGAGAAATAATAAACAAATAATAAGCTTTTGTAATCATCAAAACAACTCATATCAAAAACTCACTTCAAACAGATTTACATAATTCTCAACAATCTCCAAATTTACACAATTCTCAACATTCTCCCCCTTTTTGATGATGGCAAAACACTTATTATTTGAGGTAGAAAGTAAACATAATTTTTCTCCTAAACTCCCCCTAAATATAAGCTCCTCCTAAATAAATGATTTATTTAAAATAAGGGGTACTAATCCTTAGAAAAATACAAACAAGCATGCATACAACACAAGAACTACACACAACATGCCAATGCTATGCCAATGTTAAACATAATCAAATAATTCAAATGAACTCCCCCTTTTGACAATAATAAAAAGGGAAGCAATCAAAGTAGTTGATTAAAATAATATTAAATGAAAGTTAACTATAATATTAAACTCAATGCAAGAAGTAATAACTCAACATATTTTAGATCACAAAATAACAAGGATAAGAGAAGTTGATCTATGTCAGTAATGTAATAGACGTATTAAATAATTATAATTATTACAAAAAAGATGAAATAGAATTATTACTTTTCTAATTCAATAGTGACGATCATTGATTAGTGTATTTGAAAAAATGTTAAAGGAAAAAATGATTGACGACATTGAGCATCTTTTCAACTTGAATGGCACACTTTGTGCATCTTATCAATTTTGGGCCAATTTTGTACTTTACTTTTTTTTATAATTTGGCGACATTGCGCATCTTTTGTATGTGTGACATACTTTGTGCATCTTTTCATTTTTATGCTCATTTTGTGCCTACAAAGAAAAAATCTTTCCAAAAATACAATCTCTCAAATACAAATACAATAATGAACACTTTGAGATAGAAATAAGAGCAATATTATGACATCAAATATGTAATAATTTAAGCTAAGTAATATATGTCTAAAAATAAAATAAAAGAAAGATCTTCCAATCTACACCAAGTTACAGTATAATTTAAATATTTTGAGAAACTAGATTATGCACAAAAAAATATAATATTTTATAAATTTAATCAACTACATTCGAATGATAAAATTTAAAATATTTTCAGTCACAGTCATAATCATATAATAATATGCACAAAAAAATATAATATTTTCTATTGCATATGATACCAAAACATATGATAAAGCAAGCTTTACATTCCAATCAATCCCCACAAAAAATATTAAAGCTCGCTAGTTCAACCATCATGCAAAGAAAATCACGACAAACATACCCAATGATAAGAACAATAACAAAAGCAACCAAAGCCTAATAGAACAATAAAGATTACCAAAGACTGAGCCAAACAAACAGAAAGACAATACTAGTAGTCCGAAGGACCCTGATCTGGAGGTGATGGTGCAGCAGCAAACATAGCAAAATAGCTATTCATAGTGGCAATATTAGTATTCACTACTCAAATTGGTCTCGAATCCACCCCTTGTCTTCATTATATTTATCATCATGCTGCTTTAAATGTGTCTCGACATTATCAAACCTTTGATCAAGCTGATCAAAGAGCTGGACCATATCCTGATAAAAGTTTTGATCAGGTCTAGGTGAAGGTGCAGGTGTAGGAGCTGCCCCTTCATCTTTAGAATCTTCTTCCACTGAATCTTGGTGAAATAATGATCAAAAGGAGGCATTTGTGAAGAAGATGGGAAATTCAGTGGGAGGTTCAGGATGAATGAGATTGTATTTCTTTTCAAGAACATAGGTGATCAGATGACCCAATGCCATATTTTTCTTCCTCTTACTGCTAGGATGCCCAATATCAGAAAGATTATGAATGTAGTCTAGAATGAGTTGGGCTTCATCAAATGGTTGTTCAGTCAAAATGAGATATGTTACAGTCGACAAAAGAGGGGTCATGTTAACTTGATCACCAGCTTTATGAATGATTGAGGTTCTCAAAACATGCTGTATGATTCTAGCATTTTGATTTAAGTTGGATACTTGAGGTAAATGAGTGACTTGATGAATTCCTCTCAGAGTTTGATTCACGTCAATCCAGTCATAATTGGTTCTAGAAGATAAAGTATGCTCCCTAATCCTTGGGATCTAAGATATAGAAAAGTCCCTAAGTCTTCTTTTGTTATTTAGACTCCTTGTTTAAAGACATAAGAACTAATTCTAGAATAATCCTCACTAAATCTCATATTGGCTAGAAAGATTTGAAAAGTTTTCTTATTATAGGCATGAATCAGAGTTAAAATGAAGGATAATTGGGTAGCAGCAAAAAGGGGCATGACAGAGAAATTTAGATCAGATTGAATTAGGACCCTAGAAGCTGTTATCTTCACAACATAATACCTATTAAATGCTTCTTCATTTTCCTTTGATAGGAAAACATCATCTCTCTCAGCTCTAGATGAGGAAGCCCTAGACCCTCGTGCACGCTTACTACTGCTAACCATTCTTGAGAGTTAAAGATTTGAAAGAAAATGTGAAGAAAATGATAGTTAAACCTCTCCTATTTAAAGAACAATGCTTGATCATATAGTAAAAAAATAATCATACGTACGATTAAGCAATCGTATGGTACGAAGGTCAATTCGTACAGACGAACAAAAACTGATAAAAAAAGAAACGGCTTTTCGTAAACTACCCTTCTCAAGGCGTCCTTTCATCCAGACTTTTTGACTAATGGATCGTACAGGCGAACATGTGTTCGTCCAGGATGATCAGGAAATGAATGGTCGTCTAGAGACGGTTGGGGTCATCCGCGTAAAAAAATGACAGGTCGATCATATAAATGAACATGTGTTCGTTTGGGATGATCAGGAAATGAATGGTCGTCCAAGGATGGTTAGGTTCGTCATTCAAAATCAACAACATATATCGTACAGATAAAGAGAAAGTTCATGCGTACGATCAGTAATAAAAACTAACAAATCCCATAAAATCGCTCACATTCGTACAGACGAACCTGTACATATCGCAGGATATGATGACGACATCGTAGTACAAAAAAGCTATAAAAACATAGTTTCATCTCCTCAACTCTACAGATTTTCATGCTCACTCTACAGAATTCTTATTGTACGAAAGCATTTCATACAGTACGAACTGAACAAAAAAAAGAACATGGAAAAACTCAGAAAAACTCCCAAAGCAAAAAATAATAAAAAAATATATTTTTTTAAGTTTTATTTAAAAGAAAATACATACACTTGACATAAACAAACATACACTTACACACAAAATAAGTTTGCAGAATTTTTAATTATGCATCAAGATCAATCACACCTAGTCTTGTCCTTAAAATACTAAAAGTGTCAAAAGCTAGAGGTTTTGTGAAAATATCTGCAAGTTGATCCTTAGTAGCAACATGATGTAATTCAATTTCCCCTTTTTTGTTACATGATCTCTTATAAAATGATGCCTTATATCAATATGCTTGATTCTAGAATATTGAATAGAATTCTTTGAAATGCATATGGCACTAGTATTATCACAAAAGATTGAAATTATATCAAAAGAAAATTTTAAGTCAATTAGCTATTGTTTTAACCAAAGCACATGTGCTACACAACTATCTAATGAAATATATTCTACTTCAGCTGTAGAAAGTGTTACTGAATTTTGTTTCCTACTAGACCAAGATACTAAAAAAATTTCAATGATCAATTGACAAGTTTTAGATGTACTTTTTTGATCAACCCTACAGCCTACAAAGTCTAAATCTGAATATCCAATTATTTCAAATGAAGAGCTGTGCTTAGGATACCAAATCTCTAAGTTTTGAGTTTCCAAAAGATATCTCAATATTCTTTTCACTGCTGTCAAATATGATTCCTTTGGATCAGATTAAAATCTAGCACATAAGTAAATACTAAACATAATATCTAGTCTACTAACTGTCAAGTAAAGTAATGATCTAATTATTCCTCTAAACTTCTTTTGATCAATAGATTTTCCCTTAGGGTTCTTATCTAACTATACTGAGAAACTCATGAGTGTAGTAACTGATTTAACATTATTTATTTCATACTTTTTGAGGATGTCCTTAACATACATAGACTGACTAAGAAAAGTTTCTTCCTCATTTTGTTTTATGCTAAAACCAAGAAAATAACTTAAGTCTCCTATCAAACTCATCTCAAATTCACTACTCATTATTTTTGAAAATTCATCACATAGATTTTTATCAGTTGATCCAAAAATGATATCATTTACATATATTTGAATAATGAGTATTTTATTTTCTATTCTATTCAAAAAGAGAGTGGTGTCCACACTTCCTTTAACAAATGATCCTTTTAATAGAAAAGTGCTTAATCTCACATATCATGCCTTAGGTGCCTGCTTTAGTCCATATAATATAGAATTAAGGAATTTAGAATTTTTAAAACCTGGAGGTTGCTCAACATAAACATCCTCTTCTATTACCCCATTCAAAAAGGCACTTTTAACATCCATTTGATATAATTTAAAACCTTTAAAACACATAAATGCTAACAACATCCTAATTGCTTTAAGTCTTGCTACAGGGGTAAATGTCTCCTCAAAATCAATCTCTTATATTTGATTATACCCCTTAGCTATCAATCTAGCCTTATTTTTAATCACAACTCCTAAATCATTCATTTTATTTTTGAACACCCACTTAGTCCTAACTACACTTTAATCCTTTGGCCTTTCAATTAACTCTCAAACATCATTTCTTATAAATTGATTCAATTCTTCTTACATGGCCAAAATCTAAAATTCATCCAAAAGTGCTTGATTTATATTAGTGGGTTCAATCATTGAAATAAAGGCGGAATGATTGACTTCTTTCCTCAAACTATGCCTAGTCATAACTCCTTCACTTGGGTCTTCTAAAATCAACTCTTTAGGATGACTTTTTGGATAATTCTATTCTCTAGGTAATTTATTTTCTTCTTGATGTTTAACCATTTCTTCCACTTTTATATTTTCATGTCTATAGGTTATTTCATCAACTTCATCTTCATCCAACCTAGACCCTCCAATATTATCAAATTCATCAAAAATAACATGAGTGGTTTCTTCAACTACCAATGTCCTTTTATTAAAAATTCTATAGGATTTTTCAACACTTGAATATCCTAGAAAAATTCCTTCATCAGATTTAGGATTAAATTTTTCTAAGAGAATTTTTCCATTATTATGTATAAACACTTTACATCCAAAAATATGTAGGTGTGAGAGGTTGGGAATTCTATCTTTAAGAAATTCATAGGGTGCCTTATTTAATTTTGATCTAATGTACAGCCTATTCAATACATAGCATGTTGTACTAACTACTTCAACCCAAAAATATTTTAGCATTGAATATTCTGCCAACATGGCTCTAGTAGTTTCAATTAATGTCATATTCTTTCTCTCAACTACTCCATTCTGTTGAGGTGTCCTAGAAGCTGAGAAGTTATGATCTATCCCATGAGATTTATAAAAATTATCAAATAATTCATTTTTAAATTCTCCCCCATGATCACTTTAGATTGTTACAATTTCAAAATCTAGTTTTTTCTGAATCTAAGTGGCAAAATCTTTAAACTCCTCAAATGATTCACTCTTATGATTCAAAAATATGATCAAGGTGAATCTTGAATAATCATCCACAATTACATACCCAAATCTTTTTTCCTCCTGAACTTAAGGTACTAACGGGTCCAAAGAGATTCATGTGAAGAATTTTTAAGGGCTTGCTAATTCTAATTTCCTTGATTGAATTGAATGAGGATTTTACTTATTTTCCTAGTTGACATGCATCACATAAGTGATCTTTTGCAAAGTCTAATTTGGGTATACCTCTAACTAACTCTTTTTGGGTAAATTTTTTTAAGATTTCTCATGCTAAAATGACAAAGTCTTCTATGCCACCATGACTCATCAGATACAGTTTTCAAATAAAAAATAGTAGAAGATTTTATAGAATTTAAATCTAGCATGTATACATTATTTACTCTATCATCATTCAACACAACTGTTCCATTTTGACTAATAACACAGCTAGTAGGAAAAAATTTTATATGATAATTTTTATCGCACAGCTGACTTATGCTCAATAGATTATGTTTTAAACCTTCTGCTAACAGAACATTTTCAATAACAAAGTTTTTGAATTTCCAATCATACATGTACCTACCACTTTCTTGGTGGTATTATCTCCAAGTTTAACCTTGCCTCCATTCCTGGCTTCCAGGGATATGAATTAATTTGTATTTCCAATCATATGCTTTGAGCAGCCGCTATCCAGGTACTAAATACTCTCACGAGATTTTGTGTGAGAGCGTTCCTCCTCTTGATCCGAATGATCAAAATTATCAGCCATTAAGCACAATTTTGTGACTTCCTCTTCAGGTGTTGTTTCTGAGGAATCTAAAGCTGAGTCTGCCCAAAAAGCTCGTTGAAGTCTCTTCTTGCCCCTTCTATCCTTTGGTTTCTCCTCGGCTTTCTCCTTGCTAGAATTGGCTTTGAGATTAAGACAATCTGTCTTGATGTGTCTAGGCTTCCTACATTCATAACAAATTATTTCATTAGGAGCCTTAGCATTTTAATTGAACTTATCTTTGTTCCACTGTTGGCGTCTCTTCTGCTTCTTCCTTAAGAAACTTCTGAATTACCTTGTCATCAAGGCAATGTCTTCCTCATCCTCAGGCCGTGACTGATTACTGTCTGAATCATCCACCTTCAATGTTATATTCTCTCTTTTCGCTTATCACCTGCATCAATCTGTCTTTGAGTCACAGATTGCTCGTATGCAATTAATGATCCAAGAAGATTGTTAATAGAATAGACATTTAAATCTTTCGATTCAGCTATGACAGTTATCTTTGTATCATAAACAATATGTAAGCAACAAAGTATTTTATTTACTTTTTCTGCATTCGTTAATTCTTTACCTAAGGCATACAATAAAGTGGCTATATGTGTAAATCGTGTATACATACCAGAGATTGATTTATTCGGTTTCATGCGAAAAAGTTCATAATCTTGCAAAAGAATATTCAATCTAGTTTACTTCACTTCATTTGTACCTTCATACGTAATATAAAGTCTATCCTAATTTTTTTTTTCAGATTTACAAGTAGAAACACGCATATAGTCTTCAAATTTAAGAGCACAGAAAAAGCTATTCAAGCATTTTACATATAATTGTGCTAATTTCCTTTCTTCTAAAGTCCAATCAGAAAATAGTGTTTCAACTCTAATACCATCTACAAGTCTAGTAGGTGCAGTATAACCATCCTGTACTAACATCCACATATGATAGTCAAGAGATTATAGAAAAGTAAACATGCAAGTTTTCTAGAAATCAAATGGAATATTGTCAAATAAAGGTGGTCTAGTGATCGAGTAATCCTCTAAAGTGTTCTGGTTTCCAAAATTAGTCATAATTGAATTTCAAAAAGTAATTTAAATAATAATTTTTGAAATAGGCTCTAATACCACTTGAAAGAGCGAATAGGTTGTTAGACCTATTAATTACGTCCCTAGGCTAACCAACAGGGGGTGAATTGGTACTTTTAAAAACTCTTGAAAGTTTTGAAAACTTTTTACATGAAACTTCAATATATCGTACAGTATGATTCAATTCGTACAGTACGATCAGATGTGAAAATTGAGTAATTGTCAACCATAGAAAAATACAGTATAAATTAGAAAATAAAATAAAAACAGAGAACATCAGAATTTATAGTGGTTCGGTCAAACACGACCTACATCCACTCCCTAAAGACTCTTTCTCTAGGTATTGCACTAAACCAAAGTGACTCTCCTTTTGCCCCCACAGCAAGGCGGAGAAGCCCTTACAAAACATCTTTCCACCAAAATTTGGTGCTGTAGAGAACCATCATCCTTTTTCACCCTTCTGGTGAAGGCAGAGAACCCACTCGTCCTTTTACACCCTCCTGGTATATGCAAAGAACCAAGCATCCTTTTCCACCCTCCTAGTGACGGCAGAGAACCGAGCCTCCTTGACAATTCTCTTCAAAAAGCTTTCGAAGAAGGTTGGGAAGAATTTTAAAGAACTAAAAAGTGATCCTCACTGTTAGACAACCTTGTGAATCCCCTCACAATTTTCTTATACAAGATTTCTCACTCTTCACTCTCAAACCACTCTCCCAAACACACTCCTCAAGCCCACTCAAGAGAAATTTGTGGAAGTCTCATAGACAGTCAGTTTTTAGGATCCTTATATACAAAGAAGAAGAAAAACCATTCAAAAACTGAAAATTTCAAGTTTTACGCTTCCTGATCGTCCCGTACGATTGAATATCATCCTGTATGAAAAGTTTAAACTATAAAATATTCGTCCGGTATGATTATGTATGAACCTATAGTACCCAGATTCCGTACTCTAAAAAATTATATACGAAATAATTTCGTAATGTATGAACAATTCAAAAATTAAACGATTCGCCCCGTATGATGCTGTACGAACCTGTGAATCCCATATTTCATACTCTGAAAAATGGTATACGAACCAATTTCGTACTGTACGAATAGTTTAAAAATTGAACGGTTCGTCCCGTACGATGCTGTACGAACCTGTGAAACCCATATTTCATACTCTGAAAAATGGTATACGAAATAATTTCATACTGTACGAACAGTTCAAAAATCGAACAATTCATCCCGTACGATCCAGTATGAATAGTATGAGCTCCCATTTCGTATTTTGAAAAATGATGTATGAACATATTTCATACTGTACGATTAATACTTAGAAAAATTTTCGACCAGGCAGGTTCATTTTTAGAGGAGAAATAACACAGATCGTCCCATATGATCACACATCGTACAGATGATCAATTTAAAAATTAAGTTTTATCTCACTCCCCCAGTGTGTGTGTGCACAGTTATCCAACTTACAATCACAATTTCTCAGACTCAAGAAAAGTAAAAATTATAGACTTCACTTATAATAGATTTTAACAAATAAACTTGAAGTCTTCAACAGTCTGGAGTGTGAATTTTCTAAAAGACATGTTAGTACACACAATAAAAAATTTTAATATTTTTAGGAGAAACAATAGACAAACAATAAGCTTTTGTAATCATTAAAACAACTCATATTAAAAACTCACTTCAAACAGATTTGCACAATTCTCAACAATCTCTAAATTTGCACAATTCTCAACATTTCTTACATTTTAAAGGCTAATAGCTTTTGGCTTCAAGAACTTAGGCTTAATTGTGTGGTCGCCAAAATTGTTAAAGCTGATTTAGAAGCTGTTGTAGAGAAAATAGAATTTGAAAGTCATTACCGCTAAAGTTGATTGTGTTGTTTGAATAACCTATTGTCTTTATGTTGCTTGAAACTTGGAAGTACTTTATTAGGAAAATTTGAGTTTATATTCCTCATAATATATATAATTGGCTAAAAATTTGCTATATTATTTTCATGAATGAATATATCTATATAATACGTCATCAAAAATCACCTTAATCGGGCACTAATCTCAAGGTATATTTGAATTGGAAACTTTTAAAATTAACTTTTGGACCATCCAAACTCCGATCTCAATAACCTTACAGTCAAACTAAACATCTCGACAAGATGAATTGAATGACACCAAAATTAGCCCAATCTAAGTCCAAATGGGCTCAAACCAAAGGACTAAAGCATCGTTGGAAGCTTCAAAGTATTAATTGGGTAACCAAATAATCTCCAAATATGGCATGTTTATAATCGAATCAAGTGGCTCGACGAGTCCAACGAGGCCAAGATCACTTAATTCTGACATCATTAAGGCATTTAAATGCTTAACGAAAGTTTTATGATTAAATGAATCAATATAGATCGTTTGATAGAACACTCCGACTTTGCCCTAGATTTTCTCTATATTTGTGGAGCATGTCACTCCCAAAAATTTATAAATAAGCCTTCATTCTTCACATGAGGGGGAGGGAGGAGGAGAAAGAGAGCTATCTAAAGAATTCTCTTACATTTTCCAGCCAACATCACCGATGAGAACCACCAACTATCGCCACCGACAGCTATCATTGCCACCGAGGACCTGTATCAAAAATCACTACAATCTCCAGAATATTAACAATATCAAATCTTATTGTTGGGTATATTTGTCCTCCTGTAGATATCTACTTTTTATAATTCTTATTTGGAAAATTAAGCCATATTGTTAGCTTAGACCATCCCTCTATGGTCGCTTGATCTTTGTACTCTTTCATCTTCTTCAACAATCAAGAAAGAATGATTTTTGTATCACTTGTTACATAGTAGATTTTATAATGGGCCAGGCCCCGTAGTTTTTTTCTTTCCGGATTTTCGACGTAAGAAATTATCTGGTCTTACTATATTCATCTGTCAATGTTGAATCTTTATATAACGCTAAGACATGAAACACCCACTCTATCAAATCAAAATTTCTAGCACACAATACTATAAATTGCTTTCAGATGATATTACACTTAAAATGATAATATAAGAAATAGTATGTACTGATGTTGCAAAAGCTTGAAGCAAATACTCTTAAGACATTTATTTTCCAAGTGTTAGCTTTATGTTATAAACAACATCTTTTTTCACTTTCAAATGATAATTCGCCTGTCATAAAGTTTCGTCGTGAGCACCTTCCATCAAATAGTGCAGTGTTCATATTTTTTGTTATAAAAATTTGAATGCAATCATCTATGTATTCATGGTTATGATAGGAATGATTTAGCAGGAGAGAATTAGCTTAAAAAAAGAATAAACTTCAAATTTCATATTTAATGTTCGATCGTAATTCGAATAAAAATCGAATTCATATCTCGAACATAAGATTCAACAATTATGTATAAAATTAAATTCATAGTAGTCATAAAATAGTCGAACCATATTCAAAATATGTCTCAAAATATTAGTACCTCATTTGAACAAGCTACTATGTGATTTCACCTTCATAATTTTATTTTTTAAATTATAAAAATAAAATTTATTTGACTGAAATTTTAAATAAATATTTAATAATAATATTTTTTTCAAAATCCAATTCCTATGGTGTTCTATTGCGATGACCGCGGCATCTTTAACTAGAAGCTGATGGGGCCACTTGGAAAATGATGGTGCGATCTGACCAGTGGAAGTGACGCGGCTAGGTAGAGACAGCTCTTAGGCCAGCGCAGGCCAACCAACCGACTTGCCGCCGTACGCCGTCCTCCGCCCTCAGTCCTCAGCCCTCAGCCCTCAGCCCTCCGCCCTCTGCCGCCACCTCTGCTCCTTTCTCTTACCCAAGCAGCGAGAGAAGAGGCAAGGAGAATGCCGCTTGTGCGATTTGAGTTGAAGAATGAGTACGGCTTGGGGGATCCCAGGCTTTACCAGGGAGCTCCAAAGGAGGAGGAGGATCCCAGGAGCATCTTGGGCGGAGTCACTGTCTCCGGTCTCGTTGGGATCTTGCGGCAACTGGGAGATCTCGCAGAGTCAGTGATAGTTTTTTGCGTTGAAAATGTCATATTCTTTTCCTTTCAGTTTGAAGCCATATACTTGCCCTAGGTTTGTATTTTTCCAATGGAAGTGACGATATTACCCTGGATTATTTTAGGGACAATGGATTAAGAGTTTATTGTTTTGACTATTGAGTTTTGACTTGGGCATGATTTTTGATGCGGTTGTTGAATTGCTGGGGCCGAAAGAGAGATTCTCTGTTGTACTAATTTTATTGGTATATGGTGTTGCTTTCTGCTTGCTTGGATGCTTTGATTCTGTTTTACGGAAGTAGGTGGTAGACCTTTGTAGGGGTTTGTTGCGAATTAGGGCTTTACACTGCTTGCAAAATTGACTTACATTATTGGTCATTTGCTGGTTATTAATGTGGATACAAATATTCCACTTCTAGAAGGACAAGGCTGCAAGTTTTGAAACATGCCTGGTATTGTATATCAGTTCAGGTTTTATTTAGTAGGGAGTGTTAGGTTGCCTTTTGGTGACGCAGGTGATATGCATATCGAGAAAATTCACCTAATTTGAACCTTTTTCAGTTATCTGTTGCCTATTATATGTAAATATGTATGAATAGTTAATGTCAATAAAGTTCTTAAATTCCTTGAGATTGGCATGGGAGGTAGCGCTCATGGATGGAAAATAGTCAATTAGTCATGTTTATAGGTCTTATAGTACTTAAATTAAGCCGAGTTGGATGATAAGGTTTGGACTCACATCATCATTATTTGCAAGGTTTGGACTCACATCATCATTATTAGCCTTATCCTGACTAATTGTGGTTAGCATTATGAATCCTTATTTTTCATTTGTTGCTATTGAGTATCGTCTAGGGCTTCAAGCGAACCAAATGTTTGACGAGCTACTCGTTGCTCGGCTCGATTAAAACTTGTTTGTGATCGTTTAATTAACTAAACAAACAAACTTGAACAATATTTTAAATACTCGATACTTAAATAAATAAGCTTGAACACTAATGTATTCGGCTTATTTATGTTCATGAACAATATCATTTAAAGCTCGTGAACAAGCTCGATAAGAAACTCGATTCGTGTTTGATTCAGAACTCGTGAATAAGCTCGATAAAAACTCAATTAATATTTATGATGAGGACATCGACAGACGATATCGTCGAGTCTATCAGCGTAGGAATCGTAGATCGATGTCTACGATTCACAGTCTTTATTTTTGATGCATTTATGTGTTGCAGTTTATTTATGTGTTATTTGTGATTGTACCCTTCTTGTTAGTTTGCTTTGAGTTGTAGCCCAAGAGGCATTTGAGTTATTGTTTTTATTTTCTAGGCCTATATATATTGGCCTCTTCTATTGTAAGACGATGATGAATATTGAAATAAAATTTATGTTTGTCTTCTTCTTCTTGTGAGTGCACTAGAGAGGAGAGAGCCCGAGGCGAGGGCACGCGCAATACCCACCAGTCATTGGAAGAGTCCGTGGCTGATTTTATTTTACTTTTCCTTTATCGCTCTCTCCACCCCACCCGCCGGCTCCTCCCTTCCCTTCCGCCACCGGCCATCCGCCCCCTCCCACATTCTCTCCAACTCCACCACCTCAAGCCTCCACCGCCGGCCTAACCCCATCCTCCCCTCCAACCGAACCCCCCAAGCCTCCCACCATCTTGCCGCCGGCCACCTTGTCCCTTCCCACCATTAATGATGATTTCCATCATCATTACCACTTACCAAAAATAACCCAATTGATTTAGGAAGATAATTCTTCAATTTGAAATTCAAATTTTGAATTTCAAATAACTTCATAAATTAACAAAGTTATATTTGAAAAGTTTTAAATCTAAATTCAATTTAATATTAAATTGGATTTGATTTAATTATCCTACCCCTTAATTAGAGAATTCTATTTGGAAACTTTATAAGCTCTCCAATTCTCTCCCTCCTCTATTCATGCCCCCCACCCCCCCACCCCCTCTCTTAATGGGCCTTCCCTTTGCTTTTTCTATTGAAGCCTAAACCTTATCCATGTTTTGAATTTAATTCCAAATTAAATTCCCTCCAATTCCACTTAACCTGAATTTAATTTCAGATTACTTGGAATTCTTTTAACCCTAGCTGCCCCTTTCTTCTCCCTCCTAAACCACCGCCCTCTCTCCACTAGACCGTCGGCCTCTTTCCAACAAACCGCCGGCCTCCTTCCACCAACCGCCGCACTCTTTCCCCCTTCTGCACTTGTCTTCTCCCACCTCTCAAGACAAGTATGAATGGCCGACCCTGAGGTCGATCATGGATTTGCATACGACGAACAATGTCAAATTGACATTCTGCAATCACCGTTCTTCGATCCCAGCTTTAGTTTTGACTACACGGTTGAGGAATATGTTGATCGTATCCTCGACACTTTGGCAAAAGTCATCGAAGAACAACAACCTTCCGGTTCGTGGAAGATCATCGGACGTCCATCAATCCCTCCGTCGCCGGCTACCTTTCCATCAATGAAGTTCGTCGGCTCCTTCTTCCTTGTGGTGATCTCCTCCCTAGTGTGGAGTATCTTCTTCCGCTAAGCCCAAGAGTGAATGAGTGAGAAGTTACTCAAGGTGAACCTCTCGTTATTAAATGGTGGATTTTGTTATGTGCATGTAGCATTCGCTTTCGTCTTTGAATTTTGATTAAATTGTTTTGGTTAATCTCTCGTGTACTTCTTTGCCTAAGCAAGTTGAATACTTTGAATCCCTAAGATCTTTCTTTTTGTGAACAATAATTTTGTATTGGCAAGTTTTAATCAATTGCACTTCTTAATTTCTTAAGTAACTCCTAGTGGTTTCACATCAATTTAATTATAAAAATGATAGATATACATAATATAAATATTTTATATTTATTATAACTAGTTATATATGTTCATGAACTTGCTCATTTGATAGCTCAAAAATATTTGTTAGATATGTTCATGAAGGTGCTTGTTTCATAGTTTAAAAAAATTCGCTAAATATATTCATGAATATGCTCGATGTAATTATTTGTTAGGAGGCTCGATAAAGCTCATTTGTTAAGTTAATGAACATCTAGAAATAGAGCTCGTTTATAGCTCGTTAAAGCTTGTTTGTTTAAAGCTCGATAAGCATTAAACGAACCGAGCATGAACCAAACACGAACACTCATTAATTTAAAGGAACCAAACATGAACACAAACAATAAAGCTCGACTCAAACATGAACCAAACTTGAAGAAGCTGATAATAAATGAACTCAAGCATGAACACTCAAATACTCGGCTCGGCTCGGTTCGGTTCGTTTGCAACCCTAGTATCGTCTAAGATGTTAAAATTCTTATTTGGGAATTATTTTGAACAACTTTTATTTATGTAATCTTAGATCTATTCTTTTTTCTTCCTAATTCCCTAGCACTCATTTTATCAACTCATCTAATAGATATATTTTCTGCTCATTTCTAAAGTACTTAAGTCTACTAATGATCTTACCTTCAATAGATGTCATTCCGATATTTTTTTTATATAATCATTATTTGATTTATCATTTTTTTTTAATTTTCAAACATCCATCTTAACATTCTCATTTTTGCCACTTAACTTAGATATAAATGACTTTCACCGCCTTTCTTTCGAATCCATACAAAATTACTTGCCTAATTGAGATTTTATAAAGTTTAGCTTTAAGCTTCAAAATATCTTCTTATCACATAAACCCCTTAAGATAAGTCTTCAGTTTAACATATCTTAACTCGAAAATTTATATACACATATATATCTCTATTTTACTATATATATATATATATATATATATATATATATATATATATATATCCATAGTGCTCAAGCATATAACTCATAGTATTATTAATCTATTATTATTTCACAAAAAAACAAAAAAAACAAAAAAAGCCCTTTCTACTTAACCCACGACCCCATTCCCTCACTTCTCCCATTCAACTACTTTCTGTCCATCTCCCTATAAACTACAAGCCCACAAACTCCCCTTCTTCTTCACTTAACCGCCTTAACTCCTCTCTCTACTCGCACCTTAACCAATTGTAAGACCCCGGAGCCCCAATCTCTCACTCACCGACAACTCTCACATTTTCTATTCTTCCCAGTCCTCTCTCTCTCTCTCTCTCTCTCTCTCTCTTGGTGCTTCAGAAACCCAAGACTCCCTCTCACTTCCGCTCCTATTTTAACGCAACTCTCACATTTGCTCATATTGAGAGATTGCCAAGCTTTGAAAGAGGAGGAGCAACATAGTAATGACAACCATAAGAAGGACAAGCTAGCAAATGCTAGTATTATTGTAGATTTGTTTGGTGCAAATTTATATGATACTGTTTTGGTGATTATTGGGGAAAGATGCCATGATGAATGGAGAATGGATTTAGCTTGTTCATACTATATGCCTCAAGGAGTTATTTTTCACTATGGGGCACACTAGTGACTATATTTATATAGGAAATAATGCAGAGTGTCCAAGACAATTTATTTTTTCATAATAAAATCTAAGATACATAATAGTATGATTAGGACATCAACTAGAGTTAAACATGTATTAAATCTCAGGAAAACATGTTAAAAGTCTTTAATTTCTAGTAAAGTAGGATGCATGTTTGTAGGAGATGTTAAAGTCATTAAAGTTCATAAGGATACATTGATTGTCATGAATGCAAAGAGAGTTGGTGCACACTTTGTTATAGGGTGCAACTTTGATGTGATTTGCTTCAATTCATCATTTTGTATTGGAGCTCCGTGATTTGAGGAAATAGAAAAATGTTAGCTTCTTGGTTGTAGGCTAGTTTCTAGAACAAATGATTGCAAAAGTTGAGGAGAATATTATTATAGATTATTAAATGGATTGATCTCATGTTACACAACCGTTTCAATATTAGGTTGCACAACTCATTCCAATATTAGCTTGTCATTATAGCATTTAGAGAGAGT
Organism: Dendrobium chrysotoxum; assembly: GCA_019925795.1. NCBI lineage: Eukaryota > Viridiplantae > Streptophyta > Magnoliopsida > Asparagales > Orchidaceae > Dendrobium > Dendrobium chrysotoxum. The sequence continues at coordinate 46,437,124 of CM034303.1, forward strand.
AAACAAGCACTCCAATGTATAAACATTTAGTGTTAGTTACTCTTCTGATGTTGATGGATCCATTTTGATGTCCAATCTCAAGCAGACGTTAACCTCAAGCTCTATATGGGCTTATTGAGGTTGCAGCTCAACCATTTAAAGGCTTTGGGAGCTTGTTGAGCTAAATTTAGAGAGCAAGTTTCACATAATAGATCCAAATTTTGCTATCACATTATTCAGTTAAAAGGGAGATTTGTTAAGGTTTTTAATTTGTTAACTTATTATGATATGTGCAAATTTAAAATAGGTATTTTGTAGGATAAAAATAAATTATCTTTTGTTTTTGGGATAAAATCAAGGTTAAATATTTGTTATAAAAATATATTTTGGATAGCTCTAAGTTTAAGTTTATAACTAATTATAATTTGAAATCAACCACCTTAAACTTACATAAATGGTGGACTGAAAGCCAGAACTGTGCCTAGTCTTTTAGTTTGGTGAGAGGAGCAAGAATTGCAGACCGATAATGTGTGTGATTGCTCTTGAGGGCTAGAGAGGGCTCTGTCATGAGTTGTGGAGGATTTCAATTGATTATCTAAAGTCTCATTGGAAGAATTAGAGGAGAAAGAAATTGCTTCAGTAAGAAATAGAGAAGTGTTGGTGCTAAAAAGAAGCAGAGAAAGTGAAAAAGAAAAGAAGAAAAGATTTTTGGATATGTAGAGTTCTATTTTTGCGCGGTAAAAGAATGGTGGTGCCAAAAAGATTATGATAATTTTATAGATACGTAGGAAGGCATCATTTTGAGGAATTTTAAGTATATAATTTATGCTATTCATTATTATTTTTATTAGTTATCTTGCATAATTCTATATTATGTTTGACTTGAGATATTTTGGTCATCTCTTTTGTAGTAAGATTAGGTGTAGGGTTTGGGAAGAGTATATTGTTGTGCATCATTTATTTTTTATATCTATGTGGTTTCATTATAGTGGATTGGATTCTTTCTCCTCTCCCATGGACATAGGCTTATTTTAGCCGAAGCATATAAATCTTGGAGCTTTTTTGTGGCGCTTAGTCTTTGTTACTTCTTTGTGTTCATTATATCTGCTCATGATATACTCTCATGACTAAAAGTTTGGTGTTTCTTTTAGAAGGAACATGCATTAAGGGTTAAGTTAATTTTTTTTTATGTAGCTTAGAGGAAATTTGTAACCATTTTAGGTTGTAATATATGAGCTTTCTCGTTTTGGTTTTGAAAGGTAGGTCTTGTCAAATTCTCTATCAGTGGAGGGTCCATAGCTATGTAACCAGAGTTTTGTTCGTTGCCATTTGCCCATGCCATTTCCTTCTTTCATTTAACTGCTAAACTTTTTTTTTTTTCTAATTTGTACTTCTTTGAATGAAACCAACACTAACTAATTTGGCGGTTCCATAGGTTGGCGGCAGTTGTTTTCCATGATGTACATCAACTAGTGATGACCACAGCAGCCAGAGGACATAAAGTGCTGAATCGAATACAGAAGATTGAAGCCACACTTCCACAAGTTGAGAAGGCTGTTCATGAACAAAATAGTCACATCCATCTTGCTTATATAGCAGGTAGTCCTTAAATTGAATAGTCATGTATTTTAATTATTGATTAATATGGTTTGCAGAATGTATCCTCCGCAAAAGCAGAAAATTTCTTTCACACATTAATCGATGCTAAATTCCTTGTCTATGTCATGGTCTGGCCTTTGAAGATGGGCAAAGCTACCTTAATGTATTTGTCAGTCTGTCATGCCAAGAGGTCCCCAGTTTGTGCTTAAGTTTAATTAAAACTCATATAATGTATCTAGGACATTGATCGAAGTGAGATGTTTACTTGATGTGAGAATCAGTTTTGTATCTTTGAGTGCTTTGAGTGATGTAGGGTGCGTGTTTTCTAGGAATTTTGAAATTCTCAAGATTTGTAGGAGTTCATTGGTTATCATGAGGGCTGAAATAGTCAGAGGATTGTATGTGTTACATGTATATGGGCTTCTTCAATTATTTCTTTGCCTGCAATGGAGCATCTTATTTCAGGGCAGTGAAGAAGAGTTGGCTTTCAAGCTATGGGAGAAGTTTCGCAACAAGATTAGGCATGAGATGATGAGAAGACTTTTAGGTGATCAAGTGAATTAGGTTTTTGTTGTACTGCCTGTCTAGGTGTTGGCTTGCACTACTTGTCTAGATTTTGGGCTGTACTATTATGAAGGGTGCACGTCCAGGTTTTGCATTACCACTTTATAGTGGAACATTTTTTTTGCAGAGGTCTTGTGGTATTTAGATCATGTGGCATTTAAGCTTGATGAAATTGCATGATGTTGAGTCATTCAAGTTTTTAGAAGCTCAGGAAGGAGTCATAGAGGAGATCCAGTTTTGCTGCCATAGCATTGAGTTAAGGGGAAGAATCGTTAATCATCTCGATGTTAATTTAATATTATTCTGATATATACTTGTGGAGTGATAAGGAGTGTGTATAATTTATTTATACAAAAGAAATCTAATTAAGAATGAGACAGACAGGGTGGTCGACACAATTAAGTGGTCATTTTGCACTCTATTAATTTCATGTGGATCCACCCGAGCATATAGATCACAGTTGTGACCTTTTAAAGGTGCGTTATTTGTAGTGAGACTCATTACAGTGTAAGACACATGCTTCAATAAATATGACATTTATATACTAGTATGGCGAACAAGTGAGAAAAGACTGTTTAGGTAGACATTTGGTATGGGTATCTTTCTTTCTTCATAGTACACATCTTACGTATATTTAACTCATCCCTACAGCGTATATCCTTCCCTCCCTCCTATCTACTCTTTGAGACAAGAACACTCTTGCAATAATTCTTATTTTCCAAAAACAATTCCACCTTATCTCTCTCTCTCTCTCTCTCTCTCTCTCACACACACTCTCTCTATCTCTCATATGTGTGCGCACACACTCTTATTTAAAACTTCTTGTTCAAAGAGTTCCTCCACACTATTCTCTCTTCTTCTAATCTAAAGAACTTCAACATATAAGTACTTTTTTTTACAGGCTTCATTTGAATGTGAATCTCTTTTCTTATTTGTTATCTTTTTAGAGACAGGTTTACTCCATTCGAAAATAATTTCTGTTTCAGGATATGGCTGGCATGCCAATATCCAGACTGGTCAAAGCCATATTTTTTATAATGATTTACCAGAATTTATGTCGGATTCTTATGAAGAGTGCCGTGACCCACCACGTCTCCACTTGCTTGATAAGTATGATGCAACTGTGTTATTTTATAGTTTTCGGTATCTTCAATTTCCTTTTCTGCTTATCTAGTCTATTTTGGCTACAGATTTGATAGTGCTGGTGCTGGAGCTTGTTTGAAGAGATATTCTGATCCCTCTTATTTCCGGATGTTTATGGCTAGTTCAGATTCAGTAATGGTTGAGAAAGCAAACATTGGAATGAAGGTTCAAAGAAAGAAGGTTAGCATTTCATATTAAATTGATGAAAATAATTTATGGGGTTTGAAAATTTTGAGTAAATATGCATTTAGAGTTGGATGTCATTTATTACCTTTAAGTGCGGTGGATGCCAGTAAGATTAATTGTTGAAACACCATGTGACCCACAAATTAATCAACCTTGAAAGAGATTTTTAAGCACACGGATTATGGGTTCCATCCATTGAATCGATTCTCTTATACCTATGCCTTCTCTTCCTATTATAGTCTCCAGCCTCTCTTTGGGATATTTTTCCTTTTTTATAAATAGCTTTGATTTATTTTCATTATAAGTTTTTTGGAGAAGTTCATAAATACTTCCACATATTGTACAGAATCAAGCAAGAAAATTCATAGTTTTTTTCTACTTTTTTGAATTAACTAAATACATTCTCATGATTTTTGTTAATAGATATATATTTTGCATGTGTGTTTAAATGACTAAAGTGGTAATAAATGAATGAAGTTTAATAAAAAAATGTATTCTTTTTTACCTTTTTTGTTACAAAATTTGATCAATGCTTCTTTTTCTTGGGAAAATTAATTTGTCTCTTTTGTTTGCAAGACCAGCGGAAGGATTTCAAATGCTTTCTTCAAATAAGGCTTTGTTGTATTTGAAAAAAATGTGGCTTTTCATCAAGATTAGACATTTTCTCATGATATTGTTTTCCACGTGCTTAAAAAAATTATCTTAATAAAGTCTTCGATGGTAGTTTAAGTCAAAAAACTTTGGAATAGTGATTGTTTAGAGTTTATTTGGAGTGGTTGCAGTTTTTTTATAAAGATAATTGTATAGCTGTTGGGGGAGAAATTATTTTTTTAAGCTGCTATGGGTATATATATAACAATTCTCTCATAGCTATCGCACTCTAGCAAATCTTGTACTCAAAAGCAACTTCCAACCACAAAATTTTTTAAAAATCAAACGGATGTGTAATAATGGTATGAAAAGAAAAACAGTGAGAAAGTTGCACCAGCCAAACCCTTATGTAACACCCCGCAGTACCCATAAACAGTACGGGGAGTATTACAACATAAATATAACCATTTCATCATTTCAGTATACACTTGAACATTAGATATATAAATAAAAACATCCAACAAATCTAATTCATCTCGTCACACAGAAGCAACTAATAATTTAAAGTTCAACATAAGATACTTACAGAGCTACTACCAAAATCTAAAGTAATACATGTTTAAACTATTTTCATACCTTTAAGAGTAAACTCGCTAACAAAGATAACTTTAATATGAAAAGAAGAAACACTTGTATAAATTAGCTTGCATCAATCTTCTCTTTCCCCTTTCCTGTAACAACAGCCAGTAATAAACTACTGGTGAGCTATGAGGCTCCATAAGTTATGCAAAAATTAATTAGCATTTAAAGTGCATGATTATACAATGCAGAAAATTGAAAACATAACTAAAAGTTAGATTACTAGAGCAAAACTTCATAAAATCTCATTTGACATTAACCAGTAATTCTTCTTACATCCATACTGAATATCAATTTTAATATATAAAAGATTTGGCTATTCTTTCTTAAACATATTCAATGGAGCCCAGGTAACCCTGGCATTATCGCTATTGAATTACATAGAGGTTCCTTTTGCCTCTTTAGGGGTCCCTTTTGCCCCACCTGCTATGCAGGTAATATATCTCTGGGGTCCCTTTTGCCCCACTTACAATGTAGTTTCATAATTGGGAACCCTTTTGTCCCAACTACAGTTGTAAGTCATACTCATATATATAGCCAAACTTTACTTTTAAATTGATATTCACTAAATTTCTTTAGTATTCATAAGTCATCCATAAGTTGTTGCAAGCTTTTCATAATGATTCCTGTTATAATTTGTATACAGAGAATATGCATACAACACATAAGAAAATTGACCTCTTTTCAAAACATTATCAATTAGGAAAACATTTAAATGAACCTAATAAACTTTATTTTAAACTCAAATGATTAATTTATGCACATGGTCATTCATACTTGCAAACTTGGATATGAACATCCTTAAGCCAAATAAGTAACTTGTAATGCACAACTTCCTTTAATTCAGTTACTTACCAATATACACAAGAATTCTCTTTTAAAATCTAAATTGCATTACTTACTTTCTTGCCGAGGTGTCTCCAATTCTCTACTTCGAATTCTTCTACGATTGTAAGTCACTTCGAATCTTCCTCTTTGCATATGACCAATTTATCTATGACACCACAAGTTATAACATCTTTAAGAACTTCCACTGCCAATTGGAAATCTACCCTAATCACATACCAAAAGAACTTACATTGATTTTCTTTTCCTTAAGTTTTCTTCTTCACTTCTGTGCTATTTCCTTGACTGAATAATGACACTACACTTTAAGCCAACAATTATAATATTAACTAAATTCTAGTCATAAATAAAAATACAAACTTCTCAAATTATTTGGTCACAAACCTTCTTTCTTTCCTATAGTTGTTGTTCCACTTAAATCCCACAGCCGAATAATTCCTCCACAATTTCCCTATACCGATGCTGTGTATAATGCTCCAAAACATACCGATGCTGCGTATAATGCTCCAAAACACAATGTCGAACTCAATAAATCAGCCAGAGTGTTTTCTGCGAATTCTGTATAGTGCCCGCTCCGCCTCTTGCTACAGGAATTCCTGCGAATTCCATCCCAGTTCTGCGATTCCTTGCTACAGTCCCGAAATGGAAACTCCGCTTCTTGGGTGGTTGCCGTGAACACTAAACAGAGAAAGGAATTTGCTGGTTGCTTGCGTGACAGAATAGATAAGGCATAAAATACTTTTAAAAATAACTGCTCCCTTGCATCCATTCAATCCTTATAAGCTACGGTTCAGATATTCCCCGCTTCAGATAATAGTAATAGGGAATATGCTAAGTCTTAATGCTTTCTCTGCCATCAGATCTTGATCAACTAATGTAAACTCAAATTAATGGCTGATTGAGGAAAATGGAATATCTTTAGTGCTGTAGCGGATTACGAATTACCATTAATTAATCTATTAAAATTACTTTAGGATTAACATTTTATTAACAATACTTTAATAGTAATCAGTACTATAATTATTCAATTTAATTTAAACAATACTTATACTCCTCATTACCGTTAATATTAACTTTATAGAAATTTTTCATTAAACTTTATAATAAACTTCACAATATTCTTACTGTATTTAAATTTTGACATACCTGAGAAATTTTGGGTCTTACAATTCTTTCCTCCTTAATAGAATTTCGTCCCCGAAATTCGTCCCCGAAATTCAACTTTCATACTTCGTCAAACAGATGAGGAAACTTTTGTCTCATGTCAGCTTCTTTTTCCCAAGTAGCATTTTTAACTGATATGTGCTTCCATTTTATCTTAACAAAAGGAATAATCCTGTTTCTCAATTGCCGAACATCCCTTTCTAATATCCATTCAGGTTCTTCTATATAAGTCAAATTTTTTTGAAGTTCAATATCATTCTGCAGAACCCTTTGACCTTCATCTGTAACCCACTTTCTGAGCATTGAGACATGGAAAACATTATGGATATCAGACATTTCTGCAGGTAGAGCCAATCTGTAAGCTACTAATCCCACTCTCTCAATAATCTCAAATGGTCCAATGTATCTAGGACTAAGCTTTCCACCTTGGCCAAATCTAGTCACACCCTTCATTGGTCTCACCTTCAAGAATACAAAATCTCCCACTTCAAATTCTACCACTTTGTGCTTGGGATCATAATATTTCTGTTGGCGGTCTTGAGCTGCTTTTAGTCTATCTCTGATTAAACGGACCTTTTCTGTAGCTTGGTCTACTAATTGTGGACCCAACAATTGTCTTTCACCAACTTCAAACCAACTTAAGGGAGTTCTGCATCTTCTGCCATATAAAGCTTCATATGGAGCCATCTTGATGCTGGATTGATAGCTATTATTGTAAGTGAACTCGATCAATGAAACGTGATCTTCCCAGCTACCTCCAAAATCCAATACACACAATCTTAACAAATCTTCCAGTACTTGAATTAGTCTTTCTGATTGACCATCTGTCTGTGGATGAAAAGCTGTACTGAACTTCAACCTCGTGCCCAAACTTTCATGTGTATTTTTCCATAATTTGGATGTAAATCTTCCATCTCTATCAGAAACAATAGCTTTAGGGATTCCATGCAATCTGATGATTTCTTTCACAAATAACCTAGCCAATTTCTCCACTGAATCAGTCTGACGGATAGGTAGAAAATGGGCTGACTTGGTGAGTCTGTCAACTACCACCCATATACTATCATGCCCTTGTCTTGACCTAGGAAAGCCTGTAACAAAATCCATGGCTATTTCCTCCCATTTCCATTCTGGAATTGGTAGAGATTGTAACATCCCACTGGGTTTCTGATGCTCAGCCTTAACAACTTGACATTTTTCACACTTAGCCACATAATTTGCCACATCTCTTTTCATTCCTTGCCACCAAAACAAAGTCTTCAAATCCTTGTACATCTTTGTACTTCCAGGGTGAATTGAATAACTGGTATTATGTGCTTCAAACAAAATATCATGAATCAAATCTGACTCTTTTGGTATCCACAACCGCATATTATATCTGATTCTGCCTTGTTCATCAACACTGAGTTCTTTCTTTAATCCTTCTTGCACTTGATCCATAAACTTCTGATAGTTATTGCTTTTCTTTTGAGCTTCCATAATTCTTTCTTCCAATGATAACTGAACTGTCATCTGATTAATGCTAAGTGTATCATGATCTCCTTGTATTCTGACTTCTAATTGTAAGGCTTCCATTTCTTTAATCAATCTTTCTTCACTAGTCAACAAATTCAACTGTGTTTGGTTCTTTCTGCTCAATGCATCAGCTACAACATTAGCCTTACCTGGACAGTACTGGATGTCCAGATCATAATCCTTTATCAATTCTAGCCATCTCCTCTGCCTCAGATTTAATTCCTTCTGAGTGAAAATATATTTCAAACTTTTGTGATCTGTAAAGATTTCACATTTAACTCCATACAAATAGTGTCTCCAAATTTTCAATGCAAATACCACCGCTGCCAACTCCAAATCATGAGTTGGATAATTCTTTTCATGTGGCTTAAGCTGTCTGGAAGCATAGGCAATCACTTTTCTATTCTGCATCAACACACAACCTAACCCTTTTAAAGAAGCATCACTGAAAAGCTGAAATCCCTCAGTTCCAGAAGGAATTGTCAACACTGGTGCAGTTGTTAAACATTGTTTTAATTTCTGAAAACTCTTCTCACAATCCACTGTCCACTCAAACTTGATATCTTTCCTGGTTAACCTGGATAAGGGCAAAGCAATTTGAGAAAAGCCCTTAACGAACCTCCTATAATAACCTGCCAATCCCAAGAAACTTCTGACTTCTGCCACATTTGTAGGTCTTGGCCATTCTACTACTGCTTTAATCTTTACTGGGTCTACAGATATTCCTTCTCCACTGACAATATGTCCCAGAAATGAAATTTCCTTCAACCAGAACTCGCACTTAGAATATTTGGCAAATAATTTATGCTGTCGCAGTAATTCAAGTACCACCTTCAAATGCTCTACATGATCCTTATCATTCTTAGAATAGATCAATATGTCATCAATAAATACAATAACAAATTGATCCAGATAAGGTCTGAAAATTCTGTTCATCATATCCATGAATACTGCCGGTGCATTGGTTAACCCAAATGGCATAACCAAAAATTCATAGTGCCCATATCTAGTTCCAAAAGCAGTCTTCTCAATATCACATTCTTTCACCCTAACCTGGTGATAACCTGATCTCAAATCAATTCTGGAGAAAATAGAAGCATATGCTAATTGATCAAAGAGATCATCAATTCTGGGAAGAGGATACTTGTTTTTAACTGTCACCTTATTTAATTCTCTGTAATCAATGCAGAGTCTCATTGAACCATCCTTCTTCTTGACAAATAATACAGGTGCACTCCAAGGGGATGAACTAGGTCTGATAAAACCCTTCTCAATCAGTTCAGCCAACTGATCTTTCAGTTCTTGCAATTCCTTAGTTGCCATTCTATAAGGTGCCTTGACAATAGGATTCGTGCTAGGTTGCAAGTTAATTGAAAATTCAACCTCTCTCTCAGGAGGTAAGTCCTTCCATTCCTCAGAGAAAACATCTAGAAATTCATTCACAACAGGAATGAAATGTATGTCATTATTTTCCTCTTTTGTCGCCTCTAACTTTGCTAAAAAGATTAAGTCACTTGCTCTTAGACTTTTAAGCACCTGACTAGCAGCAATCAAGGAAGAAACTACTCCTCTTTCACATTGGAAATAAAATACTTCTTCTCCCGGCAAATCAAATCTGACCTTTTTCTTCCAACATTCAATAGTTGCAAAGTACTTGACTAACCAATCCATTCCCAGAATTATATCAAATTCTACTAATGGAAGTACTATCAGATCTGCTTGAAATTTTCTACCAACTATCATAAATTCAATTGAACATGATGTACTGGCATTCAAATAATTACCCGCAGGTAATCTAACATGTAATCCAGGAGTAAAAGAAACAGGTTCTACATTTACTTTCCCACAAAATATCTCAGATATAAATGAATGCGACGCACCAGAATCAAAAAGTATTCTAGCAGGTAAATCTGAGATAATTAAAGTACCTGTCACCACCTCAGAAGAGTCTTTGGCATCCTGGGAAGATAAAACAAAAACTCTAGCTGGTGCTGATCTGACTGCTTCACTTGAGGTTTCTCCTTTTATCTTCAAAGCAGGTTGGTGCATTTGTGGCCTTGCACCCCTGTACTGATCTGTTCTTTGACTGCCTCTAATTTCTGCGCCTCTTTGACCATTCCTTGGACAGTTCCTCTTGATATGACCAGATTCTCCACACAGATAACACTTCCCTGAATTCATAAGACACCTTCCTGGATGAGATTTTCCACAAGTTGCACAAACTGGTATCACAGGAAGCCTGGTAATCTGCTGCTGTTGCCCTTGATGAAATTTCTGCCTTTTGGATGATCCACCTCTGTGATCACTTTGTCTCTTTCTATCATTATTCTCCCATTTCTGCTTAACCACTTCTATGTCATTTTCCAATAATCTAGCACTTTCAACCAGTTCAGAAAATTCCTTTATGCGAAGAGGGATTAAAGGCTGTCTCAACGAATCCCTCAAACCCTTCAAAAATCTGTAGCATTTTTCATCTGGAGTACTGATGAGCTGTGGAGCATACCTTGAAAGAGCTGTAAATTCTGCTTCATATTGAATGACAGTCTTAGATCCTTGCTTTAGGTTTACAAAGCTTTCTTGCATTGCCTGCCTTGCTGATGGAGGAACATACCATTCTCTGAAGACTTGTTCAAATTCCTCCCACATAATTTGTTCCTCAGCTCTACCTCTGAATTTTTCCAGTTGTTGTCCCCTCCACCACCTTTCTGCTTCACCTTCTAGCATAAAGATTGCTAAGGCTACCCTTCTATTTTCAGGACATCTCATTCCATTTAAAACTTTCTCTATTCTGATAATCCAGTCCTCCGCACTTCAGGCATCAACCCCTCCTTTAAACAAAGGAGGTTTTAGGCTTTGGAAGAGCTTTAAATGCTTATCCACTTCTGCACTAACATGATCACCTGCCTCCACATTTGTACTACTACCAGGAGTGGTAGGAGTGACTGGTGTAACTACAGGTGGAACACCAGGTGCTGCAGATCCCACCATAGACTGCATCTTTTCCATCATCTGCATCATCATATTCATCATCTGCAGTTGCATCATATTCCCTGACATTTCATTAATAGCATCTATTCCTACAGGTGTAGGATTTACAGTAGGTGCACTGCCTCCTACTGGTGTCACATTTTCAGGATCTTCAGAGATCCTAAGAGGCTGAGATGACTGACCCTCCTCTCTTTCTGGTATTCTTTCAGCCATTAAATCTGTAACACATTACATTAAGAGTTATGCATTTATATGCATGCATATAATCATGGGTTCCTATTTAGACGTTACATTCATATACTGACATTCAAGTCAGATTAAAAACTAAACATGATTACATATAAGTCGAATGAAATTAGACGCATTACTTAACTTAGAAATACTATGTTTCCTAGGCTCTGTAATAATTCCATCCGATCCATGACAATTCACCATACTTATGCTTCCGTACTTACATCCTCAGAACCTTACAACATTGCTTTGATACCACTTTTGTAACACCCCGCAGTACCCATAAACAGTACGGGGAGTATTACAACATAAATATAACCATTTCATCATTTCAGTATACACTTGAACATTAGATATATAAATAAAAACATCCAACAAATCTAATTCATCTCGTCACACAGAAGCAACTAATAATTTAAAGTTCAACATAAGATACTTACAGAGCTACTACCAAAATCTAAAGTAATACATGTTTAAACTATTTTCATACCTTTAAGAGTAAACTCGCTAACAAAGATAACTTTAATATGAAAAGAAGAAACACTTGTATAAATTAGCTTGCATCAATCTTCTCTTTCCCCTTTCCTGTAACAACAGCCAGTAATAAACTACTGGTGAGCTATGAGGCTCCATAAGTTATGCAAAAATTAATTAGCATTTAAAGTGCATGATTATACAATGCAGAAAATTGAAAACATAACTAAAAGTTAGATTACTAGAGCAAAACTTCATAAAATCACATTTGACATTAACCAGTAATTCTTCTTACATCCATACTGAATATCAATTTTAATATATAAAAGATTTGGCTATTCTTTCTTAAACATATTCAATGGAGCCCAGGTAACCCTGGCATTATCGCCATTGAATTACATAGAGGTCCCTTTTGCCTCTTTAGGGGTCCCTTTTGCCCCACCTGCTATGCAGGTAATATATCTCTGGGGTCCCTTTTGCCCCACTTACAATGTAGTTTCATAATTGGGAACCCTTTTGTCCCAACTACAGTTGTAAGTCATACTCATATATATAGCCAAACTTTACTTTTAAATTGATATTCACTAAATTTCTTTAGTATTCATAAGTCATCCATAAGTTGTTGCAAGCTTTTCATAATGATTCCTGTTATAATTTGTATACAGAGAATATGCATACAACACATAAGAAAATTGACCTCTTTTCAAAACATTATCAATTAGGAAAACATTTAAATGAACCTAATAAACTTTATTTTAAACTCAAATGATTAATTTATGCACATGGTCATTCATACTTGCAAACTTGGATATGAACATCCTTAAGCCAAATAAGTAACTTGTAATGCACAACTTCCTTTAATTCAGTTACTTACCAATATACACAAGAATTCTCTTTTAAAATCTAAATTGCATTACTTACTTTCTTGCCGAGGTGTCTCCAATTCTCTACTTCGAATTCTTCTACGATTGTAAGTCACTTCGAATCTTCCTCTTTGCATATGACCAATTTATCTATGACACCACAAGTTATAACATCTTTAAGAACTTCCACTGCCAATTGGAAATCTACCCTAATCACATACCAAAAGAACTTACATTGATTTCCTTTTCCTTAAGTTTTCTTCTTCACTTCTGTGCTATTTCCTTGACTGAATAATGACACTACACTTTAAGCCAACAATTATAATATTAACTAAATTCTAGTCATAAATAAAAATACAAACTTCTCAAATTATTTGGTCACAAACCTTCTTTCTTTCCTATAGTTGTTGTTCCACTTAAATCCCACAGCCGAATAATTCCTCCACAATTTCCCTATACCGATGCTGTGTATAATGCTCCAAAACATACCGATGCTGCGTATAATGCTCCAAAACACAATGTCGAACTCAATAAATCAGCCAGAGTGTTTTCTGCAAATTCTGTATAGTGCCCGCTCCGCCTCTTGCTACAGGAATTCCTGCGAATTCCATCCCAGTTCTGCGATTCCTTGCTACAGTCCCGAAATGGAAACTCCGCTTCTTGGGTGGTTGCCGTGAACACTAAACAGAGAAAGGAATTTGCTGGTTGCTTGCGTGACAGAATAGATAAGGCATAAACTACTTTTAAAAATAACTGCTCCCTTGCATCCATTCAATCCTTATAAGCTACGGTTCAGATATTCCCCGCTTCAGATAATAGTAATAGGGAATATGCTAAGTCTTAATGCTTTCTCTGCCATCAGATCTTGATCAACTAATGTAAACTCAAATTAATGGCTGATTGAGGAAAATGGAATATCTTTAGTGCTGTAGCGGATTACGAATTACCATTAATTAATCTATTAAAATTACTTTAGGATTAACATTTTATTAACAATACTTTAATAGTAATCAGTACTATAATTATTCAATTTAATTTAAACAATACTTATACTCCTCATTACCGTTAATATTAACTTTATAGAAATTTTTCATTAAACTTTATAATAAACTTCACAATATTCTTACTGTATTTAAATTTTGACATACCTGAGAAATTTTGGGTCTTACACCTTACGCCATATTGGACCACGAATCAACCAATTGTATTTCATGTGTATGGGATAAATAAATTGTTTATTCAATATACATCACTTATAAATATATAATAACGGAAACATTCTCTTAATAACTCATCAAAATAATAATAATTTAAAAAAGTTAATTACTTTAGTATTAGATTTATCATTACAAACTCTCACTACTATTGTTAATGCAACTTATAACTTTTACAACATCGTACATTATGGTCACTAAATGCTTTCTAATTTTTAGTTGGGATGATGATGATGATTAAATTTTATGGTTTTGAAACTGAAACTGAAGCTGCATTTTCAAGTAAGTCATATTGAAGTTTATGGTGCACAATTCGCAAAGGCAAACCTAAGATGACATACATAAAGACACACTCCAAAGAATAAAACTTGTAGTCCACTAACTCTTAGTTAGGCATAAAAATTAATCTTTTGATACAAAGAAAAAAACACATAAAACTTTATACTAAATAATAATTTAAAGATCATCCTATATCTAAAGTTTTGCAAGAAAATATAGGCAAAATAAAATCATGTAACGATTAGGATTCGCACAACAAATGAAAAAAATGAAATTTTAGCAGACTTGATTAAAGCCCAATAACCCAAGTATATATTAGAAAACGTTTAAGGATAGAACTCACCAAAGAAAATTAAATCGTCATGCTGATTAAAGGAGAAGGTTCACCTAGAATTTGTTGTCGAGACTTGCAGCTCTTTTGATGTTCGCAATCAACCTACACACAAAATTTAGAATGCTAGTGAACCATTGAATGAATTTTACATAATTTGTGGTCTCAGATGATCCCAGAAAACAACAATTCAACAACTCTTGATTCCCATCTAACACAAATCAAATTTTTTTGTCTTCAACTACAACACAGAATGAGAAGAGGAACAAGGGATTCAAATCCCAGCCATACTGAATAGATACAAGGATAGAAGGAAACCACTCAATTGAAGTCCTCTATAGGAAAATAGCTATAGCCAACATATCATGAGTAGAAGAAAATTGATAACAGAATGTTGGTGAAAATTGCAATATATGTGAAACAAATCTCTCTAGTTATAGCACTATATGGTGATAAAAAACATTAACATTAGAAAAAAAGCTGCAATCAATGCAATCAACTACAATTCCAGCAATCAAATCCAAGAAATTTCATAATTTCTGCATCAATTTGTCCGGATTAAGAAAATTTGGGCTTTGAGGAATTCAGATGTGATATTCGTCAAGTAAATTTTGATATAAATGCTAAATTTCTTATACAATAATTCATGAATAATCACGAGCACGTTTATCACACTAATGAACCATATATCTTTGATATCTACTATCGGTAGTTGACACAATGCCATCACTAAGAATAGCCTTTTTAGGAAGATGAATAAATTTGTCATTTTTGGATAAGAATTCACAAAGAGATAGAATGGTAACATTCACTAGCTAAAGTTAAATCATATGCACTTAAGACTAGACCAATAATATAACTTCTTAAAAATTTCAATTTATAAGCACTTGTCCCTATGCAATTCATAAATCTTATATGATCACATTTTTCATGCATTAAATTTCTTAGTGGTCTCTCTAAGAAACCTTGTTGGATTCAAACATACCATTATCTTATCACTTGATTTGAATTCCATATATTTCTTGTTCCTGACAATACTATTTAATAGCTAATTTTCTATGAATATTGTTTTGCAAATATTACACATCATGCAAATAATATGAAGTGAGATAAAATACTAAAATACCAACATGCATCCTAATAGATGCTAATAATGATTTATAACATATTCCTAGATGATAAGATGATTATGAAATTGAAAGCTGATAAATCACACAAATATTTTATTTTTATATGTGCAAACGACCTTTTAAAATAAGACTAATAAAAATGGCTTAAATTTCAATTGTGATTAGTCATGCACTTTTAAAATTGACCTGAGAGATGGAGTTTTAAATTTCAAAGTTCTGTAATACATTTATCACTAGCAAGTTTGTTGAAATTTTGACATAAATTTACTTTTCTTCAGGTTTTGTTTATGGATTTGCAAGTAAAAAAAGCCAAGGACCGTACAAAATCGATTTAGCTTGATTTGCAAAACTAAATCTATTTGGAACTTTCTTAGGAGTTAAATCAACGTGTTCAATTGATTCATCAGCTGTTGTAGGCATGATTTGCTCACTCATATCTAAGGATAGATTCAATTTCGATTAAAATTTTAGGTTTATATTCAAAACATGTTTTGTTTCCATCAAAAGTTCATATTCACAATCACGACTAGATCTCCCATCTCCCAATTCTGATTGCAATTTAGGTCTCAAAAATCCCCAAAAAAATTGCAATTTAGGTTAACGATAATTGTAGGTTCAATCTTAATTTCAAGTTAAGTTTCTAGTTGAGTTTTATTTATCGGATTGCTCTCATTCTCAAATTCTAACCTTTAGATATAAATTCACTATCTCTCTGAGGTTTATGTTCTGATATGATATCATGCTCAATTACAATTTTAGACTTAATTTTTTTTTACTCTTCTTCATGTACATTTATTGTTCATGAATAGGCTCTAGTATAGGTGCAGATTAAGAGTCAATAACATCAGATGATAGACTCATATTATGCTTACAAATCATCTTCCACATGTAAGTCATCCTAGAAAGAATATTCATAAATTATAATTTATTTAATAAAATTAGATTTGATCATGCATGATTTTGTGTCAAGATTTATAGGATAGGATAATGGTTTCTTGTTAGGGACATTAAACACAAATATAATAGTCCAAATAAAATAACTGTAATATATCTCAATAGTCAAAGGTATGGATAAAATTTCACGTAATTGTTTTGGAGAACTTAAGCTTTTTTTTTTTTAAAAATTTCTAGCCCAAGTCCTTTGATAAAAAAAATAAAGGTAATAAAATACTCCCAAGGATTGCTCTCTCATGTCCTTTGATTTTTAGTTACTAGACTCATATAAACATATTATAATATTCAAATGCACCATATTCATTTTGTTTACACTGTTTATGTTATTCATTCATGTTATTCCTATAGTCATCGAATGACAGATGTTGCTCTTTAACTTTATGTTTAAGGTTAGCCCTTGAAGGCTTAGTTTCTCTTGCAGCACTTTGCCCAAATAATTAAATATGTCCCACCTATTTTAATTCAACAATTTAGACTTTTTGGAATTAAATAAATGATTAGGTTTAAAGAATTCGTCTAAATTATCAATTCAGTTTGAAAATTCTTTAAGATTGTAACTCTTGTCGAAAATAAGAATATAGATTTAAGTATAATAATCATATTATTATTGCATAGAATCATATCATACATGTTTTTGTTTATATTGCAATTTTTGTTATATTATTGATTGACCCAATTATTATAGTCTGCATCTAGTTGACATGATGATGCTATTATAAGCTTTGATACCAAATATGATGCAGAATGTCTTAAAGTTATATTTTTCTCTTATTCAAACTTAGGATGAGATGCATAAAAGCTTGCACAGATGATCATAATGTGCAATCCACCGGCTTTTAGTTTATGTAAGGTGTAATCTCTTTTGATGCACATCAAATGTACGTATAACTGACTCCAAGATCTGAAATTTCACTAGGGAATGTGAGAACAAAATAAATAATGCAACAATTAGGGTTCACACTTAAAAAAACAAATTATAGTAGATTTAGCAAAATCTCAATCACAAAATTGTAGATGAAATTAAAAAAAAAAAAGTGGCCAAAAACGATCTGACTTGTCCTTAGTATTAGAAGAAGCTTCACTAGACTTCACACAGAATTTGCATCCTACTTTTGAGAGAATCTAAAGTTTTATTTTAAACATTGAAAAATTTTACATTCCTAGAGGCCTATTTTTAATAGAAATTAATCCCATAATTAAAGTTCCACAGAATTAAAAAAAAGCGAAAACAATAATTCAACAATTTCGCTGATCCTACACAAAACAAAATCTTCCATCTCCAGCTACACCATAGAACGGGAAATGAAAGAGGGAATATGGTCATAGAAGGAAACCACCGAACCAAAGTCTTCTAGAGGAGAATATCGGATATAGAAGGAAAGAGCCAGCCACATCTGCTTTAGTGCACATACCGTGATAGAACGAAATTGGCAGCAGGAGGTAGATGCCAATTGCAGTACACATGAAACACGCCTCCCAACAGCAATCGCTACAAGCTGCAAGAAGCACACTAACATGATACCAAAACTGCAGCAAAAAAAGCTGCCATCATCTACAATGCCTGAGATCGGATCCCATAATTCCTTTACTTTCATTCTACCATTGTTCAGCAGCTGTAGGAGTAGGGGAGGATCAGTCACTGAAGCTAAGCAAACTGGCAACGAGGAGATAGTGCCAGGAAAAATTACAGCCCCAAATGGTCCAATCTACAATGCAAATAGCTGTAGGAAACATGAGGGATTCCAGATCAGCCCTTTTTCTGGATGATTTAAAATTTTAATTTCATGTAATTTTACATTTTTTATACATAGATGGAAAGCTGAAAACTTATAAAGAGAAGATGGTCGCAACAAAAAAATTGAGTTACATCCAACTAAATTTTCTTGTTTATTTTAATTTCTGTGCAAGTTAAATCAAAACTAGAAACATTAATGATTATTTTATGCATTAATCTCTATGTTTCTCCATTCTATTCATGCAAAACAAACATGCCGATAAAGTAGTTAATGATAGTCATGCATCTTTTTTATACTGCCTTTGTTAGAGTTGTACCTTTAGTTTATTCTTTTATGCACAGAAGTATTACTTCTGTTATGCATCACTCAGTAACCAACATGTTTACTTATGCACGGATAAATATATCTTTGGTTTTCTTGTTTTTTTCATCATGAGTTATGATTTCAATTTATATCCTGTCCTGACTAAAGGCTAGAATCTTTAAACTATTGTATGCTTATTGCAACTCAACTCAGCCATGGCCATCGTGTAAAACATTTGCATTTTGCTCAAAACTTTTCTTGTAGATGATATATTTTCTTCACATTTTATTAATTGATTTCGCGTGAATAGGACTGAGTTGCTTAGCTGTATTGTGTGCATGAAAACAAGTGTGTTGGAAATGTGACAGATACTTGGTTCAAAGTAAGATTTTTTTTTCCCCCCGCAGAAGCCAAGATCAAAAGGAAGAAATGCATTAGCTCATCATTCTATAAATGTGACCCTGCATGGTAGGAGGTAAGAAATCTCTCCTTGCATTCAGAGTGAAGTTATATTTGATTGATTTGTTCTAGGTTCTGTTCTAATGTTTTCTTTTTGCTTAATTTTTGAATGTGCAATTTGAACAGCAACATGCAGTTTGCATCACTTGTCACAGATGAGCTAAGCTTTTCAGTTGATGATGCATCCGCTTCAGATACATTATCA
Organism: Dendrobium chrysotoxum; assembly: GCA_019925795.1. Taxonomy (NCBI): domain Eukaryota; kingdom Viridiplantae; phylum Streptophyta; class Magnoliopsida; order Asparagales; family Orchidaceae; genus Dendrobium; species Dendrobium chrysotoxum. The sequence continues at coordinate 46,456,517 of CM034303.1, forward strand.
ATCTCTGGTTTTACAACTGAGCACACGCGTTTTAGTTCAGACAAAAGATCAGGTTGCCTAGAAGTGCAGACTACGCCTGGATCAATGTCAAAAGAACTGTATGATGGTATGCCTGCCACAGAAGTAGAGACCACGCAGAAAGTTGATTGCATTTTCAATGATGACAATAAAGTTACTACCAGTGATTATGTAATACAAGATTCATTGCACCAAAAAAAGGATCCTTCATCGTCTTCCATCTGTTGTGATGAAAAGCCTGAAATGGTTAAGTCTGTAAGCCAGATGCTATCTCATGACATACCTGAAGACGGGCTAAGTCCAAAAGCTGCAGGACATAGCAGCTTGTTATCAAATGGGAATCATTTAATTGATGGCCATGGAACACGAGGGGAACAAATTTCCAGATCATTGACATGGGATGAAAGTTCAAATGATAGCCTGGGTGCATGCGTAAAAACTGTCTCCATGTTGCCTTCTTTTGTATCAAAAGAAAATGCAACCGGTAATCTTGAAATTCCAGACAAAATTGTTTACAGCACATGTTCTGCTGCATTGGATGAAGAGGCTGAAATTATAGATTCTGCAAGTTCTAAATTTCCTGATGGCTTCATTCCTTCTAGGCATCTAGATTCAGATTTGTTGTTTGTAACTCTTGAAATGTCAAATCGACAGAGTGAAATGAATTATACTGAAATGCATAATCAAGAAAATGTCTTGCCCGATACCATAAAGGCGGCTGTGCCTTCTACTGCCGGAGGCCGCATTGGTGTTCTCACAAGTAAGTTGGACAAATACATGGATGCCCCTAATGCTTTGGACTCTGAGGCTGAAACAAATTTTGAGTTTTCTGGACAAGAAATGATATTATCACCTCATCTAAATTATAATGGGATGGAATGTGAAATTAATAAGAGTCTGGCGGTCACCATCCCTTGGTTAGATGATGTAGATAGTGAAATTGTGCATGAACCTTGTAGTTCATTGAAGAAAAATTTCTCTCAAGTTATTTTTGATCATCTGTATTCATCGGGCTATGCTGAATCTACTAGTAGGTTGCTCTATGCAGTTGAAAATGCCTTTTCTGAAAGCCTACCTTATGATGGTACTATGATAAATTCTGAAAGGATAAACAGTGCTCCATGGCTTGGGGTTATCATTCCGCTTACAGAGGCTGTGGTCATTGATAGGACTCCACCGGAAGGTTCCTTGACTCAGGATTCTCTTGATGATAATTATGCTAAAACTGTTAGTGAAAATGGGATACTATGTGAACGCCGAACTAAACAGGAAATGGAGTCAAAATCTGATTCAAATAGTTCAGGTAAAAAATCTAAACTTAGTTCGGAAAAGGTGATTGCTGCTTCAAAATTGGATTGCCCGGACTATGAAACTCATGTAGCATCTTGTAGCAGTGCTCCTTGTCCTGGGTTTTTCATTCCTAGTACCCAAGCTGTGGTCATTGATGGGGTTCCGCCTCCAGAATCGTTATCTCAGGTTTATTTCGGTGGTACTTCTGCTAAAACTGCTAGTGAAAAGCAGATATTTTGTGAATGCCAAACTAAACAGGAAACAGAGTCAACAGATGACTCAAAGTGTCAGGGGAACGAATATCAAAGCAATATCATAAAGGTGATTGCTGCTGCAAAATTGGATGACTCTGATTGTAATACACGAGCTATGGTCAGTGATGGGATTCCTCTTGAAGAATCCTTGTCTCAGGATTCCTTTGTTGATATTTCTGCCAAAATTGCTACTGAAAATGAGGTGCTTTGTGAACACCAAACTAAACAGGGAACAGAGTCAATGACTAAATCAAATTGTCAAGGGACTGAATATCAAATCATTACAGAAAAGGTGATCACTGCTTCAAAATTTGATGTCCCCAGTTCTGAAACTCATGTAGCTTCTCGTGGTGCCTCAGATGCTTATGCCTCCCCCTCCCCAATATTATGTGATCCGATCATTTCTAGTAGTGTGGAAAGCAATAGTTCTTCAACCCTTAGTTCTGATGTCACTTTGTCTGGAAGTCCTATTAACATCGTTTCTCCAAGAAATGATTTTGAAGATCCTCGTGGTAATATGTCTGCTCAGTTAACTAATAAGTCAGTGATCTTACCTTCCGATGTAACTGCAGCCACAACTGGAGTGTCTCAAGGTTTTCCAGTTGACTCTCTTAGAAAATCCTCAATAAATATATGGACCAATGGAGGGCTTTTGGGACTTGAACCTTCAAAACCTCCAGATATTAGTGTTCCAAATGCTTATGGTAGTGATGATATTTATGATGACAGATTAGCTGCAAACTCACAAGCACGTGTGCTAGGCAGTGGAAACGAATCAAGAAAATTGTTTTTTGAGGCAGATAAATTGAATCGAATATCCTTTCCTGAACAAGATAACGCCATGGGTAAAATATCTGATAAACAAAGTGAGTCCATGTTCTCAAAGCAATGTCCTAAAGGCTCCATTCAAACTTCTTCATTTTGTGAGATTGGCAAAGCTCAAAATGCATACTTAAGTGGTGCAACTTCAGAAATTGATAGTGTTCAGGGGAAAGAAGGTAGTGCTGTTTCTTCTGAAGGTTATATATATTACAAAAACAAGCCAGAATCCACTGTATCACGGCGAAACAATATCGGTATGTCAGTTGGTTTTTCAAGTCTTGCACATAGATTTCTTGTAAGTAGCCTTCAAAGGAAATCATCAATGACTGGTATTGCTCCATTATCTGAACTGATGAAGAATGATGTCCACAAATTACTTGGTACCAAAATTCATAGTAAGGATAAAGAAGGGCCCAAACAAACAATATCTTCAGCACCATTACGTAAATTGGGAAACAAAGAAGATTTGGCGCATGAATCTTCAGAGAAGCTTGTCTCTTCTAGTTTGGATTCTTCAGGATATCAATCTCCTCCTTTGGAACATATGAAAGTTTCTTTCAATCCAATGATTGACTCAGACGTCTCCAAGCTGAATCTGCAATTTTGTAGTAGTCAGCAACAAGGAAACATGGGAAACATGATGTTTCCTTCTTTTCAATTACTCCCTGCATCATTTCAACCTTTGTTGGATGGTGTTTTGGAATCTGATGATGACACCTTTTGCAGATCTTGTCCTTATTCTTCTGATGATCTTCTAACCTTACATTCAGAGTCGGATGCTGAGATATGGGGAGAGGATGAAATAGATATTTCATACAGAATTGAGGCAACTGATTCCATTTCAAGCTCCATTGAATTAAATGCTTGTAATGCTTGCACAGTAAGCCAGGTCAGTGATGATGAGAATTTAGAACGTGGAAGTGATGAGCTATCCTTTAACTCAGGCGACATAATAGATCTTCCCAATATCCAGTGAAGTAGAAACTTATTACTCTGTTGATAGTTTGCCAGCTGAAAGATTTGCCTTTTGTCAGTTAAAAAACCAAGATGAACCAGGATCATGATGCACTAGGGGTAAGTTGACCGTTTAGTTTTTCTTTTGTCTTTACTTGTCTTTAAATTAAAATAAGTTGCTTGAAATATGTAATAGTTTCTTATGTCATCACCCTGCTTGACCTGCTGCAGAATATTCGGTAGTACCTTGAATCGACTTGTAGAATCATCTCATGCATGGAATGATTGAAAGCTAGATTGAAAGATAAGGCTTGCCGCAGCATCATGAAGATAAGGTTGGTTTTCTTTAACCCTTTCGACTGCAGCAGGAACGTGATTGAATTGCTTCATATTGCTATTCCTTACAAGATGTTTATATTTCATCAACATGAAATATAATTGGTGCTAAAGTATTAACTTAATGTTGGCGATACTTGCAAGGGAATGGTAAGCTCAATACACCTGCTTGTTTTGGAAATTAGTGACGGTGTTTTTATAGTGCCATGAAAATTTGGACAAGCGCTCATCATGGAATACAGTAAAACTAATATTGTGGCTTTAGTTGAAAATATTTAGAAATCTCTTCTTTCTCAGTAGTATGTGTCAAGAGGTAGAGGTAGAAAATTTGTGACTTATTAAATTGAGAACCCCGCTCATAAATAACATAGCGATGAACAAAATGTTCTAGGAAACCTCAAACTAAAACTACATCACGAATCATGTATGGCATGGTTTTCTAAAGCATTAGAGTGCATCGTTAATATTTTCCCTTACGTGGAAGGATATATATATATACTGACGAGGTCCTAAAGCTGTGGTTAACTTTTCAGCAAGTTGTTTTGAACGTGGAATATGAGGAGTAATGATCTTGGCTAATACAACATCTCAGATGAAGTCGCAATCAACTTTAATATGTTTTATTCTTTTGTAGAATATTTTACTTTTGGCAATGAACGTGGCAATTTAGTTACCGCAATTTAAAATTATAGATTTGTACCAGATAGATCATCTCTCATGAGGATTTTAGCCCACATCATTTCATACGTTGAATAAGTTATGACTCTATGCTCGGCCTCTACATTTTGATCTAATGATTAAGATTTATTTTTTGCTTTTCAATGCGACTAATTTGCCTCCTACAAAAATTTAGTATCTAGTCATAGATTTTCTATCACCAATAAATTTATCATAATCAACATAGGAAGGGTTTTTTATAAAGGTGCCCATTTTTTGTTGCATGGTAACTTTTTTCCTAGGACTAATTTGCTCCTTCATGTGACTTGTTTTCCTCTTACAAAAATGCAATATATTATTTTGTTGTTTTCCTTCTAGTAGTAGATTTTCTATCATTAATAGATTCATCGTAATCAACTTTAGAGAAGAATTTTATATGGAGATGCCACATTTATGTTATATAGTAGTTTTCATTGGATTTCTTTATATATTTAAGGATATGAAAATGCCTTCCCTATCACAACCTGGCCTTAGAGTGCTGAGGTGGGAATAGATGATCGAATGGAATTTTTAAGTTATATCTACTAACATGAAGTCATCAACTGATATCACAATAATTATTTGTACATATTCATAATAATGATCTTCAAGATATCGAAAGAGCCACTAAATCATCAAACTTCATTCTATTCTAGAATAACAATTAATATGATATAGTTATTTCAACATACAAAATGTTAAATATTTATTACTTTAAGCTCCACATCATCATCACACAGTTTCTCTTCTTATACTCATACAATTCTCTAGATCTTTTCCTGAGTTATTAATTCAAAATAATAGTGAGTTATTAATATAATTTAGAACACTGCCATTGGCAGGTTCCAAGTCCTGGATGAGAAAAGTGGAGAGTTGCATTAGGTAGTCGACAGCCAGCATAAAACTTGTCGAATAATCATGACATGAATCATTTAATTCATTTTTTTAATGCTAGGATGTTCCTTGTAAGCGACGCGATGTATGACCTGAATATAGCGACAAGTGTGCAATGGCTGCTGCACCGACGCCCGGGTGCAGTGTTAAATGGGCAAGGGTTTCCACATTATAGATGGGTGTGCGCAAAGAAGCTAGTCCATGAAACTAAAATTAAGATATGAACTTGGAATGTAGGTTTCCTTATAGACAAATTAATAAAATTAATAGATATTATGATTCATGGGAAGATAAATATTCTGGCATTCAGGAAACTAAATGGGTTGGAGAGAAGGTAAGGAGATTGATAGTTTAGGATTTAAACTATGATATTCTGGTAAGAGTTGTACTAGAAATGGTGTAGATGTAATTATAGATAAGAGTTTAAAGGATAATGTTGTAAAAATTAATAGAATTGGAGATAGAATTATAGTTTTAAAGATTGTTGTTGATGCTAAGATTAAGTGTTTATGCTCCTTAAGTAGGTTTGGATATGAGTTCAAAATTAAAATTTTAGAATAACTTAGAATAATTAATACAAAAGATACCTCTTAGAGAAAAAAATTTTATTGGAGGAGATTTTAATGGACATGTTGGTAGAGAGGCATTCATGGTGGCTATGAGTTTGGAGTGATTAATGATTGTGGTAAGACTATATTAGATTTTTTTTAGCTTATGATTTTGTAATTGCTAATACTTTATTTAAGAAAAGATATGAGCATCTCATCACTTATAAGAATGGATATAGTAAATCTCATATTGATTATTTTCTTATAAGAAAAATAGATCATTTAGGTTGCAAATATTGTAAAGTTATTTCAAGTGAAAGTTAACGTACCCAACGTCACTTATTAGTTTTGGACTTTAAGATGAATGGGCGAAAAATAAAAAATAAAGTAAAACGTTGTTCTAGGATTAGATGGGGGCTTTTAAAGAATATTAATAAAAATATTTTTTAGAGTAAAATATTAGATATTAAGATTTTGTCTGTGCATGAGGACTTTAATGTTGTGGGAAAAAGTAGCTAGTGATACTAAGAATGTTGCAAAAGATGTGCTTGGAATATCAAAGGATTTTTCATAGTAGTAAAAATAGTTAGTGGTGGAAATCAAAATATGCAAGAAAAGATAAAAAATAAGATTTGTTATAAAAATTGGGTTAGATGTAAAAATTCTGATAATTGAAAAAGATATAAAGAGGCCAGTAAGGAGTCTAAGAAAACAATATGCAATGCAAAGATTTTAGCTTTTAATGATTTATATAATATATTAGATACTAAGGAGGGCAAAAAATATATGTATAAATTAGCCAAACAAAGAGATAAAAGTAGTAAAGATTTAGTTCAAGTGAAGTGTATTAAGGATGAAGATCAAAACATGCTTTTATTAGAAGAGGATATTCATCAAAAGTGGAGATATTTTTCTAAACTTTTTAATAAAGATTATAAGAATTCAATTGACTTTAGTGACCTTAGCATCCTAAATGAAAATAAAGATTTTTATTTTTATCGGCATATTAGTAAAATCGATGTTAGAGATGCTTTAAAGAAAATGATGTGTGGAAAAGTTGTTGGACCTGATGATATTCCAATAATGGTGTGGAAATACTTAGGAGATGAGGGAATTTCTTGGCTTACTAAACCTTTTAATATTATTTTGAAGACTAAAAAGTTGTTAGATGAGTGAAGAATGAGTGTATTGATTCCTATTTTTAAGAAAAAATGTGATGCACAAGGTTGTGCGAATTATAGAGGAATTAAGTTAATGTGTCAAACTTTAAAACTATGGGAGAGGGTTATGGAGCATAGGTTGTGGCATGATACTAATATTTCTCAAAATCAATTTGGATTCATGTATAGAGAGAATAAGGAGGATCTACATATGATATTTATTGATTTAGAGAAAGCATATGATAAAGTTCTAAGAGAAGTGCTATGGAGAGTTCTAGAAAAGAAAGGGGTTAATAATGCTTATTTTCAAGTCATTCAGGATATGTATGCAGGAGTTGTTACTTGTATTCAAACACAAGGTGCTTTGACCAAGTATTTCCTATTTCAGTTGGATTACATCAAGGATTAGCCTTAATCCCATGTCTTATTGCTTTAGTCATGGTGTTCTCACTGGATATTTGCAAGAAGTTGTACCTTAGTGTATGCTATTTTGCTTTTCTTCTTGTTGATAAGACTAGAGAGGGAGTTGCAATGCTTTGTGGTGCAGAATGTTGGTCATTAAAAGAGAAGCATAATATTAAGTTAAGTGTTGCAGAGATGAGTGGCTTTACTCTTAGAGGCAGGATACGAAATGAGCATATACATGTAAAGGTTGGAGTAGCTCCAGTGGAAGATAAGATTAGAGAGTGTCGCCTGAGATGGTTTGGTCACATAAAACGACGGCCTTCCGATGACTCGGTTAGGAAAGTAGATGTATTAGATTTGACTTATGTTTAGAAAGGTAGAGGTAGACCTAAAAAGACTTGGTTAGAAAATATTAGAAATGACCTTTCTTTATTAGATTTAAATGAGAATTTAACTCTTAACAGGACACAATGGAGAAAAAGAATTCATGTAGCTGACCCCACATAGTGGGATAAAGGCTTGATGGTGTTGTTGTTGTTGTTGTTAATATAACTTAGTAGGATAATTATAGTTTAAGATCATAATAACTCAAAAGATAAAAGAACAACATTCATGCTAGTCATTATGGGAAATCATAAACAATGCTTATTATTTGGATATCAACTATGAACATAAATTTTGCTTAACATTTAAAATGGTGTGCATAGATGGTTGATACTTTCCCTGTAGGCATGACGTAGCGTAGAATAGGTTCACTATTGTCTTAGGTGGAAGATACCAACTTACCTTTAGCTAATATCTCTGTTGTCAGCACAGTGGGGTCTAGGTCTTATTTCTATAATTGTTTGAGGTGAAAGGCAAGATCATTAATGCATAGGTACATTAACGTTCCCTGTTAATACCATAATGAGATGAACTCCATTTGTCAGCATGCACATATATTCATTTATATTTAACATTTTTCTTACATTCTTTTCACCATGTGTTTAATAAATTTTGAATATATTTCATGTAAGATTCTTATTAACTTCAAATACTAGAAATTCTAAATAACATTCAATTCAATATAAGGATTTCATGTATGAGAATGAGATAATCAATCTCGACAACTTTTCAATAATGATATTGTACTAATAAAAACATTTTTCAATACATGCAGGAGGCTATAATAATTAATGCAATCAGTTTTGAGAATGTAATTCATTATTATAAAATAGAGGGTGCAATTATCCACCTCAGAAGTAGAAGATGTGGTTTTCACTTTTATCCTTGGTCCACATCCGTTAATTTGACGCTTATGATAATATATAGACATTCATATTAATTACTTGTATACCTATATTTCCATTTACTATAATTTAATCACCTTATTTAATCGTATCATTTCTTTCATTTAAGTACAGAAGTTATCATTTGTTAATCTTTATTTTAATTCAAATACATAATCATAATGTCTCATGTGAAGATTTTGAGATTTCATTAATTGTAATTTTTTTTTCTGATTTAATATTATACCTCCAATATTCTCCTTCCTCTTTCTTCATTTTCTAAAATCTCTGACTTCACCTCTTACTTTCTCTTCTCATACACTCCAAACCCTAACCAAACATTACCATAAAAATGTAAACACTAAATTTAGGATTTCTTAATTTAATGAGATATTAATAGAAATCTCAAATAGAAGAAAAAAAAACTTGCTTAACCACAATTCGATTTCATTCGAGTTGGTTGGAGCTCGCGTGCATTTGACTTGGTTTGCACCAAAACTCCAATTACTTGCCCTTAGGAGTTGTCTGATTCCTTCCTCATTCTTGATCATCCTCCAACTTTGTTTGCTAGCCTCATCCCGTTTCTTGTGGGTAACTCCTTTTTTGTTCGACTTCTCTTTTCTCTTGCCTTCGTACTCTCTCTTTCTAGACTTTTCTCTTTCTTTGACTTTTTTCAACTTCCCCTCTCCTCAATCGCACGCTATCTTTCATCCCCCCCCCCCTCTCTCTCTCGCTCTACTCGGGTATACCCCCTTTTGTCTTTTCTCATTATTGTATATAGAAGAATGGGCTAATAAACATTTCTTACTTAATTGGCAATCGCCAGGTCATTCATTTTTTGTAGTGTTTTACAATCTTACCTATGTACAAAATTTCCATCTTCAAAATTTGCATAATTTAATGAAAATGGGGTATTTGCTATCTCTCCCATTTATAAGAATTTTGTTCCTAAAATTTACATTACCATAGTTGCAATAGTATTGCCTAAACTATTCACTGCCTTGTACCATCATGAGATAACTTAAACATAGCTACTCCTTAATATTTTCTTTAACAATATAACATCTACTTAATTTTATTCAACATAAGTATTAATATTGAGTGCATATCTTAGGTAAAATAATATACTACTATATATATGACAGTAACAATATTTTAACTAGCTTTTTAACGTCATTATTGACATCAGTAGATTCTTCAGATACTTGATTAACTAGTAAGCTAATTTATAAGCTTGCATCTGCCTCCTCGTAGAAAGAGGTGCAAACCACACTCTAAAGAATTTAATGGTCTTACTAGTTAATCGGCATATTAGGTATGTCCATCAATTTGCCCTGATGTTGTCCTATCCACTATCTCTCCGCTTCTCCTTATAACTCAAATGTAGCATGCGGCATCTTCATCTCATCAGAACAAGACATGCTATCTAACCTCTTTCCCCACATTGGCACATTGGGGCATAGGTCTTGTTTATATAATTTTTTGAGGTGGAAGTTAATATCATCAATGCGTGGGTTTATTAATGTCGCCTGCTAGTACTAGAATATAGTGCACTCCATCTATCAGCATACACATGCATTCATTTCTATAAAACATTTTTCTTTCATTCTTTTCATCATGCGTTAGTAATTTTTGCATATATTTCACGAAGTATTCTTAGGAGCTTGATATACTAGAAATACTTAGTAACTTTCAATTCAATATGAGTATTCTATGTATGAGAACGATTAAATCAATTTAGACAACTTTCCAATAATGATTTTGTACAAATAAGAATATTATTTAGTACATATAGAGGCTATAACAATTAATGCGGTAAGTTTATAGAATAGAATTCATTACTATAAAATAAAGGTGCAATTACCCAGGTCAAAAGTAATAGAGCTAGAAAAGGTAGTGGGAGCATTTGAACTAGTTGTAGTAATCGAAGATCCAAAGGCATGCAAAGTTGGGAAAGGGTAGCCGTTTTCTTTAGGAATGATATTAAGGATGATTAGTTCATCCACATTGAGAAAATGGAGGAAAAGAGATTTCTCCACAATCACCTTTGTACTGTAGCTTTGGCATATTGATCAGAGATTGGGGGGAAGGATTCAAAAGCTCATCCCAATTACCTTGGATATATTATTTTCCTATAAGTAGATTGAATGGAGAAAACCCCACATTGCTTTGGTCATTTTTTAAAACATGGCGGTGGAGGCAATGAAAGGTTTGAGTGATTAAGCATCTTGGTGAGATCAATATAATCAAGAGTTTGTCATTTAGAGAATTTGATGACATCATCACGAGATAGAGGAGAAGCATCCATATGGATGGTTTGTCATGAGAAATGAGAAGAAATCAAAAAACCTTTTGGTTTCATTAAACTGTTGTACCAATGATGGAAGAGGATTTTTAGTAAGGGAGAAAATTTTGCGCGACCATGGCATGTGGAGTGTAACTTAGATATATTAAGGTGGATTAAAAATATTTTAAGCCATGCCACGACAAGGGTAGCAAGAGAACAAGACTTGATTATTTAATATCATGGGACAAACAAGCACTACAAATGATTGAGGAAAGACCCATGTATTTGGTACGGGTAGAGGCCACTAGTGCGAGCAAGATGGAGTAGGTAGGTGTCTTTGATTTTGGTGGAGGATAAGGAATTGATTGTTCTTGCAAGTGGCGCATGTGATGGTATGCTAGAGGAGAGCCTTAGTGGCATGGTGGGACAAGATTAGGATTGGGCCACACTGTGGGTGGGGATCGCAAGCCGGAATGACAAGAAATTGAGATTGGGATTGGCAGGTGTGAGTGAAAATCATTGGTTGGAGGGGGTTAGAGGGAGTTGGCGATGCAATCGGAGATCATGAGAGTTGGCTTGCTCAAGCGGAGATTGTGAGGCAGTGGTCTCTTTCTTGAGGCAAAGGGGGTGGGGTTGGATGACTGAAAGAAAAGGGTTTTCATGCTTTACGTATTTAGAGATGGCTAGAGTTACTAACCCCGTTCTGATGCCTACATGCAGAGGGAGAATATTTAAATGAAAAAACCTCTAATATATAATAAAAGGATGAATACAATGTTCCAGGGAACCACATTCTACATCTAATACCATTAACACTATATGACATTGTTTCCTAAAATATTAGAGTCCTATGTAGAGGCAGAACCAGCCTTAATTTTCAGGAGGGACAAACTTATAAGTAACTGTTGGTGTTACATCAAATTTGGCTCGACCCTTCACTACAAGAAAATGGGTCAATAATGACTAAAAAAATAGAGAAAAAAGATAATGATCACAAAAAATGGGTCAAAAAGAAATGTCTTATGCCAACAGTACCCGTCAATAAGATCATAGAGTAATTATTTTAAAATGCGATCCATTTCTTTCATAAAATGAAAATGTCACATGGTTTTCAGTCTGTAATCTCAGGATACTCATCTAGAAAGTCGACGTCACTTTTAATTGTCACTAAAGGGGATTAGAACCTCTAATAGACTAACTAAAGGCTCTTCTGAGAATTTTTTTGTTGTCATTTGGCCTGCAGGTACTTGACATACTTTTTTGCATGGCAAAGTCAAAACCAGACTGTCCAATAAACATTTTCACCTGAAGCGATTATCATCAGATGGCAATGTTTCATAATCATGGTGAAAACAAATTCCTCTTATCTGGTCGAGGGAATTCATCGATATGGATAACTACTCCGCATGTTTTGCAAATTTTTTTTTTAAGTACAATTTGTTGATCAGAATGGCTGGCATTTTCACCCTCTGGAGACCTTGGGAGGCTTTTCTGATCCTGCAACTACTCCTCAGATTGGCAAACTCCAACTCGAGCAACCCTAAAAGTGATGACATTGTTTGGGTTGAAGGTAGTGATTGTGGCTGATAATTTCAACATTTTAAAGCATCTCAAGGTATTTCTTCATAATTCCAAGTGTCTTAGATTTTACACATACTCGTAAACCTTTCAAGTAACTCTAACAGAGAAGTGAGCATCTTCTGCTTCAACGTTTGGATATATCATGGGTCATATTGCCAAATATAAGCTGCTTAACTGGAGAAATTATTAAATTCGGACGCCATGCGTAGAGCTATGTGCGGATATGTAGAGTACACAGCTATCTATTAGCTGTGTACTAAAGAGTTTAATTGTATGTAAGAAGTACATATTGTGTATGCACTGTGTATAAAAAAAAACTTGTAATACAGTGTGCACTCTGATAATCTTGAATTTTATCGTATAGAGATGTATTTCACATCTGTGTATTATAACTTATTGAAAATCTCAGAGTATATAGATAACACACATGATTGATCTGTCTATAAAAAAAAATTGTATGATCGGTATGAATTTCAAGATAATATTTGAAATGAAATTTTTTGAAATTAAGTTCATAGTCATATGAATATTGATTTCAATAAAATTTTAGTTGAATTAAACATCTTGATGAGATGAATCTATTGATGTTATAAATGATTTGATCCACCTTTAATGAGCACAAATCAAACATTTGAATTATGTTTGATAATGTAAAAATATAAATTGATGGATCAAATGATTTTCAATCAGGGCATTCTTATTGGAAATTTAAAATTTTGATTAGATGAATCTAACAAGTATAAGATCACTTGATACTGGCATCATCAAGGTATTAAAGTGTTTGATAAATGATCTACAATCAAGAGGGTCGACATGGATCGTATGATCAAAATGCCCACCTCAAAAAGTTCATAAATAAGATCTGTCTTTATAGAAGGGGAGGTGGAAGATTTAATTGAATTAAAGAATTCTTTTGTATTTTCTAGCTATCTTTGTGGACAACTATCACTAGCAATCTCCATCATAATCGATAGATTTTTGTCAAAATTTAACCTTAATGACTAGGTTGTAATTGTTCGTCTATGGACATCAGACAACCATAATCCCTATAAGGGAAATCAAAAAATTTTATTATAACTACTCATGTTTTTCAATTGTTAGGTAAAGAGGATTATTATATTTTCTACTCTATAGCAAAATATTGCAACTGGGTTAGATCCCGTGATCTTTCTTCTTCCTATATTTTTCACATAAAAAATTTATGATCACTTATAAGTTAAGTTTTATTTGTTAATACTTTTGAAAATTGAGGCATCTTATATGTTATAACCACATAATATCCTACTAATTTGTTGAAGAATTTCTTTATTAAAAAATTTTGGAAAATGGAAAATTTTAATAAGCATTGATTTATTCCACTAGTTTAATTTATTATTCTATTAATTTATATCTCATTGAGAACCTAATAAAAGATTTTCTATTTTATTATCCTAGCATTATATAAAAATCATTAATTTTACCATGAGAGAGAGTGTGTGAGGAGAAATTATTCTGTGCGGACACCGGACAGGTCTCCCTTCCGGTTACGCTTAGGTACCAAGCAGTACAGAGCGTGGTACCGAGCCTCGGTACAGCTGGACGTGGCGCATTTTCATTAGAGTCCGGACACCATCCGGACTTCGCACAGAATAATTTTTCGAGAGTGAGTGAGTGAACATGAGGAAGAATATTTATGTAACAAGTAATTTGCTGCTCAGCTCAGAGCTTTCAAGAGGTTTTGAGTTTAAGTATTGCGCAAGTGATGGGTGTGCGAATTTATCTTAATTTGCCTAAATGTTCACTCCAAAAATAAGTAATTTGATTATAAACGAAGTGCTCGGCTTGGCCTAAGCTTCGTGTAATAAATAAATCACTGGCGACTTTGCTTAATAACAATAATATTAATACTTTTTTTAATACTTTAATATTTAAAAGTTTGACGGAAAATCTGAAGTCATAAGAACAGAATATGCTTGGTTTATGCTACCTCAAGCCTTTAAGAGAAAAATTAAGGACACTTTGACTAACTAAATCTGCGGGAAATGAGTTTTATAATTATTGAAATTATTTTAAGTTGATTATAATATAAAGATTAATTACCTAATTAAATAATAAGGGGATGTTTGTTTGGCTGAGAAAGGAATACAGTATAAAAGAAATGTATTATATTCAAAATATTTTGGATGTGTGTAAAATAAATATAAGTGATTAAGTTCTATTTAGCTTGAAGTAACATAGATGTAGTGTGAATACAAAGGTAGTGGTGATCAGTGGGGGAGTTGTGGTGGTGGTGGTGTCAATGGCGGTGGTCATCAGTGGTTGGTGGTCGTCAGCGATGGTCATGCCTGATGGTTGTGGTGGCGAGTAGCGGGTGGCTGTAGACGTCTGCCGGTGACGATGGCAATGACGGCTGGAGGCGTTGGCAAGGGAGGCTGCGGTAATGAGTAGCAATGGTGACATCAATAGTGATGAATTTATGGTATATTTGAAAATCATCCAAATCAGACTAATTTCAAATACATCAAATTTACACAAAAGGATGTATTCTAAATACTCTAAAATTGTATCATGTATTTATTTTACTTTAAAACAAACACTAATATTCTCAAACCCACTGCATTTAGAATCATTTACACCCATTTTACTTCAAAACCAAACATACCCTAGTTTTGCTTTCGAGGAATGCTACTGCTGATGATCGTCTTGGCTAGGTTGCTTTATTTTTGGGTTTATCTCTTTCTTTTGTTTTTTCTGATTCTCTTTTTTGTATTAGATAAGATCTCAGGCTCTACATGTTTTATTTTAAATGTTGTATTTTTAATGAGCTTTTGATCCTTTAAAGACTTGTACTTCACTTTTTGTAATGCGTAGGGCCATCTACGAGTTTTTACCAAAATAAATAAATTTCAAAGTTAATCCTAATTAAATTTTAATTAGCAATTCATTTTAATGAGAAATATAAATGATATATAGCATGTGAATATCATGCACCATCTTTCATAAAAGCTAAGAAAAATATTATAAATTATATTTTAGATGCATTATCTAGTACGTTTTCCCAAAAAAATAAAGAAAATACTTCAACGCTGATATTTTACCATCCATGCCATCCCTTCGATCGCAAATCTCCACCAAAATAGCATAATTCTAAAGGATATTTTATTTTTTTCTTCTATATTTTATCTCTCTTCAAAGCGAGCACGCAAACGCAACTTATAATGTCAGCAGGGATATGTATGTCAAGGCGTTCTTACGTTTGAAGGGTAGATGTTATGTGTTACGTTGGGCATCAGGACCAGCATTTATGTAAAAAGGAAAATAAAAAGATTAAGGCTTGTTTGAGGACCACTTTTTTGTTGCTTCTTAAAACAGCTTTTTAGTACAAAAATATTAATTTTTGTACTAAAAAACTGTTTTAAGAAGCAACAAAAAAGCCGTCCCAAATGAAGTCTAAGCTGAAGTTTATTTCTTCACTTTGTTTCTTTTCAATTAGAGTGAAACTCTCGTAAAAAAAAAATATAGGTGGGTGGTGGTAGCCGAAGGGCATAGACAAGCGAGAGTGTTTGGAGGATTATAATTGGGTGAAGGTGATTCAAGATTTGTAGTTGAGCAACAATGATCAGAGAAATGTGGTCATGTAATAGGTCGGAGGACTATAGTAAGCGACGGTGGTTAGATGGTGGTGGTGGCGATCGAGCGATGGTCTGATAGCAATAGTCGAGCGATGATCTAATGTTGTTGGAGATCAATTGATGATCAAATAATGACGGTATGACGGTTGTTAGATGAGGCGGTCATGTAATGCCTTCATATCTATCATCATTTCAAAAAGTAAAAGGACAATTTTTTTAAAGCAATACGTTAAAAATTTTAATAAGCAAAACAAAAAACGTTAAAATATTAATTTGCTAAACCACACCAATCGTTACCTTTGTCAACGACTTGCTTGCTAGCTGTCATTCCCCTCCACCGTGGTAGCTGTTGTAATAATCTTTTTTTTTTGAAATGATTTTTTTAAATGAAAATTCCCGTGTCTTATCGAAGAAGAGAGAGGGAAGAGAGAGAAGGTTATTCCGAGCTTTTTCATCTATTAATTTTATTCAGAGATTTCTTCTATTTGTTATAAGTAACTCAAATATCATTTTAGTTTTCAATAATTTTGATTATTATATAGATTTTTTTATATTTAACAGAATTGATAATTTCTTACTGCATTTTGATTGCGACATTTATACAAGCAAAAAAGGCTGGCTATTAACACTATAAAATGGGTTGGCTATTAAAACATAATACCCTACGTAGGAGGGTGGGCCGACAGACTTTCCTTTAAAGATAATTTGTAGTGTTATCCCGGTTGTAGCTTATAACAGATGACTGATTATGCCAATGGGCCGGCAGAGAGTGATGATTATTTATTAATTTAATGAAGCTATATGTAATGATAATTGACTAATTGAATATGATAATTAATTAATTTGATAAGTGATAATTGATATGACTGATGACCAATTAGAAATCAGGTAGAATAAAAGATGTTGAAAACACCACATTAAAGCTGGATGTGCTGCCTTGCTAAATTATACATTGATGCATGCATATCATCATCTGTTTAGAAGATACATTAATATTATTGATATTATTAGATGCATTGATAATACATAAATAGATGATGCATATGAATAGATAAGATAAATTTCTTTGATGATTTATGAATAATTTTTGCACTATTGTTTTATCGCTTTATTGAATTTTATACAAATTATTAATTTTTAAATTCATTGTAATGAGTTTCTGCTTTTATTATTGATCATTTTGAGTTTTATTGATAATATTTGATCGTTAATTATATTGATTGTTATTGATTATATTAGATTGAGCATATCATATTGATTCTTTAATCATTGCATTAAAAGCTTTAGTGAGTTTTGAATTATTGCTGGATTTTTGAGCTCATTATATGGATTTTTAATGATTTCAGGTCAGGGAAGGGGCCAGGACTAGTTGAAGTGAGGTTGACAGAGATCCTCAGATTTTCTTAGATTTTATTCTACATTTTCTTTTATTATTTTATAGTCATAAGCTTGTGAAGATTAGTAATTGTAGTGATCTCCTGGCTATTGTATATTAATTTTTGAAGAATGAATATAGTATAATATTTTGAGGTAATATAATTGTTAGTTGCTTTCACTGGATATATAGATTTATTATTTAGAAGCTATGGTTGATTAAATAAAAAGATAAAGATAATTCATCCAAATTTGATTCTAAGGCATTACAACTGTATTGGTTGGGTTGAACCTGATTTGCCTGTCAGGACTCAGGTATAGCGGGCTGCTTAAAATTAGATTTATGGGCGGGTATTTGCTGGGTCAATCGGGGTGGGCGGATGAAGCGGGTTGGTAATCATCCGCTTAGCTAACGACTAGGAAGTCATTTTGAAGGGTAATAACTCGGAGACGAGTCATTTTGAAGGCTAACAACTCAAGGTAGTCGTTGCGAAGGGTAATGACTTTTGAGTCATTTTGAAGGCTAATGACTCGTTGGAGGCAGTCGTTACGAAGGGTAATAACTTAATAGTTGTTATCTTCGGTGACGACTGGCCATTCGACAAAGGGTAGGGTGTGAGGTAAGGGATTATTGTGTCTGCTGTGTAGGGGGTGGGCAGGGGACAAGGTAGGGGCGGGGGTGATGGATTGTTGCATCGGCCTCATGGTGGGATAGGGAGATCAGCTAGCTCGCGTGGGGAGATGGGGTTGTATACATTGGGCCTGCACGATAAAATTTGACAAATAAGGGTAGGAGTTGATTTCATCCACATGATTTTCTTCTTCTTATCTTATATTTCCAGACTGCTTTACCTTTCAATTTTGTCTCTTATACAATAGCTGTGTTAAGTGTTATTCAGGCTGAAAGTTTGAAAGGGATGTTAAGCCCTAGTGAACTAGTCCCGAGGCTAACCAAGAGGGGGGGGTGAATTGGATATTTGAAATAAAAAAAATCTTTTTATAACGTGCAGCGGAAACGAATTAAAACAACGATAAAAAGATCAATCATAGATATCACCCAAGCAGATAATCGCAACAAAATAAAGTGCGAAAAAATAATAAGAAAGAACACACCGGATTTATAGTGGTTCGGTCCAACCTGACCTACGTCCACTCCTCGGAGGCACCCTCCAAGTATTACACTAAACCAAAAGTGTCTCTCCTTCAGCCCCCACAGCTAGGCGGAGAAGCCCTTACAAAATCACTTCCACCTTCCCCGGTGCGACGGAGTAGCCGGGTCCTTTGACACCAAAGAACACTTCTTCTTCCCAAAACTTCCTTCGAGACAAGCCTTGAATCCGACGGTACTTAGGTGCAAGCCTACCGGAGCAACCGTGTGAACCCCCTCACACTCCCTCGAGAAACCCCCTTCCCAGGCTCTTCTCCCTCTCAAACTCCACCCTTTCCTCTCTCCCTTTCAAGCTCTCTCTTCAAGTTTTCTCCAAAAGAACGAAGCCTCAATGGCTGCCAAAGACACCTATCAAGTGCCTTGAGAAAGCTTAAATAAAGAGCTCCAAAACCCCTTCCAAATTAGTTCTGGTGGCAAATATCGTCCAGGACGATCGCCGGATCGTCCAGGATGATGTGCTCCAAAAGGCAGCTTCAGAAAACCCTAAAAACTCAATTCTACCACCAAAAATCGTCCAGGACGATCGCAGGATCGTCCAGGACGATGTGCAGAATTTGACCTGATAGTCCCGTACGATCCTGGGATAGTCCAGGACGATCAGAACAAATTTTGCACAAATCGTCCAGTACGATATATAGATCGTCCAGGATGATTAGAACAAATTTTGACTCTTAAATCATTGCCTAAATTGTCATGGCAGCTAGGGTTTTGAGATCATATTGGATCATCCAGGACGATATAAATATCCTCCAGGACGATTAGTTTAATGTACAGATCGTCCAGTACGATTTGTTCAAAAGTTGAACTTCTGGTTTTGACAGGATCTCACTCCCCCTAAGTATGTGTACACATGGCCATAAATAAACATATACCATTACAGGACTTGACTCAAGGAATTAAAAAGTACATCAATGAGAAATACAATAAAGCCTATTCTACTCATTCTTGAGTCTTGAATCTTTCTTGTATTGATGCATGCTATTCCTGAAATGTTAGTACACACACAAATAAATATACATTCCAAATATTAGAAGATGTGAGCCATAATGTTTGTTATCATCAAAATAGAAACTTGTGAGCCCGAGTCGTAACAATCTCCCCCTTTTTGATGATGGCAAATATTGCTGGTTGAATTTGCAAAAAAGATATTTTCTCCTAATCTCCCCCTCACTAAGAAAAAGTCTTTTAAAAATAGGGAGAAATACTTTCTTCTTTTTTTTTTAATTTTTAAAATAACTACAACAACAATATGATGTAAAACAAACAACACAAAAATAAATATCACAAATACAACAGTACGTAAAAAATATCACAAATACAACAGTACGTTCTCCCCCTTTGACATTATCAAAAAGAGGAGGAGCAAAAATATGAAAAGTCACCTCTTAAGGTTATCCAAAACTTAGTAAGACATGAATTGACTTCTTTGAACCCAGAAAGGTTAGAGAATCATAAAATGTAAATCCAAACTCAGGTTTTTTTTAAAAAGGCGAAAAAACTTTTTAAGCCAATATCTAAATCAAGGAATAAATTAGATAAGGAAACAAAAATTTTTCAAAACTCCTTTCATGAAATACATCTAATAGAAGATTGATGCAAAGTAATGAATCAAAAAATCTTGATTTTCAAACTCAAGTAACGAATCTATCAAAAAGTCATAAGAGTTTTCTAAACTTTAGAGATTTATAAGAATGGAAGCAGCTTTTATGGGCTAATTTTGTGCCTCTTTTTCAATTTGTTTGGCGCTTTGCGCATCTTTTAATTTTTGATACACTTTGTGTATTTAATTTGGCAATTTTAAATCTTTTCAGTTTTGGGCTCATTTTGTGCCTCTTTTCAATTTGTTTGGCGCACTGCGCATCTTTTGATTGCCTCCTTTCTAAATCTTTAAAATCAACAAATCTTATTCTTATGATAAAGACGAACAACCTAAATAAGATAATCTTGAAGTTGGTTCAATAATTTGTAAAAGATTCTTATGAGATAGAAAAAATGTTGGGAGATGAAAAAAATTTTAATTTCAAAAACCAATTTATAATTTGAAACAGATTTTGACTCAAAAGTAAGATAGCCTTATTCAAAGAAATGAAATAGAGAGACAAAATCATGAGTTTTCTTCCTTTACTTGATTTTAGAGAAATCAACCACAACTAACATAGCATTTAGAAAATACAGGAGGTAAATTTTCTATTTTTTTAGAAAATAAGATCTTTAAAAAATGATTTTTAAAATAAGAGGTGTTATGTGTGTGCTTGATCAGAGAAACAACAAAAAGTAACATAAAGAATTTTAAAAGGAAAAACAAAAATAAGAAAACACAGAAAACACAATGAATAAATAATAGTAACAAAAAAATAAAAAATATAAACACACAAAAAGAACATTAATTTATATCAGCTTGCTCCTGATCTGATGATTCAGAAGCTAGATCTGCCCAGGATATTTTTCGTTTTGCATTATCAGCCCTTATTATAATTTGCTTAGCTTTACCCTTTTCCTTTTCAGGAAGGGTTCTTAAGTTTAGGCACTGATTTTTCATATGTCCAGGCTTCCTACATCCAAAACAAATAACATCAGAAGAAAAATTTACATTCTTACCATTTTTATCTTTGTTCCACTTTTGATGTTGATATTTGCACCTTAGTAGATTTTTAATTTATTTGTTGCTGATGCTAACTCCTCACTTTCATCACTTTCTGAGTTATTTTTTCCAATATCTTCAGTTTTCAGCACTATCATTTTATCTGCATCCAAAAGCTTTTGACCCAAACCTTGCTCGTAGGCAATGAGTGAGCCAATCAAATTATCAATAGAATATTCATTCAAATTTTTTGATTCAGAAATTGCAATGACTTTGGCATCAAATTTAGCAAGTAGAGAACGTAGGATTTTATTAACTTTTTCAAAATTTGAAAGTTCTTTTCCTAAAGCATATAATGATGTCACAATTTGAGAAAATCGAGTAAACATGTCCAAGATCGTTTCATAAGGTTTCATGCTAAAAAATTCATAATCATGCATTAACATATTTAGCCTAGATTGCTTGATTTCACAAGTACCTTCATATCTAGTGCATAATTTATCCCAGATTTCTTTGCCAGAAGTGCATGCAGATATTAACATACAATCATCAGAATTCAAAGCACAGAAAAAACAATTTAAACATTTAGCATTTAATTGAGCATTGATCTGATCTGTTCTACTCCATTCAGAAAAGGGAATATCAATTTTAATTTTATTTACAATACGTGACGGTGCAGAATAACCAATTTGAATCATATGCCACATGCGATAATCAATAGATTTCAAGAAAGTAGACATACGGATTTTCCAAAAATCAAAAGTAATATTTTCAAATAAATGTGGCCGGGTGATTGAATATCCTTCCGAAATATTACGATTACAAAAATTAGCCATGGATCGAATTCAAAAGTTTTTAAACTTAAATTTTGAATCCCGCTTTGATACCACTTGAAAGTTTGAAAGGGATGTTAAGCCCTAGTGAACTAGTCCCGAGGCTAACCAAGAGGGGGGGTGAATTGGATATTTTAAACAAAATAAAAATCTTTTTATAACGTGCAGCGGAAATGAATTAAAATAACGATAAAAAGATCAATCATAGATATCACCCAAGCAGATAATCGCAACAAAGTAAAATGCGGAAAAATAATAAGAAAGAACACACCGGATTTATAGTGGTTCAGTCCAACCTGACCTACGTCCACTCCTCGGAGGCACCCTCCAAGTATTGCACTAAACCAAAAGTGTCTCTCCTTCAGCCCCCACAGCTAGGCGGAGAAGCCCTTACAAAATCACTTTCACCTTCCCCGGTGCGGCGGAGTAGCCGGGTCCTTTGACACCAAAGAGCACTTCTTCTTCCCAAAACTTCCTTCGAGACAAGCCTTGAATCCGACGGAACTTAGGTGCAAGCCTGCCGGAGCAACCGTGTGAACCCCCTCATATTCCCTCGAGAAACCCCCTTCCCAGGCTCTTCTCCCTCTCAAACTCCACCCTTTCCTCTCTCCCTTTCAAGCTCTCTCTTCAAGTTTTCTCCAAAAGAACGATGCCTCAATGGCTGCCAAAGACACCTATCAAGTGCCTTGAGAAAGCTTAAATAAAGAGCTCCAAAAACCCTTCCAAATTAGTTCTGGCGGCAAATATCATCCAGGACGATCGCCGGATCGTCCAGGACGATGAGCTCCAAAAGGCAGCTTCAGAAAACCCTAAAAACTCAATTCTGCCGCCAAAAATCGTCTAGGACGATCGCAGGATCGTCCAGGACGATGTGCAGAATTTGACCTGATAGTCCCGTACGATCCTGGGATAGTCTAGGACAATCAGAACAAATTTTGCACAAATCGTCCAGTACGATATATAGATCGTCCAGGACGATTAGAACAAATTTTGACTCTTAAATCATTGCCTAAATTGTCGTGGCAGCTAGGGTTTTGAGATCATATTGGATCGTCCAGGACGATATAAATATCGTCCTGGACGATCAGAAATCGTCCAGTACGATTTGTTCAAAAGTTGAACTTCTGGTTTTGACAGGATCTCACTCCCCCTAAGTATGTGTACACATGGTCATAAATAAACATATACCATTACAGGACTTGACTCAAGGAATTAAAAAGTACATCAATGAGAAATACAATAAAGCCTATTCTACTCATTCTTGAGTCTTGAATCTTTCTTGTATTGATGCATGATGTTCCTGAAATATTAGTACACACACAAATAAATATACATTCCAAATATTAGAAGATATGAGCCATAATGTTTGTTATCATCAAAATAAAAACTTGTGAGCCCGAGTCGTAACACAGGCTTCTTTGCTCTTCAACTTATCACAACGATGATCCGATCTCCCATTGCTTATACATTTTGTTCTCTTTGTCATATTTATTTTTTCTTACATTCATTCTCTTTGGTCAATAACGGCATTATTATGTTGAGAAATTTAATTGTACACTTTTTTTTTAAGATCATTGAGAAATTATGTATAATATTTGTGAACTATAATGAAGTTGTAGTTTGGACTTTTTTTTGCTTATAAGGAAGTTGAATTTGTTGTTTGTTGCATTTATAGATATCTATATGTATTTATATCAAATTAAATTTTCATCACATGCTTGAATTAATGTTAAAAAGTAAAATATAAGAATTAAATTGTTATGTAGTACATGATATTTTGACTTTAGTTATGTGAGAAGGTTGGTTAGTTTACTTATCATTTATGTTCATAGTTTTGAAATTCAAATGAGTTGTAAGAATTATATATGTTCTTATTTTATGCTTTTCTTAATCTCAGCCATGTCTCCTCACTGCACCATGATAATTATATTTATTAGGTAGTAAGGATGTAGGTTGTTTTAGTTAGGTATGACAGTGTAGTTTGAGTGTATTTTCTTTAATTAATAATGTATGTCTACATAAATAGTTTGAAATAGGTTAGTAGATGATCAGTAACTTGTTAGTTTGAATAATTTTGAATTATTTTATGACTGATCGAATGACTTATTATGAATTTATTTATCATGAATTCAGAACCTGCATTTTGCAAACATATATTAATTATTATGATAAAACTTAATTACACTAGAATTGTTGGATGAACTTAATCGATGTTATGTTGATGTTAGTGTATGAGGGTCAGTTGGTTATTGATGATTAATTTTATCCCACATATTATGGAGGGTATAATCATCATCTTAATGTTTCAATTAACACCTCATTAGAGCAGTTGAAATTGGAAGTATTGAGGGTCCTTAGACATGATGCAACATTCTTTAAAGTGAACTTGATTAGTCGCCTCCCAATAATCAATGGCATAATTGCATCACCTCTTATTGATGATGAGGTGTGCTCTATTATTCTATGTCATGCTAATATGCAATTTGTGAAACCCTTTAAAATTTTAAGATTTTTTTTGGTTGGCTTAGAGAAGTCCAAATCACAAATCGTCTCGCCATAACATTTATAATGTAGTGTTTTAGCTTCCCTAATTTTTTCATAATTTTTGGACACTGTCAAAATTTCTTAAGAAATCAGTATCTATCGGTACAAGTGAGGGTTTTGAGACCGTTAGATGTCCGTTTTACAAACTGATTTCACCCAAATATTCTAAGTAAAATTAGCTAATTTATGAGTATTTTTCTAAAACTTTTTCAATCTATAAAAGAATATCTACGAATTCTCTATTGAAAATTAATTAAATAAATATTATTATATTATTTAATAAGTAAAATATCAAAATATCCTATTCCACTAATTCTAATATTATATAATTCTTCTTGCTTTTTCGGTTTGGCCCCAAACGGAGAACCAACTTCGGGTAAGAGAGGAAAAAGAGAGGTGAGAGAAAGTGAAATCCGAGTTTTGGGCGACTTCGGGCCATTTTCATCCGTCGACGCAGTTGGGAAAGTTGTTCGTCTCGAGGTAAGGCACATTATGCTCATCTCAATTTTCAAAAATGTATAAGCTTTAGCAAATATTTCGATTAAAAATTTGTATCCGTTAGCGAAAAATGGGGATAATTTTGCACCGGTAAAACTTTCACCGCGTAACTTTTTGTATGTTGTAGAGATTACGATTATGCACATTTTGAATATTTTCTGGAAATTTTTCACCAGGGATTTTGAAATTTGCGGGGTTTTTAGTGAATAGAAAATTATCAGGATGTTGAAAAATAATACTGTAGTACAATAAAAGTCTTAAAATATCATTTTACACAATCTCTCGTAATTTGGTAATTTTTTAAAAATGTGCATTTTTGCCTAGTTGGATTTTCTGTTGTCTACCGTTATACAATACTATGAAATTTTGATACATACTAAATTACTCTTTAATTGTTATAATGTGATTATATATGTGCATATGTGAGTAGATGATATTTGCTGGGAGCTATAAGGGGCCAGAATCCTTTGAGATTCTGTTTGTGTCAGGGAATTGTTGGAAGTTATAAGGGGCCAGAATTATTTAAGATTTTGTCTGAGACAGGAATATCTGATATGCTCTGGTGCTATAAGCACATAAAAATGGGAGTCATAAGGGGACAGAATCTTTTGAGATTCTGTCTGGGTCAGGGAAATGTGATCTAAACTACTCTGTGATATGAATTTTAGTTTATTCATTTGTTATGTACGGTTATTGATATACATTTATGACATTTTCCAGTCTTGTGATTTTCAGTTCAGTGATTTATTTATAAACTGTAATTAACTAATTTTAAATATTCAGCAAAATATTTTATAAAAGAATATTTGAAAATTTAGATTGGTTTGTGTGGCTTGCTGAGCTGTTGTAGCTCACTATGGTTTTACTTTTGATTTTCAGGATCTGGGAAGGGGAAAGAGGTTGTGGACTAGCAGTTCAGGATTAGACTTGAGATCATAGGTATTTTGTACTTTTGATTTTTGTATAGTCATGGCTAGTTAAATTTTTAGTTCTGTAGCTCTTGCCTGTAGCCATATACTGTAGTGCAGATATTTATTTTGATGAATGAAAGAAACTTTATGGATGAGTTTTTCAGTATTTGGATAGTTTAGTAACTCTGTAATTCATCATTTATTTTAATGAACATTGAAAGAAAATTTGAAATAATTCCAAAACTAGATCTTGGGGTTTACTTGTCACAGCTCAACACGATAGGACCTATCCTGGTCGGGTTGGGTTGTGACAAGCTTTTGTGGTATCAGAGCAATAGTTTTGGAATTGGATAGTAAAACAGAGTTATAGGAATTGATTTGTAAGTTTAGTGGGGTAGTTTTAAGTCTGTCTGAATGTTCATTATTTTTGTTTATGTGCATGTGTTTTCAGTTGCATATTCTGTGATTATGGATCCAGCAGACCCAGATATGACCGATGGACAGAGTGCTAGTCAGACAGCTCCTGTATATAGTTCTGCTCCAACAGTTAGTTCAGAAACAATTTCACAGTATGCTACTTTGATAGCCCAGATAATGGGTGAGGCACAGAGCAGAGTTCCTGTTGCTAAATCTGAAGAGGTAGACAGACATCTACAGATATTTCTGAGATTGAAACCTCCGAGATTTGAGGGTACGGTTGAGCCCATAGAGGCGGAGGACTAGTTGAGGAGGCTTGAAAAGATATTTGACAGTATGCAGTATCCTCCTGAGAGGTAGGTATCGTTAGCAGTTTTTCTATTAGATGGTGAGGCAGAGCGCTGGTGGATGGGCCAGCAAGAGGAGAAATTTCAACGGAGATTGAACTCTCTAATTACCTGGGAGGAGTTCTATGATGTGTTTAGAGCCTGGTTTGTACCACCTTCTGCACGGCAGCACATGCAGGAGACCTTTTTGAGGCTGGTTCAAGGGAGCATGACAGTTATGCAATATGAGGCAGAGTTCACTGCTTTGGCTAGATATGCTCCACAGTTGGTTAGCACTCCTGCAGAGAAGTGCTATAGGTTCCTAAGAGGACTTCGTGATAGTTTCAGACAGCCTCTTGTGCCATTTCACATTTCTGATTTCTCTGAGCTTGTGGAGAGAGCTCGTCTGATAGAGAATGACCTGATGGCTACTCAGCAACGATGGACTGCTACTAGGAAGAGGTTCAGTGGTGAGACTTCTGGTAGTGGCTTTTCGGGGAAGAAGAGCAGATTTATACCTGGGGATTCTAGGAGAGGTGGACAGTCGGTATCTGCATCAGTCTCTGGTAGTGGCAACACAGCGAGTTCTGGTTGTGTTAGTGGGGCACCTGTGTGTCGGAGTTGTGGTCGACGTCATTCTGGTCAATGCTACAGGATGACTGGACAGTGTTTTAGATGCGGTCAAACATGACATCGGGTAGCGGATGTCCACAAACAGGATTTGACCGACGTTCTGAATCCAGATCAGAGAGCTTTGTTAGACCAGCAGGGAGACCAAGGGTGGTTCCTCTGCGTACTTTTTCAGAGGGATCAACTAGTAGAGCTGGTGGCTCAGGTTTAGTGGCAAGGAGACCATTTGGAGGTAGTCAGAGAGAGCTTAGTAGTTCTACAGCTCCAGCTTTAGTTCAGCCGCGTGTATACAGTATGTCTCAGCAAGAAGCCTGGGATGCTCCAGACGTTGTGATAGGTACGATTTATATTTTTGAGCATCCATGTCGTATTTTATTTGATTCTGGAGCTAGTCATTCCTTTATTTCCGAGCGTTTCTTCGATTCACTACACTTGGCTTCCGTTGCACTGCATGTTTCTCTTTCTGTTATTTTATCGACTGGAGATAGTATGATAGCGAGTAGATTCTATTTCTGTGATATTTAGTTTTTTTGATAAGAAGTGGAAATCGAGTTTGATTTTATTACCCATTTTCTCATATGATGTTATTCTGGGTATTAATTGGCTGAGTCAATATGGGGCTCAGATTGATTGTTCGAAGAAGCGAGTTACATTATTTATGGGTAGTGAAAGTTATATATTCCAAGGAGTTAGAGGTGTTTTATCATGTTTGATTTCTATATTAGAAGTAAACAAATTGTGGAAGAAGGGTTGTATGGTATTTCTGGCATCTGTTTGGGATAGGAGTATAAATGCGGGTTCTCTTTCTGATATCCCAGTAGTACGAGATTTTTCAGATGTATTCCCTGAGGAGTTAGTCAGTTTACCTTCGGATAGAGACATAGAGTTTTGTATAGACATATTTCCTGGTACAGCCCCGATATCTAAAGCTCCGTATAGAATGGCACCAAAGGAGCTTCAGGAGTTGAAGGTTCAACTTCAGGAGTTGGTTGACAGGGGATTTGTTCGTCCTAGTGTCTCTCCATGGGGAGCACCTGTTCTATTTATAAAGAAAAAAGATGGCACAATGCATATGTGTATTGATTACAGAGAGTTGAACAAAGTCACTATCAAGAATAAGTATCCACTACCACGGATTGATGATCTATTTGATCAACTTGCTGGATCTTCTGTATTCTCAAAGATTGATTTGCGATCAGGTTACTATTAGGTGAAGGTGAGAGAGGCTGATATGATGAAGACAGCTTTTAGTACTCGATACGGACATTATGAGTTTTTGGTCATGCCATTTGGGGTGACTAATGCACCAGCTATCTTTATGGATCTAATGAATAGAGTATTCAAAGATTATCTGGATCAATTTGTGATTATTTTTATAGATGACATTTTGGTATATTCTGCTTCTGAGGAAGATCATGCCAGACATCTGAGAAGTGTATTAGAGACTTTGAGGCAACACAAGTTGTATGCAAAATTTTTTAAATGTGAGTTCTGGCTGAGGAGTATTTCTTTTTTGGGACACGTGGTGAGTGGTGATGGTATCTCTGTTGATCCTCAGAAAGTTCAGGCAGGCACTAATTGGCCTAGGCCTACTACGGTATTTGAGATATGCAGTTTCTTAGGTATGGCTGGTTATTATAGAAAGTTTGTGAAGGGATTTTCTCAAATTTCAGCACCTCTGACGAGACTAACTCAGAAGTCAGTAGTTTTTATCTGGACACCAGAGTGTGAGGCTAGTTTTCAGAGATTGAAGGATTGTTTGTCTTCTGCCCCAATTTTGGCTCTTCCCTCTGGTATAGAAGGATTTCAAGTGTTCAGTGATGCTTCACTAAGAGGTTTGGGGAGTGTTTTGATGCAGCATGGTTGAGTGATAGCTTATGCTTCAACCCAGTTGAAGCCACATGAAAGGAACTATCCGACGCATGATCTAGAGTTGGCTTCTATTGTATTTGCTTTAAAGATTTGGCGTCATTATTTTTTACAATGTTATGTGTGAGATCTTCACGGATCATCAAAGTTTGCAGTACATATTCACTCAGAAGGATCTGAATTTGAGGCAAAGAAGGTGGCTTGAGTTAATTAAAGACTATGATCTGACGATTCAGTATCAGCCTGGTAAGGCTAATGTGGTGGCAGACGCTCTGAGCAGGAGATTTAATGGATTATCATGTATGTAACTCACTTCTGATGAGTATTTGATACGAGATATGGAAAGATTACAGTTGGAGGTGATTTCTCCTATGGATTGGGATTCGGGTATAGTGACTCAGATGATCATTCAACCCTCTTTAGAAGAAAAGATTTATGAAGCTCAAAAATCAGATGCAGAATATCTGAAGTTGATTGATCAGATTAGATCTGGCAAAAAATCTGAACTACGAGTTTCTGATTCTGGTGTTATTTTCTGTAAGGATAGACTTTGGGTTCCTATTTTTGGAGATCTGAGGCAGGAGATTCTGCATGAGGCTCACTATTTAAGTTATACTATTCATCCATGAAGTAGTAAGATGTACGGAGATCTGAAGGGTATGTTTTGGTGGCCTGAATTGAAAAAGGACATAACAGAGTTTGTTTCGAAATGTGAGGCCTGTCAACTAGTGAAGGCAGAGCATCAGCGACCGGGAGGTCTTCTGCAGTCATTACCCATTCCATAGTGGAAATGGGAAGAGGTAATAATGGATTTTGCTATGGGTTTCCCTAGATCGAGGCAGAGGCATGATGCTATTTGGGTTGTCGTTGATCGACTGACAAAATCTACCCATTTTCTCCCTATTAGACAAACAGATCCGGTGGACAGGTTAGCACGGATCTATGTTAAAGATATTATCAGGTTGCATGGTGTGCCGAAAGTGATCGTATATGATCGAGATGGCAGGTTTACCTCCAAATTATGGAGAGGTATTCAGCAGGGACTGGGTACGAAGTTGCACTTCAGTATGGCTTTTCATCCATAAACAAACGGATAGTCTGAAAGGACTATTTAGGTACTGGAGGATCTTTTAAGATTATGTGTTTTGGATTTTGGGGGCAGTTGGGAGGATCATATCCCATTGATAGAGTTTGCATATAATAATAGTTATCAGTTCAGTATAGGCATAACTCCTTATGAAGCTCTGTATGGCAGAAAATGTAGGACTCCTTTGACTTTGACAGAGGTGGGAGATAGACAGGTAATAGGTTCAGCCTTTGTGGATGATACTACTGCAAAGATAAATTTGATTAGAGAAAGGTTGAAATCTGCACAAGATAGACAGAAGAAGTATTACAATCAGAAGCACATATTGATTAAGTTTCATATTGGTGACTTGGTTTATGTCAAAGTCAGCCCTATGAAAGATGTCAGTAGATTTGGGAGAATTAGCAAGCTCAGTCCAAGGTATATTGGACCTTTTGAGATCATTAAGAGGATTGGTAGTTCTGCTTACAGATTATTTTTACCTGATCATATGTCTGATATACACAATGTGTTTCATGTATCATCTTTGAGAAAGTGGGTGTCTGATTCTGGAAAAAGATTATCTGCTGATGATGATGAGGTTCATCTAAATATGTAATATAGAGAAGAACCTGAAAGGATTTTGGCATATGATGTGAGAAAACTGAGAAGCAAACAGATTCTTATGGTTAAGGTGCAGTGGATGCATAAGACAGCCAGAGAGGCTACTTGGGAGAAGGAATCTGATATGAGGCAGCTGTATCCAGGTTTATTCTGACTCATTCTGCTTTTGGAATGTCGAGGACGACATTTTTCTTAAGGTAGGTAGATTGTGAAACCCTTTAAAATTTCAAGATTTTTTTTTGGTTAGCTTAGAGAAGCCCAATTCATTAATCGTCTCGCCATAACATTTATAATGTAGTGTTTTAGCTTCCCTAATTTTTTCATAATTTTTGGGCACTGTCAAAATTTCTTAAGAAATCAGCACCTATCGGTATAAGTGGGGGTTTTGAGGCCGTTAGGTGTCCGTTTTACAAACTGATTTCATCCAAATGTTCTAAGTAAAATTAGCTAATTTATGAGTATTTTTCTATAACTTTTTCAATCTATAAAAGAATATCTATTAATTGTCTACTAAAAATTAATTAAATAAATACTATTATATTATTAAATAAGTAAAATATCAAAATATCCTATTCCACTAATTCTAATATTATATAATTCTTCTTGCTTTTTCGGTTTGGCCCAAAATAGAGAACCAACTTCGGGTAAGAGAGGAAGAAGAGAGGTGAGAGAAAGTGAAATCCGATTTTTGGGCGACTTCGGGCCATTTTCATCTGTCGACGTAGTTGGGAAAGTTGTTCGTCTCGAGGTAAGGCACATTATGCCCATCTTAATTTTCAAAAATGTGTAAGCTTAGCAAATATTTTGATTAAAAATTTGTATCCATTAGCGAAAAATGGGGATAATTTTGCACTGGTAAAACTTTCACCGTGTAACTTTTTGTATGTTGTAGAGACTACGATTATGTACATTTTGAATATTTTCTAGAAATTTTTCACCTGGGATTTTGAAATTTGCGGGGTTTTTAGTGAATAGAAAATTATCAGGATATTAAAAAATAATACTGTAGTACAATAAAAGTCTTAAAATATCATTTTACATAATCTCTGGTAATTTGGTAATTTTTTGAAAATGTGCATTTTTGCCTAGTTGGATTTTCTGTTGTCTACCGTTATACAATACTGTGAAATTTTGATACATGCTCAATTACTCTTTAATTGTTATAATGTGATTATATATGTGCATATGTGAGTAAATGATATTTGTTGGGAGCTATAAGGGGCCAGAATCCTTTGAGATTCTGTTTGTGTCAGGGAATTATTGGGAGTTATAAGGGGCCATAATGCTTTGAGATTCTGTCTGAGACAGGGATATCTGATATGCTCTGTTGCTATAAGCACATAAAAAGGGGAGTCATAAGGGGCCAGAATCTTTTGAGATTTTGTCTGGGTCAGAGAAATGTGATCTGAACTACTCTGTGATATGAATTTCAATTTATTCATTTATTCTGTACCGTTATTGATATGCATTTATGACATTTTCCAGTCTTATGATTTTCAGTTCAGTGATTTATTTATAAACTGTAATTAACTGCTTTTAAATATTCAATAAAATATTTTATAAAAGAATATTTAAAATTTAGATTGGTTTATGTGGCTTGTTGAGCTGTTATAGCTCACTATAGTTTTACTTCTGGTTTTCAGGATCTGAGAAGGGGAAAGAGGTTGTGGACTAGCAGTTCAGGATCAGACTTGAGGTCATAGGTATTTTGTATTTTTGATTTTTGTATAGTCATGGCTAGTTAAATTTTCAGTTCTATAGCTCTTGCCTGTAGCCATGTACTGTAGTGAAGATATTTATTTTGATGAATGAAAGAAACTTTATGGATGAGTTTTTCAATATTTGGATAGTTTAGTAGCTCTGTAATTCGTCATTTATTTTAATGAATATTGGAAGAAAATTTGAAATAATTTCAAAACTAGATCTTGGGTTTTACTTGTCACAGCTCAACACGATAGGACCTATCCTGGTCGGGTTGGGTTGTGACACAATTTGTGGTAATTTATATTGAAATTAAAAGTTATGGCACTGCACTGTCGAAGATGTGTATCAACAACCACCCAAGTGGAGCAGTGTAATTCATTAAGCCATTTTGAAATGTTGATTTGTAGTCCAGTAGTGCATGTAGATGATTTTCCTAGTACCCTGTAAGTTTAACCTTATTAACCTATTATTATTAATTTATAAGTTTGATGACAGTGGCTTAGTGTAATGATTTTATTATGATTGCACTAATATTTGGTCTCTCAGTGGACACATTGTTTTTGGTGCTACTGGGTCGTCATTGCGGTATTCACCCAATAATGAGCCATGAGTAGAAGATTTTTTAGAGAATCTAAATTTAGTCAATGAAGGGTACAAAATAATGAACAAAGAGCCAATTAATGGGTCTTCTAATTCAGGTGAAAGAAACAAAGAAGAGTTCCACGAGGTGAAGACTTTACTACAGGATTATTGTGGAGTAACTAGTGACACTATAGATCTAATGGTTAGCACAAGTGACTCTGCGAGGAGGTGCCTGAATGCCAAGGAATGGGACAACAGTCTTATCTTGGATGATGCTATAGATAGTAAGACTATTATGCATAAACAATATATCCCGAGGAGAGTTACAGTTTGCCCTTTGAAGTTGGTCAGTCATGAACAATGTTGAGTTTGAAGTCATTTTATCAAATAGAAAAAAATATACAATATGTTGTTTGCATTACAAATCTATGAATAGCCCCTATAGGTGGTGTCTGAATGCTAGTTCATACATGTACTTAGGTGGTGCATGGAAGGTATCAACTACTAGGTATGATCACAATTGCACCAATCCCATTCTTCTTGCAAGACATAGATAGTATAGCTCAAGATTAATAAGCTATTTCATCCAACTAGTTGTGCGACAGTAGATTGATATAAAGCCCCGTGAAATAATTGATAGGATTGAGTCGAAGTTTAATATTAGGGCGTCCTACATGAAGGCTTGGGATGCCAGAAGATAGGCTATTAAATCTATTTTTGGTAGTTGGGAAGAATCATGCCATACTATTATTTTTTATGGAAGCAATGGTATCTTCCATTCCAGGAACAATGTATAGGTTACACTACACATACAGACACAGATTTGAAAGGCTTTTTTGGGCATTTGGTCCTTGCATCTCCAGTTGGGCTTACTGCCGACATTCCTTAGCCTTGATGGTACTTTCTTACTTGGAAATTATCATGCTACTTTGCTCACTACTGTTAAGATTAATGCAAATAATGGTCTATTTCATTTGGATTTTGATGTGGTTGAGTTAGAGTCTAGTGTATCTTGGATATGGTTTCTCCAATACTTATCTTAACTACTCAGAAATATAGCCTCCAGAGAAGAACTGTGCATTATATTAGATAGGCATGTTGGTTTTATTTGCAGGTGTAGGGATATATTCCCCATGGCGGTACACCGTGCATATTTAAGACATCTACACAATAACTTCAAGAAGGTAGCAAGGGGTATGGGGGTTATGGATGTTGAAATTTTATGCCAGAAGATGCATTTTGTTGGCAATACGAATGACTTACGTATGGATGTTTCATCGTCACATGAGGGATGTAAAAAATATATAGGTTGAGGCCTACTGATGGTTGCTCGATTGTGACTTTACGTGGTGGTTATTGACACATGATGGTGGCCATCGATTTGGAATAATGACCACAAATGCTTCTGACTCGTTCAACTGAGTGCTGAAGTGTGCCAGAGGGTTGCCAATCTAGGCCCTTATATTAGCTATATACTACAATGTTGTTGGGATATTCATGAGATGACTATAGTCCATTGGATCTGAATCAGTTGAGTCTAACAGTATTGTGTTCGTAGGAAAGGTTGAAGCTAGTTTACAAAGGTTTAAACAAGAAGCTAGAAGGCTGGTGGAATTAATTAGGATAAATTTACATGAATTTCAAGTACTCTACATGACCAACAGATTATACATGGTCGAGTTTAAGGAGAATAGTGTTTGTATTTGCAGTTGTGGACGCCCTGCAATCTATTACTTTCCATGCCCACATGTTATAAGTTCTTGATCATCAATGTGACAAAATCATTACGAGTACATCTCAAACTACTACACTATTCATAACTACAGACACGCCTACTTAGTTGAATTCCATAATATACCCGATAAGGCTGATTGGCCACTACATAACCCAAGAATGGGTTTGATCCCAATCATGCCTCCTACTTGCAGAAGACGCTTAGGAAGGCCTCACACTAATCACTTTAAAAATATAATGGATGAGCGTATAAGTAATGATTGTAAGATGTGTAGCCTATGCAAAAGATGTGGTCAGAACAAAGTACTTGTCCCCTTAACAGGTATGAACTATTATGACATCTTCCAAACCATCAAAACTCTTAAGTTTGTTACTAATGTTGGGCTCAATGTTTACTAAATGCAGTCAATGTTGGGGCGGATGACACATCAGAGATGTTATATTTGCATTCTCATCACATTGTTCCTACTGGAAATTTTGAAACCGATCAAATTATAGTTGGAGCCAACTTTTTTCTTTACTAAACTCACCAAAATTTAAAATAAATTATTTTAGTGTCATGTGATTATGTTATTTATCTATTATTGTTAAGAAATACTTTATTATTATTACAATTCTTTCTCAAAATGCATTGGCTGACTAATGAGAAGTCTCACAGCATCCTAACTAAGGATTTTGTTAAAATTTATAGTGCACGAATTCATGAATGTGTGGCAAGGGCTTCTAACCGTCCACTTGAGCAATAGGTCAGGGCTAATGATATATTTAGATGTTGCGCGCACGTATGGATGGAAAATAACAACCATATATGTTGGTTGTAGAAAGCGGGTTTTGAAAAATTTAGTCTTCTTTAGAAAATTCAGAATTGAAATTAAAATTTTGGTTCTAAAATCAAATATCCCATCAAAAATATTATATCACCTCGGGAGGTGAAAATAAAATTTCAGAATGGGGTTTAGATTTAGAATTATAAATCCTGTCTTGAATATCATAGCCGAATTTAAGAGAGAACTTCATATGGCCCCTAAAGGGTCAAAATAAGATTTAGTCAAATATTGAGTTACGATAATCAAGAGGAGCGATCGTTAATTTTATATTCAAATTCATTTTAACAAAAGATATATCTCATTGAAGGGAGAAGATATCATTTGCAAATAATCATTCGAATATAACGATAACAATCATTAGTGATTTAACTTTCCCAAAGATGACTAATTGAGTTTTGAAAATTAGTTTTGAAAAATCAGATGTGGGTTCTAAATCTCCTACGAGCACAAGCCCTCGTAGTTAATTACATCGTGGGAGACCGGAGTTTCCTACGAAAACTTTTGATTAAAATAATGGCAGAAATTTTGTTTAGAGATTTTTTAGGAATGATATCAAAGAGATGAAATTGAAATTTCAAATGGGATAGGAGCAAGATTGAACACTTATTTTGGAATCAAATGAGGAAGGGTAGGAGACACTTTAAGATTCTGAAACAATTCAGAAGTGCCCCGACCTAAGCTAAGTGTTGGGCTTTAAATTTTAGATTGAAGGAATGTTTAATTCGAGTTGAGCATTTTATTAGAAATTTAGGATTATATTCCCGGAGGTTGGAGTCTTATAACTCAAAGCCTGCCCCGAATCCTAGATCTAAATTTGGACACTGGACCACAGTGATCCGAACCTAACTAATGCAGTGCAAAATCTGGGCTTATCTCGGCCTGGATTGGAGAGCTAGCTAAACCACCTAAACGCTTCAAAACCATGAGTTCAGTCTTTCGATGCAGAGTGATCAGGGACGTTATTTAAGATTGGTTTAAGAAGTTGGGGTCGACATCTAGAGCAGATTCTTAATTGACCCCTTAACTTATGTTGGGTGGAATGCTTAGACTAAAATGTAATTAAAATTTTAATTTAATTAGTTTCTAATGTGATGCATGCTGGTTAAAATCTCCCAATCAGGTATGCATGAGATTTTAAAAAAAGGCTTATAAAATAATTTTTTGAAAAGACTAGACTTCCCCAGATCCAGCACTTCATCCTCATAGGTCGGATTATCTGGACTCTACCCGCAAGCGGGGAAGTGTCTTATAGTAAGGAGGGAGAGAGATGCAGTAATATGCATGCGACCCCGGACAATTCCGGCTATTCCCTAGATCGTTAAGTTTCTATGTTATTTAAATCTTAAAATTTTAAATATTAGTTATGAGTAAAAATATTTTTGATCCTTAGAGAGCCTAACGAAATCCAGGCTAAAACAAAAATGACATGTAAACGCCAAAGAACTAAGAAAAATAGGCAACTCTATACGCAATCAAATTAAATCACAACACATTAAATAATCAAATTAATTAAGTAAATGTCCATAGGCAAATTGCCTTGCTTATTACAACCCAGATTTACATAAATTAAAAGTGGCCGGGCACCACTGACGACAACCTGGATTCTAATTCTAATACAGATGCAAGTGACTTTGAGTGGGATATTCTTTGTTCTTCAATTCCTCTGTCTTCTCCTCTTCGAGCTCCTTGGATTCTTTGTGATCGGATACCCAAATGGAAAAGAGAACTCTTCCCTTGAGGGGAAGGTTACTTTTTCCACTTTGGGTAGTAAAGTGATCCAATTTGGAGTTCCAAATGGATAAGGTCTATACCCTAGAGGGGTATCCTTTCCTCTTTGGAATCCAATCTTTGGATCTATGTATCCCAAACTCAAAGTGCTACTTTCACAACTCAATACTCAAATGAATTACATGAATATGAAAATGAAAATTCTAGACTCTCCTGCAGGGTTATCCTAAGCATTTAAATATTAAAATACATCACAAGTAGTTATATATATGTGCATATAAAAGTAAATACACTTGGCCATGCCCTTTTTATTTGGGGGTTAAGCAGCTGAAGCACCTGTAGCATTTATATTTATTATTTGTTTAGCCCCCTTTATTGCCCTGCACAAGTATGGCCACCTGTAGAAAATTTAGTGAGCATCCAGATTGTTCCTAACCTAAGGGTAATCTAGTCGCCCATCACATCAATACATAGAGTACAGTAAAAGTAAACAAACACATCAATCAATTTCAATCACAACATGCAATAAAAACTCGAAAAACCCGACACATAGTAAAAAAGTAAATACCGGCCTAGCCTAGATCTAGAGTCGGTTGTCCTAGTAAACCATCTAAAGTGTGTGTAGTGGGTCGTGTGGCTAGGGTAGATCCTGAATAGGATACTTTGTTCAAATTATATAATATTTGAATTTGTGGAAGGCTCAAAGAGAGGTTTAATTAAAGTTTAAATATTAATATATTAAAGTTTAAATTAAACTTATTTTAATAGTTAAATGATTGCTATATTTATTGCTCACCGAGGTCGTGAAGTTTATTTCACCATCATTGGGGCTAAGTTAATAGCCTCGTAGGCCTGGGTTACCTAGTAGCAATCGGGGTTGATTAAGTTGATTTAATTTGTTAAAAATTAAGGATCAATTAATATTAATTAATTTAATTAATTACTAATTTTAAAAGTTAAATTATTTTATATTTTCTATCAATAGGTTCGTGGTGTTGTGCCACCAGGCTCGAGGAACCATACCTCCTTAGGACACTTAACCCCGCAACCCGGAGTAGTCCATCCTAAAAACCTTGCTGATGTAGTTGAATTAAAGGTTTTAACTTAGTTAGGTAATTAAAAGTAACTTAATTTTAATGTTTAACACTCCAATGAATCCATTCGTGGCGTTGTGCCACCAGGCTCGAGCAACCAGGCATCCTTAGGACACTTAGCTCCGCAGCCCGGAGTAGTCCATCCAATAAACTTCATCTTTGGAGTGGTTGTTATGTATTTGAGTGTTGGTTGAGTGTTTTATTAATCAAATTAAAGTTTTCTGGAATTTTAATGAATTATTGGATTTTCAGGATTTATTAGAATTATTTAATTATGTTAATTAAGGGGGCCAAAAGTTAATTTTTTTAAATTAAAATTAATTTTACAAGTTTCAGATTTATAATAAATAGTAGACCTTATGATGAGTTGTTAGACTGTAAGCACACTCAATTTGGAGTTTTCTATGAAAAGTTATGATTTTTTGAAGTTTAGGCCTAGATTTGAACTACGGTTGACCGAAAAGTTGACTTTTTGACTTTGATCGGATTTTGGAGGTTTGACATTTTTAGAAAATACTAGACCTTAATTAGAGTTGATTGAAACTAAGTTTGCTTAATTTGGATTTTTCTATAATTAGTTATGAAATTTCAAAGTTTCACTAATTATTGAATTTTTAAAAATTACTTAATTAGGAAGGTTTTGATCATTTTGATCCAAACTCATCCCAAACTGCATGGAATCAATCCCAAAGGTCCGAAATGACCCATGGGAGTGTTTCCAAGTGTTTAGAAATTATTTTGGATTTTTTATGATTTTTAATTAATTAATTTAATTAATTATTAATTTTTATTAAAAGTCAAATTAAAGTTAAATTAGGAGTCCAGTCAAGAGGATTTTATTTTTCCTAGGTCTATGACTAAGTTTTGGTCAATTTGAGATATTATTTATAATTTTTAAACTTAATATGGATTTATTACATTTTTTTGAAGTTTCTGGGCCCTTAAAAGGGCTGAAACTTTGGGTAATTAATTTTATAACCTAATGACCTCCAAATTCAATGAAATTTGAACCTAAGGTACTTGATGTCACTAAGTTTTTAATTTTCAAGTTTCACATGTATTGGGTGTGTGTACAATCCCCTAAGAATTTTCTAAGTTTTCTAGACTTTTTCTTAATTATTTTTCCTAGGTGTCTCTACTGTTTAAATAGGCTTGAAATTTGGTTTGTCTAACCCTTACACATATGCAATCATGCCACAAAAGTTATGCAGCCTAATTCTATAGAAAAATGAAGTTATTAATTTTTAAAGTTTTGGGTCCAAAATGGACCCATTACCTTAAAAATTCACATGACAGCAATTCAATGGGTATCTGAACCTAAGAAAATTATAATACATGCCTAAGATACCCAAATACCTTCCACCAAAATTTGGGGCTCAATTGACCACTGGATTGAGAGAAAATTACAAAAAATCAATTTCAAAGAAATAAAAATATCTCACAATTCAGTAATCAAATCAACTCAAAATTAATTTTAATAAATACTAAGCTAAATTATCTTTCCAACGAGCCCAAAAACACTTAATTTGGTGAAGAAATGAATTTACTATGAATTTTGAAAGTTATGACTATGTTTTTGAATTTTTAAGTCCATTAATAACCGGCGCCGATCATTGCCGAGCCAATCATTGGCAATGATCGGAGCCAAAACGGCGGCGGCGTGTGGTATTTTGACATGCAAAGTGCTGTTTATCAACCACCTATCCATGCCATCATAAAGTCCGAGCCGTCCGATCGAGAAAGATAGAAAATCGGACGGCCGAGATCGATCAAGGCCGTTTTAGTTCAAAACGAACTAGAAAATTGAAATACTCATAACTTTCAAAATACTCTTCAAAATTTAACAAAATTTGAAACATAGGCTCATGGGAACATGAACTATCATTGCCTAGAGTTTGGAGACCCCAAGCAATGAAATTTTTGAGCAGTTTCAAATTAAAATTTAAACTTAAAATGAGCATAACTTATAATCCAACCGTCAGATTTTTGAGATCTTGGGCTCATTGAAAAGCTGCAGTGATCCTCTACAATTTCGATGAAGACACCAAGAGCTAGATCTTTCTGGATTGAACGTTGTGTTGAAAAATCCTCTTTATCTCTCTAGAATGCTCTCTCCTTACTAAAATAGTGATTTAAGGCTTGAAAATGATGGGAAGAAGCTTGGAAAAGCTTTGGAGATGGATGGAGAGGATGGGGAAAGCTCCGGGAAGGTTGGAGGCTGCTGGAGAGTTAGGGGAGAGTTGAGGGAGAGTGAATAATGAATCATCTCTCTTAGGTTAGGTTTCTCCCACCTTAACCCTTGGCTTTTGGATTGGATGGTCTTGATTTGTTTGGAGGGAGTTTGGATGCATGATAAGTGTCCCCTAAGCTACCCAAAGCTAGGGAATAGGGTTGGTGGTGAGTGTGACCTCTCTTGGTCCATGGGAAAAAGGGACCACACCTTTTCCCCAATTTGGATGAACCAATGCTTGGATTGGTTTATGGTGTTGGATTAGGGCTTCCTAAGAGAGGAAATGGGTCAATTTCTATCAGGTTTGAGTAGGTTTTGGATTAAGCCATGGATTGGCAAGGTGGCTTGGTGATGTGGCTATGATTTGGCCTCTTTTCATAGGCTTAAAGAGGTTTGGAGAAGGTTTTGACTCCTCCAAATGAGTTGACTAAGTCAACCCAAGGGGTGGCTTGACTTGAAAAGCTTTGGACATATCAAGGGTGTCCAATTGAATGATTTTGAGGGATTGATTTGATTTAAAATGGGTTCAAGCATTGAAATTGACCTTAATGTGGGTTAAGGGTTGATTTGGTCAACCATGA
Organism: Dendrobium chrysotoxum; assembly: GCA_019925795.1. Classification (NCBI taxonomy): domain Eukaryota; kingdom Viridiplantae; phylum Streptophyta; class Magnoliopsida; order Asparagales; family Orchidaceae; genus Dendrobium; species Dendrobium chrysotoxum. The sequence continues at coordinate 46,497,962 of CM034303.1, forward strand.
TTGACTTGGTCAACCTGGTCAAACCATGGGTTGACTTTGGGTCAAAAGGTTCAAATGAGTATTTTGAGATCAATGGAGGTGGTTTCATACATTGGTAAGGTCATTTGGATTGAAATTGACATTGGAAACTTTAAGGGGCATTTTTGGTCAACCTTGATTGACTTGGTCAACCAGGTCAAACCAAGACTTGAGTTTAGGTCCAATGTATTCCTAATGATATTTAAGATCCATTGGAATAGGTTTTGAATATTGATATGGGAAGGTGTTGAACTTTGGGGAAAAGACCAAAAATCCTTATAAAGGGCATTTTGGTCATTTTGACCCCTGGTCAACACTGGGTCAAATTGGGTCTGGAAAAGTATAATTTACTGGTCAACCAATCATAACAAAAGTCATGACTGTGATTGGAGGGTTTGGAGAGGGTCCCAAGGTCAAATTGCTCTGGATGGCAAGTCTAGTGGCATAGGCTGTAAATAATTAAAGGTTTTGCAGCCTTTGGGAAAAGATTCAGTTTGAGGGGCTAAGAGTGTTGGATTAAGCTCAAATTTGGAGGGTTGATCTTAGAGACATGTTTGGACAATATGCAATTGACGGATCATGATTTAGAGGTCACTTGACTGGGTTTCTAGGTGACAGAAAATTCACCCAGAAAGAGTTTCAGGACCTAGGTCCTTGACCTTGAAGGTTTGATTTAGAATGTTGGATTTGGGTTGGATTTAAGAGTTAAATGATTGACCTTGAACCATTCATATCAATGGAAATCAAATGAATGATTGAAATTAATTAGATATGATTTGAAATTTGATTGAATGTTGATTGAAGGCTGGATTAAAGATTGAGCTGAAAGGTAGAACTGGATTTAATTGGGATTGAATTGGGTCTTTATTAGGACCTTTATGACTAAGGGGTGGACATCTCCCCATCATTAGGTCACTAAAAAGAAACCCAAGTGGGTCCTAGTGACCTCATACAAAAATGAGGTCAACAATATACTTTGGTATTTGCATGCAAATGCTATGACAATAGGACTGGAAATTTTTTAAATTCCAAAGGATGAAAATATGTGGAAAAGTATTTTGAGCGAGATCGTCATCTTGTTGGTGCTCACTTCCTACAAATGTGTTTCCATGAGGTCCATAGTGAGAGGATTGGGGATACATCGAATGTTCTTCGTAAACTGTCCCGTGATCTCAAAGATTTCATTTTTTATTGACCATGAGATCTAACTGGCGAATAAAGAAGTTGTTACCCAGAGGTAAACACATGAAGTTTTTAAATCTAATAAGAGTTTTACTTCTACTTTGGTTGTTGTCTAAAATAAACTTAACTCCAACTACGTCTATGCTAGTATCATATTACAAATTTAATATGTATGGTGTTGTGCAATATAATTGTGGCACTTTAATATTTCCTTATTTATATTGGGAAAGTACACTTGTTGCAAAATTTATGCAAAGTTGAGTTGTTGCAATATTTTTTTACAGTTCTCATGTTCTTAAGTTAAGCCACCAATTGGATGTTTGTTGCATGTTAAATATTTAAATCTAGATATTTAATACCCTTTTATAAAACATATTTAACTCAGCTATACATTAAATATAATGTAATTTTTTTCACTAAATAAATTATTTTGAAATTTACTGAACATATTTAGGTTAAGAAAGTAATTTTTAACTTAAAAGCTAGATTTATTATTTAGAAGCTAGATGTTTACTTTCATTTTGTATAATTTGTTTAACATAGGTATACAATTATAATGTTGAGTTTAGTAAACTATCTTTAAATTTGAAGAAACATTTAGTAGTACAAAGCATTTTTAAACTTAAAAATTAAATTTATTTTTTAAAGATTATTCAATGTATTAGAAAAAAAAATGAACCATTGCTTCTAAAAGACATGCACATACATAATTATATTAGCAGTGAGTTAATACAAACATATCCAATAAAATTATGTCTTTTTTTATGAATCATTACATGCTTGTATATAATTCTTTTAATTTTATTAATATTTTCTGGTTGCTTAAAGACATATTCAACTTTTTTTTTGTTAATTCTTCAGGATTATGGCCGAGGATGAACCTCGCAATCACAAGCATCGTGGGAGGCAAGGAGCGGTTCCAGATGAGGTTGTATATGGACCAGCTCCTCCAACTGTACACCCTAGCATAGCCTCACTCTAGGGTTGGGATAGAGCAGCATATCCATATCAGGTATTGTAGGAAAACAAAATTGTTAATATTTTTTTTTACATGGTGGGTGACGAAAAATTATTTTTTACTTTTATCTAAACTTTCATATGGTATTATCTTCGTACCCTATTCTCACATGCTCATGGTGCACGACTGGCCCATCAGTTGTTTAAGGTTTAAGGTGGATATTAGAAGGCCTGGTTTGCCTTTTGTGTAGCAATTGTTGTACATTCAGCTTGACCATCATCTACTAACAATATTGGTTGAGCATTGGTGCCCACAAACGAACACATTCCCTTTGGCTATTTGAGAGATGATAGTTACACTACAAGATGTTGCAATGCTGTTATGTTTACAAGTTGATGGTGATGCTGTGATTAATCTGTCATAGGTCAGATTGGGGAAATGATGGACTAGTTGGCCGGAATGTTGTGATGGGGACCATCTAGAACCAGATTTGTTGTACCATGACCCCATTGATTCTAATGTTTCTGCAACCTTTAGGATGGGTTAGGCTCATTCTCAAACATGCATTTCGTTAAGATGGCTTTGTTGGACATTTTTTTGGGATAGTTATACTAAACAGGATGATGTGCTCTTTTGACTTCATGTGCGTGCCTATATACTCTTCATCATTGGCTGTTTTATACTGCTTGATACTTTAGGATCAGAGATGTACTTCCAATACCTCCCACTACTAGAGAACATTAATATGTTCAGGACTTACTTGTTAGGGAGCGTAGTGCTAGCCCATATATATAGGGAGTTATCAGAGGCTATGAAACCTAATAAGGTGAAGATTCCTAGATGCATCCATTTATTATAAATTTGGGCATGGGAGTATATACATGTGCGGCATCCCAGACTAGGGGAGTCAAAACGAGTTTGCAGATTGGGTTCAGGTCGAACCCAGATTGACCCGAGTTTAAACGGGTTGACCATAACCCAGCTCGATTTTACAAATAGGTCAGGATTTTCAACCTAGATCCAACCCACGTGGGTTACATGGTTAACCCGATATGATCTGCCAACCCGTGTTAGGCGAGGTGGTCAGGCGGCCAAGCGTGTCATTCAGGCTAGGCAAGGGCTGTGAGGGGCCGGCGTGTTAGGCGAGGGGACCAGGCCTCGTGTGAATGTTGTGTGGGCTTACGAGCATGCTGTGTGGGTGGTTGGGCCGTGGGCGCATCACATATGATGGCATGGTGAGGTGAGGCAGCTCGATCGAGGTGATCAGGCGGGCGAGGGCCGCTAGGGATAGGCTAGGCTTGGGCGCGTCGTGCATGCTAGTAGGCTAGGATGGGTCTCATTTCGCCTCATGGCATGAACTGACGGAAGCTTGAAGGCTAGCGGACTACAGACCCAGGTCAACTTTGGGTTAATTCTGGGTTGTCGGGTCAACCCAAACTCGACCTGATATTCAAAACATGTCACATTTTTGAACCCAAACCTGACCCATTTGATAAACGGGTTGACTCAAATCCAAAATGTTTTGGGTCAAGTTTTGGGTCGTGTCAAATATTGACACCCCTATCCTAGACTACACGTTCCAATCCTAGAAACACTAGAGGGGGCCAGCGTCGGGGTGAGGTCTAAAAATTTTGGCCACCAAATCTTAACCATTTAAGTTTAATTTCATTAATTAATGTAGTGAACTTATAAAATGTGATCTTTTTCAAACAGGTGGAATGAGGAATGACATAGAGAAAGACTAGTAGGAAATGTAGACATGTATAGGGATGAACTTGATGGTCTACTCCAAAGCCAAGTGTGACTAAAATGAATTATTTCAGATTTACTCATTTGTAGAAGGATATCTATAACAATTAGTACTGCAAGTCATATGGGAGCCATACACATAAGCCATTTGTACTTGTTTAACATGCATATGCCTGGAAGGTATGTACATTTGGATGGCTCAGGCATAATTGATCTGTTGAAAAAGAGTAATGGCACCTTCCTGATAGAGTGATTCACTAATTCATATACTTTCCCAGAATGGATGCTATGCCAATGAAACCAACTTTTGTCAGGGTGGATGGGAGAGAAAAAGCATATGTGAATTGGTTGCTCTATCATCAGCAATATGTTACTATATGGAACGGTAGAAGGGAATTAGTGGTGCATGATCGTAGTGGAGTTGATGCAGGGGGTCTTGTATTGAATCGATACATGCATTGGTATACTTTATGGGCTACATTATACTTGCTGAAGGCACCCTGCTAGGCACCTGATACTTAGTATACAAGGGCTCCAATAGAATGACTTATGGTAAATACTTAACCCTATTCATTAATTAAAGTTTATTTAATTACCCCATATATATTATAGGATATTATTAATTCTATATTACAGTGGGAGCATATCTTAGAGATTGAGAAGGTATTTTGACCTTTTATGGGAAAGATTCCTTTCCAAAATGCAAGGAGCTATAAACAAATATGAAGAGGTCTACAATACACTATGGAGCCAACTATACATTACAGATACTCGATGCTGTGAAGAACCTGATTCCGTGGCCTCTGGCGTAGACAGTTTAGCTACATATGGTAGCCCCTCAGACTTTTGCATAAGACCATCTTCACTTGTAGACCCTAGACCTTCACAACAATTTAGTAGTGCTCCCATAAAAGGTTCGGGTATCATGAATGATTACCAGTAATGGCCAACCACTGAGATTCATTGGTGTCCATCAGATGTAGGTAATTCATCACAACAATGTACCCCAACGCCTACTCATCGTTTCTTTCAATGTCCATCAGATTCATTGTTCACTTGGACATATACCTCACCATCTGTGCATCTTAGTGTCCACGTTAGTGATGTCCACACTACCAATCATGTCTAAGAACATCATGAACTTTGTGATAAGCCAATTCATCGTCTGGAGCACTACACCCCAGGCATATATGTGTTGCCCTGTAGACATTGAAAGAAACGATAGATTTAACCTTTGCTAGTTGTTCTGCATTATGTCCTACATTGGCTTTATTTTTATCTGTAATGCTTAACACAATTAAAAACTCACATATTTTCAGTACTATCTACATATTTGGATACATTATTTTTTTATGTCGGCGACTTAAAATATTTTTAATTAAAAGTTTTAGTAATATATCATATGCATCATAGAAGTTAAAGTAAGTTCATGGAATTTAATTAAAAGCTTTAATAATATGACCATACTCTAGAACCATTAATATTAATATGATGCAAACTAATAGAACTCATACAACAAAAATAACAACATTAAGCCTTTATCCCACTATGTGGGGTCGGCTACATTAATCCTTTTTCTCCATTGTGCTTTGTTAAAAGTTAAATTCTCATTTAAATCTAATAAAGAAATGTCATTTCTAATATTTTCTATCCAAGTTTTTTTAGGTTTATCTCTACCTTTCTTAACATAAGTCAAATCTAATACATCTACTTTTCTAACCGGGTCGTCATCGGAAGGCTGTCGTTTTATGTGACCAAACCATCTAAGGCGACTCTTTCTAATCTTATCTTCCACTGGAGCTACTCCAACCTTTTCACATATATGCTAATTTTGTATCATATCTCTAAGAGTAAAGCCACTCATCCACCTGAGCATCCTCATCTTTGCAACACTAAACTTAATATTATGCTTCTCTTTTGTTGGCCAACATTCTGCACCATAAAGCATTGCAGGTCTAACCACCATCTTATAGAATTTTCCCTTAAGTTTGAGGGGGGCTTTTCTATCACACAACAAGTCTGATGCATTCCTCCACTTCAACCATCCAATTTGAATTCTACTAGTTATATCTCCCTCTATTTCACCATCACTCTAAACAATAGATTTAAGATATCTAAAACATGTACTCTGATTAATAACTTGATCACCCAAAGTCACAATCCCCCCACAAGAACTATTATTACTAAAATTACACTCCATATATATATATTCAATTTTAGATCTACTCAAACGAAAGCCTTTACTCTAAGGTTGACCTTGATAATTCAAGTTTTACTTCAACTCCCTCTCTAGTCTTATCAGCAAAAAGCATACACTATGGTACAACCTCTTGCAAATGTTTAGTGAGAATATCCATGACTAAAGAAAAAAAGATATGGGCTTAAGGTTGATCCTTGATGTAATCCAAATGAAATAGGAAATTACTTGGTCAAAACACCTTGTGTCTGAACACAAGTAACAACTCCTGTATATATATCCTTAATGACTTGAATATAAGTATTATTAACCCCTTTCTTATGTAGAACTCTCCATAGCATATCTCTTGGAACTTTATCATATGATTTCTCTAAATTAATAAATATCATATGTAGATTCTCCTTATTCTCTCTATACTTCTCCATCAAACCTCTCAATAAATATATAGCTTCAATAGTTGACATACCCAATATCATACTCCAAGATCTATATTGGAAGAATTACATCTATCTTTTATTTTAACAATTTAACTAGAGCTTACTAATGAATAATAAAAAGAAACATGATTGTATTTTATCTATAACTATAGGTAGAAAAATTATGCATGTTATCCAGAACCTCATATGTAGGATTCTTACCCTTTTCTAAAAATATGTAAAATCATGTAATAAGTAAATAGCCCAGTAAGTAACTAAAATCTTACAACTAAAATCAATGTAAGATAAAAGAGAACAATATGAAATAAATCATATAAGGAAATATATGCATTAATGTCTATATTGATTATCTGTATCAATTTATCCTTCTATAATTCATCACATCTTAATTCATTACATTATCAATCACAATATTAATAATAGTCAACACTACTAATGCCTGTAAAAATATTAGTATCATGATCAATAACATTAAATAGTATTAATGACACAATAAATAGTATTTGTATTAGTCACAATATCGGTATAGTATTCATAGCAGTGTCGGTATCGGTATTCAGATATTCAATGAGTGTATCTTAAGGATATTTTGCTCCTGCACTTATGACTCCCAATCAGTCACCCCTTATAACTCCCAATCAATATACTTCTTATAACTCCACTTGAATCAGATGAATCAATTGCCCTGACTCCTTATAACTTCTAATCAATCTCTACCTTCTTATGACTCCTAATCAGTGAATCACATGGATCAGTAGGGTATCACGTAGAGTTATCATATCATATATTTGATATCATTCAGTACTTTACTTAAAATATAATAAAATCATATCAAATGTTTCAGAATGATCAAATCTATAATATATATAAACTTGTACAGTGAAAGCTTATGAAATTAGAAGATAATGCATTTTTGAAAGATTTAAGAGATATAAAATCCAAAGAAATTAAAATAATTAAAAATAGAAGTAAGAGATTAGTCACTTATAATAAATAGAATAAAATCTGTAACATGAATGACTAACAAATATGATCTAAAGATCTTTTTCTCTCCTCTTTCTTCTTCCCCTCTTTCAATTTCTTCCTAACCAAACAACTGAGGGAGTCGGAGGGGTGAGGCGGCAATATATATATATATTCTCCACTCATCTGGCATCTTTTTAGCCTTCAAATAATATTAAAAAGTCTAGTAAGCCAAGAAATTCCTTCATCTCCTCAGCATTTCCACACCTCTATTGAAATATCATCAGGTTCAACAGCTTTTTCACACTTCATTTTTTTAAAGCCACTATAACTTTGATTTTACTAATACGTCAATAAAAACAAAAATCTTTATTTTCATTTAGGGTGCTAAGATTACTAAAGTTAATCCCATTCTCATAATCTTCCCTGAAGAGTTTATAAAAATATTTCATCTACCTTTGTTGAATATACTCTTATTTCTATGTTCGGCTAACTTATACATATATCTTTCTCCCTCCTTAGTATCTAATCTATTATATAAATCATTAAAAACTAAAGTCTTTACATTGCATATTGCTTTCTTAGACTCCTCACGGGCCTATTTATATCTTTTCCAATTCTCAATTATCAAAATTTTTACATCTAGATCAATTTTTATAACAGACCTTCTTATTTTTTATCTTTGATACTCCAAAGTACATCTTTTGCAATATTCTTAATATCACTAGCTACTTTTTCTCACATAGCATAAGCTTCCTCATGCACAAACAAAATCTTAAGATCTAGCATCTTACTTTCTAAAATAGAACTCATGCATCATTTCAAGAAAATTCTGCAATTTATAATTCACTAAATAAATTGATTTAGTTTTATGATTTAGTGTTCAAACATCAATTATGTTAAGAAAATGTGGCCTAAAATAATATATCAATAGTCAAATTTATCTTTATCATTGGCTTCATATTTAATTAAAAAAATATTAAAACGAAATATTCATATATCAAATTAATTTAGTTTTTGAGTGAAATGAGTTATCTTGTTTTTTAAATAATTAAAAAATATATTCATTCTTCATATTAAATTAGTCATATTTACAAACTAATGATAATGTGATCTTTCACTTATCTAATTCTTATCTTTTTAATTCTACTAAAACTCTACCCAAGCTCACACCCATTTACTACCCACTCGCTAGTCCGCCAACTTGCTCGACCTGCTCTCCTAAATCGGCCTGCTGGCCAACTCGGCTTCCAAAATAGCCAGTGCATTAACTAAGCAGCCGACCATAGTGGAAGGAGTGATAGATCAGTGAGCCAGTCGTTACCAAGGTTAACGACTGACATCAAAAAAAAAATTTCCCTCGCCATCTCCTTCAGCCAATAAAATTATCCAAGAACTTGCTTTTAAAAATTTGTCCAAAGTAAAATTCTTGATTAATATAGTAACTAGATGACAATCAGAATTTTTTAACAAATATAGCATAATTTTTTTTATTTTAATGTATATTTTAAGTTTTTTAAGATTATGTAAAATTTAGGTTATGCAACATTATTTATCATTTTTTATAAATATATAATGTTAATATGATATTGTTAAAATTATAGAGCCTGAAAGTATAAATTTAGTATATATATATATATATATATATATATATATATAATATGAAAGCTAATGCCGCTCGTCTCTGTCTCGTTCCGGCTCAAATTCAAGTCCGAGGCTTCTCTCAGCTTTCTTCCTCCGCAGCCTCTGTTCCCTGTTCCCGGCCTGCTCTGTTTATTTCTTGACCTACTTTTCAATTTCCTCTCACGTGCTGCTCCTCGCAACCGAAGAGGGGGCATTCTTCTTGACTGAGGAGAAGAAGGAAGAATAAGACTAAAATCCACGGTCATTAGCACGCTCTCGTGGTCTTTCAAAATTTCTGAGGTCCAAATCGGTGGCGGAGCCGAACTGCTACCTTTGCCTTTGTCCAACGGTAAAAGGGCATCTTTTCTCGTGCCATTGATGGGTACTTTATAGCGAGATACCGAGCTTTCCACTTTACCACCTTGTGCTTTTAGACAGAGAGAGAGAGAGAGGGAGGAGCGGATTGTGGAGTGGAGACTGGAGATTGGAGTAAAAGAGATGTCGAAGGGATCACTAGAGAAGTTGGCTTCGATAGACGCGCAGTTGCGGCTACTTGCGCCTGGAAAAGTTTCGGAGGATGACAAGCTTGTGGAGTACGACGCGCTTCTTCTCGATCGCTTCCTCGATATCCTTCAGGATTTACATGGGGAGGTCCTTAGAGAGACGGTAAAGTTTTATGCTTTTTAATTTTTTGGGGTCTTTTTTTAAATTCCAGATGAACAAGTCTCTGCGTTTTACTTGTTTGGGGCAACGAAGTAAAAAGTAATAATAAAAAATTGTTTATGTCAACCTGAAGCCATACCAGCTGCAGTGAAAGTTTAAGTTGTCTCTGCGTTTTTTATTTTATTTTATTTGTCCCTCAAAGATGACTTAATTTTGTTATGGATGTTCTGATTAAAACCCCTTCATTCCTTAAGGTTATGATTCATCTCCTTTATTTCCCTGTTTAGTTGACCAATTGTTGTTTCATTTTTCAGTTCTTTGATCTAAATAATTCGAAGAGTAACTTCAATTGGTTTTAGTTTCTTTTACAGTTGATCATGCTTTGCTGATCTTATGCAGCATGCAGCATGAAAACACTGATTTGGATGTCTTTTGATCTTCTCAGTTGGAAATTTGTTGTTCATGATTTTGTTTAAGATAAATTATAACTTTATTAGCTTTAGTTATAGTGAAATGGGGTGCATGGTTTCTATTTTTTTATTAGCAATCATTAATTTTTTATGAGTTCTGCACACATTTTCAGCGTGCTGATGTTGTCGGTTAGTTTTTGGCGACATTACCAGCAAATGAACCTATTTGCTTAGATTTGTTGCAGATATACTGCAAGGAAAGTGCAGACTGCTCAGAAGACATAATGTGGCTTAAATTGTATGTTTTTAGGTGCAAGAGTGCTATGAACTGTCTGCTGAATATGAGAGCAAGCATGATTCTAAAAAGCTCGATGAGTTGGGGGATGTGTTGACAAGCTTGGACCCTGGGGACTCCATTGTTGTCGCCAGTTCATTCTCTCATATGCTTAACCTGGCAAACTTGGCAGAGGAGGTCCAAATAGCATGTCGCAGGAGGATTAAATTCAAGAAGGGAGATTTTGTTGATGAGGCTTCTGCCACTACTGAGTCTGACATTGAAGAGACCTTCAAAAAACTAGTTGGACAACTTAAAAAGTCCCCGCAGGAGGTTTTTGATGCTCTTAAAAATCAGACCGTTGACTTGGTTCTTACTGCACATCCTACTCAGTCGGTGAGGAGATCTCTGCTTCAGAAGCATGGGAGGTGTGTAGATTGGTAGTTTGATCTTTTTGCACAATTAAGAGCATGGTTCATTATGAAACTCATGTAACTGGATAAGAAGTTTTCATGATTAGAATTACCATTTAACATGTTAATTTGATGGTAGTGAGGGTAACTTTTTCTGTTCAATTGTTTCTTCTCTTTTTACTCCAGTAATTATACCGTGGTATCCTCATTTGACTGTTATGAGAACCAACTTCGATAACTAAAATAGCTTCTAAGAACTAGGTCGTTAGTTACAGAGCTTCTTTTCCTTAGTAACAATCTCAAGATTCTCCAAGTGTGACATACATGGTCTAAGGATGGTCCTAACAATATATACTGTCAGCTGCTTAATTAAGTTCATTCATCATGTTTTTTTTTGTCTGTGGAAGAACTGTTATGTACTCTAATTATACTTTTATTTTGAAATTAATGAAAGCAATGTGAGTTATGAAGTAACACAATGATGTCACCAACTAATTTATAGCCTTTGTCATGTCCTACTTGGATTATAGCTTATCATCCATACCAACTATCAAGAACTGAGAACTTTTTAGTTTATCTTGCTGACCCTTTGTTATGGTGAATTTATGTCCATATACTTACAAAAGTTGCAGCCTCTTGCTTATGATTTATTTGGTCATCCTCTTTTCATTCACATTAGGTCTCTCTAGTCTCATTATTGGTATATTTCAGCTGATCAGTTTGTCTCTTTTAAATGAATCGACGGCTAAATTTATACTAGGATCAAATTTATGGACCATTTTAGCTTTGTTAATTAATAAACAAATGCTCATTGAAAGAGTCTGCTATACCAGTTCATGGCACATCTTATAATTTCAGTTGCTGGAAGTTCCATTATTGGAAATTTAAATCTGCGCATGCATCTTTAAAAATCTAATGTTTGGCAGTGTTTGAAATAGTGCTGGAGTTCCTTCAATCAGATGAGTTACCTATTGAGCAAGTGTTTTAGTGATTCGTTGGTTCTAACTAATTAAATTTGTGCACCAATTCTCACTCAGGATAAGGAACTATTTAGCTCAGTTATATGCCAAAGACATTACCCTTAATGACAAACAGGAGCTTGATGAGGCTCTCCATAGAGAGGTAAAGCCTTTTTTTTCCTGAAGTCGAGCTTATCTTGTTGAATAAGTGCATGATTCTTGTCGACATTGGCTTGCCTTTTTCTGAAATTTGACTGTTTGAGATGTTGATAAATATTTATTTGTTATCGTCAATGAAAGGTTCTTATTTATGCTTCAAAATGATTATTGGTAGATATGGTGGATTTTTTGATGCATGTGTGGTTGTTTATCTGGTACTTTATTAACTGATTTTATTTCATGATTACTTCAAACTGCGAAGTTTCTAAACAATCAAGTGATGAATTCTTTTAGTTTCCTATATAAATTAAGGAAGCATAAGAGAAATATACTACAAACCCTTGGATAAAAAATATTTCAAAAATCTTCTTCAGATGAGATATTCAGTGTCTTGTAAGAATTGCAATATTATACTTCTTACAAGAGTTTGATCATCCATTGCAGACTGAATTACTTTCACTTTTGTTTTAAGATTGCTCGGGGGATTATAGTTGCTACGCTAGAAGATTTTGTGATGATAGGGGGTGAGTTTTTCATTTTTGCACATAATACACATATAAAAGAGGTTAGATGGTAAAGCTCAGAAGAGGTGTAAGAATTTTTATGTGAAAAATTAAAAAAAAAGACGTGGTGTAGCCCAACAATAATCCACTATGTAGCTCGACATTAGTCGGTTCTTCCTTTATAAGAGTGAGAGAGAGGGGAGATGAAGTAGGAGAAGGAAAACGAGAGTGAGAGAGGGAGCTGAGCAGTGCAAGAGACAGAGTGTGCGACGGAGAGTGAGAGACTGGTCAAGGAAGAGCGAGTGATAGAGCTTGCAAGCGAGAGCGAAGGAGGGTGGTGGTGAGCGGGTGAGAAGGGAAGGTCAAGACTAGTGACAACAATTGATTGATGAGGGACGCCATACACCATGGAGCGGAAACCTTCACTTCACGAGAGTGACCGAGCAGGAACAAGCAAGTAACTGCATGACATGGGGGCTATTTGGATGCACGATTTGAGTAGGATTTAAGCATGATTTAGCCTAAATCCTACCAAACAACAAAAATGACAAGTTTATAAATCTCATTCCTTCTCCATTGTGCCTTAAATCTTGGATTTAATAAGTTCGATAGTTTGGTGGATTTACAGGTTTTAGCCCAAGAAGCGCGTGAAAGAGAGAAAGGTCGTTACCTTTGCGGCGAGCTCCCATCATGACTTCTGATCCAATAGAAATAACGTCATCGTTGCAGGAGGTGAAGAAGCTTCATTTAGCGACTCTTTCAAAACAACACATGAAGCCGAAGCAGCAACGGAGAAGAAACGACAATGATGAAAGGCAAATCCTAGACAGGCCTAGGGCTCTAGGAAGAGCATAGACAAACCAAAGAAAAGATAAATTATAGAATAGACATGCAATGGCAGAGAAGAATACCGTCAACTCTTGGCCCTTTTGCTCCTATCAGTTTTTCTTACTTTTGTTTTTTTTTAACTTATAGACTAAAGTAATAGTAAATCGCGAGGGTGGAAATTAGCACTTGTATAATTTATATATGAGTAATATTTAAATATGTGAGTTAGAAAAGTCAAAGTTTTTAATAAGATATTGATATTCATGTGCACAAGAGTAGATAGATTAAGTTTTAATAGAGCTCAATGATGAATTCAATTCAATAAAAAATATGAAATTTAATTTATGAAAAACTTTATTTTTATGTAACAAAACTTAATTAAAAAATGAGAAAATGATCAAAATGGTCCCTTGATATTTTATGAAGGATTAAAATGGTCCTCAATTATATTAAATGATAATTTTGGTTCCTCAAGTCCTTAAAGAGGAAATAAAATAGTCTCATGATGGTATTATTTTGATTCATCTTTAAAGATTTGAGGGGTCAAATTTATTCTTTAATATAATTGAGGACCATTTTGAACCTTCATAAAGAGTCAATGTACCATTTTGATCATTTTCTCATTAAAAATAATAATTTTAAAATTAAATGAAAACTTAAAAGAACAAAGTAAAGAAAAATATAAATGTTAATTTATACTTAAATCTACACTACGATGTAAAGTTATGTTATAAGCCTTGTTTAAGTGTTTGCCTAATCAAAATTTTACTACTCTTTCTCTTTCATTGTCATGAAATGTGAACATTCAAATAAAAGATCTGCTGTACTGATGTGGATTGTGAGGCAAAATAGGATGCTTTTTTTCTTAGTTACTTGACTGGGATTAAAATGGTGGTGGGACTTGCAGGGCTTTATGACGTAGAATATTGGCAATTAAAAGAGAAGCATAAAATTAAATTAAGTTTTGCAAAGATGAGGATGCTCAGGTGGATGAGTGGCTTTACATTTAGGGATAGAATGCAAAACGAGTAAAAATACATAAAAAGGTTGGAGTAGCTCTAGTGACAGATAATATTAGAGAGAGTCGTCTTAGTGGGTTTGGTCACATAAAATGTCGGCCTTACGATGATTCTGTTTGGAGACTTGATGTATTAGATTTGGCTTATGTTAAGAAAGATAAAGGTAGGCCTAAAAAGCTTGGTTAGAAAATATTAATAATAGCCTTTTTTTGTTAGATTTAAATAAGAATATGACTCTTAATAGGACATAATAGAGAAACAAGATTCATGTAGCCAACCCTATGTAGTGGGATAAAAGCTTGTTCTTGTTGTTGTAGTGCTTGACTGGGATTACATCTAAAATAGCAGAACTAGGAAAATAGTTGTTTCCTCTAACAGCTTTATCTTTCTCTCTCTCTCTCTCTCTCTCTATATATATATATATATATATATAAGTATTTTTATTTTTGAAACGTACCTCTCAGAAATGATCTTTGTTTGCTTATAATTGCATGAATATTGAAGACATTTTACTTGGGGTACTCTTACCTTTTTTTAAACTTTCTATGTTGGTTTTTTTCCCCTTAGATTCAAGCTGCCTTTAGAACGGATGAAATCCGGAGAACTCCTCCAACACCACAAGATGAGATGCGGGCAGGGATGAGCTATTTCTATGAGACAATATGGAAAGGTGTTCCTAAGTTCCTACGCCGGGTGGATACAGCTCTGAAGAACATTGGGATAAATGAACGTGTTCCATACAATGCTCCTCTTATTCAGTTTTCTTCTTGGATGGGCGGGGATCGTGATGGTAAGATGATAATATTGTTTATGGTACAGAACTGATGTCTTATTATAGCAAAGGACCTAAGAGGTTGGTGCTATTTCCTAAGGATGAAAGCAGCAAATTCAGTAGTGGAAATTATGTTTTAAGATATGCCGCTGCAAGGGCCTAATTTTTCTTATTAGCTCTCTTTAGCTATTAACTTTGTTTTCATCATCATCACCATCACTACTGGCCTTGTTCCAACTATTTGGTGTCGGTTTTATGATTCCTTCTCCATTTATTTTTGTTGTATGCTACTTTATGAAATCTCTTTTGCCACTTCTACTCAAGATCCATTTTTGTTTGAATTTGATCCTTTTTCATAATCATTCTATCTATATGCTTTATTGATGTGTTTTGTGCCATCCATTATGCATACCCAAAGCATATAATCTTTTTTCACTATCTTTATTTCCAGTAGTGTTACACATTAATTCTCTATCATAATAAATTTTCACTCCATCCTTCTAGGTTTTAACCTAAATCCAATTTAAAATCCTCATTCTTGTACGCTCAAGTTTGTTGTTTGTGGCTTCTTTTTCGGCTAACACTCTGACCCATAAAATATAGTTGCTATAATTGTAAGTTAAAAAAAATATTTAAGTTTACTCTCTTATTGTAAAACACTCTTAAGGCACTTCTCAATTTTACCATCTAATTTTATCTTTGAAATGCATCTCCTCATTTGTGCATATTCTGTTTATTATGCATTTCTCATAGCTATATTTGATTACTTTGAATTCTGTGAGCTTCTTGTACATGGAGAATGATCAAATTTGATTAATGCTAAGATGAAACAGCTTTCTTCTACATAGAGAATGATCAGGTTTGATTAATGCTAAGATGGAATGGTTTTCATGTCATTCAGTTACTGTCAAATTGTTGATTTGAAAAATCTGAATTGTCTCGTTATTGAAAAATTTTGTTTTTGTTGCAATGATTTTTTTTTTGGTCTGTTTCTGATGAAGTGATGAGTAAACTATTAGGAAACCACCCAGCTGGCCCCACATGGGCCGGCCTTTTTCCACAAGAGGCGGTTCAAACCGCCTCTCCTAAGGGTGGGACCCACTTGGGCGGCAAAAAGAGGAGAGAGAGAGAGAGGCGACAAACCAATAAAGAAAGTAGATTTAATTAATTAAATAGATTTGATATCTTTTATATTAATTAAATAATATCTTATATTAGGAAGTTTGTATTACTTAAATAATATCTTATATTAGGAAATTTTTAAGGAGGTGGAGAGGGCTATTTAAAGGGCATGAGGGGCTTAGGGCTAGGCATGCTTAGTATTGTGATCTCTTGGAGTCTCTTGGGAGTTGTGGGCTCTAGACCTAGTGTCTAGGGATTGGGAGAAAACGATCCTTCTCTCGAATAGAGGATCAATTGTATCTTTGTTTTTTTTTTTTTTCCGTTTCCCTTTCATCAAATAAAACAAATTGTCTACTGTTTTCATGTTTTTGTGTGGATTTTTGTGGAGATTTCTCACTGTTTTCTAAAGATTGATAGGACTTACTTGAGATCTTCAAGTGTTTCCTATCAAATTGGTATCAGAGCATCGTCTTGGGACCATCGGCAGCTGAAATTATAAAATTTTAACGGTGAAATCTCATCCGGAAGAAGATTTTCTCGTAACTCTTGGGAAGAAATATGGCCGAGAAGAAGGTTGAAGTTTTGGAAGGAGAAATTGTGCAACTTAAATTAGATTTGAAGGAAAAATTATTTAATTTTCAAAATCAGATTTCATCCAATAATAAAAAGATGGAAGAGAAGTTCGCCGTGATAGAAGGGATGTTGAAGAAATTGCTTGAAGCCAAAACCAAACCAGTGACATCGGAAGCAAAAGAAACTATCGGCAGCCATGGAAGAGATGGGAACCCTAACACTTTTAGGGGAAGGAAAAATTCAGAAGTGGAGATCCTGGAGGGAGAAGATGGAATGCCTCATATAGAACCACTTTCTAGAGAGGAGATGAGCATTGACTATGCAAGAAGGGGTGCTAAATTTGAAAGGAGAGGGGATGATTTCGATCGCCGGGGTGCTGATTTTGAAAGAAAAAGAGGGGAGTTTGATGAAGGGTTTGGTTATGATTGCCGGAGGGAAGACCGTGACAATTGGGGAGCACCTTCTCTTCAAGGAATGGGAAGTTATGGAGGATTTAGGGGAAATTGGTGTGACCCAAGGGTGAGGAAACTGAAAATGCCAATCTTTGAGGGAGAGGATGCGCAAGGGTGAGGAAACTGAAAATGCCAATCTTTGAGGGAGAGGATGCGCACGGGTGGATCTACAAGGTAGAAAGATATTTCGCCGTCAATGGGTTGACAGAGGAGAGACTGACGACAGCGGGCCTATGTTTGGAAGGGAAGGCTTTATCTTGGTATCAGTGGAGGGACATGCGATGACCCATACAGAGTTGGAGAGAGTTTAGGGATTGTTTGGTAGAACGTTTCCGAACTGGCAAGGGAGGAGACTTCTACGAGCAGTTCTTCGCCTTGACCCAGGAGGGTTCAGTGACGGAGTACCGGGAGAGATTCGAGTACCTTGTTAACCGATTGGACCGCCTTCCTAAGACAGTGCTTGAGGGAAATTTCATGAAGGGACTGACACCAGAGATCCGGGCAGCAGTTAGAGTAATGAAGCCTCGTGACTTGGGAGAGGCTATGGAACTAGCTCAGTTGGTGGAGGATCAGAGGCACTTGGAGAAAGGGGTGAAAGACAGCAGCTCAAGAAGCACGTAAGGATGGCCACCACCTTTTTGGCATCCAAGGAGCCGACACCGGGTACCTTTCGGGAGACTCCGAAGGAGAAGACTGCCGGCGGAAGACCTGGGGACAACTTCAAGAAGCTCACAGAAATAGAATTACATGACAAGAAGGCGAAGGGGATCTATTTCAGATGTGATGAGAAGTATACGCTGGGGCACAGATGTAAGGACCGAACTCTTTAAGTTCTTATTGTTTGTGATGAAGAAGGAAGGGAGGAGGGTGTCGTCTTTCCACCTTGAGGATAAGGTGGATCTTTGGGAAGGCGGTACTGTTAGGAAATCGCCCAGCCGGCCCCTCATGGGCCGGCCTTTTTCTACAAGAGGCGGTTCAAACCGCCTCTCCTTAATTCAAGAATAATCACCTCAAATAGAGGCTAATATCCCTACAAATAATGGCTTCTAGCCGTTACGGTGGTTAACGAGAAATAGTGCCAAGGGCGATATAAAGAAATACTTTTGGGAAGCACCCCTACAACCAAGGCAGCCATAGAAGAAGGAAGAGCCAGTCTCTTCCTACATTTACAAATTACTTAAGGCTGTCAAGAGCAAAAAGTTGCAAAGGAGGTTGGAGAGGTCGGTTGATGAAACTATTGTCCAAACTTCAATTCACTCTCAGAAGGATAAGGGCTCAACAAAACCTTATAGAGGAAGTGGCAGACATTTTCCTTACTATTATGATACAAGGAGCTCAAACTTTGGACAACG
Organism: Dendrobium chrysotoxum; assembly: GCA_019925795.1. Taxonomy (NCBI): domain Eukaryota; kingdom Viridiplantae; phylum Streptophyta; class Magnoliopsida; order Asparagales; family Orchidaceae; genus Dendrobium; species Dendrobium chrysotoxum. The sequence goes on from CM034303.1 coordinate 46,516,588, forward strand.
TCCATATTATGAAAGAAAGCAGTTGGAAAAATCTCGTAGTAGTCCTCGTAAGGATGATTGTTGTGGGCTCCGAAAATTCGGCCCCGGCCTCCGCCCGACTTTGTTGCTTTCTTCGGGAGGGGAGTTTTAACGAACTAAGTTCCAGGGTAAATTTTGGAAGGCAGATGAGATAGTAGATAAGACACTACCCAGAGATTTCGCCCTCATTTTGCGAGGACTTTATGATCTGAGTTCTGGTTTCCTATAGGCGCAAGCCCCTATAGTTAATTACCCCTCCCGGTAACGAGAGAGAACTTTCGATTAAGGCTAGTCGTCAATCAGATACGTATAGATACGTGCATCTGGCATATAGTAGCAGCATTGGTTTAAGGTATAGGAAAGTTTGAAGACTTGATACTTAAAATTGAAATTTCACCCTCTTGCACTTAAAGCAGATGGTGGGGGAATGGATGATAGACCCGATCAAGATCCCATGGTTCCGTCGTCCCAGGCCATCGTGGTCCTTGGTCTACTTAGTCAGAGGAGGTAGTCGACCCAACCTGACAGAAGGATCCTTGTCGGCAGCCATGGGTTGCTTCGTCCAAGGGTACCTTGTAGACCTGGGGTGGGTATTTGTCTAAGGGGACAAATTTGAATCCACCTTAGCTAACAGAGGGCTTTGTGCCCTATCGATCATATCCTATTGATTCATATCTCAAGGATTTGATGCCATTGGGGAGCATACGGGCTCTGGCCATAACCATAATATAATGGTGCCATTTGGCGGCAACCACCTGGTTCAGAGGGCCCCGAGTCATAACCGTTTATCCTGCAGTGCCATTTGGCGGCGAAACTGCCGGTTAGAGGACTCGTACCACGTCCTTGTTGGCAGGAGATTATTTGAGAATGGATCCTAGTGATATTTTCGACCAGGCATTAGCTTTATGTGAGCTGAAGTAGATTTTAGTTTGTCCACCTCGGCAAACTGTTGCGGAGGGTGGATGGATTTGCTTTAAGTATTTTCATGGTTGGATTTCAATTTTAAATATTTTTGGATTTTGGGATTGTCTGGGAATTTTTGTGGAGTTTGGAGTTTTGTGAAATTTGGGATTTTTGGGAGGTATTTAAAGGTATTTGTGAACCCCTCCGGTTGAGATATACAATCAACACGGCCATCATCGGGGTGTGGGGTCATTCATATTTTTGTGTTTTGCACCTTGTCGACTCTGTCTAGTGATTGACAGAGGATCGGGTTTCGTAGGCTTTATGCCCTTGTTAGTGAATTCTCTTGATTATAGGCCTTGAAGGCCTAATATGAATGTATAAGATAAATATCTCAGTCGATCTCACGACTGCATATTTATTTAATGGTTCGAGCCGTGTCGACTCCTATCTACCTGTATAGGAGGATCGGGCTCGAACTTGAATTCACTTATTAACCCGCGCAGCATCCCTAGACGTCACGTGTGTACCAATAACACGCTCGTCGGGGCCCATGCAGGTGTTTGGGGGCATTTTATAATTATTTATTGAACCTTGTCTACTCCTATCTGCTTGCATAGGAGGATCGGGTTCAAATCTATTGACCCGCGCAGCATCCCTAGACGTCACATGTGTACCAATAACACGCTCGCCGGGGCCCATGCGGGTATTCAGTACATCCCCTTATGTGTACCTATGTGTATACATATTATGGTGCATGTGCGGGGGTACTTTTGGAACACTTCTAAACGCCTTCTGTCCGCTTGCATGAATGTTGCGGATCCGGTGGCGTAGCACCGGGTTTCGTTTGGAGATTTGTACGCCTTCTGTCTGCTTGTATGGATGTTGCAGATCCGGTGGCGTTGCGTCGTACGGGTTCCAATTGGGGATTTGTACGCCTTCTGTCTGCTTGCATAGATGTTGCAGATCCGGTGGCGTTGCGTCGTACGGGTTCCAATTGGGGATTTGTACGCCTTCTGTCTGCTTGCATAGATGTTGCAGATCCGGTGGCGTTGCGTCGTACGGGTTCCAATTGGGGATTTGTACGCCTTCTGTCTGCTTGCATAGATGTTGCAGATCCGGTGGCGTATTGTAGCAGCTCCTAGACTGAGTTATTCGCTGCTTTGTACAGGTAGACTGTCGTGCACTACCTTCTTGATTTGAGCAGATAGATTATAGTGTACTAACGAATCTCCTGCTTCGTAGAAGCTCGTTGGAACTTGTATTCACTGCATTCTTTATGCATTTCACTATGGTTTTGGTCCCCATAATATATTCATTACTGATGTAGGTAGATGTATTCATTTACAGGCTGAAATTAACTTCAGGATACTACATTTACTGAAGTCTTTCTGCATCTACCCATGAATGGCATGTTGTACACACCTCTATTTTCATAGAGAGATTGTATGTATTGCAGATCTCTCTTTTACTTGTGGAGGTCTGATGTATTCGCTTGATGCTGAATGATGATTGACTACAAGAGCATTACATTATTCACCACTCTTGCTACATAGCATCGTAGGTGTTTGCATTCATCATTGGCTTTCTTACACCTAACGATTAGTGAATGGTTGTATTTGCTTATGTGTCTCTTTCTTTGTTATCGTGAACTGGAGCGTTGTATGCGATGCAAGACTTCCATCATCACCTTTCTAATTCATAGATCAATTGTTGTATGCATGAGGAGATCATTACAACAATTTGTGGGAGCTTGCAAGTAGGTCATAACATGGTCTCTACTTGTGTTAGTGAGAAGTCTATTGTGCTCATTATGCTTTTCTCCATGTAAGCATGTTCAAATCAAATCCGAGTCATCTTGGTCCAAATCAAGTTTTGGTTTGGGTATAAATGTCAAGTTCAAGCTCATTTCAAGTCCTTGTTCATCTTCGATTAACTTTCAAATCAAGTCTAAATTCTATTTGAGTTCTCTTGCACATGATTCAAGTTTGAGTATTGTTGTTATTGACGTGCATATTGCTCTTGCTCATATACGATGCATTCATTGTTCATTGCATACAAGTCTTCTATCTGCCTATTGCATGTTGCTTCTGAGTTGGATGTAGGATTTTGTATCTATCATGAATCTTCGCTTGCTTGCATGATATCTATTTGAATGCATTTAGATGATCCAAGTGGTTCTTTTCATTCAACTCCTTTGTTATTCAAAAGTCCACAGGCTCGGTGTGAATGTTCAAGATTCATTCCTTTTGTATTTGTTCACTTATGCCCCTTTTCATTGTTCAAATTCAATTCAACTTTAATTCAAGCTTGAATTGGATTAATCATTAAATTCGTTGTAACTCATTTGAGTTCAATTTGTCTCTATCCACTGTACGAATTCCCTGTGGTCTGAGTTTTGTTCCAAATTGAGTTCAATCTGAGTTTGCTTGATTTGAGTTTGAGTTTGAATTCATGAGTTATTGTTTGCAGTTGTTTGTAGATGCTTGCATTCCCTATAGCTCCTCTGATGTCGCTTGTGCGCCACATTTGTTGTTGATTTCTCTATGCAAACCAAATCTCTCTGTTTACAGGGGCAGTTGGATTTGCTTGGATGACCATATGATATCGCTTGTTCAATTTGATTTTGCTTGAATATTCCAAGCCAGTTAATTTCATCATTCCTCACTTGTATGCCTTGAGAATTTATTCAACATTCTTTGCTTGTACACTTATGAATCTATTGAACAAAATACCTCTAATTGTATTTTCTGGTGTGGTGTTCATTTGAATGCATTTGAATACCCAAAGTTACTATTCGCTTTTGATGTCTTCATTTTGTTCATGTCCCTCATCGATTCAAAATTCAAAGCTTTGTTATTTGTCTGAATCTAAGTCCAATTCGTCATCGTATTCAAGCTTGCGAGTCTAGTTAAGTTCAAGTTCCTTGTAGCTCAAATGCTTGCAAGTCCTTTGTAGTCCATGCTCAAATTCAACTCAATGTCAAATTTGAGTCTCTTGTTGTTCAATGTTCAAGTCTCCTGTTCAATTTACTCAAGTCTGGCTGAAGTTCCTGATTGTTGCTCATTTGAATTCAAATCATGTTGAGTTTATGTTCTACCTTGAGTTCTTGTCCATTGCATTCAGTCCATTTGAGTTTGAATTTAGATTTATTTTGTGCTTCAAGTTCAAATTATCTGAATTTAGTTCAAGTTTAGAAGTCCCCTACTGTCCTTTTGAGTTCAATCAAGTCCAAGTACGGTCATATTTTCACCCGAAATTTCGGCAGCATTCCGGCATCTCCCCCGTTTAGGGGAAATAACGGAAAACTGGGCCTTTCCCACCACGCTTAAGAAAGCGTGTATGGTAGATGCCCTCTTTCGAGGACACCGCGGCCGTGTAAAGTCTTCAATCCCCCACCACGCTTAAGAAAGCGTGTATGGGTCTTCGACGTACCTGAAAAAGCAAAGCATTTGTTTCCCCGCAGGTACAGAGCCGCGTACGGGTACTTAAAATTGTCCCCACCACGCCAAGAAAAGCGTGTATAGGGCCTACCCGCCTCGCCGTAGGTGTCGCACCGGGTTCCCTTCCCACCACGCTTAAGAAAGCGTGTATAGGCGGTTTGTCGGCTCGACACGAACGCCAAGGCTAGGATTTTTGAGGTGATTACCCGCCTCGTTGTAGGCGCCGCACCGGGGTCCCATCCCACCACGCTTATGAAAGCGTGTATAGGCGGTTTTTCGGTCCGCCGCGAACTTCGAGAGCGAGAATCTGAGTTAGAAAATTATACCTTTACAAGCGTCGAGGTTGGCACGTGGATCGAGGTGAGAGAAGAGCTCTCTTGCATTTTTTTGTCATTGATTAATATTAATCATAATTAACCACAATTGATCATAGTTAATTATAATTAATAATAATTAATGTTATTTAATAATAACTAATTATAGTTAATTATAATTAATAATAATTAATTATAAATAATTGATTATGATTAATTAACTAATTATAATTAGTAACTAATTACACATAATTAAGTATAGTTAATTATAATCAATAATAATTAACTATAAATGATTAGTTGTAATTAATTAACTAAATATAACTAGATTAATTAATAGTAATTAATTAATTAGGATTAATTAGTCATAATTATAACTAACTACTAGTTAATTATAATTAATTATAATAATTACTATAATAAAAGCTAATTAGTCAAAATAAGATAAAACAGAATTATACCTAAAGGTCGGCTAAGTCTAATGCTGACGGAATCGGGTAATGCACTGGATCGAATATCTGCTTATGAGGTATAGGAATCGGGATGAGTCCTATTTGAGTGGGCGGCTAGAGCAGAGAGATGGATCGGGTATATGAGTTGTATGTGAGGTTTCGGCTAGGACAGTGATGGGTTGTTTGCGGCAGAGAGGAGGGGGATCAGTGAAGGCGACGGGCCTGGGAGTTCAGCAAAGAAGACTAGGGTAGAGGTCGGGTAGGTGGAATGCTCCTTCCCTCTCTCTCCCTCTCTCTCTCTCTCTCTGTTTCTCTGTGGATTGGAAGGATCGGGAGGTCGGACGGAGCTAGGGCAGGGATCGGGGCCTCGAGCCTTGCGATTGAATGGAATTCGTCAAGGTGCGGCTATGGTTGAGGGATCGAGTGGAGTTCGGCAAGGGCACGTCGAGCTGGATTAGGAGGTATGGAAGCTCTCTCTCTCTTTCTCTCTGTGGATCGAAGGAATCGAGACAGGGAGGCCGACGGGAGCTTGCGAATGGGAAGGAAGAGGAGTCGGGATTCCTTGAGGAGTTTGGTCGTGGGTATTTAACGACAGCAGCGGGAGTGGAGTTGAGCCGAGGCGGGATTCGAGGGAAGGGATGTGAACGGCGCCTCGTACACAGTATTTCAGCGGGATTTGCGGATTCGACAATCTGAAGTTTCCGGGATTTCTGGCAGGATTCGCGTATTGGCTTTGACGCATCCGAGGTATGCAGATCTCCTCCCAAATTTTCCTTTCTTATTTTGTTATTTATACAGAGGTCAACAATTGTGCTGGGAAATATGATAATCAAAGGCTCTGACAACCTTACCAAAGGCCGATCCTGTCAAAGGCACGTCCCAGCCAAGGTAAGGAACATTGCCCAAGACTTGGTGTGAATTGTCGGAAGCAAGCAACTACTAGATATCATCAAATTTGGATTCCAAAGGAGCCTAAATATTCAAAATATCATAAAGGTGGCTATGAAAGTGAAACTCATAGTGTACAATCCTGATATCATGACCAAAGGTCATCCTCTGATAAGAGATCCTCTATCAAGCGCACTTCACCAAATAAGGAGAAAGTTGATGCCTATAATGAACCCTTTGATTCATTGGAAGTGGCCGTCTCAGCCTGAAGATGTTGAGATTGATGAAACATATGGTGAGGCTTTCTGGGGTGGAAAGACTTCTAAAAATAATAAAGATTACTATGATGGCATCGATTAGGCGGAAGACGCTGATCTTATGGATGTAAGTTGTGTAAATGGAGAACACACACTCGATCAGTTTGTTCAAAGAATGTATGCTCGCAGAATTGCGACCTCAAATCCACAAAATGAAGAACAAATATGAGGAAACCAAGAACAAGTAACACCTGTAAATAGAACACCTCTACAATAAGAAGATGTTGAGGAATAAGAGGTGGTTGAATTTGTAATATTATTATAATAAGAAGTGTAATCTCATCTACAGAAGAAAGACCAAGAGATCAACCAGCTCCATGCTCATCTTGATGAAATGAGCGGTATGCTGAAAGAGCTATTTGGGCAGCTTGGCCTAATAGCTACGGCGGGACGACCACACATAGTAAATTCTCATGGAAATGTCTTGGGGTCTAGTCATTTGATGTTGGATGTTGGATGCTGGATGCGCACAAACTCCTCTCGATGTTCAGAAAGCGGAGTGCAAACCCAGCAAGAGCCAATACTGGGCAGTTCATAAAGAAGAAGGAATTGTTAGTAAAGCTCAATTGAAAACCTTTTTAATAAAAAGGTTAAAGCACCTATCTCTTCTGAAACGGTTGAAGCTTTAGTGAGCAAAGGTCAGCCATATCTCTCAGAATATAATTTATTACAATATCTGAAGGGATATGTCGTACCAAAATTTAATATATTTGTTGGTACTGAAAATCTCCGACAACATTTGGCTCAATTCAAGGCTACCTGTGGTAATACTTGACGAAATGATGCCTTGCTATTACGCCAATTTGTCAGTAGCCTCATTGATACGACTTTCGAATGGTATGCTGAGTTGCCTAATGATTCAGTTAAAATATTTTCGAAATTAGAAACAATGTTCATTAAGAAATTTGCTGGTGCAATAAAAAAGGTGACTCGCAGATCTTGCTCCCGAAAAGAGAAGGATGAGCCTATCACTTGGTACATCACGAGATGGTGAAATCTCAGCATGAAGTGTAAGTAACAGCTCATTGAAAAATATGTTGTGGAGCTTTTAATGGGGAATATCGATGATGAAATGATTTTCTATCTTGCAATAGCTACGATCAACACCTTCCAAGAGTTACTAGATCTCATAACTAGATTTGAAAGATTGCCTAAACTTAGGAGTTTCAACAACTACAATGATAACTCCTCCGAAAAGAGAAAACAAATCGGAATATATGACCTAAGAAAGAGGAAGTGAATACAACAATCACTTTTTAGGTTGACAAGAAAGAAAACAGGGTGTCAACGACTCCACCTAAGATGATGAAGCAAACAAAAGAAAGTCAAAAGGTAGACCAACGTCATCTCTTCTACGTCATGCCAAGATGTAAAAGATGATCGTAGAAACAGAGCCATAAGAAGGAAAAAAAGTGTGTTTGGGATATATATGTGTACAATAACGCTCTGCAAAATTCCTTTGTGATGCAACAAATTATTGCAAATAAATGACAAGCCCTCCTGCAAAACAAGAGGCAATTTATATACTCCTACAATGCAAGAGGTAATTTTATATACTCCTGCAAGACGAGATAATTTATATATCTCCTGCAAGTCAGGATATAATTTTATATACTCCTACAAGGCAGGAAGCTATTTCTATATACTCCTGTAATGCATGAGATAATTTTCATATACTCCTACAAGATATGAGTCAATTTATATATTCTCCTGCAAGTTAAGAGGTAATTTTATATATTCCTGCAAGGTTGGGGATAACTTTTATATACTCCTGTCAGACAGGAGGCAACTTTCATATACTCAATTTATATATACTCCTGCAAGGTAGGATGTAATTTATATATATTCTTGTAAGGCAGCAGATTCTTTTTATATACTCCTGAAAGACAATAGTCAATTTCTACAGTAGGAAATTCCTCAGGAGGTAATTCTTATATACTACTGGAAAATAGGAGACAAACTCTATATATTCCTGCAAAACAAGAGACTTTGCTATATACTCCTATAAAATATGAGGCAATTTTTATAATATATCCCAACCAAATATGGGGAGACAATTATGAAATTGCATGTTAACTAAATGATCTACCCATGGTAGTTATATGAAATCTTTTAGGCTCACAAACCTAAGGGTAGAGCTACTCTGATCAATCTAAAAGATTGAGACTAAATATCAAAATATAGGTTCAACAAGTCTACGGACCAAATCTTTATAAAATTTTCATTCTCATAAACCTAAGAGTCGAGGTGCTTTAACCAATCTAAAGGATTAAGACGAAAATAGATTCAAAAGTCTAAAGACTGAACAACCAACTTTCATATTCATAAAGCTAAGGGTAGAGCTACTTTGGATTGAGATTAAATGTCAAAATATAGGTTCAATAAGTCTAAAGACCGAACTTTTATAAAATTTACTTGCTCATAAATCTAAGGATCGAACTACTTTGATCAATCTAAATGATTGAGATTAAATGTCAAAATATAGGTTCAACAAGTTTAAATACCAAACCTTTATAAAATTTTTATGCTCATAAACCTAAGGATCGATCTACTTTGATCAATCTAAAAGATTGAGATAAAATGTTAAAATATAGGTTCAACAAGTCAAAGGATCGAACCTTTAAAATTTTATGTGCTTATAAACCTAAGAGTTGAGCTACTTTAATAAATCTAAATAATTGAAAGAAGAAAAAAAGGGTAACGATGAACATGAATGCCAAAAATGTTCGGAGACGCTACAACGAATTCTTTGCATGAACATCTCATAATAAATTCGTTAGGAGGTAATTTGTTGTAATATTAAAAAAAAGAAAAAAAAGGAGAAAGCGGAGAGATGCCTCCTTTCACAAAACAACACCACCATTTGATTATACAAAAACAATGAAAAAGAGGCGACTTTGAAAGGATCCCCAAAAGCACACTACAGTTCCCTTCGGATCTCAATTCCTGCGCGTGATCCCTCGTTCTCGCACGCCAATTTCGTGCACGACACAATGGACAGTCACGCGATCCGAGCCCGCTGTTTGTCGGCCTTCCCTCCCACGGTGCACGATTTGAGTTAGCCGTTCGTTGGCCTGCTCTCCCACATGCACGACTTGTTCGTCGGCCTGTTGCTCATGCTCCAGTGCGTACCTCTGCGGGCAAGTCTGCCAATCAGAGCCCGATTACACTCACGCCCATGCATGAGCTTGCCTCCGCGGGAAAGCAAGCGACCCGCCCATCGCTCCCGTTTCGCGTGTGACGGCCACGATCCGACCCACTTCACAATTCGAACCGATCCGACCTATCCAGCAGCCCGTCTCTGATCCCGCTCATGACCACAACAACAAACTTGACACTAATCTGTTAACCTCTATGTAAAACCCATTGCAAGTGGCTGCCACATCACCTAAATCCTTGCCAAATCCCTCAAAAATAGGAGCTGTTATTCCTGTCAAATCCTGCTGTACCAGCCCCCCAAAACCTGCTAAAATCCTGCTATACTAGCCCCCTAAACCTGCTGCCCCCTCCTCCCTTAATTCCTTGCATTTAACTTCAGTTCCTTCATTCACTTGAAGTTCCCTACCATCCTCAAATCACAGCAATAGTCCTGCCTTCCTCCCCTTCTCTTCTATCATCCTCCATTTCAACTCTCCTACACTACAACGGCAAACTCCTCACTCCAAGCAACTCCAACACACTCCAAGCAGCTCTCCAACATCCTGCCATATATTTACGTGAACACCTTAACTCCTCACATATCTCCTCCCCGCTCTCTCACACAACCCACTGCAGCCCTCTCCTCTCCACTACAGCAACTCCACAAGCAGCCATTCCACCTCCCTCATGTGAACATCACAGCAACCCTCTTTAACTAAATCCAGCTCCAAACAGCAGCCCTCTTTAACTAAATCCAGCTCCAAATAGCAGCCATCCTTTCTTCCATTCCTTGCTCTTATGCCTCAATCTCAACCTACAGCAGCAGGTTTTCTCAACTCTTCCCCCACATGAAGCCATAGTAGCTTTCTCTCCAAACCAAATTCCACACCAACAGCAAGCAAGACCAATCTTGTCGTCACGTGAAGACCTCCTACATCAGCTTCTGTATTCCACCTCCATAACAGCTTTAACCCCACGCTCCTCCACTTCCTCGTAACCACCTAGCTCACAAACTCTTGCACCCAGACAGCCAAACCAAACCAGCCCCTATTCCCTCTTCACTCCTACTCATCCAAAGCAAGCTTCTCATACACTTCCAGCCACATAACCTCTCCATCTGCAAGCTACTGCCTCACACCCAACAACGCCACTCCTTCCTCTTCTGCTCGTTAAACAGCAGCTCCAGCCACAACAACAAACCATCTCTTCCCTCAACCCACTTAGCCCATTCCATCTCCAAATTTCAGCCATTAAGCTCCAGCTCACTCCAAAGCTTTAAAAGCCCACCATACTTCACATTAACAAAAAAATCCATTGCCCAGATCAGCCCACAACAAGCACTTGCAAAGTCCATTTCCTAAAATCCTTAAACAATAAGTTTCATTTGTGAATGCTAGTTATTATCATTGAGTCACATGTCGACTGTTTAGTGTTAAATTAGTGTTTTTGTTAGCCAATATTGTCAATTATTTGCATTGCCATTTATGGTGTATTATTATTGTTGTCGGAGGTATTTATGCATATGCTAGTATGCTTGTATAAAAAAAAAGAAGAAGGAAAGAATAAGAAGAAAGAAATTAAAAAAAAAGGAAGAGAGAAAGAGGTGGAGAAAATACAAAAAAGAGGTGGAGAGGAAGAAAAATAAAAAAAATGAGTGAATAAAAAATGATGCAAAACAAAGAATATATAAGAGTGAAAGTGAATTTTTGGTACATTTGTGAATTACCGTCGTCATCTTCATCGCGCAGGTATAATGTTCTTAATTCTCCAAAACCCGAGGCCCCGTTTCGACGCTTGTAGCGCGGCAAGCAACCACCTATGCGCTCTTTTCTTAGTGCGGTGGGAGGAAGCTCGTCGCGGTGCTCGCAACGAGATGGGTAATCCTTAGAAGTCCCGTCCTCGGTGTGTGTGACGCGCCGGGAAATCACCTATACACGCTTTTCTTAGCGTGGTAGGAGGAAATTCGGTGCGACACCTGCGATGAGGCGGGTGAGCCCTGTACACGCTCTCGTAGCGTGGTGGGGACGCTCATAAGTACCCTTAAGTGCTCATGTAGTGTGGCGGGGAAAGCCAACTTCGTTTTCAAAACATGTATTTTTGAAGATCCATACATGCCTTTCTTGGCGTGGTGAGGGATGAATATTACGGCCGCAGTGTCACCCGACATCGACCGTACACGTCTTTCTTGACGTGGCAGATAGGCAATGACTCCTGTAGTTTCTCCTAAACGGGGGAGATGCTGGGAGGCTGCCTAAATTTCGTCTGAAAATGCACATGACTTGGACAATTACAGGGGACCGAACTTGCAGACTTTTGAACATCAGAGGACTTGCAAATTTGGACTTGAACTTGATTTGAACCAAATGATAAGAACTTGAACTCAATATAACCACAGGGAACATAATTTAAAGCTATGAATCAGATTTTGAATTAACAAATGCATACTAAACCGAAAATACAAGATGTTAAATTACAATCCAATCCATTTGAATGAAAGTTGAATAAAGATTGTGAGTAACATCAATGAATAAATGAAATGGTGAATATCAATGAATAAATGAAAGAGTTGTGGTGGACAATATTCCAAAAATGATTCATGTGCAAACAGGGAACTCGTGACAAGAGGTCTTCATACATAAGTAACATGCAAGTGAATGTGCTGGTTCCTTACATATATTGAAAATCAATGTGAATGAATGGGCACAAAATTCATATGAATAAGAATTCAATTGTCATTCGATTGCGAGAAATCATCAACAAGAAGCAAATGGAGAATGCAGTGACATGTTCATAGTTAACAATGCAAAATATTCAGTGAACATTAAGGAATTGTCACTTCAACTAGAATGTAAATGTCGTTAAGCAAACTCATCATATAAGATTTGAGTCATTTTCATATGACAGTAAAAGACTTGCAATACTCAACATGGCTCATTTACATGCCGCAATCAAATGACCGGTGATAAGCAAATTTTTGCATACCACTTGCTTGCAAGCAATGAGTAATGAAGATTATGGAGAACATGATGACTCATGTGAAGGTGAAAGACTTGTAATATGCCATGTGACCCATCTACAACTAATAATCAATAAGGATTGTAGAGAATGTTATGATTTGCTTTTAAGCAAGCAAGATGATGATAGCAAATGAAAGCTAGTGAATAGTCAATGCTACTCGACTGTGGAGCAAATACATGGAACCTCCGCGAAGCATATCAGTTAATATGCAACTAAAACTCCGCATCATTGGCAATAACTCAACTTCAAGCGAGCATAGCAATTCCTTACAAATGGAAGGGGCTAATACGCGATGAACATAGAAATGTGAGGTGCTTGCAAGAAATAACAAGAGATTGGTAACACATATAATGGCATCCCTCACAATCAATGCTAGATGATGGCATATTAAATACGCTGCAATTGTGACATGTATTCTATGGATGCAAGCATGCACCCATGATATTATCCACAAGCAAGTGTAGGAAGCTCGCCATATGTGAATACATATTGCTTACAAGCCGTAGCTGGAGACTTAAGCAAATATAGTAATCTACAAACAGACGATGTCACTTAGCTACATACAAGCACACTAAGCTCTTGCAAGTGATGACAGTGAATATGCAACGATTGTAACGACACCCTTACGATCAAACGCTATTTAGCATTAAGCAAATACACCGCCTTCCCGTAGTTGGAGATATACGACCTGTAGCAAATGCAAGCGCATACGGGCCACTGTAGAAGGCACTTCGTGTATTCAACGTATTGTCTACGGGCAAATATAGAAGGGCTACAACAAACACGAGCTTCTACGACTTGTCAAAAATGCCCCCATCACATGCACTACGATATGTATACAAATAAACACAAAGAAATGTCTACGAGGGTACCCTCGGACAATGTAGCTCATGGCTGCCGATAAGAATCCTTCTATCAGGTTGGGTCGACTACCTCCTCTGACTAAGTAGACCCGGGATGACGGAACCATGGGATCTTGATCGGGTCCATCATCCATTCCCCCTCCATTTGCTTTAAGTGCAAGGTGGCGAAATTCCCAATTTTAAATATCAAATTCTCAAATATCAACCCATGCTGCTACTATATGCCAGATAACACGTATCTTTACATATCTAATTGACGACTAGCCTTAATCGAAAGTTCTCTCTCATTACTGGGATGGGTAATTAACTATAGGGGCTTGCGCCTATAGGAAACAAGAACTCAGATCTAAAGTCCTCGCAAAATGAGGGCGAAATCTCTGGGTAGTGTCTTATCTACAAACCCAATCTGACTTCCTAAAATTTAACCCGAAATGTAATCCGTTAAAACTTCCCCGAAAGAGGTCAGGGGCGCAAATTTTTGGAGCCCACACGATCATGCCTCCGCTTGCTTTCTCTGATCCCGAACGCCTCCGGATCGTTGTTCATATACTGTCTTGACCGAGGGCAACCTGACCGTGAGTTCGACGCCAATCAGTTTTGATTTGATAGGAAAATGTTTGTGTGTGTTTGTGTGTGTTTGTGTGTGTGTGTGTGTGTGTGTGTGTGTATATATATATATATATATATATATATATATATATATATAGATATATAATGTTCAATTTGAAGACCCCGCGCCGTTGTATCTTTGAGCCGGACGGGATGATTGTAATTTGAAGATCTTTTGATCCGAGCGATAAGAATAATGGCAAGTGCCATCCCAATGTCCCTTTGCGGGGAGGGGACGCCGGGAGGTAGCCGAATTTTTGAAAAATTTTTAGCCATTAACAAAGATACTTCTTTCTAAAAAAAAAGTCAAGAAGAGCTTGTGTGATTTTGTGAGTCACATTTCTAATAGAAAAGCACAAAAAGTAGCCATACGTTATCAGATGGATGAACTTATCCAAAACAATGAAGATTTTGGTAGAGCTTTTGTAATGATTGTGGCCAACAAAGTCCCATTTGAACACTTTGGCTCGGTAGACATATTAAATGTCAACCAGACTGCCGAAAAATGGCTCAGACTAGAGACCACAAAACCTGTGGACAAATCAGAAGGAAACATGAATTTGAAGAGAGATCTTCCAGATAGAAAAACAACTTCTAAGTGAAGCCATGAGTCCTATCTTAAATCAAATATGAAGGCTACTTATAAATGGAAGCAATAAGACCTATCTTAATTGATGCATTAAGGGAACTTCTAAATGAAGTAATTAACCCTAAATCAAATTCAAAACTAAACAAATTATCAGGCAACTTACAATGGAAGTAATAAGCCCTACTATTAACAAAGCCATTAGGGAGCTTCTAAATGAAGTAATATACCCTAAATAAAATTTATAGACCACTTCTAATAGAACCAGTAAGACCTATCTCTAAATAAACTACAGGCAACTTCTAATAGAAGCTATAAGACCTTCCATAACTAATATGCAAAAGAAACTTCTAAATGAAGTAGTAGATCCTAATCTAATTGGTTCATTAAAGAAACTTCTAAGTGAAATAAATAACCCTAAATCATCAGGCAACTTCCAATGGAAGCAGTAAGACCTACTGTTTGGGAAAATTTTAAGTGAAGTAATAATCCCTATCCTAAAATAAATTATTGGGCAGCCCATAAGCGGAGCTGTAAGCCCCATTTTAAACAAATCTAATGGAAACTCTTAAGCGGAGCCGTAAGCCCCATCCCAAACCAAACTCACAGGAAACTCTTAAGCGGAGCCGTAAGCCCCATCCTAAATCTAAATCATTGGGCAACTCCAAAGAGGAGCAGTAAGCCCCATCTCAAATCAAATTATCAAGCAACTCCTAAGTGGAGTCGTAAGTCCCATCCTAAACTAAATTATCGGGCAACTCCTAAGTGGAGCCGTAAGCCTCATCCTAAACTAAATTATCAGGCGACTCCTATGAGGAGCAATAAGATCCAAAACTTAAACAACAACAAAACCAAAACCAACATCCAACTACTCCAGTCTATTTGGGATCCCTGAGAGGAGACAACTTATGGCTGTTAATCAGATTCTCTAGATAATGCAACCAATGGTTTGTTAGCATTGGTAGATTGAGATATATGGTATTCCCTAGATTACAGAATTATAGATTCTTGATCGGGTTTACCCCCATTCCCTCATAAACAAGACTAAAACTTAAAATTTCAAAGTTTTGCTAAAGTGATTCATCCTTAATCGAGAGTTCTCTCTTATGAAGTAGAAGTGGTAATTAACTATGAGGGCTTGCGCTCATAAGATGTAAGGATACAGATCTAAATAAACCCTGGTATGAACATCGAGAGAAATCTGGTTAATTAAAAATCAATCTACCTTAAAGAAAATGAAATTCTAAGCCTAGAAACAGGGGTTCGTGCCTAGCGCCATTTTTCTTGAGTGAACACATCCATTACTATTCCTACTCCATTACTGGTCTTAACCTTCTACACATGAAAGTTAATAATCTTTCTAAGGCACAATGGCTTATAGTCTTCCTAAAATCTTAGATTTCTCCTCTCTTTTTGGTTTCATGTAAATAGTTGGACCATTTTGTCTACTAATTCTTTTGCCATTTATTTGAATTGATCAAATTACTTAATAATAAATATTATACTAGTTTCATATAGTAAACCATCGCTATTTATCATAATTGGATTAAATTATAGTATCACTTTTGGATGATTTCTCAGCTAAGTAATTCCTTTTGTAACCACAATTTGGTGTTTCTTATGGGTGACACAATAGTGAACAATTGCCTATCTCACACTATGATTTAAGCTAGATACAATATTTCACTTTTGGAATTCTCTAATATTAGCGAACATTAAATTAGGATTCATTTCATGAATTTGAGTGTAAGTTTAATTTTTTCTTGTCAACTTAACATAAAACCTCATCTTCTCATTTGAACTTGGGACCAACGACAATAGTGATAGAGGACTTCTTATGGCATAAGATTTTTAATGCAGATCTAACTTGCAATGAAGAAAACCAAACAAATACATAAATTTGTAGTAATCAAAATTCGAAGAACAAAAACTCTTAGTCTTAAACAATTACTTGAGGAAAATCATGCAACAAAATGTAGTGATGTAGTACTTCTTTGGTATAAGATTTTTAATGTAGATCTAACTTGCAACCAGGAAAATCATGCAACACACAGAATTCACAAAACAAAAATTGTCAGTCTTAAATAAACACACAAAAGTCACAGTGCAAAAACTCTTAGTCTCTAAACAAATACTTCTTAATTTTGATGAAAACTAAAAAACTTATTAGAAATCATTCATATGAAAACTATGATGGTCTTCTACTAGAAATTAAAACAAAAAATTTATGATCAAGAAAGCCACACAAACACTAAGAGATTCATGCACTTTTTGAATATAAAATTTAATCAAAATTAATTAAACTTTATCTCTTTTTCAGACTAACAACTACACATACAAGAAAAATAGAACGGAATGAATTCACTATAAAGCAACTATGTACAGGAAGATAACCCCTCTAGGAACTCTTCAAGCCTCTCATTTAATCAAAGAATTGGATTTTAAAAGTAGGAGTAGCGCATCCAATTAGAAATTTTATTTAGGCAGTAATTAAGTTTTTGACATGCTTTAAACCTTTATTTATAATTATAAAACAAGTAGAAATTTTCTTTTCCTAGCCTAGTGGCAATGCTAGATTAGGAGGACCCATGAAAAACAGAGTGCTCAAGACTCGATCCAAGTTCTAAGAAGGGAAACATAGAAGCAATGTGCTGCAGACTCGCTTATATTCCTAAGGGTCTAAAAATAGAAAGCCACAGGAAGAGGGCGCTAAACATAAACTATATGAGAGGGTACCAATTAGAAACTTGCAGGAGGGCTTGTCGCCTAACCAAGTAAAATTTGGCTCCAACAACTAGAAGGAAATCTTTGAGGGATTTTTTATTCAACAATATGATAGAGAACCAAGTAGAGATCCAACTTCTAATCAAACTTTACATGAGAAGTAACATTCAAGGCATGCACATATAGAATCTTAGCAAAAATTAACTATAATAAAATAAACCAAAACTGTTAAATTTTAGAAGAAGCTGAAATTTTATGTTGGTCATCTTAACGCATGCATATTCATATCGATGATTAAGACTTTAAGATTTGTATGCTCTGTGTTTTTATAAAGCATTCAATCGTATGTTTAGTATAAGATAATTAATAAGTTAATTATATGAAGATTACTTACTGTGCAATTGATATAGGAAATCCTAGAGTGACGCCAGAGGTTACCCGTGATGTATGCTTGTTGGCTAGAATGATGGCTGCAAACTTATATTTCTCTCAGATTGAAGATCTAATGTTTGAGGTATCAAAATTCAAATGACATATAGTTGCTAGTTTATCTTTCTTTGTGCTACTGTTGTGGTATTTTCATTATATAGATTTCTAATCTTTCTGTGTGTTATATATTTTCTCCATTTTATTGCAGTTGTCTATGTGGCGCTGTAGTGATGAACTTCGAGTACGAGCTGATGAATTGCAACTCTCCTCAAAGAAAGATGCAAAACACTATATAGGTAACTTATTATACTTCCATCCATGCCACATGAATATGATGGACCGGTCCAGCCGGTCCAACCTGGACCGGCATTTGTCTACAGTAGGCGGAAGGATTCCACCTCCAATATGCCGCCCCTTTTAGGGGGTGGGGTCCAGCAATAAATCAAGGCTTTAATGGGGAATTAAAGAGAAGATTATGAGAGAAATTCAAACTACAAGGGTTGTTTGGGTAGTTTACTGAAGGAATTGTATGTTTAAAAATGTTTGGAGGCTAGGATTAGGTTTTTATCTCTGATTTTGGCTGAAAAAGTTATGGTTCTTGTGTCTTGAGTGGGCTCTAGCGGCGTTTAGAGATTTGGGAGAGTCATATCTTTCTCTCTAATAGAAGATCCATTGTATCTTGCTAATTTTCTTCATCTAATTTCAATCAAAAGTGCAATTTATGGTTTTCTCCATCCAAGTTCTTTGCAATTCCTGTTTTCCCAATTGCTGAAATTAAATTTCAGCAAGTAATTTTTCTGGCTTTCTACAAGGGGTTTCTATCAAATTGGTATAAGAGCACGTTGATCTAGGGTACTAATGACCGGGACGAAAGTGGAAGTAAGGCCAATTGAGGTCTGATTTTGTAGAAAAAATTTTAGATTTTGAAGGCCAATTCACTATATAGATGGGGATATTATCAGCAGAATCCAAGTTGGATGGTTGAAGTGGAGGAATGCATCGGGCTTATTGTGTGATAGAAAAGTACCCCTCAAACTTAAGGGAAAATTCTATAAGATGGTGGTGAGACTTGCAATGCTTTATGGTGCTGAATGTTGGCCATTAAAAGAGAAGCATAATTCTAAGTTAAGTGTTGCAGAGATGAGGATGCTCAGGTGGATGAGTGGCTTTACCCTTAGAGATAGGATATGAAATGAGCATATTCGTGAAAAGGTTGGAGTAGCTCCAGTGGAAGATAAGATTAGAGAGAGTCGCCTTAGATGGTTTGGTCACGTAAAACGGCGGCCTCCCGATGACCCGGTTAGGAAAGTAGAGGTCTTAGATTTGACTTATGTTAAGAAAGGTAGAGGTAGACCTAAAAAGACTTGGTTAGAAAATATTAGAAATGATCTTTCTTTATTAGATTTAAACGAGAATTTGACTTTTAATAGGACACAATGGAGAAAAAGGATTCATGTAGCCGACCCCACGTAGTGGGATAAAGGCTTGATGTTGTTGTTGTTGTTGTTGAAGGCCAATTCACATCTGTCCATAAAAAGATGGATGGGAAGTTCGCCGTTGTGGAAGAAATGTTGAAGAAACTGCTCGAAGATAAATCCAAAACAACGGTACCCGATACAAGGGAAGCCACCAGCGGCCAAGGAAGTGGGGGAAACCCTAATCTGTTTAGGGGAAGGGAAAACCAAGAGATAAAAATTTTGGAGGGAGAAGACTGGATGCCTCCACTAGAACCTCTTTCTAGGGAGGAGATGAGTATGGGGTATGAGCGAAGGGGTACTGATTTTGCAAGAAGGTGGGTAGATTATGAGCACTGAGGTGCTGATTTTGGAAGGAGGGGGATTTTGAAGTAGAGTTTGGGTACGAGCGCAGAAGGGAAGATCGGGACACTTGGGGAGCACCTCCTTTTCGGGGAATGGGAGGCTACGGAGGATTCAGGGAAACGGAGGCGATCCACAGGTAAGGAAGCTGAAGATGCCCATCTTTGAAGGCGAGGATGCACATGGATGGATCTACAAGATAGAGAGGTATTTTGCCATCAATGAATTGACGGAGGAGGAGAAATTATCTATGGTTGGTCTGTGTTTGGAGGGGAAGGCCTTAGCCTGATACCAGTGGAGAGACATGAGGCGGCCCATTCGGAGTTGGAGGGAGTTCAAGTATTGCTTACTAGAACGTTTCCGAATCAGTAGGGGAGGGGACTTCTATGAGCAGTTCTTTGCCTTAACATAGGAGGGTTCTATGGTAGAGTACTGTGACAGGTTTGAGTACCTGGCTAGTCGGCTGGATTGGCTTTCTAAGACTGTGCTGGAGGTGAACTTCATGAAGGGACTTAAGCCCAAGATTTGGGTGGCTGTGAGAGTGATAAGGCCGTGTGACTTGGGAGAGGCTATGGAGCTTACACAGTTGGTGGAGCATCAAAAGCATCTGGAGAGGGGGACTAGAGGTATCAGTTCAGGAGGCTCGTACAAAATGACCACCTGTCTCAGCTCCCAAGGGACCAATAACGGGAAGCATTCAGGAGGCTCCGAAGGAGAAGCTAGGTGGAGGGGGATTTGGGAGAAACTTCAAAAAGCTTATCGAGAAAGAGTTACAGGAGAAACAGGCGAAGGGATTATGCTTCAGATGTGATGAGAGGTACACGTCGGGGCACAGGTGCAAGGACTGAACTCTTTAGGTTCTCATCGTCTATGATGACGAGGAAAGTGAGGAGGGAGGTGAGAGTGAGGCAGGGGTAGAGGAGGAGGAGAAGCTGCATGTTAACATGGTCGAAGTCTCTTTAAACTTAGTGGTGGGGTTCACCCCGAATCACACTAGGAAAGTTAAAGGAGAAATAGCGGACAGAGAGGTAGTGGTACTAATCGACAGTGGGGCTACCCATAATTTTATTTTCAATCAGGTTAACCAATTGGGGGTAAAATTAAACACTGGGGGCTACGTGGTGATGATGGGCACTGGGAAGGTGAAGATGGATAGAGGTGTGTGTATGGGAGTTGTGCTGACTATCCAGGGGATTCAGGTGAGGGAGTATTTCCTCCCATTAGAGTTGGGGAGCACTGATGTCATCTTGGGGATGAAGTGGCTATAGACTTTGGGTGATATCAAGGTCAATTGGGGAGCTCTGGTGATGGAGTTGGTGGTGGAGGGAAGAAAGATGATGATCTAGGGAGGTGCAGGGTTATCCAGGGCTATGGTGTCTCTCAAAACCATGATCAGGACCATACAGGAAATAGGAGGGGGGGTGGGGAGAATTTCTGGTGGAACTGCAGAGCTTAGAAGGAATCAAAATGGAGGAAGGGAAGACATTCCTCTTTTAATGCAGCCACTCATACAACAGTTCAGTGAGATTTTTTAGGCACCTCAAGGCTTACCACCACCAAGGGAACAAGAGCACGCTATCATCTTGAGGGGGTGGCACCGATTAGTGTGCGGCCTTATCGCTAGCCTCGGATTCAAAAGGATGAGATCGAGAGGTAGGGATCATCAGGCCAAGTGTGAGCCCTTTTTCTAGTTTAGTCATACTGGTCAAGAAGAATGATGAGAGCTGGAGATTTTGTGTCGACTACCGGGCATTAAATAAGGAGACCGTGCAGGACAAGTTCCCCATTCCGGTGATTGATAAGCTACTAGATGAGTTATGTGGTGCTATGGTGTTCACCAAGATGGATCTGAAGTCGGGATACCATCAGATCAGGATGCAGGGGGAGGACGTTCTAAAGACTGTTTTTAGGATACAAGAAGGGCATTACGAGTTCTTAGTGATGCCATTCAGGCTCACCAACTCCCCTGCCACCTTCCAGTTGCTCATGAACAGGGTGTTCAGGCCATATCTCAGGAAGTTCATACCAGTCTTCTTTGATGATATATTGGTGTATAGTAAGTCGATGGGAGAGCACTTGGAGCATGTTAGGGTGGTCTTGGAAGTATTACAAGAGCATCAGCTGTGGGCCAACCTGAAAAAATATTATTTTGCACAGACTAGTGCGGAATACTTGGGGCATGTAGTCTCTCAAGAGGGGGTGGCTGTCACTTAGGCCAAGATTGAGTCAATGCAAAAATGGCCTCTACTTAGGAATCTGAGAGAGTTGAGAGGGTTCTTAGGGTTGACATGGTGCTTTAGGAGATTCGTGAGAGGCTACAACATCATAACTTAGCCATTAACAGAGCAATTGAAGAAAGACAATTTTTTTTGTGGGGAGAGGCTGCTACATAGGCTTTTGAGAGGCTGAAAAAGACTATGACTACAGTACCGGTTTTGGCACTACTAGATTTCAGTTAGATCTTTTGTGGTTGAGACGGATGCATCAGGATATGGGTTAGGGTCGTGCTCATGCAGAATCACAGACCCATAGCCTACTTCAGCCAAGTGTTGACAACCAGAGCTGGTTGAAGTTGGTCTATGAGAGAGAATTGATGGCCATTGTGTTAGCCATCTAGAAGTGGCGACCATACTTGTTGGGTTGGCATTTCATTGTCATGACAGATCAGAGGAGTTTAAATTACTTGCTAGAGCAACATATGGCGACTGAGGAGCATCAGAGGTGGTTGTCCAAGTTGCTGGGCTATGATTTTGAGATCCAATACAGGCCAGGATTGGAGAATATGGCAGTTGATGTCTTATCCAGATGCATGGGGGAACTCTAAGAATTGGCAATGTCGATACCACTGATGTTCAATTGGGGGGCCATCAAAGAGGAAAGTATGCGGGATGAGGAGTTGGGAAAAATCAGGGCAGATCTTTTGAAAGATGAGACCAGTCACCCGGGTTACTCTTTGGAAGGGGAGGGACGGTTGTACCAGGGGAGGTTTGTGATGCATAGGACCTCAGTTCATATCCCACAGCTACTGCAAGAGTTCTATGAGAGCGATGTTGGAGGTCACTCAGGCGTATAGAAGACATACAGAAGACTTCCAGCGGAGCTGTATTGGAGGGGGATGCATAAGGATGTGGAAGAAATGGTGGCTAGGTGTGAGGTGTGCTAGAGGAACAAGTACATGGCCATGGCTCTTGGTGCGTTACTTCAACCCCTAGCTCTACTTGACAGGGTGTGGGATGACGTCACCATTGACTTTATTGAGGGGCTACTACGATTAGAAGGGTTTACGGTGATCCTAGTGGTTGTTGACAGATTAAGCAAGTATGTTCACTTCATTCCCCTACGACACTCTTACACGATAGTGACAGTAGCAATGATATTCATCAGAGAGGTGGTTAGATTACATAGAATACTAGAATCCATAATGTTCGATAGGGACAAGGTGTCCCTCATTCATTTTTAGAGGGAGTTGTTCAGATTGCAAGGAATAGTGCTGAAGAGGAACACTGCCTACGACCCCCAGACAGGCTGGCAGGCAGAAGTGGTGAATAAGAGCTTAGATACATACTGATGATGTTTTGCTTCTGAGACACCAAGGTTATGGGCAAAGTGGCTAGCATGGGCAGAATACTGGTACAACACTTCTTATCATTTAGCATCCCAAATGACTCCTTTTAAAGTGTTATACGGAAGAGAACCACCTCACTTGGTACATTTTGGGCAAAGAAGCACGCTGGTTTCCTCAGTGGAGTAGTATTTGGAGGAACGAGATAGGGTGTTAGATGAGTTAAAAAGACATTTGTTAAGGGCTCAACAGATTATGAAGAAGCAGACGGATGAGGGCAGGAAGGATATTCAGTTTGAGGTGGGAGACAAAGTTTACTTGAAGCTACGCCCCTATAGACAGAGGACAGTAGCTCACAGGAGGAATGAAAAGCTAGCCTCGAGGTATTTCAACCCTTATTAGATAATAGAGAGGATTGGCGTTGTGGCTTATTGACTGAAGTTATCCCCGATCGCTACTATACACCTGATGTTCTACGCATCACCGTTGAGAAGAGCTATTAGGGATCATCCAGCCAGTTCAGAATTACTAGGGACATTGATAGCATATCTGGAGGTAATGTTGGAACCACTGGAGCTAAAAGGGGTATGACAGGGAGATGATGGATTCAAGGAAGTGCTGATAAAGTGAAAAAACCTGCCTGACTATGATGCCACCTGGGAGCCATATGAGAGAGTGAAGCATCAATTTTCATCCTTCCACCTTGAGGATAATGTGGCTCTTTAAGGGGGGAGTATTGATGGACAGGTCCATGGATTGGTCCAGCCGGTCCAAATTGGACCAGCATTTGTCTACAGGAGGCGGAAGGATTCCAGCTCCAATATGCCGCCCCCTTTAGGGGGTGGTGTCCAACAATAAATCAAGGCTTTACTGACCAATTAAAGAGAAGATTATGAGGGAAATTCAAATTAGAAGGGCTGTTTGGGTAGTTTATTGAAGGAATTGTATGTTTCAACATGTTGGGAGGCTAGTGATATGTTTTTATCTCTGATTTTGGCTGAAAAAGTTAAGGTTCTTGTGTCTTGAGTGGGCTCTAGCGGCGTCTAGAGATTTGGGAGAGTCGGATCTCCCTCCCCAATAGAAGATCCACTGTATCTTGTTGATTTTCTTCATTAAATTTCATGTCCATGGACTGGTCCAGCCAGTCCAAAGGTTGGACCGGCATTTGTATGCAGGAGGCAGAAGAATTTCACCTCTAATATGCCGCCCCCTTTTGGGGGTGGGGTCCAGCAATAAATCAAGGCTTTAATGGGGATTTAAAGAGAAGATTAGGGGGGAAATTCAAATTAAAGGGTTGTTTGGGTAGTTTAGTAAAGGAATTGTACGTTTAAACATGTTGGGAAGCTAGGGTTGGATTTTTATCTCTGATTTTGGCTGAAAAAGTTAAGATTCTTGTGTCTTGAGTGGGCTCTAGCGGCGTCTAGAGATTTGTTAGAGTCGGATCTTTCTCTCCAATAGAAGATCCATTGTATCTTGCTGACTTTCTTCATTTAATTTCAATCAAAAGTGCAATTTCTAATTTTCTCCATCCAAGTTCTTTGCAATTCCTGTTTTCCCAATTGCTGAAATTAAATTTCAGCAAGTAATGTTTCTGATTTTCTACAAGGGTTTCCTATCAGAATAATACTTTTATTTTTTCTTTCTTGCTGGTTAACATAACTTATTTTTCTTTGGAATAATATTAAGATTTTATTCAATGTCCGGTATGTCACTGATTTCTTTCATCTTATATGGAATTTATATTTTTGCACCCTTTTTCTACGCATGTGTTGAAACTTCAAAAGCTAGATTGTGTTGCACAAAACCATACTAATCTGTTTGCTAAATTGAATTTTCGACTACAATCGCTGTCTGCTTTAACACAGAAGCTCACATTCATTCTCAACTGAGTTTGCATGCCTTGTCTTAGCCGGATACACTGGAGTGATTTATTGGATGGAAATCTCACAACTTTGTTAGTTTGAATAATTTGGAGGGCTGAATTTAAGGAACTAAGCTGTTAAACCAATGATAGAAATTTAGCGTCTAAGCTATTAATAAAACAAATTCCATATTTTATGTAAAACAAATCTAGTTTGAAACTTAATTTCAAACTCAAATATTTGTTGGAAAAAGTTAGATTTGAGAGAATAATGAGGAACCAATCTCCATAACTAACACTTACAGGTATTTGAATCTATAATCAAGCAAGTTGCCTACTTCTCCCTACACGTTGTCTTTCACATTAGTGGCGTCGGTTATACTTCTACAACATTATCTATACTTTACAGCCAATTATTCATTGCTTAATGTTTCTGTTCAAGCAGCATATCTTGACTTCATACTCACAGGAGAAATTGGAAGTATCTTTCTCTAATTGTCAATCCTGAGATGTTGCATTGAAGTAAAGATTGGAAATACAGTTAAAAATATTAAATTGTTTGATGTATTTGTGAAGATGGCTCAGTCTCTATTAGTTGTAAGCCTGCTTTGTATGATTCAAGTAGAATATGTGCTGAATTGCTGACTGATTCATGCTTCTTTCCTTTTATGCAGAGTTCTGGAAGAAGGTTCCTCCGAATGAGCCATATAGAATTATACTTGGTGATGTGAGAGATAAGCTATACCATACACGAGAGAGAGCCCATCAATTATTGTCTAATGGGATTTCTGATATTCCTGAGGAAGCAACTTTTACCAACGTTGAGCAGGTTCCTTTTTTATTTTTGCTTCTATGTTATTTTATGGAGCTGTTAATGTTAAGTCTGCTTTTTTATAGCTGCTAATTCATATAAGAGGATTGCTAGATTAGCTTTTGTAATACATATTTAGGAAGAATTTTTGAATGCTTGAAGAAATCGGTGCTAGAGCTGAGTGTTGGTAATAATAAATATGAATTGAGCTTTCTATTTTTGTGCCATTTGCTTTTTTGTCATGCTGTAACCGAGGAAAATTTTTTCACAAATGAATTTGAAATTAAGCCCTATGGGAGAAGTTAGTAGGTCATAAACCCGTAATCTAACGGTTGAAAAAGAAGCCATATATATTGGTATTCATGTCTACATTTTCCAGCTATAACTCTTTTGTATAACTATTAGCAATCTGTTAGTCAATATCTACCATTGCATCTTTTCTGGCAATAGCTGCACACATGCATTTTATCTCCAAAGTACAATCTGAATGAGGGGTTATATTGTTACTACGATGGATTTTATCACAGTTCCTAGAACCTTTGGAGCTCTGCTATAGGTCACTGTGTGCTTGCGGCGATAGCCCAATTGCTGATGGAAGCCTTCTGGACTTCTTACGCCAAGTTTCTACCTTTGGTCTATCTCTGGTGAGACTAGATATAAGGCAAGAATCTGATAGGCACACTGATGTCATTGATGCCATTACCCGACATCTTGAAATTGGATCCTATCGTGAATGGCCTGAGAAAAAGCGTCAGGAGTGGCTATTATCCGAGCTTAGTGGAAGGCGTCCTCTATTTGGCTCCGATCTGCCCAAAACTGAAGAAATTGCTGATGTTTTAGATTCATTTCGTGTGATAGCAGAACTTCCCTCTGATAACTTTGGGGCTTATATCATCTCAATGGCAACTGCTCCATCAGATGTTTTGGCTGTGGAGCTGTTGCAGAAGGTGTTCCATGTGAAGAAACCATTGAGAGTAGTGCCACTTTTTGAGAAACTTGCAGATCTTGAAGCAGCCCCTGCTGCGGTGGCTCGACTTTTTTCAATAGATTGGTACAGGGAACGCATAAATGGGAAACAGGAAGTTATGCTTGGATATTCAGATTCCGGTAAGGATGCCGGGCGGCTTTCTGCAGCTTGGCAGCTATACAAAACTCAAGAGGACCTAGTAAAAGTTGCCAAGCAATATGGAGTGAAGCTGACAATGTTCCATGGGCGAGGTGGAACTGTTGGGAGAGGAGGTGGTCCAACTCACCTTGCTATACTGTCTCAGCCACCAGACACAATTCATGGATCACTCCGTGTTACAGTACAAGGTGAGGTTATTGAGCAATCTTTTGGTGAGGAGCATTTGTGCTTTCGAACACTACAACGTTTTACTGCTGCTACTCTCGAGCATGGGATGCATCCCCCAATATCTCCCAAGCCAGAGTGGCGTGCATTAATGGATGAAATGGCTATTGTGGCTACAAAGGAATACAGATCTATTGTCTTCCAAGAAGCACATTTTGTCGAATATTTCCGCCTTGTAAGTAAATTCTGTTTTACTGTATGTAACTGCAAAGCTTAAGGTCGTGATATAAAACTCTCTCTCTCTCTCTCTCTGCTGCTTGATAGGCAACACCGGAGTTGGAGTATGGTAGAATGAATATTGGCAGCCGGCCATCGAAAAGGAAACCTAGTGGAGGAATAGAGTCGCTGCGAGCAATCCCATGGATCTTCGCATGGACGCAGACAAGATTTCATCTTCCCGTATGGCTTGGCTTTGGTGCAGCTTTCAAGCACGTCATGGAAAAGGACGTTAGAAATTTCCATATTCTGAGAGAGATGTACAACGAATGGCCGTTTTTTAGGGTCACAATTGATTTGATTGAGATGGTATTCACTAAGGGCAGTCCATGCATTGCTGCTTTATATGATAAACTGCTGGTTTCCAGTGATTTGTTGCCATTTGGAGAGCAACTGAGAGCAAATTATGAAGAGACAAAACGCCTTCTTCTGCAGGTAAATTTCTTAATTCTAGTTGCATTTTTAACTATAGTTTTAAATTGTGTATGATCTTAGTGTTATTCTATTAAAAGAACTGCTTAATTTAGTTATGGAATCATGTCTTAAAGTTTTGAACAAACTTTTTAACTTTTTTTTTTAAATCTTAACAAGCTTAAGAATTTCGCACTGGTTCGACTAACTAATCTTTTCAAAGAGATTTTGAAGATTAAGTGGATACGTAGCTCACCTTGGTTTGGGAGCTTTGGCTGTCAACCAAGAGGTCTTAGGTTTGAGCTTTGCGTATGTGATGTGTGTGTGAGTTTGTCTTAATTGGTCTAAATATTCCAAAAAAAAAGATTAAATGGATGACAAATAATGGGAAAAATGTAATTTGATTCCATAATTTAAGAACAAAGAAATTATTCAATAAAGTTATGGAGGAGAGTGTTGCAACATAAACTAAATATTGTATTAGTATCTAATAATCAATTTAATTTAACGAAGTGATTTTTTTGTGTTAATATAATTAATAAAAAAAATGAATGTCATATTATTCTTATTGATCTTTAGAAAGAATAATATGATTAAATTTTATGATAATTATTCTGTCACACATTAATAAAAAAAAAGATGTAATTTTTAAGATAATGTGATGAAGTATTGACTAATAATAAAAGTAATTGTAGGGTTACCAAAACGTTCTAAGCCATAGTAGGCTTGAGCATAATGGAGATCCTTTTAACTATATTCCAAATTAGGTTCAGCAGTGTATGTTGTTTCTAGATGATAGATCTAATTGATAAAATATTTGTTGAACTAAATAAAACATTAAAATAATGAAAAAAAAATTTAAAAATATAGGATATGAAATTTTAGAGGGATTATATTGATAATAATCAACACTAGGAGATAAAGCGATACCTAAGTTTGATAGGTTTTAATATCTTAAATTTACTATAAGAAAGAATAGGTTGTAGATGAGGATGTAATTTTAGAATATCACGGAGTTTTAGAGTATGTTTGGGATGGCTGTAGCTTTTTATAAAGGTGATTGTAAGCGATTAAGGGGAACATAACTTTTTGAAAAACTGCTGTAAAAAGAAACTTTCTAGCACATAAATTTTTTGAAGGCAGTGAGAAAACAATAGCCAAACAGAACTGTGGTTGAGGTCTGAAAAAATAAAGCAAGAAAAAAGCTTTCCCAAACAGACCCCTAAAGGTAAAATTTTATGAAATTATAATTGAATTGATTTTATTACTTGAAACCATTGATAGTTAAGTTGAATGCAGCGAAAATGAAAATGTTAAAATAAACTATGTGTTCAAACTAAGAAGGAAAGATTTGATTAATGATTATATTAGAGGGATTGTAAAATTATCATTATTGAAGCTAAATTAGGGAAAAATAATTTGATGCTATTTGCATCAATAACATTATCAAATAAAAATTAGTGTCAGAGGGCCAAGAATAAAAGGCACAATAAGGCCAAAAGATAAAGTGTACAAATAAATTTGTATGGAATAATTTTTAACACCTCATACAATACTCACTAAAGCTTCATTTGGAACGGCTTTTTTATTGCTTCTTAAAGCAGCTTTCTAGTTCAAAATTTTTTATTTTGGAACTAGAAAGCTGTTATAAGAAGTAATAAGAAAGCCATCCCAAATGAAGTCTAAGACTGATTTGAAAATGAGGATTCCTAAAGCTGATTCCAAATAATTGGGATAAGTTCAATAATAATGCGAGTGATGATTTTAATAATTTACAATCTATCTCAATAGACTTTTCTCAGAATAGGCTGTCTTGTCTTTCATGCATGAGAAGTTTTATTGTTATTTCCAGAGCCTAAAACCTTCCGAAATTATTTGCTAGAGATTTTCATGCATTTCCTGCGAGTTCCTATCAAAGCATCTTTAACTAGTTTTAAAATAATAAAGCATAAAATCTTCCTACAGGTTGCTGGTCACAAAGATCTTTTAGAAGGGGATCCTTACCTGAAACAGAGACTGAGACTTCGCGATCCCTACATAACAACTCTGAATGTTTGCCAAGCATACACACTAAAGCGTATTAGAGACCCAGACTATCATGTAAATGCGAGACCTCATCTGTCAAAGGAGATGCTCAAGCCTAATAAGTCAGCTGCTGAACTGGTGAAGCTCAATCCCACAAGTGAGTATGCTCCTGGGCTGGAAGACACCCTAATTTTGACTATGAAGGGTATAGCTGCTGGTATGCAGAACACTGGTTAAATTGCCTCAACTATCCCAAGGATAATATTCTAAAATATATATAGATGTGTGGTCTTTCAATCCACTAGCTCATGTGGTGTTGTATGCTTGTATTAGATTAGCTGCATCGAGGCCATATTTTTACGTAAATAAAGGCTTCGTTTGGGACAACTATTGATCATTATTTTTTTGCTACTATAAAAAACAGTAAGAAAATTATCGCAAACGGAACATAAATATGAAATTAGCAGAGTATGCTGATGGCTACAGTTACTCAAATGCGTCCTGATGTGCCTGCCTGAGAAGTTACTAGTTGAAAGTGGCACCTCGTTGATGTTATTAGCAAAGATGATTCAACAAGCTTTGTTTTTGTGATAAATTGCTTTCAAACAATTTTGAAAATCAAGTGCCAATTTCTTGAGAATTTAAGTTTTACCATCAAATCATGGAAATTACAACGGCTAGCCCACCAGTCTAGGCATCACATCATCCAACCCCTTGCAACTTCCTCCAACTACTTCCCAATTTTGGAACTCATTTATTGCCATATGAAGATGCTTAGAAGGATGTAAGAATTGTTGTAAATGAGCTTTGTATGAAATTAGGATGTTTGATTGTGTTTCTTAATTGGTGTTATTGCTTGTGAAACTCCAATTAGGTCTCCATATCTAGCAATCACTTCCCTTTCATCTATACACAAATCAATCCTCACAACACCATCTCATGATTTAGGAAACAACTCCTTAACCTAGCTTCGCCAAATGACCTCCGTAAGCCTCATCTCCCCTTCTCCTTCCACCAAACTCCATATCACATGCTTGCGCATTGACCTGCTCCCAAATCTCCCAATTCAAAGTTCTATCCATTATCCCCTCACCCTACATATAAATCACTGACTCCTAAAAAACTTCTTGGTTTTCCCACTTTCATTCACCCGAGTCTCACGATCACCCTCATTCTAACATTTTCACCCATGTTCCATTTTCTCACATTCCACCCTCTTACTCATCCAATAAAAGCCTTAGTTGGGCTCTTTTTCCACTCCAAGATACCAATTTAATTCCATAGTCAAGATCCCCCTCTTTGCCTCCTCATAATTTCACCTCTACCTTACCATCCCTATCTTCACCCTTGCCGTCCTAAAAATTTTTCATCCCTCATGATCAGAGCACTCCAATCATCCAGACCCTATAGCCCATTACCCATTATAGATGTCAGGGCTATCATTGAGCTTCCAAATCTTCTTCATAGAAGTAATCAATAGAACTATAAAAATGTTTTTTTTTTTTTTTTCTTTTTAGCCACTGCTATCCAACAAGAGCAAAGGTCCCAAACTGGTTGAGCTCTTCAAATAAGGAAACTCTCTCACATATGCAAAGAGAGTGGGCAAGAGAGATTGCTAAGCAGCAAGCAAGATTTTTCAATAATCTAAGTCCCATGCAAGAAAAAGACGAGAGTGGGATAAGGGAAGTGATGGGATAGCCGACCTAAAAACAAGCAATAATTGAATAACAAGAGGTCTGGGCTTAGGGAAAAAAAGAGAAAAAGTGATATGTTTCTTTGACTGCACCAAGAAAATTGAGACACCTTTTGAATAAATGTGGACTTCTTTACGAATAAGAGTATAAGAGAAGAAAATAAAAAGAGAGAAGAAATTTTATCTCTTAAATTCAATATAGCCTTTAGGGTCTATTTATAAGATTTACATTAATCGATTTTGAGTTTAAAAGAGAGTTAACTTGAACTGTGATTTCTTGTAGAAGGCTTGTGGTTGAAAGTATTCCCAACTTTGGAGAGCTTTGCTTCTTCTATAGGCTTTAAATATTGTATCATCTTGATGTTAATTTTTTGAATTATTCAATCATTCTTGACATTGTTATTATACTGTTTTTGAATCTAAGAGAATATATTATTTCTTAACAGAAGGAGAAGGACAATAAGCCATAATTCTCAATAAACCAGGAACCATCAAAGAACCAAAAATCAACAAATGTTAATCAAATAAGTAGAAGAGAAGCTTATTAAGGAGGGAGGGGATTTCCAAGTATGAAGAAAATGAAGAGGATGAAATGGGGGAGAGGTTGGAGAAAATCAAAGCAGGAACTGACCTAGTGGAGGGTGCCAAAAAGGGGAGGGGATGGAGGGAGCATGTGAAACCTAATCCTAACAGAAACCTAGATTGGCTAGGTCACTAACACTTCGGCTACCACTAGACTATCTGCCAACATTACAACTTAGTATGCATCATATGATACAACCACGCATCATATGAAACCTAAAATAAAGACTAGTCGCTGCTTGTCAAATCTTTTAAAAAGCACATCGATGAAACTGAATTTTGACAAATTTCAGTTCAATTCTACCACGCAAACACCCAAAACACACCCAGAAAAGTGAAAAACAACCGCCGTAAAAAATCAAAAGCTAAATCAAACCTGCAATAAAGAAGCATTCGCTTCACTTCATTACAACAAGCATACATAACACAGAAACATCCACGTCTAAAACGTTGGGCAAAGATGCAGTAGTAATCGTCTCTTTTAAATTAATAATATGTTAGAGAACAAGGCATTAATGTCCACTGAATACGGCCCTGAGCGTAATAGGTAAACAACTAGCAGAAAAATTACAGACATGAACCATACTTCCTGCTTCACCCAGCCATAGATCCCTAATTTTGCAACACCACAAAATTTCCCCAACATATGTTACATATAAAAACCATACACCAGCAGAAGTTTTTTGGTCGTACCATAGGAAACCAACCAAATGGCAAACGATTGATCAGTTTAATGAATGCCCCCCTCTTTCCTTTCGCCAGCAATTGCCTTAGAAGTAGTCTCCTTTGCAGTGTCCTCTACTGTTGTTAAATGAGGAAAAAAAAAAATCAGGTTTAAGAACTCAACATGACTTCTGAAGATCTTATTAGAAAGAATCAATCATGCATGA
The DNA here is from genome assembly GCA_019925795.1 of Dendrobium chrysotoxum. Lineage (NCBI taxonomy): Eukaryota > Viridiplantae > Streptophyta > Magnoliopsida > Asparagales > Orchidaceae > Dendrobium > Dendrobium chrysotoxum. The sequence goes on from CM034303.1 coordinate 46,549,509, forward strand.
TGACATTTACTGCCACCACTTCGGAACCAACTCTTTTTTGTGTCAAGCCACCGAAAACTGGTTTACTTACTGCTGAGAAAGAAGCCTTTTGCATTGTTCTAAGCGTCTAAGTGATGTAAAACATGTACAAAGACTACAGCAAGAGCAAAAATCTAGGCAAAACGTCAAGCACATGGAAATTTCAGCCAAGTGGATTATAATTTTCCCTTATGAAAGAAAACCTCTCATAACAGAAGAGGAGAAAATTAAAACGTAATAAGCATCTCTTAAATGTCCCAGGTGCATAATTTAGTTTGAAAGGACTAAGAGAGATTAAAATCCCTTAAGGCACAATGATCACATGAATCTTATATTCTCTTGGTCCCTACATCGTAAAACATGGCTTTGGCAAACGGTATATGCATACATTATTATATCCAAATAAAAAAAACTATTATTTTAGTTCATGACCAAAGATAAAATCGCTTTATAAACAATACATCAAATACTAGAACCTAAATATTTCCTCAGAAACCTGGTGTGGGACAGAAATTGTCAAAAAGATCAATCCAGTAAACAAGCAACCATCTGGAATAAAACAGAAGAAAAGTGAAAAAGAACATCAGTCAAAGACGACTTCACCAGGCCCCGCACATATTAGCATGTATTGACCACTACGTCTGCATTTTATTTATCATAAATATCATCAGCATTATGGCAGCTATTTAGATTGACCGTTTGGATACCTCTCCAGCAGTACTTCACATTTACTGACATGCTTAGGGCTAATTCGAGTATATCAATCTCTTTTGAACAACATTTGACCCTTAATTAGACTACACGTTTATCCTTGATCTTCCTTTTGCATTAATTGTAAGTGTTTGCCTACTATTTTTTCTCTACTCATCATAAATAATCCAAAAGATTTTTAATAAAGTTCGCACATCTTATCATCAATAAATGTAGCCATAATCCTTCTACAACAGAGTGCTTTGTACTTTAATCTTCTAGTTTTACAACATTAATCTTAACATTATTTTTTGAGCTACACTGATGACCCCTATTTTAGTTCCACAATAAGACATTGGAGCAATCTTAAGTTTGAGTTGATTCACCCTATTTGTAGTACCCTGGGATATGCCCCAGGGACTAATCTTGTGATGAAAAACCACTTCACATGCCAAAAGCACCTTCATGTCATGATAAGTTCCCGAAATTACACCTAAAAAGCCCATTCAAAAGCTTCCATTCATCATAAGTTGCATGATTCATACCAATAATAGTCCTGAATAATAAAATAAAACCTCATATAGATTTAATTGAGTCAACTATCCTCCTAAGGAACCAGGCCACACTGGTTGGATGCCAAGGTTTAAAATTGCAGAATTAGAGGCTGACTCAAGCTTTGCCTCAAGACAATAAAATAAAAAAACAATGAGAAGTACGCCTCATGCTTACCAAATGAGGCTTACACGTCAGTTGGATGAAATGCGCCACAAGGCAAGCCTCGGCGCAATTTTTACGCAACTTTGAAGAGGCTTAAGAATTGAAAATTAGTATTTTAGCTATTTTAAAATTTAAATTAAAAACTTTTTATAAATAATTAAATATATTTACTATACATGAACCAAACCAAATTTGAAAAGAAACACAACCTCCATCATAGTTTCATCGCCACCGCTTCTCCTTCAACGCTCTCCTCTTGCTGTTGGAAACCCGTTTTCTTAATTTTAGTATGAGAGGAAAAAAATCAATTAACTAGAATGATGATTTTAATGAACATCCTCAAAGTGATAAGAGCAAGAGAATTTTAAATTCATAAATTATAATATTAGACTACTTGTTTTATGTTGAATTGAGAGTGAGAGAGACTACTTATTTAGCATTAGTTGTAGAACTGAATGAGTTTTAATGGCCTGGATTTGACTTTTTATGATTTTATTTTAATATCTTATTTTGTGTTAGTATGTCACATATTATGTCATACTTGTCATTAATTTATTAGTTTAATTTTGAGGCTCACATCTTAAAAAGCCTTGAGGCTTATGCCTCACCTCATGAAAATAAAATACCTTAATATCCGATTGTGCAATTTCAAACCTTGTTGGATGCAATAAGTTGGTTGATAAGTCTTGTTCTTGAACCATCTCTAGTTATTTAACGAATATTATATAACATTGACACTACAAAATAAAACTCAAGAAAGATAATAATGATGCTAAACTACTGCAGGTATCGACTACAATTTGTGAGTTAACAATTCAATTATCTTCAGATTATAAAATATGGTAAATCTTAAATCCAAGATCCTTGCCCCCAAACTAAGGTAGTCAGACTAATAGTCGAAGTTGAAATTGATTGAATAAATCAAATACAAATTATGCCCCTAAAAATTACATTTGTCTACTAAGACTTGCATTGTCTTAAAATATTATAAAATCAAAGAGTAGCACGATATTCCTAAGAACAAACTTTTGGAAGGGCTTTCAATCGACAATAAATCATCCAGTGCTAGTTCTTATGCACAAATGCGCATATATAGCAAATCAATTGAGTTCTTAACCAAAGTTATGTGCCCCTATTGTAGTGATCTGGTCGCCTTCCTCTACATCTGTCACGACCCGGCCCGATTAGCCTGAATTAAAAGGGCGGGAACAGAAGGTCGTACGGAGGAACATCAAAACACATCAAAACATTTAAACTTAGATAACATAAACTATTTCATCCAAAGTATGCATATGAAAGAGCCAACTAAAAACAAACTTCCAATATAGTATTTGTTCAAACACCAACAATAATAACCCAAAAAGGAGAACATAAATGTAACCTTAAACTCAAACTTAAACAACATTGAGTTCACATCAAATATCACTAAGTTCAACCCTTAAACCTCAAATTCAGTACAGACTCAATATAAATAACCATAAAAGAACCTTTCTTCCTGAGGTCCTCGACGACTGTAGGTATACTGCGGTCTTGAAGCCATCACTTATCTCCTGAAAAATATTTTGAAACGTAGAATGAGCTTACTCGCTCAGCAGGTAATTCATAACTCAATTAATATTATAAGTAACATAAAACAGAACTTTTACTGAGGAAATCATTTCATATCAATAAATCATAACATTTCTATTTTTCTTAGTTCATACTTTCATTTTTTTTTTCTTTCAATAACATTTCATTCTTCCATTCTTTTCCTTCACCATTTCATATGCAAAAATAAATGCAATTATACTTATGATAAATGTATACACCCGTCACAGGAGCCACCGTCTAGTACCATAAAGGTACTCCTTTACCATTTCCATTTTCATATCCTTTACCATTTTAACGTGCACGAGTACAGCGTCCCCAGCTAGTACCATCAGGGGGTGAGCTCCATCTATCAACATACACATGCAAGTATACTATATCATATCGTCTCATTCTTATAACATTTAAACCTTATGAAAATGCCATTGAATGTAACATATCGCATGATTAATAATTCATCAATTTCCATATATCTATGTCTAATAATGTTTCATGCTCCAATGTTTTCCTTAAAATTGTACATGATCACAACATATAGTAATACAACTATTAGTTTAGCTAAAATGAAACATTATAACATATCAAATCTTTAACATTTATTGAAATAGAAACTTATAAAATTAAAAGAGGCATGAATACCTACCTTATAAGTATCGACCACAACGCTGCGCGACGTTTGCTAACCACTTGACTTCACCTTAATCCACACCTAAAGATGATTATAATAGCATTAAGAATACATATTAATTATTTCCAATAATTAATACAATTAATTTCCTATTTTCGGATTTATTTAAAATTCAATATTTTGGAAACCCTAAACTTCTCAATTTTGGCAAATTAGTACACTAACCTCATCCCTAAACATACCCTAATAATTTCTTATTTATTTTCGGATTTAATTAATTAGAAAATTATGAAAAATGAAATTTCTTACAAAAATCCAAAATTTTGTATTAGGAACCCTCCTAAGACCCTTAGAAATCGTTTTTGTGAAAGCACTTTAAGAAAATTTGATTTTGAGGAAAAACCCTAATTTTTCAAAACTTGTCAGAATTTAGTGAAATTCGTTTTCCACCGCTAAATTACTTCCCTAAACTTCCCCTATTGATTTCGAAATGAAATTCTAAAGTTTCGACAAAACCCTAATTTTTCCTTTCCAAATAACTTGAGAAAAAGAGGATTTTGCTTAAATTAAAACATACCTTTAGACTCCCCTCGACGTTCTCTTCGATTTCCACTAATTTTCTCGCCGGAAAACCGTCGCCGGAGCCGCCGCCGAAGTCCTCCCGTCGCCCTTCTCCCGTCCGCCTCCGCTTGCGTGAAGTCGGTTTGGCCGAATGAAATGAGGAAGGGTTTCGGTTCACTTGTTTTAGGGAGAAAAATTGCTAAATGACCCATCTACCCTCACTTAAAGCCTCTTCCTTTAATTTCTTAACAAGGGTAGTTTGGGTATTATTGAGCTTCTAATAATTTTAACTTCAAAATTAAGCGGAATTTGATACAAGTTTTATATATCAAAACGATCAGAATTTTACGCAGGATTTTATAAAATTATTTTCGTTACATTCCGTTAACTTCGAAAATTTCACTTAAATTTCGTCGCGACGCATCGAGATGCGTGCGAGACCTAAGATCGTCAAATTTTCGGGTTTTACAACATCAATAATGTCTTCTAAAGAAATCACAAGTACAAAATATGAATACCCTAAAGTCTATTTTTTTTATGATGGGTGCAACCACCAAAAATTGTAACTGGAGGGAGCAATATCATTATCTCCATCGACTCCAAACATAGAAGAATCTTCATCACTTAGGGTACAATTACCATAAAAACATCATTAAAGAGAAACATTGTCACTACACCAAATATATAGAAAAACCCCAACTAAATTCAAATAAACAAGGTCCTTACCACATCAATAATAGATGCAATTATTGAAAGAAAATAATTAGAGGGATTAATTATCACCATCTCCATAAAGAACAAAAAAAAACGCTCCTAAATTTTTTTTTTTTAAAAAGCTTTAGGGCTCTGCCTCCAAATGGATCATTATCTTTATCTCCAAATCCTTGATATAAAGATTTAAAAAAAAAACATAAAATATAAAAGACCCAAAAGGTCCACCCCCTAATTATGGGTGTAATCATTGTCCATCATAACCGGATGGAACAACACCATTATTCTACGCCTATTTTAAAATTCAAATTCAAAATCTTCATCTCCTAATGATGGTCAAAATTATAACAAATCATAAATAAATGGATTAACAGTGTTGTCCATTGCCTTCATAACTAAATATGACATTGATGGCTCCACCATCCTATTGATGGGGTGCAATAACCAAATACCAAAATTTAAGGGATCATCATGATCACCAATACTCCTGAAATTCAAATGAGGAATAAACCTTTGGAATTCAAAGCCCCCATCAATCAACCACACTTTTCTAGATAAAGGACAAAACAATAGATAGATTATGAGTTGAGAGATTTTTCACATCCATTATAAAGTCTTTGTAGACAGGAGTCCTCTTACCAAAAATATTAAAATATGAAAAAAAAAAACCCCAAAAGAATAACATCTATTACAGGCTCAAAGTTGTCACGCATTCATCCTTTGTTTCAATCTTGCTAGAGTCAAATTTAAAGTTTAACCAAATCTCATAAAGCAGTCAACATCATATCAATGTAACTATATGATCACACTCATATATCCTATGCGAGAAAAGGACAAGATAATCATTTTTGTGTTTGATGGTTATGATTAAAATGTTACTATCTTGCTTCACTTGGAAGAAGAGCAAAGCCTAGATGTTTATCTAAATGCCATGTGTATAGCACTTTGAGTTGTATGGTGTATTTGATAGGGTATGAAGCTTTCTCTAAGTCAAGGTCGGTTGCCAAATTTTCCTCCTTGATAAGCCTTCATCCCTGGTCTTTAAGATCTTCCTAGATGATGCAAAAAACCCTCAAGTCAAGTATCAACATAACACCATCCATTGACTATTCAAACCAAGGTATGCCAACATACCCAACATGATATAACCCTGAGATTTTAATTGATTTTGTCACAATTCCCCCAATATTTCCCCTGAGCATATGAACTACATCCTTTTCAAGTAACACCATAGCTAGTCGAAACATACAATAAGAGCCATCACAATAGATCTTTATAAAGCCCATGAGAAACCTCAAACTATGAATAGTAAGTCCTCAAATGAGGGGGAAATTTAAAGGTGATGTTTTTAAGTCTATCGTGAAATCTAAAGGCAGTGTTTTTATTTAATACTTGTTTCTTAAAGATTTATTAATGGAAAACTTGAACAAAATCATCTTATTTCAAAGCCCATGTATAGCCAATTGACAATTTAAACATTTTATAATGGCACAACTAGGAAGTCATGACTCAATTCTATATCAACTATATTTCCCTTTAATAGGAAGTGCTTGTAGAAATTTAGGAAAATCCTTGGCTAAAATCTAATTTCAGCAATTTCTGAAAACCAACAATAAGAAAACTAGGAATAGAACACACACGAACACTTTTTTTTAAGTTTTATGAAAGAAAATACAAGATACAAGTGGATCTTCAATTGGAGAGGAAGATTCGGCTCTCCCAAATCTCTAGACGCCGCTAGAGGCCAAAACCTAAGAGATCTCAAATTTTAGCCAAATTCAAGATGCCCTAACCCTAGGAAAACAAACTGTTTAATGCATACAATCCAAAAGAAAATATCTAAACAATCCCTACATTTAAATTTCCCTCCTAACTCCCTAAAAAATCCTTCCTAAACAGCTCCGTTGGATTGGGCGGTTTGATCGGCGCGTACAAGAGGCAGAACGTCTCCGCCTCTGTTGCCCGTGAGCCGATATGGACCGGCTGGACCGACCTAACAATACTCCCCTCCCAAAGACCGGACAATGTGGAAAGACAACACCCTCATCTATTTCCTCTTCATCACAAACGGTAAAAACCTGAAGAGTTCGGTCCTTACACCTGTGCTCTGGTGTGTACCTCTAGTCACATCTAAAATAGAGCCCCTTCACCCTTTTCTCCTGTAATTCCGTTTCTGTGAGCTTCTTGAAGTTGTCCCCAGGTCTTCCTCCTACAGTCTTCTCTTTCAAAATCTCCCGAAGAGTATTCGGTGTTGGTTCCTTGGATGCCAAAAAGGTGGTGGTAATCCTGTATGAGCCTCCTAAGCTGCTACCTCCCGTTCATCTCTCCAGGTGTCTTTGATCCTCCACCAACTAAGCTAGCTCCATAGTCTCTCCCAAGTCACGAGGCCTCATCACTCTAACCGCTGCACAATTTTTAGTTTCAGTCCCTTCATAAAGTTCCCCTCCAGTATAATCTCTGGAAGTCGATCCGGTCGACTTGAAGGTACTCAAATTGCTCAAGGTATGCCGCCACTATCCCATCCTGCATCAAAGCGAAGAACTGCTCATAGAAGTCTACTCCCCAACTGGTTTGGAAACGTTCCAAAAAGCAGTCCTTAAACTCCCTCCAGTCCGCATCGATCGCCTCGTATCCCTCCACTGATACCATGCTAAAGCTTTCCCTTCCAAGCACATCCCGGCTGTCATCAGTCTCTCCCCATCCGTCAACCTGTTGACGGTAAAATACCTTTCCGCCTTGTAGATCCACCCATAGGCATCCTCTCCCTTAAAAATAGGCATCTTCAGCTTTCTCAACCTCAGATCACCTTTGTTTCCTCTGTTCCCTTCATAATTTCTCATTCCCCAAGGAAGTGGTTCCCCCCCAAGTGTCCCAATCATCCCTTCTATGTTCATACCTAAGCCTTTCATCAAATTCTCACATTCTCCTTTCAATTTTAGCACTCCTTGGATCACAACCCCCCCCCCCTTCCAAATTTAGCCCTCCTTTGATCATAATTACCCCTTTCCCTTTCAAATTTAGCACCCTTCCACTCATGTCCAACCCCCTCAGGCCTCCCCACATACCCTCTATCCAGCTCTTCTCTAGGAATAGGCTATAGGGGAGGTATTCTCTCTTCTCTCTTTCAGGTCTCCACATCCTAATCTTTCTTTTGTCTTATTGGATTAGAATTTTCCCCACTTCCTGGGTTGTTGGAGGCTTCTCTCGCCTCTGACGATGCCGTTTTGGATAGGCCCTCGAGCAATTTCTTTAACATCTCCCCCAGGCTAGAAAAATTTTCATCCATCTTCTCGTGGATGGCTGAAATTTGATTTTTGACATCTGAAAGTTGAGGATGGAGATCTAAAATTTCAATTTTCAATTATCTGATCTCCCCTTCCAACACTTTTACCTTTCGTCCTACCATGGGAACTTGGATTTAGGCTCCAATAGCAAAGACCAACAAGTTTGACGTGAAGTCTAGCCTCTAATCAACAAAAACAACAAGATCGGATATGGAACACAACAAAATGCAGTGAGGAAGACTTCTATTTTAGCCCAGGAAATTGCTCTGATACCAATTTGATAGGAAGTGCTTGTAGAAATTTAGGAAAAGCCTTGGCTGAAATCTAATTTCAATAATTTTAGAAAAAATACAACAAGAAAACTAGGAATAAAACACACGAACATTTTTTTTATTGAAAATTTTATGAAAGAAAATACCAGATACAAGTGGATCTTCAATTGGAGAGGAAGATCTGACTCTCCCAAATCTCTAGATGCCGCTAGAGCCCAAAACCTAAGATCTCAAATTTCAGCCAAATTCAATATGCCCTAACCCTAGGAAAACAAACTATTTAATGCATACAATCCAAAAGGAAATCTCTAAACATTCTCTACATTCAAATTTCCCTCCTAACTCCCTCAAAAAATCCTTCCTAAACAGCTCGGTTGGCCTAGGCGGTGCAATCGGCACATACAAGAGGCAGAGAAGTTTCGCCTCTGTTAGCGTGAGCTAGTCCCGTATGGATCGGCTGGACAGGTCTAACACTTAGCAGCTCTTATCTAAATGACTCAAAGCCTAGATGTTTATCTAAATGCCATGTGTATAGCACTTTGAGTTGTATGGTGCATTTGATAGGGTATGAAGCTTTCTCTTAGTCAAGGTCGGTTGCCAAATTTTCCTCCTTGATAAGTTTTCATCCCTAGTCTTTAAGATCTTCCTAGATGATGCAAAAAAACCTCAGGTCAAGTATCAACAAAACACCATCCATTGACTATTCAAACCAAGGTATACCAACATACCCAACATGATATAACCCTGAGATTTTAATTGATTTTGTCACTATTCCCCCAATATTTCCCCTGAGCATATGAACTACATCCTTTTCAAGTAACACCATAGCTAGTCAAAACATACAATAAGAGCCATCACAATAGATCTTTATAAAGCCCATGAGAAACCTCAAACTATGAATAGTAAGTCCTCAAATGAGGGGGAAATTTAAAGGTGATGTTTTTAAATCTATTGTGAAATCTAAAGATAGTGTTTTTATCTAATACTTGTTTCTTAAAGATTTATTTATGGATAACTTGAACAAAATCATCTTATTTCAAAGCCCACATATAGTCAACTGACAATTTAAACATTTTATAATGGCACAACTAGAAAGTCATGACTCAATTCTATATCAACTATATTTCCCTTTAACTTAGCAGCTCTTACTGCCTTTAGATTTATAGTACTGTACCTTATCCTCCATAGATGTTAATCAAGCTCCTTTGATGTAGTTATATTTCACTTAATTCTAACTGGTTTTACCAACAAGCATCAATCTTACATTCTTAATTCTTATTAGTATTAAAATGAAATTATTTATTTAGACGTTCTTTGCGGCCCAACATAAAGATCCATGTAACATTATTGGACACTCTAGACCTACAACTATTTCAATAATTTCCATGTATTGGTATAAAAGCTTGATGTTGTTATTGTAGCCGCTCTAACTATCTTTATCATAAATCATTACGGTAAAACCTCTTAATTTGATAGTACTGATTATACCACCACCTATTTGCCCCTTCATTTTGTATTAAAAAAGATTCCTAAACCCAACAAACTCCATCCTACCTTTATGAACACACTGCATTGTACCATACGCATATCCAATGTTCATGAAAAAAATATATAAAGATAAAAATATATAAAGATCAACTTTTTATGTTTTCAGCTTATTCTTTTATGACGTTACAGCCACAATAGCCTCTATTGTTCATTGGTATAGAACAAAACCTAACTATTTCTCCAATGTTAATGTAATTACTCTCATACTTCATTTTTTCAAGCAGCTACCCCAATGATTTCATTGTTTGACTCCAAAAAAAAAAAAAAAACATTAGTTTTCAAATTATTCCTACTATTCCTATTCTCTAACCCTTCATTTAGCATATAGCTTGTTTTATTAGTTTGACACTAAATAAATCTTGAATTTAACCTAGCAATTAAAACAAGGTTTTCTATGGAATATGACCAGGATTCAAACCTTGGTAACCATCTCATGATTACTATGCCTGAATAGTCTGGAGAGATAAGGTTGTTGACCAGCAAATCATGTTTTACGTTTTTAATTTTGTTACATCAAAAATACCATTTCAAACAACATAATTTATCCTATAATAGACTTTGCATTTCTTTTTCCAAAATTTTCTCATTCAAAGCTCAATTTGTTTCTGAAAAAGCAGGTCCGCATAAGTATCTTCTTCACCTTTAATACAAAATTTAGAGATAAAAAGTTTATGAATTTTTAAAATGAGTTGTTGGAATCACAAAATAAATCAGCCAGCATTTAATGAATAGCGAGGTGAACAACAGTTTCAATAATACTAGGAATAAAATACTGGACTCTATGCACGCATCACGAATTCAAAGCACTGCAGCTAAAATGAATAGATTCTAGTAGAACTAACCTTCATCCTCGGGGATGTCAGAGGTCCACAAGGTAAGGTTATCCCTGAGAAGTTGCATAATCAACGTACTGTCCTTGTATGACTCTTCACTCAAGGTATCCAGCTCCGAAATGGCTTCATCAAAAGCTTGTTTGGCAAGGTGGCAAGCCCTGGAAACCATTACGTAACAAAATTAATATGATGGCATCATTATTTTAATAAATATCAGCAAATTTCTCATAAAGTTCTGATATCATAAGGATCAAACACCTTTCAGGTGAGTTCATAATCTCATAGTAAAAGACTGAAAAATTCAGTGCCAAGCCTAGGCGAATAGGATGTGTAGGAGATAGATCTGCCTCAGCTGTGCTTGAAGCCACCTGCAAATAGTTTGATGAAAGAATTTAATCAAACTATTATGCCATACGGCAACACAAATAAAACTCACAATTTTTCGCAAAAAAAGCCCAACTGAATGATAAAGGAACAAACACTAGTTTGAGTTTCAAAGCGCATTTTAAAATAGGAAAAGAGCATAACCAATCCACAAATTAATAGACACAAAATGGGAATTTCCCTCTTAGATACTGAGATCATGGATAACTTAGCAACATTAGTCAGGAATATAAGCCCATAATTAAATCATGGAATCAAGCTAAAAATATAAATGTGCACGAGTATCTATATCTTGGGAATGAGGTAATCCTGTAGCTAGAGGAAGAAACACATAAGGTAAAAAAAAATATTTTTGGCATTGATGATCTCTTCACATTTCATATTGAGACACGAGAGAATGAATCGCAAATTCATGATCAACTCAACAAGAAACATCAGGCACAAGCATTGTCTACTGTAGACAGAGCAGGTTCATCCAAATTGATGCCACATCCATCTATTCACATTCCTAATTTAAAAGAATTTGAAACTACCAATCAATTGGATTTTATTCCGTGTAAGAGATATCTCATATCAAGTAATTTTCCTTCCTGAATGCCCAAGAAATGTTCTAAACTTCTAAATGAAGAATACTCCCATATGTACCAAGCCTTGTAAGTTTAAGAAAAAAAAAGTCAAAGCCAAGCATCAAAGGTTTTAAATCAGAATTTCCTTTCCAGAATACTTTAAGGGAAATCCCAAAAGATCACTTGGAGAAGTTGGTTTATAGCAATCCGAATAATACTTCAATGCGTAATTGAATCTTACAAATCTTAAGGCCTCCATTCACATATTCATATTGAACAGTATTGATAACCAAAAAAAAAAAAAAAATCAATCCCACATCCCAAGCTTCCAAGCAATGGTTGTTTGAATCTAAAATGTCATGTTGCAATCAATCTCAAAGAAACTCATTGTTTAAAATTGCGCAATATGAGGCTCTCCTTGAGGCCCGCCTTAGCGTAATTCCAGTAAAAAACGCCTCAAGGCTTACGCCTCGAGCTTTTTTTATGAGGCTTACGCCTCATCTTGAATGGGGCCCGCCTTGAGGCGCGCCTCGCCTCACTGGCATGAGACGTACGCCTCACTCCATTTGTGATTATTATTTTTATATAAAACTCACCTAAATCCTATACAAAAGCCCCAAAAAAATCATGCTTTTTTGCACCCCCAAGCCGCAGCAACCTCCTCTCAATTGCCTTGACCTCCAGCTCACCGCCTTCATCATAGCCACCATCATTGTAGCCGCCATAGGGGATCACTAGAAAGCCGCATGCCACCACCATCTCCTCTTAACATTTTGGAGTATTATATTTATGTTGTTGACAAACATTTATAAAAGATGAAAATGGATGAAATAAATGAAGAAGCAGATTGAGAGGTATTGGACCCTACAGGATGAGGCATGGAAGAGACCAATTTGTTATGACAGTGACTCAAATAAAAATCCCCTTAGTAATGATAGTATAGATGATTTATGAGTTGTTGTTAATTACTTTAACTTTCTTTAGTAATTAAATGTAGATGAGTAGGCAACTGAGAAAGAAAAAAATTAGAGTTGAACTTGATATTATATGATATTTTTATACAATTCATATATTTTATATTGTTTTGTTCCTGTAATATTTGGATTTCAATTATTTCACATCATTTATCATTTAACACTTTACATCTTATATAATTTTTTATTTTATATGTATGTAAATTTGTTACTTCATAGTTCAATAGAAAGTTAATGTCATCCTTTAACATGTTATTTGGATATTATATAAAAAATCAATTTTAACTTTTATTTTGACTTTACGCAATTTTTAGATTTTGAGGCTTACGCCTCAAAACGCCTTGAGGCTTACGTCTCGCCTCACGAACAAAAAATGCCTCAATACCCAATTGCGCAATTTTAAACTTTGAAGAAACTTAGAAGATTTGTTACACACACAAAAACTTCTTATCTTCACAATCCTCAGCTTGAAAATAAGCTTCGGGCGGTTTGACATGAAGTTTGCAACCAAAACCAATTAACAAGTTATAGTCACATAAATCCTAGGAAAGCTATTGGAACACTTCACTAACCAGAATATTTTCATCTAAAAGAGAAGTAACAGTTTCTCCAACCATGATCTAATTGTTCCAATAAAAGATATATATTTTATTTAACATCAATTACACATGCACTTTGACTAGTACAGACCCCAAGAAAACAAACACAAAAGGATGATTATTATTATTATTATCCATATACCAGTATGACCAGCAGATGCTTAACAAGGTATTTAACTAAAGTAGAATGCATAACATCATCTCAAATCACAAACTTAACCGAAATAAGGAATTTTCCATGCAGTAGTGAACCCAAGCGGCAAATCACGGGAAAATCGAAAAAGCCGTTATGTTTCTTTGTAAGATGAAATTAATAGTATACATGCACGGTAGATAGCAATCATGCAAACTAGAGCGGATTAAGAACTTGTGCAAAGATATCAAACTGATTATTATACAAGTAGATTTGTAGTGGCTTCTCAGTAATTTGCTTTTGAAGCATATCCATGAAAAAAGAAAGCATAGTTTGAAAAGAGAACTAAAGAGATGCAAACCAGTTGTGGTTCTAGTACTTTGGTTGAGAGAATGCAATAAAATCTGAGTAACTCTGTGCAAAGAAACTAGTGAAACAAAAGAGTCAATGGAAACTAGAAAACCTTTCAATGTTATTATGTCAGGTTTGAGTTCGTTGAGAATATGTAGTTTGATGATTTAGAAAAAAGAATAAGATTGACTAACACAGCTTAGGTTGTGTATGATGCATATGAGCCATGCATTTGTGTTGTAATTGAAAATGATTTTATGAACCTTATCCTATTATACTTTTAGGTTAATGTAAGCGGAAATACACTGAACCAATGAACCATTTTAAAATAGACAAGATAAAACCAAATCAAATAGAATCATATAATATTTTCCCATTAATCAAAAAACAAACCAAATCGAGTAAGCATTTAGTTTGTTCTTCTTAGTTTCAATTTCATACTCAACTGCCTACTTCAAATTGAGATTGTAGTTAGATTTGATTCTAACCAAGAGTATAAGAAGAAATGATACAAAGATAAAGTGCAAAAAATAATAAAAATAATAATAATAATAATAGTGTCAATAGACTCAATAAAAAGCTATAAATAGCTATTTTTTATTCATAAAATATAAATTTGAGGAATGAGGGCTCAACTGCCCTCCACCCCTACCACGGTCCCCCACCAACTCAACATGCATTTTTTGCCTCTGACACAATTAAAAGAGTATGGCCGGTAATCTCCATGGCCTTCAGTAAGATCGCCATCAAATAAGGAAGGTAATTTCACATAATTTAAGTAATAAGTGGGGACGACTGTAACATTATGCATGAGGCATCAAACAAATTTTCCACGTTAAGGAGTCTTCATAACATTATTATTAAAAAAATTAATCTCTACAATCCAGCATTAGGGTCTCAAAACAATTGTCTGTGAACAATTTATCTACCACAGACAGTATGGATTGCATATCCACAAAATGACAATCTGATGGCATCAAGCGGTTCACAAAGATGAACAATCTGATGGATCAGGGGGCTGCCAAAGATGGAAACTAACTAATAACCGAGGTGAAAAATAAGTAAAAAATAGACTGAAAAGCCAGGCTGAATTCACTCCTTAAGGTTTTGTTCTAGGAATGCAATTTATTTTGTTAACTTGTTCCTTTGAACTAATGAAATTCCTTAATTATCCCCTATTGGTTTAACTTTTAATATATTTTCTTAATGGAGCATGTAATCCTTAAGCTTATGCACATTAATTTTTTGCACCACCAACGCTGCCAATTAATGGAGCACGTTTGAGGGGACAGAGAGATGTGGCGTTCTTTTAGACGAGACATAAATGATAACTCTCGAACTTCTTATTGCTCAGTATGATAAGGTCAGTGCCCGAGCCAGCCGCTTTCACCAATTAACTAGTTCTTGTTAAGCGTATCAAAATGTTTCAATAGGAACAGGGTAAACTAGAACCTAAACGAAATAATATGTGATGTAATGCCCACATACATATCTTAAAAGAGCTAAAATACACGTGTCATGCTTTGACCTGTCAAAAAAAGCGAAGACAACAGAAATAGATGCATTAAAGAGCAGATTCGTAATACTTACAGTTAAGTAAAAGAGTGAAAACAAGGCAAGGCCCTGACCTGGTACGCCTTAAGAGATTGTTCAGCAGCTTCCTTTCTATCATTCCCAGACTTAAACTCTGCCAGATAACGATAATAATCTCCTTTCCTAAAACCACAATGTTTAGATATTCACAATCTCGAAAGAAAATATAACGTAATAAATCAAAATAAAGAAATCTTTAACTCAAATCTTTACATTTTGTAGTAGAAAACAGATGACTCTCCAGCAGTGGCGGAAGGGATAAGATGCTCATCAATAACAGCCATAACGTCGTTGCAGATATTGGCAAGCTCCGACTCCACCTTCTGCCGATACTCCCTGATCCTCTTCACGTGCAGGTCATTCCCCTTCGCCTCCTCCTTCTGCTCAATCGAAGACAAAATCCTCCACGAGGCCCTCCGCGCCCCGATCACGTTCTTGTATCCAACTGACAGCAGATTCCGCTCTTCCACCGTGAGCTCCACATCCAGCTTCGCCACCTTCCTCATTGCATCCACCATCTCTGCGTCGACCAAAATAAAAATCAAACGTCAAACTATAACCCTAATCCCCGATGTGAGAAGACGTAGGTGTTTCCAAAGATCTCACCATCGTAGCGCTCCGCCTGCTCAGCAAGCTTCGCGATGTAGACGAAGTTCTCGCGTTCTCTTTGCGAAGCCATTGCAGCCGATCGGATTCGGATCTACTTCGCTTCCTTCTTGTACACACACAATCTCTCTCTCTCTCTCTTCCCCGCGTCAAAAGAGGTCGGTCGCTCTCGGCCTTCTTTAGGGCTTTGCGGTTCGACGATTCGACCGGCCGATTTGTGGTGACCAAGACCGGGTCCAGTTGTCGGCCGGAAACGAGGGCAACCATACCGAGGTTTTAGGTAATGAACAGCTGAGCCAAAGAGGAATGGCTTCATGAACCGGAAACGGAGCACATCAACCGTTTTCGGTTTGAACCGGTTTAATTTAAGCATACCCATAAAACCAAAGAAGAAAATCTTTATTTGCCGGTTGTTTTTTTTAAACGGATATTTGTAGCAACCGCTAATCAGCTCGAATAATTTGGTAGTTATTTTATTTGTTTTATAACCGCCGTTTGATTTTTTAACGGCATAGTTTCTGTTAAGCAACGGCCGTTTTTGGCAGTTCTGTAATTTTGTTTTGGGCTTGATGTGACATGACTATTAATATAAGCTGTGTTATCGGCATATCACTGAAACAAACTTGCAAGCTTTGCCTTTCTCCGTTAAAGTGAGCATCTTAATAATAAGATGAATTCATCTTGATATATCAGCAAAAATTTATCATCATAATCACGAAATAAATTTGAATTGAAAATTTTTAAAAATTAAATATGAGATCATTCGAACTCCGATTTTAGCAAAAAAGTTGAACTGAACGTCTTGAAAAGACGAACTCAACGATTCCAAATTTGACCAAATCCAAGCCCAAATGGGTCCAAATTGAGACCTGAAACGCATTTGGAAGGTTCAAATCATAATTGGATGATCAAATGATCTCTAAATGTGACATGCTTATAATCGAATCGAGCAGCTTGACGAGATAAATCCAATGAGTCCACAATCGCGAATTCTGACATCATTAAGACACTTAAATACTCGATAAACGATCCATGATCAAGAGAATCGATATCAGCCGTTCATTAGAACTACTCCTAATGCGCCCTTGATCTTCTCTCCATTTAATGGTCATGTCACCCCAGAAAACTTTAAATAGATCTCTCATTCTTCGTTGGAAGGAGAGGGGGGGACCAAGCAAGGAAGGGAGGAAAAAAGAAAAAGAAAACTAAGATCTCTCTTACCACCAAGCTCTTCCTTAACTACAACCTGGCCATCGATCGTCGCCGAACTTTCACTGAACTTTCACCTAGCCACCAACTGACTCCGAACTCACGCCTGGCCATCGACTGTCACCAGACAACAGTCTTTTTGACCTCCATCGCCCGCTGACTATGGTATT
This sequence comes from Dendrobium chrysotoxum, assembly GCA_019925795.1. NCBI lineage: Eukaryota > Viridiplantae > Streptophyta > Magnoliopsida > Asparagales > Orchidaceae > Dendrobium > Dendrobium chrysotoxum. Next base: position 46,566,943 of record CM034303.1, read on the forward strand.
TTCGACCGCTGTCACCTGACAATGGTCTCCCGAACCGTCGTAGCGCAATTACAGTCCTTCCAACCTCCATCACCAAACTACGGTCTTTCCGACCTCCATCGCCCGCCAACTATAATCTCTTCGACCAACATCTCCAGACTACTATCTCCAAGACCGTCGTCACCAGAATACTGTCCTTTTGACCACTATTACCAGACAATAGTCTTTCCGACTTCCGTCGTCTGTCGACTATGGTTCTTTCAACCACCGTCGTCTAACAACAATCTTTCTGATCCATCGCGCGTTGACTATGGTCTCTCAGACTACGGTATCTTTGATCATCGTTGCCCGACTACGATCATTCTGACCTTCATCGCCCGTCAATTATGGTTCCTCTGACCAACATCTTCCGCTAACAATGGTCCTGCCAACCAAACGAACATGTCAACACTAATTCTTCTAACTCCCACTATGTGATGCACTTTTTATGATGCATATTTGCTACATCAAGCCAATGCCTTCTCCATAAGGAAGGGCCTCATTTGAAATCAACTATAAACACTAGTGGATTCATTTAAACTGGGCAAAGCCCCGTGTTTTTTCCTCATTTTCAGGAGTTTTCACGTAAAAACTATTGTGTCTCTTATGAACACTATACCCCTATCTTTCATCTATTTGTGTGGTAGATCTTTGTACAAAACTAAGACGTTAAACTTTATATATCTCTACCACCATGAATATTCCATGACACAACACATCTAAACTAAGGGATTGTTTAGGGCAGTTTTCTTACTGTTTTATTTTTCATATTTCAACTATAATTTTTATTTGACCACTATTTTTTCATAGTGTTCAAAGAATTTATGTACTAAAAAGATGTTTCTACATAGTTTCAAAATATTTACTTTCACCATGATAGTTTTACCAGGGCCTATACAAAAAACTGTAACCGGCCCAAACGGACCTTAAAAGTGATATGATTTGAGTTAAAATAAATTTGACTCAAGCACTCCAGATTTAATTGAAAATTTTTGGGCATTCATTGGGGCATCAAATAATCTTCAAATCTCATAGCTTATAATTAAATCGAGTGTCTTGATGAGATGAGTCTATCAAATTGATTATAATCTCCTGAGAACTATAATTGATTATATAAGGTTGATGCACACCATCGATATTAACTCTAACTCTCAACACTATAATTAAGATTTATATTGAGCTTCTTAATATATTATCTCCTCACTCAGAGGAGAACTACAAAAAAGACAATAAAGATAGCTCCCATGGCACATAACTCTTCCAACTTCTAACATGAAATCCATTCTATATAATTGATGTCTACTATATTATACCAATGTATTACCCAATTATGCGAAAAAAAATTTAATTTTTGTGCGAACAATTGTTGGATTTAATATTATAATATTATTTCTAATAACTATTAAGACCTATTGAGATCACCAAAGAGGGGAAAGGAAAAAAGAGAAAATTTTAGATAGATTTTAGTGTTTGAGATGAAAATAGTTTGGCTAATAATATAGAATTATGCCAGTGGCATATATCTAATAGGTATGGTGAAGGTTAATAATATAACATTAAGTAATTTGATAAAATTATAAGAAGGGGATCCTTGTAGTTGCCACTGGAGTCAATATTAGCAGCCTCATCCCTTCTTAGTAGCCTTAGGCTTGCCAAAGGCCTTCTTAAAAGCAAACTTCTTGATTCTTGGACCCTCATTATGCATGGCAGAAGATCTTTTTCATGACCAACTTTTTTCAATTTAGGTGATTTAGCCGTTATTTTTTTTAATGGTAGCTGCTCCATAATGTAAAAGAAACCTCACTCACAGATTCAAAAGAGATTTGTGAGAGAAGTAAATGAAAAATAAACAAATGACTTTCTTTATAAAATTTTAATTAAGTTCTTAGGATAAGCATGTCTATTTTTTTAAAAAGTTTTTTTAGTCAGATAAGTGATAGTTGTGTCTGACGTGTGTTCATGTTTGATACATATGAGATATTGTATACCCCATTCGTTGGATTCAAATTTATCCGTGGATGCCACTTGACCTTACTAGCAAGTAAACCCTAAAGAAGTGAACTGGAACTTGTGTGAGAATGTAGAAAAAGAATATATGCTATAGAAAAATAAGTGAAAAGCTATAAAAAGAGTGCTAAAAAGCTCGGAATCTCAATAAGTCCAAAAACCTAAGAAGATTTAAGAAGTGCCAAGTGCCCCCCATATCATTCTTTATTTATAAGATTTTGAGGGCTACGAGAAAAAACTATATCTTAAAAAGTAAAAAAATATAACACTACACAAATTATCCTAGACATATGTCACCTCCTAGTTGACTGAGGGAGAGCAGGGGAGCTTCTGAGCTCTAATGATCTATGTTTGAGGGAGCTTAGTAGTGCCGAGTATGCACTAGGTGAGCTTCGTAGTGTGGGCGAGCTTAGTAGTACCGAGTAGGATTGGGCGAGTCTACGAGAAAGTTCCGAGTAAGAGTTTCCTAAAGATTGAGTGATGTCTAGAAGCCTAGAGAACTATAATGAGCTTTGGAACACCTATAGTGTAGGTGAATGGGTTAAGGTTGTGGAGAAGATGAACTCAACGGCTGGCTGATCACAACAGGGTAAGCTAAGGGCCTTCTGTGTAGGTGTTTTTCTGTAGTTGGACTTGAATGTGTGGAGACGAAGTCATCCACCATAGCTAGGGCAAGTTACTGTAATGGCCACCTCCATTCCATAAGATTAGTGGCGAGTTATTTGATTGACGAGGTCCTCCATTATCCCTGAGAGGGACGACATTCCTTTGTAGTCTTAAGTGAGTGGGGCTTGATTTTCCTTCGGTGAGTTTCTCTATAGGACTCATTAATGCAAGTCTTTTCTTTGTAATATGTCGACTACATGCTAAATACCTGTAAAAACTGAGAATATTTACCCTTAACAAAGAATGTTAGTCCATCATAGATAAAAGCAGCTTAATAAACAAGACTCAAATTTAAGAATTTTCTTTTAAAAATTGGAGAAAATACTGTTTGAATAAAAATTGGAGAAAATACGGTTTGAATTTGAGCTCGTTATCCATCCCAATTGAAAATAATAATAATAAATATAATAATAATAAATAAATAAAATGATTGAACGCGTTTATCTGAAGCTATATACTACTATAGGAGCTTTTAATGTTGCGGCCGATAAAATTAATTTTATTTTTAATATAATGTATAGCAGGATATTATAATAGAATTGTTTTTTGAATTTAAAGAGAAGACATGAATATGAATATAATTATGTTTGTTATTAATAATTAGCTGGACCTCTACCACCGCTGCTCTTAAATGATAAGCTATAAATTATAAAATATATGACATTAGAAAAGATAATATATCCTTTTTTTTATTTTTTATTTTTTATTTTTTTTTGTAATATATCCTATCTATCGCCATGTTACAAATTCTTTCATTAAAGGCCATTTGATTTTCTGGAAAAAATATAGAGTAAAATAAAATATAATACAAAAATATAATATATTTAAAATATTTATAGTTATTTGAATCAATTTAAATAAATACAACCGAGCATTTTTTTTTTTTTTAGTTGAAGTAAAATAAAAGTAATGTAAAACACAAAGATATTGATGGCCGATAGCAAGTGGAAGGTGATGAGTGGCTACCAACGCTAGCGATCGATAGTGGCAAGTAGTGGATGGCAGCAAAGGTGGTGGCTGATGATGGATTGTGACGGCAATGACATAATTTATAGTGCATTTGAAAATTTGTCAGTTCTAATACTTTTCAGATACAGCAAAAGTTGAACTAGAGGGTTCCTTCCAAATATTTTAGAATTTTATTCTATATTTCTTTTACTTAAGACCAAACAATAGTATTTTTCAAAATCTCTGCATTTGAAATATTTTACACTTTTTTGTTTCAAAACAAAGAACACCTAAATAACATTTTTTTTAAAATCATATTCAATTTCGATTTCATTGGTTGTAAAATTATTATTACATTTTTTAGTTTTGAATTTTTTTTAATGTATAAATTAGAAATAAACCTATAAGAATTTATTCAAAAAAGAATTTCTTTGATAATGTCTAAAATTCCACGGAAATTTTAATAAACAAAACAACCTTTTTATTAATAAATTTGATTTTTTTTATTAAACATTATATGCTAAGCTCAGGTGCCCAATTCAATAAGGTAGGCCACACATTCACATAGGCTTGTGTGCTCTTTAGACCGGAGCACAAATTCCAATAAAATTTCATTTTTTAATATTTATTTAATGAGTAAACCATTATTATTTCTCCTAAGTGATATTCTTATTGCATTATTTACAAACAATTTTTATGATTTTGATTTGCTAAAAAAGGATGTATTATATTAATAATTATTACGAGGAATAATTAAACTAATTATGAATAAATAAATAATAGAAACATCCATATTATAAGAGAAATTTTACTTTACACGCCTCTTAAGGTATGTAATTAGTCAAAATATGACAACTATAATAATTATTACGCTTAATGTAGGATAATCTCTAGTAAATAAACATCAAACAAATTTGATCAATTACATATATTATTAGGCATATAAAGTCCAATTTTCCTAGTGCCTCCCACTTGCCCCTAGGTTAAACTTCATCATCAAGTTGCATATTAATCAAGAAAAAAAATGGCAGCATACTAAATAATTGAAAATAATATTACTAACAAAATTATTTTTGGGTAGTCTACCAATAAATATTTCTATTTATTATGCATTACTTAATGCAATTATATATTAAAAATCCAATAAAAATTTTTTATGCATTATAATATATAGATCTATTTTTATTTTATGTAAATAATCAGTAACCCTTTATGGCCAAATGACTGATATCACTAGTTGATTTGTTTTTAAAAAATTTCGGATATTTTGCACATATCTTAGGTTTCATTTGAGACAACTTTCTTACTGCTTTTTAAAGCAGTTTTTTAGTAAAAAAAATTTTAGTTCAAAAAATTTTGTATTGAAAAACTGTATTAGGAAGCAGTAAGAAAGTTGTCCCAAATGAAGGGTTTCATTTGAGACAGTTTTCTTATTGCTTTATAAAGTAGTTTTTTAGTACAAAAATTTCAAATTCAAAAAATTTTGTGCTAAGAAATTGTTTCATAAAATAGTAAGAAAGTCATCCCAAATAAAACCCTAATCATATGTTGACTGACTTTTAACCTTTCCATCTAAAAAAAGAAAAAACCTTTCTATCTGAAATAATTTGCTGGACATAGCCAAATGGAAGGCCATCAAGGCCAGTTTGTGAAGGCATTCAAAAACTCTGGAGTATTTAATATAGTGTAAATGTCAGTTGATCTATGCAGATAATCTATGACAAGAGAAATGTTAAATATATTATATAAACCTTGCCTTTTTGTCTTTCCTAATGGAGGTCACACAATGGCTATAACGTAAATTTTGACAAATATTTAAAAGTTTTTTAAGACGTTCGATCAAAATATCATTCCTCACATAGCTATTTGAAACACAGAAATTATGGCCGCAGAATATATTATTGAGAAATACTTCAACAGCAAGATGGATGATACATACAGTTATAAATCATATTTTTACTCATATGATAAATGTGGGATTTAATATTATATGTGGATGATATCGAGGCTTTATAATAGATACAAATTCAGCCCATAGAGCAAAGAGGAAAGAGAGAGAGACTAAGGATAAGAATCTCTTAGATGGATTAGGCCACAAAGGATCAGGTTGGCCTTTAGCTATGAAATGGAGAATCTCACAAATAATATCTTTGAGATTGGGGTTGAACAAAATTTAAGTAAAATGTATAGAATTGTGTCATATTCATGCTCAATCAATGACCCTTGATACGTCAACAAAGATCGGCTTAATCAGATATGAATCTCGATATATTTTTGAATATGAAACCTCCGAATTAAATATAGGACCATTCAAACTCTAATTTCAGCAAACTTATAGTCAAACTGAGCATCTTGATCAAACGAACCCAATAATATAAAAAAAATTATCCAATCTGAGCCCCAATGAGCCAAAATCAAAGGCCCAAAGCTCAATTGGAAACTTGAAGACATTAATTTGACAATCAAATGATCTTCTAATCTGACATGCTTATAGTTAAATCAAGCGGTCGACAAGACGAATTCAATGTGGCCAAGATTGCTTAATTCCAACATCAATAATGTAGCACCTGCTATTTTGAAACTTAGCTGACTTAACCTGATTTGGTATAAATTCTAACTTGCTCTGATTTCATTTTGTTTTAAGTTATTTAAGCTCTAATTTAAGACCAAATGAATTTGAAAATGAAATGGACGAAAACAAAGGATAGCGATAAAGAGTTTTGAGGAGCATTGTGGCTCTCATAGTGGTGGTGTTGTTTTCTCCGACTTGGGTAAGAATTAGAAAGCGTTGCAACACCATGAAGAAGCATTGTGGTGCTTAGCTCTCTGTTGATGGTATCTGGGAGAATCTAAAAGATTCCAGCTAAGCACTGTGACGCTGTGGTTCAGAACACCACAGAGACCATTGAAATATCTATATATAATCTAATTCCATTTCATTAAATCCCCTCATTCCAGTTGCTCGCTTAGAAGGAAAGAAGAAGGAGAAGAGGAGAAGAGGAGAGAGAAGAGAAGGAAAGGAGTTTGAAGGCCATGGTGCGAGATTCAACCATCCAGCCAATTAGAAGATTTATTCTACTTGAGATAGGCTTCCAATACCCAATTTCTAATTTCAATTCCAATAATTTTGTGAAAAATTTTGAAGTAAAATGTGTTTCTAATGAGAATAATAAACTTTCCACCGTTCTATTTCCAGAATACAGTAAAGTACCCTATTATGGTCATTTTAATTGTAAGAAGTCAAATTTTCACTGGTTAGATTTCTCTGTGCAAATTATCAACTAATTTTTGTTGAAAATGAACATTTTGGCATTGGCTACAATTCATTAAAAGTCTTAAAATGATATTTTAAAAGTTCTTTATGAATATTTTTTTCAAGTGATAAACAACAAGTGTATAAGCAAATTTTAAATGCATCAACCCTAGAATGTCATACATGTGCCAACACAGTTGCGATCATATCCATGTTCTATGTTCTGTATACATGTCGATTCTGCTAAATTCAACATGTGCATGTCATGACATATGGAGGAGATTCTAAAATAAAAATGGTAAGTACATTATAAGTTATGTTATATTGGCCTGAATATCTATTCTATTCTATTCTTTTTTTGGCCCCATCTGTCAAGTATAGATGTGGGAGGGTAATTCTATTTCTAGCCCCATCTATCAAGTACAGATATGGGAAGGCATTTTTGTTTCTAACCCCATCTGTCAAGTGCAGATGTGAGAGGCTTAAGAGAGGCATAAGTGAAAGTGGAGTTATAAATGAATATCAGAACATGTGCATTTCATACATGTATATACTGTACAAATAAGTGAATAAGTAATATATGTTAAATCTTCCTTTGAAATCTTTGTTTTTGGTATACTTCTGTTTTTTATTTAGATGAATAAGTTCAAGCAACACCCACGTTTTGTATAAGGCTATGTTTATGATGTTAGTCCAAATTCTGGAATACTACTTGTCACTCATGTCACCCTTCTAATATAGTGTTACAAAACATTAATGTTTTGAGACATACATGTTCCTAAAAAGAGATTAAGTTAATTTTCGTTGTCATGATAACTGTCATTAAATGTTATATAATTCTTATACTTAAATAATGTAAAGGAGGATTGATTTCTGTTATAGGAGTTGGGATAGCCTGCTAAACATATGAATTGCTCACTCTATATATTCTATGGAATTTTAGGAAAAGGGAAAAGTTCAGCCAAGTAAAGGACACTAAGATCAGAACCGTTAGGCTTTAGCTATGTGTGAGGTATTTTGAAACCCAGTTATTTTCTTTTAATATATAAAATGAACTTAGACTGTATTATTTATACATGATTCATTTGAAAAATAAAATTTTAATAATTTATTATATTATTTCAATTAATTTGGATAATTTAGTCAACTCTGGTATGTGTGATATTGTGGTTGAGGTGATTATTTTAGGATTTAATACTTCCATTAAATTTTGGAGTGTGACAATTAAGGCACTCAAATGCTAAAGAAACAATCTATGATCGAGGGAATCAATATAGGTCGAGCACTACTACATATTTATTCTGAATTTTTTCCATACTTACGAAGTATGTCATTCTTAAAATCTATAAACAAGCCTCCACCCACTACATAAAGGAGGGCAGCTGGGATAGAGATTCAAGAGAGCTTTAAGGCTTGAAGGATTTTTGAGCTCCACTCAAGCAACATTGTCAATGAGCCCTTACCGCCCAGTCGTTGTTGTTGGATCTCTACTCGATCATTGCCATCGGATCTCTGCCTGGGCACCCCCGCCTAATCTTAAACCAGTCTGTGAACCCCCTTAAGTAAAAAAAATGCTAAACTCTTAAAAATCGAGGCACCTTTTGGTGTAATGGTTAAAATTTCATTAAGAAACTGGGATGGGTGACCTCCTAGGAAGTTACACCAACAAGATAAAATAGTGAGGCCCTTAGGCTAACACGGACAATATCTCGATAGTTAAGAGTTTAGGCTATTACAAATTTCATCAGAGTAATACACTAGCCGAAAAATGGGAACTAAGTATCATATAAGACAAAGTGTTATGTCATGGGAGCCACCTCTTGAACCCTATATGAGACAAAGTGTTACATAGTGGGAGTCACCACTTGAACTTGTAAGGGTCACCTCTAAAAGTCTATTTGTCTGGTGGATGATTCTGGGATAAAGATGTTGACGAGGATGTCAGTTATTTAAGTGAGAGAGATTGTGAAACCTCTTAAGTAAAAAGAAGCTAAACTCTTAACATCGAGGCATCTTTTGATATAATGGTCGAAATTTCATTAAGAAACTCCGTAATTAAGCATACTCATCTCAGAGAAATCCTGTGATGGTTGACCTCCTGGGAAGTTACATCAACAGGATAAAAATATGAGGCACTTAGGCTAAAGAGGATAATATCACGATAGTTAAGAGTTTGGGCTGTTACATAGCCAATCGCCACCAAACCTCTACCAGATCGATCGACGCCAGACCTCCAATTAGTAACTGCAGCCACTGGACCTTTGCTTGGTGGATTGTCTATAACACTCGTCGTTTCAGAACTTAGGTAATAAACTGAATTTTAATTAAGTTTTTTTATATAAGCCATATGATGCTAAATTAACTCTAGAAAAATCCAAAATTTCATCTAGGAGGAAGAGAATGTAAGTCACCAAAATGTTCAAGGGAGGGTCGCAGCGCTGGGGACACCGGTGTTGTGGCATTGAGCTCTTTGTTGGGGGCCGGTTTTGGGGGAGGCGCTGCAGTGCTGGGAGGTGCCCAGGTCACTGTTCATGATATTATAGGATAATCTGGAAGATTCTCTAGGAGCGTTGCGATGTTGGAGTGATGCGAGCCACGATGCTGAGTTAAAATGAGTGTTTTTAAAATAATAAATATCTTAATCCATTTGCTTTAACCCTCACCCCCCTCCCGGCCATTCTTGTTGGAGAAGATGAGAGGAGGAGAAAGAGAGGAGAGAGAAAGAAAAGAAGAAAGTTTGGAGGCTAGAACTCGAAAATCGTCTGTTCAACTAGTTAAGAAAATTGTTAGGCTCGAGGTAGATAACTCATACTCTATTTCTGATTTCAACTCCGAATTTTCTATAAAAATGTATGCTTAAAAATGTTTTTTTTGAAATTTGGGAAAAGTTTTGCCTTGTAACTTTTAATATAACGCTCTGCACTTTATTCTGAACAAGTTGACTATAAGAATGCAAATTTCCATTGGTTGATTTACTCTATATAAATTTTTGAAAATTCTAAAAAAATGTGTCACTTTTGAACATCTGTGCAGTAAACAAATAATATTAAATTGGCATTTTATATAATCTCTTTGAATTTAGTAACATTCTGAAATATTTGAGTAGGTACTTGAAAATTGGGGGATTTTGTAAACCTATATGACTTAAGCACACTCTACTTTAATACTTTAGTTATTTACATCATGTGCATAATTATACATTTCATGACATTTTGAAGCTCTATTATGAAAAAAAAGCTCACTGTGAATTCTGTGCTTAGGCCCCATTGCAAATTATATACTATTTTGTTCTATTCTGACCTCTGAATTGGGTCTAAGAGGAAAATATTATGTTCTATTCCAGTTCTTCTCTGCATTTGCCTAGAGCAGGTGGGAGGTGGTAAAAATAGAGTTATAAGCATGCATGAGTTATACGGATTTTGGCATCCATATTAGCATGTAAGTTTAACTTATCATGTTGTTACGCTCTATAATGTATAAATTATGTTATGTTCTAAGTTAGAATAAAAATGTAAACCTTTTGTATTTTTTGCTTATTTTAATTATATGTTGTGAATTGAATTCTGTTATTGAGTTGGCCTACTGAGTTCTGTACTCATACTTTTGTTTAAAATATTTCAAGAAAAGGGAAGGACCTTGCTGAGTAGGTTGATTATGATAGAGAGCATGAGTTTTGGGTATGTAAGGTATTTATATTATTTTGTTAGTTTAGAATTTATTTAGATATTTTGTTGAAAATATTCTATTTTGAATTATTGCTTTGGATTTTTCGATGAATGAAATATGAAAAAGAGTTTGTAAAATCTTGATGTATCTTTTATTTTATTTTATTTTTAGATGATTAGATGACTATAGTAGCAGAAAGTGAAATTGGGGGTTCAGAAGTTTGTAGGTAAGGTAGGTTAAGTTCATCCCTTAGGTCCTGGGGCATTACATCATCACTAGACCTCCACCTGGGCACAGCCACTGAACCTCTACCCGTCCGCCACTACTAGACCTCTATCCGACCACCACCAACGAATTATGGTCCCTCGGACAACTGTGGCCCGAGTACTATCATTTGACCATTGTCGCCTGACTACGACCCTCCAACTACCATCACCCAACTACGGCTCATCAACCATCAGCACCTGATTATAACCCTCCAACCACCATCGCCCAACTACATTCCTTCCGATTGCCATTGCGCAATTAGGTCCTGTCGACCACTACTACTTGATTATAGTCCGCTAACCATCGTCGCCCGAGTATGATCCTTCTGTCCTCCGTCACCCATTAACTAATATCCTCTGACCTTCATCGTCTGTCGACCACATTCCTCGCACAACTGTCACCTGATTATGATCCTCCGGCCACCATCGCTTAACTACAGTCCTCTAACCTTCGTCACTCGCCAAATACTATCCTCAAATCACTATTACGTGACTACGATTCTCCGACCATTGTCAACTGACTATGGTCCTTCCAACCACTAGCACCCGACTCAGTCCTTCCTTTCTCCATCGCTAGCTGACTATAGTGTAACATCATAGTGTTCTGAATTGATGTGAACACGACCTGGTGAGTCATTTGTGTTTTAAATATTTGCATTTCTATTCTACACATGTTTGTGAATGTGTTTATATGCATGTGAATGTGTAGATTTTATTTTGGAGCGTGCCTCAAGGATCTTTATATATGAAAAATCAAGTAATGAAAATTTTCCTTGGGAATGCTGAGCTATCTTTCTCGTATTTAATTTGAGCATAGCAGCACTGAGTGGCATAGCGTTGTGGCGTTAAGTCTAGTCTAGAGCACTACAGCATTGTGCCTCTGAGCGTAGTGACATAGAGATAGAAGATTTTATAAATAGAAAAAACTACTCAAATTATTAAAATGCCAAATCATTTCTTCTCTTAGGCAACCGACTAGAGAGAGAAAGAGAGAGACTCTAGTGAGAGAAAGTAGATTCCATGTAGCTTCAGGTCATTTTTGTCCATCAGGGTAGTTCAAAAAATTATCTGGATTGAGGTAGGTTACGTTTTGCCTCTCATAGTCTTAAATAATTTGGAGTTTTTAAGATTTTTCTGTCATTTAATTAAAATTTTCACGCAAAAGTGGGTATATTTGATCCTCCGATAAAGTTTCACAGTGTAACTTTTGATATGCTGTAGTTATCAATATTTTGCACATTCTAATTATTTAATTGTAAATTTTTACAAGGTAACTTTAAAAATACGATATTTTAATGATCTGGAAAAATATTTTGACACTGCAAAAATAATGTCGTGGTGTAATAATAGCTTTGAAATCTAGCTATAAATAATGTATGGTAATTCGATTAAATTATGAAATTTTGTATTTGAGTTTCCCCTAAATTTCTATTTGCGGTATTGCTAGTATGTCAATTTATGAAAATAATGTGATAAGTCTAATGTTGTTTATTATATCTAAAAATGCAATTAATTTTATGTTTATATACCTGAAATGTATGAATTATTGAAGTTTTGATGATCTGTTGGAGATTATGTTATGCTATTGATAGGGAGTTATGAGGGCTTGAAATTTTGAATCTGATATCTGAATGAGAGCCATAAGGGCCTAGAATTATGAATATCTGAGTGTTATGCATTGGAAGTCATAAGGAACTGAAATCTGAATTTTGTATATGTTGGGAGGTATGAGGGCCATAGAGAAATGAATATGTTCTGCTCCGAGTCATTGATGTGATGTGGTTACTGTTCTGCTACTTATGAATTGGAGTGATAAATTTATTGTTTCTTGTTCAATAATGAGCAATCTGTTTAATTTTTTATACAAATGAATTTACTTTACTAATTCAATTGCATTACTATCATTCATTATTAAAGATTGAGTCTGTTGAATGAATATGACATGTTGAGCTATGGTTGCTCATACATGCTTTCTATATTTGTTTCAGGTCAAGATAAGGAGAAAGGGTGGGCTAAGTAGAGAAAGGTTGCAGGATTTGAGATATGTGTATGCATAGATATGTTTGGTTAGATTTTAATAGTCATGATTTTTTCTATTACGTTCTGTGACATTTGTGCCATGGACTGTTTGTAGATAATTATTTTGATTGTAAATATTTCTGAGATGAATGCAAAAGAGTTTGATGATGAATATTTATGGGTTTAATTGATGTTTTAATAGCTTTATCGCCTATAAATTATATTGAAAATTCTGCAATTCTCTCCAATTAGGTCTTGGAATTTCTGTTCTATCATAATTCAACATGGTATGACCTATTCTATTTGTGGGTTATAACGGGTCAGGTTGTGACATATAGTCCTCCAAGCACCGTAACATGATTACGATCCTCCAACCACCATCTTTCATCGATTACGATCCTTCGACCCCGTCGCCCGCCAACTATAGTCCTCCAACCTATAATCTTTTGGCTATTAACATCTAACTACACCGTATATTGGCTTTATCATTTACCATCACTAATAATGCCAATACACGCCATTACTTAATGCATGCCAACAACATTACCTTTGACTCCCAATTCCCGCACTTGGGTTAATATTGGATTCCTACGAAATGGCTCTTCCAACTTCAACCACATAATATATTCTTTGCATTATATCAATGCCTTCCCCCTCGAGGAAGCACTTCGCTTGTATCTCTCTACCGTTGCGAATGTTCTGGCGCACAACAATCCTATATTTATATGTGAGGATCAAGGTCAATTGTACAGATTAACCTACACAATAAAATTATAAGAAAAAAATATTAATAAACTCTGCTGATTGATTGTATAGATGGAAAGTTTGGTTGACAGATGTCCAATCGGAACTTTGGGTGAATACAAATTGAAGACTAGTACCCTTGATGAGTCTTGGCGAGAATTTCTAGTTGATTGGTGAGAACTCTAGATTAGTAACTAAGTTCATCAGTCGGTGGCCTTCATGAGCGAGCAACTTTATTAGTCTCTCAGATAAATTTAGTAGGAAAATACTGAGGGAAAAAATTTAAACTAGGTATTATTAAAACTTTTATAATGTAATTAAGTATTAAAAAAAAATAAATTTTAAAGTAGGCAAAGTCGCCTATTAAACGGGCGACTTATGCTGAATCAGACTTGCTGAGTCATGTGTCAGTCGCCGAACTAACGAACGATTAATTAAAAAAAATTACTATTGTAAGTTGCCCGTTAAACGGGCGACTTGCTACAGTAAATTCTAAAAAATAATTTAAAAATAAAATAAGTAGAAAATATATTAAATAAATATATTTAAAAATAATTAAAAAATATAGATAAGTACAATATATATATATATATAAAGTTAACGAAAACTATAATTTCTATAATCTAATCCAAGTCAATAGTTTTAATAAGTAGAAAATATATTAAATAAATATATATTTAAAAAATAATTAAAAATAAAAATAGAGACAAATACAAAAAATATAAAGTTAATGTAAATTATAATTTCTATAATTTAATAGAAGTCAATAATTTAAATATATGTATTGATCAAAATTTGATAAAAATGAATATTTTTGTTTATTTCAATATTGTTAAAATTTTAATCGGTATTTTTTTAATGGATAATCAATATACCGAAAATTAAAGCGACCGAAAAAAAAAATAACAATTCAAAATTTCTCCTTAAACACAGGCTTCTATTTTTTGTTTAAAAAATATATATTTAAACCGTTGACTGCTATTAAAATACAGAAATTATATTTTACACTTACTTTATATTTTTTTTGTTTTTGTTTATTTTTATTTTTAATTTTTTAAAAAAATATATTTATTTAATATATTTTCTGCATATATTGTTTTCAATTATTTTTCAGAATTTACTGTAGCAAGTCGCCCGTTTAACGGGCAACTTACAATAGTAATTTTTTTTAATAAGTCGTTCGTCAGTTTGGTGACTGGCACATGACTCAGCAAGTTTGACTAAGCATAAGTCGCCCATTTGATGGGCGACTTTGCCTACTGTTAAATTTATTTTTTTCAATACTTAATTACATTATTAAAATTTTAATAATACCTAGTTTAAAAATTTGTCCAAATACTGAGGAGTGTGAGAAAACCCCGTCTCTTGAGAGACTTGACAAGATTCCGTTCTAGATGGATTAAAGCTTTGGGTAACTTCTGTCTGGGTGAACATGGAGAGTTAATTATGATCAACGACACATTGAATCAAATTCAACCACCTCTGATGATTTAATCGAAGTGACCTAAACGAATATTGGAGCACAATATATAATAAGAAAAAAAAATGATGGACCAAGATCAAAATTTTTAAATTTATTTTGAGATGAATATAATATAAATAAATAATTTACATTAGCATCTATAAACATCATATACATTTATTAACAAATAAACATTTAATTGGATTAGCCATGATAAGCATTCAGTTCATGAAATGCAAATTTTACTAATTTGAATGTAGTTCACATACCTTAGACTCCCTCCAGATAGCTCTCCTCCTCCTCTCCCTCGTAGCCATTCTCTCCCCATACACCAACAAAACATCTCCCAGATCCACCATTCCCACCTCCTTCAATCTCCTTCCCACCTCCTGAAACATCTCCACGCCTTCTTCATTAGAGAAGAGATGCAAGAACTTATTGTAATCAAATCTAGGCACCTCGACGGTGCTTCTCATCGTCCTCTCTGCATATTTGCTTGCCTCCAATGTCTTACCTGCCTTCACTAATCCCCCAACAAAAATACTATCAAAGTTCACCAATTCCTCCTTCCCCTTCCTCCCTCTCTTCCCCATGTGACCCTGAAGAAGCATGATGTAAGTGTGCATATTTGGCTCTATCTCTCTCCTCAGCATCTCTCTAAAAACCTCAGTTGCCTCTGCCGCCTTTTTCATCCTCAGCAATCCCTTCATCAAACCATGGCATAAGCTCAGATCCAACTCTTCTGCTTCTTTGAACATCTTGTAAGCTTCCTTCACTCTTTTTTTGGCCAATAGGCCGTAGATTAAGTACCCAATGGTGGCATTATCGAAATTTATTCCTCTCTTGAGCATTTCGGCAAACAACATGTATGCATAAGAAACCCTTCCAATCTTGCTAGTCCATTGGATTACAACACTGTAAGAACTGATCCGCAGATCGATGAATATCCTCTCCCTCATCGATTTAAACAGCGTCATTGCCTCCTGCAACTGATTCGATTTAAACATCGTGATGATGATCTCTTCATACGCATCCACTTCCGGTTCGATTTCTTTCTCCAGCATCAAATTCCAAACCCTAGCCGCCTCCATTAGATCACCTGCCCGGCAGAACCCTACAATAAGAAGCCTGTACGTCTCCCTGTTTCCAATAATCGAATCCCCGTGCTTAGCTACCACGTAACGGGCAATATCAACGTGCTTCCTCAAGCAGAGCTCATCTACGACGGAGTTGAGGGCGACAACGGTGGAAAATTGTGGATCGAGGCGGAAGAGGAGAACGCATTTGGAGATCTCGCGGGCGTCGGCGAGCGCTCGTGCGGCAATGCGGAGGGATGAAAGAGAGAGGAGGCGACGATCGGTCATGAGAAGGAGGTGGTTCCATAAGAGATCGATGTTGCGGGATTTACCGAAGACGTCGAGGAGTTTGGAGGCGGCGGTTGGGGAGAGAGAGAAGGAGGGGTAGTGGGAGAGGAGGAAGAGGTGGAAGCGGTGAGGTGGGCGCCATGAGAGGGGGAAGCGGGTGCATATGTGGAGGAGGAGGGAGTCGAGGGAGGAGGGGCAGGAGGGAAGGGGAAGGCGGAGGAGGTGGGAGTGGAGTTTGGGGTCTGGGGAGAGTTGATGCTGGTAGAGGATGGTGCAGAGGCGGAGAAGAAGGGAAGGGTCGATGTGGAAAGTGGCCAGCGCCAGTGATGGCCGGAGGTGGTGGAGGAGGAGCGCCGTTGTTGCAGCGGAAGGACTGGGCTGCGGCGAACCAGGGTACGAGAGCGTGTGGAGCCGTCTTCACTTGTAACAGCTTCGACCAAAGTCCAATAATTGTCTAAATAAAACTCTTCAATAAATTTTATGATGGTTAAATCTTAAAAAATTTGCAGCTCTTTTTGTTTTGATTTATTATTCTGTCCGGAGTCTGGAGGACGTTCGGAGTCCAATAAAAAAGTGCCACGTCACCCAAAAAATATACCACAGTCGATACCCGCAGTGGGTACTTAGGGGTATCGAGCAGTACCGAGCGGTACCGACCTCTCTGTACCGAACGGGAGTACCGTCTAGTATCCGGACAGAATAAAAGCTCGTTGGTCAGCCAATTTAACTCTCAATTAAGAGGTTTTAAGTTTAAGTCTCACATATATATTGTATGTGTGATTGGGCGTTGCCCCTAATTTCTCCCAAAAAAAATCTTAAAAATTATTTGATAATATATGCAAAATTTAATTAAATTTAAATAAATTATTTGACAATTTATTCTGAAATTTAAAATTTTAAATAATTGAAAATTCTTACTATATTTACTTTATTTATGCAAAATTTAAGAAATCAAATATAAGGTTGTTTGCCCAAATATTAATTTATTTCAGTTGGATTACATCAAATATCATAATTAAGCCCATATCTTTTTGTTTGTCATGAATGTTCTTACTAGACATTTGCAAGAGGATTTACATTGATGTATGCTTTTGTTAAAGGTAGTCTTCTTGTTGATAAGATTACAGAGGGGGTTGAAGTAAAACTTGAATTATGAGGGTCAAACTTAGTATCTAAAGGTTTCATTTGAGTAGATATAAAATCAAATATATTGAGTATAATTTTAGTATTAATAGATCTAGTGGGAGGATTGTGATTTTTGGCGATCAAAACATTACAAAGAGTACATGTTTTACATATCTATGGTTTATTGTTCCAAATGATGGTGAAATAGATGTGAATATTATCAGTATCATTCAAGTTGGATGGTTGAAGTAGAAGAATGCATCAAGCCTGTTGTGTGATAGAAAAGTACACCTCAAACTTAAGGGAAGGTTCTAAAAGAGGGTGGTGAGGCTTGCATTATTTTATGGGATAGAATGTTGGCCATTAAAAGAGAAGCATAAAGTTAAGTGTAGTAAAAACATAAATAAAAATAAAAAATAAATTTAAGTGTAGTGTTGTAAGATGATGATGGTCAGATGGATGAGTGGCTTAACACTTAGAGATAAGATGCGAAACAAGTATATACGTGAAAATTGGAGTAGCTCCAATGGCAGATAAGATTAGAGAGAGCTTCATTAGATAATTTGGTCACATAAAATTTTAGGCTTCTAATAATCCAGTTTGGAGAGAGATGCATTATATCTAGCCTATGTTAAGAAAGGTAGAAGTGTCACACCCCAACCCGATCTGGATATATCCCATCGTGTTGAGCTGTGACAGACAATTCCCAAGATATAGTTTTGGAATGTTCATAGTCTCTTCCAATATTCATTTTAAATAAAACTACAGACAACAAAGCTATTAAAACATTCAAATACTGAAAATAAACTCATCAATAAATTTTTTTTTATTTTATCAAAATAAATATCTATACTATAGTACATGGCTACATTTAAGAGCTATATAAATAAAAATTTAACTAGCAATGATTGTATAAAAATTAAAATAGCAAAATACCTATCAACTCAGATCTGATCCTGAACTAGTAATCAACAACCTCCTTCCATTTCCCAGACCCTGAAAAAATAAGCAACTAATAGTGAGCAACAACAGCTTAGCAGATTACACAAGTTAATCTAAATTTTTAAATTCTCTTTTATTAATATTTTTGAATATTAAAAACAGGTGAATAAATCATTGATTATACTGAGAAAGGAAATCAAAGCATAGTAATTATCCAATTTATTTAAACAACAATGTTGAATAGATAAATCATAAAGCAATTTATATCATATATCAATTCATATCACATATCCTTATCCCAGATAGAATCTCAAAGGATTTTGGCCCATTATGTCTCCCTTTTATGCTTATAGGACCAGAATATGCCCGTAAGCATCAAAATATAACTTATAGCCACCAAAACATGCCTTATAGACACTAGATAAATTCCTGACACAAACAAAATCTCAAAGAATTCTGGCCCCTTATAACTCACAGCTTATGATTTTCAATCATATAAATATATATTCCATTACAGAAGCATATATTTCATCATATTGTAATAGTTGAAGCAAATTAAACACATGTCAGAATTGCACATTATTGTATAACGGTAGATAACTGAACTTCCTACTGAGCAAATTTTTATAATGTCAAAATGCAACCAAATTACAAAAGAATGTCTGAAACACTATTTTAAGATATTTATTTAACTACAATGTTATTTTTCAGTTTTTACATTAATTTATGTCCAATTAAAATCGCACAAATTCCAACATACCCGGTATATAATTTTAGAAAATATTCAAAATATTCATATCTATAACAAATAAAAAGTTAGGTGGTAAAAGTTTTACCGTTGTAAAGTTATACACATTTTTTGCTTACAAAAGTATAATTTTAATCAGAAAATTCAGTAAAATTTCATATTTTTAAAATTTTAGATAGGCATAATGCGACCTACCTCAATTCGGACAACTTTTCCAACAGGGTCGACCGCTGAAAATGGCCTAAAGCAGCTCAAAACATGAATTTTCTCTCTCCAACATCTCTCTTTCTCTCTCTTGCAAGCTGACTGCTCGAAGGAAAATGATCAAATTAAATGGAAAATTTAAATATTTAATAAGCTCATAATGGCCTAGCTCTGTGGTGCTCAAAAATCTGCAACAACCTGAGAACGGGCACCACAATTTCACTTTCTGGCGCCTTGGCTGAGTGCAACGTCGCTGCGCTCGAACACCCAGCACCGCTGCGCTCCAAAAGTGACATTTTTAGATTTTGTTGAAATTCACACGTAATACTTGGGGCACATTCTAGTGCACACCAAATCAATTTCATATATTAAAACACTCCCAAAGATATGCAAATAGTTAAAAACTCAAAAGTTTAAAACCTTACATTTTTTTAATTGGGTCGGAACTAGTGGAACTGAATGTTGAGCCTGTAAGTGTCACAAGAAGTATACCTAAAAAGATTTGATTAGAAAGTATTAGAAATGCCATTTTTATTAGATTTTGAATGAGAATTGAATTCTTAATAGACCGTAATGGAGAAAAAGGATTCATGAAGCATTATTGGGACACATCTACCCAACTCTTTGAAGAATAGTTTTTTGAGGTCGAGAAGAATTTATGTGGCATAAGAAGCCACCTCAAAAAAGAAGATTCAAAGAGCTAGGATAACATACAAAATGGAAGCTCTTAAGTAAAATTTCATTTTTATGTTTGTGACTTAAAGAATATTTCTATTTTATGTGTAAGTTAATTTGCATAAAAGTCTACGATTTATAATATTTTTAGTTATGATTGTAATGTTAAAATGTGAAATTTAAATGTTTTGAAATTTGAATATTAAAATTTTAAACTTTGAATTTATGAATTTTGAAACCTTCGAGGGATCCCGATGAGGAAATATTAGATTGAATTTAAATAAAATTGATGGTTAAGAAAAATCAATTCAAGCATTTATTGTCAACCTCCTCAATGAAAGATGTGATTATACTTTTCTAGAAGGTGTATAACTACCCATTTGCCCTCTTCAAGTGGGTTAGCCCCATCCTATGATGCATGGACACTCCGCTTAAAGAGAGAATGCAGTGTCGGACACACGCTTGACAAGCGGGACACGTATCGAACACAGGATTAACATGTCCAATTAAAAAAATTAAAACTAACATGTATGTCCTGATATTTAATAATTAATTTTTTATATTTTATATTTATATCTCGTAATCCCTTTCCGCCTCGTATAATCGTCCGCTAGGTTTTCATTTTCATGAAAGGAGAAGCCCTAGTCTTCATTTATGATGTGAGGTGAGGCTAAACCGAGGAGTCTTCGTCATTTCTGTGCGCAGGCGAGGCCAAACCGAGCACTTCTTCATCATCTTCCTCGTTCCTTTGTAGTCGATCAAACTCAATTTGTGTGCATGCGAGCCACGAAGGCAGGATTTCAACCGAGAAGGACTTCAAATGAGCAAGATTTCAATCGAGCATCGAAAGCGGTTCAAACTTTCGACACTTGTGCATGCTCCGTCGACAAAGGTTTGATTTCCTTTTTTTAAAGATTTTGAATTTTTCCAAGAATCAGATGCTTCAGTTTGTAATAATTGATCAACAAACCATGGTTTTTCATGAGAAATGCTTCTCACACTGCTTTATTTACTCAGCTCACTCCGCCTCACAGAAATCATATAGACTATTCTTTGTTAAGAATTCAAAAGTAAATGATACTTCATCTGACATATGTATAGAATATTATAAAAGTAAATGATACTTCATTTTATTTTAACATATTTGATGGATTAAAATAGAACCATTGCATTGTATAACTGTCATTTAATTTGTGGTCGCACAGAAATGAAAACATTCATTTATGTTGTTTGCACGCAAGATCTACAAACTAATGTATATACTGCAAGGATAAAAAATACCATATTAGTATCCAAGTTTTGATGAATAAGAGAGAAAAAAAATTATTTTTATAACTTATAAATAACGAATCTTACAAGATTGAGAAAATAAAATACAGTAAATGATATAAACTTTTTAACATAGTTTGACTACATTGTACATTCATAGAAAACTAAGTTTTTCTCACGTAGTCAATATGAAACCCGAGATTTATAATATGTTGTACATTCATAACATTTTTCTTATTTCTTCCATTTCAATAGTGTATTTAAAAGTAAAATTAGCTCTAGTACTGGCGTGAGTGGATTAGGCGAAGGTTCAAAAGATCCATGTGTAGAAACTGATAAGCCATTATAGAATAATGTTACAAAGTTAAGAAAAACTTTTGAAGGAGAAAATGTGTCATTCAAATGCAATTAATGTGGTGTCACCTACAAAGGATAATATTCTAGGGTGAAAGCACATCTACTTAAGATTGGTGGCCATGGAATTAAAATGTATCCTAAGATTACTACTTCGTAGTTGATAGATTGAACAGACAGGTTGATGAAGCTAAATCTAGGATCAAAAGGGTACTTTTTAAAGAGATACATTTGTCATCTACTTATGGTTCATTCCACACTTCTTACTTGTCTGTTAGAGATGATCATGCTAGTTCATTTAGGAGTGAGGATATGAATCAAAGTAAAGAAAAATAGTTGCCAGTAATTCTTTAGCGAAGGCTTATAACATGCATATGCGAGAGCAACTTGACAGTGAAATTGTAAGAATGTTTTTTTCAGCAAGACTTTCTTTCAACCTTGCAAGGAATCCTTATTATAAGAATGTTTTCACTTTTATATGTAATAATAATCTTGTAGGTTATGTTCTACTTGGATACAATGTAATAAGATCAAAATTATTGGAGAGAAAAAGAGCAAATATTGAGATATTGCTTGAACCAATGAAAAGAGTGTGGAAAGAAAAATGTGTCAGTTGTTGGACTAATCCTCAAAGAAGACCACTCATCAATTTCATGGCTATTACATAGAATTACCCAATATTTATTCAAGCTGTGAATTGTGAAGGAGAATACAAAGATAAATATTTTATTTCCAATTTGATTAAAGAGGTGATAGTGATGTTTGGGCCTTCAAATATTGTGCATGTTATTACAAATAATGCACCATATCCTCATATCTTATTAACTCCATGTGTTGTGCACACTTTAAATCTTGCTCTAAAAAATATTTATGCAGCCAAAAATACAGAGGCTAATGAAATCATCTATGCTGAATGTCATTGGATAACAATTGTTATAGGTGATACTGTTCTAATAAGAAATTTTATTATGAACCACTTAATGAGATCTTTAATCTTTAATGATTTCTCACATTTGAGAATGTTAGCTATTACATAAACTCATTTTTCCTCTATAATAATCATGTGGAGAATGTTCAAAGAAATAAAAAATGCTCTTTAATTTATAATGATAATAAGAAGTAGTCTTGCTATCAAGAAGATGACATTAGGAAGGTAAGATATATGAAAGAGAAGGTCTTAGATGATTTGTGGTGAGATGACATAGATTATATTTTGGCTTTTACTAATCCAATTTATGATATATTGAGAGAGGTTGGCATAAATAAATCATGCCTACATTTGATTTATGAGATGTGGGACTCTATGTTAGCAAAAGTGAAAAAAATTATATGCAGATATGAAAGAAAGACACATGATGAAGACTCAAATTTTTGGAGCGTTGTTTATATCATTCTTGAGGATAGGCGGAGAAAAAGTAACACACATCTTCATTGTTTGGCTCATTCATTAAATCCAAGATAAATTTGAATATATCTTCTAAATCAGTTTTTAACTTGTTAGTTAATGAGTAAATAATTTTACATTCTTTGTATTATTTGAAGGTATTTAAGTAAAAATTGGCTTCAAGAAGACCCTCAATATGTCTCATCACAAAAAGATTTAGAAGTTTTAAATATGAGAAAGATATGTTTGAAATGATATTTCTTAAATGAGGAGGAGGGAATAATGATTAATATAGAACTTGCAAAGTTCTTTAGATATTTAGAGAATTTTGATGATTAAGAATCTTTGGTTGATAGATGGAGGATGGATCCAAAGATGTGGTGGTTGATTCATGGAGCTTCAGTACCGCTTAGTCAAATAATAACAATAAAACTTTTTGGTCAAGTTTCATCCTCCTCTTGATGTGAGAGAAATTGGAGCACATACTCATTTATTCAATCAATGAAGAGGAATAAAATAACTCCACAATGGATTAAAGATTTAATTTATGTGCATACAAATCTTTATCTTCTATCAAGGAAGACCCCACTTTATATGGCAAATGATAACAATATGTGAGATGTTGCTGGAGATATGTTCGAGTTCCTTAATTATATGAGAATATTAGAGGTTACAAATCTTTCTCTTGATGAACCAGAGTTGGAAGTAATGATATTTAATGATGATGATATTGAAGGCCAAAGACAAACCTCTCAAGCTAATCTTATCATTCTCTCTACTGAGTAGTTGAAGCTTGATGTTGTACTAAATAGTTTTTTGCTTATATTTTTATGGTTGTACTAGATATTTTATACTAAATATTTTATATTATAAGCTAAACAAGTTATCATGATAATAATTTATTATTATTTGTCATTTCTAATATGATGTTACCTTAATTTGTATATACTATATTAAAAAAATTATTATGCCGTGTCCGTGCCGCACCTATGTCTTATATTTTTAAAAAAAGTTATATCTCGTGTCTGTGTTATGTCGTGTCCGTGTCATCGTGTCTGTATCCATGCATCATAGGACCCATCTTCTCCCTCCATTTAATTTTATTTTAATTTCATGCATTATAAAATAGCTATAAATATTATAGAATGAAGAATTAAAAGAGTTGGTGTTGTGCTTACAAAAATTAGAGTTTAATCCAATAAATGGAGAATTGGTGGTCGACCCTCACATGAAGAGGTTTGGCGATCTCTTCAAACTTTTTATTTTGGTGAGTAGAAAGTATATCGTATTTATATTTATTTATTTTACTATAAACTTATTCTACAATCATCCCTTAACAATTCCATATCCATTTATCTGCATTTTACCCACAAAGTTCCATCCAAAATCCCTCCTAAAGTTGTCATCTATAACTACACTAAATCTGACTTAGTTAGATTCTAGCCTTTATTTGACCCATCAAAACCCCTTATATTTTGGTGAAAATCTTCAGTATTATTTTAAGACATTCCTCTTTCATCTCCAAGTATTTATTTTTAATATATTCCTCTTCCATCTCCAAGGGTACAAGAATATGTCTACCTGTGTTGACCTAAGTTAGATCGAATAAGATTTCTGAGTTCGCTTCAGTTTATATTAATTTCTACATATGTGAAACCATTTTTTAATTTCATTTTAGTCTACATGTGTTTATGGGTTGAATTGAGAAGTAAGAAAATCATGTTTTAGAAATTTGCTTGGAAGCATTATGATGCTGTGATGGTGAGGTTGCAGCCTTGAGCTTCCTATTTGGGGATCATATTTAAGGAAGTGTAATGGCATTATGGGTGGCACTGTAGCGTTGTCATGCTTTTCTGGTAGCGCTAAAACACTAGGGGAAATGATGTTGTTGTGCTATTATAAAACATAGTTTTTATATAAATATCTAAAATCACCAACTCAAAATATATTCACCCCCATTCCTTTCATGGATGGAGGGGAGAGGAGAGAAAGAGAAAGAGAGAGGGAGAGGATGAATAAGAAGATATTTTGGAGCCTTCGAGCAATTTTTTTCCATTGAGTCTGTTAAAGAAATTATTCAACTCAAGGTAGGTTATGTTTCCCCTGATTTATATTTTATTTTTAACATTTGAATGGGCTAATTTAGAATTTTATGTGATTTCCTAAAGTTTGATAAACTTTCTCCCATGTAAATTTTAATATGTTTTAGAATAGAATATTCGAAGCATGTGGATGGTAAAAATGCAAAATTTTATTAGTTGGACACACACACACACACATTTTTGGGAAATAAAAATATTCATATTTACTATTTATATTAAATGTTTTTATTAGATATGGTTATGTTGGAGAGATGAGATGAAATAGGAAATAAGTTCAATTCTTTTTATGGGCTGAGAAATTTGCGGTGATAGAGTTGAAAGATTTTACATTTTAGCGATGCATGAAAATTCAACACATGACTAAATAATTGAAATGATAAAGAAACACCAGAATTTTTATGTGGAAAATCATGAAAAAGGGAGAAAAATCATGGGACATTGTCCAGTTGAAATGATTCAACTATTTTTTAAGCATATTACAGTAGTCGAATCGTCTTTTAACTCAGGGTCAATATGAATACAATATGTTGAAGATCTTACCAAAATTTGGATGGGTATTCTTGAGCTTGAATGAATGACATATGATGCCCTATAATCTAATTAGTAGACTTATTCTTTTATCCTTTAAAAAATAACATCAGAACTATCTAACTTCATTTATCAGAAATAAATAACAAAAATAATTCTAGAATTTTGAAACATCTATATGTATATCTGTATTCGTTTTCCAAAAAAATTATATATATTACTCAGAATCTATACAATCATATCACAACTATTCTATCATGAGTACAAAGAATAGTTAAAAGAAAAAGAATTTAAACATGAAGGAATCCTAATCAATCTCACACTTCTGCTCCATTTCCCTGACCTAAAATTATTTAACCACATATAATGAGCTAAAAAGCCCAGTAGGTCATGAAAACATACAATTAAACTCAACACAAGATAAATGAGCAATATGCATATTAGTAGTCTAATTATAACAGTAACATTTATATGATGAACTTGTGCATAAACAATAAAGCTCATATGCAGTAATAATAGAATCTATAAATATTAAAATAATATGATACAAAAGCTAGTAAATTAGTATGGGTGTCGAATCACTAAAGCAGCCATCGTATCAATAATATTAATAAGTAAAGAAATAATATAAAGCAGTGAAACCAAAGTATCGGTAAAGACTATCAAAGTTATATCAATACAGAAGTGTACACATACTATCCAGGTATTTTATATCAATATCAAAATAATATCTTACATACTTAGTATGTCACATTATTAATATTATTATAGTGAATCAGTAGTATTAAACATTATCAGTGTCTATATTAACAGTAGTAACAGTCTAATGGTAAGAGAAATAAAATAATACAGTAATAATAAATCTATGCAGTAATAATAAATCCGTACAATAATAAAAATAATACCTTAATAGCATGCATTTAGTGGTCACACTAAACAAGAAAAATGTTCTGGCTATTATAGTATTTTTTAGTAATTAGTAATTGGTAGTTGGTAACCATTGGCTAAATAAATAGAGTCATCACTCTTTGCCTGTCGGTACAGTAATCATCTCTTTATTATTTCTTATTAGTATCACATAAATCAGTAGAGGATAACATTCAATCATAGTATTTAAAGGAAAGCATGTTGGTCCATCATCCTGTACAGGTCAAATTAGTCTCCAACCAACTAGTCAACTAGTCTTTACTTATCTTTTAAATGTGCATTACTATCACAGTACTATGACAATATTTTAAAGCACATCTTCACATTCATTTCTAATGCATTATAGCAAATAAAATATAATTGAGCATAATTAAAAAAAATGTCAAAATGTCCTAACAGTATGCGACAAAAAACCTACTGAGCAAAAATTCATATTTTCAAAAATTAATCAAATTATCAAGGATTGTGTAAAATATCATTTTGAAGCTTTATTTGAATTAAAATACTATTTTTAGAAATCAAAATAAATTTTTGAGTAGGTAAAAAGCGCTCTCAAAATATTCATAATCTCAATCTCTATAATATATAAAAAGTTATGAGTGAAAATTTTACCAGTACAAAATTATTCTTATTTTTTTATAATGGAAATACAAATTTGATAGAAAAAATATTTAAAATATAACATTATTAAAATGAGAAATAGGATAAAGGTTCCTTACATCGAAATGAGTAAATCTCCTAACTAGGCCGACTAACGAAAATAGCTCTGCAACCTCCAAATCTAAATTTTCTTTTTCTCTCTCCTCACTTTTCCTCTTATTTTTCTCTAACCTAGCCTCTATTAGCCGAAATGAGGAAATCAAAGGATTTAATAATTTAATAAATTAATGGCTTAAATATTTTGAATATAATAATATAATTAATTAATTTTTAGTATAAAATTCATAGAAATCTTTTTAGGGCTTCAAAAATTATTAAAAAATTTAATGAAATAAATTATTTTATTTAGAAAATATTGATGAAATCAGTTTACAAAATGGATACCTAATGGTGCTAAAATCTCCACTTGTACCGATAGGTGCCAATTTCTTAAGAATTTTCACCAATGCCAAAAAATTATGAAAAAATCGTGTAATTAAAATATTATAATATCAATGTTATGGCAAAGATGATTTATGATTTAAATTTATAATGACTCCTTAAAAAATTTATTTGTCTGGGTCAAAATATATTATATCATATTACAGATGTTAGAAATCAGGTGGCATCAGTTAGAAGAATGCTTAGTAGAGGTCTAACGACGGTTGGAGATCCGACGATGTCCAATGAAATGATAGAAGCCCAGCGACGATCGATAGTTGGGAAGAAATTTTGTGGCGGACAACGAATAAGTGGAAGTCCAGCGACGGTCGATGGACAGGAAAAAATTTGGCAGCAGCCAATAAAAAGGAGAAAGTCTTACAACGGTCGATGCTCGAGAAGAAATTCTATAGTGGCCAATGAACAGGCGAAAGTCCGACGACAGCTGGTGGTAAGAGAGCTCTCAAAATTTTATCTTTCTCATGTGAATAATGAGGGCCTATTTATAGTTTTATTAGAGTGGCATGAATTATAAATATGGAGAAGATCAAGGGCAAATTGGGAGTGTTCCATTGGATGGTTGATAACGATTCCCCTGATCACAAAGTATTTATCAACCATTTATGTGCCTTAATGATGTCAGAATTAAACGATCTTACGCTCATTGGATTCGTCTCATCAAGCCGCTCAATTCAATTATAAGCATGCCATATTTGATGATCATTTGGTCATCCAAGTAATGCATTAAACCTTCCAAGTATGCTTTGGACCCTTGATTTGGGCCCATTAGGGTCCGGATTGGATTAATTTTGGGGTCGTTGGGTTTATATCATCGAGATGTTTAATTTGACTGTAAGCTTGTTGAAATTGGAGTTTAGATGATTCCAAATTTAATATTTGAAATCTTAATATCATACTTACATCGATATTAATGCTTGATTAAGATGAATTTTTGGTGACATATCAATTCTTTTCATTTGGTTATGGGGTACCCATCAACCTTATAATGCAAAAATAGTAAAACAAGTTTTATTGAACATCATAATTTTTTCTATTTAAGAGCCATTATCTCATTTAGATTTCAATCCTTTTGTCTAGGAGATTCTATCCTAGACTAGTATAAATTTCATCTATTTGAGAACTGCTATCTCATTCAGATTTCAATCATTCTTGTCTAGGAAATGCAATCCTAGTCATGTATAAATTTTATCTGTTGGAGAGCTGCAATGTCATTTAGATTTCAATCTTTCTTATCTAGGAGATGCTATCCTAATCAAGTTTAAATTTCATCTGTTTGAGAGACACTATTTCATTCATATTTTAATCTTTCTTCCCAAAGAGATGTTATCCTAATCAAGTTTAAATATCATTTGTTTTGAAGGCACTATCCTATTCATTTATAAATTTCATTTGTTTGAGAGTCTCTATCTCATTCAATTTTCAATCCTTCTTTTCTAAGAGATGTTTTCCTAGTCAAGTAAAAGTTTCATCTATTTGAGAGCCACAATCTCATTCAGATTTCAATCCTTCGTGTTATCTAGGAGATGCTATCCTAGTCAATTATAAATTTTATCTATTTGAGAGCCTCTATCTCATTCAAATTTCAATCTTTCTTATCAAGGAGATGCTATCTTAATCAAGTTCAAATTTCATCTATTTTGAAGAATGCTATCCCATTCAAATTTATATTCTCTTGTCTAGGGGATTTTATCCTAATTAAGTATAAATCCATCTGTTTGGGTGCCACTATCCCATCTATATTTCCATTCAACTTCCATATTCACTATTTTGATATAATCAGGTGAATATTATTTTCATTAAATTGTCCTCTTTCGCTATTTTGA
This sequence comes from Dendrobium chrysotoxum, assembly GCA_019925795.1. Lineage (NCBI taxonomy): Eukaryota > Viridiplantae > Streptophyta > Magnoliopsida > Asparagales > Orchidaceae > Dendrobium > Dendrobium chrysotoxum. Next base: position 46,596,538 of record CM034303.1, read on the forward strand.
TATGTTTTGGATAGTGCAGGATTTCTTTCATCTCTTTTGCTCATTATTTTGATATGATCAGGTGAGTATTGAGTTATCTTCCATATTCACTATTTTGATATGGTCAGGTGAATATTGGATTTATTAAATTCTTCTCTTTCAGTGTTTTAATATGGTAAGATAATGTTGGATTCTTCCCGTCTTTTGTCCCGCTGTTTCTATATGGTCAGAAAAATATTAGATTCTTCCTCAATCCTTCCTTTGCTATTTCATATGGTCAGGAGAAGGTTGGAATTCTTCCTCCTCACATTTCCCTATTTGGGAATCATTTTCTTTCAGGCCCTAATCTTTGAAATCTCTTTGAATTCAGTTGATAACTTCGGTCAATACCAACATGTGTGATTTACTTTTTAAGTTCATCATACCTTTTGGGGTTCCATTTATTGACCTCATTTTTGTATGAGGTTATATATCTAAATTAAAATCTAAACTTCAATCTCAATTCATTTAATAACATTTCAAACGTCAAATCTAACTCTTCATTATTCTTTGTTACAACAATCTGATCATTGACACTAAAAATCATCACATGACAATCACCTTTGAATGTTATTTAATCACCTGATCAATCACTTGACAATCACCAAATGATTGTAAATGATATGATCATTGCAAAATCAAATGCTCCCCTCCTTAAATGATGATATCACCAAATGATTGTAAATGATGTACATCAAGGAAAAAACCCTTTGTGGCACTCCACCACCAACTCTGATTCTTAATATCAACTCCAAAATTTTGTGTTGAACTTCTTGGTTTATGATCCCTCCTTAAAGGAGTATGATGAAACAAACATGGAAATGAACTCTTAAACACGTATACAATTCCATAGGGCTCTTCTAACTTCCTCCAAATAATACATTATATACATTAAATGTTTACTACAGTATATCAGCACATTCTCCTCTAAGAAATAACATCATTTGTGATCGATGATAAACACTAGTGGAATCATTTCAAGTAGGCTAGAACCCATGTTTTTTTTTCCTTTATGGGTTTTCAAGATAAAAACTTTGGTGTCTATTGCAACTACTCTTTTATCTGCGTGTGATGGATCTTTATATAATGTTATGGTAATAAACTCTTTGACTCTACTACTATGAATATTCTGACACATATAAAAAATAATAATATTTGCCTAAATTATATCCTATCATTTATATCTAGTTCATCCGATGTGTGCAACATTTATTATCAATGGATTTACAATATATTTATGTATATGATTTCTTTTAATATTGATATTTAGGATTCTTATAAGAGAAATTATAATGGTCAAGTGTTACCCGAGTGAACTTGCATTCCTAAGAGGATTCTCAAGAGATGTTTTTGAAAATTAGTTCATGTGATGTCTTTATAGAACTTTTTAGGGAGCACTTATTGTAGAAATTGAAACTCCTTAGTATTTAATACTTTTGAATGTTATATGTTATGTGTATGAACATGATGCCAGTTGAAATTTATGAGAATTTTAGAAATTGCAGCCATGGGTGTTTGATTTGGATTCAAGGGTTGTAGCACTAATTTGCTTTATTTCGGGGAAATACATTAAATTCAATTCGTAAACGAGGGTTAAGATCCTTGAATCAAAATCCAAGAGTCACAAGTGAAAGTGAAGTGTGTCTGCATGTACTTTTGCGTAGGTGGTACCTTGAGTCTCACTGTTGAGCCTAATTTGGGGCATTATTTTTAGATTATTTTATTTTTTGAATATATACATCACAAATTTAATTTATATATAACATATATAAGAAAAATTTTAATTGCAATTTTGCTAAATCTCAAACATTGTAAACTCATTTTATAAGTTGGTTTGAACTATAAGGAGTTTTATTTTTATCTACTCTCCCTTTAGTTTTTATTACTTTATTATCAATATAGGAAAAATAATAATACTCCAACCTATAATCATATTTATTTAATCTTCTTTTACTAATATTACAAGCAAAAAATGGCTTAGATAAGACTGCACTTCCTCAAATCAAATTAATCCACTTCCTCAAGGCTGAGGGCTCAAATCTCACTAAATTTCTAACCTAGCGTGTGATCGGCGCTCAGCCTTGAGGGAAAAAAAGCTATTTTTTTATATTTTTATTAAAAAAAAAGTCAACAGAGCTCTTCGACACGATTCCGCAACTTCCTCGCAGCCGCCGCCGGCATCTCCACTATACCTCCCCACAGCCGCCGTCACAAGAACCGGCGTCTCCTGCAGCGCGATCGAATAAGCGGCTACGTCCACCGGCGCTGCCACGACCATTGCGTAGAGTGCCGCCGGCCGTCCAATAGCGGTGGCAAACCTTGCAGAAATGTCGAGGCTGGTTGACGTTGTAGTTATTGAAGTAACAGAACCTCGTCTCCCGGCTCTTACACCGAGGGCACGGCAAAACCGCCGCCGCCGCCGCCGCCGATCTTTTCTTCGAAGGATTTTTGTGGGCCACAATAAAAGTACCGAAGAGCTTAATAAAGCCTGGTGTTTTGTCGCCGCCACCCATGTCGACGTCGGCCATGGCCGCCGGAGTAACAGAGAAGATGAAACTGTTGTGTTAATGGTTGGTTGTTATAAAAAGAGTTCACGAATGAGAGGAATATATAAGAGGGTTCTGAAGATTTGGTCCTCTCCATTTAGCATAACAGAAGCCATTGTGACAAATCAAAACAATAATTTTTTTTTAAAATATTTATGAGTCATAAGTCAATATTTGAGAAATTGGTAGATTAATATTATATAATTTTATAATATATAATTAGTAGATTTACTTTATGATACAAAGTATTTATTTATTTATATATTGGATATCTAAATATTTATATTTATTTATAATCACATCAAAATTTATGTGAAAAAATATATATCTTTTGATTTAAAGATTCAACAAATATTATATAAATAAATAATAAAATTTAGATGCTAAGATAAATATCACATAATTATTGAAAGTCATTTTTCTTTATTTTTTTTTAATAAAAATAAAAAATAATCATAAATAGCAATATTTATATAATAAAATATTATATATTTAGAAAGAATTATCTTACAATGCAGAAATTACTCATAAAAATTTTGAAGGGCAGAGATGTTCTTTATTAGAACAGCCAAGTAAATGAGCCAAATTGCCGGCTGCAAGCAGACGCAACTGTTACAAACAAACGATCTCTTTCTTATCTCATAGCATGTAAATTGTTTAAGTTGTTAGCTTAGGTTAAATTTTGAAGTCAACGCTATGTTGCAAAGGCAAAAGAAATAACATGATATTGGAAATGTGGACTCATTGTTGAGACAAGAATATAAGATTTATATGGTCATTATACATGCAAATGTCTCAAAAGTTTGATGACATGGTTGCAAAGTAACTCGCCAATACCGACATGCTAGGATCATGGTGAATATGTCTTATGGTTCGTTCGGTTAGACTCGCTTGAGCTTAGGTGTACTTGTTCATGCGTAGGAGCTACTCGCTAGCATTCATTTTAGCAAGGTGATGACTTCCTCTAGTCAAGTCACTTGTTGGGGAAAAAATCACGTAGAGAACACAAATAAGAATGAGAAAATGTAGCGGAAAAGAAAGAATATCAGGATTTAATGTTGAAAATTTTAAAATCGGAAAATAATCATAAAGCCACATCACATCAAGAAGTTTACTATGAACATTGGCAGAAATTGTGCAGGTCTTCTCTCTCTCACTCTCCACTTGTCTCTTTTCACCTCAATTTTCATTCTTTACACAAAATAGACTAAGAGACGTATTTAATTTACACTAAAGGACACAACCCTTCAAGTTAAACATGAAAAATGAGAAAGAAAACTATGTAGACCCACTCGTAGTGCAACGACACTAGTGTTTGGAGCGCCGCAATGCAAGAAAAGTTACACAATGAAATTCGCTAAATATGGAGAAAATGCAATAAAATTAATTAGGAAGAAATTGAAAGCTCAAAATCAAAATCTTTGAAAACATTAATAGAATAAAAGCCACCTACCACAATCTGAGTAATTTTCATAAAAGCGATGAAACAAATCGAAGACCAAAAGCTAGATTTTCTCTTTCTCTCTCCTCTTTTTCCTTTCCCTTTTTCTTCTTCTTCTTCTTCCATTTTCCTTCTCGAGCAAGCCAATGTGAGGGAGGGTGAGCGGAGAGAAATGGGTTTTAATATATATATATATATATATTGTTAGTGGCTGGCCTAAAGCCATAGTGCTCCAACTCAGTGTCATACCGCTGCATGCTGAATCGAGAATTACTGTAGAATAGAACCTTCAATGCTGCAATAATGATTTTTGATGCCGCTGTGCTCATAGGCTCAGCGCCACAGTGTTCACAAACTCAGCGTTGTAGCGCTCCTGTTTAAACAAAATTTCAATTTTTTTTATTTTTTTTATTTTTAAAATACCAAGTTATTACACATAGTGGCTCTACATTTACCATTATAGGCTCATCAACTGAACTCAATGTAAGGCAAAAGGAGCAATATGTATGTCGATCAGCAGTCAAATCATAACAATAGCATTCATATTTTCAGAAATTAACTGAATTAGCATAGATAATGTGGAACATCATTCTAAAGCTTTAATTCAACTGAAGCACTATTTTTAGATGTCAAAATAAATCTTAAAGTAGACAAAAATTGTTACTTTTTCAAAATATCAAGGCAAAAAATTTTTAAAATATACTCAAAATATTCATAATCTCAATCTCTATAATATATAAAAAGTTGCATGATAAAAATTTTACTAATATAAAATTAGCCTCATTTTTCGATAACAGAAATACAAATTTGACCAAAAAAAATATCCAAAACACAAAATCGTTGAAATTTGAAATAGAGTGATGGTTCCTTACAGCGAGATGAGCATATCTTTCAACAACACCGATTGCCACACCATGACCTCCAAATCTAAGTTTTCTTTTTTTCCTCTCCTCACTTTATCTCTCAAAATTTATTTTCATTTATCTATTAAAGGAAATGAATAGGAAAGTGGATTTATAATAAAATTAAAAAGCAACTTTAGATATTTTATAATAAAATAATGATATAATATTATAAAATATAAGTATATAATATAATTAATTTTTAGTATAAAATTCATATAAATTCTTTTGGTGCTTAAAAATTTATAGAAAAATATCCATAAAATAGCTCATTTTATTTAAAAAATATTTATGAAATTAGTTTACAAAATGGACACCTAACGGTCCCAAAATCCCTACTTGTACTAACATGTGTCAATTTCTTAAGGATTAGCACTAGTGCCCCAAAAATTATGAAAAAAATCATGTAATTGAAATATAATAATATCTATCTAATGATGAAGAAAATTTTCAAATTTGACTTATAATGACTCCAAAAAAAATATCTGGCATAGTCAAATATGAGCTATTACAATAATTCTTTATTATTAGATTTGATAAATGTTGATTTAAAGTAGTGTACATCTAAAAGGGGCTATTATACACAATCTCAAATAATAATTTCATCAATATCCTATGGTATGTTAGCTCCTTTTTGGGTGACTCCAACATTAATTTAGTGATATTATGCTATCCAATTCAAGCTTGGATGCAATAACCAACTCCACATAATTAACAAAACCATGTAGAGAACATACTACCTACCTCAATTGTGGTACCATTTAAGGTGATATTAACATGAGGAGGGGATTGATGATGATGGTGAGTAGTGATCTAATACTTGCTGCTTTAAACTTAGCTAATTTATATAATTTGAGAAGAACTTTTATTTAAACTTGATTTAGATAATGATTATAAGTCATATGGTGCATAATTGATCTTGAATAAGCCTAGAAATTGAAATGGAAAAGATAAATTCAAGTTGCCAAAATTAATTTGGGAAGGTTGTCACCATAGTGCTACATCAAAATGAGTGTTTTCACTTACCCATACCAGCCACCTTGTCAGAGGATGGAGGGAAGAAAAAGAGGAGAGGAGAAGAAGGAGAGAGAGATTAAGAGAGAGAGAGGACTCATATGTCATTGCTTAGGTTTTGTACATTAAGCTAGTTAAGAATTTTATAGAGCACAAAGTAAACTTCTGAACTCCTATCTCTAATTTCAATTTTAGTAATTCTATAAAAAGACATGATTAACATATATATTTCTTGAGTTTTATGATGATTTCATCATTTAACTTTTAGTATATTGTTAAATGCTTCAATCTAAAGATTTTGACTATAAGAAGTTGAATTTCTACTATTTAGTTTTCTCTACACTAATTTCTATGCATAATGGATAAATGAGACATTTTTAGCTCTCGTGATAGTTCTATAAAAGGGTTAAAATATTGTTTTGAATACTCCTCTAATATTTTTTCCACCAAACAAGTTGACATTAGAGTAGCAAAAGCAAACTTATCAGATCAATAAAGAATGAGCAAGTAAAATTAGAAGATATTGAGTAATCAAATGAAGATATGGACTTTTGGAACATGATAAGTTATGAGTAGAAAGAATAAGAGAATGAAAATAAAAAAAATAAAGTTATAATATGAAGGTATATATTAATTAAAGTAACCTTTTTTAACTATCTATCTAAATTAAATGAAAATACAAATGAGTTTGTAAATGAATTAGTTTAGTATGATATGGATAGGAGATCAATTGAGCTAAATAAGCTATTGATGAGACTATTTGTAGGTAACCATCACAAATATGAACCAAGGTAGTGGTTTTTTTCTACTAGAGTGAGATAGAGCTTAGTGAACGGAAATTTGTTGAAACTACTCACCATAGTGTTAGATTAAATGAGATTTACATCTCATTTCATAAATTTGATGGAACTTTACTTGAATGAGAACGACAATCAAGAGTGATTAAAGAGCCTGAAGATCTATAGAATATGGCAGAATACCACTACAAGCTTGAAAATTATTTCACAACAAATTTTTAATAAGATATGTGATTACCATCTTGAAAGAGAATGAAATTATTCATTGTAGATGATTTTACTTTTAATTTTGTTGTCATTTTGAAATAACTTAAAATAAATTGCAATCATAAGTACATAAGCATATAACTTAACTTTCAAAATGATTTTCATTTAAGGAATCAATATATTTTGATGAGCTTAATTAAATAATGATCTTCATAATTACTTTACACAAATAAGATGGTAACTTATCAGTTCATCAATAATTAATTTTGATGCTTAATTAACCTGCTACTCATATGATATAATTTTCTCTCAGTTAGGTATAATTTAAGTATTGCGCTAAAGTTTCAAAGATCAAAAGATCAAGCTCTAAAATTAGGATGCCATTTTTGTGATAAGATCTGCATTAAGAAGAGAGAAATCTCTTCTACGTTGTTTCTCTAGATAGTTACTTCTATGAAGATAAAATCTCTAATGTAAAGAAGGTCCATTAAAGAGAATAGGCTAAGAAAGCGGTTGTAACAAGATAATATACGGTTATTATGATTTTCACTCAATGGACTCTCAGCTAGTAGCACTTAACAATTTTTTTGGTTATATCTACTTGATTAGTTTTTAGCAGTTCATTTAAAGTGTTTTATTAAGTTTCCTATCGGGAATTCTCTTAACTCAGTTTTTTTATTCAACTGATCTCTATCTACCATACCCAACATGAAAAAAAGCTAAGTAAGAATAAAACAAAAAAAACTTCAAAATTTTCATTCATAAAATAAAAGATGCAACTTTGCAAGAAAAAAAAAAGCAAAGAGATTATAAATTTGGTATTACAAGTAGCCCTTTGAGGAATCCCAACTGCTCAACTTTAGAGGAATTTCTTCTTATAACTCTTCACTAAACTCATAAATATAATTGAAGTAAAAGACAAGCTACTCAGGTGCGCTAACCCCTTGTCAGTCTCATAGAAGTTGGTCGAGCAAGCAAGAAAAGTCATTGTTATTCAGAGAAGAATTCAATCAATAGCATCGAAAGGTCTTCAAGAAGCAAGAAAGGTGAAAGAGTGTAAACATTCAAATAGAAATTTGAGAGGCTATTTATAAAGGGCTTATAGATCACCATGATGTTAAATTATCATGTCATTTGGGATGTCAAGTCAAAAGATTTTACCTGATTACCAACTGGATTTGATATGATGGACACACGGGTAATCCAATAAGCCAAATTATCATAAAGTTATATGAGGTATCATAATAATAAAATGATTGATGTAATCTATACAAAATCTTATAATAAAAAAATATTAATTCATCATAGTCTCAAAAAATCATATCAATAAAAATTACAAATCCCTTATAAAATTTTCTTCTCCAAATGCAAGAAAAAGATGACTAACATTCACAAGGATGACTTGAAGATATTGGGAATTTCTCTAACTTTAGGAGAAGCGATAAAATAGCTCCTCCAAATAGTGATGAATCACATGATCTAAAAAAAACATCCTTAGTTGTTAATCCTCAATGAATCATGTGGCAGAAAGTTAACATCTATATTGAATTGACACACTTGAGTAGATGCAAGAGATTTTCATAGAAGGATGACTTCATCCTTTACTTCTTTTAATTCTAGGGCAAACTCACTAAAATTAGTGTTATGAATGCTAGAGAGAAGACAATCTCTACATTAAACCACTTCATGGAACCTTTTGGCCTCTCCAAAAGTTAATCATTTATGATCTTCTTAATCATCTTTGATATCTAAAGCTCCAATTCATCTTGAAGGGAGAATATTGTTGCCTTTAATAAGTTATAATCTTTACAACAAGGGATTGAAGGAGCAGCCTCAATAAGTCGTGACTTCACAGCCGTAATTTTCGTAAACTCTTCCATCTTAACTCGGACCTTAAGACTTGTCTCCTCTCCTCTCCTCAAACTATTTACATCATCAACAAATTAAGAGGGAGGCATCGACATATTAGCTTATTTGTCTTTAAAAGAAGGTAGCAAATCAAAAGCAATGATCGCTCTACTAACAGGTTTCCTCATTATGTCAGCTAAGATGAATTGGACAAAGAGGAATCATCATTAATGTTTCTTCCTAGTAAAGTTTTTTTGGTGAAGGGTGTGGATACATCAAACTTGCTACATTGAACTCACCATAGCCATCCAAGAAAACCTAATAAGCCCTAAAGTCATTTAAGCAAATTCATCAATCCCCACACTCAACTGAATAGAGTTCTCAACCAATTAAGCAGAGCTAGTATAACATAACAACTCATACAACTTGCTTGAGGTACTTGGTTTCAAGGACTGACTAGTCAAAGTCTTCCAAGCCACTTGACATAGCTAATCATCCAATTTTGCTAACCCAAGTAAGGTCGCTTGGCAACTTTGCATTGGTCCATTTATTATTGGAAATCACTTATGCTTATACAATGTAATCAAAAAGTTTCAACATGCAAATATTCATTTTATGGCAATCATTTATTATGTTACATCATATAATTTACTCATTTATCTTATATGCAATATTTGTATGGTACAAAGCATAGACTATTTCTCCACTTAGGGTCGTTTGGTTGACTAAAAAAGGAATGTGGTGTAAAAAAAAGTAGGGTAAAATGAATACTTTGGAGTTGTTTAGATGAATATAAAGTAAATATAGATGAAAGTTTTTTTAATTTGGTTTGAAGTAAAATAAATGTAATCGAAATTCAAAATTTGTTGGAGATCGGCAACAGCTCTGGGAATTGCAGGTGGTCGGTGGCAGCGATAGTGTCTTATGGTGGCCGCGGGGGGTGACAAGTGACAGTGGGTGATGGCGGAGGCCAGTGGCAATGTTGTTCGGTGGTGGGAGGTGGCGGTGGTGGCCAGTAGCGAGCAATTGATGGTGGCAGCTATCAAGCTAGCTTGCTTACGGTATAAACGGTTCTCGTGCAAAACTGAGAGAATTTAATTTACCTTAAAAATAAATTACATTTACTTTACTTTGCATTTCTTTTTCATCCAACAAAACATTAATATTTTTAAAATCCTGCATTTAAAATACTTTACATTACTTTACTTCCAACTAAACAACCCTTTAAAAATAAGAATTCAGAGAATAAGCTTATGACACACGAACATCAATAAATTATAATGTCACTCGCACATAAATTTGAATTTAGGAGAAACATTATTCTATTCCAGTAAGAGATGAAGCAACTATTAATGCTTGAGGAATACACTCAAATTCTAAAAAAATCAGTGAAGACTTAGAAGCCTGAAATACTCATGACTGCAAAAACGACACAATCATAAAATTGCATTTTAATACTACATAATTACAGATTGTTCAAAATCCTCATAAAATTTCAAAGTTACATATTCTTGATTGCAAATAATAAAATTGTTAAAATTAGTCAATTTTGAAAGTCATTAAAGGAGTCAAATAATTGAACTAAAAAAGTAGTATTTTTTTAATATTTATAATAAAAAAACTATAATTCTATATTTGTTGACTTTGACCATTCTTTCTATCTAAATATTTTGTCCCTTCCATTGTTAACGACTATTTTTATTTATTTATATGTTCTTATTTCTGACTAAACTAGCAGTAGCCAAATGGAAGCTCATCAGATGAAGCGTTACAAGATTTGACCGTTGGCATTCAAACACTGCAACAGTTACTGAAATATTTTTATAAGAAATAAAGAAGGAGAGATTTAACTTTTCATGCCTCATAATGGCCTAAATTTGTTAAATAAGTCCATAATTTTTTTTATTTGAAAACATGCTTTGTTTTAGATGAAATTATCTTCAATGAAGAATAATCTCTTGTATTCGTAGATTGCTTATGAATTTTTAATCATTTGAAACGGTTTAAATGAGCATGAAAGTGAATAAGATTTGAACCTCAACTCGAGTTATGATTCCAACTTTGTTCGAACCACATTGTTCAAATATTGCAAATTTCTTCTCCTTCGAATTTCATGATCTTGAGGAGCAATATTTGGTAGGGAAGATAAAGATTGGATTGATCGCGCGTGTAAAGAATTCATTGGGTTGGTAATATTAGAGCAAGCTTGTGGGAACGATGTTGTTCGAACTAGTTCTAGGGACCAACAACGTTTGTAATTAGTTATGACGGTGCTCATGGGACCTTAGTAGCTTTTGGTGGACCAGTTGAGGTGTTCAGTGTTAACACTTCATTGGATCTTGTGGAAGCTAGTGATTTAGCGGGCTGACAATATTCGAGCACAATGAAGAGGAGTTAGTTTATGGGACCAGTGGCATGAAACAGACATCCCTAAGGAAGTCATCTTTGGACTGATGACATGTGAAGGAGAAGTTGATGTCGCTAGACCTACGACCTTCAAGGCAATGAGTACAGTAAATGTTCAAATAAATTTCAAATAAGACACAAATACAAATCAATTTGAATCATTTTTACGCACCACAAACTTACATAAACTAAAAGAAGATAATTTTATCTAAAGTAAACTTTCAAACATATTTCATTTATGTTCTACATACTTATGGCATACAAAATATTCATGCAATCCACTGATTTGAAGGCAACACCTTCAAACTATTGCCCACAAAAATAGTTCAACAACTTCATTTTATATAAACCACCTTTGTCAACGGTTTATGATAGCATTCCACCCACATAGGCTTGACAACGTATTTTTTAATATTTTTTCCAATTTACTTATTTAATACAAGTAATTACCAGTTGAAAATAAAAATAAAAATAGATATGCACTATTTTGTTAAGTGAGATTGGAGGCCCATGATTCATGAAGGGTTGTGAACTCCATTATCCATTGTTAATAATTATGAAAAATTATTCGAGTTATAAATGATATGTCATTCATGGAGACCACAAAAAGGATCTCATTAAATTCATTTTGAAGAGATTTTCATTAGTTTTAAAAACAAGTCGAGCGCTCTATAAAATCTCCAGAGCAAACATTTTCGCCTACAAACTTACAACATGTTATATATAGGTGTGTTGGAAGCCCCTTACCATTTTCCTATAAACTTACACTGAGGCTATCTCCGAATACACAATTGGTTTGTTAGCTCATCGAGGTCGACTCACGAGCCATTTATTGAGTCAAGCTTGTACTAGCTCACGAACTAGCTAGACTGAGTAACCCCCCCCCCCCCCCCCCCCCCCCCCCCTATCTATGCCACAACCCCAATTGATACCCTAATCTTGGATGCCTTACATCTCACTACTATGTCTATTCTATCACTAAGCAATAATGCCCGACACACCGATGCTAACATCATAGCATTGCCCACCATATAAAGATTTGGCATTCTTTTAGACTTTGTCGAACAAAATAGTTTATGTTAATAACACATATATTTGCTATTTACCCTATTTATATTTGTTGCACATTAAACTATTGAAAGCATCTACTACACTTACAACCAGCATGTAGGAGGATCACCTTGGTGCCCCTCACCATTGCCTTTCCTAAGGTCAGATCTCTCAAAATTTTTGTTCTTCATACGCTTCATCTTATTTCTATGATTTCTTCTTTTCAGTAAGCCTTCTTCTCCATTCCCCTCAATTCAATCAACATTTTTCTTGCTGAAATTTGTTCTTACATCATTTCTTTTGTCAGTTCAGTCGAATTCATCTTCTTAGTTGAATGGTTCTTCTTCCATTCAATCATTTCTGCTGGGCAGAAAATTTTCTCTTCTGCGTTTTCCTTTTATCAACATTTAGCAACTAATAGGGAAAGATTATTCAATCATTAGAAACAAAAATTCTGATCATTCAAAAAAATCATGACATTTAAAGCTCTATTAATTTCTCTGTAAACTCTATAAGTAATCATTTGAGACTGCTGCAGCTTTTTATAAAGATGATTATAAAGTTGCTGTAGAGAAAATAGCTTTTTTGAAAGAAACTGTAAAAAATAGTTTCTTAGTATAGAAATTTTCTGAAAGCAACAAAAAAGCAGTAGTTAAATAAAAACTGTGGTTACGATCTGAAAAGCAAAATGGTAAGAAAGCTGTCACAAACGAAGCCTAAAGCTCATTGAAGAGAAGAACAGTGACACCGAGAAGTGGTGGGATCTAGACATAAGATTTGAACAGTGAGCTGCATCTTGAAGACAACATTCTTAAAAAAGGGGCTATCAACAAAGAAGTTGTCCTAATTAAAATGGCTATATGTATGTAAATCTCTTAAAAATTAAACATAAATTAATCTCCTCATCTTATTGAGGTATTTGATGTATTAATAAGTGATTGCTTGCTTTTCAGTTTTAATTAGTCAAAAAAAAATTATATTAAGAAAATCCTCATATATAATTATTTTATTTTAAAATATGATACAAGCTACTTATATGTTACTTCTTAGTAATCTTAACTTTAAATTTCAAAAAATAAAATATGAGCTCCTCAAACCTTATAACTATTTAAGAAATAAGAAAGTTCATGAGGGCCCAATAAAATGATAATTAGCATGCAGGTCTCAAACTTGTGGCATCTACATAAGTTGCAGGACTCTCTAACCAACTATGCTAATAGGCCTAATTGCAACATTAAGTTATAAAAATATATATACATATATATTTTATTCTTTTTGGGCAGTGTGTGTTGTGCCCTAGGGCCCCCACTATAAATTCGTCATTATAGGGGACCTTAAAAAAATTGGTGCCAAAACAAAAATGCTCGTCTGTGAGCATCAAAATGAAGAAAGCTAGTACTATCATTTTCATCCTCTGATGGTAACAACATTGACACTCTATTACCAATAAGGTCGATACATGCTATTGACTCTAACTATGATTCTCGCCAGTAGTACTAAAATTTATATTAGATTTTTTGGTCTCCACTCTTCTCTCCTCAAATGAGATTGATCGAATAGGCTGTAAAATAATCTCTTGATGATAAAAGAGAGGTCAACTACATGCTTGACATCTAATGATTGTAGTGTCTTGGAATCTTATAATGTGATCATTATTTCAACTATAAATTTGTATCATTCAAACTCTATTTGATCATAAAAATAAAATTAAGAGATGCTTCTTATTCAAATAAATGTACATTTTTCTATAAATATTTATTACATTGTACATTATAAGAGATGCAATGTTTGGCATATAATTATCAACACAAATATTCTCTTTTGTTGGAATTGAGATAAATAGAAGTGTCAAAAATATGTTAGTTCTATATGCACAAGAAGTGTAGGTATACTCATTAAATAGGCAATCATATCCCTTTAGATTTGTTAAGACTTAACTTGATGGTTATAGATTCTTTTATAGTTATAAAAAGAGTTATATGGATGCAATTGTTGCATCTTTGTCATTCAATTCATTTTGAATTAATAATTACACCTAAGATTTTAAGAATAGTATCCTCCATTAAATTAATGAAAATAATATTTTAAAATTGCAAGATTTGTTATACATATAAAGATTATAGCATATGAAATAAATATAAAATATGTTATATTATTATATTATCTGTCAATTATAATTTCTAGTCAAATCATTTCAATCGCTTCCAATTTATGGTTGAATGATTTGATCGTCAATTTTTTTGACTTGATCACAATTGCCAATAAATCTATTTTTTAATTAGGTCACTACTGAACTAGCTCATGACTCTGATCGGATTCTGCCATTAGATCCGATCGTATTTCACAATCATAATTACACTCATATAAATTAACTAATTTGAAAAAGTACTTTTCTATAAAATGGGATAAATAAATGTATTAAGAAAATGTTGATATAAAAGGTACAAGAAGTATAGAAAAACTAAATAAATGAATAATCATATCCATTTAGGTTTCTTAAGTTATAAATTTATATGGGAATAGTAAGGAAAAAAGTTCATAACTATATAAATTCAAATTTTGCTCACTTCGAAGAAAAGTGACATCTTCAAACATTAGGACAATTAGTTGATCATGATTTGATGGACATTATTAAGATATAATTGGATGGAAGCATATTCTTATAGTTATAAAAACATAATGTAGAGTGCAATTGTAGATATAATTTGAAAGCAAAGTTAGTTCTGACTCCTTGTTGGAATCTTTCCTCACTAGGAAGATGTCTATCTTTCTGAATGAAAGAGATTGTAATAATTTTGACTACTATCTTAGGGGATGCATATGGATCAAATGAAGTCTTCTAAGGATTTTCTTCAACTTGATACTTATATCAACTCACTTAATCCATTGGGAAGTCATCATGTATGGCCTTATAAGGTTTTTTCTCATCTTTATATATTTATGTTGCTAATGTCAGACTTGCTATGAGAGATGCAGAACTCCTTGTTATTTCCTCTCTCATTATGTCTAATTGGATTATTTGTGGTAATTTTAATTACATCTGGTCATATGATGATCAGATGGTGGTGAAACACTACCCCTTACAATATGATGTCAGATTTTATTGATTGTATGTAATATTGGTCTTTTAAATCTTTTGAGTATTAATCTTGCTTTTACTTGGTCTATTAATCAATTGGACAATCTCATTTGATCTAAGATTGGCCATACTTTATGCAACTCATTATGATGCCCCAAAATCTAATTTGAAAGAATTATTTATTTATCTTTTAATAAACAATAATCAAAGCTATCTAATATTATCTATCAGTAATAAACAACAAAAAAGATTCTATAATTCAAAACATCAATGTACACACATGTATTCATTCTCAAAAATCATATTTAATACTCAGGATATATACAATTATGTCATAACTACTATGTCCTGAGTACAAAAGAATAACTAAAATAAAAAGAAATAGAACCTGAAGAATCCTGACCAACCCAACACTTCGGTAATAGAATTTTATTGGCATAATAGAATCCCACCTCGGTCGCCAATTAACACCGGTATAACAGAATCCCACCTTGGTCGCCCACTGGCGCCGATATAACATTACAACACTTAATAACATATTTTTTTTCAATGCATTACATTAATTAAAGTATAATATGGCTCAATTCAAAAATTACTAAAATTTGCCTCGCACTCCTAATCCTTTACCCTAACCTGAAGTTATTTAACTACATATAATGAGCTAAAAGGCCCAGTAGATCACCAAAACCTACAATTGAATTCAAAGTACAATAAAGGAGCAATATGTATGTCAACAGTCAAATTATAGCAATTACATTCATATGATCATTGAATCAATACAGATTTAATAAAATTCACATGTAGTAGTAGTAGTAGAATATATAAATAGTAAGACACTACGATACGAAAGCTAATTAAGTAGTAAACCATTATGAGTGTCAAATATATAAAGCAATTATCATATTCGTAATACCAATCAGTACAGAAATCAGATAAAGCATCAAATCAGAATATCAATAAAGACTGTTGAAATCAAATTAATATAGTAAAATTATATAAATATATATATATGCTATCCAATTATTATATATCAGTATTAAATTAATATCTTAATCACATGCTCAATATATATTGTATACCGGGTGCTCAATGAATATATCATACTTTTTATATCAATAAATCAGTAATAATATTAATAATAAATCCATACAGTAATATGAACAATGCCTAAATACAATCATTTCAGTAGTCACACTAAATAAGTAAGAATTCTGGCTATCATGGTATTTTTTAATATTGTATCAGTGTCAATAAACTGTTGGCTCAATAAATATAGTCGTCACCCTTTGCCCGTCAATATAATAATCATCTCCTTGTAACTCCTAATCAATGTATCACGTGAATCAGTAGAGGTTAACACCAAACTATAATATTTGAAGAAAAGCCCGTCGGTCCACCATCCTGGACAGGTCAATCAGTTTCCAATCAACAGGTCAATCAATCTTTACTCATCTTTTACACACACATTATTATCACAGTACTATAATAGTGATCTCAATAATGTATCCATATTCATTTTTAATGCATTATAATAAATAAAGCATAATTAAGCTTAATTCAGAAAATACCAAAATGCCCTAATGGTAGACAATAAAAATCATAATGAACAAAAAATCACATTTTTTAGAATTTAATCAAATTACCAAATATTACATAAAATAATATTTTGAAGCTTTAATTGAACTAAATCACTATTTTTAGATGTCAAAATAAATTTTTGAGTAAGTAAAAATTATTATATTTTTAAAAGCACCCAGTAAAAAATCTCAAATAAATACTCAAAATATTCATAATCTCAATCCCAATAATATATTAAAAGTTTTACAGTGAAAGTTTTACCAATACAAAATTATCGTCATTTTTTGTAACAAAAATATAAATTTGATCAAAAAAATATCAAAAATATAAAATCCTTAAAATCAAAAATAGGATAAAGATTACTTATAGCAAGACGAGTAAATCTTCCAACAAGTTTGATCGACAAAAATTGCTCCACGGCCTCTAAATTCGAGCTTCCCTTTTCTCTCTCCTCTCTTTTTCTCACATTTTCCTCAAACCATTCTCTGTTAACCAAAAGCATAAGGAGATTAAATGGATTTTAATGGAATATATTAGTGCTTTAAGATATTTTCATATAATATAATATATTTATTTAATATAACTATTTAATTTAATTAATTTTAAATATAAAATTCATATAAGTTATTTTATGCTTTTAAAATTATAAAAAAATATCCTTAATATAAATAATTCTATTTAAAAAATATTGATAAAATCAGTTTACAAAATGGATATCTTATGGTCCCAAAATCTTTATTTGTACTGATAAGTGCTAATTTCTTAAAGATTTTTACTAGTGCTCAAAATTTATGAAAAAATTCATGTAATTAAAATACTATAATATCAATATTATAGCGAAGATGGATTATAATTTGGACTTATAATGACTCTAAATAGCTAGATTGTAACTGTGTGGAATGGCTTTATCTCGAGTCACCAAACTCACTTGTTTGATAGGAAGTTAAGGATAGTTAAATTAACTCTCAAAAATGCTATTTTGAACAAGGTTCTTGTAACAACCTAAAATATGAAAATGTATTTTAAAATTAAATATTTGAATTGGAGCACTACATCACTGAGATTATGAGCGCTAAGGTGCTAGGCTTGAGAGCATAGCGGCTCTAGAAATCACCGCCATAGCATTAGAGTCTATGTTTCTACAGTACTTCTGAATTCAACATGCGTCGATGTTGCAGCGCTACGACACTAGGCTATTACAAGTCGGGCTCCCGAGTTTTTAATTTTGATAATAACAATATTATTGATTGCCTCTTTATTTCTCCTAGTATTTGTTGTGTATATATGTTTATGTGT
The DNA here is from genome assembly GCA_019925795.1 of Dendrobium chrysotoxum. NCBI lineage: Eukaryota > Viridiplantae > Streptophyta > Magnoliopsida > Asparagales > Orchidaceae > Dendrobium > Dendrobium chrysotoxum. Next base: position 46,614,720 of record CM034303.1, read on the forward strand.
TGACTAATATTTTAGGTACAACATACATCATTCTTTGAAGATTCAGGGCTCAAGATTAGGTAGAATACATTATATTTAAAGAGTGTGTAATTTTTATTTATTTATTTTTAACTTCTTGAGTAAAGTCCTATAAAGGTGTATAATAGCCTAGTGATCATGCACACACACATAAGGGGAGCAAATATAATGTTTAATTATTTAATTTTTCTGTACATCATACTGTATAATCTGGATCGTACTATACGATCTGGTGCTACAGAAATTAATTAAAAATTTTTATTTTTTTTTTAAAATAATTTTAAATAGTAACTATTCGTACAATACGAACATCACATAGTACTGGATGATCTGTTATAATTAGAAACCCCATCGTTCATTAAATTAGGCAAAATTTTAAATTTGAAAAGTTGTTCTATTCATATTGTACAAACCTAATCGTATTGTATGATGTTTAAAATATTGCCTAATTTAACTCTGTGATTAGTCAATTGAATCTACGTAAATTTGATCATATTGTACGAACAAGATCGTACTGTATGGTCAATAGAGATGATTTTGGTCATCCCATGATTCATCCTGGACGAACTGCATTTCGGTTGAACTAATCATACTGTACGAATGGTCATTTGTACTGATGATCGTACAACACTTACAGGCAAATTGAACTATTCGAAATGAATCGTATAGTACTAACACGTCAAATTTTATACATCGTACTGTACGATCCTGCGATCGTACTATACGATCTTTGATGGCTGAATTGAATTTTTAGGATTTTTTGAAGCCCTTTATTTAAGCTTTCTCATAAGACTTTGTATGAGTCTTTTGAGCATTTATTGAGTTATTTTTTTCTAAAAAAAGCTTGAAGAGAGAGAGCTTTGGGCTAGGGAGAGAATGGGTGGAGTTTGTAAGAGAGGGAGAAGATCCTTGTGGGCTTCAAGGGAGTGTGAGAGGGGGTTTTCACACGATTGCTCCGGCGAACTTGCACCTGAGTTCCTCCAAGAGTCAAGGTTTGTCTTAAGGGAAGCTTTATGAAGAAGAAGACCTCTTTGGTGTCAAAAGACCCCGCTACTCCGCCGCACCGGGGAATGTGAAAGTGATTCCAAGTTCTCTGCCTCACCAGGAGGGTAAAAAGGAGTTCAGGTCCTCTGCCTCACTAGGAGGGTGAAAAGGAGTCATGGTTCTCTGCCTGTGAAAGGAGTACGGTCCTCCGTCACATTGGGTTGGTAGAAGAGAGTTTGTAAGGGCTTCTCCGCCTAGCTATGGGGGCTAAAGGAGAGACACTATAATGATAGTGCAATACCCGGAGAGGAGGACTCCGGGGAGTTAACATAGGTCATGGTTTGACCGAACCACTATAAATCTGGTGTGCTCATTTTGATTTTTACTTTCGCACTTTATTTTCATGCACTTTATTTTCTGTGATAACTGCTTGGTAAAAATCTAAGATTAATATTTTTGTTGTGATAATTAGAATATAATCGCCATCTTTATAATTGTTTATAAATTATTAGCTTTCATATTTGATTAGTTAAATCATCCAATTAAAAAAATAAACAATCCTTAAAATTTAGAACTCTTGGCGCATCTCGCACTTTCAAGTGGTATCAGAGCGAGGTTTACATACGATCCATGGCATCGTTTGGTAACCGTAACACTGCGGAGGGTTATTCAATAACCCGTCCATCCTTATTTGACAATATACCATTTGATTTTTGAAAAATTTGCATGTCTATATTTTTACAATCCATTGATTTCAGGATGTGGCATATGATTCAATCTGGATATTCTGTACCATCACGTATTGTTAATGGTGTGAAAACTGATATTCATTTTACTGAATGGAGCAAAGAAGAAAATATTTATGCTCAATTGAATGCTAAATCTTTGAATTATTTTTCTGTGCTTTAACTTTTAAAGATTATATGATTGTTTCTACCCGTATCATTGGCAAGGAAGTTTGGGATAAACTATGCATTACAGAAGATAGTAGTGAAGTCAAACAATCTAAATTAAACGTATTATTGCATGACTATGAACTTTTTTGCATGAAACCTTATGAGGCTATCGTAGACATATATACTAGGTTTACTCAGATTGTGACATCATTGCATGCTTTAGGTAGAGAACTTTTAAACTTAGAAAAGGTCAAAAAAATTCTACGTTGTCTACCTGAAAAATTTGATGCCAAAGTGACTGTTATATGTGAATCAAAAGACTTGAATACTTATTCTATTGATAATCTGATCGGCTCACTCATTGCCTACGAGCAAAGTAAGAGTTAAAGATTTTTGGATGCAGGTGATGAAAAGGTTATAGTGCTAAAAGCTAAAGACACAGATAAAGATGGCATATGAAGTGATGAGAATGAGAAAATGACATTAATAACAAGCTAATTTAAAAGTCTGCTGAAGCACAAGCACAAACGTGAATAAAAATGGAGCAAAGGTAAAAATGGCAAGTATGATAAGCCTGCTTCTGACATTATTTATTTTGGGTGTAGGAAACCTGGACATTTTAAAAATGAATGTCCTAATCTTAAGAAACACCTTATAAAGAAAAAGAGTGAGGATAAGCAAATTCCAATAAGGGGAAATGAAAAGAAGCAAAAGATCTCCTGGACAGACTTAGCTTCTAAAACATCAGAACAGGAGCAAGATGATGAGGTAACAAACTTATGCTAAATCATCAAGGATTCGATTGGTAATTATGATCGGGTATAAGTATGTTGAGGTTTGTTTGTGTATTTTGTTTCTCTGTTTTGTGTGTTTGTTTATCTATTTTGTGTGTTTGGTGTTTATTATATTTTAAGCATGATTTTATATTTTAGTTTTTTTTATGTTATTACTTTCTTTTATATGTAGTTTAACTTACCTGTTACATTGTATCTCTTCTTTTTGATAATGTCAAAAGGGGAGAATGTATTGTGGTTGGTTGCATTTATGGTTTAGTTTTTTAAAAGTTATTTAGTGGTTGGTTGCATTTGTGGTTTAATTTTTAAAAATTTACTATTATTTCATTTTAAAATTTTATGTTATTTAGTTATTAAATATTTATTTATCTTAAAAAAAATAAAAAAATGCTTACTCATATTTTTAATATAATTATCTTAGTGAGGGGGAGATTAGGAGAAAATATTTTTAAATTTATAAATTCAACCAATAATATTTATCATCATAAAGAAGGGGAGATTGTTACAACTCAGGCTCCTGAGTTTATGATTTTGATAATAACAATATTATTGATTACCTCTTTATTTCTCCTAGTATTTATTGTGTAGACCTATTTCTCCTAGTATTTATTGTGTAGACCTATTTGTGTGTTGACTAACATTTCAGGTACAACATGCACCATTCTTTGAAGATTCAGGGCTCAAGATTGGGTAGAATAGGTTATGTTGAAAGAGTCTGTAATTTTTATTTATTTATTTTTAACTTATTGAGTCAAGTCCGTAAGGGTGTATGATAGCCTCGTGACCTTGCACACACACATAAGAGGAGAAAATATAATGTTTAATATTTTAATTTTTTTATATATCATATTATACAATCTGGATTATACTGTACGATCTTGTGCTACAGGAATTAATTAAAATATTTTATTTTTTCTGAAAAAAATAATTTTAAATAATAATTATTCATACAGTACGAAAACCACATCGTACTAGACGATCTATTATAATTAGAAACCTCGTCGTTCATTAAATTAGGCAAAAATTTGAATTTAAAAAGTTGTTCTATTCGTACTGTACGAACCTAATCGTACTGTACGATGTTTTAAATATTATCTAATTTAATTTTGTGATTAGTCAATCGAATCTACGTAATTTTGATATTTTGATCGTACTATACGAACAAGATCGTACTGTACGAACAAGATCGTACTGTACGAACAAGATCGTACTATACAATTAACAAAGATAATTTTGGTCGTCCCATGATTCATCCTAAATGAACTGCATTTCAGTTGAACTAATCGTACTGTACGATTGGTCATTTGTACTGATGATCGTACAACACTTACAGGAAAATTGAACTATTCATACTGATGTTCGTACTAAATCGTACAGTACTAACAGGTCAAATTCTACACATCATACTATACGATTCTGCGATCGTACTGTATGATCTTTGACAACTGAATTGAAATTTTAGGATTTTTTAAGTCCTTTATTTAAGCTTTCTAATAAGATTTTGTATGAGTCTTTTGAGCATTCATTGAGTTATTTTCTTCTAAAGAAAGCTTGAAGAGAGAGAGATTTGGGCTAGGGAGAGAATGGGTAGAGTTTTTAAGAGAGGGAGAAGATCCTTGTGGGCTTCAAGGAAGTGTGAGAGGGGGTTTTCACATGGATGCTCTAGAAAACTTGCACCTGAGTTCCTCCAAGAGTCAAGGCTTGTCTTAAGGAAGCTTTACGAAGAAGAAGACCTCTTTGGTGTCAAAAGATCTGGCTACTCTGCCGCACCGGGGAAGGTGAAAGTGATTCCAAGTTCTCTGTCTCACTAGGAGGATAAAAAGAAGTTCAGGTCCTCTGCCTCACCAAGAGGGTGAAAAGGAGTCAAGGTTCTCTACCTGTGAAAGGAGTACGGTCATCTGTCACATCGGGTTGGTGGAAGAGAGTTTGTAAGGGCTTCTCCGCCTAGCTGTGGTGGCTAAAGGAGAGACACTATAGTGATAGTGCAATACCCAAAGAGGAGGACTCCGGGGAGTGGACGTAGGTCATGGTTTGACCGAACCACTATAAATCAGGTGTGCTCATTTTGATTTTTACTTTCGCACTTTATTTTCATGCACTTTATTTTCTGTGATAACTGCTTGGTGAAAATCTAAGATTAATATTTTTATTGTGATAATTAGAATATAATCACCATCTTTATAATTGTTTACAAATCATTAGCTTCCGCATTTGATTAGTTAAATCATCCAATTAATAAAATTTGAAAAATCTTTAAAAATTAAAACTTTTGGAGCATCGCGCACTTTTATAGGCCACTAATGGCATATTTAAATATATTAAATTATAAATATCTCTGCTACCCTCACCCCTCTGCTCATTCCTGCATGGCTTGGCTAGGAAGAAAATGGAAGAAAGGAAGAGAAGGGGAAGGAAGAATAGAGAGAGAGAGAGAGAGAGAGAGAGAGAGAGAGAGAGATGAGAAAGTTAATTGAGGCATTTTTATTTGTCATTCCTTTTACAAAAATTATTCTATTCATTATAAGTAGCTACCCTCTTACCTCTGTTTTTGATGATTTTGATTTCTATAAATTTTATCTATTATAAATCTTCCAAAAATGCATTATCTCTAAATTTCATAAACTTTCACTATTATAACTTTTGATATATTATAGATTTGATCATTCTGAATAATATGATATAATTTTATTATATTTTTTCTAGTTAAAAATGTGTATATGAATGTTTCTGTGAAATGAGTCAGAAAAAGGTATACTTGAAATGGGTGGAAAGTGGTGTACTATAATTTCATATGAAAATACTGAAATATAATATGGATTAAAATGATTGATGTGAATGAATATGACCACGTGATTAGGAGAGTGGCATCAGAGACATATATTAATCGAAAGATGAGAACTAAGTGACACAAGATAAAGTGCTACGCCATGGGAGTCACCTCTTAAACCTTGTAGGGTATAAAGTGCTATGTGGCGGGAAACATCACTTGAACCCGTAGGGGTCACCTTTAAAATCTTATCTGTCTTGTAGATGATTCTAATACTAATGTTGATTAATGATTGAGAGTCATAAGGAGCTAAAGACTGATTTGAAGTTATAAGGAGTTTGGGCGATTGCCACGTGCACTAAAGGAGAGTTAGAAGGAGTACACTGATTAAGAGTCATAAGGGGCAACTGATTGGGAGTCATAAGGGAAGGAGCAAGATCAAGATACCCTCATTTGAATATTTGATATAAAAATTATTGATATTGATTACTGATACTAATACTGATACCAACACTACTTATTATTACTAATATTATATGGATATCAACCTTACAGACATTGATTTCTATTACTGGTTATTGTTAATTAATACGGATACTAGCTAGTACTGCTATTTAACTATATAACTAATAGGCTAATGAGAATTATTGAATGATAAAGACAGAATTATTGATTGATTGAAACAAATGATCAGTACAAATAACATATATTGATTCATAAATTTTCTTATATAATTTATAGCATACTGCTTCTTCTTTATTTTGCATTGATTTTAGATGTAAGATTTTAGTTATTTATTGGGCTTTTATACTCATTATGTGATTTTATATAATTTCAAGTAAAGATAAGAAACCTGCTGTTTAAAGCTTAGCAATAATTAGAGTTTTGGTTTTAAGTACATTCTTTTGTAGCATGTAGTGGCTATTGTATATATTATTTTGGACAATAGTTATATAATGCAAATATTGACTATAGAAATGTAATGATATTTTGTTTATGTCATTATTTATTTTCTTTAATGTAATTAATCAGCTATAGATATCAAATTGATTTAGTTATAAATGATTAATCATCGATTGTTAAATGGATAGATAATAAAAAAGAGAAAAATAAAAGAAATTCTTTCAATTTAGATCTCGGGGCGTGACAGTTCTAAACTTCAATTCAATAAAATTCTCTCTTAAAGTCGCAAAGCTACCATCATCTCCCTTCATGAAAATAATCCCACTAACAATTGAAGCAAATAAGATTAATAAGCAGTATATCCATGTTACAACTTGTAAAAGTGAATGGTTCAAACAATGTGCTAAGGTGGGATGGCTACATAAAGAAGATGGCAATATTTAATTTCTCTATAATTATATCAAAGAGAGGAAAAATATTAATTTTATAATATATCTTTCTATTTAGGATGGGGTTGTATATTTTAGCACTAATATTGAGAATAAAGTTGCCAAGTATTTCTCTACTTTGTATAATCAAAATAACTCTCACACACCTCTCCTCCTTACTCTTTAAAGGTACTATGTTTTTTTAATTATTTAGCTTTTAAACTCATTAAGTAACATAGTTTCTTACTCATTCATGGTGCACTTTTTTTCCAAGCACAATCTGATTAACATGATTCCTAAAAAATCATATGATAACATGTTATCTGACTAATGTCTATCCTTATGACATATATTCTATAAATTTATTGCCAAAATGTTGACTAATACATTGAAATAGATTCTTCCTCTCCTTATTCATAAGGCCAAGTAGTGTTTATTAAAGATAGGGGCATAATTGATAACATTCCTCTTGCTTTTAAATCACACAAAATGTCATATCTTTCAATTTTCATAAGCTATTATGTATTAAAAGTAATCTAGAAAAAAAAAAACATTTGGCATTGTCAATAGATTTTTCATCCTTAATAGACTTCACTAAACAATTTTTCTCAAAAAATTATTAAGTGGATTTTTGCATGTATCAATCAAGTGCCATTTTATTGTACTTGATTGTGAGGTTAAAAGTTTCCTTATGTCCTTCAATGGGCTAAGACAAGGATGTCCCTCTCCCATTTTTTATTCACCATTATCATTGATATATTTTCTTACATTCAAGATCATAAAATTACCTATGGTCGCTTTCAACCCATCCATAATGGAAATTTTAGTATTTGTCACCTTATGTTTGCTAATAACTTCTAGTGATGGACAAAGAAAATTTGATGATTATGTGGACCTAAATATCTTATGTTTATTAAAATTACATATTGGGCTACAAGTTAATTTCCCCAAATCAAAGATGTGCTTCTCTTGAGCTATCATCACTCGGGATTATTTTGCAACTCTTTGGGAATCAATCTAGGCCATTTCCCATTTATATATATAGGCCTTCCTCTTAGGGATAATAGAATTTATGTTAAAGATTATCTCCCTCTTTTTGATTAATTAAATGGTTGGATGGATGAATGGAATAACAAATATGTTTATTTAGCAATTATATTTTAGCTTATATGCTCCTTTATAAGCAACCTAATTTCTTATTAGCATCACTCAACTTATATCCTAAAAAGAATTTTAAGAAGATTTTCTCAATCACCAACCATTTTTTCTTTGAGGTGGGTGTTTTTAACAAGATGCGTCTTTTTTCATATTATCTAGCTAATTATCTTAAAGATAAATGTGGCATGGGATTATCTTTAATTTTGAGCCTAACTAATATTAACAAAATGAGGATAGTGGAGAATTCTCATTTATTGCTATCTTTTTCTTTTGAGTTAGATTAGGGAGTCATATGGACCTTTATTGGTCATTTGCTTTCATCAAATGACACCATTATAGAGGTAGCTTCATCTTGTGGCCATTAAAATGAGGATAGGGTTGTATTTTTTTTACTGGTGATGGAAATAATATTTTATTATTTTGGGACACGTAGGTCAATGGTCATTCTCTAATAGAGATTTTGGTGCCCATCTATTTTGCTATTATTGGCTTACCAATCAATATTAGGTTTTGCTCTTTAATTTCTGAGGGATTTTGAAATACTCCAAGCATATTGGAGCCCTTATACACTAATTGATTTAACACCATTTCTAGGATAGTTGACAAGGTGTTTTTGATTTAATTACACTAACTTTCTTTACTTTGTTGCAAAGTAATTCATTTTTAATAATGTGTTGCTATTTATTGGCATCATTTAATTTGGCTTGAGTGACTCTCTCTCTCTCTCTCTCTCTCTCTCTCTCTCTCTCTCTCTCTCACTCTCTCTCTCTCTCTCTCTCTCTCTCTCTCTCTCTCTCTCTCTCTCTCTCTCTCTCTCTCTCTCTCAAACACTATTTATGTTGTTGCTTATTTGGATGGTCTACAAATTTTAGATAAGTTTTTGATGAGAGATATTATTGTTAAGGAAAAAATATATTTTCTTTGTTGAAAATCCTAGGACGCTTTTTTTTAGCTGCCCGCTCCATTTTTGGTTGTTTAGAAATTGGTTGCCATATGATAAATTCTTTCTTGTTGAACCCACTTTAGATTAGTCTTTGTAAGCTAGTTTTATTACTTCTCATCATTTTCATGAAAATTTATGTTATTTGGAAAACTACAAATGGCAATCACTTCTTCAGTTTGAATCATTATGAGATTGTGATGGTGGTCAAAATCAAGCTATTGGTGGCATATAAGTTAAGAAGATTAAAATTTTAAGACAATTAGCCTTTTGAAGTTAAGATGCTTGTTTGGAGTTTTGGGTACAGGTACTTGGATTGATAATCATTAAACTTTTGTTGTAGTTACAATCTCTCCTATTTGTCCCCCCTCCTTTTTCTTTGGATTTTCTTATTTATGTTGAAAGGTACTTAAGGAGGCTTCTTTCCCTTTTTTGGGTGGTGGATACTTCAACTGGATGCTTATAACCATCTCTAGGTGCTCGATAATAACAACGAGGCTTTACGCTATGATGGTTATTACTCAACATAATCTATAGTTGCCAATTGGCCAATATTTGCTGCATGTTATCTTCATACCTCCTGTTATAATGTTTCCCCTTAAAATAGCATGTTTAACATACCCTTTATTGATGCTACATGTACAACCAAAAAAAATTGTTGCCTTACTCTTGCTCTAGGCCTCATAACATAAAACAAATTGAAGCAACATGCAAGCCTATGCTATTAACCTCATTTTTCATGTGAATGCCCTCGAGCATGTTTGATCAAGTTGAGTGGCCCTTGTCGAGCCCAATTTGATTTGGATCGATGTCGAGCTGGGTTTAATTTCATTAAAATAATGCAGTTGAACTGCATCGAACCCAAGTCGACTCAATTTGTTGATTCGAGTCAAATCGAGTTCAATTTGAACTCACATCTGAGCCCAAACCATCCAATTGATTAAAACTCAATTCCAATTAACTTTCCAAGTAGTTTGAATGGCTTCTCATATCAAGATATTCGATCAAATGGCTTAAATCAATTTGTAAGAAGCAGTATGTTTATTTCTGAATCTGCAGCCTCCAACAGGAAGGTCAGTTTCCATTTGTGTGTATTCATGCCTCGTTTGTTTGTTTGTTTCTACTGCTTCTTCCGTCTAGCAACGATAAAGTAGAAAAAAGTATTTGTTTGATAAAATTGTTTTTCCTTAACACGTTCTTATACCATTATTTTATGTCAAAATGTGAAAGAGAGAACTGAGCGGCTTTTTCAGAGCGGTCTGCGATATGCTCTTGTATTTTTTCTATTTTACCCTCGCACGTATGCACTTAATCACATATAGTCTTCTTTGACACTACGCCTCCAAACAAATAGAGATGAACAAAATTTCACATCTCATTCACCGCCACTATGCCTTCAAGGAGAGCTGAACATCTCATCCCATTCACGTAGCCAAAAATCACTTCAAAAATTTGTTCGAGATTCCTCTACAGCACCTTCAAGCGCCTCCGCCTGCCTAGTCTGCTCTTTTCTGCCTTTACCCACCCGCTTAGGCCTGCAAATACAAATCAACCCCATTTGCATCCATCCATTTCTGGAAAGATTCGTCATCCATAGGTAAGCCCCCTCCTATTTGAGAAAATACAACCTTACCTCACCCCACAAGCACCGAACTTGGTCTTCCATCTCTGCCGATAGATTTTCTTCTCCGATTGGTGATCATATTGCCCTAACTCCTACACTCCCACATGTTTCTTTACATAGTCATATCTTTCAATAAATGTCTTCAACCTTCCTCTTAGCCACTTGCTTCGACACTCACTGATGCATAATACAAATCTTTGTTCCTTGCAGGTTGCACATCTCCAGACGTTCTCTGCATCAACGCCTCCACCCAAGGGGAGTTAAGCCGAGCTTTTCCTGCTCAATTCGCAATGTATCTACAATGACTAACTTCCATCTCTTAAGTTGTTCAATAAGATCTTGACGCTCCCAGAGCTCATCCTACTCTGCATAATCGAAATTAAGAGGTTTAGATTTTTCTGTTTTCTTATTCTCTAATTTTTATTCCTAGCTGTTCAAAAAACTTTTAATAGAAAGTCAGCTATGATTCGTGTATAAGATTTTTTTTTGTGTATTGCAAAGGTGTTTTAAATTTCATAAACTTTTGAAGCCATTTTATCAATTAAATAACCAATAATTAACATTACATTTTTTTAAACTTTTGGAACATTCATTGAGAACATAATGGCATGAGCAACTTCTAGTAAGAGTTTTTTTCCAGGTGTCGTTTTGTTGGGGAGTATCATAACAAGTTCATGGATGAATGACATATTCTAAGAGGAATGTTTCAATTTATCGTTTAAAATACTACTTTTGATGTCATTCCTTAAAATAACAATTTTAGTTTGAAATTGATTCTCAATTAAATTAAAGAACTTTAAACTTTTGTTCAGCCTCAAATTTGTTCTCTCTTATGTAAACCTAACATAATCTTGTGCAGTCATTAATAAATGTTACAAATCATTTTTTGCTAGATAATGTTTTAACTTTTGAAGGTCCCCAAGCATTACTATGAAACAAATAAAATGATTGGGGAGCAGTTGGAAAATCATGAACTTTATTTATTATTTCTTAACATATAAACTATGGTATTATTTTGTATGGATTAATGTGTTATATACTATTGCACTCACATAAATGTTTTGATCTCATTATTATATTTTCTTACAATATCTAAATGCAAGTATTGTAAGCAGCATATGTGTGACAATTTTGGGATATATGGCTAGATGCATGTACACCATGTTACTAATAATTGTAAGTATATTATAACACACTTTACTAACTTATTAATATATAGGTCGCCTAATATAAAAAAAAGGGAAAGCAAAGAGAAGGAGGTGCCCCAGCAACATGGGAGATGGAAACTACATTAATCTACTATGACATCTGCATTAAGGAGATAGAATTGGGAAACAAACCAACTACTCATTTTAGTAAGGAAGGGTGGCGAAACTTAACCAAAATTTTTAATGAGCGCATAGGTCGAACCTATGATCGTACCCAACTGAAAAATAAATGGAATCAACTCAAGAAGGAGTGGAAGCTTTAGAAAGATTTAATGCGCGGTGAAACTGGAATAAGATGGAACCCTTTGAAGAAAATAATTGATGCTTCGAATGAGTGGTGGGCCGAAAAATTATAGGTATAGTAGCAGTATATATATATATATATATATATATATATATATATATATATATATATATATATATATATATATGTTAAGTTACATGATTCCATACAATATAATACACTAACCAATCAACTTGTCTTCCTATATTGTAGGTTTTTCCTTCAACAAAGAAGTTTCGGTATAATAGAATCATGCCCGAGCTTGAGAAAAAACTAGATATTATGTTTGGTCGTATTGTTGCTACTGGTGCTGACATATGGGTTCTAAACTCTGGTGTATTACCTCCTGAACTCAGAGATGTAGAAGAAGTTGCATCTTCTAAAGAAGAACACCAAGATGATGAGGCAAATACATTACATACGGACATCCTTGATGATCCTATTATAGGTGATTCACAAAGATTATATAACACTCAACCAATTACACATAAAAGAAAAAGAACTAGAATAACCAAGCCAGAGGGAAGACAAATGTTCATCAAACATATTGAGGAGCTACTAAGCAATGCTAAATCTATTAGTTCTGCAATATCATTGTCAAATGCTTCACAGAAATGTCCCACAATTACAGATGCATTGGAAGAAATATCTCAAATACCTGAGATATTTGACGATCCAAAGTTTTATGACTGTGCCATTGAGTATATATAAGATCTAAATCATAGGGAGGCTTTCATGGGACTCATTACTGATAATAAAGTTTGGTTTATAAGAAGACGATACCACAGGAGTTTCACATCTTTATTGTAGATCACAATTTGTAGCTAAATTTCAAATTTTGTCAAGTGTATTTACTACTTTTGATAGATTATTCAAAGAATTGTGTGTATTTATTTTTTGTATGGACAACATGTGTGCTTAATCACAACAAGTATTGTAATCAGCGAACATATGTTTAATGAATTTTAGTTTGGTGAAGATAAAGTTGTTCATTTAAGTTCTGAGTTCTTTAAAAGGCTTGGGAGGAATTTGGATTTGAGTGTGAATGCTAGCTTTTGTGTAAATGAGTCCAAGGGATTGAATGTTAATGTTCGGGTTGGAGTTAGGGTATGTGGAATTAATGGATCTTTTTCTGTTGATTCTGATGAGATGTGGAAGCCATTGGAGAGCTCTGCAGTTGCTTCTTTATCTGTAAAGGTTTCAGCCTCACAAATATGGCCGATCAGTTCACAGACAATTAGAGCATCAATTGAGTTGAAGAAGGTTTCAGCCCTTCGAATATGACAAAGACGACTGCAATGCCACTAAGGAGGATAATGAGACAAATTTCATATTAACACATGCACTATAATAACTTTTTATATACACATATCACATATATGCTTATGCAATATGTTTTCAAATTTTGATGTAAATGATTGATATATTTAGTTACTTTATACAGTAATCAATATTTAATAAACTATACTTATAATGTTTATGTTTTTTGTAGGTACACAATGTCGGAGGATAATGAGCGTGCTCAAGTGACGAGTGTAATGATGGGAAATTACAAAATACTGATAAAATGACAATTACACTATTTAACAATATAATGGTTGCCTCAAGTTTTTTGCAAAATGATTACTTCTCACTTTACTTGAACAAAAGGCCTTGCATGATATCAGATAAAAGTGGAGATAGATGGGTACTGGATTTACTTTGTGACCATCCCATCAGGTTTCATAATATATTAAGATATCCCAAGTTATATTTATTGACTTACTTTGCAAGCTAGAATCACTTTATGGTTTACGTGGATCACATAGAACAAGTAGTAGAGAAATTCTTATAATAACTTTGTTCATTCGGAGTCACTATAAATCCGTAAGAGCTACTTAAAAAAGATTTAAGTATTCTACAGAAACAATAAGCATATATTTTTCTTTAGGGGTTCGAGCATTGGTTAATTTAGCAATGGATAATATTGTACCAGAAGATAAGGAATTTCATGACATCCCTTTACATATTAGAAAGTAAAAACGATACCAAATACATGTCATATTTTAAGGATTACATTGGAGCCATTGACAGAACTCATGTAGACGCCCGTATTCCTATTGAAGATCAAATTCCGTATATAGGGTGGCATCATTCACCTGCACAAAATGTGATGGCAATATGTGATTTTAATATGTGCTTTACATTTGTGGCAGCAGGATGGGAATGTTCAGCTCATGATACTCGTATCTTCCACCATGTTGTAAGGAGTCTGATATATAATTTTCCTGCACCATCATTAGGTAATTTTAAATTAATAAGTAATAATGATTTTACTAAGGCTATTTTATATTAAAGTTGATGAAAAAATTAACATATATGTTAACAGGTAAATTTTATTTAGTTGACGCTGGATACCCACTTCAACGAGATTTTTTTAAGTCATATCCATAGACGCGATATCATATACCAGATTTTCGACGAGGAAGTCGACCTACTACAGGCTATCACGAGGTGTTTAATATGAGGCATTCCTCGTTTAGAAGTGTAATAGAACAGGCATTTAGTGTATGGAAAAAGAAATAGAAAATTCTATGAGATATGCCGAACTATTCTTTCAAAAAACATCATTGTAGTGGCTACAATGGCACTACATAACTATACAAGAAGACATCACTCAAGGATTGATCCGAAATTCAAGGAATGTGATGCCGATGAAAATTTTGTTCATTTCCGACTTAAAGAAGTTGAACCGTTAGGAAGTACAAATTATTCTGTAGAGTTGCTTGATGGCGAAGATGCGAACGATATGGCTGAAGTTAGAGAGACTATTGCAATTCAATTATACACTTGTAATGGGTACAACATTTAACTTAAAAGTTTATTATATTTAAATATACTATAAATAATTATTAGTAAAGCTAATAGAAATATAATAGTAAATGATTAATGATATGCTTATAATATATTCTTCTTTTATTTCAAGTTTCCTGATGAAAATTGATATTCGTCAAGTGTGAGTTACTCCAAAGTAAAGCATGAGACGACAATAGTTTAGTTTTGTTGTTTGGTAGATTTTATTTTCATCTACTTTTAGTTATTTGTTTGAATTTACTTGTAATGAATTGAGGCCTCTTTTGAGAGGACTTAATTTTGCCTTTTCTGTTTCCAAATGGAAAAAAAAAATTTTGGCTGTTGTTTGTTTGTGATACTTTTGCAGAAATGCTTTTTTTGGGAACTGCATTTTTGTATTGTTTTCAAAAGCTTTAGGGCACTTACTTCTCCATTAGAAAACTCCGTTCTCTCAAATAACAGTTTTAAAACTACCTTTTAAGAAAGGTACAGGATAACCAAATGAAACCTGAGTGTTCAATTGATGTAAGTTCTTGTTTTGTTTTAGGAGTAGTTTCTTAAAAGTTTTCTTTTCAAGCAATAATGTATATCATGTTTGGTTATAATTTTTGTTTATTATTTTTCAAAAGTTGTTATGTTTACATGATGTTTTGTAACCAAATTTATTAGATCAGGATGACTTATAAAAATATTTTATAATAATCACAACACTAACTTGTAAGAAAATTATTTCATCAACAACAAATTTTTTGTTATACAAAATTGAATCCGCATCTAATGTAAATTTAGTGAAGTTAACAAAATAACAGGAGTATAAAAAATGACTCAACTCAAAAAAGTTGGATTCATATTGTTTTGTTTAGTAAGCAACGAAGGTTCAAGTCCAAAATATTGATACTCTTATTTTTAATGAATGTGTGAGTTTATAAAGAGATAAAATAATATAAATTTAATTTATATTAATCAAGAAGTTGTTCATTTTAAATATACTAGAATTTACTGTTAAATGTCAAAATCTATGATAATAGAAAAAACTTATTAAAATTCTATTTATATTTTCATTTATGTAAGTAGTAAAAAAAATTAAGTATATTTGAGTTTAATATACAGATAGTTTCATCATTTATGATGAAAAGTTGAAATTGTTAATCGTATCAAACACTAATTATCTATTTTAAAGTTTGAATAAGCACATAAAAAATAATTTAACCAAATAATATTATATAATAACTCTATTATATAGAATGTTATTTCTGAAACCTTTTTTTTGGGGGGAAATTAGGGGCAAACATGCCCAATTTTCATTAAAGAATAAAAAAGGTTACAAAATTCAAAAGGATGTAAGAAAAGCAAGAAAAACTTACCACCCAATGAAAAGAGATAAACAATAGACTGAAGGCTAATCTACAAAAAACCCAAAACAAACTAGAGCTACAAAAACAAAGTAGCCCAAAAAATAAAGAACTAACAACCCCCTCAATAGAAAATAAAACAGAAACAGTAAAAAATTGCAATCACAACATCCAAAAAAGACAAGTCCTTCCACAAAAAATTGCCTATCTCAAAAAAGAGCCAACAACAGCCAACCAATATCTCAGACTCGCAATAGCAACCAGAACAACCAAAGCAATTGAGCAAGTAAACCAGATCTAGCAACAACAGCAGGATCCACAGGCTGAATCCACGAAATATAAGACCACAATCCTTCCAGCAGCTTCAGAAAGAATGAATGAGCAAATCCACGCAAGCATCCTCACACCTGCCAGCAAAAAAGCCAAGCCCAGCAAATCTCCTCTACTTGAAACAGAAAAACATGGAAGGTAACCAGAAACAAGCCAAAAAATAAACAAGAATGCCCAGAAACCAAACCGTCAGACGAAGACAAGGCCCTCCATAGAGAAAGGAGCAAAAACCAACTAGCAATAAATAAAGAACAAACAACCCCCATAACAGAAAATAAAAAAAGCAGTAAAAAACTGCAACCACAACAACCAAAAAGGACAAAATCCTCCACCAAAAATAGCATAACTCAAAAAAGAGCCAACAACAGCCAGCCAAAAAACCACAGACTAGCAACAGCAACTAGAACAATCAAAGCAACAGAGCAAGAAAACCATGATTTAGCAACAACAACAGGAACCACATATAGAAACTAAGAAATAAAAGACCACAAACCTACCAGCAGCTACAGAAAGAAAAAGAGCAAAACCACGCAAGCAACCTCACACTAGCCAGCAAAACTCCACCACCAGTCAAAACCCAGAACAAAAACACCCCAACCAGCCAACTTAAAACCCCGCCACAACCACTAACCAACAAAGAAGAGAAAGAAGAGCAAAAACTAAAACAAACAAAAACAGAAATAAGCTATTAATGTCCATCCATATTAGGAATCTATTGACAAAAATAGCAAAAGAACCAACCCAACAAAATTAAACCAAGAAATCTTAGAAAAAGATTTCCAAACCGAAATCTTAGCAAAAACTACCTGATGATAATTCTGGAAACTGAATCTAAATTTTTGCAGTTCTCAAAAAACCTCCTATTATTCCTTTTGCGCCACAAAAAATATAAAGAACAATAAGTAGTTAAAAAGTAATAATATCTAACATTACAAGGGACATTAAGTTCAGCAATAAAGTCTAAAACTTAAAACATATTAGGCTTAAAACAATTGATTAAGACTAGGAATAAAAGAAGAAAAGATGGAAAAAGAGAAATTACATTTGAAAAAATAAATGATTATGAGACTCTAAAGCAGAATTGCAAAAAACACAACCTGAAGGAATAAAAATATTCCTTTTAGAAAGGATATCAGCAGCTTTAAGACTTTTTAATAAAGCCATCCAAGCATAACAAGAGTACCTCAAGGCATACTGCTTATGCCAGATACATTCATACCAAGAAACTTTAGCATATCCATGAAAATAAGCCAAATAAAATATCTTAAATTTCAAATGTAGCTCCCCCTCCCATTTAATACTAGAAATCGAAGAGGTTTGAATATCAATGGAAACATTCAAATTCTACAAACAAGCCAGTAAAGACCAACTACCACCCATGATTACATCCTTAATAGAAATATGATGCCAATAAGAATTAATATTAGGAATTAATTCGTGCATCGAATGACCATCCAACCAAGGGTCCCAGTAGAGAGATAAATTGCTATCAATAGTGATAATAAAGGAGATTTTAGCCTTAATAGAATAAGCAAGCTTACAAAGACCTTTCTAAAAGCTATATGCCTTATAAGAAGGCAGCTTCCACAGAGAAATATAATAATCTTTAACCCAATGAGACAAAAGGCTCTTAGTATTTAAAATTCTCCAAACCAGAGAATAATTATAAGTAAAATAAAGGGCATTAAGAGCCGGAATGCCTAGCCCTCCATAACATTTTGGCTTACAAACATCTTTCCAAGTAATAATATGCATCTTCTTAGAATGTAAATTGCTATGAAAAAGGAAGTTAGAATAACTCTTTCGAATAAATTTAGAATAGAATTTAGGAATAATCATGCCTCTAATCCAAGAAGCAATATGGTTTGTAATAGAAAACTTTAGAAATTACACTCTTCCCACAAAAGAAAGAATTTTAGCTTTCCAACTAGATAATAAATCAGTAACCATTTGAAACAAAGGTTGAAACTCAGCAACACTCAGCCTCCTAATAGAAATGGGAATACCCAAATATTTAAAATAATTCTGAGAATAAGAAATTTTCAATACTTGACAAATCCCATCTTTTTCCAAGGCATCTTTAGAAAAGAGAGTCATACTTTTATTCTGATTAACATAAAGACTAGAGTATTTAGAAAAGTAATCCATAATATCTAGAAGCTTTTTGGCATTACAAACCGTGGCCTTCTCAAAAAATAAGCACATCATTTGCACATCATCACTGATCACCAGAACTCTTGTTATCTAATAAATTTGAAAGAGCATCTATCACAATAAAAAATAAGGAGATAAAGGACACCCTTACCACAAACAAGAAGAAGAGTTAAAAACCCTTCTAAAGAGCCATTAACAATGATAGAAAAGTAAGTATCTTCTATATAGCCCTTGATCCAACTAATAAATTTATCTGGGAAACCTTTTTGAGCCATTCTATGAAGCAAAAAAATCTCTAGAGACCTTATTAAAGACTTTTTGAATATCCAACTTAGCATAAAAGTAATTAATTTTGCTAATATTAAAACTTCTCAAAATGTTAGAAGCTAATAAAATATTATCAGTGGAAATCCTCTTTTTGATAAAACCAAATTGACTTGGATGAATAATGATAGGCATAACAGATTGCATACGATTAGCCAAAATTTTTGCCACCGTTTTGTAAAAAATATTATATAAAGATATAGGCCTAAAATCAAAATTTTGAGAAGCTTGAGAACATTTAAGAAATAAGAGCAATAGTCGTAGCTTTGCTGCTTTATTTATATAACCAGTGGAAAAATAAAGCAAAATAGCTTTATTGAAAGAAGGACCAACAATATCCCAAGCATTTTTAAAAACTCAAAAGTGTAACCATCTAGTCCAGGCGTAGAAGTAGGAGCCGAAAAAATGACTTTTTTTATTTCTTCCAGAGAAATAGGAGCAATAAGACCAAAAATAGCAACTGAAGGAATGAAATTACCTCTCGGAATATCAAAATTAAAAGCAAAATAAGGCTTAGGAGAATTAAAAAGACTCTTATAACGAAGAATAAAAGCATTAGCAATATCCTTAGGATTAGAAATTAAGCCAGCATTAGAAGAAATAGCTTTAATAAAATTATGATTATTCTTACAACGAATCTTGGAGTAAAGAAACTCTAAATCATCATCATCATTAGCCAACCATCTAGCTTTAGATTGCTGAACAATCCAAAAATTCCATAATGATTGATAATGAATTAAAATAGCATTAACATCCTTTAATTCAGCATTCAACTTAATAATCAAGGGATTTCTACATACATAACACTTAAAATAAGCCTATTTACATATCTAACACCTAAAATTTCCTATTTACATATACACCACCTAAATACCCTAACCCTCATCAAAAATACCACTCTGTTTCACTCCCATAAAAAAAAAGCTTCCTCTCGCTCGAAAAAAGAAACCACGAAAGTGCAATGCGCGGGAAGTTCTGACTCTAGCGCAGCTCATCTTCTCCCCTTGCGAATCCGACCGCCCGGCGTGTTCTATCGGGTGTGGCAACACAGGCGATCATTCTCAGTAGGTATTTTCCTTCTCCGTTTTTTGTTAACATTTCGTTGCTCTTTTTGAAATGCGGAGGCTGAGAAGAGGTAATGAGTATATTTTTTTTGTGGAAACAATCGCTCTTACTCTTTAGCCACTTACCAGATTTATTTTGATCGTGTACTGTTGCGGAGGCTGAGAAGAGGTGCGGAGGCTGAGAAGAGGTAGCAGAATCTTTCAAGGCAAGGTAAGGAGGTTGCCAACACGTGGGGTCTACCGCAGTTCATCTTAGGTATGCCTTTTATTGCAGGTCCATGACATTAAGCTGATCTTTATGTGATGATAACCTCTAGGCATTAATGTAATTAGATCTAATCCTTTCTACAGATATATATATGTATCCATAGTTCTCCTGTACGCCGTGGTTAATGAAATTGATTGAATAGTTATCCTCTGTTATTCTTCTTTGGTTTGTTATTAGCATTTTCCTGTGTTCTCATTACAAGCATAAATTGTAAGTTGATTTTATCAGAAGAAATTCAAATTTTATTTGGTTGTCTCAAAATGAAATACATTAAGCCTTCTATTGAATGAATGGAGTACTTCTATTGTTTTCTGTGATCTCTTTGTGAATTATTTCTTAGACAATTTCAACATAACAGAACTTATATGGGACAATTTCTATCGTTTTCCTGTTAAGCCTGTGGAGTTATACATTAAGCTGTATTTGATTGATGTAATTTTTTCTTTACTTATAGATATGGAGTGCAACAATGTGTGCTATATTGTCTTCAAATATGGAGGATATTGGACTGAGGTGAAGGGTGAAAGCAGGATGAAATATGTCGGTGGAAGTCAGAAAATTTTGAAGTTTGATAGAGGTCACATTAATTTGTTATTATTGAAAGAACGTACTGAAGCAATTTGCCAGTGGATTAGGGGTCATGCCTACGACCTACATTATCATATTAATGGAACATCACCTAAAATTTACATGCCAATTATGAGTGATACAGATGTGACAGACATGCTTATAGGTTCATGCGATGGCAAAAGAGTGGAGGTGGTGGTCATAGTGAAAGATCATGAAGAAGATATGACTTATACGGATGAAACTTATTGTGTGGATGTGCAAGATTTAAATGCTAAGAACACATTGAACTATGACAATTTAGTAGATGGTTTGTGTGAAGGTTCATTTGTGGTTGAAGTTGAGGAAAACAAAAATTTGGGTATTAGTTCACGTTTCGAGGACTCATCAAGTTTCAAACAAGCTATTCGCTCTAATGCAATATTACAGAACTTTGCTATCAAGATTAAGGCAAGTGACAAATTAAGAGTTATTGCTATATGTACCTATCGTGGTTGTCCATGGAGAATACGTGCCTCGTTATGTTCAGATGGACATTCATTTGAAGTTAGAAAATTACATTCAACACATTTATGCCCTGGAGTTAACAGAGCAGGGAACAAACAAGCTACCTCAAGTTGGATTGCCCATGAAATTAAGGACATTGTGAAAAGGAATCCTGATATTACACCAAAGGATATTTGTAATAACATAGAGGCCGCATTTGGGTTATCTTTACCATACATGAAAGTTTGGCGTTTTAGGGAATTAGCAAGAGACCAAATGTTTGGTTCAATTAATGATAACTACAAGTGGGTGCCCACATTGAGGTATGAGTTACTCAACAGAAATCCTGGCTCACAAATAACATACCAATGTGACAAACAAAACAACTCATTTAAGAGATTCTTTGTTAGCTTCAAGGTCTGGATTGATGGTTTCCTTGCCGGTTGTAGATATTTAATCGGCATTGATGCTTGTCATCTAAAATCAAAATATTTAGGTGTGCTCCTTTCCGCTAATTGTTTGGATGGGAACAATGGTCTATTTAATATTGCATTCGCTGTTGCTGAATCTGAATCAAAGAGAAGTTGGGAGTGGTTTTTAATGAATTTGTCCCATGCTTTTAATGCTGATATAGAACATCTAGCATTCATATCGGATATGGAGAAAGGGCTTGGTAAAGCAATTAAAACTATCTTTCCTAATGCTGAGCACAGAGTTTGTATGAGACACATTTGGAAAAATATTAAGAAACTATTTCGCTGTGATGATAGCCACAATTTGCAAAAGTTGGTGTGGACCGCCGCAAATTGTTTTAGCCTGCATGAGTTCAATTCTAAGCTACAACAAATACTCAACATCAGTCCACAAGTTCATTCCTACCTAACATCTTTATCTTGTAAGTGGTCAAAAGCAACTTTTTCAAAGCATATTAAAAATCACTACAACACAAATAACATGGCAGAATCCTTCAATTCTTGGGTTGAGGAGGCAAGGAGCAAGCCGGTTGTAGATCTGATCGACACGATTAGAGGTATGTTGATGGAACAACGTTCTAATCAGAAGTTAAATTCAATTTCATGGAAAGGATCTCTACTTCCGTGTGTAGAGGAATACATTAGAGATGTTACAACCAGAAAAAAAAATTTCATCATATGACAGTCAACTACAACAAAAGCTGAGGTTGAAGGGCTTTTTGAGCGACATGAGGTTGATATAGAGAGTCATACGTGCACATGAGGTTTTTTAGAAATATCGGGATTACCATGTGTACATGCTGCTGCATTTGTTGGAACAACACATCACAATTTGTGGCACACATATGTCGATGAGCAGTATTATAGTTATAGGTTTGTATTCTTTCTTTACTAAATGTTTTATTATCAATTTTGTTAATAGTTGCTGTCTAAACACAAATATTTTGTGCAGATATAGAATGGCCTATGAAGGAGCCATCTCAACTTTGCCAAGAAAAGAGCAGTGGTCCACACTCAGTGATAACCGGTTAGTTTTCCCACCTGCTACACTCAGGCCACGTGGTAGACCCAAGAAAAGACGAATTAAGAACTTCTTAGAAGGTGCTCAGAAAACAAAAAGTATTCATAAATGTGGTCGCTGCAATTCATGGGGTCATCATAGAAACACATGCAAGGAACCCTTACGTTTTGAGGAAGGCAATATTGAAGACACAGTTTCTGGAAAAATGCCCATTAGGCGCAGAGAATGTTTCTGAGAAAATGCATCATTTGCCTGTTTTTGTTTACAGAACTTTGAAGTTGAATGTTTTACCTCATATGCCTATTTTTGTTTACAGAACTTTGATATCACTTCCAATTTACTTTAAAGTGTACCTATTTTTTGTTTACAGAACTTTGATATCAACCAGGTTATAACCTATGTTTAGCATTGCTTTATGCCTTTATCTTGTCATCTTCTGCTTCTTTGAACAATATAAGTAATTTCAGGTTGTTTTAAAAGAAAACTTGGTGCAATTCTACAGTTCTACTTAGAACTTTGCTTCAGAAACATCGCTGTTGCCGAATTCATCTATTGCAAGTTTTCTTCTTTTTTGTTTTGGCTGGACAAAGTAATTTATATGAAAAACTAATAGGAAGAACAGTAAAAATATTGTCCAGTTTAAGGCTAAATGTCTCTTATAAACAAAAGAACGAAGTTCTGTTAACATAAAAAGCCAGAAAGATAAACTAACACATAATTATATTAGTGAAATGATTGAAGATAAACTTATTAAAGGCATTATCTTTCTCCTATTTTCTATCAAAGTGCATCAGAACTTAGGCCACGAATAACAAACTTATACAGGCACCATTATACAGGAAAGAGCATGGCTTGTTTCAATACAAATTCATCCAGGAAAGAAAGAGCCTCATAACAGAAGAAACTCTATAAACATTACACTTACTGCTCCAAACAACATAACTTTTTTGCATTCAACAAAAGTATTTACATTCATCACAACTTGGTGCATGGATCAAACTGAACTTGGTACAGAACTTGGTACATGGATCAAACAAAACTTGGTACATGGATCAAACAATTGATCACTTACATTCACTTACAATTACAAGGCTTCGACATATAATGGATGGCAACACCAACAAGTAAAATCATGATAACCATTAATACTTTAATTTGAAGTAACTCTGATATGACTGAGCCTACATGCTTCAAGTGAACCTCTGATGCATTTGCACTCCTAAAGCGATTGATATCTTCAACTTCACAATTCTCTTCATCAATCCAACGAAAATAGCGACAATCATCTTCTGATCTATTCCGGGGACATCGATAGAACTTCCTGCCGCTATTATTAGCTTTGTAGCAAGTATAGATTTGACATTGCATATTGCAACAACAATATATTGGATTGTCTTGACTTCTCGTTGATTGTGTTGACCGGATCGAACTCACATCACAAATCCAAATTAACTGAAATCATACAAGCTAATACATAAAGGAATCATACAAATAAAAGTAAATGAAATCAAACAAACTTTATGTTTATACAATTTTTATTAATCAATCTACAGCATCTCAAGAGATAAACTGAAATGAATTAAATCTAGTCCTATCGGCATAGTTTATTTAAGTTGATTTAATTAATTTCAGGAAATCAAATCAACTAAAGCATCTCAGGAAATCAACTTAAATGAATTAAATCAAACAAGCTTTAGTTCAATGTATAGCAGTTGGACTAAAATGTATATCTGGAAATAAAATCAAACAAGCTTTAGTTCAGGAAAAAAAACGATCTAAAAAATCTCAGGAAATCAAGCTAAAACGCTGTAGGTAAACATAAAATTTTGCATCAAATGCATCTCTGGAGAAGATTAAATGCATCTCTGGTTGCTAAAATAGCAGCAAAGTTCAGGTGAGCCTGTAGCAAACATTCGGCGAGAGACCCAAGCTGGTTACGCAGTGAGAGACCGAAGCTGATTGCGAGCAAAAGAAGCTATTCGAACAGCAAAAAGACATAGCAAGATGGAGAAGAGCATACCTGTCGGAACTGAGTGAGGAGCCGAACGAGCGAGAGGAAGCTGTTCGAACACCAAAACGACATAGCAAGATTGAGAAGAGCATACCTGTCGGAAGACGACTTTTTCGAGCGAGAGGAAGCTTTTTCGAGCAAGAGGAAGACGGCTTTTTCGAGCGAGAGGAAGAGGATGTAAAGGCGTTGTGACCTGCTCGAGGGCGAGTAAGAGTAGAAGACGGCTTTTTCGAGCGAGAGGAAGCTTTTTTTTTACGGGAGTGGAACGGAGTGGTATTTTTTATGAGGGTTAGGGTATTTAGGTGGTGTATATGTAAATAGGAAATTTTAGGTGTTAGATATGTAAATATGCTTATTTTAAATGTTATGTATGTAAAAATCCCAATAATCAAAGCATTTTTTTGAATTTCTCGTAAAAGCCGGCTCTGAGAAGCATGCAAATCTTCTAACTTGTTAGCTTAATAAAATTATGATTATTTCTGAAACTATCTCTCCGCAGAAATAAACTTTTTCTAGAACATTCACCTCTAACTGCCGCAAGAAACACAAAAAATGGCGGGCTTTCTCTTTCGGTTTCGGTATGTATCTCCTCCAGACGAAGGCCTCGACATTAGAGAGATCTTCTTTTTCGATTCGAAAGCCCCGCTCTCCCTCTTGCCCTAGCCCTCTCTCTCACGCGAAGTCCCCTTCCCGATCTCCTCTGGTTCGCACGACCTCGCCTCCGACCTCCATCCCTCTCCGTCTCTCATTCGTGAACCCCAGGAACAAGCCGAGCTCGCTGGCCTACTGCCCTAGCCGACACTGTTCCCGAGCCCGAGCTCCGACCCGTTCGCGTGTCTTCCTTGCCGAGCTCGATTTCCTCAACCGCAAGTAACCACTTCCCTCCTCTTCTTCTTTCCCTACATTCTCTTCTTCTTCTTCGTATTCCTCTTCTCTTCTTCTTCCGTTTATTTCCTGATTTTCCCCTTCCCCTTATCATTCTCGTTCTTCCTTCTTCTCTGTTGTATGCATAATTAACCAAAAAAAAGTTGAAATGCTATACATGCTATATTAATCCTGTCAGTAAAATGAAAGCATCCGATAGTTTGATTTATATTTCCATTTGTTGGGTTTTGGTTGCAATAGACTTTTTAATAAAGCCATCCAAGTATAACAAGAGTACCTAAAGGCATACCGCTTATGCCAAATACATTCATACCAAGAAACTTTAGCATATCCATGAAAATAAGCCAAATAAAAGATCTTAAATTTCAGATGTAGCTCCCCCTCCCATTTAATACTAGAAATCGAAGAGGTTTGAATATCAATGGAAACATTCAAATTCTGCAAACAAGCCGGTAAAGTCCAACTACCACCCGTGATTACATCCTTAATAGAAATATGATGCCAATAAGAATTAATATTAGGAATTAATTCGTGCATAGAATGACCATCCAACCAAGGGTCCTAGTAGAGAGATAAATTTCTATTAACAGTGATAATAAAGGAGATTTTAGCCTTAATAGAATATGCAAGCTTACAAAGACCTTTCTAAAAGCTAGATGCCTTATAAGAAGGCAGCTTCCATAGAGAAATATAATAATCTTTAACCCAATGAGACAAAAGGTTCTTAGTATTTAAAATTCTCCAAACCAAAGAATAATTATAAGCAAAATAAAGGGCATTAAGAGCCGGAATGCCTAGCCCTCCATAACATTTTGGCTTACAAACATCTTTCCAAGTAATAATATGCATGTTGCAAATCTGGTTTTGATGATGACAAACATGTTTCCAGTATGTTGTGCTTGGCTAATCTGTTTCAGGCACAAAAGACCGCGAGCTACTCAAGCCAACTCAAGATTGGGTCCAAGTGTGTCAAATGTATGATTTTTCCTTTTATTGAGTCAATTGTAATGTAACTGATCCCCTAGCTAAGTAACCTTGCACACACACACTCAGGGGGAGAGATTGAGTGAGTTAGAGTTTCTGTTCAATTTTTGTTCAGATCGTCCTGGACGATAGTTACATCGTCCTAGACGATCCAGTTAAAAAAGAAACCCTAATTAGGGCGACTAAGTTAAGAAGGTCTGATTAAGCAGATCGTCCTGGACGATCTTTGGATCGTACGGGACGATATTCTCAAATCAGAAATTCCCAGCCGCCAGATTAAGTTAGGCAAGTTTTATTTTAAGTATTTTGGTATGATCGTCCCGGACGATACGTGTATCGTCCCGGACGATTAACTACAATCATGCCTAAATTAGTCTGGTAATTAAGGAAAGCAATTAATGTTTAATTGATACGATCACATCGTCCTGGACGATCGCAGGATCGTCCTGGACGATCGTGATCGTCTTGTGCATTTCAGCTGTACGACCTGAACTGTGTACAGGACGATTTTGGGGCTTTTTGAACTAATCGTACAGGACGATGTACCAATCGTACAGGACGATGTACCAATCGTCCTGGACGATCAAGTCATTTTTGGGTCGTCCAGCACAGATTTCTCTGGACGACCCGAACTGTCTTCTGGACGATTTTTCTCAATTTGTACTAATCGTCCCGGACGATCGCAGTATCGTACGGGACGATATAAATAACTTTTTCTACTGATCGTCCAGAAGAGCCTAATCGTCCAGACTGAATCAGCTGATTTTGAACTGATCGTACAGGACGATCTTGGCCGACCAGTTGAGAATTAGGGCAAATTTTAAGCCCTCCTATAAAAGAACTTTTTCTAAAACTAAGCAAAATCTTTTGCTGCCTTCCTTCCCTGAGAAACCCTAGAGAGAAGAGAGAGTTGGGAGAGAGAGAAGAGATCTTGTGAGGGGGAGTTAGTGAGGTATTCACTAAGGTTGCTCCAAGCACGGATCAGAGTTGTCTTCTCCGCTCGTCGTCTGTCGTCTAGTCGGTGTTCTTCGTGGGAGGATCATTCGCAAGAAGATCCGGGTTCTCTGCCCACTTCAGGTGGAAGCGAAAGGAGTTCGTAGGTTCTCTGCCTGCTTCAGGAGGAAGCGAAAGGAGTTCGAAGGTTCTCTGCCTGCTTCAGGAGGAAGCGAAAGGAGGTCGGGTTCTCTGCCTCACCGTGTGGTGAAAAGGAGATTTTTGTACAGGCTTCTCCGCCTTGCTGTGGGAGCAAAAGGAGAGACACTTCTGTTTAGTGCAATACCCGGAGGGGAGGCTCCGGGGAGTGGACGTAGGTCAAGTTGACCGAACCACTATAAAATCTAGTTTGCTTTTCTGATTCAGTTTTGCACTTTACTTTTCAATATAAACTGCTTGGGTGAGTATCGTTGGTTGATCTTTTCGTTATTGTTTACTTGTTTCCGCTGCTAAGTATCGAAAAGATTTTTGTAGTTATCGTGGAATTTTTAAATAACCAATTCACCCCCCCTCTTGGTTAGCCTCGGGACTAGTTCACTAGGGCTTAACATCCCTTTCGAACTTTCAAGTGGTATCAGAGAGGGATTCAAAATTTTTGTTTAAAAACTTTTGAATTTGATCCAATGGCTAACTGTAACAATCGTAATACTGCTGAAGGTTATTCTATTACCAGACCACCGTTGTTTGATAATATTCCTTTTGATTTTTGGAAAACACGCATGTCTACTTTTCTGCAATCTATTGATTATCGCATGTGGATGTTAGTTAAGGACGGATACGAACCACCTTTTCGAATGATTAACAATGTGAAAACTGAATTGCCATTTGCTGATTGGACGTTTGATGATCGTGATTTAGCACAGTTGAATGCAAAATGTTTGAACTGTTTCTTTTGTGCTTTGAAATCTGAAGACTATATGCGTGTTTCTACTTGTACAACGGGAAAGGAAATCTGGGATAGGTTATGTATAACATACGAAGGTACAACTGAAGTCAAACAATCTAGGTTAAACATCTTGTTACATGATTACGAACTTTTTCGCATGAAACCTAGTGAGACTATTTCAGAAATGTATACAAGGTTCACTCAGATTGTTACCTCTTTGCATGCTTTAGGTAGAGAACTTACCAACTATGAAAGAGTGAACAAGATTCTTAGATGTTTGCCTGCTTCTTATGATGCTAAGATTACTGCTATTACTGAATCCAAAGATTTAAATACTTACTCAATTGACAGCTTACTTGGATCACTTATTGCTTACGAGCAAGGGGTGAACCAAAGGCAACTTGATGCAGGTGATCGTAAGAAAGAAAAGACAGTGGCACTAAAGGCCAAGGATTCAGATGCTAGCTCTTCCGGGTCTGATAGCGATGATGTTGCCTTAATCACAAGGCAATTCAAAAGCTTTCTAAGGAAGAAACATAAGAACTATCAGAAGTGGAACAAGGGTAAGTCCAATAAAAATTTTAAGAGTTCATCTGAATCTGTTTGTTTTGAATGCAGGAAGCCTGGACACATAAAGGCTGATTGTCCAACACTTAAAGCTCACCCAAGCAAGGAGAAGAGTGAGGAGAAACCAAAGTTCAGGAAGGACAAGAAGCGGATTCAGAAGGCGTTCTGGGCAGATTCTGCATCCGACTCTTCTGAGACTGAAGCTGAAGAGGAGGAAACAAACTTGTGTCTGATGGCGGATGATCACCCTGGTCAGTCGGACCAGGAAGAGGTATGTGAGCTTACTTACGATCAGTTATTTGAAGTTTCTGAAAAGATTCATACATCGTATAGGAAGCTTAAGAAAACCCATGCTAGTTTGAAATTAGATTATTTGACTTTACAAAAAGAGCATGATTCTGTAGTTAAAGATTATTCCACACTTGATTCCAATCACATGTCTCTGCTTGTTGAGTTTGATGAATTGAACAAAAAATATTCCGATTTAGTTTCTGAGCATGATTCTTTGAAAACCACGCATGTTGATTTAGAAAAAGCTTTTAAAGAGTTAGATACAATGGCATGTGAAGTAGAAAGTAACAATGGCGCTTTAAAATTTGAAATTGCAAGTTTAAAGAAAGAGAATGAGTTTTTGGAAGTAAAAATCAGTGCTTTTGAAAAGAACAAAACACCGCCTACCTTTGAACAGTTTTATGCACCGCCACCTTTTAAAAATTCTGTTGCAAGTTTATCAAAGCATGTTTCATACACTACTAGGAAGAGGCACTATCACTCACGACGTTTAGTTAATCCTTTTCCTGGTGTTAGATGCTTTTCATGTGGCATGTTATGACACATATCACACACTTGTACTGTTCACCGTAGTACACATTGGGTGTGGAGACCCAAACTGCCTGTTTCACAGCACAGCACGCATGCATCGCATTCTTCTTTTTATAAGAAGGAACCCAAACCTGTTTGGGTTCCTAAGACTGACATTTGATGATTTTATAGGTGTGCTCTCACACAAGACCTCGTGAGAGCATGTGGTACCTGGACAGCGGATGTTCTAGACATATGACTGGAGATGCAAATCAGTTCATTTCGCTGGAGGCCAGAGCTGGAGGCAAGGTTACACTTGGAGATAACACCACCAGGAAGGTGGTAGGCACAGGTATAATTGGTGATTCAAAGAACTTTATGATTGATAATGTTTTGCTTGTAGATGGACTGAAACACAACCTGCTGAGCATCAGTCAACTCTGTGGCAAGGGATACATCATCAAATTCCTGCCCACTGGCTGCATTTTAAGCTTAAATGATGAAGTTGTTTTGCAGGGGCAAAGGATCAACAACGTCTACAAGCTGGATGTAAGTAGCATTAAATCTGATAATTCAATTTGCTTAAAAACTGCTGCTGATGAGTCTTGGTTATGGCATAGGAGATTGTGTCATGCCAGTATGAAAACCCTTAAGAGAGTCACCCAAAAGGACTTAGTTAGAGGTGTGCCCAAGCTTAAGTTCACTAAGGATCACCTGTGTGATGCCTGTCAGTTGGGGAAGCAAGTCCAGTCCTCTTTTCACTCTGTTAAGGACATTAGCACCTCTAGACCTTTAGAAGTTCTTCACATGGACCTCTTTGGACCCATTAGCACTGCCAGCTTAGGGGGGAGAGTCTATGGTTTTGTGATTGTTGATGATTATTCAAGGTTCACTTGGGTTAAGTTTTTGTCACACAAATCTGAGTCATTTGATGAGTTTAGATCTTTCTCTACTTGGATTCAGAAGAAGTTAGGATGTGAGATTATTACCATCCATAGTGATCACGGAGGGGAGTTTGAAAATGAAAGATTTGGAAGTTTTTGTGAGAATCATGGGATTAGTCACAATTTTTTAGCTCCTAGGACCCCTCAGCAGAACGGGGTAGCTGAAAGGAAGAACAGGACCTTAGTGGAAGCCGCTAGAGCCATGCTTGCCGAGTATTCACTTCCAAAATACTTTTGGGCTGAAGCGGTGAACACTGTCTGTTATGTGCTGAATAGGGTGAATGTGAGAGTCAAACTGAACAAGACACCTTATGAGATCATTAAGGGTAGAACACCAAATCTGTCCCACCTCCATGTCTTTGGCTGTAAGGTTTTCATTCTGAACAACGGGAAGTCACCCTTAGGAAAATTTGACCCCAAATCTGATGAAGGAGTGTTCTTAGGATATTCAAGTGTGGGGAAATCCTTTAGGGTGTTCAATAGGAGGACTTTGGTGGTGGAAGAAACAACCCATGTAGTGTTTGATGAATCTGATCCTAAGGAGTCTAGATCTGAAGTAGAAGATGAAGAGATTGTTGAGGTTACCCAAGGAGTTGGAAATACAAATTTGGAGGAAAGGGTAGAACCTCAAACCCCATTGCCTAGAGATTGGAGATATTCTTCGAGTCATCCTAAAGAACTGATCTTAGGAGACCCTTCTGAAGGTGTTAGGACTAGGCATGGACTTAGAAAGGAAGTAAACCATTCTGCCTTTATCTCAATGACTGAACCCACCAACATCAATCAAGCCCTGTCGGATGAGTTTTGGATTTTAGCTATGTAGGAAGAATTGAATCAATTTGTAAGGAATGATGTTTGGGAGTTAGTAGAAAGACCTAGAAACCAAAGTATTATGGGAACCAAGTGGGTCTTTAAGAATAAGATGAATGATTCTGGTGTGGTGGTGAGAAATAAGGCAAGATTGGTGGCTAAGGGGTATAATCAGATAGAAGGGATATATTTTGAGGAAACTTTTGCCCCTGTAGTTAGATTGGAAGCCATTAGAGTGCTACTAGCCTTTGCCTGTTACAAGGGATTTAAGCTGTTTCAAATGGATGTCAAGAGTGCCTTTTTAAATGGGGTAATTAAAGAAGATGTTTTTGTAGAACAACCCCCAGGTTTTGAGAGTTCTCAATATCCAAGTCATGTCTATAAATTAAAAAAGGCCTTATATGGATTGAAACAGGCACCCAGAGCTTGGTATGAGAGGCTTAGCACATTCCTGTTAGAAAGAGAGTTTGTTAAGGGGAGCGTAGACACCACCCTTTTTCTGAGGAGAATAGGAGATGACTTACTCATTGTCCAGATTTATGTTGATGATATAATTTTTGGATCTTCTGATAAATATTTATGTGATGAGTTTTCCAAAACAATGAGTAAGGAGTTTGAGATGAGTATGATGGGAGAATTGTCCTACTTTTTGGGGTTTAGCATAAGGCAAACAGATGATGGAACCTTTCTCAATCAATCAAAATACACTAAGGACATTTTGAAGAAATATGAAATGGATAAAGCCAAGCCAATCAATACTCCCATGCCCTCCTCAGTTCAGTTAGATAAGGATTCAAATGGAAAATCTGTTGATTAGAAGAAGTATAGAGGGATAATAGGTTCACTGCTTTACCTGACTGCTAGCCGACCTGATATCATGTTTAGTGTCTGTCTTTGTGCTAGGTTTCAGGCTGATCCTAAAGAGTCCCACCTGACTGCTGTTAAGAGAATTCTTAGATATCTTTTAGGAACCCCAAACCTAGGAATTTGGTACCCTAGGCACAGCACCTCTTTTGAGATCATTGGATATTCTGACTCTGACTTTGCGGGGTGTATGGTGGATAGGAAGAGTACCTCTGGGACTTGTCAATTCATAGGACAGTCGTTAGTCTCCTGGTCCAGTAGAAAACAGAACTCAGTTGCACTTTCCACTGCTGAAGCTGAGTACATTGCCTTAGGAAGTTGTGTGGCCCAAGTTCTTTGGTTGAAACAACAAGTCTTGGATTTAGGAGTACCCGTTGGCATAATTTCTATTCTGTGTGATAATACCAGTGCCATCTGTATCTCTAAGAATCCAATCCAACATTCTAGGACCAAACATATTGACATTAGGCATCACTTCATTAGGGACCATGTTACAAAAGGGCACATTGAGCTACATCATGTAGCAACTGAAAATCAGCTGGCTGACATATTCACTAAACCACTGGCCTTTGACTCATTCAGCATTTTGAGAACCAGATTAGGAGTGCTTGATAGAAATGCTTGATTCTGATGACTGCTGATTTATGATCTTTCTGATTGGTATTCTGATTTCTGTTAGTTAGGTTTAGTTTTTTGTATTCTGTTTTCTGATTTCTGTTAGTTAGTTTTTTTATTCTGATTTCTGATTTCTATTAGTTAGTTTTGGTTTGATTATTTCCTTTCAGATGATTTTATTTCTTCTACTGATTTCTGTGTTACCCTTTTTGTTAGTTTGATTTGAGTATTTGCTTTGCTATGATTTTCTACCTGTTTTTATTTATTTACGGGTTCATATCGTGCACTTACTGTTTTATGCTTTTTAAGATCTGATCACCGCTCACTACTTCTGGTGATCTGAATTTTTGACTGGGAGTTTTTACCTTGTTTTGGTTTGGAAGCTGATAAGCAGTGATTGACTTCGCTGAATCTGTTAAAGGGAAGAAACATTGATAATTGTTTCTCTTCCTCTAACTCCTTTACTGGTGTGAAGTCTCTTTTGAATAAAAATCCTTTTCAAAATTAAAATGTTAGTTTTTTGAAATAGAGATTATTTTATCTTCTTACAGTAATCTGCCTCATATCAATAGTGTTTTTCAAAGTCTTGAGTCATTAGTTTGATTTTCTAAACCAAGTGATTGCATTTATCATATGTTGTATGGATTTTGTTTTGTGAATCGTTCTTCCTTACTGCGGAGAGTCATCTCCTATGTCTGGAAGATAATCTCACAGCTGAGACTCTTTATTGATTATGAAAAGGAGAAAGCTTATAAAAGATGCGCAGTGCGCCAGATAATTTGAAAAAGAGGCATAAAATGAGCCCAAAACTGAAAAGATGCGAAATTGCCAAATTGGATACACAAAGTGTATCAAAAATCAAAAGATGCGCAAAGCGCCAACCAATTTAAAAAAGAGGCACAAAATGAGCCCAAAACAAGCTTTCTTTCCTTTCAGATTGTTAAATGTCTTAGAGGAATCTGTGCGCCACTTAATATTTTCAAAAGCTTGAGTTTTGAAAATCATGATTTCTGATTTTTTTTACTTTGTAACACTATTATATCAGATATTTTTCTGGAACGAGGCTTGAAAGGATTTCTTTTCAAATCTAATGTCTTTTATTCTGAATCGGATTTTTGTATTGAAAGAGGTTTGCATCGATAAGGTGCCCGGGGTCGGAGTTACGAAAGTTGATTCTTTTCAACCTTTTCTGGATTTCAGCGCTGTCAATCGTCCTGTTACTGGTTTTTGAATCTAAAATCTGAAAAAAAAAATTCTGATTTTCTCGAGCTGCTTGATAAAAAAAAAGGTTATTTTATGTGTTTTTGAAGTCAGTTTTATTCGGTTTTGTGTTATTTTTGATTTCATGTGTGTGTTTTTTTTTTTATCCTGATCGATCTTTTTCATCCTTCACTTTTTTTTCTGTTTTCTTCACATCGTCCTGGACGATACCACTATCATCCTGGACGATCCACTTCGTCCTGGACGATCCAAACATCATCCTGGACGATTCTTTCAGAATCGTCCCCCCACTGCTCCTGCTGCTAAAAAATTCCAATTATTGGTGATCGTCCTGGACGATACTCACATCGTCCTGGACGATACGATCCGTATCTTCCTGATCTGATCAAACGGCTGAGATTGCACCAATTATTGCCCATCGTCCTGGACGATCCCCTTATCGTCCCTAACGATCCACCTGTCAAGCCACTGGACGATTCAAATTCGGCCCATCCGACATATTTATTGTAAATCGTCCTGGACGATCCACCTAATCGTCCGGGACGATACCTTTTCGTCAACGGTCGTCCAGCTGACTCCTCGGGACGATCGCCTGTGTCTAATCATCCCGGACGATATCTGATCGTCCTGGACGATCGGACCGCTTTTTTGACCAATCATACAGGACGACATAAATGCACCGATCGTCCCGGACGATGTCGCGATCGTACGGGACGATCAGTCTGTTTTCTTTATAAACAGCAGTTTTCTTCAGTTTTTTCCACACCTTTCTTCCTCCACTCTTCTTTCATCTTCTTCTCCCTTGGTTTCCTAATGGCTGGTGGCAAGAGGTCTCATCAAAAGGGTGCCAGTTCCTCTCGGGGGCCGGTCGATCCTCGCTTCCCTAATGCAGCCGATCAGGCTGCCTACGAGCGATACTGCGAAGTGGGGATAACTCCTTCGAAAATAGTAAATCCTCGCACTCTCACCTATCCAGTCCTTGATCTCTTCGCACACACCTCTCTTACATTCATCCTCACCCTCGCTTTTCCCTTTAGTTCCGAACTTCTTCGCATTTTCTTTGCGAACCTGCGGATTTCCGCTGACTACTCCACTCTCCGTTCCTATGTCAATCAGCGCCCTGTCGAGCTTACCTATCAAGACTTTCACGACATTCTCCAACTGTCCATCACTGGCGACAAACTCCACACCCTTATCACAGACCCAGATTATAATTGGAGTGTCGCCAATCATTTCCTCCGCAATACCAATGCCCCTTATCATGATAATGCCTCCTCCACCCTTCTTAAGGACGCCCGAACCATTCAACATGTTCTTCGTTCCTCCGTCGTTCCAAAGGCGGGGGATCGCATTCACATCACCCCCCTCCTGTCCTTGACCACCTACTACATCATGGCCCATCGAGAATTTAATGCTGCCGATCTCATTATCCGGTACCTCGAGCACCTTACCACCATCCGGGATCCAGGTCATCGCCGTCGCCCAAATCTAGCCTTAGGACACCTCATTGCATATGCTCTTGAAACCAAGTATGACTTGCAATATCCCGCAGCCCCAGATGTTCCTACCTACTTCCTCACCAACAATGCCTTCCATGTCCTCCACAGCACCCGACTACATCCGGAGCCCGCCCCGGATGGTGAGGAAGAGGAGGAAGTGGCCATTCCCGCTCCTGCTGCACCCGAGGCACCTGCTCCCCTTCGCATTGCATCTCCCCTTGACCACCTGGTGCAGCGATTTGACCAGTGGGAGGCCCGTTTTGACTCCTACGTGGTTGCCCAGGAGCAGCGACACAACGAGGACCTCCAACGCTTCGCGGACTATGCTGCGCAGCAGCAACAGCAGCATGACCAGGATATGGCCTGGTTCGGAGCTCAATTTCAAGCCATTCACCATTACCTCAATCCTCCACCACCACCTCCTCCTTCCGATCAGGATCCACCTCTGTTTTAGTTTCCTGCTTTTGTAGTTGTTCTATTTTATGTTTTATTTCAGTGTTCTATTTTTCCCTCCTCCTTTTTGTGATGTCAAAAGGGGGAGTCAGTTGTAGTCGTGTCGTGTCTGTTTCTGTTTTCTGTTTCATGTTTTCTGTATTGTTTGAGCTGTTAAATGAAAATTAAAAAAAAAATGTTTGTTTTGTTTGATCTCTTAGTTTACCTTTATTTTCAGACTACTTTACAAATATTTGCCATCATCAAAAAGGGGGAGATTGTTGCAAATCTGGTTTTGATGATGACAAACATGTTTCCAGTATGTTTTGCTTGGCTAATCTGTTTCAGGCACAAAAGACCACGAGCTACTCAAGCCAACTCAAGATCGGGTCCAAGTGTGTCAAATGTATGATTTTTCCTTTTATTGAGTCAATTGTAATGTAACTGATCCCCTAGCTAAGTAACCTTGCACACACACACTCAGGGGGAGAGATTGAGTGAGTTAGAGTTTCTGTTCAATTTTTGTTCAGATCGTCCTGGACGATAGTTGCATCGTCCTGGACGATCCAGTTAAAACAGAAACCCTAATTAGGGCGACTAAGTTAAGAAGGTCTGATTAAGCAGATCGTCCTGGACGATCTTTGGATCGTACGGGACGATATTCTCAAATCAGAAATTCCCAGCCGCCAGATTAAGTTAGGCAAGTTTTATTTTAAGTATTTTGGTCTGATCATCCCGGACGATACGTGTATCATCCCGGACGATTAACTACAATCATGCCTAAATTAGTCTGATAATTAAGGAAAGCAATTAATGTTTAATTGATACGATCACATCGTCCTGGACGATCGCAGGATCGTCCCGGACGATCGTGATCGTCTTGTGCATTTCAGCTGTACGACCCGAACTGTGTACAGGACGATTTTGGGGCTTTTTGAACTAATCGTACAGGACGATGTACCAATCATCCTGGACGATCAAGTCATTTTTTGGTCGTCCAGCACAGATTTCTCTGGACGACCCGAACTGTCTTCTGGACGATTTTCCTCAATTTGTATTAATCGTCCCGAACGATCGCAGTATCGTCCGGGACGATATGAACAACTTTTTCTACTGATCGTCCAGAAGAGCCTAATCGTCCAGACTGAATCAGCTGATTTTGAACTGATCGTACAGGATGATCTCCCGATCGTCTTGGACGATCTTGGCCGACCAGTTGAGAATTAGGGCAAATTTTAAGCCCTCCTATAAAAGAACTTTTTCTAAAACTAAGCAAAATCTTTTGCTGCCTTCCTTCCCTGAGAAACCCTAGAGAGAAGAGAGAGTTGGGAGAGAGAGAAGAGATCTTGTGAGGGGGAGTTAGTGAGGGATTCACTAAGGTTGCTCCAAGCACGGATCAGAGTCGTCTTCTCCGCTCGTCGTCTGTCGTCTAGTCGGTGTTCTTCGTGGGAGGATCATTCGCAAGAAGATCCGGGTTCTCTGCCCGCTTCAGGTGGAAGCGAAAGGAGTTCGTAGGTTCTCTACCTGCTTCAGGAGGAAGCGAAAGGAGTTCGAAGGTTCTCTGCCTGCTTCAGGAGGAAGCGAAAGGAGGTCGGGTTCTCTGCCTCACCGTGTGGTGAAAAGGAGATTTTTGTACAGGCTTCTCCGCCTTGCTGTAGGAGCAAAAGGAGAGACACTTCTGTTTAGTGCAATACCCGGAGGGGAGGCTCCGGGGAGTGGACGTAGGTCAAGTTGACCGAATCACTATAAAATATGGTTTGCTTTTCTGATTCAGTTTTGCACTTTACTTTTCAATATAAACTGCTTGGGTGAATATCGTTGGTTGATCTTTTCGTTATTGTTTACTTGTTTTTGCTGCTAAGTATCGAAAAGATTTTTGTAGTTATCGTGGAATTTTTAAATAACCAATTCACCCCCCCTCTTGGTTAGCCTCGGGACTAGTTCACTAGGGCTTAACATCCCTTTCGAACTTTCAATGCATCTTCTTAGAATGTAAATTGCTATGAAAAAGGAAGTTAGAATAACTCTTCCGAATAAACATAGAATAGAATTTAGGAATAATCATGCCTCTAATCGAAGAAGCAATATGGTTTGTAATAGAAAACTTTAGAAATTACACTCTTCCCGCAAAAGAAAGAATTTTAGCTTTCCAACTAGATAATAAATCAGTAACCTTTTGAAACAAAGGTTGAAACTCAGCAGTACTCAGCCTCCTAATAGAAATGGGAATACCCAAATATTTAACATAATTCTGAGAATAAGAAATTTTCAATACTTGACAAATCCCATCTTTTTCCAAGGCATCTTTAGAAAAGAGAGTCATACTTTTATTCTGATTAACATAAAGACTAGAGTATTTAGAAAAGTAATCCAGAATATCTAGAAGCTTTTTGGCATTACAACTATGGCCTTCTCAAAAAATAAGCACATCATTTGCACGTCATCACTGATCACCAGAATTCTTGTTATCTAATAAATTTGAAAGAGTATCTATCACAATACAGAATAAGGAGATAAAGGACACCCTTGCCGCAAACCAGAAGAAGAGTTAAAAACCCTTCTAAAGAGCCATTAACAATGATAGAAAAGTAAGTATCTTTTATACAGCCCTTGATCCAACTAATAAATTTATCTGGGAAACCTTTTTGAGCCATTCTATGAAGCAAAAAAATCTCTAGAGACCGTATTAAAGACTTTTTGAATATCCAACTTAGCATAAAAGTAATTAATTTTGCTAATATTAAAACTTCTCAAAATGTTAGAAGCCAATAAAATATTATCAGTGGAAATCCTCTTTTTGATAAAATCAGATTGACTTGGATGAATAATGATAGGCATAACAGATTGCATACGATTAGCCAAAATTTTTGCTACCATTTTGTAAAAAACATTACATAAAGATATAGGCCTAAAATCAGAAATTTGAGAAGCATGAGAACATTTAAGAAATAATAGCAATAGTCGTAGCTTTAGCTGCTTTATTCATATAACTAGTTAAAAAATAATGCAAAATAGCTTTATTGAAAGAAGGACCAACAATATCCCAAGCATTTTTAAAAACTCAAAAGTGTAACCATCTAGTCCAGGCGTAGAAGTAGGAGCAGAAAAAAATGACTTTTTTTAATTTCTTCCAGAGAAATCGGAGCAATAAGACCAAAAATAGCAACTGAAGGAATGAAATTACCTCTCGGAATATCAAAATTAAAAGCTAAATAAGGCGTAGGAGAATTAAAAAGACTCTTATAACGAAGAATAAAATCATTAGCAATATCCTTAGGATTAGAAATTAAGCCAGCATTAGAAGAAATAGCTTTAATAAAATTATGATTATTCTTATAATGAATCTTAAAGTAAAGAAACTCTAAATCATCATCACCATTAGCCAACCATCTAGTTTTAGATTGCTAAAAATCCAAAAATTCCATAATGATTGATAATGAATTAAAATAGCATTAACATCTTTTAATTTAGCATTCAACTTAATAATCAAAGCATTTTTTTGAATTTCTCGTAAAAGCCGGCTCTGAGAAGCATGCAAATCTTCTAACTTGTTAGCTTAATAAAATTATGATTATTTCTGAAACTATTCTCTCCGCAGAAATAAACTTTTTCTAGAACATTCACCTCTAACTGCCGCAAGAAACACAAAAAAATGGCGGGCTTTCTCTTTCGGTTTCGGCATGTATCTCCTCCAGACGAAGGCCTCGGCATTAGAGAGATCTTCTTTTTCGATTCGAAAGCCCCGCTCTCCCTCTTGCCCTAGCCCTCTCTCTCTCACGCGAAGTCCCCTTCCCGATCTCCTCTGGTTCGCACGACCTCGCCTCCGACCTCCATCCCTCTCCGTCTCTCGTTCGTGAACCCCAGGAACAAGCCGAGCTCGCCGGCCTACTGCCCTAGCCGACACTGTTCCCGAGCCCGAGCTCCGACCCGTTCGCGTGTCTTCCTTGCCGAGCTCGATTTCCTCAACCGCAGGTAACCACTTCCTTCCTCTTCTTCTTCTCTTCTTCTTTCCCTACATTCTCTTCTTCTTCTTATTCCTCTTCTCTTCTTCTTCCTTTCATTTCCTGATTTTCTCCTTCCCCTTATCATTCTCTTTCTTCCTTCTTCTTCTCTATTAGATGCATATAATTAACCAAAAAAAAAGTTGAAATGCTATACATGCTATATTAATCCTGTCAGTAAAATGAAAGCATCTGATAGTTTGATTTATATTTCCATTTGTTGGGTTTTGGTTGCAATAGAGATGAAGAGATCACCACTGCTTCTTTTATTGGTTCTAATACATATCTAACACCTAAAACTTTAATATTATATACATACCACCTTATACTATTCTATTTATATATTTAACTCCTAAAATTTTAATATTACATACATATAACTCTTAGTTCATTTTCATATGAAATATGAATGGTAGAAATGAAATATATGAGTGGTTAAAAAGAAATATAAGTGGTATATTTAATATTAAAATAATATAAGGTGGTATGTATGTAATATTAAAGTTTTAGGTGTTAGATATGTAAATTTCCCTTTATATTTTTACTTGTCGATTTTTTCTTATGGTCTGTTAAATGCATATATTGGTTGATTGAAAAGTTGATATGGGATGTCCTTGTTTTGGTTCTCTTTTACAATTTAGTATGAATGTCTTATTCATTTTCTTTAGGGGCTATTTGGTATGCGGATTTAGACCAGATTTGAGACAGATTTGAGGCGAAATCTAGCCAAATGGCCTAAAATGCAAAACCAAATCTCACAGAAAATGAAAGCCGCCGTAGACGAAAAATTCCACCTTTTCGTCGTAAATCCCGGATTTCCAAAATCGTTTCGTTTGGCGGATTTCCGAAATCTTCTAGCTCTATTGGTGCGGGAAGGAAGAAACTCCGCCTAAATTTTTCAACCTCTTTGAATCCTGAATGGAATAGTCAAACGGCCACATAGGATTTATCATGAAGGTTACCAAACAGTTTTCAGGATTTAACCCCTAGGATTTCGTAAATCCAGATTTGGAGGATTTACGAAATCTTACTTAAATGAAATTCTAGATTCTACCAAAACTACCCCTTAAAGATGAGAGTGTTGTATGCATTTTTTTTTTAAATCATTAAATTGCTGATTGATTTCCCTTCACTTGTACCTAAAACAATAGTCGTGTTTGTTTACTGCTCTTGAGGCTCAGATAATGACAACTATAGACTATATTTTCATTATAAATCATTCAAAATCAGTAGCTTATTATAAAGAACTATTGTCTTCTACAATGAGACTATTTGAAAGGAATACGACCACATCGATCGACTCTAATATTTCCATCGAATGTGGACCTTGTCACTAGTTAATTTTGGATTTTTTGTTGAAAATTTTGTGTGAGCATATAAGATGTGATGGCGTATTCTTAATGCTATGACTTGAGGATTGGTGAAATGTGCATACGCGTATGTTTTATGTCTCAAAATCAAGCATGTTTCTTTCCTTGCATAGTTTTCCTTTAGAGTCTTTGCAATGAAATGAGAGGTTTACTGGGTTGATATGATATGTTGAGAGCTTTATGATGCATAAGCATTACTTTCCTTTTCCTTTTATTATGGAAATGTTGGATACATGTTTTGTACATAGACCTACACTAGTTTCTAAAAAAAAGTGTTTCTTCGGACAAGTTATTCCATCAAAGATGGCATCTCTAACGCTTCTTCCTCGAAGCGTGAAAAGTAAATTAGATTTGTTATTGCATTCCAATCTCTAGGAAGAATTAAAGTTGCAACGTGTTGTATGAAAATGTTTTGAGTTGAAACAATTATTCGTGTTGGAATTCATTCAGTAAACCATTGTATTATAACTTTGTGGAGAATGTTTAAAAGCATGTTTGGTGATAAAAGATTGTGAATTGTGATTGAATTAGATAAATTGTGTGCATAGTTGTATTTCGACACTACATGCATACTCGACATTAGACATCACTAAATTTGTTGGAGAAATTGTATGCATATTTAAATCACAAAATCATACATTTTGCATAAAGATTTATAGTTTTATTGAATGGTACATGCACTTGTATTTCATGCTTTTATGCCATGTTCGTACATCTAATAAAAAAAATGTGATTGCGTTAGAATATCTCCTTGAAAATCAACAAATGATTAATGCTTTATCAGTTACATGTTTGAGATTACATGATGAAAAGATTTGTATCCATGCTAGTAAACGTCTATGCATTCCGTATGTGTTTAAACGAGTTCCCATAGGTCTTTTGTTATTCTATAAATGATTGCTCATGA
The DNA here is from genome assembly GCA_019925795.1 of Dendrobium chrysotoxum. Taxonomy (NCBI): domain Eukaryota; kingdom Viridiplantae; phylum Streptophyta; class Magnoliopsida; order Asparagales; family Orchidaceae; genus Dendrobium; species Dendrobium chrysotoxum. The sequence goes on from CM034303.1 coordinate 46,657,384, forward strand.
TTATAAGCTCATTTTTGTGTAAAACATGTGATAGATGTTGAGCTTTATTCCTTATATTTGCATAGTAGATATTCGTATATGTTCATAAACTTTGACATTATATATATGTATGCATACATTTGGCATCATGTGATGAAGGGTTTGGCAATGATGTTAGATAATTTCATTTTTTTTCTTCTATTTCAATTGAGAGCATGCATAGACTCAGTGTAGAGGTGCTTTGCTTATGTAAATAAAAAAGGATGGGTGAAAATCATTATTAGATAAATGATCTTATTATTGATAATACTCTATAGCTTTGTTATTGATAATTATAAATTAGAATGTGAGAAACTCAAGATATTGTTCATAAGTTTTTTTAATGCATTATATACATTCATGCCTCGAACATTTGAGAACAAAAATGTATTTGGTTTTATTGTGTTAGTGTTTTACATGCTAGATTTGAAAGGGTATGCCATGTAGAAATTGTTGGGAAAGTTTCCCATGCATGTGTGGAATCATGTGAATATAGAAGCTTGTAGTTGCATTGTATAATCTCACTTGTTCTATGCCTTAATCATAAGTGTATGTTGGTCCAATAAGAAGTCATAAATTTGTGTTGGAAAGTTTCAGAAGTTCCAAAAAAAAAAAATGAAATTGTTGTTATGTGATGTAAGGGTTTGTGTTGAGTTAGTAAGGCTTTAAATATATATTGTTAAACCATTGTATGCTCTATGTATGTCTTATTCCATACTGTTTGGTGAATGGTTCCCTTTACGATTTCGTTAACATAAGCATGTTAAGTGAATTTCAATGTTAGAAGAGATGTTTACTTTCAAAGTTATACTTTAATATAATGTGGTAAATGAAACTCACAAGTTTGTTGGAGCATTGCCTATGTATATATGAGATGATATGGTATAGGAATTTATACTATGATCGTAAGTTTTCATACGATTCCTGCATTGTTTCCCTCTACACTTCGTGTTAGTGAACTTTTATATGTTTCGTCTATAATATGTCTCTTTGTTAATTGCCCTTATGATAGTAACCTTTCGTATGCTGTATGTGTGACTTTCTCCTATGTTTTATGATAATAAGTTTCCATAAACTTCATGTGTAAGTACATATTTGTTGAAATCCAGGATCCCGAGCACTTAATTTTGATGGTGACAACTAATACTTACTGAATCCATATAGACTTCCTTTAGATTACAAATGCTTAATCCGTGTATATGAGCACTAACATTTCAGGTCAGATGCACACTGCTCAAGATTATTGGAGACTCAAACCGGGTAGAATAGGATGTTGAAAAGTCTGTAATTTTTACTTCTTTATTTTTATTTTCTTGAGTCTGCCACAGAAGCATGCATGTGAAAGGAGCAACCATACACACACACAGGGGGAGAATTATTTTAAATGTTTTAAAATTTTTTAAGAAAATCGTACTGTACGATTTCGTATCGTACTGTACGATTAATTAAAAATACTCAGGCTAACGGCTAATTTTCAAATGATTAAGTTTATAAACTAATCGTACTGTACGATATATATCGTACTGTACGATAAGATATAATTGAGAAACCCTAGCCGCCAGAATAAGTTTGGTAAGTTCTTAATTTTGATTTCCTAAACTGATCGTACTGTACGATGATTATCGTACTGTACGATTAATTAATACTTACCAAAATTTATTTTCCTAATCAGGAAATAAACGTTGGTTTCTAATTTAAAAGTCGATCGTACTGTACGATCATATATCGTACCGTACGACTGACAGAGATGATTTCTTTCGTCCTAGCGATCGTACCAAACGAAACCAAAGTTTTTTGTTCTGTTCGTCCTGGACGATATCAAGAAATGAACTAATCGTACTGTACGACTAGTGGAGTGCTGGACGACCGACAGAGATGATTTCCTTCATCCCATCGATCGTACCAGACGATACCAAGAATTTTTGTTCTATTCGTCCTGGACGATATTCGTATCGTACAGGACGATATCCTGAAAAACACTAATTATACTGTACGACTGAAGGAGTGCTGGACGACTGACAGAGACGATTTCTTTCGTCCCAAGGATCGTCCCACAATTCATCCTGTACGAACAGTACGAATCAACAGTATCGTCCTGTACGATATACATATCGTACATTACGATATGTATAAAATTCGATAACTGTTCGTCTGTACTCGTACTGGACAGAGATGTGATTGAACTGATCGTACTGTACGATTATAGATCGTACTGTACGAACAGAAACACAAAAGTTAAAATTTTTAGGGTTTTCTGAAGCCTGATATAAAAACAACTTAAAATCTTTTTTAAGGGGTTGTTGATCTATCCTTTTGCTGTGAGAGGCTTTGAGGAAAGAAGGGGATTCGTTAGAGAGAAGTTTTTAGAGAGATCCAGGGCTTGAGAGAGGAAGGTGAAGGTGAGCTTGAGCGTGAGGGAGAAGTAGTGTGAGGGGATCACACGGTGGCTCCAAGCTAGCTTTATGCTTTCTCCTCTTATGGCTTTGGGAAGCTTCAAGAAAGTTCTCGAGGGAAGAGTCACTTCAAGATCAACATCGCCAAGGTACTCTGCCATCTCCAGGAGGGAGAGAAAGGAGAAGGGCCGCTGCCGTCACCAGGAAGGTGACATAGCGTTTGGTATTCCGCCGCACCGAGGGAGGTGAAAGTGAGTATTGTAAAGGCTTCTCCGCCTTGCTGTGGGGGCAAAAGGAGAGTCAACTTTTACTAGTGCAAATCCCAGAGTAGAGGACTCCGGGGAGTGGACGTAGGTCAAGTGACCAAACCACTATAAAAATCTCTGGTATATTTTTTCCTATTTACCGTACTTTACTTTTCATGCTTTTAATTAGTACGTTAAATTACTTAGTGAAAAATCATGATTTAAATCTTGTGTTGTAAAATCTAAAATTGAATCATCAATATCATCGTTGTGAACGTTGTATTTGCTTCCGCACATTATTCGTTGAGTTATATTTTAAAAATACAAAAAAATTAGAACTCTTGTGTAGGGTTGAATTTTTAAAATACCAATTCACCCCCCCTCTTGGCGCATCTCGTACTTTCAAGTGGTATCAGAGCGGGGTTTCAAAATAGTGTTTTAGAAAACCTAGAAACATAAGATCCATGGCTCAATTTGGTAACCGTAACACTGCGGAGGGTTATTCTATAACTCGTCCACCGTTATTTGACAACATACCGTTTGATTTCTGGAAAATAAGCATGTCTACATTTTTACACTCTTTAGACTATCGCATGTGGATGCTAGTCCAAGAAGGTTATTCTGCACCATTTCGTATGTTGAATGGAATTAAAACTGAACTATCATTTAATGAATGGAGCATTGAGGATAGAGAACTTGCACAACTAAATGCTAAATGTCTAAATTATTTCTTTTGTGCGTTGAAATTAGAAGACTATATGTGAGTCTCAACTTGTACTACTGGTACACTCGATTCACCCAGATTGTAACATCTCTGCATGCTTTAGGAAGAGAGTTGTCTAACTCGGAAAAAGTAAACAAAATACTGCGATAGCTCATATGATGCTAAAATCACTGTAATAATTGAGTCAAAAGACCTGAATGTTTATTCTATTGACAATTTGCATGAGTCACTCATTGCCTATGAGTAAGGAGTGAGTCAACGACAAAGTGATACAGGTGAAAAGAAGAAGGAGCGAGCGGTGGCTTTAAAAGCAAACAATTCTGAAAGTGACAGCTCAGCTGCAGAGGAAGATGACGACATCGCCTTGATGACTCTTCAGTTCAAAAATTTTCTGAAAAGAAAGCAGTGCCATCATCAAAGCAATTGGAACAAAGGTAAAAACTCAAAGCATACTAAAGTTGCATCTGAGATAATTTGCTTTGAGTGCAGGAAACCTGGTCATCTCCGAGCTGATTGCCCCAACATTAAGACTCATCAAACCAAGGAAAAGGGTGAGGAAAGATCTAAGTTCAAGAAGGGCAAATTTAAGACTCAAAAAGCGTTTTGGGCCGACTCTGCCTCAGAATCATCGGAAGAAGAAGCAGAGGAGGAGGTAACGAATCTGTATCTTATGACTAACGATAATCTTGATCAATCAGATCAAGATGAGGTATGTCAACTGTCTTACGATGAACTGCTTGTTATTTCTAAAAAAATCCATGACTCGTATAAAAAGTTGAAGAAAAAGTATGTTAGTCTTAATACTGAGTTTAGTACTTTACAAAAGGAGCATGCTAGTGTAGTAAAGAATTTTTCTGACTTGGATAAAGATCATATGTCTGTGCTTGATGAATACGATGCATTAAACAAGAAGCATATTGAGTTAACCAATACACACGATACCTTGAAATCATCACATGTTGAATTAGAGAATGCATTTAAGGAACTAGAAGAACTAGCAGGGGAACTTAGTAGTAGTGAGCATGTATTGAGATTCGAATATGCTAGTCTTAACCAAGAGAACAAAATTTTAAATGAAAAACTTCATGCATTTGAGAATAATAAAAAACCTCCCACGTTTGCTGAGTTTTTTCAGCCTCCACCATGTGAATCATCTCATTCAAAACCAGCACGGCATGCATCATCCAAATCCAAAAATAGGCACTACCACCCTCGTAGATTAGTGAACCCATTTCCAGGTGTTAGATGTTATTCTTGTGGCATACTAGGTCACATAGCCCACACGTGCTTAATTCACTATAGAACACATCTAGTGTGGAGACCTAAATCGCATTCATCACAGCATAACATGCATACATTTCATTCATATAAGCATAGGGTGGAACCCAAACTCACTTGGGTTCCCAAAGCTAATCCGTGATTGACATTATAGGGATGCTCTCATAAAAGACCTAGTGAGAGCATGTGGTACCTAGACAGTGGCTGCTCGAGACACATGACTGGAGACATGAAGCAGTTCGTGACACTGGAGGCCAGGTCAGGAGGCAAGATAACTTTGGGAGACAACACCACCAGGAAAGTGGTGGGCTCAGGTATCATTGGAAACACTAAAAATTTAGTTATTGAGAATGTACTTTTAGTGGATGGTTTAAAGCACAATCTTTTAAGTATAAGTCAACTATGTGACAAGGGCTTTGACATAAAATTTCTGTCTAATAAATGCATGATTAGCTTAAATGATTCACTTGTGTTAGAAGGAAAACGTATAAATAATATTTACATGTTAGATTTGAACTGCATTGAAACCTCAAACTCTTTGTGTCTGAAAATAATAGCGGATGACTCTTGGCTATGGCATAAGAGACTATGCCATGCTAGTATGAAAACACTTAGGAACATCACTCAGAAAGACTTAGTTAGAGGCATACCAAAGTTAGACTTTACTAAGGATCATCTCTGTGATGCTTGCCAATTAGAAAAACAAGTTAAATCTTCATTTCATGCAATCAAAGATGTCAACTCCGCTAGGCCACTAGAAACTCTCCACATAGACCTATTCGGACCTGTTAGTACAGCCAGCCTAGGAGGGAAGTTGTATGGGTTTGTAATAGTAGATGACTACTCTAGGTTTACTTGGGTGAAATTCCTAGCTCATAAGAGTGAGTCATTTGAAGAGTTTAGAATTTTCTCCACTTGGATTCAAAGGAAATTAGGATGTGTAATTTCAACAATTCATAGTGATCACGGTGGGGAATTTGAGAATGATAAATTTGAATCATTTTGTAAAGAGGTTGGAATAGAACATAATTTCTCTGCTCCTAGAACTCCTCAGCAAAATGGAATAGCAGAAAGAAAGAATAGAACTTTTGTTGAAGCTGCTAGGGCTATGTTAGCTGAATACACTCTCCCTAGATACTTTTGGGCAGAAGCAGTAAATACCGCATGCTATGTGTTAAATAGGGTAAATGTTAGATCCAAACTTAATAAGATACCCTATGAGTTGCTTAAGGGTAGGACACCCAATCTTTCCCACTTACACGTTTTCGGTTGCAAATGCTTCATCCTAATCAATGGCAAGTCACCCTTAGAAAAGTTCGATCCTAAATCTGATGAAGGGGTTTTCCTAGGCTACTCATCGGTAGGTAAAACCTATAGAATATTCAATAAGAGAACCCTAGTAGTAGAAGAGTCCACCCATGTGGTATTTGATGAATCCAATAAGACCTCTGAACCTAATCATGAAGAAGAAGAAGTTGAGGTTATACGGGGAGTAGAAATCATTACCATAGAGACTAGAGCGGAACCTCAGGAACATCTGCCTAGAGATTGGAAATTCTCTTCTAGTCATCCTAGAGAACTGATCTTAGGAGACCCATCAGAAGGGGTAAAAACTAGGCATGGACTTAGGAAAGAGGTTAGTCATTCTGCATTCATATCTATGATTGAGCCCACGAGTATAGATCAAGCCTTAGGAGATGAATTTTGGATCCTAGCAATACAAGAAGAGTTGAATCAATTCGTTAGGAATGATGTATGGGAATTAGTCAAAAGACCTAAAGAATAAAGTGTGGTTGGAACTAAATGGGTCTTTAAAAACAAAATGAATGACTCTGGGGTAGTAGTGAGAAACAAGGCTAGGTTAGTAGCAAAGGGGTATAACCAAATTGAAGGAATAGATTTTGAAGAAACCTTTGCTCCGGTAGCTAGACTAGAAGCCATCAGTGTACTGTTAGCTTTTACTTGTTTTAGGGATTTTAAGCTGTATCAAATGGATGTCAAGAGTGCCTTCCTGAATGGGGTAATCAAGGAAGATGTTTATGTGGAGCAACCTCCGGGGTTTGAAAACTCACAATTTCTAAACCACGTGTTCAAACTGAAAAAGACACTATACAGGTTAAAACAAGCACCTAGAGCCTGGTATGAAAGACTTAGTACGTTCCTACTAGATAGAGGATTTGTTAAGGGTAGTGTGGACACCACCTTATTTTTGAAGAAGGTAGGAATTGAAGTACTCATTGTTCAGATTTATGTAGATGACATCTTGTTCGGATCGACGGAAAAAAACTTATGTAATGAATTTTCAAAAATAATGAGTGATGAGTTTGAAATGAATATGATGGGAGAACTTAGTTACTTCATTGGATTTAGTGTAAAACAAACAGAAGGTGGAACGTTTCTTAGCCAGTCTAAGTACATCAACGATATTTTGAAAAAATATGAAATGGACAATACTAAGGCTGTGAATACACCCATGAGCTCTAACATTCAATTGGATAAAGATCCCAGTGGGAAGTCTGTAGATCAAAAGAGGTATAGGGGAATAATTGGATCGCTTCTCTATCTGACTGCCAGTAGACCAGACATAATGTTTAGTGTGTGTCTCTGTGCCCGCTTTCAAGCTGACCCAAAAGAATCTCACATAACTGCTGTCAAAAGGATTCTTAGATATCTACTAGGCACCCCGAACTTAGGAATTTGATATCCTAGACACAGCACTTCTTTTGAAATCTTAGAATACTCAGATTCAGACTTTGCAGGATGTAGGGTAGATAGAAAAAGCACTTCTGGCACTTGTCAATTCATTGAACAATCGTTAGTTTTATGGTCCAGTAGGAAACAAAATTCAGTAGCCCTATCAACAGCCGAAGCAGAATATATAGCGGTAGGTAGCTGTGTTGCAAAAGTTTTGTGGTTAAAACAACAGCTTGTAGATCTAGGACTACCTGTAGGGACCATTCCGATCATGTGTGACAACACTAGTGCTATTTGCATATCCAAAAATCCAATTCAACATTCACGAACTAAACATATAGACATTAGACATCACTTCATTAGAGATCATGTAGCCAAAGGAGATATTGAACTGCACCACGTTGCTACTGAAGATCAATTGGCTGACATTTTCACAAAACCATTGGGTTATGACACATTTAGCACTTTAAGAACCAAATTAGGTGTCATAGACATTCAAAATAAAAAAATCCAAAAAATTTGTGTTTGTTATGATTTGTTTTGTTAAAAAAAAAAATAAAAAAAAGAGAAAAAAATGGATTCCTGGTCCTCTTACCATGCTGCTCACAAATATTGATATTCTCTGACAATCGTACTGTACGATACAATATCGTACTGTACGATAAGGTTTAAATCACTCCAATCTCAGCCGTCCATTCCCATTCACGGTCCAGATCTTTCATGTCTTATATCTATCGTACTATACGATTCACCACTCGTACCGTACGATACACATTATTGGTCATCGTACTGTACGAATTACCAATCGTACTGTACGATCTACGTGTCAAATGGATTAGGATGAATTTAAACTCGGCCGGTACGAATATTATTGCCTTTCGTACTGTACGAACATTTTTGTCAAAAGTCGTTCAGACGACTCCTTGGGACGAACGCCTCACACTCATGTTCGTACAGTACGATTCTGATCGTACTGTACGATTTGACTCACCTTTTTGCACGGTCGTCCAGACGACATTATTGCGCATATCGTACTGTATGATACTCAATCGTACTGTATGATAGTTCACAAATTCTATAAAAGGGAGGGATTTTTTGCCTATTCTCACTCACTCTCAATCACTCCGAATTTCTCCTTTCTCCAATCCTTTCTTCCACCATGTCTGGGTCCAGTAAACGCAGTCGAATGGTCGTCAGGAGCTCTTCCTCCTCTCGGCGTTTCGATGATCATTTTCTCTCCGCTGCGGACGAGAAAGCGTATATTAAAATCAAGGAAGCCAAAATCACTCCATCCCGCATGCTAAATCAAGCCGCCCTAAATTTCGAGGTGATGAATCTGTTCGCATCCACTACCCTTCAATTCCTTTTGACTCTTGCCTTTCCTTTTCACTCTGAACTCCTGTTTGAGTTTCTTGCCAATATCCGAATCGACCTAAAAAACACCACTTTCACGTCTTATGTCTGTAAACAGAATGTCGTTATCACCGTCAACGACATTGCTGCACACATAGGGCTGTCCACTGACGGCCCTCGTCCCCAATTCATGATCTCCCACGACTATGATTGGACATCAGTAAATATGACCCTTAGGGGTGTCCCCTCCAATCAACACCTACCCCTGGTCCAAACCCTAAATCAGAATACCCGCGTTATCCAGCATGTCCTTCACACATCCATTATACCCAAAGCTGGAGACCGCATCCATATTACTCCACTACTTTCTGTCGTCACATATCTAATCATGTCTGGCACAAAATTCAATGAAGCCTAAATGGTTTTTGACTATATTCATACCCTGTCTGCCTTCCGATATCCCAGTGCCCACTGCAAACTGAACTTTACTTTAGGGCATGTCATAGGATACATCCTAGATGCCAAGTACCAACTTCATTATCTGCTACCTCCAGATCACCTTCCTATCTTCTACTCGGATGCCTCCTTTCGTATCTTGTCCATCGGGGGGCCGCTCCCGCCGATCCCGAGTTTGATGATGAAGAGGCTGCTGCTCCTGCTGACGCACCTCCACCACCACCAATCCACCCATCTGGCCTTGCTCCTCCCGACTACCCTCACGACGACATTATTCAACGCCTTGATCGCCTGGAGACTAGGTTGGATGCCGACATTGCTCAGCAACATCAGGAGCATGAAACTGATATGAGATGGTTTAGGGAGCGCTTCACATCGATCGATCACCAGTTTGCGTCCCTCCATCAGTACCACCAACTGTTTCCATAACCTCCGCCACCACCTTCGGATCAGGATCCAGATTTTTGAGTTATTGTAGTTATTTATGTTTTCTGTTTGTTGTCATTTTAGTTGTTTCCTTGTTCTTCCCTTTTTGGTGCTGTCAAAGGGGGAGACGTTTCTGTGTGTTCTGTATTGTTCTGTTTTTGCTTACTATTAAATGATATTGGTTGTTTATATTTTCACTACATGTTTTTTCTATCTTGTTATTTTTTTATATGTTATAATAAAAAGAAAAAAAAACTATTTCTTCTTCTCCTATTTAAAAATCAATAAGCTACTCTTCTGAGGGGGAGCTAAAGAAGTCAGAACAACTTTCCATCAAAAAATATTATTTGACACCATCAAAAAGGGAGAGATTGTTGAAATCCAGGATCCCGAGCACTTAATTTTGATGGTGACATATAATACTTACTGAATCCATATAGACTTCCTTTAGATTACAAATGCTTAATCCGTGTATATGAGCACTAACATTTCAGGTCAGATGCACACTGCTCAAGATTACTGGAGACTCAAACCGGGTATAATAGGATGTTGAAAAGTCTATAATTTTACTTCTTTATTTTTATTTTCTTGAGTCTGCCACAGAAGCATGCATGTGAAAGGAGCAACCATGCACACACACAGGGGGAGAATTGTTTTAAATGTTTTAAAATTTTTTGAGAAAATCATACTGTATGATTTCGTATCGTACTGTACGATTAATTAAAAATACTCAGGCTAACGGCTAATTTTCAAATGATTAAGTTTATAAACTAATCGTACTGTACGATAAGATATAATTGAGAAACCCTAGCCGCCAGAATAAGTTTGGTAAGTTCTTAATTTTGATTTCCTGAACTGATCGTACTGTATGATGATTATCGTACTGTACGATGATTATCGTACTGTACGATTAATTAATACTTACCAAAATTATCTCCCTAATCAGGAAATAAACGTTGGTTTCTAATTTAAAAGTCGATCGTACTGTACGATCATATATCGTACCGTACGACTGACAGAGACGATTTCTTTCGTCCCAGCGATCGTACCAAATGAAACCAAGGTTTTTTGTTCTGTTCATCCTGGACGATATTCATATCGTACAGGACGATATCAAGAAATGAACTAATCGTACTGTATGACTAGTGGAGTGCTGGACGACCGATAGAGACGATTTCCTTCGTCCCATCGATCGTACCAGATGATACCAAGAATTTTTGTTCTATTCGTCCTGGATGATATTCGTATCGTACAGGATGATATCCTGAAAAATACTAATCGTACTGTACAACTGAAGGAGTGCTGGACGACTGACAGAGACGAATTCTTTCGTCCCAATGATCGTCCCACAGTTCGTCCTGTACGAACAGTACGAATCAACAGTATCGTCCTGTACGATATACATATCGTACATTACGATATATATAAAATTCGATAACTGTTCGTCTGTACTCGTACTAGACGGAGCTGTGATTGAACTGATCGTACTGTACGATTATAGATCGTACTGTACGAATAGAAACACAAAAGTTAAAACTTTTAGGGTTTTCTGAAGCCTGATATAAAAATAATTTAAAATCTTTTTTAAGGGGTTGTTGATCTATCCTTTTGCTGTGAGAGGCTTTGAGGAAAGAAGGGGATTCGTTAGAGAGAAGTTTTTGGAGAGATCCAAGGCTTAAGAGAGGAAAGTGAAGGTGAGCTTGAGCATGAGGGAGAAGTAGTGTGAGGGGATCACACGGTGGCTCCAAGTTAGCTGCATGCTTTGCTCCTCTTGTGGCTTTGGGAAGCTTCAAGAAAGTTCTCGAGGGAAGAGTCAGTTCAAGATCAACATCGCCAAGGTACTCTGCCATCTCCAGGAGGGAGAGAAAGGAGAAGGTCCGCTGCCGTCACCAGGAGGGTGACATAGCGTTTGGTATTCCGCCGCACCGAGGGAGGTGAAAGTGAGTATTGTAAAGGCTTCTCCACCTTGCTGTGGGGGCAAAAGGAGAGTCAACTTTAACTAGTGCAAATCCCGGAGTAGAGAACTCTGGGGAGTGGACGTAGGTCAAGTGATCGAACCACTATAAAAATCTCTGGTGTGTTTTTTCCTGTTTATCGTACTTTACTTTTCATGCTTTTAATTAGTACGTTAAATTGCTTGGTGAAAAATCATGATTTAAATCTTGTGTTGTAAAATCTAAAATTGAATCATCAATATCATCGTTGTGAATGTTGTATTTGCTTCCGCACATTATTCGTTGAGTTATATTTTAAAAATACAAAAAAATTAGAACTCTTGTGTAGGGTTGAATTTTTAAAATACCAATTCACCCCCCCCCTCTTGGCGCATCTCGTACTTTCAATATTCACATTTGTAGACCATTCATATGATGTGTACATAACTATCCTTTATGCTTCATGTCAGAAAACTCTCTTAATGCCTTATACTTTATGATGATATACATATATTAGATGAATGTAAATCCTAGACTACTTATTATTTAAATTCTGATCTATTTACATTTCTCTTTGAATGGCCTCTACGCTCATCCATATTTTTCTCCCTTTACTTTGTCTTGTGAGGTACTTGGGTCTTGCATGGTCGAGGGTCAGTGAGTTGTTTGCTTGGGACTTTTTGACAAGGCACGCCATGATCAGGTATAATATTCTGTAACCCTATAAAGACCTCTCATTGTATGATGAATGGTTTCACTTGCACACACTTTGTTAACTGTGGTTTACTTTCCCATCCAATATATATGGTAGGATGTTAGTCAATTGGTCATTAGTTAGTATACTTATGAAGCTGGCTCACTGGTCAAGGCTTGTCCCCTTCTATGAACCATAGGGACCTTCATGAACACCCTAAGCCTGTAGTGTAGGCCCACCTATTTGTGTCATGTGCATTGCTATTTTTCCACACGAAGTGGGCATTGTTAGGTTAATTTTCTTTGGAATTTTAAAACATTTAAATTACTCTAAAAATTGCTTCTTAATGATTTTGAGCCTCTAAATGTGTCTTTCATAAACATGTTAATAAAAAACATACAAAAATGAAATAAAATTTGAGCTCTAATATGTTAGATATATTTATGTATTAGCTTTATGCTACATGTTTCCCAGTAACAAATGTATTTAGTTTTCTTGTTTGAGCTTGACGTAGAACCCATATTCATGAAGTTCATTTATTCCAAAATAATAACATAAATAACACTTAAAAATCATGAAATTAACTAATAAAATATATCCAATGAGCTTGTAATCAATCTTAAAATTTGCAAAGAACCAATCCTAATGATAATCATACACTAAAATTCACTAAGCAACAAACATAAAACTTAATAACAACGAAGATGATTACCTAGCAATCTGGACCTACAAGGCTATTAACTTAGCCCCAAGAAGGATGAAATAAACTTCATGGCCTTGGTTTAATAAAGGTAATTATCACTTAACTTAAATAAACATTAATAAATCACCAACAAATTAAATTTTATAACATCTACCATATTTAATTCAAAGAATAAAAAATGCATATCAACTTAAGATTTAAAAGATTAAAATGATTGAGAAGATATAACAAATATATAAACTTTTAATACAATCAAATCCATCAATGAAGTTTATAGGTTTGACTACCTTGAACTGCGGGGCTAAGTGTCCTAAGGAAGTTTCGTCCTTGTGCCCATTGTGACAACGTCACGAACCGATTGACGATAAAATTCAATCCATAAAACCCTTAAGAGAATTCTTATGAACCTATAAAATCACTAAAACTCTTTATTCAATGTACAACTCTAATATGTTAGATATATTTATGTAATAAAATTTGAGCTCTAATATGTTAGATATATTTATGTATTAGCTTTATGCTACATGTTTCCCAGTAACAAATGTATTTAGTTTTCTTGTTTGAGCCTGACGTAGAACCCATATTCATGAAGTTCATTTATTCCAAAACAATAACGTAAAGAACTCTTAAAAATCATGAAATTAACTAATAAAATATATCCAATGAGCTTGTAATCAATCTTAAAATTTGCAAAGAACCAATCCTAATGATAATCATACACTAAAATTTACTAAGCAACAAACATAAAACTTAATAACAACAAAGATGATTACCTGGTAATCTGGACCTACGAGACTATTAACTTAGTCGCAATAATGATGAAATAAACTTCATGGCCTTGGTTTAATAAGGGTAATTATCACTTAACTTAAATAAACAGTAATAAATTACCAACAAATTAAATTTTATAACATCTACCATATTTAATTCAAAGAATAAAAAATGCATATCAACTTAAGACTTTAACGATTAAAATGATTGAGAAGATATAACAAATATATAAACTTTTAATACAATCAAATCCGTCAATGAAGTTTATAGGTTGGACTACCTTGAGCTGCAGGGCTAAGTGTCCTAAGGAAGTTTTGTCCTTGTGCCCATTGTGACAACGTCACGAATCGATTGACGATAAAATTCAATCCATAAAACCCTTAAGTGAATTCTTATGAACCTATAAAATCACTAAAACTCTTTATTCAATGTACAACTCTAAAAAAATCATAACCAGTCAAATGAAATCATAAAAATATAAAATACGCCTTCACAAACCCTTAACTTTAACCATGAATAAAAATCTACATTAATTAAAGTAAAACTAAATCAAAACTATAAAAATTCTCTCACAAACTCTCCAACGCTTAATAAAATACTAAGATACTAAAACTTAAACTTGAATTAAAGTTTCCTAACTCCAATCAAACAAATGAATTTGTTGGAGCAAATAAACTTCAAACTATACCTTAGTTCCATTGCCCATGTTGGGTTTATGTTCATCTTTGCATTTCTTCTTTTTAACATATGAAAGGAATATAGGTTGGACTACCTTGAGCTGTAGGACTAAGTGTTCTAAGGAGGCCTTGTCTTCATGCCCATTGTGACACATATCTTGTAAGTTAAGGGGAAAGAGTCTAAAGACCTACATAAATTGTTTCTCTTTTAGAAACTTAAAGCCACCATTAAGAACCTCAAACTGCATCCTTAACCACTCAAATGCTAAGCCTTAAGTCAGATAGGACCTATACATATTTATAGGTAATTAATTTTTCTATTCTCATGTTAGCCTCTAAAAATAAATCTATCTTAGACATAGGAAGCTTAGATTTTTCTTTATAGTGAAAGATAGATCCACTTAGGATGTCATCAATCAGTCTTACCTCGAGTCTTAGATTATTAAGGAATGATTAACCGACCCTTGCCACTTTATAACTTTTTAAGCCTTGATTAGGTGCATGATTGAGAATGTGTCATTTGTCCCTCAATTCTTTATAACCCTAGCTTATGTTAAGGCTCATATCCTTGGGCTCTCCATAACTAAATAATTAAAATTGTAATCCTAAAACTAAGTGTTAATTGATTCACTATAAATTATTAATCACTTAAAGAGAAATTTGAGGGCTAAAATATTAAGCAATAAGAACTTGATCTTATAACTTGAATCTTTCACCAAATTTGGGGTAGTTATGTACACTAATTTTTTGCACACACTTAGGTGCTGGATAGGACACTTTTTCATAGGCATCCTAGGGTAGGGTGTGGCTAGGATAACATTTTATAATTTCTTTCTTTTACTTTTTACATGTGTGATGACGTGGTGATTGTTTCTGGCTTGATTTTTTTTTTTTGCTTTAATTTTTTCTGTTTTATGGATTGATGAGTGGGCACTTGCCCTAAGCGGTTAGACTTTTATAGAAATATCTTCTGTAGGTGGCCACATTCCTAAAGGGTAAATAAAAATGATGTTATAATTATTATAAATACGCTCTTTAATAGGTGCTGCGAGGAATGTTAAGCCCTTGGGAATGTGACCCTAAGGATTAGGTTATGAATTTTTTTATGTGTGTTTCTTTACTATAATTGTTCTAACATATTTTTTGTAGGGGATTTATGTAATTTTTAATTTTCAAATATAATTTTAGTTAGGAAAGCCATATAACTGTGTGGGAATTTCAAAAGGTAGGAGGCCAAATGTGTGAAGACCAATCAAGAACCCACACACCAATTCATTTGTATATAGATTTAGGCTAAATTGTATATATGGTAGAGCTCAGCTATCTCTTTTTTTTTCTTGGGATATATTGTAGAACTCAACTGCATTCACTGCCATTATTATTATTTGTTGTGATGATTGGTGCATTTACTTTGATTGCGTATTAGAACTGCATATTTTTTATAAGTTTCTTACTTTGCTTTGCTTAGGGGTGGCTCGGACGGAGTCCTTATTAGGCTCTTTAGGATATTAAATTTTCTACAAAATTTAATTTTTTTAAAAAAAGATAAAAATAAACATAGGATTTAAAATCAACCAATTTTTCAAAATTAATGCATGATTCCTTGTGAGTCACCTTTTAAAACTCACTTAATATTTCAAGTCTTATTCACTTCACAATGACTATTGGCCAATTCTGATTGGCCTTACCCTTGTATGCATAGTCTTGAGTCAATGCATATAGGTTTTTCTTTTGCAACATAGAGGGATAGTTTATTTTGCATAGCATAGTACCATTCATGGACAAGTTTGATGACCCATTTCCCTTTCTGTGCCTCTCACCACATTTGCATTTGCATAAAATTAGACTGCATGGATTTAATACACTGGGTGGAGTTTAGTTTGTACCCCTTTCTGAGCATGGTGGTAAATTCAGGTCGAGGCTACTTAAATTCCTAGTAGAGTTTAAGTTATAAGTCCCCTCGCGGTGTCTTGCATTAGTTAGGTTGCGGGCATTAATACTTGGTGTATAGTATGTCCTTTGCAGATCTATAGTCAAAAGCTAGCGGTATTGGTGTATCGCTTCATGCATTATCAGCGAGTAAGCTCTCTACTCTTCATAGTCTATAAATCTCACCCATCTGCGTCACTCTGATGGTGCCGCTTCTATCTTTCTCTCATGTATGCTCGGTGTGTAATGTCTCCTCTCCAAATTTCTCCTCTTTGGATCGGCCGAGTGATTGTATGATCTGTGTATGTTGAAATAGCCCTATTGAGCCTATCTCCCTTTGGATTAGGAGAGCCTAGATATTCCCTTATGCGCCAAATCCCGAAGAGAATAATGTAGCGTCCTTAATCGAGAGTTTTCTTAGGTCGATGCTTAAGATGTAATTAACCACGGGCGCAAGGAAATCGACACCCACACCAAATAAATCTCATTCGAGCTGATGTATCGAATGTGAAAAATCTCGTGATTTTTTGAGTCATATATATTATTACCCATCGAAGTGTGTAGGTGAAAGCCACTATCCTCCATAATTAATCGTATATATGATCTCATCTACCCTCCTATTGGCCTGTTTGCGTAGAGTATAAAGGCCTACGACCGTTTTGTCCTACGGGATAATGAGATCGTACCCTTTACATTATGACCATCGCGAGCATCATCCTTTTGGAGACCCACATACGCCACTTATCTAAGCCCAACCTCACATATTTGTTTGCTTTTTTTAGTATATTTTAACATGTAATTTTTGTGATTTTACTTGTACTACTAATATTTTGGACTTTGGCTCTCAACATCAAAAATAAAATAAAAATTTTGCAAGATTATTCATCTTGAATAGCTGGATGCAATCAAAATCACATATAATTGTATCCCAATTATTCAAAACGAATGTTGAGATGTAACAATTACGCACATCACTATAAACTCTTCTATTTTGAAATTTTCCTTTTATGCTTTGCAGCACTTTTATTGATACTAAGCTCAGTTCAAGGAGAAATTAGTGCGGAGTTTGAACGAAGCTCTACGTCTGAATTCCAATTAAATGAAGATATGTAGCTCTAATATGAACCGACAACCTAGCCCGCTTGTACACACTGTTTATAACTTAGGCTTCATTTGGGATGACTTTCTTACTGCTTTTTAAAGAATTCCATCCTAAACGAAGCCTTATACACAATATATCTACAAGGAAAATTTATACATACTTTAGGCCGGGCCGAATCGTAAGATCTCATTAGAGAAACAAAATCACAGATCTTCATTTAATTGAAAATTCATAGATAGAGCTACATCACTTTCTCCTGTTCGAGAGTCCGACCAAACTCTCCATTTTTTAAAAAGTGGCGATGAAACAATAGAGAAGGTACCAGTGGGCAACGGTAACTGGAAACAAATTAATTTTTTTCTCCTTTGTAACGTTGCTCTTTGTCCTCTCCCAAACGTCCTTTTTAGTCCACTTCTCTTTCTCTTACTCACACCTAGGAACTCGCTCTTCCACTCCACTCTTTGTAAAATTTGAACGCCCAACTCCGCTCTCCTTTCAACTAAGCAGCTTGAGCTTAGACCGAGAAGAGAAGGAAGAGGAGCAGCAAAAATGCCAAGGTTTGTTTAAGCTCTTGGTTTCCTTTTGGTTAGAAGAAAACCAGAAAGGTTAGATTTTTAGCAGTTTTATGTAGTGATTTTGTGCTGAAAACAGATCATCAGAGCTGCCATACCAACGTCATTCTCATCGCGTTCCGCTTCGTCTCAAGTCTACGGCTTCCTCGGAAGCTAACTCCCTCCACCGCACCGCCGGCTTGGAACGCAGCGCGAAACCCGAAGATCGTCGCTCTGCTCACACTGTTCTGCAAGAGGTACTCTGTTCCATTTCAAATTTTCTTCTGAAAATTGCTTTCTTTTGAACTCGGTCTTATGAAGTATGCCACTTGAACAGAAGAAGAAGGTGTTGCGAATGGCGGATCTAGAGACGAAGCTCGACCAAACTATGGATGAGCTCAAGAAGCTAAAGGAGCAGTTGGCTTCAGCGGAGTCGGCCAAGACAGTTGTGCAGAAGAAACTCGATAAGGTGAAGAAAACTGTTGTCTTTCCCCAATCGACAACAACTGTTCCAAATCCAGATGATGTGGATGAGAAAGACGAAAAGAAGAAGCCTTTGCCGATTAAAAAAGACAGTGATAGCTGCATTACCTTAGATGTAGATCAAATAGGCGCGTCTTGCAGTGAGGAAAATGCAAGCCAACTGCAGACAAAGGTGATGATTGAGGAAACGAGTAGATCTGAGGAAAAGGAGGGAGAGGAGGTGGAGAGTAAGCTGCTGGCAGAATGTGCCGAGATTCTGGAGATGGCTATGGTGAGGGCCAAGCTGGCTGAGAAGGAGAAGGAGCTGAAGATAGTTGTGGCGGAGAAGGAAAGCCTTAAAAAGGAAGCGGAGGAAGCAAAGGCGTGTTCTTTTAAAGCCGGTCAGAAAACAGAGGAGATGGAGATCAAGCTGGCAGGAACGGAGGAGGAGCTGAAACAGAGCAAGTCATTGGTGGAGCAGCTAAAGCTGAAGCTGGAGGCCGAGGCAGTAGCTAAAGCATCTATGGAAGCGGAGATGAAGCGTCTCAAAATCCAAACCGATCAGTGGCGCAAAGCCTCAGAGGCTGCAGCCTCCATAATTGCCACAGGAGACGAGAATTTCAGATCAACTCAGAAACCACTCGAAAGCTACAATTTTTCAACCAATGGAGTTCTGTGGTCGCCATTGATCACCGGATCGCAGATAGATGAAGGACAAGAAGGACAAAAGAAGAGAGGCAGCGTCAGCGGAATCAGAGTGCTTGGAGAACTCTGGAAGAAGAAGGGGCAGCAGAAGTAATCCGAATTCCCAACTGAATGTAAACAATGGTTGTGAATCTCATCAACCACTCTGTTTCCTTGTTCTTCTACATATCTTCCCCTTTTTTTCTGCAATTTGATTGCTCTGTTTTGTTCTTATTCTGTTTGTTCTTCTGAGAAAACGAATTTCTTATTTTGATTAGTTCAGTAACCTCATTTTGTAATCCCATATGTTTTTGTTAGCTACTGGTTGGTTGTAATTGCTGAAAGGCCTCAGTTCAGCTAACACCCAATTCTTCAAGGCTATGATCTGAACTGTTATTTATTGCAGGGCCCTATAAATTTAAAAAAAAAAAATTCGGTTTTCAGGTCCTGCTTTGGATAATCAATGATGATGCCAGAAGAACTGAGAAAGACTTTTTGAATAATTTTTGAATGTTTGGAAGTAATAGTAAATTTTTCTGCTACAGACTGAAATTTCTCGATTTACTTCGAATTTTGATTCCCCGTAAAAACATTTTTGAGCTCTTAAATGAACTTTGCTCAGAAACTCGGCCCAAAATCTGTCTGTTTAGTTCTTTACTGAACAGTAAACTACAGCATTCATCGCAGATTTCAACAGAGTTTTTTTTTAAATCAAGAAGCATTATTTATTGAGCTATAGAATCTGACTGCACAGAGGCATCTGCTTTGAATTTTACTTTTGACTTAATTTTATTCACTTCAAAAATTTTTATTTTTTATTGTTTTTTTGTTAGCTTTATATAGCTGATAAAAAATTATTTCGCATCATCAAAGCTTTTAGTCTAAAAATTTGTATTGATATGAGCAATATCAAATCTTGTTAAGCAAAATGCCTAATTAATTAGAACAAGAGAGATAGAGCGAGTCTAAAGAGCTCTAACAATAATTACACAATTTGAGAGATTATTACGTGCGGAGTCCCAATCAGGTGAAGGCGCCTGAATTTTCTATCTTATACACACCCTATGTACAAAAGAGAAAAAAAAATCGAGGTGTCTTCACGTAATTGAAATCTAAAAAACATCCGAACTCCGCACGTAATTATTTTTCCAATTTAAGACATTTATCCCACTCACGAGTTCGGCGAACTGAGTCCGATCAAATAATTTGCAATTTGATGAAATATTAAGAATGAAATTTTATAATTTTATAATAAAATTTTGAGGAATAAAAAAAAAAGAAAATGTTAATTCTGCAATTAATATTGGACCCAATTTTCTAATAAATTTTGGTCCATCTACGAATTATAATTGCACGTGCAGGCCAAGCATCACTTTAAAAGCCGAAAATGTCAGAGGAGCCCCACTGATCAAATGGATGATGAAGGGCGAGACCCAAAACATTTTTTAAGAGATTTTGGAGCATCTAATCTTAGCAAACCAATTAGAATGGCAATATGGAATATGAAAATAACTCAAATTAGTTGAAATGTCCAATGCAACTATTTTTTTATAAAGCTTTAGTGGCTCATCACATTTAATGCAACCCTAAGTACATTTTACCATATTAACCTTTGGAGGATTTGCTAAAGAAAAGTAAGAGAGAGGTTAATTATAATAGTTCTACTTAGAGCACATCATCAATTTTTAGCTCACCAACAAATATAAACCAAGCATGTATAGACAGGGACGGAACTAGCCTTAGTTCTTAAGGGGGACAAGTGACTAATTTATAAAAAAAATAAAAACAGATATAAGAGTGTAAAAATAATTTATTTTGCACATAATCGTTTTCACAGATTTGTTTGTTAGTGTTAGAAAAATTTAACATAATCGGATAAAAATAGCAGTAGGCCAAGAGGCTTTCCGATTTTTGGAGAAGTAAATTGCGTGAAAAAAAGTCAGCTGGGGGCAGAAAATAAAATTCAGAGGGAGCAGATTATAAACTCACACTCATTCCGATGCATCATTATATGTTTGCATATCTCTCTCTCTCGCTCTCTTTCTCTCTCTTATTCTTTGAGTGTGAGTTTCATTAGATTTATTAGCCACCATTCTCCCAATGTTTGTTGTCTTCCTGCTTCGCCTAAATCTATCTCAAATGTTGGATTTCATCAAGGATTTCTGATCGGCATTGCCCAAACATAAAAAAGGCTTACAGATTTTTGTCTGCTGCTTAACTTACAATGTATGGATGGAATGAAATGCTGGAAGATTTGGTAATGAGGCTCATACTCATGTTTCCTTGCAATACTGGATTAAAAAGGCTATTTTAGCCAAATTGAAGGGCTAGAAAAAATATGAAGAGGTTAAGTTTCTTCTTGACTAAAACTTCATTTGGGACGGCTTTCTTCCTACTTCTTAAAGTTACTTTCTAATACAAAAATTAAATTTTGTACTAGAAAGTAACTTTAAGAAGCAGTAAAACAGCCGTCCCAAACGAAGCCTAAGTTGGGCAGAACTTTTTTGTTTTGGTATCCCTACTTCATGTGGCTCAGACTTCATTGGGTGTTTTTTATTTTTGCTGGACAATGATGAACTGCTGCTCCCCCTCATTGTATCCTTCTGCACTGCTAAATGGCTTTTGTTCAGGCGTAGGCAAATGCAGTGCTGTGCTTTCAGTCTATCAGCTAAATGATCGAATTTTGGGAAGGTTTTGTCCCATTCTGAGTCCGATTTTGGATTATCTCTTCTTGAATTGGTACAATTTTATGCACTTAGATTTTCTAGATATTTTTTAGCATTGCAATTTTTTGAATGCAACTCAGGTATTTCATTGTTGTAAATTGTGTTATTTGGAGCCTAGGCCTTGGTAATTCTTTTATTTCTTCCATGGTAATGTGTAAGGGCAGGTCCCTCATTTCACCCCCTAAAAAAGAAAAAAGAAAAAAGAAAGGATATGAGAGAGAGATGCATGACAAGTAGAGTCATTAGTAATATTCTCTTATTAGTTTGTAAGTATGTGAAAATTTAATTTTAACATATTTTAAATGCTTTTAAGGAAAAGGAGGCACGTAAGGAATTTAAGAAAGTAATATGCGATGCAAAGATCTTAGTTTTTAATTATTTATATAATAGATTAGATACTAAGGAGGGAGAAAGATATATGTATAAGTTAGCCCAACAAAGAGATAGAAGTAGTAAGGATTTAATTCAAGTAAAGTGTATTAAGGATGAAGATCAAAAAGTACTTTTCTTAGAAGATGAAATTCAACAAAGGTGGATGAAGAATATGAAAATATGTTGGACTTTAGTGACCTTAGCATCCTAAATGAAAATAAAGATTTATGTTTTTATCGGCGTATTAGTAAAACCGAAGCTAGAGAGGCTTTAAAGAAAATGAAGGGTGGAAAAGCTGTTGAACCTGATGATATTCTAATAGAGGTGTGGAAATGCTTAGGAGATGAAGGAATTTCTTGGCTTACTAAACTTTTTAAATACTATTTTGAAGACTAAAAAGATGCCAGATGAGTGGAGAATTAGTGTGTTAATTCCTATTTTTAAGAATAAAGATGATGCAGAAGATTGTGCGAATTGTAGAGGAATTAAGTTGATGTGTCATATTTTAAAACTATGGGAGCGAGTTATGGAGCATAGGTTGCGGTGTGATACTAATGTTTCTCAAAATCAATTTCGATTCATACCGGGTAGATCTACTATTGTATCAAAGAGAAAAGCTCCTAATAATAAAATAGTTTATGGTGAAATCAAAATGTGCAATGAGAAAAAATAAAAAATAAGAATATTTGTTATAAAAATTGATTTAAATGTAAAAATTCTGACAATTGTAAAAAATATAAAGACGCTCATAAGGAGTCTAAGAAAGAAATATACAATGCAAAGATTCTAACTCTTAATAATTTAAATAATTTATTAGATCTTAAGGATGGCGAAAGATATATGTATAAGTTAGCCAAACAAAGAGATAAGAGTAATAAAGATTTAGTTCAAGTGAAGTGTATTAAGAATGAAGATAAAAAAGTGTTTTTATTAGAAGAGGATATTTAACAATGATTGATGAGACATTTTTCTAAACTTTTCAAAGAAGATTATGAGAATGCGATTGACTTTAGTGACCTTAGCACCTAAATGAAAATAAATATTTTTATTTTTTATCGATATATTAGTAAAACTAAAGTTAGAGATGCTTTAAAGAAAATGAAGTGTGAAAAAGCTGTTGGACCTGATGATATTCCAATAGATGTATGAAAATGCTTAAGAAATGAAGGAATTTCTTGGCTCACTAAATTTTTTAATATTATTTTGAAAACTAAAAAGATTTCAGATGAGTGGAGAATGAGTGTGTTGATTCCTATTTTTAAGAATAAAAGTTATGCACAATATTGTGCAAATTATAGAGGAATTAAGTTAATGTGTCATACTTCAAAATTATGGGAGAGAGTTATAGAGCATAGGTTGCGACATGATACTAATGTTTCTCAAAATCAATTTGGATTCATGCTGGGTAGGTCTACTATGAAAGCTATACATTTATTGAGAGTTTTTTTGGAGAAGTATAGAGAGAATAAGAAGGATCTACATATGATATTAATTGATTTAGAGAAAGCATATGATAAAGTTTCAAGAGAAGTGCTTTGGAGATTTAGAGAAAGCTATACATTTATTGAGAGTATGGTGACGGTGATCGGCAGGACCGTAGTCAAGTGACGGTGGTCGGAGAGATCGTAGTCAGATGATGGTTAGTAGGGTGACGGTGGTTCGAGATACCGTAGCCTGACGACAATGGTCGGAGAGACCGTAGTCAAGTGATGGTAGTCGGCAGGACCGTAATTGGTGAGCGGCGGATGTCAAAAAGATCGTAGTTGGTAGGCGATGGTATTTGGGAGGAGATCTAGTGTCGATAACATCAAGGAAGAGTGTTAGTGATAGTCAGAGAATGTAAGAAAGTCCGACGATGGTTGTTGGTCGGGAAGAGATCTGGTGGCAACCGACGAACGAGTAAAAGTTCAGCAATGGTCGGTGGTCGATGGCAAGGGAGCTCCCCAAGTTTTCTCTTTTTTCCTCCCTCATGGAAAGAATGGGGGGCTATTTATAATTTTTTTTTGGAGTGACATGGCTAGTAAATATGAAAAAGATCAAGGGCATGTTGGAGTATTCCATCAAACGACTCATAGTGATCCCCTTGATCATAAAGCATTTATCAAACATTTAGATGCCCTAGAGATGTCAAAATTGAGTGATCTTGGGCTCGTTGGATTTGTCTCGTCGAGCTGCTCAATTCGACTGTAAGTATGCGATATTTAGATATCATTTGGTAGTCCAATTAATGCTTTGAAGCTTCTAATTAGACTTTAGACCTTCTATTTGGGCTCATTCAGGCTCGGATCGGATCGAATTTGATGTCGTTGGGTTCATCTCCTTAAGATGTTCAATTTGACTATAAGCTTGCTGGAATTGGAGATCAAATTGTTCAGGTTTTAATTTTTGAAGCTTTAATCTCATATTTGCCTCAAGATTTATGTCAAATCAAGACAATTTTTTGTGACGTATCACATATATATAACCAATACTATAATGTTCAAGCCCCAACTCAAATATAAAAATAGAGAATTACAGGGTGAATTCAATTTATGCAATTTTTTCTATATTCAAGCTCATTTTACATAAATATCATTGCTCCTCTCAATATTTCTCAGCTCTCTTTTTACTTAATATGATTCATAAACAATTCTAAATTTAATAGGTCTCTTCGTCGAACTTAGAGAAATCACCATTCACCAAGTTGGTTGGTTGCATAGTTATGTGCAATAAAGAACATAATTCTCTACTTAATCAAGTAATTATTTTAATTAGCTTAGTTGTATGCATTATAACATGTTCTGTTTTAGTTATAGTGAACCGGTAAATATGACAAAACCGGCATTATAAGCTGGGGTTATATTTGGAATAATTTTTTTTTACTATTTGAGATTATTTTCTTACTGTTTTTTAAAATAGCATTTTAATATAATTTTTTTAACTATAAATTTTTATACTATTAAGAAAGCTATCCCAAATGAAACCTATATATACAAACTTGTCTAATAGGTTTCAGCTATTCTCAAATGTGAAGGAACCAAGAGCTACAATCAAAGAGTTCATACTATTTTTTTGTGTTGAAAATAGGATAGCTAAAGAGAACATGTCTTGCTCACTAGCTTTAAATGCACACTTAATACTCAAGACCACTAAATTTGAACACTACACCTCCCACTATTGGCCAAGCTCACCCACATATACTTCCTTCCACACAATAAAACGCATTTCCATCTATATATTACTGCTTTCTGCTTAGGAAGCAAACTACAAAACACCAAATCTATCTTCTTCAAACTTAAAAGACTGATCGGATCAGAGCCCCATCGCAATAATGCTAACCACCACCACCATCATCACCATAATCGCTAAACTCAACCCCCCGGGCCTGCTTGCAGCCATGGATATCCCTAAAACCTTAATATCATCAACAACCGGTCCACACAACGAGCTATGGTCATCACTCCTCGTGTTGTAATACACACTGTAAAATGCCACCCTGGTCCTCTCTGCTTTGGCAGTGAAGCTCACATTAGCAGCCATGGAAGTGGTGTTACCAAGCGGAGCGAAATGAAAATTCTCCGCCTGGTCGCCTGCGAATGCCATGACTGCTAAAGGAGATTGGCAGGAATCTCCTGCTGAGCCCATTGTGAAGACCAGGCTGTATTGCTTGTTTGGCTTGGTCTCAACCATCTGAGAGATTATGCCTTCCTTGCCTGAGAGGAGCTCAATTGCACGCTTACCCTGAGGGACGGTGTAGTGGTCGGAGTCGACGTAGCGAACTGCTCGGTTGGATTCGACTATCCAGCCTGGAAGGGAGGAGGTCTCCTCGTCCAGATTGGTGGGGAGGAGTACGCCGAGGGTCGCATTCTTGAACATCCATGGGCCTTCTTCAAAGTCACCATTGATGACAGCGTTATCTGCATAAGAAGATTTAAAACTTTTTATTTTTTGAAGTTGTAATTGAATAGTAAGCTTCAGTATCTTTCTGATCAATATTAGTATTAAATATGTAATTAAGCACATCAAATGAACAGAGTAAGGCGTATATGTGATGCAACCAGAATAAAAGTATGCTTATTCTACTTTAATAAATAGTAAATGCTGCGACAAAATTAATGATGACTCCATTTTGAAAATGATTACAAGGAGCAATGCTATGTTAAGCTATTTTATGAAGAATATTACGCATGAATATATGAAGTGAGCAAAAATTATATCATGAGATGCAGTTGAAAGTCTTCATGTGAAACTTTGTATGATCGTCTAACAATCCTGATCCGAATCAATACAATAATATAAACATTATCAAAATAGCATAATAAGCGTACCAGAAGATAACTGATGACGTACCAGATATGTAACTTGTTATGGAAAGATTTTATTGGCTTCATTGGCTTTTCATATCTAATTACAACATTAATTAGGAGATCTAATCATGTCATTGATTGGAAGATCTAATGATGGCATTGAATAGAGCATTGATTAGGTTTTTCTTATTAATTTTTGTTTCAAATCTATATAATGAGATTTCAGGGCCGTTGTAATGAGAGGTATGAGTGCAATTGTAATGTTGTTTCTATACAATAGTGAAATCATCATCTCCTCATGGATGTAGGCAATTCTTCACTGATCCACATAAATCGCATTGTGTTCATTGAGTTTGGTTGTGTGATTTTCTTCTTTTCGCATTGAATTGCACAACTGTTAGTATCAGAGACAGATTGCAGTGTGATTTCCGATGTAATTTGGAGATCTCCGATTCTTTCTGTTACTATTCGTTCTTCTCCAATCGAGCGAGCTTTTGACCTGCTTGGTCGGACAGAGCGAAGTAGAGACACGGTCGAGCGCGTGAGGCATAGAAGTCGCGCGGAAGCAAGCACATGAGGTCTCTTGATCGCGCAAGCTAAACAAACGCGCGCTCCTGCACGAGACAGAGGCAGACTGGAGTAGGGTTCGGCATTCAGGCAAGAGCCAAACACAAGAGGCACGCGAGTTGGCGTTTGGGCATGGATGCACGTGGGTTTGGCGTTCTGGTCCAGTCTGAGATGCGTTCGGGTAAGAGCTACCAACGGGTTCGACGTCTCTATCTCTAGTGCATGTGCCTGGACTGGGATTCTTGTTCGATCTAATTCAAAGAGTTTGCTACTTGTTTTCTTACTATCCGTGCGTGCGGCCAACATCTCTCGTGTGTGAACTTGTGAACCAAATTGGTGTAATTCCAGCTATGTGAGACGGATGCAATTTTGTAGAGGACATGAAATCCAGTGGAGTCATGGGTACATTCACCTCGTCGGTAGAAAAGACGTCGATCTATCAGGTGGTCACACATCCCGTCAAGATTGATATAATGAAATTTGACAGCAAATAAAACTTTGGCATGTGGAGAAGTAAGGTGATGGAAGCGCAATGCTCTTTGAATCTGGAGGAAGTTCTGGATAGTGATGAATGTCCTAAAGATATGTCTGAAAGAGATTGGCTAAGATGAATTAGAGTGCCTTTGACTCGATCAGAAATTGTTTATCTCAGGAGATTAAATATGGGGGTGATAATGGAGACTTCTGCTGGGAAATTATGGAAGAATTTGCAGAATAAATATCTGACGAAGAGCATGAAGAATCGTCTCCATATGAAACGTCGACTCTAAAGATTTAAGATGAGACATGGGATTATTATTGATGAGCATCTAAATGATTTCACAAAGTTGTTGACAAATCTGTTAAATATGGATGAAGAGGTTAGAGATGAATACAAGGCACTCCAGTTGAATTCGCTCTCGAATGAGTATGAAAACTTCACGATGACACTCATTCATGGGAATGAGGTCTTGAATGTTGGTAAGGTAACAATGACATTGCTGAATCATGTGTTCCGTCGTGTAGGGACAAGGAATCTATAAAAACGAAATCAATTGAGGTTCTCACACTCCAACGAGTAAGATCCAAGAAGAATAAAAGGGTGGCAGCGATAGGGACAATGTAATGTAGTTAAGAATTTACGCTTTATGTATTTTTAATTTTTCTATTATTGGACGCTATATATTTTATTTTTGTATTACCATATGATGGAAAACAACCAAGGATCATGTTGTGTTCGGTGGTTTCGGGTTGGTTCTCACCATTGACTTCTCATTTGTGTTTGATCTTGCTTCCTTGCTCCTTGTTGGCTGGTTGGGTATTTAATTGTGGGCTATTGTTTTCCTTATTGGGCTAGCCCATTTTTTCTCTTGCTTTATGGCTACTTGGGTTTCTTCTCTCTCTCTTTTGGTTGTTCGAATTTTCCCCTTATTTTATGGTTGCATGGGATTCTTCCCTCTCCCTTTTGGGAGTTTAGATTTCCTCTTGCTTTATGGCTGCTTGGGATTCTTCCCTCTCCCTTTGGCTGTTCGATTTCCCCCTTATGCTGATTCATGTGCTTGATGCTTCAGCTTCTCCTTTGAGAGCTGATTTGAATTGCTTTTATTAGCTGAATTGTTAGCTCATTTAATTCAATAATTGAATAATTAATATTCTTTTCCCTACTTCTCCTATATAAAGTAGCTGATTCTCTATTGAAAAAGGAGTTTTTTTTGTGTGAAAAATTTCAACTTAAGGGTTCCTTCGTGGCTTGCGAGCTAGTCTTCTCCCTATTTCTTATTACTTGCTCTCGATCTTCTTTCTACTTTTTCCCTCCACGATTTCTCTTCCACCTGTATCTTTCTTCTCTAAACTTTGTGAATTGTGAGGCTGTGTTGTTATCTTGTTCCGTTGGTATTTTCCTGAGGAGTACAGTCTTGTGCCGAATCAAGTTTCAGTGGTGATTACTGGTTACATCTTTCCTTTGAGCACATTTCCCAAGTTTTGTGTATTGCATGTGAGGTGACCATTCGTGGTTGTTCTGAGGGTTATTATTATTTAAGTGCTTTGAATCTTTCTTTCCTATGTGATTTCCTAATCAGTTTCTAACGTTTGTTTCTACCAAGTCAATTTCTATTTGTGTTTGTGTTATTGAAAGAAAGTTATTTTTTTAATTGCGTGCCTAAGTGTTCTCCTAAAAGGTTTAGGATTTTAGTTTGCATCAATTTCGTATCAAAACATTAGGTTGCAAGGCAAGTCTTCCTTTCTATTTCAAACAAAAAATGAATAATTAAAATAATCAACAAGCAGATTGGCAACATATGATAATATGGTAAATGGCTAACTTACAATAACAAATGAAAGTAATGGCTAATACTCTAACTGCATTAAATCTAAACAATGCTAATACCCAAAACAACGAACATGAAGAAGCACCACAAATCAAAAATAGAAACAATAAATAGTGGGATCAAGGGATTAAAATCGACGTCAATGAATTTGACGGTAATTTAAAACCTGAACAATTTCTTGAATGGATAGAGAAAGTGCATCATTATTTTGAATGGAAAGAAATTTCCGAAAATAAAAAAGTTAGGTTTGTTAGTTTAAAGCTAATTGGTCATGCATTAACTTGGTGGAAAAATCTTCAGAATAACAGAGTACGGAAAGGCAAAGAGAAAATTCAAACTTGGGATAGAAAAAATTTTTACCATCTGACCATGCCCGAATCTTATTCCAAGAATACAATAATCTTCGCTAAGGAAACCGACCCATGGAAGAGTACACTGAAGAATTTTATAAACTGCAATCCTAAAACGATTTAAATGAAACTGAAGAAAGAACTATAACTCATTACATCAATGGACTAAAGTGGTCAATCCAAAATCAACTAAACCTTCATCATGCAATCAAACTTGATGAGGCCTATCGCATGGCTTTGAAAATTGAAAAAAAAAAAAAAACAATGAAACAACAATAAAAAATTTGATTCAACCAAACCTAAGCAATCTCTGGGAAGTAAAACTCAAAATTCACAAAGAGTCATTAGGTCAATCTCATCAAATCCAAAACCACGAACAAATTCTAAGGAAACCCAATTTAATGAAAAAGAAAAAAGGTTAATGGGAGCGAAAACAATTGGACCCTGATATAAGTGTGGCTTGTATGATTATCTATTAGCAACCTATAGAAAAAATAACCCCCCTAAAACCAACTACATTGAACAAGAGGGTAACTTTGAAAAATCAAAAAAGAATGAGTTTGAACAAGAAAATGATGAAGAGTCAAAATCAATTAATATTGAAGGTGACCCAGGAGATCATTACTTAGTTATCCATCGGGTCTTGATCACCAGAACTGATGCCGGAGATAAATGACTTAGAAGAAATATTTTTCGAACCACTTGTACTATAGGAGGAAAATTATGTACCCTCATGATTGATAGTGATATGTGTTCCTCCTTAATTAGCCTTTAAAACAGGGTTCTCGACAGCTCATCCATGCTCTCTGATGGGTTTTTAACAAATGGAAAATTTAAAGGTGTTTGGTCCTAGTCATGGGGCTTTCACAAATGACTTGCGATTAGTGACAGCATGGGAAGCCTAATTAAATTAAGCCATATATCCTATAAAGCTCTCCCTTTTTTCCTACTTGATGCAAAAAATGACTAGTTTTCAGCAGCTTGTGTGATGTTCAAAATGAGCGACAAAAAAAGATAGAATGAACTTCGCAAATGTGCCCAAACTTGTAGAAGTTATTGAACCACCTCTTTGAATCTTTGAAGGTTGTGGAGAATACTTTGCATTTGATGGCATTGGAGATATTGTAAAGAGACAAAATATTCTCAAATATATCTAAATAATCTATTGGATAAAAAGTTCCTCTGGACATGTCCAGCAACAGAGTTTTGAAGTTAAGTTGAACAAGCTCTTCTAAGACTTTCTAGATGATAGAAGAATGATGAAGAGAGTTTCTTGAAATATCAGGAGGCTCATTGATAACAATAGTTTGTTTTTCTTGAGATAGCTAAGACGAGTATACTAGCATTAAGTTATAGATGCAGAGTTGAGGAGTCCTGCATTGATGGCTCATGTGATGGTAATCACTGTTATCCAGCGACTAGACGACCTAGTACTCAGAATTAACATCATTCGAAATGTGGAACTATAAATTTCCAATAGTGTTGTTGTTATTGTGATATAATTTAGTCTGTGGAGTTATGATCATGTTTAAATCGTTGTTGTAGATTTGAGTTGTATTATGGTTGTAATTTGTGAACTTTAGTAGTTAAGGATGATGTTTAGTAGATTTATAGTTTTGTTAAGATGTATTGGAAGTTGTGTACTTGGGCCATGCATTGGAATTAGCCAAGCAAGTTAATGATAGGAAATACTTGAGTTCGCAAGTAATCCTATGGATTTACTTGAGTTCGCAAGCAACCCTAGTAATAATTGGTTCAAAACAGTGAGAAAATGTAGAAATTGTCGTGGGAGAACAATCAAACGATAGCAAAATTCTTATAGAAAATGAAGAGAAACAAAACCAAAGCAAGATACAGGAGATCCTCAATTCGAGAAGAGGATCGTCTCTCCCAATTCTCTAGACAAGAGAGTCTAGAGCCCAAGTCTCCAAGAAACCCTAATTCCAATCAATCAAAACATAACCTCTCCCTAATCCCCTCATGCACTTTAATACAAAAGCTTTCCTAATCTAATTTCCCTCCCAAAGCTCTAGCCGCCCCTCTCTATTCAATTTGAATTCCTAATGATGGGTGGGACCCATCAAATTGGGCAGACAAAGGAAGAAGAGGCGGGCTGTGTCCGCCTCTTGTATACCCGCTGAACCGGCTGGGCCGGTTCAAACTAAACCGGCGTAAAAATACTGCCCTCCCAAAGTATCACCTTGTCCTCAAGGTGAAAACCCGGAAACTGCTGTTTCGTCCTCTCGTATGGCTCCCACGTGGCCTCGTAGTCAGGAAGGTTCTTCCACTAGATCAACACTTCCTTAGTTCCATCTTCTTTCTGGCGAACCCCCATCAACTCTAAGGGTTCCAGAACCACCTTTAAATCCTCAGTAAGTGTCGCCGGTAGCTCGGGGTTGGCTGTGTATTCACCAATGGCCTTCCTCAACTCTGAGGCGGTTGAAAAACCTCTTGGAACTGCTGAATCAACGGCTGTACTGAGAGGGGTATGTCCCCTTCCTCTTCCAATCTAGCTCCCTCCAAACTGTGCAGCTCCACCAAGTATCCTCCGCCTGCCGACTGTATATTCCTCGCCATAGTCTTAAGAGAAACCATGGACTTGGATAGCCCCGCATCTCCCTTAATCACCACCTTCCTTCCATCTATCATCAACTCCATCGTGAGTGCTCTCCAATTCACCTTGGTATCTCCCAAAGTCTGCAGCCATTTCATCCCCAGGATGGCGTCTGTACTCCCAAGCTCCAATGGGAGAAAATCTTCCTTCACATGAATCCTCTGGATAGTCAGAAGCACTCCTCTGCAAATCCCCCGACCCTTTTCCACCTTCCCCGTTCCATCATCACCCCGTAGCAGCCCGTATCCATCAATCTCATTCCCATCTGGTCGACGACCTGAGTGGAGATGAAATTGTGGGTAGCCCCACTATCAATCAGCACCAACACCTCCCTGTCCTTGATCTCCCCTTTCCCCTTCATGGTATGATTCATCGTGAATCCTACCACTGAGTTCAGGGATACCTCGGCCAGATCCAAATGCAGCTTCTCCTCCATCTCATCCTCTGTCTCCCACTCCCCTCCCTCAGTTTCCTCGTCATCACAGACAGTGAGAACCTGAAGAGTTCAGTCATTGCATCGATGCCCTGGCGTATACTTTTCATCGCATCTAAAGTATAACCCCTTAGCCCTCTTCTCCTGCATCTCCTTTTCTGTCAACCGCTTGAAATTTCCACCACTCCCTCCTCCTACTGTCTTCTCCTTCGTGGCCTCTCGACTACCTCCTGTTACAGGACCTTTAGGCGCTAGGTGGGTGGTCATCATCCTGTAAGTTCCCCCTGTGCTGCTACTCCTGGCCCCCCTCTCCAAATTTCTCTGATTTTCCACAAGCTGGTCCAACTTCATGGCCTCCCCCAAGTCACGGGGCATCAGAACCTTCATTGCTGCTCGGATCTCCGCCTTCAACCCCTTCATGAAGTTTCCCTCCAATACTGTATCTGAGAGTCGCTCCACCCTGCTAGCTAGGTGCTCAAATCGCTCCCGGCAGTCTGCTACAGATCCCTCCTGTGTCAGAGCAAAAAACTGCTCATAGAAATCTCCTCCCCGGTCAATTTGGAAACGTTTTATTACGCAGTCATTGAATTCCCTCCAGTTCCTGATAGGCCTCCTCTGGTCTCTCCACTGATACCACGACAAGGCTTTTCCTTCCAAGCACAAGCCTGCTGCTGTCATCTTCTCCTCCTCCGTCAACCCATTGATGGCGAAGTATCGCTCCACCTTATAAATCCACCCATAAGCATCTTCTCCTTCAAATATAGGCATCTTCAACTTTCTCACCTTCTGGTCGCTATCATTCCCCCTGATCCTTTCATAGTTTCCCCTCTCCCAAGTGCTAGGCCCTCCCCAAGTTTCCTGGTCTTCCCTTGCCCTGCCATAGCCCAAACCCCCTTTGAAATCCCCCCTTCTTTTTTCAAAATCAACACCTCGACGGCCATAATATCCCTCCTGGCGCTCCCCATATCCCCCTCCTCTTTCTTCCCTCTGGATAGGCTCCAGATGGGTTCTTCTTCTTTCTCCATCCATGATTTCTACCTCATGTTCCTCCCTACGAATTTCAAAATTCGTGCTTTTTCCTTCCATCCCTTTTGCCACGGAAGCCGCCGTTTGGTTTTGAATTTCCAACATTTTCTTCATCATGTCTCGGAGATCGGCGACTTGTCCCTCCATGGAAGAAATCCTTTACTCCACCGTTGTTTTGATTTGATTCATCTCCCCTTCAAGCCTTTCCTCCAAGGCATCCACTTTTTTGGCCGCCATCACAATCCGGAGTTTGTAGATTCATAAAATCTGAATTTTGGAGTAAAAATAACAGCAACTTCCTCCTTTTCCGAGCAAAAAACTGCTGTTGGAATTTGCCAAAAACAACCCTCCACAGGTCCCATGAATTGCTCTGATACCAATTTGATAGGAAATACTTGAGTTCGTAAGTAATCCTATGGATTTACTTGAGCTCGCAAGCAACCCTAGCAATAATTGGTTCAAAACAACGAGAAAACGTTGAAATCGTCGTGGGAGAACAGTCAAACGATTGCGAAATTCTTATAGAAAATGAAGAGAAACAAGAACAAAGCAAGATACAAGAGATCCTCAATTCGAGAGGAGGATCGTCTCTCCCAATTCTCTGGACAAGAGAGTCTAGAGCTCAAGCCTCCAAGAAACCCTAATTCCAATCAATCAAAACATAACCTCTCCCTAATCCCCTTATGCACTTTAATACAAAAGCTTTCCTAATCTAATTTCCCTCCCAAAGCTCTAGCTGCCCCTCTCTATTCAATTTGAATTCCTAATGATGGGTGGGACCCATCAAATTGGGCGGACAAAGGAAGAAGAGGCGGGCTGTGTCCGCCTCTTGTATACCCGCTGAACCGGCTGGGCCGGTTCAAACTGAACTGGCGTAACAGTTAATCATGGAACACTGACCTCCAATTTACACAACTACATAAGAAAAGGAACGAAGCTTGATTTAAAATATGGGTCAAGACTTTAAATTAGTCTATTAGAAGCATTGCACCACCTAATAGTATTGCACTTAAGGAAGACAACAATTTACATCTCACCACACAATGCTTTCTAATTAGCCCAATAAGAGCAAGGAAATAGATGACAAGCCTCAAATCAGCATAAAAGAAGCATCATATCTCCTGATTATATTATGCTCATGAAAGACGACATCACTACTAAAAAACTCAATTTATGTTTTGTTGAAAAAAACTCTTGACTAGCTCAAA
Source organism: Dendrobium chrysotoxum (assembly GCA_019925795.1). Classification (NCBI taxonomy): domain Eukaryota; kingdom Viridiplantae; phylum Streptophyta; class Magnoliopsida; order Asparagales; family Orchidaceae; genus Dendrobium; species Dendrobium chrysotoxum. The sequence continues at coordinate 46,692,369 of CM034303.1, forward strand.
AAAGGCAAGGAAATGCATGTTGAACTCTAAATCAATTTATTGAAGCACAATCTCTCTTGATTAACCCAAAGGAGGGTAAGAAGACACAAGCTATTACTCTCCCCACAAGCCACACCATGATTCTTGATTAGCACAACAAAGAGCAAGAAAAATATAACCGAAGATCATGAAGTTGACTTTAAAAAGGTTGCTTTCCTGATTGCGGTATATGCAAGAAGAACAACATCACTACGAAATACCCCTGAGCCACATTTCTTGCATATCTAAATAAGAATTAAAAAACGTGAAAATATGTTCAACTCACTTCATAAATCTTAGAATTAAAAGAAGAAGAATAAATCCATGGCTATCTATAGGAGTAAATTTATGACTATTAATAACATATAAAATTAAATTATTTTTGTGAGGGGTATTAATTAATGAAATAGAGTGAATATTTTTTAACTCATGTGAAAGCCTTAAGAATAGAGGGCAACTAATACATCTCTAAAAAAAGATTAATTTCAAATTAAACTCAATTGTTTGATCAAAGTAATCACAATTCATGCTTCGATCATCCCAACACACAACAAGACAGAGGGTTTGGTGGTCCTAGCACCTACATCATCTACTCTCATTAAGATTCGTGATGACACCTGCTTCAAATTTATAATATCAAAGCACAAATCGCGAAGCCACTAGTGCAACACCAATTGTAAGATCAAGAACTCAAGATACACCAATTTCAAAAGCTTGAGGTCTGTTTTGATCCATCCATCATCCAGGAGGGCATAATAATCCAACACAAATCTCAATAATAATGTGTTGATTCATTACTCACAAAACTAAAATACACTCAACCAAAAGGCATTTTCGTCCAGTATTGATCTTCAAAATGAGGTGATTTAATCATCCACCATATGCTTCACCAATATACCCGAAATCCCCTTCTTCCAAGCATCGTAAACACATTTCAAGGTATAAGATAATGGTTTTTTAACTCATTTTGCTACAAAGAAGCTTTGTCCCTTCTCCTTCAAACAGTTATACCAACTTAGACATTAGTGTCATAGGGAGAAATCCTTGAGATTGACTCGTTTTTTGGTTGTGCATATACAAAAAATGAATTTGTGCTAAAGATAATATCTCTCAAGAAATTTGACTGGATTGACATCGTTTTCTACAAGTATTAATTTGATGTGCAAAAAAAAAAAAAGAACCCCTAAGACAAATAACTTTCCCACCCTTCTTTAACTTCACATATTCAACCATACAAATACTCGACAGTTCACAAACATAAACATCAGTTGATGCACGCACTTCACTATTAAATTTGATAAAATCCATGATGACGGAAATGTGTGGGCTAGTCTAACAGCCAGTCCAAAGAAGTCGGCAAGTGAGATGCAATGCTATCCGTGTGGAAGCATTGCTTATCACATTGTATGGAACTGACCGCATAGGAAAGTGGGCCATTTTAGATAGTATAGCAAATTATCTTTCAGTGATTTGTCAAAGAGAATAGGCCCATACTCCATAATGAGTCCTGATGTAGAACAAATAAGAAAAGCCAATCAATTAAACAGAATTCTATGCCAAAACACATGACACTATTCTAACTTGTTATTATGTACATTGCATAGCCGCATGTTGCAAGCAAAGTGAAAGTTGGTTTTAAAGTTATTTCAATGTGTTTGCCAAATTTTTTGTATGATATTTTAGGCCGTCTGCATGATAAATTGCGTTTAGCAGATGCAGCCATAAACGATGAAGCAACGCAAAAATATTTGAAAAAAAAAAAAAAGCATCAAGAAGGGTTTTGATCATCTGTACTTTAGGGACGGCCGCGCTGCTTTTATCATTTCAATCTTTCAACGTACTGTGATATTATATAATATTATTGTATGGTCAAGATTATCCTTTTTTTTTCAAATAAGGGTCATATTCATTTGATTATTTGAAATTAGAAACTATGTCTTTAAAAGAATTTAAAAATTAATTAACTTCAATTATTTTGTTGAATGTAATTAAAAATTAATACTCTACAAATATTTTTAAAACCTATCAAATACAATAACTTTATTTTCTCTCATGAAATAGATGAAAGATAAAATTTATTATTTTTATAAATATTTGTATATCTTCAAATAAAGAGAATTAACCCAAATTAATGTTTTCCCAACATACGCCCTAAGCCTGTGTAACATATGGAAGAAAAAAGTTTAATGAAAATTTCCTAAAATTTGTCTCACCAATAATTAATATCAACCAAATTTATATAAACAATGGAGGAAAAAAATAACATCATTTTATACTGACATAAAAAAGGTGGTTTGACTAAGTATTTCCCTATTTCGGTTGGATTACATCAAGGATCAGCTTTAAGCCCATATCTTTTCGCGTTAGTCATGGATGTTCTCACTAGACATTTACAAGAGGATGTACCCTGGTGTATGCTTTTTGCTGATGATATTCTTCTTGTTGACAAGACTAGAGAGGGAGTTGAAGGTAAACTTGAAGTTTGGAGATCAACCTTAGAGTCTAAAGGTTTTCGCTTGAGTAGATCTAAAACTGAATATATGGAGTGTAATTTTAGCAGTAATAGACCTAGTGAGGGGATTGTGACTTTGGGCGATCGAGTCATTAATAAGAGTACACGTTTTAGATATCTTGGATCTATTGTTCAGAGTGATGGTGAAATAGATGGGGATGTTATCAGTAGAATTCAAGTTGGATGGTTGAAGTGGAGGAATGCATCGGGCTTGTTGTGTGATAGAAAAGTCCCCCTCAAACTTAAGGGAAAATTCTATAAGATGGTGGTGAGACCTGCAATGCTTTATGGTGCAGAATGTTGGCCATTAAAAGAGAAGCACAATACTAAGTTATGTGTTGCGGAGATGAGGATGCTCAGGTGGATGAGTGGATTTACTCTTAGAGACAGGATACGAAATGAGCATATACGTGAAAAGGTTGGAGTAGCTCCAGTGGAGGATAAGATTAGAGAGAGTCGCCTTAGATGGTTTGGTCACATAAAACGGCGACCTTCCGATGACCCAGTTAGGAAAGTAGAGGTATTAGATTTGACTTATGTTAAGAAAGGTAGAGGTAGACCTAAAAAGACTTGGTTAGAAAATATTAGAAATGATCTTTCTTTATTAGATTTAAACGAGAATTTGACTTTGAACCGAACACAATGGAGAAAAAGGATTCATGTTGCCGACCCCACGTAGTGGGACAAAGGCTTGATGTTGTTGTTGTTGTTGTATACTGACATAAAAAATATATAAGATAGGCCTAATTTTGATTTGAATTAAATGATGTTTAGTTTTTTCTTAAGATAAACGATTACTTATGTCTTATGACTCTTATCCGATTAAAAATCTTATAATTTATAACATATATATATATATTATTTTGAACGAAGACCTTCTTGTAGATTATTGTAGGCTAATAAATAATTTGATATATTAACTAAATATGCAGTCTTTATCAATTAAAAGTCTAAAATTATTCATAACAAGGTCAAAAATCTCAATGCATTAATAGTTGATCATAATCTAGGTCTAAAAGGTCAAGCTCGTCGTCTTGTTCCCGCAAATTTCCATCAAATAATAAAGAAATAAATACATACCTTCGGCGCGGTCGGGGACGAAGAGTTTCTTAATGGCAATGTTATCAATAATGGGACCACAGGTTGGATCCTCCTCCATGCCCGGATTTCTGAAAGCCAACTTCGCCGTCTCCCCATCGTCGCCGTCGTGCCCGGTGGAGCTGCCGGCCAGGAAGGCCCAAGCATAAGTATCCCAGCCCTCAACACTATATAACGTCTGAAGATCAACGGTCTGGGAAGACGCTGCGGCCACCGATACGTCGAGTGACTCTAGCTGCGCACAAGTGCGAGCCGCACTGAACGTCACGGCATAGGTGGACCCCTTCTCCACCGCCACGTCCTGGCTCACCCCGGCCTCGTTTCCTAGCCGGACCGCGTGCTCACCTGAAGCATTTCACCGCCGTTCGATCCGTATCAGATGGCCGTGTTTTTTTTTTTATCAAGCACGAAATTTGATGCTGCGTACCTTGGGGAACGATGAGGATCATGCCACCTTGGCGCTGGCCGGAGCGAACGACCTCGACAGTGCCGTTGATCTCCCATCCGGGGATGGTAGCGGCACCCTCCCCCGTGCCGACGCTGGGGTACCCGCCCGCTGGGATCATCTCAAAATCGCCGTTTTCAAGAGGACCTGCAAGAAGATCGCCGCCGTCCATTAAGCGATGCTTCATCATGATCTATCCCAGCCATTCGATGACGATGGGGTAATTAATATCCAAGAAAAATACGAAATTATTAATGCCCTGTAATTTCTATCATTCTGATTTGCAGTTTAAAGAGCATATTTAAAATTTAAAAAAAAAAAAAGATTTTTGATATATGAAATGCTGAGCTTTTCGATCAAAGATTTAGGGTTCATTTGGGACGGCTTTCTTACTGCTTCTTAAAGCAGCTTTTTAGAATAAAATTTTTAATTTTTGTATTAGAAAATTATTTTTAGAGACAGTAAGAAAGCAGTTCCAAATGAAGCCTTAATTAGCGAAATAAGATGCTAACACATCCCATCAGTTAAATGATAAAAAAAGCTAAATTTTAAGGGTGAAAAAAAGGGCAAAGCAGCATTCTTCTATTTAATATATCCCAAAAAAAGGATAAATTATCAAAATCAAAGAATCAAAAGTCTCCCACTCTTTCAATTCTTCATAAATGATATATTGCATTTTGCCTTTAGAAAACACCCTTTCAATTCCTCTTAACTGTGAAGATATCTTCAAGAAAAAAAAGATCTGATTATTAAATTCTTACATTTATTTTGAAATGAGTACAATTTATAATTAATTTGTATTCCTCTCATTCTAAAATATATCTAATAATTTTAAAATCTATCCTAACAAAAATTTTGATTAGTATATCCTAAGATAATTTTTTTTCATTAACAAATAAGGTTAAAACTCACATGAAATCGACAAAATATCAACATAAAATAAAAGGTATCCTTTTAAAAGAGAACAACTGCAACAGGCCTGTAGCCTGTAGGGTCTTAAATGAATTCATGAAAAGAGCAATAACCTAAAACGGTACACATGAGGAGAATGCGTCCCTTCAGGCATTCACCGCGTGTTGCGAAGATTATTCTAGGTAGATAGAGAGTAAATCTCATCATAAATGAAAAAAAACATCACCGTTTTTACCCATCTACAATTGCTCCCATCACATACAGCATTAAAAACAGCTATAACTAAAGATAAAAATGATCTGATAGGAAAGCAATCGTAGCTTGATGTGATATGCAAAGTTTAGTTCATATAACTGTATAATACTCATCAAATTTACCCCAACAATGCTTATAAATTACAAGGTGGTAATTAACGCAAAATTATCAAAGAGGGTCCGCTTAATTTAAATAAAAAAGGTAGCATGACCCACAATGGCAACAAAATGTAGTGCAAAGAAGTCAATTAGGGAGTGCAGAACTCCATGTGACTATAATAATTATTCAAGAACCAGAAGCTATCAACAATATTCCGTGCAATAGGTTTGGTTTGGTGCTTTTGCTTTTTGAGGACACTGGCCTGTTCCTTCCTCTGCTTTTTACACCTAACGATTGATGATTTGTTTTGTTGGGTCATGCTTCTTCTGTTTTCTCAAGAAGAATTATATAAAACTTTTTCAGAGGCTAAAAGAAAAGGCACTTTTATCAAACAAAGTGGGATAAATCATTCTGCTTCTTTTCATTCAAATAATATATGAAAGCTTTGTAGTAGTTAATCATGCCATAAAACAAGCAAAATGCCAAACCAAATAAAGCCAATTTGTAGGGAAAATTTTTGTCTGACTAAGGCTTCGTTTGGGATGGCTTTCTTTCTGCTTCTTAAAGCAGCTTTCTAGTACAAAAATTAAAATTTTTGTACTAGAAAGCTGCTTTAAGAAGCAGAAAGAAAGCCGTCCCAAACGAAATCTAAATCTCAAAAATCTTCAATCTATTTCAAAATGAACGCAATGCATAAATCTTGTATTTTCTCAATGTACCATCTTCTGTTCACATTCCTTACAACTATGCATATAATTCATATGTGATTTGAGTTAAAATGCAAATTTAATTAAAAGATTATGCTTTTAATAGAACTGTTAAAAACACTTATCCTTCCAAATATACCTTATTTACATACAAATAGAGTCTATCATTTTTCTTATCAAAACATATTAACCACAGGAACAATATAGTTCAAGACATTCAGATCAAATATTTATCAAAATATCATTATTTTACATAAAAAATATAAAATTTATATTACACTAATTTTAAGTCATCCTAATCAAAATAGTTAAGCTAAGTTTTTTTTCTGTTATTATCTCATAGCTATGTTGACTAACAGAGTAAGGGAACATGTCCATTTAAAATAAAATAAATAATAAAATGCATATTATACAAAATCATAGATAGGCTGTTCCCTTAATTAGATCTGATCAATCAAATCAGATAAAACCCCCGGTTTTTGTGCAGCCTAATAAAAAACCCGACCATATCTCTTATCTGCATATGCACTATGCGCGCACCACTAGGGAACACTGCCCCATAAAACGCGGCTTTCCGCCATACAAAGTTTTCAAGCACAATGGAAAGCTCCGGTTCTTCACAATATAAATTTTACATTTACAAAAATTAAAATATATTGTATCAAATAGAAGCTTTGCAAAAGAAAATGACTACGCACACAGACGATGACTTAAGTCCAAAATTTTTTTGAAGAAGAAAATAAATAAAGAATTTGCAATAAAAAGCAAAAAATAATAATATTGATCGACCTCTTAAATACAAAAAAAAAATTTATATGTAAAATAAAAGTATAATAAATTGTCGGATTCCGATTAGACAAGCCACCAAACCGGATTCGTCGGCATTCGGCCTCCCATATTGGTATTATTAATTAGGTTTTGATAAATGCCAGTTGGAGGAGTGATTATATATAGTCTTACAGATAACTAAAAAATTTAAAAATTAAGAAAAAATCTAAAGAAAAAACATGAGTAGAAGAAAAAATCCCAGACATCAAAAGTTAAAATATGTATTTGCACAATTTGAAATAAATTAAATCATTTAATTAAGCAGACCCATCACAGAAAAAGAAATTCGCTGTTCGCCAACAAACGCTGGCCGAAGTCCAAATCTGTCAACAAAAATTGCCACTATAAAAAATGGAATAATTAATTCTTCACCAAAGAAGTTGGATTGATTTTGGATTGAGCAATAAAACACTTCCCTGTTTACAAGGATAAGTAAAACATGACAAAAAATTGTGAAAACTCACAACCTTTTGTTTAAAATCCAGAATAGATTTAACTTCTGAAGGTTGATGGTAATAAGGGTGGCTGAAGCCTTCTTTTAAAACAGCGATTAATGCTAAATTTTTTAATTATATAGAAGTTGAAGATTTTTTTTTCTATAAATTATCTTTAGCAATGTAAAACATCGGAGTTTTATCCAATAAATTTTGGATAACTTTTTTTTCTAATTTTAATCAAACCTGATCGAATGGATGGCAGCGTTTCATATCGCTCACAAAACCGATATATGAAAAAAAAAAATTAACGAAAGGGAGACACTATAGTTAAAAAAAGAGGGGCCGATAGCAGGCACAAAAGCATTAGGGGTCATGATCAATTCATTGGCTCTCCCATCCATTCAACCTCAAAGATAACGTTATTCTCTAACTCTCCACTTCTACCCCTCCAGTTTTCCAAAGGAAAATTCCGCCAAAAATAAAAAAGAACTCCAAAAAAATCATAAACAAAAGACTACTAAGCGAGATCCCCAAAACTAAGCTCCAAACCCGCACTATAATCTACGAGCTAAATTTCCTAAAAACCGACAAAAATCAGCTAAATGTGCAGCGACATAGTCCTCATCAGCCGTAAAACAAACTTAAAACATTTTTTTTAAAAATCATCGTAGCTGGAAAAGGAAGAACAAGCAAGAATGCAGTACACACCGTCTTCGATCGCCGAAGAAGCCCACTGAAATGATGCGAGCAGCATCACAATGCAAAGGAGAACACACATTCGCCGACACCCCGCCAATCGATCCATCACACTCTTCGATCTCCTCCTTTCTTCCCGCTCCGCTGCCTGATTCTGCGTCCCTCCTCTCTCCCGGTGCTCTCAGAGTTCACTCTCTAGTGGAGATGCTCCGGTTTCTAGGCCTCACCCGCCCTAGCTTTCCCTTTTATGGCCGGATACCGTCTTCATTGGCTTTTTGCGGGATAAAAAAAAATTGAAAAAATAAATAATAAAAAAATTACTAAAATTAGTTTTCAGTAATTAATTTCGGAAAAGCATTGCTGTTAAAGGAAAAGCAGAATTAAAAATAAAATAAAATAATTTGGATATTATGATTATTATCCCGCTTTTTGCGTTCATACGGAACGCTTGTCGGAAAATAAATTTTTTTTTAATTATGAAAAGAAATAAATTATAAAATAATGATTTAAATTTATAATTATAAAAAGTATTTTTTTTTAATTATTGGGCTATGAATTTTCTCACATAACTCTATTAAGATCAAAATTTAACCCACAAAAAATATGTGGATGAGTTATTTTTACATTGGGGCTCATTATCATGAAAAATTATTATATGTGGAGTTCAGATGCAGCTCTACATTCGGACTTTCAATTAAATGAAGACACGTGAATTTTTTTCTAGCAAGATCCGATGACCCGACCGAGCCCAAAGTGTGCATAAATTATGAAATAACGATATCAATTTGGGCTATGGTAAAGTTTGTTGAATCCATATTTTGTTCATGATTTAGTATCAAAATCATACTCCCAAGCTGTGAGGAAAGGAAAGGAAAAGAGAGAGGAGGCAGGGGCATGAGCAAAAGGGAGTCAAGAATCAAGAGAGAGGCTCTAGGTATTTTATTGCTAACATCGATGGAGCTAAATGTATGTTTGATGCATAACTCCCAAAATCTAATAATCTAAAGGAAGGAAAAATAAAAGGAGAGAAAAAAAAGCTGCTTCAAAATGGCCTCCTGACCCTTAATTTATAAAGTTTTGGGCGTACAAGAAGGGCTACACAAATATTAAAAAAATATACTGGTGATACATTAAATAAATGGCATGAAGTATGTCTAGCTATGGTACATCAGATACATTAGCTATTAGGATGATGGACATTACGGGGCCTGAAAGCAAAATGTTTGTCTTAAATACCATACTACAATCGTTCATTATTAGTAATGCCTCAGTTGGAGGAAATTATCATGTTATTTTTTGGGAGATCATTATCTCTATATAAGAAGTCACCACCTTAGACAAGTGACCCAATGAAGTCTCCATCTTAGGCGAACCACCCAATGAAGTCGCCACCTTAAGTGAGTTACCCTCTAACGTTGACACCTTAGGCAAGTCACAAAAGGAAGTTATCACCTTAAGTGAGTCACCCAATGAAGTTGTCGTCTATCCACACAATGAAGTTAACACCTTAAGTCACATAATGAAAGTTGTTATTTAAGGAAGTCGACCAATGAAGTCACATCCTTAGGCGAGTTACTCATTGAAGTTGTTGCTTCAAGGAGTAAGCTATTGAGGTGGTCGACTCATTGAAGTACTTGCAACTTGCTGAGCGGATTGGCCGAGTTATTATGAAGCCTTCCTGAACTAAATAAGCTTTGCTAAGGACTTCCATCTACTAAGTTCAACCATATAAAAATTTATCTATTATGCCTTCTCTTTCACGTGGGGTTCAGCCACATCTAAAACTCAACTCCGTATAAAAATTTATCTGTTAAGCATTTTCTTCTAAAATATAATACCTATACATCTAATTATGACGCTCTTTAATATCTATATTATTCTATAAATTATATAAAAATATAATAAGTTATAATATTATGTATTAATATATACAAAATTATGCAAACAAACTCGTTCTATCTAATAATATGTAAAAATGTTGACAACAAGGTAATCCCATGGAGTCACACTCACTTCATCTAACTAAAATAAACATAATATTATATACACTTTACCTGAAATGAGCATGCTGAGTCACATTCATTCCATATGAATTAGGGTTGTCAATTCAAGCTAACGGATCTAGTTCGAGCCTGATCTGAAGTTGACTCGACCAAAACCAACCCATTTATTATAAAGATAATATAATTTTATTGATCAAAACACCATAATTAATCTAAATATGACTAATTTAACCTAATAATATATATGTTTATTTTAACATCATGTTTCTAACATTTCAAATCCCAAACTCCATCATAATGCGATCAATTTCTTGATGATTTTGAGTTATTTGAGTTAGCTCAAATTCGATCCGAATAATAATCGGGTCTATAATTTAAGCAAACATCTAATCCCCAATTTTTTTTTTATTTCAATTCAGCTCACATCATTTATTAACACCTCTAATCCAAACAACAAATAAATTTATATATATATATATATATATATATATATATATATATATATATATATATATATATATATATATAAATGCAACATTAGACTAATTTATTTTTATAACCACTTTTTTCCTTCATTAATTATCACCACAAAGCTTGACATATTAATAATAAAATATCTGAAAATCTTCTTCTATCTCATGATATGAAAAAGAATATGTTGGAATTCAAACCCCAAGGAAGACTGTCATAATAATAGATGAGGCAAGTGGAGCAAACAGTAAAGAACATGCTTAAAAGTGCTTTGGATTTTTCTCAAATTATTTAATGCCCAAATTGTAAAATAAACATAATACAACCTAAAACACTTAATATGTTAATATTTTTTATTGAGAAATTTTAATAATTTGTTTTGTTATTTATATTAAATTTAATGTGTTAATGTTATGATTATGATTTGTTGATGATATGTTGATGTTTAGCTATTGTTAGGTATGACAATTATGATGTGTAACAATTATAATTTTAATTGGTGTTAATTTCTTTTTTTATTTTATTGCGATGAATTTGAGATAGATTTTTATAGATATTTATATTGGTGATAGATTTAAGATGAATTTATGATAGAATTGATTGAGTAACAAAACTTTCTAATAAATAAGTGATTAGTTTGAGGTGAAAATTCAAGTTTGGGATGAATTTATGATGGATTTTGTTGATATTGTGAAAACATAGTTGTAAATATATTAAAGTTACAGTAGTTACATGGACACTTTATAGAATATTAATCTCAAAATAATGACAAATCACTCGTCATAAATTAGTCATAACTTTGTGTGTATAATTTTGTAAAATAAATTAACTTTTTTTATTTACTTAAGGAGTATGAGAAGTGGTGACACTTCAGTCAACAATTATGGCACCAGTACGAGAGAGGGGCCGACAACTTGCAAGAGAAAGAAGGAGGGAAGTATGCAGTCAATCGAACGCGATAGAAGAAAAAAGTAATGAGAGGCTGCCCAAGCAAGAGAGAAGAAGGTAGGGAGAGGTGGGCGACAAGGGGAGAGAGAGAGAGCGAGAAGGTAAAAGTAAAATGGGAATAAGATATGTCATGACCTAATTTGTAACACATCAAAAGATCACTGATACAAAATACTCATTCTACAATCACAAATTTTCTAGCATATAATAGTTTAGGACCATTTGTGAGGATAAATCTCATTTTCGTGAATTCTACAAATCCTAGAATGAAGTGTATGGTTTTTAGATGAATCATAAATAGCTATAAAAAAATATAATCAACCTACAAACCATGCTAAAAAAGTATAATACAAGGAGTTTGATAAAAGAATAATGGAAAGGCAGGGTGTATAGTTGGGTTTACAAATAATCACAATAAAAATAAAAAAAGCCATCTGGGCACTACATGTAATGCCCCGGGGTCTAACGTGAAAGAATTTCTTTTCTTTTTCTCTTTTCTCTTTTCATTCATTTATTTCCCTCTTATTCACCTACTATAATCAATATTCACATACTACATCCAGAGTCCCAAAATTATATCTAGTATATTCACATTGATAACAAAAGAGTACATATAAACTAAAGGAACAAAAAAAATTGCAGTAATATGACTTAGCCTTAAGCTGAAGGATCCTTACCTTTATTAAAAATTACGTAAAATCACGTTCTGAGCACATAGCCCAATAAGTAATAAAATCCTACTACTAGAATCAATACAAGAGAACAGTCTGTTATAAATCATATAAAAAAATTGATGCATCAATATCTGTGTCAATCATATCTACTTGTCAACCAGTCTGTCATTATCATTCAATCAATTTCAATTAGTTTCAATCAATCTTATTATTCAATCTTTCACATCCTTCTATCAGTAAAATCATCAATATAGTATCAATAAAAGAAGTCAATAGCAGTATCAGTACAATATCAATAATACTAATCAATTATGGTATTAGTACAGTATCAGTAATAATAATCGGTAATGGTATCAGTACAATATCATTAATAGTACTCAATAATGGCTTTAGTATTTTATGTATCAGATATGTAAATGAGGGTATCTTGATCTTGCTCATGCCCTTATAACTCCCAATCAGTCACCCCCTATAACTCCCAACCAGTAAACTCCTTATGACTCTCATCAGTGAATCACATGAATCAACCACCCCAACTCCTTATAACCGCCAATCAGTCTTCAACTGACTCCCATCACTGAATCAACAAATCTTGAGAGTATCACATAGGGTTATCATATAATATATTTGATATCACTCAATACATCATTTCATCAAAACAGTTAGTATCCATTCAATTCATCAATATATATCAGTCATATAAATCCTTTCATCTCAATTATATTTTAATATTATCATGTCAAATCATAGTGCATCACTTCAACCCATTTTTAGTATGTATTTTCTCTACTCATTTTACCCAAAAATTTATATATACATATTTAACTCATGAAAATGCAATAAAATCATACTAAATCATTTAGAATGATTAAAGCTATAACATATTAAAAGTTACACAGTGAGAGCTTAAAAAATCAGCAGATAATATATTTTGACATATTTAGAAGAGATAAATTCATAGAGTAAAAAATTATCAAAAGTAGGAGTAAGAGATTCGTCACTTACTACGAATAGAATAATTTTTCTAACAAGAAGGACTGATGAAAACAACCCAAAAACCTTCTCCCTTTTCTCTCTCTCCTCCTCTTCCTCTCTCTCTCTCTCTCTCCTTCGATTTCTTCCCAGCCAAGCAACATAAGAGCGAAGGGGTGAGGGAAAATGGAAGGGATATATATATATATATATATATATATATATATATATATATATATATATATATATATATATATATATAAGTTAGCGTCACAATGTTGTATATCGAATCCAGAATTACAAAAGAACAGAGACTAAGACACCGCAATAAAATTTTATGGCACAACTGTACTCTTAAACCTAACGTCACAGCACTCACAAGCATAGTGTTGAAACACTCTAGTTCAAATAGAAATTCATTTTTTAACACTTTTCATATTTTTAGGTCCCTTAAAAATTCAATGCATAAATATAAATTCACTAAGTTACAAGTACCATGATTCATGTACTCATAATCCTTACTTCTTTTTTTGGGGACATTTAGGCAAATTAAGGCAAACTCACACACACATCGCATATACAAACACTTGAACCCAAAACTTTTTAGTTGGAAGCCTAAGCCCTCAACCAACAATCCAAAGTGAGCTATGTTAATCCTTATATCTTACCTCATTAACTAAGATCATCTTCAAGGAGATAAATCACACAATTTCTAGCTAAAATGAGATTTTATTGCCAAATATATCAAATGTTAATATGTTAGCATAAGTTAGTTCACTTAAACTCAATTTAATGATGGGAAGAAAAAGCTTTCAACTATTCATTCACTATTGAGAGCTTATTGGATGCTGATGAAACAGCCTCCATTAACATATTGATAATTCTATTAACATAAAAAATAATCCATTAAATGAATAGATATTACAAACCTCTATTCATCTCCTCAATTAGAGAAAAATAGAAATAAAAAATTAGGAACACGAACCTAGTCTTATATGTCAATAGCAAAGATTGATGGAAAAGGAGAGGATGGTCACGACGGTTGGGCTTCGATGACGATGATCAAGAGATCGCATTGGGAAGATAAGAGCAAGGCGATGGTCATTGGATGAAGGTGGTAGGGCGAAAATGGTAATGTAATGATGATGGGGCACTGGTGGTTGAGCTTTAACCACTGTTGGCGGTGGTCGACGGCATTGAGCAAATCTTTAGAGCTCTTTTGATCTCCAAGTCTTCAATTTCACCTCAATTTCTAAACCCCTCTTTATATGAAAAATGTGAATCTATTTATAACTTTTTAATTCGCATTTTGTTAAACCTAGCCAAAACTCAAAAACACCTTATCGAACGACCCGTATTAATTCTTTTGATTATAACAAACTTTTTTCAACATTAAAGAGCCTAATGATCTTAGAATTAAGTGATCTCGAGCTCACTATGGATTTGTTTGGGACGACTTTTTTATTGCTTCTTAAAACGGAGTTTTAGTATAAAAATTTTAATTTTAATTTTTGTACTAAAACTCCGTTTTAAGAAGCAATAAAAAAGCCGTCTCAAACGTAGCCTATATCTTCTAATCAACCCGCTTATTTATGACCGTAAACAAATAAAATTTAAAAATCATTTGATTATCAAATTAATACCATGAAGTTTATAAAACTCATTTGCTGTCGGATCAAATCATTTTTAATTTTGTTAAGTTCATATCATCCATACATTCAATTATATTATAAATTTATTAAAATTAAAATTGAAGTAATTCTAAATTAATTTTAAAAATTTTCAATTAAAAAATTATCTGAGATTCATATTTGGTAGCAATGCAGATCAGTACATCAATAATTTAAAAGAAATTAATTATAAAAAAATGCAACCATGACAGGAAATTTGACTGCGCAGCTGGCGAGCATCGACGGTTCAGACGACCTCACCCTCTTTTTCTAATTTATTTATATTACTGTTTCACACTGGCTTCACTTAGAACCTACAAAGATGCGCACATTAGTGTGATATATAGGTGGGGACTACATTGCACATTACTGGACTACATTGCACCATGAATTTGAATAAAAAAATAATGAAAAATATTAAATATTAAATTATTAATGCTATAAAATGTATAATAATTTAGGAAATTATTTTAACATAATAAATGATTTGTTTTTTTTTTAATATTAGCAGCATTAGATGGTTCAAACTATAAAAGTTTATATGTTTATATAATTATATCATTGAATGTATGAAAAATAAATATATTTATTTTAGTTTTATATTAAATTAATTTCAAATAATAAGAATGAAAAAATTTAAAATTATTTTAGATTATTTAACATGCCCACAATCACTTATACGCACAAATATTAATAAAACGAAGGCTTTGGTTGGGACAGTTTTCTTACTGCTTTTTGAAGTAGCTTTTTAGTACAAAAATTTCTAATTTAAATAATTTTTGTACTAAAAAACTGCTTCATAAAGCAGTAAGTCATCCCAAACGAACTCGAGTTTGGTAACGGATTTGTACTTGGATTTACATCGAATTTACGGTAAATCCTACCAAACATTTTTGGAGTGCCCCGTAAATCCCAATCCTACATAAATCCCAGATTAACGGATTTATGCCGTAAATTTGAGATTTATTAAATCCCTTCGTTTGGCGGATTTAAGGATTTACAGACAACGGGATTTACGAGCCTGCAAGCGAGCTAACTCCTGTCTTGAAGGAAAGAGGATGTGGTTACCTATGCAGCAAGCGAGCTCCTGTTGTGGGGAAATTATTTTGTGCGGTCACCAGAACGTCACCTGGCACACAGCGGTACACATCACCGGTATAAAGTAAAAAAGTGAAGTGGCGCGTCCTGATTTACTTCTGGAAGTCATCCGGTGACCACACAGAATAATTTCCTCCCGTTGTGAGTGCCAATCTGATGCCTTTGAAGGAGGTGAAGCAGCGAGAGAGCTTCCGTCGTGCAAAGCATGCACAACACGTGAAGCCGAAGCAGCCATGAAGAAATGATGACTAGGAAAAGCGATGAAGCAGCCCTAGCTGCCCTGTTAAATTATAAATTAACCTAACTTAACATTATTCATATAATTTAAACATTAATAATTAATTAGATTATATAAATAATTAAGTAGTATAATAAATTAAGCTAATTTAGTTTAATTAAATAATTAGTAGTATAAGTGTCATTAAAGTAGTTTAATTAATATTTGTAATTTTTTTCGTTATAATAGTTAGTAGTAGTATAATTGTCATTAAATTAATCTAATATTTAAATATTAATTAAATCATTAATATGAGTCTTAACTAAATAATTTATCATTTTAAAATATTATTAAAAAATTAAATAGGATTTAAGAATGTGATTAGATAATTAGTAATATAATTAATAATTTATCATTATAACTTATTAACTTTATTTTTAATTATCTTTCATAAGTTATAATGATAAATAATATAATTAGAAGTTACCTTAATTATTACTAATTATCATATTAATTATTATATTATTAATTATCTAATCATCAAATAGTCCCATAGTGAACACTCAAATTAAATTCAAAACACATTAAATCTAATTTTTAAATGAACCAACCGCCTTAAATCCCGGATTACGTTATCAAACTACTTCTCAGGATTTATCAGGATTTAACATTTGTCATACCAAACAGTTTCAGGATTTAACACCCTCAGGATTTACAGGATTTACTATATCCCACTAAAGCTAAATCTAATCCAATACCAAACAGCCCCTAAGAGTTTTCTTGGCATAGCTCTCTCACCGCTTTGTTTTTCTAGCTATAATTATAATTTTATTTGGCTAACATTTTTTTTGTTACTTTCTTACAACTTTTTAAAAATTTCTGTGATGAAAATCTGTTTATTACAAACAGAGTTGTTAATGTGCCATAGTTTTAAAAAAAAGATGTTCAATTAAAAAAACACACATTTAGGGTCTGTTTGAAAAGGCTGCAGCTTTCTGTAAAGATGGTTGTAAAGTTGTTGTAGAGAAAGTATTTTTTTAAAAATCTTCAATAAAAAAACAGCTTTTTAGTACAAAATTTTTTTGAAAGCAATAAAAAAAATTGCCAAATAGATAGTGTGGTTGTGATCTGAAAAACAAAGCACGACGAAAATCGCCCCAAATGAAGCCTTAACTTCAAAAAGTAATTTCTCTTGCATCAGTTTTACAATCAACCATACAAAATACTAGGATTGTCCCAAATTTGCCCTAAATATTTTTGAAAGTAATACTTTTTGTAACATAATTATCAAATCTTTAAAAATAATAATAAAATTTATTTATTAATTAGATTTAATTATTTCCAAATAATATTTTTCATTCAAATCCATCTATTCCAGAAGCCAATATGTTCCCATATTGAACGACTAATCATACGCTCATGGGCTCACATCTCTTGTCAACATTTTAAAAATAAATAATAATCTTTATGTAATTTATATTTTATAAAGATATTGAATTCAGGAGTTAAAATTTTATATTTTATAATATTTTTTTATTTTTTTGAGAAACAATCAAAATTATGAGCTAATAAAATTTTTTAATTATATTGTTATATAATAATACATTAAAGTTATTATTGAGATATAAATTAAAGTATAATATATTTTATAAAATATTTAAAATTTCTTAATTTATAAATTAATATAGTATTTATAGTGCAAGTATAAATGCTTTAATTACAAAATTTATAAATATGAGAAATTCAATGGAGAAAAATATAAGAGGAATCCATTATAAATTATTGTGATTAAATAAAATTTTCAAGATAACTTGTATTGTTCTTTGTTCATATCTTAAGTCATAACATTCATAATGCATGCTTGACACAAAGGGCCTGCATTCGACCGACTTTACAACATACAATGTAACAGCTCATAATTGTCATAAATGTCTCTTTAAGAGTAACATATAGAAAGAATGCAACCATTTAGTTTTCATTTGGTTTGATCGAGTTATTTTAAAAAATTCTTCAAAAATCTTTTGAATAAAAACCAAAATATTATTTTATGCGGAAATGTTTGAATAAAAGAAATAACACAACATTAAAGTAAGTGTGAATTTTTGTGTTTTTAGATTTTGTAGAAAATCAATAACAATATTTTTTTTCTTTTTTTATGATTTTTTTTGTTTCTTTTAAAAACAAATATGAATCACAATCAATTATGATAATTTTTTTCACAAGTGCAATCACAAACAAATCAGAGTGCTGAAAATTAAATTGCAAGAAAATAATAGTATTGAAAGTAAACGCAAAAAGTAAAGAGTTGCAAATTAAATTTTATAATAGTTTGGTCAACTTGAGATTCGTCGACTCCCCAAATGTCCTCTCTTCGGGAATTTCACTAACACAGTGACTCTTCTTCAGCCCACAGCTTGGCGGAGAAGTCGTTCTCCATTTCCACAGTGAAGAATGCACTTTTACAGACTTTTCACACCTGAAGAATCCCTCCTTTTACCTCCTTGATCCAATAGAGCCGCCATATCCTCCTTTTACCTCCTTGATTCGGCTGAGTCGCCGAGTCCTCCTTTCACCTCCTCGATTCGACAAAGTCGACATACTATTAACCTCCTCAGCTAGCAAGCCTTTGCACCAAAGGCTTTCCTTCACAGAGCTTCTCCCAAGAGACACACCAACACAAGCAGAGAACCTCATCGTATCAGTACTATCAATCAGTAAATCGATCATATAAAGCTGTAAAGCATCAGTAAAGAACTATTAAACTTAGATCAATACAGTAAAATCCTATAACTATATACATATATTATCTAATGTCACATGCTTAATATATTCAATATCAAAATAGTGAATAAGTAGTATCAAACAGTATCGATGTCCTTATGAGTAATAGTAACAGTCTAGTGACAGGAGTAATAAAATAAAAAAATAATAGTAAATCCGTGCCGTAATATAAATCAGTACAGTAATAGAAATAAGGCCTCAATAACATGCAGTTTAATAGTCACACTAAACATGTAAGAAGTCCTAGTTTAAGTAATATTTTTCAAGAATCTTATAAGTATCAGTAAATTATTGACTTAGTAAATAGAGCTGTTACTCTTTGCCCGTTGGTATATTAATCATCTCCTTATTACTTCCAATCAGTGTATCATGTAAAGCAAACGAGGATAACACCAAACCACATATTTAAAGGAAAGCTCATAGGCCTACCATCCTGTATAAATCAATCAGTCTCTAGCCAACGTCAGTGAATAGCTAGTCTTTATTTATTTTTTCCCACATACATTATTATCACAGTACTATAATAGTAATAACGACTAGGTAACTACATACACATTTCATTTTCAATGCAAAATTATATAATTATATAATTTAATTAATTTTTAATATAAAATTTATATAAATTATTTTGGGGCTTCAAAAATTATAGAAAAATATCCATAAAAAACTCAATTTATTTAAAAATTTTTGATGAAATTAATTTACAAAATGGACACCTGATGGTCCTAAAATTCTCACTTATACCGACATGTATTAATTTCTTAAGGATTTCCATCAATACCAAAAATTTATAGAAAAATTATTGTAATTAAATCACTACAATATCTATGTTATAGCGAAGACAGTTTATAATTTAGACTTATAATGACTCCTAAAATATTTATTTGATTTGATTAAAATACGGGCTATTACACTATCTCACACAACCTCGCCCTCTCTCTCCCTTGCTCAATACTCTCTCTCCAAGCTCTCTCAGAGAAGAAACATAACCCTTGATTGCCAAAAAGACTCTCTTCTCAATTTAGAAAAGAGTTTATAAAGTTGATTTTAAAAAATCATAATTTTTAATTCAGCCTCCTCTAATTATATAATTCGTACTCATATTGTATAGTATGATTAGTTCATTCTCTTCTATATGATCCAAAATTGAGCAATACGATTAGTTCAATCAAATAATTTTATCGTGTAGGATGAACACTTGGATAATTAATTATCGTCCAGAGCTTGCTCTGCAGATCGTCCAGTACGATCAAGATAGTACCGTACAATCATCAATCAAAATTAATCATGATTCGATTTGCTTAATTATAAGAATTAAACTAGGCAAGATATTTAAACTTTATACAATACGAACTAGTTCGTATATTACAATTAGAATAACTTTCAAAATTTGAATTATTACCTAATTAAAATGATGGTAGGGATACTAAATATAATTTATCATCTTGTATGTTGTTGTTTTCGTACAATACAATTAGTTATAGCGCATTACAAATTAATCTTATTTAATTAAATATTTTAATTAATTTTTGATTGCTCTGATCGTATAGTATGATTATGATCATCTAGTATGATCTTTAAAAAAAAATTAAAATATTTAATTACACTCCCCCATGTATATATGTCCATAATTGCTAAGCCAATATATACCTATTACAAATATAGACTCAAGAAAAATAAAATACAGACTCTTTTAAATAATGACTGACTGATACAACATTTTCTTGAACTCTAATTCTTTGACGTTGTTTTGTGTATGCTGAACCTAAAATATTAGTAGTACACAGAAAAATATATGCAATGTATAAAGCAGGAGAAACAAATAAAAATTCAATAATATTTGTAATTATCAAAATATAAGGTCGAGCTCCTCAATTGCAACATAAATTTGCTTTTTGCTTGTTTATTTTATTATAAAAATACTAAATAGATACTAAAATTAAGATGGATGTTTGGTTTGATAAAAAGGAATGCAAACTAAAAAACAAGATGGTAAAAATTAGAGTGGACAACGAATCGGAAGGAGAAGTTCACGGTTCGACCACGGTTTCGACCAGTCGAACCGTGGTCGAACCAGACGATGTAATAAATAAAAATATTATTAAAAATTAATAAAATTAACCTAATATAATATAAATATATGAGCATTTAGTAATATTTATAAAATTTTTAAAAATATAATAAAAATTTATAAATATAAATATCATTTAAAATAATATATTTATATATTTATAATTAAATATATTTATTAAAATAATATTTAATATAATATATACATTTATAATATTAAAAAAAATTTATCATTAATATAATATAAATATATGAGCATTTAATAATATTTATAAAATTTTAAAAATATATAATAAAAATTATTAAAATATAAATATATTTTAAGAATAATATATTTATATATATATAATTAAATATATTTATAAAAATAATATTTAATATAATATATAAATTTATAATATTAAAAATTTATATTATTAATTCTTATAATATACATTATAGCAAATTTATAATACACATTGCCCAATTATAGCCCAACTAATTATAAGACAAATTTTGCAGCCCAACTAAGCCCAAATTCACATTCTAAACTATTCATGCAAATTTTTTAATCCCACATCATAGGAGGGTTTTGAGGTAGTTATCTTTAACCATTTATATAGTGTGAAGTACACACTTTTTACTAAACATATTATATAAGATATTTGAGATAACATGCATATATTATGGTGTAATTAATCATCATATTTAATAAAAATATTTTAAAAAGTTAAAATAATTTAATAAACTAAAATATATTGTTTAAAATTTAATTAAAACAAAAATAATTTTTTTTATAGACTGACTGGTTCTTTCCATCCCGGACCGATTCAGCAGTTCACTAGTTATTGAACCGTTGGTTCAATCCAGTTCGATGCAAAACTGATTTTATAAGCTGGATCAGACTGGCCACCCGATCGGCGTTTTTCCAAACATTGCTAAAAAGAATATAATATAAAATAAATGTAGTGAATTTGACATATAATGTAAAAGAAATATAGTTTTTTGATTGATTGTAAAATAAATATAGATTATTATTTTTTATAGGAAAATAATCAAAAGGATCCCTTGACTCTGTATGAGTGTTCAAAATGATCTCCTACTATATTAAATGATCATTTTGGCCCGTCAAGTCTTTAAAGGGGAGTAAAAATAGTCCCATGGTAAGAATATTTTGGTTCGTTTTTTAAGGAGTTGAGAAACTAAAATAGTCATTTAATGTAGTTAAAGATTATTTTAATCATTTTTTAGTCAATAAACCATTTGGATCATTTTTCTCTTTTTTTTATGTTTAATTTAAAGTAAAATAAATTCAATATAAAACCCCACCATAATAACTATTGGTGATGACAATGACAACAACGGAGTGGTTGTGAAAGCAAACAACCCTCTTTTGTCCAAGAACCTACTTAAACAAGGCTTATAAAGATACAAAACTAACTAAACTTTACTCAACAAAAACTATATAGATATAAATATTATTTTGATTTTTTTGGTTATTAAAAAAACTAAATCTATTTTAAAATTTTGCATGTTTTATATTCAATAAATCTTCTACTTAAGGAAAAAAATATTATCTTAACAACACAGTGTAAATAAGATTAATACTATCTATAAGTCCACCTTACTATATTTTACATCAAAATATTTAAAACAAATTTTTGATCAAAATAAATTTGAAAATTTTAAAATCTATTTAAAATTAACATAATATAAATTATTTATACATTACACATATTTTAAAATAATTTTAAAATAATTAAAATATATTTTAATTATTTCCTTAAGTAGAATAAAGTGACAACTCTTGTCCACTATACCATACGGTCCATACCCCACTGCGTTAACTTCCCCACAGAACGGGGCAATTAGCGGTGCTTCCCAGGCCATAACTGGTACGACTTCAAGATTCGTGCAAGGTCGTGATTTTTAATGATATAAGTGCCAGGGGCCCCACCGAGTCACTAATGCTAATAAAAAATGAGCACACCACAAAAAAGCTAGTAGAGCATCATCACCTAGTTGGATCTGTCTTCACCAATAAATGATCATATATTTTTTTTTATTTTTGAAATATAATTTTTATATATTATTGATTGATATTTGCTATTTAGGATTTATTTGGGGTATAATTTTTTGGAAATTTGATTATAAAATTATTATTAGAAACATATTTTTTAATTATTATGAGTGTTTTTTTTATGACGAGAAAATCGTCCGCTGTCATGCCTGACTTCGTCAGACAAGCTTGGTGGTCCGTGAATCCGGCGGGCCACCCATGCCACTGCACCCGTAGCGACATTTTTTGTGGGGATTATCATATATTAATCAATTTAGTTATTAAAAAAAATGTTTTATGAGTGCTAAAAATATATTCTTTTATAAAAAATCGAGTAGTAATTTTCTAATGATTATCATATATTAATCAACTTAGTTATTAAAAATATATTTTCATCACAAAAATATTTGAAAGTAGGGTGAAAGCAACAAGAAAGTGACACAAAAAAGTTTAAAAAAACAGCTCCAAATAGTTTCTTAATCATTTATATATTATTATTATGATTTGATCTTCCAACAACAACAATGTCAAGCATTTATTCCACTACATGGGATGGGCCATATGAATCTTTTTTTCTCCATCGTGTTATTCTATTTAGAGTCAAATTCTTATTTAAATATAATTAAAAAATAATTTATGACACTTTTAAACTAAGGCTTCGTCTAAAACGGCTTTCTTACTGCTATTTAAAGAAGCTTTTTAATTCAAAAATGTTTGGTTTAAATTTTTTTTACTAAAAAATTATTTTAGAAAGCATAAAGAAAGCTGTCCCAAACAAAACCTAAGTCTTTTTAGGTCTATCCCTAACTTTCTAAACATGAGTCATATCTAATACATCTACTCTCTTAGGCTTTGCTTGGGGCAACTTCTTTACTGCTTTATGAAGTAGCTTTCTAATATAAAATATTTTAGTTCAAAAAATTTTTGTACTAAAAAACTGCTTTAAAAAATAATAAGAAATATGTAAAACGAAACTTTAATGAAGTCATCTAAAGGCCAATGCTTTATGTGACCAAACCATCTACTACCACACATGCTTTAGGCTTTGTTTGGAACGAGTTTTTATTGCTTCTTAAAGCAAAATTTTAGTATAAAAATTTTAATTTTTATATTAAAATTTATTTTAAGAAGTATTAAAATCTCGTTACTGTTTACCTACTTAAAGCATATAAATATTCATTTATAATTTTGAGTTTCTTAAAATTGTAGGAGTTAAAATTCAAAATATAAAATTAAATTTATTTAGTATATAATAAATAAGTTATATATAAAATATTAAAAAAATATTGAGAATATTAAGAATAATGAATTTTGATTTTAAATAGTAATTCATAAATAATTGTCATATTTTTTATTTACAATTATATTATAATTTAAATTTTCTAAAATAATTTCGAAATATTGAATCAAATTATTCAAGTACAAAAAAGGAATTTAATAATTTTCTTTATCTGCTAAATTTCCTTTTTTAATAATTTCATTTCTCTTAATATTTATCTTTTTTTTTTTTGCAATAAAAAATAAATATTATTTAACTCTTAAAAATAACTCAATTTTTTAAACTTTTGATGTGACAACCAATTTCTAGATACAATGTTCAGTGTGCAGAGGGCACAAAGAATTAAATGTACATTAAAATCAGAGAGAATTATATATATTATAAGATAAAAAATCATCAAAAATATTAACTCATTAAAAAAACTTAAATAATATTCTGAAAAAATATCTATAGATCATTAATTACATTCGTTGATTTTTTTTTATTTTTGCATCACACATAATTAAATAATTACTTGAATAGGAGAAATCCTTAGCTATAAATTTATATCTATATTATACTATTAAAGTGTCATTTGTGAATTTTCCTGCCTAATATCTTCATCGTAGCTTACAAACCATTTAATAAATTTGGGCCCTTCATTATTTTCACTTTTGGCATTCATCACGTCTATTCCAAAATAAAATTTCCATTCGCCTTATCTAGTAAAACTCACCTGCTACTCTCACCCTCCCACGCTTCTACCCCTCGTTCGCACACCTCAGACGGAACGAAGGCCTCCTCCTCCCCTTTTCTCGTGCGACCCGAAGCCCACCGACGCTCATCGTTGACCTATTGCCCTAGGTGCACGATACCTACCGCCGGCCCTCTCTCAAGCACAAGTAATTTCTTCTTCATGCTTCTTCCTCTTCTTCCTTTATTCCTTTTCTTCCTCATTCTTTCCTTCCTCATACTCCTCAACATTTCTTCTTCTTTATTTTCTTCCTCATCCTTTTCCCCTGCTTCTTCTTTATTTTTCCCTTTCTTCCCTTCTTCTTCTCTGCTTTCTTATTTGTGTGCATCACTGCCTGGCATATCCGCCTTTTCCGATTTGTGTTTGAACCGTCTGCCTTCCATGCGAAGAGCTCTCTCGTGTGCACCTGGTTCCCCCCTTCTCTCGCGTGCTAACACGTCTAGCTTCCCCGCCTTCCTGCGGTGGAGAGGTATGAATCTTCTTCTTCTGTCTCTCTCCCGCTAGATTTCATTATCACTGCCTAGCTTCCCCGCCTACGTAATTGAGGCTTAGAGTACCTCTAGATTTTTTTTTTTTTTTTTTTTTTTTTTTTTTTGAGGTCTGATTTTGATTCATACATTCTTAGGAAGACAGTTACTTATCGGCCTCAAGCAGAGGTAGTATGGTTAGGAGATGTTCGTGGAGGCAGAACAATTCTCCAAGAAGCATATGCTTCAATTCAAAATTCTGAGGAGATATGGTTGGCTGCGTTTATCATCGACTTTGATCCAAACATGTTTTATTAAGCAACTTTGAACTCAAATTAAATCTTTTGAAAGTTAGATTGTACTAATTCAAACAAAATATAATTATATTCTGATCAAAATATAACTATATAATTATGTTAATGCTGAAAAATTTGTAATTGATTGGATTTAATTTTTCTGTTTGAGCTCAAATTAGGGATTTATTTTTTATGTTTGAGGTAAATAAAATATTGTTTTATTAAGCCCAAACTGAAGACATACACACAAATACATTTCAATCCAAACTAACGGCATCAGAAGGATCAACTGAAAATCTATTCGTGTAAGCAAGATCATTGACTTTGATCCAAACATTTTTTATGAAGCCCAAACTAAAACAACCTTGAACTAAAATTAAATCTATACTAATCCATAGGGCTGCAAGTGAACCAAACGTTCGACGAGCTACTCGATGTTTGGTTCGATTAAAGCTCGTTTGTGATCGTTTAACTAACTAAACAAACAAATTTGAACAATATTTTAAATACTCGATCCTTAAATAAACAAGCTTGAACACTAATGTGTTCGGTTCATTTATGTTCGCGAACAAAATCATTTGAAGTTCGTGAACAAGCTCGACATTAAGCTCAATAAAAAGCTCGATTCGTGAGGCTGACTGTGACATTCATTAGTTCATTAAAGAAGAAAATCCAGTAGTTCATTTTGATTGCTTAGAATGGTTGAAGGCTAACTTCATATTATTATTTGTTCAATAGATTATTTTGCTAAATACATTCACGAACATAGCTCGTTAAGACTTGTTTGTTTAAAGCTCGATAAGCACTAAACGAACCAAACATGAGCCGAACATGAACCAAACATGAACACCCTTAAATTAAATGAACCAAACATGAACACATACAATAAAGCTCGAATCAAACACGAACCAAACTTAAACAGGCTAATGATAAACAAACTCAAACATGAACACTCATATACTCAACTCGGCTCGGTTCGTTTGTAGCCCTACTAATCCAAACAAAATATAATTATATTTTGAACGAAATATAATTATATAAATGTTGACAAATTTATAATTGATATGCTCAACTTCTTCCTGCATAGTTCTTCACCCGCATATAAGATTTCATTATTTCTTATGATTTTATTTATTTGATTTGCTTTATGTTTGTCTTAATGTCCGGGATAAAAATGTTTAGACGTACACTTGTCATGAATAAGGTAAAAGGGAGGTTGTCCCAAAGAGGTGCATATGTGAAGTCTTCTCTAGCTGTGAAGGATTAAATTTTCTAAAATAATTTTGAAATATTGAATCAAATTATTCAAGTACAAAAAAATAATTTAATAATTTTCTTTATCTGCTAAATTTTCTTTTTTAATAATTTCATTTCTCTTAAAATATTTTTTTGCGATAAAAATAAATATTATTTAACTTTTAAAAATATAAAAATAACTCAATTTTTTAAACTGTTGATGTGACAACCAATTTCAGATACAATGTTCAGTGTGCAGAGGGCACAAAGAATTAAATGTACATTAAAATCAAAGAGAATTATATATATTATAAGATAAAAAAATAATAAAAAATACTGACTCGTATAAAAATAAATAAATAACATTCAGAAAAAAAAAATCTATAGATCATTAATTACATTCGTTGACTTTTTTTTTACTTTTGTGCGTCACACATAATTAAATAATTACTTGAATAGAAGAAACCTTTAGCTATAAATTTATATAAGAGGAAAAAGACCTAATAAATTTTACTATTACCAAAAATGAGTGACCTAATATGTATTTTGCTTGGAGATTAGGGAGTTCTTCTATAAATGATATAGTATAAATTGGGGCAATCTTGGATTTATTTTGATATTAATATTGTATATAAAGAATTTATATTATATAAATCTTACGGAAAATTTAATAATAATTTGATTAAAATTTATTTGTGAGCGACGTCTAACCTTACTAGCAAGTTTAGTTAGTTAGAGAAAAAGAATAACATGAGTTGGTCCTCAATGATGAGTGCTTTGATTTGATTGAATAGACTAAACAAATTCATCAACCAATCCATTTATATTGTCTTGCAAGCACAATATTTTTTAAAATGTCTAAAATCACAGTGAAAAAACTATCTTTAAAACACTATTTTTAACTGGCTGCTTCTCGTACCACAAAAACAGTCTAAAAGCTGTTCCAAACAAAGCCCATCCAAAGCTCTTTTGCTAACACATTAATTACATAACACACCAATAATATATTCAAAACCATTCATCATGCCCACATCATGTAGAAAATAAATAAAAAAGCACATACAATATGCTTAAGAGAACGAGGAAAGAAATCATCAATATTCAGCAAGAAGGAAAGCAAGATCTTAGTATAGATACCTTGACGGTTGCCATCAGGCTGTGACTGGTCTTCCTCGCCCCATTGTGAAACCCCTTGTTCCATCTGGCATCTTTGGCCCAGAAATTGGCTTATTGGACACGCCTTCAGCGCTAGAGCCAGAAATGGCATTGCCATGACCTAAATTAAGAAACAAAACCCACCTTAAATGCTATGCGAGATATCACCTAAGAACAGAATTTTCCACTAATCGTGAAAAAAATAATCACCTTGACCGCTGGTTGGTTGGTGGTGGTTACCCCTTCCACGGCTTTTGTATCTATTCCCCCGCCCTTCCTTACCTCCGTTAGCATTCTCCTCTTCCTAATACAAGGCAGAACACGCAAGTTTCATGCACAATTTGACAATGAAAACCATATAGGATAATGCTACAGAGCATAGTACAATAATTTTACGGACCTCTTTCTCTAATCCGTTTTGGTTCAGCACAACAGGGATCTCCAATGCTTCAGCACCCTTAATTTTCTCAGAAAATGTATCTTTCCGTCGTTTTGGAACAAGCCCATATTTTTGCTTGAAAAATGGGGGAAATAAATGTTTGGATGAATGAAAACAGTGTCACACAGGATGAATAAAAATTGGAGAAAAAGATGACAGCTACCATTCTTTTCAACAGAATCTGAACTCGCATGCCATTCCTCCAATTCATTTCATCGTTCAGTGTCAAAACCTTTAACCAAAATAATGAGATCATTAGGAAGAACACAAGATGAATATATATATCACAGAATTCTCATGTATCTAACAACTAAAATTTTATATTTACTTCTAGAACATTCTAAAGTCTAAATCACATTAAAATATATGCATGACAACATGTAATTCACTTTAGATAGTGGGATTCTTTTTTGTAATTTAAAGATTAAATTGTTGGATAAATAAATATAAAGATTTAGGTGTTAGATTTGAAAATACATAAGAATTATGGGATATGTTTGTAAATCCTCCTATACTAAAATCAGATATCAAAATAAAATTTTAGTACGTACAGCAGTCTCTGCTGCCTCAACGGTGTCATACTCAACAAGCGCATGCAGCTGCACAAAAGAAGGTGATAAAATCAAAATACTAAATTAAATGTCTCAAAATAATTACATGTATGTTATTTCCCAACAGAGGCTTGTCAAATAACTAATAAAGCTGAATTTCTAAGTTAATCATCTACACCAAACATCCCCACTCCCAAACATCCGGGAAATATAAACACGTAGCTAAAAAAGTTCAGTAGTGAATTTGCAGCAAGTGCTCAAGTACTATAAATGAAGTAAAATTAGATCAAACCTTACTACTGATTGCAAAATCTGCCTTCTTGAGAGTTGCTAATTGCTCTGCTGAATGCGGATTACGGATGGAAACCCCTACAATACTAAGCTTACAAATAAAAGGATCAGGTTTAGATTGTTTCTTTTTCCCTCTAAAACCTTTAAAGATATTTTATGTTCAGATGATGGGAAGAACATACTGTCCAGCTGTCCCAAAGATCCTCCGGATGCTGTCTTCAGAACAATCCTCTGGCAAATTTTCAACTAGAACAGTTCGTGGCTGGTTATGCAGAAGTTGAGTCTTAAATGATGAATCATAATTCAATAACAACATTTAAAATTGTTTGAATAATAAATATACAGTAAAGAAATATACCTTTTCATCCCTCACTTCGGCAACTGGAAGTGGATGCAGCCGTTTCACCCTTTTTCCATCAGAGCTAACAACCTGGAAAAGATGCCAACAAATACTACATATTAAACACAACAAATGCAGAAAAATACTGGGTATAAGATAAAGCTAAGAACATTTATCCTGCCAACAAACATAAATAGTTGTCATTCAAGGAGTGCTACCTGGCTATGAAAAAGTTGAAGAGAATCAGATATAAGCTAACCAAAGAAAAAGTATGATCTTACAACTAGGGAAGATGTCCTCAGAGCAGCCTCTATGAGAGACAGATCCTTGGTGAGTTTTTTCATCTTTTTAAATGATGAGATAAGTGTAATTGGAACTGCAGCAAACCAAATAAAATTTAATACAGAAGATAGATTAAATGGTTTTCAATACAAATTAGCTGGGCAATGGTAACAGATATGAAATAAT
This sequence comes from Dendrobium chrysotoxum, assembly GCA_019925795.1. Taxonomy (NCBI): domain Eukaryota; kingdom Viridiplantae; phylum Streptophyta; class Magnoliopsida; order Asparagales; family Orchidaceae; genus Dendrobium; species Dendrobium chrysotoxum. The sequence continues at coordinate 46,722,573 of CM034303.1, forward strand.
ACAACGCACATCAGAGTCAAATTTAACTCTATCATGTTCTATAAAAACAGAAATCATTAAAAATATATATATTACATGACCTCCACAACAACTAGATGGGCGAAACATTCTTTTTCAAGCACGCAGAAGAGTAGAATGTTTACAGCACGCAGAAGAGTAGCATGTGTCGATATAACAAAATGCAAATCAGATTATCATCACAGTCATCTCTAATAACTAGATATCAACATTCAGTAGGCCATCAAAATCTAGTAACGGATCGAAACAGTTCTTGTGTTCTAGCCACATATGCTGACATTCAAAGTGCGAGAACATATTTCGCCAACCCAGAAACTAAAAATCTGATCTTCCTTGTATTCAGCCCACTAAACTAACGACAGACCTCATTTCCACCATAGGTGTCATCTCCGGCGCTCATATAATATTCATTTCAAGCAATCAGCTCAGAATTCACCAAGTACTGGCGGATTTATGAGACCAGTACAAAGGAAACAATCAAAAGTTTCATGAATGCCCTGGTTAGGTAGCATTCATTATGCCCAGTATATCAGTGGTCGAAATCACAAAAACACTCTCTACAATGCAATGGAAAGACTACATGATAATCAACACATTCCCATGAATGAAAGGTGTAAAGCAGGTAGCACCCATCCTGAACTAGAGATTGCAGATTTGAATACCAAAAACCATCTATACAATATAATGAGAACAACAACAACACCACCAAACCTTTATCCCATTATATGGGGTCAGCTACATAAATCCTTTTTCTCCATTGTGTCCTATTAAAAATTATATTCTCATTTAAATCTAATAAAGAAAGGCCATTGCTAATATTTTTTAATGAAGTCTTTTTAGGTCTACCACTATTTTTCTTAACAGAAGTCAAATCTAATACATCTACTTTCCTAACCGGGTCATCGAAAGGCTGCTATTTTATGTGACCAAACCATCTAAGGCGACTCTCTCTAATGTTATCTTCCACTAGAGCTACTCCAACCTTTTCATGTATATATGGCCATTTCGTATCCTGTCTCTAAGAGTAAAGCCACTCATCCACCTGAGCATCCTCATCTCTGCAACACTTAACTTAATATTGTGCTTCACTTTTAATGGCTAACATTATGCACCATAAAGCATTACAGGTTTAACCATCTTATAGAATTTTCCCTTAAGTTTGAGGGGGACTTTTCTATCACACAACAAGCCCAATGCATTCCTCCACTTCAACCATCCAACTTGAATTCAACTAATAATATCCCCATCTATTTCACCATCACTCTGAACAATAGACCCAAGATATCAAAAACGTATACTCTTATTATATAATTGATCACCCAAAGTCACAATCCCCCCACTAGATCTATTATTACTAAAATTATACTCCATATATTCAATTTTAGATCTACTCAAACGAAAGCCTTTAGACTCTAAGGTTGACCTCCATAATTTAAGTTTACCTTCAACTCCCTCTCTGGTCTTATCAACAAGAAGAATATCTTCAGCAAAAAGCATACATCAACCTCTTGCAAATGTCTAGTGAGAACATCCATGACTAAAGCAAAAAGATATAGGCTTAAGGTTGATCCTTGATGTAATCCAACTGAAATAGGAAAATACTTGGCCAAACCACCTTGTGTTTGAACACAATAATAGCTCTTGCATACATATCCTTAATGACTTGAATATAAGTATTATTAACCCCTTTCTTTTCTAAAACTCTCCATAGCACTTCTCTTGGAAATGTATCATATGCTTTCTCTAAATCAATAAATATCCTATGTAGATCCTCCTTATTCTCTCTATACTTCTCTATCAAACCTCTCAATAAATGTATAGCTTCCATAGTAAGCCTACCCGGCATGAATCCAAATTGATTTTGAGAAACATTAGTATCACGCCACAACCTATGCTCCATAACTCTCTCCTATAGTTTTAAAGTATGACACATTAACTTAATTCCTTTATAATTCGCACAATCTTGTGCATCACCTTTATTCTTAAAAATAAGAATCAACACACTCATTCTTCACTCATATGGCATCTTTTTAGTCTTCCAAATAATATTAAAAAATTTAGTAAGCCAAGAAATTCCTTCATCTCATAAGCATTTCCACACCTCTATGGAAATATCATCTAGTCCAACAGCTTTTTCACACTTCATTCTCTTTAAAGCCTCTCTAACTTTAGTTTTACTAATACGCTGATAAAAACAAAAAAAATTTATTTTTATTTAGGGTGCTAAGATCACTAATATAATAACAAGAATATTGCATAAATCAACCCTACTCCAAACCTACCATTGGTATCCTTAGCCTCATTTCTACTCCCAATCTAAAGCATAATAAATGCTACAAAGAAAAACAAATTGTAACAACATATTCTCAAGACAAATAATCGGACAACATAAATTTACTAAATATCTTCATTTGGTCAAATGTACATGAAAATCAATATTAATTTAAAACCCAACCACTTAAATATGATGATTTTATTTTTCACATAAAAATGCGAAAACAAAATTATCAATATCTAATTTTTTTTTTTTAGAAACAACCAAATGAGCTTTAGGCTATTTTTATTTTGCACTTCAATCAAAGTTAACAAAAGAGCACATAAAAGCACATGGAGATGTTATGATAGAAGACATGGTTGAATTTTATGTGAATTTCATTAGGGATCTTACACCTAAATTTATACGAACAGAATTCTATGTTACTTTTGATAACTTTTACCTAAGGAAGCGATTAATTAAATTAAAAATAATGAAGATACTCTACAGCTTGCACGCATGTATTTCCCTAAAAATCTGAGAGTTTTTCACTCCTTGTAGAGGACTATATATTGCCACCTCCCATGTTTACAATAATGGACCACTAGCTTTGCAATCCTACATATTGCCAAGCTGACCTCTAAAACTACACTCCTCAAACTATAAGGTAGATATTTCCATGCCTAACTTGGCGGTGATATTCCGCAATGTAGAGTTTGGGTAGTCCTTTGGTTAGGCTATTGGCTAATACTTGTGTGTTTGGACATATGAATACATATTGGTCCATTTCTAAATTTTCTTTGATTGAAGCATCTATCAATTTCTATGTGTTTGGTTTAGTCACATTGAACTATTTTGTGTGTGATGTTGATGGCCATTTTGTTATCACTATATATGTCACAGTATCTTTCCCATTTTATTCTAAAATCATCCAAGATAACTTTTATCCATAATAGTTCACAGATTCATTAGGACATTACCTAAAATTAAGCTTCAACACCAGATTTGACAACTATTAATTGCTTCTTGTTTCCTCAAATGATTAGATTCTCACCCAGAAAAGTATAATAACTAGTAGTAGATTCACTATCTATAGGACATCCTGCCCAATCATCACCTTTGTATGACTCTCAACCAAGTCTTTTATTAATTTTGATTAAGATTTATTTTCTCGATGTTGTTTTGAGAGTTTGAGACCTTCCTTTGTCAACTTTTTGCTTGTCACCGCCCTCTCCAAGTTTGTGGCAATAGTCAATTGAAACTTCTATGGGCTTACATTCCATCATGCCTTTCATTTAGTTGATATAGGATGTATTTTCATCAAGAGAAGAACATCTCAATCTTTTAGTGAATCAACTTAATTCCAAAAAAAATATTTGCGGCTTTCTCACTCTTTTACTTCAAATACTTTGAATAGTTGATCTTTCACTTTTCTTATTTCTTCAAGAACATCTACTATTGCAATCATATCATCATCCATATACATTATAAGAACTACAATTTTTAAATAGTTGGATTTATTTATAAATAGAGTATGATCTTCAAGATTTTGTTTGATGTTCATCCTTTTTATGGTTTTGGTGAACTTCTCAAACCATGCTCTTGAGAAAAGTTCAAGATCCCATATAGAGCTTTCTTCAACCTACATACATGATTAGCATAAAAATCTTGATTAAAACATGGTGAGGGTTCTATTTAGGCTTCTTCTTCTTGTTCATCATGGAGGAATGCATTGTTTAGTTATAACTACTATAAGGACACGTTAAGGTTGGCTGCTAAGAATAAAAGTCGGATGATGTTTAGCCTTGCAATTGATAGGTTTCTCAAAAAACCAACTCCATAGATCTAAGTGTAGGATTTTGCTACTAGTTAAAGTTTAAACCTTTAGAGTGTCTCATTCGCATCGTATTTGCTTGTATATACCACTTACATCCAATTAACTTCTTCCTTCAAGAAATTATATGACCTCCCAAGTTTGACTTTCTTTTAGTGCCCTCATTTCTTCAATCATGGATTTTTCTCCTATCTTTACATTCAATTATTTCATGGATAGTTCTTAGGATAGTGATATTTTTCATCTCAATGAGAAAGGTTTGTGAGAAGAAAATATCATTGTTTAAAATTGTACAATATGAGGCTCATCTTGAGGCCCGCCTCAGTGCAATTCCAGTGAAAAACACCTCTAGGCTTACGCCTCAAGCTTTTTTTATGAGGCTTACGCCTCAACTTGGCTGAGGCACACCTCGCTTTACTAGCGTGAGGAGTACACCTCACCCAATTTATATATTTTTTTTATTAAAATTTACCTAAATCCTAAACTAAAGTCCCGAAAATATCATGCCTTCATGCACCCCAAGCCACAGCAACTTCCTCTCAAACGCCTCGACCCGTAGCCCACCGCCTTTGTCGTAGCCACCGCCGAGAATCACTTGAAAGCCGCACACCACCACCGCCTCCTCATCTAAAATTTTCGGAACATTATTCTCATCTTTACGTTGATGATAAATATTTATGAAAGAAAAAGATGATTGAAATGAATAAAGAAGAAACAGATTGAGAGGCATTGAACTCCATATGATATAGCAGGGGAGAGACAAATTAGTTATGACGATGACTCAAATAAATACCCCCTAAGTGATGAAAGTGCAGATGATTTTTGAGTTGTCGCCAATTATGTCAGCTTTTTTGGGAAATTGAATGTAGATGAGTAGGGAATTAAGAAAGAAAGAATTTGGAGTTGAACTTGATGTTATATGATACTTTTACGTGATTCTTATAATTCATGTTGTTTTGCTCTTATAATATTTGGATTTCGATTCTATTTCACGCAATTTATCACTTGTCACTTTACATCTTGTGCATATTTGTTTCATATGTATGCCAATTTGTTACTTCATAGTTCAATAGAAAGTTAACATGTCATTCTTTAACATATTATTTGGGTATTATATAAAAAATCACTTTTAACATTTATTTTCACTTTACATAATTTTTGAATTTTGAGGCTTACGCCTCGCCTCACGAAAGAAAAATGCCTCAATACCCAATTGCGCAATTTTAAACCTCGGAAAATATTGAAAAGTGAAATAGAGCTAGCTATTGAAAGTTGGGTCCATGCTGAGGTTCCCTTTCCTATGTCATGATGGCTTCGAACTTTATAGGTGGGGTTCATACATTAACTGCATGGTGATTCATCTTGCATGGATTCAAAAGATTGAACATGCTTTAATTTAGTTTTGTACTCTTCTTTTTATCTTCTTGAGTATACATGTATTAATTCGATAAAATTTTATTAGAATTGTTGTTTGAGGAGACTTATTCTTTCTATAAAAAAATCCTTAAATTATTTGAGATTTTGTTAGTTGTTGTAGTAATGGTCAAGTTTGAGGAAATCAAAATTATCTTCATTCCAAGGTTTCCCCTAAAGACAATCTTAGTCATAGAATTCTTAATTTTTCAGCAAAAGTAATATCATAAGAGATGAATTTTTTGGAACTAGGATGTTAATACTTATAGTATACTTGTGTAGACTATTCTAAAATGATGCATTTTATGGGTGTTATGTCCTAATATTCGATAACTAAATGAGTGTGTAGTTCAATAGTGTGAATTTTTTTTCTTATTTTCATTGATTAAGACGGCATCACACATCTTGAAATATATTTGCTTCATCGTGACTCATATATTCTTCATTGTTGTTAGGATCATGTTGGCTCCTATAACTTCTGATATTATTGAATCTAATGGCAAAGAAATTCCACATGAAAAAATCGAGATCGTCTTCACTCAGTATGGGGTAAAAAAGGTGGCCTAACTTTCCCTTTCATTTGAAAAAGGTTTCAAAATCTAGGACTAAATTAGAAAATTTCTTAAATTCAATTTCAATAAATATTGAAGAGTTTATTTTTCACCTCCTAAAGTTAGATTATAACTATTTGATTAGTCAACAACTTCTAATACATAAGATACTTTCTTTAACAAAAGAAAAAATCCACTCTTGAAAGTTGGTAATGGGGAACAATTGTCCTTGCAGTGTTGCATCAAGTGGAGGAAGCGGATAACAAGTGTCCTTGCAATAGCGGGTGGCGGCAAGGGGTAGCAAATGCTGTCATGCAGGGTCAATAGGTGGAGGTGGTAAACAATATGTGCGGTGCATATAGGGAAGCATAGGACATGAAATATAGAAAAAAACTGAAGGAAAAGGAATTTCCTGGGACCGTTGAAAATGAAAATCACAAATAATGCTCAGTCTTGCATTCCTGTAGTTCTAATACCATGATGAAATAAATTATTTGAATTTTGTATGTATTTCATTAGAGATATTACACCTCTATTTATATAATAAGTTTTTAAGTACTCTTGGTAACTTTTACCTTTAAAAACTACTAAATTGGGAATAAGGAAGATATTCTACAACATGCACACATTAATTTTCTTGAAAATCAGAGAGAGATTTTCACCCATTATAGAGGTCCACGAATTGCTACCTTATTCGTGATGATGGACCACTGGCTTTGCAATCCCAAAAAGTCACACAAAGTGCTCAACCACTGACTTGTTGTTTAACTTCTGTCAATTAAGGGAGAAAAGAACTAAAAAAAATTAAAAAATTGCTCGCACAAATATCAAGCTTCTCTACCATAAAACAAAATAAATTAATACCCACTTTTGCAAGATTTAAAGCACAACAAAACTAAGAATACTAGTCAAAACAAAATCATAAGGTTGTAAACAAGCTGAGTCGAGCCTAGTGCATTACAGATTGTACTTGGCATGGTTAGAGTAAAATTTGTTCGTGTTTGGCTCAAGCTTAAAGCAAGCTTTCATATATATGTTTGAACTTAAAGCTTGTTTATATTTTCTTATAATGAAGCATAGCTTATACTTTGCTAGTCAAATTAATCAAATGAGTACTTAAAGAGCTAATCAACAACATTAAGCCTTTATGGGGTCGACTACATAAATCATTTTTCTCCATCATGTCCTATTAAGAGTCAAGTTCTCATTTAGATCTAATAAAGAAAAGTCATTTCTAATATTTTCTAACCAAGTCTTTTGAGGTCTACCTCTACCTTTCATAACAAAAGTCATCAAATCTAATACATCTACTCTCCTAGCCGGGTCATCGGAAGGCCGCCGTCTTATGTGACCAAACCATCTAAGGCGACTCTCTCTAATCTTATCTGCCACTGGAGCTACTCCAACCTTTTCACGTATATGCTAAGAGTAAAGCCACTCATCCACCTAAGCATCCTCATCTCTGCAACAATTAATATTATGCTTCTCTTTTAATAGCCAGCATTCTGCACCATAAAGCATTGCAGGTCTAACCGCCATCTTATAGAATTTTCCCTTAAGTTTGAGTTGTACTTTTCTATCACACAACAAGCCCGATGCATTCCTCCACTTCAACCATCCAACTTGAATTCTACTAATAATATCCCCATCTATTTTACCATCACTCTGAACAATAGACCCAAGATATGTAAAATGTGTACTCTTATTAATGACTTGATCGGTCAAAATCACAAACCCCCCACGAGATCTATTACTACTAAAATTACACTCCATGTATTCGGTTTTAGATCTACTCAAATGAAAACCTTTAGACTCTAAGGTTGACCTCCATAGTTCAAGTTTACCTTCAACTCCCTCTTTAGTCTTATCAACAAGAAGAATATCGTCAGCAAAAAGCATACACCAGGGAACATCCTCTTGCAAATCTCTAGTAAGAACATCCATGAGTAAAGCAAAAAGATATGGGCTTAAGGCTGATCCTTGATGTAATCCAACTGAAATTGGAAAATATTTGGTCAAACCACCTTGTGTTTGAACACAAATAACAGCTCCAGCATACATATCACTAATGACTTGAATATAAGTAACCCCTTTCTTTTTTAGAACTCTCCATAGCACCTCTCTTGGAACTTTATCATATGCTTTCTCTAAATCAATAAATATCATATGAAAATCCTCCTTATTCTCTCTATACTTCTCCATCAAACCTCTCAAGAAATGTATAGCTTCCATAGTAGACCTACCTGGCATGAATCCAAATTAATTTTAAGAAACATTAGTATCACGTCATAACCTATGCTCCATAACCCTATCCCATAGTTTTAAAGTATGACACATCAATTTAATTCCTCTATAATTCGCACAATCTTGTGCATCACCTTTATTCTTAAAGATAGGAATCAACACACTCATTCTCCACACATCTGGCATTTTTTAGTTTTCAAAATAATATTAAAAAGTTTAGTAAGCCAAGAAATTCCTTCATCTCCTAAGCATTTCCACCCCTCTATTGGAATATCATCAGGTCTAACAGCACACTTCATTCTCTTTAAAGCCTCTCTAACTTCAATTTTATTAATATGATGGTAAAAAAAATCTCTATTTTCATTTAGAGTGCTAAGGTCACTAAAGTCAATTGCATTTTCACAATCTTCATTGAAAAGCTTAGCAAAATATCTCATCTATCTTTGATGAATATCCTCTTCTAAAAAAAATACTTTTTGTCTTCATCCTTAATGCACTTCACTTGAACTAAATCCTTACTACTCCTATCTCTTTGTTTGGCTAGCTTATACATATATCTTTCGCCCTCTTTAGTATCTAATATATTATATAAATCATTAAAAGCTAAGGTCTTTGCATTGTAGATTATTTTCTTAGACTCCTTATGAGCAACTTTATATTTTTCCCAATTTTCAAAATTTTTACATCCAAATCAATTTTTATAACAAAGCTTATTATTTTTGATCTTGCACATTTTGCACATTTTGATTCCACTACCAACTATTTTTACTATTAGAAGCTTTTCTTTTTGATACTCCAAGCACATCCTTCGCAACATTCTTAATATTACAAGCTATTATTTCCCACATAATATTAACTTCCTCATGCACCGAAAAAAATCTTAAGATCATGAATCTTACTCTCAAAGATATTTTTGTTAGAGTTCTTTAAATGCCACCATCTAATCCTAGAATAACGTTATACTATATTTTCATATTTTGTCCTCAAAGATATACTTAAAGAGCTAATAAACAAGCAAAAATATGAATGAGGCTTAGGTAAATTTTACAAATTTAAATAAACAAACAATTCAATTAATTTGAAATTAGTATTTAACTATATGACACCAAATAAACAATCATCAATTATATTGGATAATAAATCACTTAGGAACAAACTTTTATGCATTCAGACAACATAAATAAGAACCAATAAACTTATTCATTGAAATAGAGAAATAAGAAGAAAGTGTATCAATTCAATATATATATATATATATATATCTGGATAAGAATTTTTTTATGAGAAAAATTTGAGACATGCATACCGCTTGGGTGGCTCCATCGGAAATTTTATCGTGATTCTTTAACCTAAATGACATTGAGTTTCAACAATATACTCGTCTGCCTATTTCTCTTCATACTAGGTACTTCCTTCTATGTGTCGCATCTGGTTGTGACATGCACTTGCATCTACCATGGAGGGTTTAGTTCAGCTTTCTAATACTCCCTAGGTGGAGCGGTATCAGAACGTCTATGTAGGGAGTTAAAAGAGGCCACCAAGCCAAGGTATGCCAATATGATAGGTTGTTTACACCAACAAGCCTGGATATGGGAGCATTTGCATGTGGGTAAACCTAATGTGTCGCACCACAGAGAGCATCATAAAAGAGCTTAGCATTCAAGCACTTACAAGGATAGTTTTTAATTTCTCTATTCTCAAACAGCTTGTTACAGTAACTCTCTCGTTTAAGTAGAACAAACATCAAATGAGAGATGCTGCAAAGCACTGCTGAGGTTTATAGCAATGAGATTGACTCTCTCGTTTAAGTAGAACAAACATCAAATGAGAGATGCTGCAAAGCACTGCTGAGGTTTATAGCAATGAGATTGACAGCTTGCTACAAAGCCAAGTTAGCATCATTTTTACTTTCAATGCACTTACACTTAATTTTAATGATAACAAGTAAAGGTTTTATATATGAATGTTAAATGAATGATCTAGGAGCCTTATGGTCCCCAGATTTTACTATGGGTGACCCATTTATGCATGTCTGGGCTAATAATTTGACAGTCCTGCGTACCTCTTATAAGTTGGCATCGATTTAAGTGGAACCTGCCAGATCATGTGAAGATATAATCTGGTGGCATACAACAAAGTGACATTAAGACAATGGAGCCTAAGCCTATGAGAGTAGATGGCATGGGTAAGGCAGATATGAATTGGGTTGAATTCATGACAAACACATACAGCTATGGGAGACCAGGAATGCATTAATCATCCAACATGGTAAGATAAATGATAATAGGAATCGCTCACTCATAAGATACTTGGTACAAATCGTGTGCTTAACTATACTTACTTCAAGGCTCGACAGGCTATCGATGACTTTATTATCCCAAAGCACCGAAATAGAATATTGGTATGTATCTAAATCTTCATAATATAATTGCATAATTTCATATACTTTTCTAATAGCTTGCTTTTTTGATACAACACCACGACTTCTTAGATTTTGAGGAGGGCATTACAACTATTCTTGAAGTCAGCCTGGTTTAGCATGAAATAAATAGGAAGGAGTTATGTCACCGAAGGGTGCACTTTATAGATGACAAGTATAGAGATGAAGCTGAAGAGGACAGTAAGTGTACAACCATGTCCTCTAGAGTTAGACTCAAAGCATAAATAAAATATATTACTCTTAAAACAAATATCAAAACCAATAATCAACCTTAAAAAGATGTCTATATACCTTATGTATAGATCTTATTAAGTAATCTTTTAGACTATTACAAAGATTTTTAATGTTTTTGAGTTAGCTAACATAAAACTTAAACTAAAAAATATATTAGAATAAAAAACTTTCAAAACATATTACACTAAAAAAAACTCTGGAGTAGTTCGACCAAAAAAATTATCAAAAAATACACAAATAAAAGCTTTCCTAAAAATAATTATAGAAAGGAAATTTATAAAAGGTATATCAAATAATATATATAAATATGATACACTCTTAATGAAAGAATTTTTTTTAAACAAAAGTTAGACTCAAAGCATAAATAAAATATATTACACTCTTAAAACAAATATCAAAACACCTTACACTAAAAAAAGGATTTAAAAATTTTGATCGCTCTAAGCAGCAACAAGGTCCATTCTCAAATTCTTTTCTAAGAAATTCATGTTTTTCTAAGGAACAAAGGGAATGGCCGTTTTAAAAATTTTGCCTACAAAAAATATAATTTGATGTTTATTAATTATTAACTTCAAATTATCTAAATCTTTCAAAACATTTACAAAGAGCTATGGCAGTTTAAAAAAAAATACCAAATCATGCAGCTTAATTGCGATTTGGCATCCATCATGACAAGATTCTACCATGGTGGCAAGCAAATCGTGCTTGTATTCCATGATGAAGTCCTGTTTAAAATTTTTGAATAAAACTATCGGTTCTTCTTACAAATTTATATTAGTTCTATTGTAAAATTTTCAACTAATATATAAAGGGCAAAAAAAATGTCAGGGAAGATTAAACAGGAGACCATATCACCAAGGTAGTGGAACAAAAAGGATTATGATAATCAACAAGGGTAAATACAAAACACCAAGAATTATACTATGAGGTAACCCAATGAAAGAAATGAAAAGATGGAAGTAAATTTATATAAAAAGAAAGAATAGAGGGGCAATCGAACAGAGGTAAACATTATAAAAGAAAAAGGTTTGAAATTTAGTGAAAAAAGAAGGTTTGAATACTCAGCTTTGCAGAAAAATAAAGAAATATATAAAAAGATGGGAAAAGGTTTAGAAAATAAAAATGGAGCAAAGCGTCTTAAGTCCAACTACATATCATGTATAGTGTGGCTTTATCAAAGTAATAAGGGAATGGTTGATATGAATCAACCATAGAAAAATAAATGAATCCTTCCAACGAGAATAATAACCACACCAACAACTTTAGAATAAAATGTGGCTACAGAAGCTAACACTATAAAGATACTATGATCTGCAATATCTTTCACCCCGATAAGGTAGTCCCAATGCGACATACTTTCAAGATAACACAACCTGCAATGTCTTTCACTTGCCATAAGGCAATGCTTAACAAGAACCCTTTTAAATTGGTTGCATTACTAATGCCAAGTCATCAATTTGTTGCACCGCACTGGCAAATTGGCACAATTGCCAAAGGTGCCAATTTGCCAGAACAACAATAACTCAATAAATAAAGAAATGAAAAGCATAGTTCTTGGTGAATGATATCCATCTCAAATATGACCATGGTACCTATAGTGAAATTGGCAGCCACATACATAATGAATAATTCAATTTAGCAAATACAAGATTCAATTGCCAAGTATGTCCTGAGCAAACTTTATTTTCTTAAATACTAAACATTAGTTTGTATGATATTTTAAAAAACATGGTATCACTTGTACCGTCTAAATTCTTTCATAACATAGTCTTGAGGAGACCAAAAAAACACTTGAATTTTTGTAGATGTGCTGTGTGCTGCATGTCCAAAACACTTGACTGATACTAAGAAATACGGGGTAGATACAAATACCCATTGTAGCAATCATTCCTAGTAACAGAGAGAATCAGAATGCAATTTTGTTCTTAGTCACTCAGGCCTTAACTAGAAGCTCGGCACAACTACAAAACAGCTGCACCAGGAGTATCATCTAGTGAACAAAACCTGTCGTAAGTACCTGCATTGTCTCATCAAGTTCATCTCTATTCTTAGGTCATCAACTGTATGGCTTTCTATAGGTTCAGCATACAGGCAGGGCCAATCAATTGGCAGATGAGTGAATATGATTAACAGAAGGAACCTCTTCTCAGTAGAAAGTCAAAATACCACAGGCTTTCTAACCATAACTCAAAATACACCTCAATTCTACAAGGATGGCTAACAGGCAAGTAAAGGAAGTTGTCTATGGTGTAAATCAACCAAATAGAAAACATGAAATGCAAGGAGGGCATAATGAGGATTAAGAAAAGCTAATCATAGAATTTAATTTTCACAATCAGAATATAAGTGTGGATACAGAAAACCTTCAAAAGCATTAATTTGCCAACAATTAAATGTACAATGGGCCAAAGGATAAAAAAATAGTGGGGAAAAAAATCAAAATTCTATCATAATGTTGCAAGCGAGCGGAACATGAACAAGTTGGGGTCTTGTTCAACTTGGTTCTTAATAATCAACCCAATCATGAACAGTCTCAAACTCATTGACCAAACAAAAACTATTATTCCGTCCAAATCATTTACCATCAAGCCAAACATGAATTATAAGCAAAATTGATAAAAATCAAATGTATCAACAAAGCTTTGTTTGAAGATTCGAATGCATGCAAAAAAGCAAGTTATTCACAGTACAACTTATTTTGAGCATCATAAAACTTAAAGCATATACTATCCCTTATTATGAACATATATTCATCCATATTTATAGAAAATTACATGAATGCAAAATGACTTAACTTCTTTAGGTATTTTTACACACACGCATGCACACCATGCATTCTTATCAAGCAGACAATAATTGAGCTGGCTGCCTTGCTATTGTGTGTGTCCGCTAGTTGAGTAAAAGAATTGAAAAGTTTTGCTCAATCCTGGCGTATTTTCTTTATGAAAGAACCAAACAAAAGCAATTGCGAAGCCAAAGGTTCTTGACAAACAAACAGCATTTTTATACGACCCTAATAACAGAGTAAAGATTAAACAGAAGAACTGCATTTGCCACTATTGACACGTATTCTTCTTAAAAACAACAAATGTTTGGAAATTATATTTTAGCGCAGATTCTCTAATACTTTGACATGTCCTTCCTAGCATAACAAAATACTGGCCCAACAGAATAATCTTTTCCAAATCAAGACTCTAAGAAGATTCAACAAGCTGGCCGGTAAAAAAGTGAGATGACACAAGGCCAATCAGTCATTCTTACCATACCCCTCCTTGTCCTTCCTCACTTGCTTCAACAGAAACGCATCTTTGGGAAGATTTTCGTCACTGAAGTAATACTCAACCTGTAAAAGTGCCAGAAATCAACTCACCCATAACCAAATAAAATGCAAAAACAAAACATTCCAATGCCATTAAAGGAGAAGACTCGTTAAAAAAAGAACGATAAACGAAACTACATATAAACAAGGACAAGGCGAAGAAAAGGATCGCGAGAGAATCACCTGCCGCACGATCTTATCAAACAAAACATTGTGAAGGGAAGCAGCAGCGGAAGGCACCGTATCGTCCTGGGTAACAGGACGTGAACCCTCATCCACCGGCTCGCAGTCTTCAAGATGGTCTTGGGTTTCGGTATCGTGAGGATCTCCGGATGTATCCGCAATGAAGGGGTCTTTGGAAGCGGAAGAATCTCCGGTGGCCAGAGGAAGAGGGGGAGAGGAAGAAGCCCGCCCTTGGGTTCCCATGAAAACAATATGCGCAAGCGGCCGGCCCTTTTCCCCCAGCTCGACCCCGTGCCGCTTTCCCCGTATTTATTACAAGGTCTGGGCCGGATGGATAGCACCGGTTTAGAGCGATGGGTCCGGTTCACTCCATTTGATATGTTTCCAACTATGCGAATTATAATTTTGAAAAGTGTTAGTCAATCATCCTTAGGATTATTGTTTAGAATATATTTTTCTTTAATTTATTTTTAATATAATAATCATTATGTTTGGCTATAATATTTTTATTATTATTTAAAATAATTTTATGATGAAAAATAATTAATCAAATATTAAAAAGGTGATATGCAATACTTTTATGTGAAAAATCATCAGAGGAAAGTTATAATTTGGCCAATTGAGTAATATTCGCTATTTATAGAAAGTTGGTTAAAAAATAATTAACATTTAATTTATTGACAGTAGATTAATACAAAATAACTATTTGGGCAAGTAAAAATAAAAATGAGCGGTCAAACTATGTCCCTAAATGCATTATTTGTGAACATATATGTACGTGATTGTATAGGTTACGAAATGATCGGAGGTTATCATAATGAAATAATTGTTAAATATGGATGTGATTTAAAAACTTTGATAGTTATAGCCCAAGTCTCACCATAGATGGTTGATGTGTATAATGAGATTATTAAAGGGAGACATTTGTGATAAGTGAGATTTTGGCACAATTCCTAATGCAACAATGACTATTGTGCAAACAAGATTGCGATGTTAATTTTGAAGAAGATGATTATATTACAATTGAGGTTAATGTCTGAATCTTAAGAAGATGGATTTAATACAACTAAGAATGTGATGCAAGTTTTGAATGAGATGGTTTCAACTTTTTAAAGGTAAAGGTTTGAATCAAGAAATAAACCTTCAACGAGCTGGAGAAACATGTTGGGGCTTACATTATGATTCTATTCTAAATTAATTCTTTTGTGTGGATCCATTATTGACCTCATTTTTGTATGAGGTCATCATGATCCATCCAGACTTTTGTCTATTGATCTGATGGTTGACAATTATCGAGTTGCAAATCAATTCATACTTCAATCATCCAGAATTCAATCCATACTTCAATCATCTAGACTTTAATCCAGACTTCAATCATTCAGACTTCAATCCAAACTTTAATCCAAATTTCAATCAACCTTAAATCAAACTTCAATCAAACCTCAACCAAATATCATTCAAATCTCAATCAACTTCAATCACCCAGTATGCATCGATCTATAATCACTTAAAGATGTAGCCATGTACTGTAGCCAATTGACTTTTTACACTGCCTTGCTCAGTGCACTATCACCTAGTGATCACCACTTGACTCCCTTTATCCAATCATCAACAATTACACAATTGATTGTTATTGATTTGGATAATTCAAACTCAATCAATCAAATCCTAAATTCCAGACCAAAAGTCAAGGTTAAAGGCCCATGTCTTATAACCCTTTTTAGGTTATTTTTCAGCCACCTCAAAACTAAGTCAAATGACCCCCAATTCATGATATATCAATTGCATATTGATTATGCATGTCTCTAGGGCACCCCTCCAAATTTGAGGCCAACATGAGACCTCTAACCCCGAAACTTGATTGAAATCCAAAGGTTATAAAACCTTTAAATATTTATAACCTATGTCACTGGACCTTCCACCTTATGGAATTTGACCTTGAGACCTTCCTCAAAATCTTTGACCATGTCCATTGTGATGTCCCAAAATCTAATTTAAAAGAATTATTCATTTATCCTTTAAATAAATAACAACCAGAGCTATCTAATATCATCTATCAGTAATAAATGACAAAACATATTCTATAATTCAAATTATTAATGTACACATCTACATTCATTCTAAAAAATTATATACACTAGTTAGGATATACACAATCATCACATATATATCATGTCCTGGGTACAAAAGAAAAACTAAAACAAAAAGAAATATAACCTAAAAAATTCTAACCAGCCTCACACTCCTGCTCCTCTGTCTTGACTTGAAATCATTTAATCACATATAATGAGCTTGAAAAACCCAGTAGGTCGCCAAAACGTATAATTGAATTCAAAGTATGGTAAAGGAGCAATATGCATAGCAATAGTCAAATCACAGTAGTTACATTCATATGATCATTGAATCAGTAAAAAAATAATAAAATTCACATACAATAGTAATAGATTCTATAACCAATAAAATACTACAATACAAAAGCCAGTAAAGCAGTAAACCAGTATAAGTGTCAAATCTATAAAAAAATCATCGTATCTATAATACCAATCAATAAAGAAATTGGATAAAATATCAAATCAAAACATCAAAAAAGACTTTTAAAATCAAATCAACATAGTAAACTCATATAGGAATGTACGCATGCTATCTAGTTATTCTATATCAGCATTAACTTAGTATTTTATATGTTTAGTATGTCACATGCTTATTGTACAGTGAATCAGTAGTATCAAATAGTATCAGTATCTATATCAATAATAATAACAATCTTGTGGCAGGAACAGTAGAATAATGCAATAACAGTAAATCTGTATAGTAATAATAAATCCATACAATAATAAAAATAATGTCTAAAAAATATGTATTTCAGTAGTCACACTCAACAAGTAAGAAGTCATGGCTATCACGATATTTTTTAATATTGTATCAGTATCAATAAACTGTTGGCTCAGTAAACAGAGTCGTCACTCTTTGCCCGTCGGCACAGTAATTATCTCCTTATAGCTCTTAATTAGTATCACTTGAATCAGTAGATGATAACATCAAATCACAGTATTTAATGGAAAGCCCATCGGCCCACCATCATGTATAGGTCAATCAATCTCCAACCAACGGGTCAACCAATCTTTACTTGTCTTTTACACACACAGTAGTATTACAGTACTATAACAATAATTTTAATCAAATATCCACATTCATTTTCAATGCATTGTAATAAATAAAACATA
This sequence comes from Dendrobium chrysotoxum, assembly GCA_019925795.1. Lineage (NCBI taxonomy): Eukaryota > Viridiplantae > Streptophyta > Magnoliopsida > Asparagales > Orchidaceae > Dendrobium > Dendrobium chrysotoxum. The sequence continues at coordinate 46,740,287 of CM034303.1, forward strand.
ATTGAGCTTAAGTTAGAAAATGCCAAAAATGTCATAATAGTAGACAACAAAAAATCCTATTAGGCAAAAGAACACATTTTCAGAAAATTATCAAAATATCAGGAATTATGTAAAATAATCTTTTAAGACTTTTATTGTATTGCACTTGATACATCATCAAAAAATACTTTGATCGAGCACGAATCTCGAGGCATGTTTAAGTTGAAAACTTTCAAAATTAAATTCGAGATCATCTGATTCCAATTTCAGTAAACTTATAGTTGAACTGAACATCTCAAAGAGACGAACCTAACGACACCAAAATTAGTCCAACCCGAGCCCAAATGGGTCTAAATCGAGGGCTCGAACCACATTTGGAAGGTTCAAAATATTATTTGGATGATGAAATGATATTCAAATATGGCATGCTTATAGTCAAATCGAGCGGCTCGACGAGATGAATCCAACGAGCCTAAGATCGTTAAATTCTGACATCATTAAGGCACATTAATAGTTGAAAAACTCTATATGATTACGGGAATCAATACGAGCCATCTGATGGAGCACTCCGAACCTGCCCTGCATCTTCTTTATATCATGAAAATCTATAAATAGACCCCCACTCTCTACATAAGGGGGACCTTTGGCTGGAGATTGGAGAAATCTATAAGGCTTCCGGAGCTCCAGCGCTACAGCTCGCGAATCCCCGTCGACCTTCGTCGAACCACCGCTCGGCCACCGACCGCCGCCGAACTTCCACCCGGCCGCCGACCGCTGCCGGACTTCAGCCCTACCTTCGTCAGACCACTGTCAGGCTACCGACCTCCCCCGGACTTCCACCCGGCCGTCAATCATCGTCGGACTTCAGCTCGACCTTCGTCGGACCATTGCCTGGCCGTCGACCGCCGTCATACTTCCACCCGGCCGCTGATTGCAGCCGGACTTCAGCCCGACCTTCGTCGAACCACCGTCCGGCCGCCGACCACCGCCGAAATTTAGCCTGACCTTCGTCGGACCACCGCTCGGCCACCGACTGCCGCCGAACTTCCACTCGGCCACTGACCGCCACCGTACTTTCGCCCGACCTTTACCGTATCATTCCTCGTCAGCTGAACTTTCGTTCGGACACCGTCGGACTTCCGCCCAAATATCGCCAAATTTTTGTCTAACTCTCCAAGCTACTGTAATTTGACCGCCTCTAAGTCGAGGGACGGGTCAACCCTTGTAATTCACTCAAGTTTAGTAGAATTTTTTGATCTGGGTAAGGCCTTGTGGTTTTTCCCTCTTCGGGCTTTCTACGTAAAAAAAGATTTGGTGTTTTACTTCTCTCTTTCTATTTGTGTGCTGGATATCTGTGCATCGCTAAGATGAAAATTTTACTCACTCTGCCACCGCGAATCTTCTAACCTGCAACAGCACCATTATTTTTATACGTCAAAATAAAATTTTGGGTAGATAAAAATCACTGTATTTTTAAAATTACCTGGTGAAAAATCTCAAATAAGTACTCAAAATGCTCATAATTATAATATCTATAACATAAAAAAGTTACGCGATGAAAGTTTTGCCAATATAAAGTTATTTTCATTTTTTAGTAATGAAAATATAAATTTGATCAGAAAAATATCAAAAATATAAAATCTTTCAAATCAAAAATAGGATAAAGATTCCTTATAGTGAGATGAGTAAATTTCCTAACTGCGTGGACAGACGAAAATCGCTCCGCAGCCTCTGAAACCTAGCTTTTTCATTCTCTCTCTTCACTTCTCTCTCTCTCTCTCTAAAATGTCTAAAACGTCTCTGTTAGCCATTTTCAAAAAGAGAATGAATTTTTAAAAGATTAGTTAATGACTTAAGATATTTATAATAATATAATAATATAATATTTATTAATATTTATTTATATCAATTGTTTAGTATAAAATTTAAATAAAATATTTTTAGATTTCGAAAATTATAGAAAAATACTCATTAAATAAATCAATTTGTTAAAAAAATATTAGTGAAATCGGATTAAAAATTGGGCACCTAACAGTCCTGAAATCCTCACTTGTACCGATAGGTACCAATTTCTTAAGGATTTTCGACAGTGCCCAAAAATTACGAAAATATTCGTTTAAGTAAAATACTATAATAAAAATACTACGGTGAAGATGATTTACGATTTGGAGTTATAATGACTCCAAAAATTTTTGGCAAAGTCAAAATACAAGCTATTATAATCTACCCACCTTAAAAAAATATCATCCCCGACATTTCTTTAAAGGATTCGGGCACAAAATCAAATTAAAGCAAATATATACGATCAAAACTCAAATCAAATCAAAATTTATCAAAAATCATGCAATCATGCAGTTCATTCTATCACACGTCATTTAATTATGCATAATATGTTATGTCATTCAATCATTCAAATATATTTCTTACTAGTAGAGCTTTCAGGTTGTTGTTGATCATCTAAATGTTGTAAATTGTACACACGTGGCATCACTATAGTAGGTGCAGTCGGTCGTGGTGTAACAGTCTCCCTCTGATTACCACTAACAGCTTTATCATCCACCCTGTTTGTTGCTCTTTCACTATATGCTCTTGACCCCACAATCCTCCGTCCTACAGTATGTCTGGACTGTCCTACACCAGAATCAGCTCTTCCTCCAAATCCCCTCTAAGGACAGTCTACTACCTTATGTCCCTATTGTCCACAATGAAAACACTGCCCCATCAATAAATAACACTGACCTGCATGTCGTTGACCACAATGAATGCACTTGTTGTAGCTACCATAAAATGCTACTGATACAGATCTACTCGAATCACTATACATACTTTTCTTATTATCATCTCTCTCTCTGTTTGGTTCATCTCTACTCCTCCTGCTAACATCATATCTGGATCCCACCTCATATCTGGATGTTGATACTACCAAATCAATCTCTATCAGTCTTGCCCGTTCCACCAACTCAAAAAAATCCTGAATCCGTAGAGGTATTAACAGATGTCTGAGCTCTATGTTCAACCCTTATAGGAAATTGTAGCACTTTTCTTCAGCGATAAGGATCAAATGAGGAGCATACCTAGCAAGAGAAGTAAACTCAATCTCATACTACATCACTATCTTACGTCCTTGCTCCAACTTAATGAAAGCTTTGTGCATCTTTCGTCGAGCAGATAGAGGCACAAATCACATTCTGAATACTATAGTGAACTCATCCCAACTAATCTCAGCATTTGTCTTCCCTTAAAATTTCTCTCTCTGGTGTCCAATCCAACATCTCTCTGCCTCTTCTTCAAACAGGAATACAGCTAATGGTACATTCCGGCTCTCTAGACATTGCATGCTATCAAAAATTTTCTCTATCCTCAGTAACCAGTCTTCTATAACTTGAGGTCCTACGGCTCCTTTGAATAATAGAGGCTTCAACTTATGAAGTATCTGCAAATGCTTATCTCTCTCTTCTTGCTCCTAGCTGACTTACTCTGCCCATCCTCCATTACATGTGTTATAATAGTAGCCAATTGCATCATACTTTCTGAGGACATTGGAGATATAATGTGTTGCTCATTTGGTACATTTGAGTCTAGATGATTCATTTAACTTTTCACCTACACAGTTTAGCATGATCTGAATAATACACACATACAACTATATATACAAAATAATACACCTTATTCTACCCAATCTACCCAACTCTCATTCAATTCATATAGCTCTGGTAACAATCAATTCTTCCAATAACTATGCTTTGATACTAATTATGATGTCCTAGAATCTAATTTGGAAGAATTATTTATTTATCATTTAAATCATAGTCATCTAATATCATCTATCAGTAATAAATGACAAAACATATTCTATAATTCAAAACATTAATATACACATCTATATTCATTCCTAAAAATTATATACACTACTTAGGATCTACATAATCATCACATATCTATCATGTCCTGAGTACAAAAGAAAAACTGAAATAAAAAGAAATAGAACCTGAAAAATTATGACTAGCCTCACACTCCTGCTCTACTTTCCTGACGTGAAATTATTTAACCACATATAATGAACTTAAAAAGTCCAGCATGACACCAAAACCTACAACTAAATTTAAAGCATGATAAAGGAGCAATATGCATATCAATAGTCAAATCATAGCAGTTACATTCATATGAATATTGAATCAGTGCATAAATAATAAAATTCACATGTAGTAGTAGTAGATTATATAACCAATAAAATACTATATTATGAAAGCCAGTAAAATAGTGAATCAGTATGAGTGATAAATCAACAAAGAAATTTTCATATCCATAATATCAATCAGTAAAGAAATCGGATAAAATATCAAATTAAAATATCAATAAAGTCTATTAAAATCAAATAAATATAGTAAACTAATGTACATATGCTATCCAATTATTCTATATCAGTATCAAATCAGTATTTTATATATTTAGTATGTCACATGCTTATTATACAATTAATCAGTAGTATCAAATACTATCAGTATATATATCAATAACTATAACAATCCAGTGATATGAGTAGTAGAATAATATAATAACAGTAAATTCGTATAATAATAAGAATAATGCCTCAAAAATATGAATTTTATTAGTCACACTCAATAAGTAAGAAGTCCTAGCTATCACGATATTTTTTAGTATTGTATCAATATCAATAAACCGTTGGCTCAGTAAATAGAGTCGTCACTCTTTGCCTGTTGGCACAGTAATCATCTCATTATAACTCCCAATCAGTATCACGTGAGTTAGTAGAGGATAACACCAAACTACAGTATTTAAAGGAAAGCCCATCGACCCACCATACTGTCCAGGTCAATCAATATCCAATCAATGGATCAACCATTCTTTACATGACTTTTACACACACGGTAGTAGCACAGTACTATAACAATAATTTCAATCATATATCCACATTTATTTTCAATGCATTGCAATAAATAAAATATAATTGAGCTTAAGTTAGAAAATGCCTAAAATATCAAAATGGTAGACAACAAAGAATCCTATAAAGTAAAAAATGCATATTTTCAAAAAATTACCAAAATACTAGGAATTGTATAAAACAATATTTTAAGACTTTTATTGTACTACACTACTATTTTTAGATGTCAAAATAAATTTCTGAGTGGACAAAAAATTATTATATTTTTAAAATCACCCAGTGAAAAATCTTAAATAAATACTCAAAATGCTCATAATCATGATCTCTATAACATATAAAAAGTTACGTGGTGAAAATTTTATCAATACAAAATTATTCGTGTATTTCATTAATAAAAATTAATACAAATTTAATCAGAAAAATATCAAAAGCATAAAATCTTTGAAATCAAAAATAGGGTAAAGGTTCCTTATAGTGAGACGAGTAAATTTTCTAACTGCGTGGTTAGACGAAAATCGCTCTGCTTCCTCCGAAACCTATCTTTTTCATTCTCTCTCTTCACTTTTTTCTCTCTCTCTCTAAAACGTCTCTGTTAGCCATTTTCAAAAAGAGAAAATGATTTTTTAAAATATTAGTTAATAATTTAAGATATTTATAATAATACAATAATATAATATTGATCAATATTTAATTACATCAATTATTTAGTATAAAATTTAAATAAACTATTTTTGGACTTAAAAAATTATTGAAAAATATTTATAAAATAAATTAATTTGTTAAACAAAATATCAATGAAATCGGTTTGAAAATCGGGCACCCGACGATATCGAAATCCTCGTTTGTACCGACAGGTACCAATTCCTTAAAGATTTTCAACAGAGCCAAAAAATTATGAAAAAATTCGTGCAAGTAAAATACTGCAATAAAAATACTACGGCGGAGACAGTTTGCGATTTGGAGTTATAATGACTCTAAAAAAATTTGGCAAAGTCAAAATACGAGCTATTATATCCATAACCCTTGTTATGACATGTTGAACACAAAACTGCACTGTGGTTCACTGGAATTGCGTTTCTTTTAAAATTTGACGAATTTTTAATAATTACGCTCCTTTTGCTTAATTGCATTTTAAACACACTCCTTTTTAAGATTCCTCATAAAAAAAAATTAAAATTTTTAATTTAAAGCTAAGAAATCGAACTCAAAAGAGTCAAACTTGACTCTCCAAATGAGCTCAAGCAATCGAGCCGAGCTCAAGCATACAAATTTTTTAACGAGTCGAGCTCAAGCTTAGTAAATGAGCTTGAGCTTAGTAAGAACTAAACAAGCTTAACTCAATTAGATGGATACTCAACCCACTCGGCTCGTTTACAGCCCTAGTCTCATTACAACCAATTTAATTTCCCTAACAAGCTAATAATGTCTTCTCTTATATTTCTAAGGTTTAACATATTATGCTCTAACTCTTCATGTTTCACTTTTCTTACAAAGCTATTGATGTTGGATTATGAAATACTAGGCATAAATGATAAGTTAACAATGATAGGTTTGTGCACTAAAAAAATATGAATATGAGCACATTAATAATGATAGGTTTTAATATGAAATAATAGGCAAAAATGATAAGTTAACAATGATAGGGTGAGGAGTAAGTCTCACGCCAGCGAGGAGAGGCGTGCGGTGTGCCTGAAGGCGGGCCTCAACCAAGCTGAGGCGCAAGCCTCATTAAAAAAACTTGAGGCATAAGCTTTGAGGTGTTTTTCACTGAAATTGTGTTGCGGCGGACCTCATATTACACAATTTTAAACAATGCTTCTCAGTAAATATTTATTAAAGTTCTATAAAAAATCACAAATATATATGAGTCAATATCAACATTTAAGGCATCAAAGGTATGTTTGAGATAAGTCTCTTATTGCTTTGTTTTTCAGACAATAAGCAAAATGTGGTCTTGCTACTGCCTTCTTGCTATTTTCTCGTTTCTTTAAAAAGAATTCGATGGAAAGTTATTTTTTTGCAATCAGAGCAGCAAAGTTGATTTTCTAATAATAACTTCACAACTAATTTTATAAAATGTTGCAGTTATCCCCAATAGACTCTAGGGCACCCAAAATATGATTTTATATTGTTATTCCTTATATTATTATTATTATAAGATATAATTATTTTTTGACCAAATAAAAAGTAGATATTGAACAACACAACTATATTAAGTGCAATATATTTATATCATATCAAAATAATCAATTATTATTCTGCTGTATAAAATAATTTGAAATAATTGTTTTTATAAAATATAAATTGTTACTTATTACTTAAAAAAGATGTATCTTCCACCTGAAAAATGATGAAACAAAAAAGGTAAAAGTTTAAACTTCAAAATTTTGTCTTATATAGTTCTCAAGGCGTCCACTTTTGTAACTGTCTTTTGGGCCCTATTATAAGCTATCAATAGACGTTTGGGGCCTGAAACTCGACAAAGTTGTTCTGAGGCCCACTCTTTATCCTGCGCACAATGAGCTGATGATCCTGCTCAAGTTTGATTCATTAAATAGCGGACAAGTTAAGATAATTATGTCATGAGTTTTGAGTTTGAGCTCGAGTGAGCTCTTGACCAAAATCCAACCTGCTTCGGACCCGGGTCAACCCGACATGACACGCCAACCAGTCTTAGTGCTCTTGCGTGGGGCCAACTGAAGGCGTGCGGGGTTTTCGTGCGGCCAATCCGAGACAAGCAAAGGCGAAGCGAACGAGAGGGAGTGCATACAAGCTGCTTGCGTGCGGTCTGGGATGAGATCGAGCGGTTGAGCCCAGCCATCTTGCGTGCGTGCTTCTTGTTCGGCCGAGAGGAACAAGAGAGAGGGTGAGTAGGTCTTCTTCTTGTGTGTTCGTGCGTATGCAGAACCGAAGCCGAGCAAGGAGTTCGATTGTCTACATGTTCGTGCGTATCCAGAGCCGAGGCCAAGCGTGAGGGAGGGGCGGCTTCCTGTTTGATCTTTGTTTGGAGTCAGACCGAGAAAACGGAGGGGAGCTGCTTGTTTCTTCCACCAACTTCGGTAAACTCACGACAGCGATGGCGACGTCCGTACTCTGGAGCGCTTAGACAATAAATCTCTTCTTATTCCCTCGCTTTCTCGCCTTTGCGGGAGTCGGGACCATGCCTGCGCGAGTGCAACTGTGCAAGCAAAGTAGCAAACTGGTGGAGGAATCAGGTCTGGGCAGGTGAATCGGGTCAGATCCAGGTCAATTTTGGGTTAGTAGGCTGACCCAAACCCGACCCGATTTTTCAAACAGATCGATTTTTAGAACCTGAACCTGACCTGTCTGCCAAACGGGTTGACCATAACCCAAATTTTTCAGGTCGGATTCAGATTGAATTTTCGAGTCGTGTCAAATATCGACACCCCTAATCGTAATATAATTTTAAATCCATGGCCATACCCTTTATTTTTTCTCAAAAATAATGTAAAGAAAGTCTCATCTTTGAATGACGACTAGCTTGTACACATTATATCATGTATCCTTCATCATATATCTACAAAGATTTCTTTTTGTGACAAAAGACTTTAATTAAAAAGAAAATATTCATTCTTATTTTAATAAAATAAAGTTTTTAAATGGGCACTATAAGCATACAACAACAACAACAACAACAACATCAAGCCTTTATCCCACTATGTGGGGTCGGCTACATGAATCCTTTTTCTCCATTGTGTCCTATTAAAAGTCAAATTCTCGTTTAAATCTAATAAAGAAATATCATTTCTAATATTTTCTAACCAAGTCTTTTTAGGTCTACCTCTACCTTTCTTAACATAAGTCAAATCTAAGACCTCTACTTTTCTAACCGGGTCATCGGGAGGCCGCCGTTTTACGTGACCAAACCATCTAATTAAATGGGCACTATAAGCATAATACTTAAAAAAAAATTAAAAAAAAAACTTCTCTTAACCTTGAGATTAAATAATCTTTTGACCCAAATAATAACAAAAATTATGTTTGGAATATAAAATTTATTAAATTTAAATTTAAATATATATATATATATATATATATATATATATATATATATATATATATAGATAATATTTTCCCTCAGCATCTACAAAAATTTAGATTTATGATATTTGTAATATAAACAAATAATTTTATAATTTTATCCGGCAGAATATCGGGCGGATTTCTAACATAATTTTAAATTTTCTAGAAAATAATATTTATTATTATTTAAAATTATTTATTTTGTTAAATTAAATTAATTAAATTATATATTGTTAAACTAAAATAATAAAAAAGTTTTAATTATTATTATTATATTAATTTAACTAATTAAATAAATTAATTATGTAATCTAATAGATATTGTTAAATAGATTAAATAATCTAAGCATATTATGCATTAAAAATAGTTATTAACAAAGTGTAATTTAAAATAAAAAAATGCAGTTGAAGTGATATAATATGCATCGCAACTCATTGGATAGAAGTAGTTTGAAATCAGTGGGGTTTGAACCACGCGCAGCACAGGCATGTTCGTGCGGGCGGGCCTAGTTCACAGCCCCATGGAGTTTGCGGGCAGGCTTGGTGCACGGGCTCGTGGTTCGCAGGCGTGCCTGGTTTACAGGCTCGTGTAGTGCAGGCGGACCTGGTTCACGGGCCCTCTCGGGCTAACTAACATTTTTAAATTTTTTTTTCTAAGCAATTTCTGGCAGAAAATTCGTCAGAAATATTTTCGGCAGAATTTTTTCAATGGTAATTGTTTTTCGACGTATGATTTTCTATCAAAAATCCACCAAAAATATAAATTATCGACGGATTTTATTCATATTCTAGCAGAAATAGCTGCCGAAAAATGACATTTTTCCTGTAGTGACAAAAGACCTCAACTAAGTGGTGCACTAATTTAGAACATACCTCGGTCAGAGGAGATTCGCCCTGGTTAAGATCCAACAAAGACATGCACTCACCCCAGTGAAAGCTGGATCATAGGCCAAGGAAACACATATCCCTGATAAGTTTGGCTGAGTGAGCAACTCTACTCAACAATCTCGACCCAAGGAGGTACTCACCCCATAAGAAATCACTCAAAAGGAAGACTCGCCTCAGCTAAGGTGGCTAATCTCACTTGGGACCCCTTGTACAAACTATAACAGATGCACACCTACAACCATACAATAATGGCCTCATCAATAACATCAGCTCCTATCCCTTAGAACAAAGAGTGCACATTGTTCTCTTTCACCAACTTTAACATCAAAAACCCAACTTTCATCTCTACACCATAGATAAGCAATCTTCACCATAGTTTAGGCCTTTATACTATATAGACACCTTCTTCAACTTTATGAAAAGGTATCAAATTACAATACAAATCTTTATCTACTAGAGATTTTCTAACTAGGCAAGGACGTATGATTTGTCTGATCAATTCTTCATATTTATTTTGATGTGTATAGATGCTCATGTGAGAGAGAGAGAGAGAGAGAGAGAGAGAGAGAGAGAGAGAGAGAGAGAGAGAGAGAAAGAGAGAGAGAGATGCCTCCAGAGGAGTGAGGGGAGAATCCCATTGGTTTTTCCAATCTCTTTATGAACCTTTAGGCTACTCATAGTTCCCCTCTTCTCTTTGAGGCTATTGTATAGTAGTTAAGCATCTACTTAATGACTAACATTAAGCTTTTCAATATCAGCTAAGAGTCTGCTAGGAGATCTTTTGTGCATTTCTTAGCTTGTCTCTGATTAGAGTTCCCAACTATGCCAATCATAAGACAAATGTGCTTATAAGGCTTGTTAAGGAACTAACAAATACTTCTAATTCTAAAGACTCACGAGTAGACCCTCACAGCCTTAGCATTTAGTGAAATTATTATATCTTTTAGTGACTTTGGCGAGATTATGCTCAATATGACCACCTACTTTATCTTTGATAACCTTTAAGATTGGCCAGAGACAAATAGGGTAATACTATTTGAGCAGGTAATATGTTGTTAGCAATAAGGCTATCTCATGTGTTGAACCAACCCTTTGACATCCTTAATATGGTGACCTTATTAGGTATGAGCTTAAGACTTTGTTTGGAATAACTTTCTTATTGCTTTCTAAAACAGCTTTTTAATACAAAAATTTTTAGTTGAAAAAATTTTTGTAATAAAAAGCTGCTTTAGAAAGCAGTAAGAAAGTTATCCCAAATAAAGCTTAAATTAACTATCCTAATAGGCTCAGGGACATCTTTTTAACTTGTTTATTATTTAAAAGATCTAATGATCATTATTGAATGACTTTAAAAAAATAAATTAAGGGTATGATTTGAAATCATAATCTCATATAACACAATAAAGCTTTTACTAATGGATAACCTAATCCTTTACACATACAGTGCTTAAAAATATAAGTTTTATAAGTTTTTAGCTGACTTGAAAAAAATCACAATTGAAAATAATTTATAAATTTATGCTACTCTAAATCAATGATGATCTTTGGAGTTTCTAATTAAAAGGGTTTAGTAATACTTGGACAAGCCAGTTGTCACCCCTTAAAACTATCCTTACATGAGAAAAATATGTTAGTTTTTAGAGTCCAATACATATTAACAAAGTTATTGTTGTTCATTAAGACCCTCTATTATATTTTATTATGAGACCTATCACATAATGAGACCCCTAACCATTCCACTATGATGATTATGGCGTCAAAATGATTAACTAGTCATGTTAGGGATAGAACCACTTCGATTGAATAGTCGTATCCCTTTGGATTCATACTAGGACAGTCTAGTTTTGTCAAATCTATCTCGACCATCAAATTGCTTGTTATGATAGGCATATATGATGATGTTTCATTAACTCAACAGGTTGAGAATAGATTTATCATTTATCATGATAACATATGTTTCAATGATGTCATGTGTTCCTTTATCCATCCAATCTATGAATTAATACCATCTAATTATCCCAATTCTCCTCAAGTAGACACTATCACATCCATTAAGTATGACATGACTATCAAAGAAAACATGATGATATCTTAAGAAGTTTTCAATTATACTTCTTAGTACTTGATTTAAGACTATTTAGACTAGGATTAAGACGTTCTTCACATCGTCGGCTTCATCTTTCTATACCACACAATTTAGATTACAAGTTTGCCAAAAATAAAATTTCGATGATCACCAAATCAATTAACCTTAAGATAAAAAACAATTACATTAGATTAGATAAATTTTCTAATGACATATCATGTATACTCTTTGCCTTTTTCACAAAATAAGGCTTCGTTTGGGACAACTTTAAACCATCGTTTTTTTCCTACTTTCAAGAGATTTTTGTACTAAAAAACAACTTTACAGAGCAATAAAAAAGTCATCCCAAACGAAACCTAAGTCTGTAATTTTGTAAAGATAAGCATTCCAATCATTAAAAAAGCAAAAAGAATAAAAACCACACTAAGCCACTGAGCATTCCTATCATTAAATTCATCGTTAATCCAAAGCAATTATCTATAATAATCTAAAACTTCAGCTAGCAATTCAAAGCCTTAATAAAAAAACATTGCCTAATTATGTGGTCACAAGGAGAAAACCACTGTCTTCTCAGATAATTAGTTTTCTGTTAATGATAGGCTATCCTTTCAGCCTCAGCAATTTGACTTAGCCACTACCACCCAATTTCTAACTTAAAAAAACATAAAGTTGGCTATGGTGACCAGATGGAGATGCTTTTTGCTAAGCCAATAGTCTTCTCTTTCTGCAATCAGCAGCAACCTTTTTTTGAATTCTAAGTGTGCACGACTCTTCTGTATCCATGGCAAAGGCCAGATCAGATGATTATCTTATGATTTTGCTGACCATTTCATTAGAATTAAGAGTGTTCTTTCTCAATTTTTAGGATTTGTTTGGGGCGGTTTTTGCGTAGTATTGTTTTTTGAATAGCAATTACGATCTTATTTAGGCTTCGTTCGGTACGGCTTTCATAATGCTTCTTAAAGCAGCTTTTTAGTATAAATTTTTTCATTTTTATACTAGAAAGCTGCTTTAAGAAACATTAAGAAAGCCGCCCCAAACGAAGCCTTAGTTTCATCTCTTGTTATTTTTTTAGAAATTTCTGTCATGCAGACCACCTTGATCTAGTAGTTGGGAATTTCGATTTCCATCATAATGTCATTGGGTCGAGGCTGGCCTAGCGTGTACTGGTTTGTGCGTAAGTTTGAGATTGAGTTCCCTTAAAGTCTAAGAAAATAAGAGAAACAACTTCTTAAAATAAGTCTATTGAAGTGTGATAGCTCTAAAAGGAATTACTATTAGACATTTTTAAAAGAGAACAAATATAGAATACCCGTAGCAATTTTTTTAAAAAAATTTTATTTTCTCATAATGATTCTGTAGCCTTTTTTTTTTTGAAAGGTGAACGATAAATGACAAAGTATGTGATTTACCCATTACCTTTAAGATACAATCATCTCTAGCGGGCATCAATTCAAGATGATAAGTCGAGTTCATATTCAAGAAAAGGCTGATCTAACCTAAATATGCTTGACCCATTTTATTATATGGGTCCCTAACCTAACATGTTTAACCTATTTAAATATATATATTTGTTATGCTTTTTTTTTTTATCAATACGACCCGTTTAGTCAGAACATGACCCATTTAACCCAAAAATGATCCATTTAACATAGCATGAATAGTATTTGGGTCAACCCATCTGAAATTTCACTGGGTCAAGATGATATGTGTCCCTCTTTACAAATAAGTACAGTTGCCCCAAATATTGCAAATGCCAATCAATTTTTCCCCCCTCAAAAGCTATCCACCATTTTATTAATAAGGAAATAGTATGTGGTTTGCTTGAATTTTAGTTCATGACTCAATAAAATGACAATTATATACACATAAACAACCAGCAGGTCATTCCACTAAGACATCTAACTCCATCTTCATCTGATCACCTACAGAAGATGCCATTGCCGTGGCTAATTAGTTTAAGGTTAAGTGAACTTCTCATCCACATTGCTCATCATAGCACTTGCAGCATGAGGAAGTCAATTGATGCACGTAAATGAGTAAAAAGAGTTTCAGTATGGTCATTCTGATGCAATAAAGAACATTAAGAGGTAAATGATTTGAGCTTTCGGATTAGGATAAAATGAAAATAGAACAAGATAAGTTCCCACTTTCTTACTAAGAAGGCCAAACAGTAAGGATTTCAGGCAAGAACAAAGTGAGTAGATTCACACTAAGGAGAATTTAGTAAAGGAGAAGGCAATAGGAAGACAGACCTAGAAATGCAAATAAATATAGTTTTTCATGTTATAGGAAGGCACATTGGAGTATAGTAGGTGGACGAGGCTATATAATTTGCAGTACTGATAAGTCTTAACTAATCCTGCAAGAGACCGGATTTTAGGCCAAGCTGACAGCCAATCGCAATAGGAAAAGCTTGCACATTGATTTGAATAATTTAGAGGTTGGCCACCACTGTGAATTGTTCAGTTTGAAGGAAGAGTAGAAGTGCATTGCCTATATAAGCTCACTTACACATCTACAGGTATTAGAGAATATATAAGAGAAGAGGAATGGCATTCACCTGGTCAAGAGCTTTGATATGTCTCTTCCTGATACTATCTTCAGCATTTTCGGGCTCGGAGTCTCGGGCACTAGAGCAGAAGGACATGTCGACTGGGGAGGTGGGTAGTAACTCGGAGGTAACAACGGAGCTAGTGTTTGTTGCTGGTTTAAAGGCGAATAACACGGCATACAATTCTGAACGCCTAAGTCCTGGAGGATCAGACCCCCAACACCATTGATTTGAACACCATCTTGTGCTTATATCTATTTTGAATACTTGACTGAGGGTATTGCATGCGACTTAATCATGCAATTCTCTCAATTGAGCATTCAAGAAGGATCTCAACATGATACAGAGATGGTGGCATCAGTACTTTGATTTAGTTAGATGGTAACTTGGGTTGGCTTCTTGTGATCTGAAAATTATCAATTTGAATTTATGTTAAGTATTGCAAGGTTGATTGAAAGGAGTTTTTTACACTACAGGAAATTCACTTCATACCGGCGGCATTTCCTGTGGCCAAGTGACCGCCGGAAAATACCGGCGGTACATGACCGCCAGAAAAACCGTCGGAAAGTTTTATCTATCGATTTGACCGCCGGTAACTGCCGGCGGTTTTCAAATGTAGAAGAGGCAGTTTATGTCAAGGAAAGATGCTAGCTCTTTCATTTTCATTACCGTTGGGAGTTTAAATAAAATGTCTGTAAATAACCCAGAACAATTGATAATAATAATAATAATAACTCTTTTCCTCTCTTCTCAAATATTAAAACTAATGAAAGGGATGGCTTCTTTTGAATTGTAAGGATGAGGTGGAGGAATTAGTGCTTTAGGTCATCACCAAAGCCTTTGGTAGATTAAAAAGTTGTTATTAAAACTTACATGCCAAGATTGGATGGGAATGAGCTTCTAATAATGGTAGTTGGTGGCTATGGTGCTTATCATATAATGACTCAGATATTTCTAACTAGATTTGACTCAAAGATATAAAATATTTTAATATGCAAGAAAAATTTTCTATTTTTGCAAAAATATTTTTTAATCATGTAAAAAGTAAGTAGTTTAAATTATTATCATTGTTCTGACTAAAACATATATTTTCGCGTTAGTCATGGATGTTCTCACTAGACATTTACAAGAGGATGTACCCTGGTGTATGCTTTTTGCTGATGATATTCTTCTTGTTGACAAGACTAGAGAGGGAGTTGAAGGTAAACTTGAAGTCTGGAGATCAACCTTAGAGTCTAAAGGTTTTCGCTTGAGTAGATCTAAAACTGAATATATAGAGTGTAATTTTAGCAGTAATAGACCTAGTGAGGGGATTGTGACTTTGGGCGATCGAGTCATTAATAAGAGTACACATTTTAGATATCTTGGATCTATTGTTCAGAGTGATGGTGAAATAGATGGGGATGTTATCAGTAGAATTCAAGTTGGATGGTTGAAGTGGAGGAATGCATCGGGCTTGTTGTGTGATAGAAAAGTCCCCCTTAAACTTAAGGGAAAATTCTATAAGATGGTGGTGAGACTTGCAATGCTTTATGGTGCAGAATGTTGGCCATTAAAAGAGAAGCTCAATACTAAGTTATGTGTTGCGGAGATGAGGATGCTCAGGTGGATGAGTGGATTTACTCTTAGAGACAGGATACGAAATGAGCATATACGTGAAAAGGTTGGAGTAGCTCCAGTGGAGGATAAGATTAGAGAGAGTCGCCTTAGATGGTTTGGTCACATAAAACAGCGGCCTTCCGATGACCCAGTTAGGAAAGTAGAGGTATTAGATTTGACTTATATTAAGAAAGGCAGAGGTAGACCTAAAAAGACTTGGTTAGAAAATACTAGAAATGATCTTTCTTTATTAGATTTACACGAGAATTTGACTTTGAACCGGACACAATGGAGAAAAAGGATTCATGTTGCCGATGAAAGTTTGATAGGGATGTTAAGCCCTGATGAACTAGTCCCGAGGCTAACCAAGAGGGGGGGTGAATTGGTTATTTAAAAATTCGAGAGCAACAATAAAAATCTTTTCTATAATATGCAGCAGAAATAAGTAAATACTCAAACGAAAAGATTAAACACAAATTTCACCCAAGCAGATAATAACAGAAAATTAAAGTGCAGAAAGTAATTAGAAGGAACACACTAGATTTTTATAGTGGTTCGGTCAACTTGACCTACGTCCACTCCCCGGAGCCTCTCCTCCGGGTATTACACTAAACCAAAGTGACTCTCCTTCTGCTCCCACAGCAAGGCGGAGAAGCCTGTATAAAAACTCCTTTTCACCGACACGGTGAGGCAGAGAACCTAACCTCCTTTCGCTTCCTCCCAAAGTAGGTAGAGAATCTCGGACTCCTTTTGCTTCCTCCTGAAGCAGGCAGAGAACCTGACCTCCTTTCGCTTCCTCTTGAAGCGGGCAGAGAACCCGGATCTTCTTGCGAACGATCCTCTCACAAAGAACACCAACTAGACGAGAAACGATGAACGGAGAAGACGACTCTGATCCTTGCTTGGAGCAACCTTCGTGAATCCCTCACAAACTACCCCTCACAAGATCCTCTCTCTCTCTCCCAAACTCTCTTTCTAGGATTTCTCTGTAAAGGAAAATGGCAAAAAAAATTTCTTGTTGAAAGAAAAAGATATTTTATAGGAGGGCTCAAAATTTGCCCTAAATCTCAACTAGTCTGCCAAGATCGTCATGTACGATCAGTTCAAAATCAGCTGTTTCAACCTAGACGATCTGGCTCTTCTAGACGATCAGTAGAAAAAGTTGTTCATATCGTCCGGGACGATTAGTGTAAATTGAGGAATTTCGTCCAGAAGACCGCTCTGGTCGTCCAGAGAAACTTGTGCTGGACGACCTAAAAATGATTTGATCGTCCAGGACGATATGGACATCGGCCTGTACGATTAGTTCAAATAGTGGCAAAATCGTCCTGAGCACCGCTCTGGACGTACAACTGAAACACACTAGACGATCATGATCATCCAGGACGATATGATCGTATCAATCAAATATTAATTGCTTTCTTTAATTATCAGACTAATTTAGGCATGATTGTACTGGATTGTCCAGGATGATACACGTATCGTCCAAGACGATCAGTCCAAATATCTAAAAATAAAACTTGCCTAACTTGATCTAGCGGCTGAGAATTTCTGATTTGAGCCTATCGTCCCATACGATGTAATGATCGTCCAGAACGATCGGCTTAATCAGACAGACTTAACTTGGTCGCCCTAATTAGGATTTTTGTTTTTACTTGATCGTCCAGGACGATGTGAATATCGTCCAGGACGATCTGAGCAAAAATTGAACAGAAACTCTAATTCACTCGAGCTCTCCCCTTGAGTGTGTGTGCAAGGTTACTTATCTAGGGGATCAGTTACATTACAATTGACTCAAGAAAAGGAAAGCAGTACATTTAGACATACTTGGACCCGATCTTGAGTTGGCTTGAGTTGCTCTTGATTTTTTGTACCTGAAATGGGTTAGCCAAGCAAAACATAATAGAAACATATTTGTCATCATCAAAACCAGATTTGCAATAATCTCCCCCTTTTTATGATGACAAACATATGTGCAGCAGTTTAAAAAATAAAAGAACTAGGAGATCGAAAAATAAATTTTTTCAAATTTCATTGAACAACTTGAATAGTATAGGAAACACAACTACACATGAAGTAACCAACACAAGACAAGAACAAAAACTACTACAATTGAAATCAAGAACAAAAACTACTACAACTGACTCCCCTTTTGACATCACAAAAAAGAGGGCAAACAGAAAAACAGAAACAACAGATGGAGATGAAAGATCAAGGATCCCTAAAACACAAACAGTAAAATGAAAAAATAAAACCAATGAATGAAACTCGAAACGAGAACACAAAAAACCAACGATTTTTTTTTGAATCAATCTGCTCCAGTAAATCAGAATTTTCCCTTGATTTTAAATCCAAAAACTAATAAGAAGACAATTGACAGCGCTGAAATCAATAAAAAGTTGGAAAAATCGACTTTTGTAACTCCCACCTCGGGCACCTTATAGATGCAAATCTCTTTCAAAATAAAAATTCAATTCATAAGAAAAGAAATTAGATTCGAAAAGAAATCCTTTCAAGCCTTGTTCCAGAAAAATATCTGATATAATAGTATTACAACGTAATAAATCAGAAATTAGGATTTTCAAACTCAAGCTTTTAAAAATATTAAGTAGCACACGGATTTTTCTAAGGTATTTAACAATCTGAAAGGGAAGAAAGCTTGGTTTGGGCTCATTTTGTGCCTCTTTTTCAATTTGTTTGGCGCTTTGCGCATCTTTTGATTTTTGATACACTTTGTGTATCCTTTAGTTTGGCGATATTTCACATCTTTTCAGCTTTGGGCTCATTTTGTGCCTCTTTTTCAATTTGTTTGGTGCACTGCGCATTTTTTGTAAGCTTTTTCCCTCTCAAACTTGTTAAAGGATCTCAGCTATAAAATTACCTTCCAGACATAGGAGACGCTCTCCACAATAAGGAAGAGTAATTCACAAAATAAAAGTCATACGTCGTATGATAAGTGCAATCACTTAGTTTAGAAAATCATAAGAATGACTCAAGACTTTGAAAACACTATTCATATGAGGTAGATTACTGTAGGAAGATAAAACAAATCTCTATTTCAAAAACTAATATTTTAATTTTGAAGAGGATATTTATCCAAAAGAAATAATACACCAGTAAATGAGTTAGAGGAAGAGAAACAATCATCAATGTTTCTTCCCTTTAACAGATCCAGTGAAATCAATCACTGTTTACCAGCTTCCAAATAAAAATAAGGTAAAACTCTCAATTAGAAATTCAGTTTATCAGAAGTAGCGAGCAGTGATCAGATTTTGAAAAGCATAAAATAGTAAATAAAAAAGATGAACCAGTAAATAAAAACAGGCAGAAAATTACATCAACATAAATACTCAAATCAACCTAACACCAAGGCTAACACAGAAATCAGCAGAAGAAAAAATAAAAACACCTGAAAGAAAATAATCAAATCAAACAGCTAACTAACAGAAACAGAATAAAAATCAGAAAAATCAGAAATCAGCAGTCATCAGAATCAGGCATTTATATCAATCACTCCTAATAAGGTCCTCAAAATGTTGAATGAGTCAAAGGCCAGTGGTTTAGTAAATATGTCTGCCAGCTGATTTTCAGTTGCTACATGATGTAGATTAATGTCCCCTTTCATAACATGGTCCATAATGAAGTGATGCCTTATATCAATGTGTTTGGTTCTAGAATGTTAGATTGGATTCTTAAAGATGCAGATGGCACTAGTATTATCACATAGAACAGAAATTGTGCCCACAGGTAATCCTAAATCTAAGACTTGTTGCTTCAACCAAAGAACTTGGGCTACACAACTTCCTAATGCAATGTACTCAGCTTCAGCATTGGACAGTGCAACTGAGTTCTGTTTTCTACTGGACCAGAAGACTAAAGACTGTCCTATGAATTGACAAGTTCCAGAAGTGCTCTTTCTATCCACCCTACACCCTGCAAAGTCAGAATCAGAATATCCAATAATCTCAAATGAGGTGCTGTGCCTAGGGTACCAGATTCCTAGGTTTGGGGTCCCTAAAAGATATCTAAGAATTTTCTTAATAGTAGTCAGGTGGGACTCTTTAGGATCAGTATGAAACCTAACACAAAGACAAACACTAAACATGATATCAGGTCGGCTAGCAGTCAGGTAAAGCAGTGATCCAATTATTCCTTTATACTTCTTCTGATCAACAGATTTTCCACTTGAATCCTTATCTAACTGAACAGAGGAGCTCATGGGAGTGTTGATTGGCTTGGCTTTGTCCATTTCATATTTCTTCAAAATATCCTTAGTGTATTTAGATTGATTGAGAAATGTTCCATCATTCATTTGCCTTATGCTAAACCCCAAAAAGTAGGACAATTCTCCCATCATACTCATCTCAAACTCCTTACTCATTATTTTAAAAAACTCATCACATAAATATTTATCAGAAGATCCAAAAATTATATCATCAACATAGATCTGGACAATGAGTAAGTCATCCCCTATTCTCCTCAGAAAAAAGGGTAGTGTCTACGCTCTCCTTAACAAACTCTCTTTCTAACAGGAATGTGCTAAGCCTCTCATACCAAGCTCTGGGTGTCTGTTTCAATTCATATAAGGTCTTTTTTAATTTGTAAACATGATTTGGATATTGGGAACTCTCAAAACCTGGGGGTTGTTCTACAAAAACATTCTCTTTTATTACCTCATTTAAAAAGGCACTCTTGACATCCATTTAAAATAGCTTAAATCCCTTATAATAGACAAAGGTTAGTAACACTCTAATGGCTTCCAATCTAGCTACAGGGGCAAAGGTCTCCTCAAAATCAATCCCTTCAATCTGATTATACCCCTTAGCCACCAATCTTGCCTTATTCTTAACCACCACACCAGAATCGTTCATCTTATTCTTAAAGACCTACTTGGTTCCCACTATACTTTGATTTTTAGGTCTTTCTACTAACTCTCAAACATCATTCCTTACAAATTGATTCAATTCTTCTTGCATAGCTAAGATCTAAAACTCATCAGAAAAGGCTTGATTGATGTTGGTGGGTTCAGTCATTGAGATAGGCAGAGTGGTTTACTTCCTTCCTAAGTTCATGCATAGTCCTAACACCTTCAGAAGGGTCTCCTAAGATCAGTTCTTTAGGATGACTCAAAAAATATCTCCAATCTCTAGGCAACGTGGTTTGAGATTCTACCCTTTCCTCCAGATTTGCATTTTTAATCCCTTGGGTAATCTCCTCTACCTCTTCTTCTTCCTCAACTCTAGTCACCTTAGGATCAGATTCATCAAACACCACATGAGTTGACTCTTCCACCACCAAAGTCCTCTTATTGAACACCCTAAAGGATTTTCCCACACTAGAATAGCCTAAGAACACTCCTTCATCAGATTTGGGGTCAAACTTTTCTAAGGATGATTTCCCATTGTTCAGAATGAAAATCTTACAGCCAAAGACATGGAGGTGGGACAGGTTTGGAGTTCTACCCTTGATGATCTCATAAGGTGTTTTGTTCAGATTTGATCTTACATTCACCCTATTCAGCACATAACAGGCAGTGTTCACCGCTTCAGCCCAAAAGTATTTTGGAAGTGAATACTCAGCAAGCAAGGCTCTAGCGGCTTCCACTAAGGTCATGTTCTTCCTTTCAGCTACCCCGTTCTGCTGAGGGGTCTTAGGAGCTGAAAAATTATAACTAATCCCTTTCTCCTCACAAAAACTTTCAAATTTCACATTTTCAAACTCTCCACTATGATCACTATGAATAGTCAAGATCTCACAACCTAACTTCCTCTGAATCCAAATAGAGAAGGACTTAAATTCATCAAATGACTCAGATTTATGTGACAGAAATTTAATCCAAGTGAACATTGAGTAATCATCAATAATTACAAAATCATAGACTTTTCCCCCTAAGCTGGCAGTGCTAATGGGTCCAAAAAGGTCCATGTGAAGGACTTCGAAAGGTCTAGAGGTGCTAATGTCCTTAACAGAGTGAAATGAAGACTGGACTTGCTTCCCTAACTGACAGGTATCACACAGGTGGTCCTTAGTGAACTTAAGCTTGGGCACACCTCTAACTAAGTCCTTTTGGGTGACTCTCCTAAGGGTTTTTATACTGGCATGACACAATCTCCTATGCCACAACCAAGACTCATCAGCAGCAGTTTTTAAGCAAATTGAATTTTTAACTTTAATGCAACTTACATCCAGCTTATAGACATTGTTGATCCTTTGTCCCTGCAAAACAACTATCATTTAAGCTTAAAATGCAGCAAGTGGACAGAAATTTGATGTTGTATCCTTTGTCACAGAGTTGACTGATGCTCAGCAGGTTGTGTTTCAGTCCATCTACAAGCAAAATATTGTCAATTATAAAATTCTTTGAATCACCAATTATATATGTACCTGCCACATTCCTGGTGGTGTTATCTCCAAGTGTAACCTTGCCTCCAGCGAAATGAATTGATTTGCATCTCCAGTCATGTGTCTTGAACATCCGCTGTCCAAGTACCACATGCTCTCATGAGGTCTTGTGTGAGAGCACACCTACAAAATCATCAAACGTCAGATTTAGGAACCCAAATAGGTTTGGGTTCCTTCTTATGAAAAGAAGAATGCAATGCATGTGTGCTGTGAAACAGGCATTTTGGGCCTCCACACCCAATGTGTACTACGGTGAACAGTGCAGGTATGAGAAATGTGTCCTAACATACCACAGGAAAAATATCTAACACCAGGAAAAGGGTTAACTAATCTACGTGGGTGATAGTGTCTCTTCCTAGGTTTGTATGAAACATGCTTTGATGATTTTGAACCAGATTCTACAAAAGGTGGAGGTGCATAAAACTGTGCAAATGTAGGAGGTGTTTCATGTTTCTCAAAAGCACTGATCTTAACTTTCAAAAATTTATTTTCTTTCTTTAAACTTGCAATTTCAAATTTCAAAGAACCATTACTACTCTCCACTTCACATGCCAGATTGTCTAATTTTTTGAAAGCTTTCTCTAAATCAACATGCGTGGTTTTCAGTAAATCATGCTCAGTAGTCAGATCAGAATATTTTTTGTTCAATTCATCAAACTCATCAAGTAAAGACATGTGATTGCAATCAACCGTAGAATGATCTTTAATTAAAATTTCATGCTCTTTTTGTAAATTCAGAAATTCTAGTTTCAGGCTAGCATGAGTTTTCTTAAGCTTCCTATACGATGCATGAATTCTTTCAGATATTTCAAGTAATTGATCATAAGTAAGCTCACATACCTCTTCCTGGTCAGGCTGACCAGGATGATCATCAGCCATCAGACACAAATTTGTTTCCTCCTCTTCAGCTTCAGTCTCAGAGGAGTCAGATGCAGAATCTGCCCAGAACGCCTTCTGATTCCGCTTCTTGTCCTTTCTGAACTTGTGTTTCTCCTCACCCTTCTCCTTGCTTAGGTAAGATTTAAGTGTAAGACAATCAGCCTTAATGTGTCCAGGCTTCCTGCATTCAAAACAGACAGTTTCAGATGAACCTTTAAAATTTTTGCTGGACTTACCCTTATTCCACTTCTGAAAATTCTTATATTTCTTCCTTAGAAAGCTTTTGAATTGCCTAGTAATTAAGGCCACATCATCGCTACCAGACCCGGAAGAACTAGTATCACTCTCGTTGGCCTTCAGCGCCACTGTTTTCTCCTTCTTCTTTTCACCTGCATCAAGCTGTCTTTGGTTCACCCCTTCCTCGTAAGCAATGAGTTATCCAAATAAGCTATCAATAGAGTAAGTATTCAAATCTTTAGATTCAGTGATTGCAGTTATCTTAGCATCATACGAAGAAGATAAATATCTAAGAATTTTATCAACTCTTTCATAGTTTGTAAGTTCTCCACCTAAGGTATGCAAAGAGGTGACAATTTGAGTGAACCTTGTATACATTTCAGAAATGGATTCAGTAGGTTTCATGCGAAACAGTTCGTAGTCATGAAGCAATATGTTTAACCTAGACTGTTTGACTTCAGTTGTACCCTCATAAGTGATGCACAATCTATCCCAAATCTCTTTTCCAGTTATATAAGTTGAAACAAACATGTAATCCTCAGATTTTAAAGCACAGAAAAAATAGTTCAAGCATTTGACATTTGTGCTAAATCACGATCATCAAAAGTCCAGTCAGTAAAGGGCAGTTCAGTTTTCACATTGTTAATCATTCTAAAAGGTGGTTCGTATCCATCCTTAACAAGCATCGACATACGATAATCAATTGATTGAAGAAAAGTGGACATGCGAGTTTTCCAAAAATCAAAAGGTATGTTAT
Source organism: Dendrobium chrysotoxum (assembly GCA_019925795.1). Lineage (NCBI taxonomy): Eukaryota > Viridiplantae > Streptophyta > Magnoliopsida > Asparagales > Orchidaceae > Dendrobium > Dendrobium chrysotoxum. The sequence goes on from CM034303.1 coordinate 46,764,614, forward strand.
CAAACAATGGCGGTCGCGTAATTGAATAACCTTCAGCAGTATTACGATTACCAAAGTTAGCCATTGATGAAATTCAAAAATTTTTCAAAATTAGATTTTATGAATTCCGCTCTGATACCACTTGAAAGTTCGATAGGGATGTTAAGCCCTGATGAACTAGTTCTGAGGCTAATCAAGAGGGGGGGTGAATTGCTTATTTAAAAATTCGAGAGCAACAGTAAAAATCTTTTCTATGATATGCAGCGGAAACAAGTAAATACTCAAACGAAAAGATTAAACACAAATTTCACCCAAGCAGATGATCATAGAAAACTAAAGTGCAGAAAGTAATCAGAAGGAACACACTAGATTTTTATAGTGGTTCGGTCAACTTGACTTATGTCCACTCCCCGGAGCCTCTCCGAGTATTGCACTAAACCAAAGTGACTCTCCTTCTGCTCCCACAGCAAGGCGGAGAAGCCTGTAGAAACTCATTTTCACTGACACGGTGAGGCAGAGAACCTAACCTCCTTTCGCTTCCTCCTAAAGCAGGCAGAGAACTTCGGACTCTTTTTGCTTCCTCCTGAAGCATGCAGAGAACCTGACCTCCTTTCGCTTCCTCCTGAAGCGGGCAGAGAACCCGGATCTTCTTGCGAACGATCATCTGACAAAGAACACCAACTAGACGAGAGACGACGAACGGAGAAGACGACTCTGATCCTTGCTTGGAGCAACCTTCGTGAATCCCTCACAAACTCCCCTTCACAAGATCCTCTCTCTCTCTCCCAAACTCTCTCTCTAGGATTTCTCTGTAAAGGAAAGTGACAAAAGATTTTTCTTGTTGAAAGAAAAAGATTTTTTATAGGAGGGCTCAAAATTTTTCCTAAATCTCAACTAGTCGGCCAAGATCGTCCTGTACGATCATTTCAAAATCAACTGTTTCAGCCTGGACGATCTGGCTCTTCTAGACGATCAGTTGAAAAAGTTGTTCATATCGTCCCGTACGATTCTGCGATCGTCCCGGACGATTAGTGTAAATTGAGAAATTTCATCCAGAAGACCGCTCTGGTTGTCCAGAGAAACTTGTGCTGGACGACCTAAAAATGATTTGATCGTCCGGGACGATACGGACATCGGCCTGTATGATTAGTTCAAGTAGTGGCAAAATCGTCCTGAGCACCGCTCTGGACGTACAGCTGAAACACACTAGATGATCATGATCGTCCCGGACGATCCTGCGATCGTCCAGGACGATATGATCGTATCAATCAAATATTAATTACTTTCCTTAATTACTAGACTAATTTATGCATGATTGTACTAGATCGTCTAGGACGATACACGTATCGTCCGAGACGATCAGTTCAAATATCTAAAAATAAAACTTGCCTAACTTGATCTAACGGCTGAGAATTTTTGATTTGAGCATATCGTCCCGTACAATGTAATTATCGTCCAGAACGATCGGCTTAATCAGACAGACTTAACTTGGTCGCCCTAATTAGAGTTCTATTTTTACTTGATCGTCCAGGACGATGTGAATATCGTCCAGGACGATCTGAGCAAAAATTGAACAGAAACTCTAATTCACTCAAGCTCTCCCCCTGAGTGTGTGTGTGCAAGGTTACTTAGCTAGGGGATCAGTTACATTATAATTGACTCAAGAAAAGGAAAACAGTACATTTAGACATACTTGGACCCGATCTTGAGTTGGCTTGAGTTGCTCTTGATCTTTTATACCTGAAATGGGTTAGCCAAGCAAAACACAATAGAAACATGTTTGTCATCATCAAAACCAGATTTGCAACAGCCGACCCCACGTAGTGGGACAAAGGCTTGTTGTTGTTGTTGTTGTTCTGACTAAAACAAAAATAATCTATTACAATTTGCTGAAATGTTTTCAAGAAGTGTAAGCTTATTTTAACTATGATATTCTAAAATTACTCCCTCAAATTGGAGCATATAAATCAATTAAGGTTTTGTTTGGACGACTTTCTTACTGCTTCTTAAAGTAGCTTTCTAGTACAAAAATTTTTGTACTAGAAAGTTGCTTTAAGAAGCAGTAAGAAAGATGTCTCAAATGAAGCCTAAATATAGCTTATTATATAGGTTTAGAAATTGAAGTGGACTTAAAGCCTTTGTAAAAATATTTAGTTGTTCTCAGTTGGGAACATATAGGGTAATGATGTTGTTAGATAATATTATACTGAATAAAATGATAATCATAATCAATGTGTTTGAATATTTCATGAAATACAAGATTATTATTAATGTAGATAACAATATAGTTGTGTGCTTGAATATTCATGGCAATAGAGAGATTAATTTCTTATCTATGCACGAAGATCTAACACATATACATATGAAATACGATTTAATAGAAGAAACCAAAGTTTTCACATAACAAATCTAAAAAAGAAAAAAAAACTATGAGGCCTAGCCCAATTGAAATAATCTATCATGTATATAAGATTATAGAAGTATGCTCTTCCCCACAATTAAAGAAGAAGAGATTACAAATTTATGAGCACTTGTTTGGTGTAATGTTGCTATAATAGAGATTGTGTGAGAAGTAATAGATGGAGATGTTAGTGCTTAAGATATAACAATCAAGCAATGGAAGTTGAGCAATAACAGTTGGTAGATGGCAATCAGGTGATAGCAGTTAGGAGATGATAGTCGAGCGACAATGGTCAGGGGATGGCAGTCTGGCAAAGATGATTATATGATGACGTCAATCATCAGTGTCAATCATTGGGTAGAGCTTTAGAGTTCATTATATCTCCAAGCTCTTCTCTTATATTTTAGATCCAAGTCGAAGCTCCAATCCCCCCTTATGTAAATATTGGGGGACTATTTAAATTTTGTGAGAGTGACATTTTGATTATTTTGATCAAAGTCTCAAACTATTTAATTAGACGGCCTATATTAATTCCTTTGAAGTGTCATAATGATCTTGAAATTGAGTGATCATACACTTATTGTATTTCTCTCAAAAAATCAGAGATAATTTAGTCCTTCAATTAATATCTTTAAGTTTCTACCAAACCTCAATTGCTTTTATTTAGGCATATTTGGAGTATCATATCATTTTTGGTGTCGCACTGTCGCTAGGTTCATCTCATTGAGACATTCTACTCACCTATAAATTCGTTGAAATAAAAATTCAAATAACCCTTCAATTAATGTCCCTAAAATTTTCAACCACACTTCAATCGCTTGATTTATACTCATTTGGAATTTCATATCACTTTTGATATCGTTAGATTCTACTAAAAAGTTATTTCAAAAAACAGTAAAAAAGTAGTCCCAAATAAAGCCTTAATAATCTAATTCATCATATCATTTTAACGTCATTATATTATTATTATTATTATATTTTAAAAATGCATGCAACTCATGTGACATTTAAAGACTCAAAATTGAAAAAGATTTCAAATCATTTTAATTGCTTATCCCAAATCAAATTAGCCTAAAACCAAGCATAAGATTTTGATATCATTGAATGCATATTTTTAAATTAAAAATATGATATAATAATTATATAATTAAATAAATTAAATATATACAATTTAATTTGTATAACAATTAAATTTATTCTTCTAAAAAATAAATGAAAATTAACAATATTAATAAGGGAGATTTAGATATGAATGACTAAATTTCAATATATTTATATATCTAACATTTAAATATTCATATTTACTATTTAAATAAAATAAAAAGTACTGCTACATTAATTTATGTAAAATAAAATAATCTTTTCATGTATGATATCATTTAAAGATTATAGTGTTATATATATAAATAAATAAATATATTTAAATATATCTATTATTTTATATTTTCATCATTTAATAATATACATAAATTTTAAAATGACAAATTAAAGTAAAATTGATACAATAACAAAGAATAAATCAACAAATAAAAAAAGTAAGCACCATTAAATAAGCATTTTATCGTATTTTTAACAATTTACTTGTTAAACAATACAATAATATATTCACGAACATAAATGAACCAATGAGTCAGTATTCAATCTTATTTATATATAAAACAAGCATCATATAAATGAGTTTCGAGTTATTCATGCACTTAGCTTCGTTTGAGACGGCTTTCTTACTGCTTTTTAAAACAACTTTTTAGTATAAAAATTAAAAAAACTACTTTAAGAAGTAATAAGAAAGTCATCACAAACGAAGCCTTACAATGATCTATCTAACAAGTGTCAAAAATATAGTGCAGCACTTCCTTTTGGAAGCCAAACTCTAACCAACACCATGAAATCCTGTATCAAAAATAAACATATCCAAGTCTAGTATGACGTGCTCATGACAGGCCCAAGAACTCTTGAAGAATCTTTCAGCCATAGTTATTAATTAAGCTAATTAAAGTTTCATTTAAGACAGCTTTTTTCTTGCTTTTTGAAGTATTTTTTAAGTACAAATATTTCTTAAATTAAAAAATTTTGTACTAAAAAGTTACTTTAAAAAGCAATAAGAATAAATAATTTTTGTATTAAAAAGTTACTATAGAAAGTAAGAAAAAAACTGTCTCAAACTAAGCCTAAATTGTCGGCAACTACTATAATTTTCTGTGCTTGGAAGATATGGGACGGTAGGTGAGAAAAGATGGTTAACAGAAGATTAGCTTAATAAATTAGCATTAGTGATCAGTGGATATAAGCCTTGATTGGTAAGGTGGCAAACAAGGCCATGTAGTTCTTTATTGCCGACCTAAATTTGTGGACCTGGTACTATTATTACTGTTTCTCTTTTTTGTTAATTATCTTATATAAGTACAGACGTGCAGAAGGCTTTATCAAGGCAGTACTGATTCATGCATTTATCCCTACGTATGGAAACGGACTCTAGAGGTGTCAGCTTTTGATGGCCATAGAATTAAAAGATATGTTAGTTTAAGTGAAGGCTGTACACCCAAATTTGTTTGGGATGAGTTCAAGTGAACTAGGGTGATTAGGTGGAGTTGACGTGTCAAGAACATTAGGCTAAACTCGTCGGAAACTAGGTTTTGTTAGCCTTGATGATGATAGGTAGAAGTTGCAGTTGCTATAGTGAGCCCGTTAGTGAGATCGAGTTATCCCGCGCTCAAGTGGCAACTACATAAAACAGAGGAAAGGTGTCAAAATAACTCGCTTACGAACTTGTCCTAATATCGCCGACTATAAACGCACACCCGGTGCATTCAACATAGCAACTCGCTAAAGCAAGGTTGGAGTAGATGAATTTGGTTGTGTGCTAGATGAAGTCATGCACCCAATGGCTTCACTTGAATTCACCTTTCATTTGAAAGTACTAATGAACATCTAATGTAATAAAAAAAAAAGGATACCCAATGAATCTTCATTTTATGACAAACTTTTTCAGGCTATATTTTGTAATACATTTATTTTTTGTTTTAAATATATCCTTTTTTTTATAGAGTCTTGTCTCTACTCCCACCTACAAATAAAAAACAAAGGACAAGACAAAAATACCTTAATCGTTATCTCGAGTTCTGTGCTTTCAAACAATAAGAAACCTTTAATCTTGCACACATATTCTTGCTAATAAGAACCTTGTGTCACCCTCGGATAAAATTAGCTTCAACAAAGACTATAGAAAGCTACACTAGAATAATAGAAGTCAGAACTCAATGAATATTAAACTTGGACACTAATGTGAGGACACAATTGCAAGAAATTTAGACTTCGTTTGGGACAATTTTTTTACTGCTTTCTAAGGTAGCTTTTTAGTACAAAAAATTTTAGTTCTAGAAATTTTTGTAGTAGAAAACTGCTTTAAGTAGTAAACAAATTATCCCTAACAAAGCCTTACTCTAACGAATTGGTCACATGCATGGCAAAATATGGACTTGCTCCAACTCCCAGCTATGATAAGGTTCTGAATTTGGGCTCTATGATTGAGGATCATTTGAAAATTAGATTATTTTTTTCTTTCAAATCAACCTTGGATCAAATCAATGAGTTAACTGGAAGCCAAGCCCAAGTAAGAGAGCACCTAAATTCCAAAGTGACTTTTATACTATTTTACTAACATGCCTAGCTTGAACTTAAAGTCGAAGTCGATTTTGAAGGGATCTATAGGCCTTGTATTATTTATAATAAGTCTCTAGTGGAGCATTTAGGGCATGCAAAATAAAATAAAATCCCTCCTTAACTTAGTTATTTTTCTTCAACCTCCTCTGCCTTCTCTCAATCTTGTATTTTTTAAGAGCGGTCGGCATATTACAATCGCCAATTATCCCCAATCCTCCTAGAGTCATATCAGTTGACCAAGCCAAACCCAACGTAGATAGAACTTTAATTGACCCGAGGCAAAACTGGGGGTGTCAATACTTGACCTAACCCGAAACCCGACTTGGACCCGACCCAGAAAAGTCCAGATTCGGGCCAACCCGTTTACCAAATAGGTCTGGTTCATGTTTGATAGATTGACCCGTTTTAAAAATAAAGCCAGGTTCGGGTTGACCCGAAACCCCGAAGACCACTCGATTTCAACCCGATTTTATTAAACCCTAGGTATAAGCCATGTGCCACAGGCCTGGGTCGTTCACTCGTTTAGTCGTTCTCTCCCGACTCTTGTTCTCCAATCATCGAGCATACCTTTCCTTCTTGGTTTTAGCCCTTGCTCATTTCCTCTCGAATCTCATTGACGTCGGTTCTCCAATAGTTGTTCATGCCTACAAGCTACATTTCCCAGCCTCCACTCTCCGGAGTCTAAAGTCTGTATCTCAGTAGCTGTTTGTATCTCAATCTCACTATCTCTTTGCCTATTTCAGAGTTTTTGATTATTTTTGACGTGTTGATGGTTTTGGAGCTTAGAAGTTGAATAGGGTTTAATTTTTTTTTAATAAAAATAATAGATATATTTTAAGTTGAATAGGGTTTAATCATTCAAGGTTTTTTTGAATTTAGGATTTTCTCTATTTAGGGATTTCTAACTATTTTCATTTTACCATTTTAGGGTTTATGGTTAATATATGATGCTCTATTACTCTTTAGTCTTTGGCTCTTTGCTGTAGCAATTGTTTAGGGTGAAAACAGTAAAATGTTGGATGCTTCTGTTCTTCTCAGAATCTGAGTTCTGATTTGTGCCAAGTGAATATTAATGTTTGTATTATTGTTGTTATCATGTTATGTACTTATATGCTTTACTTATATGCTTCAGAGTTCATCCCTTCCATTGATTAGGTTGTAGTTGTGATTGTGGTTGCACTTAAGCTTCCCTTATGCAATCAGCAATATATAGTTAATCTGCAATATGTTGTTGTGGTTGTGGTTACAATATGCAGTTAAAGTGTTAATTTGTATACAAGATTTCCATTGCATGGTAAAGGCTGTGAAGTTGTGGTTGCAATATGCAGTTAATCACTTATGCAATACAATTTTAGTGTTTTATGATTCTCTAGTTTAATTATTCTGAAACAGTAAAGAGATGTGATTTCATTATTATCATTTGCATCAATCAATTATAATCCAAGAGTATAATGTATACTATCCTTTGTAACTGTTTAATTTCACTTATTAGATCATAGATGGCGGACTCGAATACTGTCGCTGAAAGTACGCCTTTTATTGAAAATATACAAGTTGTAAGTGGTCAAAATGAAATTGAAATATAAACTAATGAATTTGATGATGTTGATATTGGTGGCATCGTTAGGAAAGAGAAGGATGGGGATAAAGTTCTTAAGAAGAAAAGAATGATACATTATGAGATGTTAGCCTTAGCTACTAATGGGAAACAAAGATGTAAATACAAAAAATTGTAGCGCTATTTACCAATGTGATAGTAAAAATGGTACTCGCAATTTAAAATGTCATCTACAAGTTTATAAGAAGAGAAGCACCCATGACATAGGCTAGATAATTTTGCAGTTAACTTCTACCTCACCCATTTCCTTAGCAGATAATAAGTTTAACCACCAAGAGTTCCGTGATTTACTCACAGCATGCTTTGGCCTATGGGCCTCATGATTTGTCATGTTAGTGTAGCTTCCCAGGATGTCACCCATCCCAGGATTTCTCTGAGATGAGCATGCTTAACTATGGAGTTTATTAATGAAATTCCGACCATTAATCCAAAAGGCGCCTCGAAAGAGTTTAGCTTATTTTACTTAAGGGGTTTCACACCTTAGGTTTGTGAGCATGTAAGGTTCGGCCCTTAGGCTTGTTGAATTTAATTCTCAACCCTTTAGGTAGGTTGATAAAAACAGCTCGACTCTTAGGTTTATGAGTACAAAATTTTTTAAAGGTTCGGTCCTTAAACTTGTAGAACCTTTGAAATTAGCTCTACCCTTAGGTTTGTGAGCGTAAAAGATTTTGTTATTAAAGATAAACAATTCATCAAAATTGAATGTTTTTTTGGCATGGATCCACCTTAAATCAAAATATATGAGGCAAGCTTAGCTAAAATAAAAGAATATATTAAGACAATTTATAATCTAGCATGACCCAGCTCAAGATTAGATGGAATGACTTCAAGCTAATTTTGAGCTAGCGTGGATTTGTTTGATATTGTATCATTTGTAACCTATTTATGACTTAGGTACATGTAGTTAAAAAAAAAGTCATTTTCTTCTTTGAAAGGATCAACTCCCCCTCCCCTCAACCTCTTCTCTTCCAGCCTTTCTTCCTATCCCTGAAAAAAATCCAAAATAGTTTCCTTATGAAAGGATCAACTCCCCCTATAATATTAGTGCAAAGCAAGATAACCAAAGGTTTGCTATCATAACTAAACTTCCATTTTTGTTAAACAAAATATTATAAATACATTTTTATTTGAGAGAACCTTTATGAAAACTTTCTTATAAGATTCCTTTTTTATTTGAGAGGATTCCCTCCATGAGGATTTTACTTGATTTGAAGATCTCTCTAATGCCTTTCATTGTATCTTTCTTTCCTTATTGCTTACAAATTTTATTATATAAATAGTGGGTGCATGTAAAGTTTGAAACAATGCATGTAAAGTTTCTCACCCTCACCTACTCAACCCACTCGACCACTTGTCCCAACCAGCATATCCGAGTACCACCAATATGCTCAATCCCTCCACTAAGAACTCCCACCATTACTTCCTCTTCTTAAAAAAAGAACTGTATATTTGGAAACTTGCACTCGTGGTTTATTTCAATCAAGATTCATAATAGTTATTGATTTATATAATCTTTCTTAAATCCTTTGCCTAAATCCCTTATTAAATTCATCGCATTCCTTCCCATACATTGATTTAATCATTCCAAACATGAGATTGAATCAAATCCCTATTATATATCCACTTTCATTATTTACTTCAATATTTTTTTTCCTTTTCTATTATTCTTTATTACTTTCCAAATTAAGGTAGAATCTCTTCAAATATTAAAAAGGTCTTCAATAGCTATGTAGGAGTTTCCCCTCCATTACCCCAAAGTCCCCTTTACTTGCTGGTCATTAAGTTCCTACCACTCTACCATGGCACCATATCATATAAGCAACCAAAATATTATATCTATGATGATTAAGAAGACGAGTTGCATTTGCATAATAGGCTATACCTATAATGATATATATGATCACTACACTTCAGTTGAAGATATAAATGGATCATATACATTGTTCCTTAGACAAGATCATCGATACATTATATCATGATTATGTTGATGATTATGCGCCCCATCATCGATCATAAGATTATTATAATAAAATGAATTATTTTGCCCGATCTCTTTTTAGATTTTTTCATTCATACATCTTGTTATAATAAACATCATCACCGTGCTTTGAATAAGGATGATAATTTTAATACTTTTTCAATGTTGTATCATACAAGTTTGATTGTAAACAAACACAAACGAGATACTCCTCCCCATCTAAACCCATATCCTCTCCAGTCCCACAACTTCTCTTATGTGGTGACTTTATTCATCCCCAACACTCCACCTATTCTACTAATCCCAAAAGCTCCACCAGCCCTATCAACTCTATTAATCTCAATACCACCACCTAGTTGCATTAGGGAGGACACGCAATCGCATTTGCCTAAGCATGAATTTGATACTGTGCACAAGCTTAACCTGATCTAGTGTCTGAGCTTTAAACTGATCTGATGCTTATGCTGGAGTCTAACCCACTAGTAGAATTTGAGTAGGAGATTGTTCCAGAGTATGATATTTAGTATAAGCTATTCTTAGAATTGATGTTATTCATTGACCTCTTAAAATGGAGATACATAATGTTCTCCAGTTCTTTGTATTATCACTAATCCCATTATTAGTTTTGCAGTTCAAGTTCATGCTACCACAGTCGTATTACCAAGAGGACTTTGCATGGACTGCTTAACATATAGGTTTGCATAATTCTTGATGAGTACAGATCTAAAGCCCCTAGATCCTTTACTAGTAGCTAAATGGCCAATGATGTATACATTTCGACGTGATTGTTGTCAACCTCCTCCATGTCATTAAGACTACTTTTTCTATTTATTTATTTGCGTACTGAAAAGAGTAAACAAGCCTATTATATTGCCTTCTCCTCCGTAACGACTAGTTGATGATGATATGGGCCGTGGGCATCTGTTTAGCTATTTAAAAATATTTCACTCCTTATAAGAATTGATGATCATTAGAGGACAGTTATCTTTAGTTTTGTATTTACTGTAAGAAAATACCATGAATGCTTCCTTATTTGAAAGAATTCACTCAATGAAGATATTCTTATTTGGAGGATTCCTTTTGATGGTTTTCCTTCTAGACAGGATTTCCTCTACGAAGACTTTTGTAGTTAGAGAACTCAACTTAAAGGTTTTCTTTCTTTATTTATGTCAATATTGTTTGTAAATTACACTCTCTAAAAAGTGGATGCAACAAAGGATCAAAACTATAGATGCTTGCAAATTATATTGAAGAATAAAAGCTTTGTAAGCAAACCTCTCCTCTATCCTCCCTTAGGTTGTCGACCGTATCTACTCTAGCACATCTCTCCTCATTTCACATTCTCATTTCCTCTCATTATCCTCTCTTAAGACCTAGACCCTCTCTCCCTCTATCCCTCTCCCTTCTTTCTTTCTAATCTGCTACAAATTCCTCTTTCTCTCTCATCAAGCAATCATGCGCAATAAGGAGTGATCCAGTTCTCTCTTACTCTTCATAGGTCTCACTCTCTAGCATCATCCACATCCGCATATATAAAAGTAACAATATTGACTTCAAATAGAACACGAGGATATTAATCAAGTAGTCTCCTTCGCAAATATGTGGACTGAGATTTATTGAAGATTGGGGGACCATGGCTCAAATCAAGAGTTAAGTGAGGCTATTTTAAATAACTTCAAGTTTACAAGTAACAACAAGCTTGCCTCAATTTACACCTGCATGTGAGAAGATGAGCTGAGAACAAACACAAAACAATAACAATGAAGTCAAAGAGTAAATTAATCTAAAGCAATAAGAGGTTTATAGAAAATGTAAATTGATATTTATAGAGATTTAGCAAAGGCCCTTGCTCACATTCAATCTCAAGCTCCTTACCAAATTTCTACGATGGTGATCTTACACAAATCATTGCAAAAAAAAAAAAAAACATGAACAATTAACAAATTTGTTTATGGAGATTTAGCAATAAGAGGTTTATAGGAAAATGTAAATTGATATTTATAGAGATTTAGCAAAGGCCCTTGCCCACATTCAATCTCAAGCTCCTTACCAAATTTCTAAGATGGTGACCTTTCACAAATCATTGCAAAAAAAAAACATGAACAATTAACAAATTTGTTTATGGAAGGACAAAGCACTTACCAATTTCTTATTTCCATTGGCAATTAGCAATCTTTCACCTAAACTCACCTGGATCTATGCAAAATACCATAATAACGGTAAAAATGGAATCAATCCTAGCCTATAAAATACTGCTAAGTATACAATTAGTAATAGATGGGAGGGAGAAGAAGCATGAGTCAAAATCAAGTAAACACAGAAGAGCTCAATAATGTCATCAAACATAGGTACTTTCAAAATACTTTGTAGTGTTTCATGAAGGTATTAGATGGCGAATCATATCATACATCCCCTAAAAGCATCAATTTCTTCCTCCCTCTCTATATCTATCCGATCTCCTATCAGCTTTTCCAAATGAAGAAAAAAAGGGAATGAAAGGTAAAATACTCTGCTATTTCCTTCCGAAATATGTGTCTAAGTCCAAACCCCCAAACAATATAAATATAAATCACAAAAAAAAAGGATTAATATTGACTTTTGACGGTCTTCAAGCAAAAATAAATTCTAGGAATACAAAGGCATCAATGATAAATTATGCTTTAAAGAACAACCAAACAGCATGCCAAAAGAAGAAAAGTAAAAAGTAAAATAAAACTATCCAATAAGTTTCATAATCAAGCAAAGGAATATTTCTTACATCCCTGGAGAAACACACGCCATATGATGGTGTTCGGCTGGAAGGGCATTCCACTGATCACAACCTCTGCCTCTTTTATACGACCAAAGCTGCATAATAGGTCAACTACACATACATAGTGATCCATCTCTGGCTCAACTCCATACACCCACCTCATCCTATTAAAGATTCTCATCCCTTCTTCCACAAACCCACCATGTCTGCATGCAGAAAGGATTGCCAAGAATGTGATGACATCCGGCACAAATCCTTCTTGTTCCATCTGCTGAAACCTTTCCAGTGCTTCAACAATGAACCCATGAAGTCCCAGCCCTGAAACCAAAGCCGTCCACGACACGAGATTTTTCTTAGGCATTTCTTCAAACACAGCCAAACAGCTCTCAAGGTTGCCACACTTAGCATACATGTCCAGCAATACATTCTGAACAAATACTTCACAACTCCCGGCATCTACTTTCAGGATCAACCCATGGAGACAGCGACCCAGATCAAGGCCGCTTATCCTTGAACAAATGCTTAGTAGGCAAACAGCCGTATAGTTATCAATGACAAAGCCGGATACTTGCATTCTACTGAACAACCAGAAAGCCTCCAAATAATTGCCCTTGTATGCATGTGCAGTTAGAAGAATGTTCCATGACATGTGATCAGGATAATCCTGCAGGAGAATAAGATCATTTGCCTCTTCGAATTGACCTCTTTTGTTATAAATACAAGCAATTGCATTCGATGAAGCAACATGAAATGGTGTCACCAATGCAGTGCAAGCCAGGGCGTCAGAAAAAAGTCCATGAGAAGCATAAGAAGCAATTACTGAACTGGAAACATAGTCATTACTTTCATAGCCCATCCTTATTATGAAAGAATGTAGCTGCCCAAGATCGGAGACCGAAACCGATTTGAGTACAGATGAGAAGGTAAACTCGTTTGGTCTTAACTCTGAGGCCAGCATTTCTTTAATAAACACAAGGCAAGAAGCAAAGGCATCTTCATTTGTGTGTCCTGATATTAAAGCATTCCAAGAAACAACATTCTTGTTAGATATATCTGCGAATGCAGTGACTGAATCATCCAATCTGTGGTGTTTTGCATAGAACTCAACCAATGAACTTCCCAAATAAGCACCAGAGCTCAGATTGCTCTTGATAGATTTGGCATGAATGAGCTCTCCATACTTTCCTAAGCCAATCTTAGTGAATCCACAAAGCATCCCAGTGAAAGTAGTCTCATTAGGTGAAAAACCTTCTAAGGACATCGAGAAAAATAGCTCCATGGTTCTATCAGGCCTATCAATCTTTGCCATGGCTGTTATAAATGTGTTCCAGGAAATCAAATCCTTGGCAGGCAACAAAGAGAAGAATTTATCCACAGCAACCAATGGAAAGCAACTGCAATATGCATTCAGCAGAGCATTGGAGACAAGTATGGACAAACCAAAGAAACTTTTGATGCTTAGTGCATGAATCTGTTCGGCAAATTCATAGCTCTTCAGGGAACGAAAAGCTTTGAGAATGCTGACGAAAGAACAATCTGTAAGCCCAATTCCAGTCCTCATGAGCTCCCGGAACCAAAACATGGAATCCATCTCAAACCCCTCTTGTGCGAATGCGATAATAATACAGTTCCATGTTAGCACGGTTGGTTCAGGCATTTCCTCAAACAGCTTTACTGCGTCATCTAATTTCTCATTCCTCCCCATAACATTTAGCAATGCCGTAGCAGATAAAGGATCGGGGTGAAGAAGTCCAGATTTAAGAATCAAAGGGTGGAGTTGGATCGCTTGGGAAAGTTGGGGGTGTGACGAAGAAGAAGAGAGGATGGGAGCGAATGTAAAGCGAGTGGGGCTGAATCCGTCGGCTCTCATCCGGGAGAGAATTTCCCATGCCTCCTCTGCTTGGCCGCTGCGGCAGATGACGGAGATGACGGAGTTGTAGGAGACGGAATTTCTTTGAGGCATTTCGTCAAACACTCGTCGGGCGGATGATATGTCATCTTTGCTGGCGTAAGCAGAAATGAGGGAATGGCTGACGGAGAACGGAGTGGAAGGACCGGAGATTATAGAGAGGGCATGGAGGGGCTTGATTGCTTCCGATGGCGGCGACGAAAAGAAAAGAGTAAACGCGTCGGAGAAGACAGAGCGCAGTGGGTTGTGGCGGAGACGAGTCTGCAACGTGCTGTAGTGGACGGCCAGGATCTTTTCTGGACGAGGATGGACGGCAGGGCGGATGGAAGAACGCTATATTACTATTCGTGAGTTTTTGCTGTACAGTATTTGAGGAGAGAACCGCATAAAGCTATAAATTATTTATAATTTGATTTATATCATAATAATTAGTAATTAATTAAAATTTTAAGTTATAACAAGTATAATTAAATATTAGTTAATCCCTACTTTGCTTTGGATATCACCAAATCATTAATTAGTTAATACAAATATTAAATTATTAAACTTAATTAGCCTAACTTTTTTTAATTATTAAACTTAATTGGCCTAACAAAAAATTTAGATAATTAAAACTAGGGGTGTGAATTTTTGTCACGACCCGAAATTCGACCCGGACCCGACCCTGAAAAATTCGAGTTCGGGTTGACCCGGTTAGCAAACGGGTCAGGTTCGAGTTCGGATTTTTGACCCGTTTCAAAAACAGGTCGGGTTCGGGTTAACCCGGAAACCCAAAATCAACCCTACAATGACTCGAAAGTCGGAGTCCATTCCGAATTTTCGCCCGCACTCGCACAGTCCCGCGGACTCCGACTCTGTCCGCACTCGCGGTCCCGTGGACTCCTTCCGCGATTCCGTCGTTGTTGCCACTGCAATGCTACCCGCACGCGCGGACTGGCCCAGGAGCTCAGCTCGCGCTTCTTCAGCCAAATCTACTAAATCAGGGTCAGGTTGGGGTAATTCGACGGGTCAGGTCCGGGTTGAAATATCCGACCCGTTTGCAAAAACGGGTTAGATTCGGGTTGACCCGTTTAGATCTGGGTCAACACGGATTCGACTCGAACCCAACCCGTCGACCCGAATTGACACCCCTAATTAAAACCATTTAATCCATAATAAATCTATTTAAACACTAATTAACATAAGTTAATATTTTTCTTTTAATGATTTGTGCTACTTTATGTCTTTGTCTATTAACTCATTGCATATTTGCTTAAGATATCATATATTCATTGATTAGTTACTTAATACAAAAAAATGATATATTAGTTGTATCAATACTTCACTTAATTAAATATCAATTGATCCCCTTTTAGCTTAATCAAATTTTAGTTAATCAATAATTATCTTAAATTAGCATTCCAATCATTAATTAATTAATTAGTCTAATTATTATATTAATTGATCATATTTACTTAATTAGTCTAATGTTAAATCTAATATCCTAAATGAAGCTCTAATTAGCATAAACAAATTTTATGATCATTAATTTTGTATTGCATATTTAGACTATTTAAATAATTAATTAATATTAAATGCCCAACTTTCTTACTAAAACACTTAAAATTCAACTTTTACCATAAGAATGTTACTTATTTGTAATGGCCAATACCAAATAATAAGGGAAACAACAAATTTGTGATCAATGAACTCATATCATCTAATAATTAGCTACATTTTTATTCATGCAACATGCAAATGCAAAATCTCACCAACCATACAACTTAAAAAATTACATAATCATTACACACTCAACCACACAATTTTTTTATTTGCTTTGTCTTCATTCTACAATGAGAATGACCCAATTGAACCCACTATCATATCATGCATATCAGCAATTAACATTCAACATCCATTAGCCATCAATGTTTGATGTTTATCTTAAGGGATGCTTGCTTTCCCCTCTTATTAGAAAAATAACCAAGTTGCCCGCCAAGTAACACTTTAATTTTAAAATTTCTCATCAATTTTTTTTAATGTACAACATTCATTGACACTGGATGTCTTCCATCCATTGATGTTCAGCATCCATCTTCTCAAAACAATTGTTTGATCTCTCCTCTTCTAAGGAGAACGACCATGCTGACTCAAGTAAAAATATGAGATGTGTTTAAAAAAACACAGAATTTTTGTTTGAACTACTGCACAGCGACGCTACATCTTTGAGCACTGAGACGCTGTGGTTTGGAGCACAGAGGCGCCAGAAACTAACGCTGCGGTGTTTGAGTCTCTGTTCTATAGTAATTCTGGATTCAATATGCAATGCTGTGGCACTAGGTCATTGACAATATTTTTATATATTTTTTAATCTATATATTCCTACCATCCCTCACCCCCCTCACTCTTGCTTGCCTTGGCCATGAAGAAATCGAAGGAGAAGAAGGGGGAGGGGGGAAGAGAAAGAGGAGAAATAGAGTGGAAGAGGAGTGCCGTTGGAGCTTTCTCGTCCGTCCTTTCTGTTCTAAAAATTATTCTATTTGTCATAAGTGGCTATCATCTGACTTCTATTTTCGATGATTTTGATTTCTACTAATTTATCTCTCATAAATATGTTAAAACTACATTATCTCCTAATTTTGTTAGCTTTTATCGTATAACTTCTGATATGTTGCAGATTTGATCATTCTGAGTAATATGATATAATTTTATTGCATTTTCACCAGTTAAATTTATGTATAGGAATTTTTGGATAAAATTAGTAGGGAAAAATATATACTGAAATATGGTTCAAAGTGATGTACTATGATATAATATGATAATACTGAAAATGAAGTGAAAAAAGGATGTATCGTGATTGGTAAGTTGAACTAAATTGTAAGACATATTAAAATGATTGATAGGAATTGAAAGGTAATACAAATAAGATTGATAGGTACTGGAATATAATACAGATGTATTGTACTATACTGATGATCTAATAGAACTAGATATATATTATATAATAACCTTATGTGATACCTTCAAGATTCACGTTGTCCACTGACAGGAGTCAGTAAATGCAAGTGATAAGGAACTGGAAAATGATTGAGAGTTATAAGGAGTCAGTGCGACTATCACGTGTTTTAGGGGGAGTTATAAGAAGTTCATTGATTCAGATCATAAGGGGCGACTAAACAGGATTTATAAGGGCATGAGCAAGATCAAGATCAAGATACCCTTTTTTGAATATATGAAAACTATATTGATACTAATTACTGCTACTCCTTACTGTTATTGATACTATAACTTACATTATACTAATACTATCTATTGTTAGTAATTAGTGATTATTGTTACTGTAACTGATTATGAGAATACTGATATTGATATTATTACTAATACTATAACTGGCACAGATACTATTTACTGATACGGTGATTAATGATGTAATAGACTGAAATGTGATGTGTTATAATTATAAACTAAATAATTGGTATAGATAATCGGTATATATATTGATGCTTAGATTTTTTTTATATAATTTATTTTTTTTCTTGCATTGATTTCAGTTATAATATTTTAGTTATTTGTTGGGCTTCCCATGCTCGTTACGTTGTTTTAAATAATTTCAAGTAAGGAGCCTGCAGCTTGAGTTTATGTATGCTAGTGTAGTTTTTATTTCAACTCTTTGGTTTATGTATTATTTTGTAGCCAGTTTAGTTATTGTATATATTATTTTGGACTCTGGATATAGGATGTAATTATGGGCTATAATGATGTGAATTTTTTTTCCATTGTTATTTATTTCTTTTGATGAAATTATCCAGTTCTTGATGTCTGATTGATCAGATTATAAATAAATGGGTATTGATTGTTAATGAAATGATAAAGATGATAGAGAACAAAAAAATTCTTTTACTTTATATCTCGGGACATGACAATTTTTCTAGTCACCCACTCTCTCTTTATATCAAGAGAATGATCAAATTGATCACGATGTATCTCCTAACATCTAACTTCCATGATCTATAATTATTTGATCTTCTCTTTTCACATATTATTTATGGAACAACCCACACATTGTGTCACCCGTAGTCACCCTAATTTGTCATTGACATTCACTACATGCCTTATCCGTTAGTTAGTTGTTAGCCTTAATATGTCTTCGCTATAAAAGCCACCGACTGAGTTTGAGCTGTGTAGACTTTGCATAGCGACTTGTGAGAATATATTATGTCACCCATTGTCACCCTGATTTATCATTGATCTTGTAATTAAATTTTGATAGTCTCATCATGTTCATCATCATATCTAAAGAATTGTGTAATAAGAGAGTCACTGCTTTGTTGAGATTTTTATATAAATTTGTGGGCATGAAGTTTTGATATATGAAAATTTCACTCTCATAAAAATATTTGAGGGTGTCATTTCCTAAAACAAACTACACATATAATCTGTATTATTGAGACGATTTGATTAGGTCAACATGCAATGAATCAAGCACTGTTTGTTTATAGAGAGAGAGAGAGAGAGAGAGAGAGAGAGAGAGAGAGAGAGAGCAACATATATAAAAATTATCCATGATCTAGGATAAATTTTAAACTCTCTTATAATTTACTAAAACTATATTTTGTAAAAAAATAAAAAATTAATTTTGTTTAAAAAAACCTTGATAAAAAATTGTCAAAATGATTTTCAAAACTATTAACTTTAATTTAAAATAAATACAATATATGAGTAAACAATCAAAATAGATATTACATACAATTTAAAATAAATTAATAAATTTGAAAACCCTAATTAAAAATTTAGTTATATATTATGATTTAACCTTTTTTCATTTAAATTGTATTGAATCTTGAATCATTTTTTAAGAATTTACTTAAGTAGCACTCCAAATATTATGATTTATATATTTAACACCTAGACATTATAACAATAATTTTTTAGGGATTTGCTAGATATTAGGAGGGAAAAGGTCGATGCCACGCTAGTCCACCTCACTTGTTGTTAGAGCTTAGCCACCTCCCATCCATCGTTCCTATTATTGGCTAAATCACCACTTCGCTTAGAGGTGTAAGTGAACCGAACTAGCTCGCGAGCCGGCTCGAGTTCGACTTGTTTATTGGCTCGCGAGCCGAGCTTATCGAGCTCGAGCTCAAACTCGAGCTTGTTTAATAAACGAGCTCAAGTTCGAACTTGGTGAGGCTCGACTCGTAAGCTTGCGAGCCGGCTGGAATAACTATTAATATTTTTAAAATAATCTTATTTTATTTATTAAATTTAAATATTTTAAAAAATTAATAATAAATGCTAAACATCCAACCTAAGTTTAAATCCCGCTTGAGTTAAACAAATCTCGCCCGTGGCTTGCGAGCCGGCTCGAGCTCGTTTACAGTGAGACGAGCTCGAGTTCGAGCCGACTTTTTGACTAACGAGCCGAGCTCAATAAGGTTACTACTCGACTCGACTTAACTCATTTACACCCCTAACTTCGTTCAACTAGCCTATCCCACCTCGACCCTAGCCATCAACCACCAGGTTGTGAGCTACTACTCCCCTCCTCTTGCCACAAGTAGTTGTCCGACCACCTCCGAGATCATAATTACTCTACTTCACATCGTCTTAGGTTTCGTTTGAGATAACTTTCTTATTGTTTTCTAAAGCAACTTTTTAGTAAAAAATTGTTGAACTAGAAATCTTTGTTTAAAAAAAAATATTTTAGAAAACAATAAGAAAACTATCCCAAATAAAATCTTATGCTTTGTTTGGGACAACTTTCTTATTGCTTTCTAAAACAACTTTTTAGTATAAAAATTTTTAATTCAAAATGTTTGTGTACTAAAAAAATACTTAAAAAAGTCGTAAGAAAATTGTCCCAAATTAAGTCTTAGGCTTCTTTTGGGACAGCTTTATTATTGCTTTTTAAAATAACTTTTTAGTAAATTTTTTTTTTATTTAAGAGTACTAAAAAGTTAATTTAGAAGCAGTAAGAAAGATCGAATATACAAATGCGACTAAGGTATTATTTTTATGTTTTAAGTGTCATGTATATAAGTAATAAAATTTAAAAGTTACATATATAAGTTTTAATATTTTCAATGCTGTACATGTAGATCACCACAATTTTTTGGTCGATGCATCCAAGCAGAGAAAAAAATCCAATTTTTTTAAATCTCCTTCACCGCACTAGTCAGGTGCCAAGTTCGCCCAAAGTACATTCCATGGCCCTCACATGGAACCAGACCTCTCTTCCTCGTCGCCTCATTCCCCGCTCTACACCTCCCTCCTCCTCGCCGGCCACCGCATCCGCCCCCTCACCCAAATCCACGCCCGCATCATCATCTCTACTCTCCAACCTAACCGTTCCCTCCTCACCAAACTCCTCACCCTCATCATCTCCTCCGGCTTCCCTCTCTACGCCCGCCGCCTCCTCCCCTCTGTCCCAAGCCCTGACACCTTCCTCTTCGACTCCCTCATCCGCGCCTCGTCTCGCTCCACCCTCCCTCTCCACTCCCTTCATTTCTACCTCCTCATGCTCTCCTCCTCCGTGCGCCCTTCCAACTACACTTCACTTCTCTTCTCAAAGCGTGCGCCGACCTCTCCGCCTCAACCTCGGCAGAATCCTTCATTTACATGCCTTGCCGCGGGCTCGACCTGGACCGCTTCGTACAGACCTCCCTGGTTGTGTTTTACGCGAAAGTCGGTAACCTGGTTGTTGCACGCAAGGTGTTCGATAGAATGCCTGACAGAAGTGTGGTTGTATGGAACGCGATGATATCTGGTTATGAGCAAAATGGGCGTGCTGGTGCGGCGATTAAGTTGTTTTATTTGATGCAAAAGGAGGGAATGGAGCCGGATGAGGCTACTCTAGCCATTCTTCTTTCTGCTTGTTCCCAAGTTGGCGAGTTTGGTTTGGGCAAGTGGGTTCATGAGCATTATATCGATGGCAAGAATTTGCGTCTTGGTGTGGTTCTTGGTTCTTCTTTAGTGAACATGTATGCTCGATGTGGCCATGTGGAGAAGGCTCGAGAGGTATTCGAGGGGCTTGAAGAACATAATGTTGTTTCTTGGACTGCCATGATTGCTGGCTATGGAATGCATGGATTTGCAAAGCAAGCTATGGAGCTTTTCAAAAGAATGCAGCTTTATGGCCCTTCGCCAAACCATGTCACCTTTGTGGCTGTTCTGTCTGCCTGCGCTCATGGAGGGATGGTCGAGCAGGGCCGGGAGGCTTTTGAGTCCATGAAATTTGATTATGGTTTGATTCCAAGAGCTGAGCATCATGTTTGCATGGTTGATCTCTATGGTAGAGCTGGCTTGCTTGCTGAAGCCATGCAATTCATAAGGGATCAAATAACAGGAGAGCCTGGAGCTGCAGTTTGGACTGCATTGCTCGGGGCTTGCAAGATGCACAAAGATTTCAACCGGGCGGCTGAAATCGCTACAAAGCTTCTGGCTTTAGAACCTGAGAATCCAAGCCACTATGTTCTTCTCTCGAATATCACGCATTGGCTGGGAAGATGGATACAGTGGAAGAGATTAGAGATGTCATGATTTCCAGAGGATGGAGGAAGCAGACTGGATATAGCTTGATAGAGATCAATAATGTATCCTATATGTTTCGAATGGGCGACACATCAAATCCCCAAACGGTTGAAATCTATCAATATCTGGAGGAGTTGATTTGCAGAATAAGGGAAGAAGGATATCAGCCAATGACTGACTCTGTGCTTCATGAATTGGAGGAAGAGGAGAGGGAGGTTGCGATTAGATTCCACAGTGAGAAGCTGGCTGTGGCTTTTGGCTTGTTGAGTACTGGTGAAGGGACTTTGATTCGGATTGTGAAGAATCTGCGCATTTGTGGTGATTGCCATTTGGCTATCAAGTTCATATCAGGAGTGACTGGTAGGGAAATTATTGTTAGAGATAAGCACCGGTTCCATCATTTTAGAGATGGTCTTTGTTCTTGCCAAGACTACTGGTAATAATCCCTTTCAAGATTGTTTATTTTGATGTCTGGTTAGATTAAAATCCATGATTAAATAATATAAGAAATCAACTAAAATTTATTAATTAATTATATAAGGTTTAAATTATTGGACAATAACTAATGCAATATGAGATTTAAATTAAGAAATATATCAAATAAAATTTGGCTAGAAAAGTAAGAATGAAAATATATATAAATTAAGAAAAAAAATTAATTTCAATGTTAGAGGAAAAAATATATGAAAAGATATTTTAATAAAATTCCAATAATTAAACAGGCAATTATCATAAAAATATAAATCAAATTATGATTTCAACTCAAAATAATATTTTGAAATTAATGGGATTGAAATCAGGATTGGAATTAAAATGCACAGAAAAATATAATTCAGTTATCAACAAATGAAATAAAAAAATTCAATTTAAGACACATTTAAAAATGTAAAATTGAAAACATGTCTGAAGATAATTTCATTTTTTTATACAAATTTTACAAACAAATTTTAAATAATATTTAGAGAATACAAATATTTTTTTATTAAAATTTTAGAAAGCGTAAATTTAATTTTAGCACATGAGATTATTTAATAGCTTATTTTAAAAAAAATTGTAAGAAACACACTATAAGGAGTGCATACATAACTTCTCGTCTGGAATTCAATCAGGTGGAGTCACGTAGGCTTTTTTTTGAATTTTCTCTCTTGTACACACACTGTGTACAAGAAAGAGAAAAAAAAGCCACGTGACTCCAGCTTGATAGGAGTCCGGGCGAAATCCGGACTCTGCACGTAATAATTTTTCCTAAACTTGTAAGATATAATTGACCTTAGATAGTTTTAAAATATATATTCAAAGCTCTATTGCACTAATCTTTATGTATCTGAGGTGATTTTGCAATTATTTTACTCATCAGTAAGAATTATTTATTACATAGGCTATGATTGTGCTTTTTTTTTGAGTTATTTACATCAATTAAGGCGAACACACACATATATAACGTACACAAGTTTCAGAGTCAAGACATCTTGGTTAATAGTTAAAGCTCCTAACTAATAGATTAAGATGAGCTGCATGTAATACTTAAATTGAATTTGTAATGATTTCAATGTACTTGAAATACTTAATTTAACACATTAGAGAGTGCAATCCTGTATTTATTATCATCAAAATTACTTGTGGCTCATGAGGCTAACATTTTATATATTTTTGTTTTGTTTGATGTAATTAAATTTTATTGTTGATTTTTAACTTTACAAATATTTTCAAGTGCAATATAATTCTTAAATTTATTTGCTGTACATTTATATTTTCTTCATCTACCCATTTTATTTATTTATTTTTTAACTATTCATTTTCTCTATTCTTATATAATTTATTGATTATTTTTAATTAAGTTTTGAATTGTTTTAATTTTAGATGTATGCTCTTAGATCAATTATATTTTAAATAAAGAATTTAAAATTTGAATAATTCTAATTTTCATAATTTTCATAATAATTAATAATCACCCTAAATTACTTGTGAACTATAATTTTAAAATCATTTATCAAAATTATTATTATTATGATCATTGTTGATTATAATCACTTATAATGATGAACTTCTTAAATTTATCGCTTTGTAAAAAATTAAGTAAATAATTAGAGTTCAAACATTTTAATATTATTTTATGATTTTGATGCGTCGTCGAAAATTGTGTTGATCAGACACGAAACTTGAGGCATATTCGAGTTGGAACTTTCAAAATTAAATTTGGGATAATTCAAACTTCAATTTTAGCAAATTTATAGGTAAATTGAACTTCTCAATGAGACGAATCGAACGACACCCAAATCGGTCAATCGAGCCCAAATGGGCACAAATCAAGAGGCTGAAGCATATTTGAAAGGTTCAAAGCATTAATCAGATGACCAAGTGATCTCTAAATATGACATGCTTATAGTTGAATCGAGCGGCTTGACGAAACGAATCTAACGAGCTCAAGATCGCTTAATTTTGAGATCATGATGGCACATAAATGTTTAAAAAATGCTCAATGATCGAGGAAATCAATATTAGTCGTCCGATGGAGCACTCTGAACTTGCCTTGATATTCTCCATATTTATAGGATGTGCCACTCAAAAAATTCTATAAATAAACCTGCACTCTCTATATGAGGAGACCTTTTGCTGGAGATTGGAGAGAGCTTTGAGGCTTCAAGGATCTTAAAGCTCTACCCAGACACCACTGTAGGGGAGCTCTATCGACCACCACTGGACTACCGTCCGCTCACCAACCACCGCTCGGCCACCAACCATTGTCAGACCACCGCCCATTCACTGGACTTCTGTCGTACCATTGTCCGATTACCTCTCGACCACCTACGGACATTGGACCACCACCATTTTGCCAATCTCTAGTAGACTTTCATCCGATCACTGTTGGGTCACTGCTTAGCAGCCGACTGATGCTGGACCATTACCCGATCACCGAATGCCGCTTGACTACCATCGGTTTACAGATCTTCGGCGGGACTTCCACTCGACCATCGTTAACCACCGCCTAGCCGCTAACCTCTATTGGACCTTCGCCCAACTGCTAAATGTTGTTGGACCTCCACCCGGTCGCCAAACCCTACTAGACCTTCTCCCAGCTACTGCCACCAGATTTCTAACATCTACCATCTGGTCAAGGTCATTACAAACTCCCGAGTACCCATAATTATAATTTAACCGCCACCATGTCAAGGGACGGATCAACCTCTGTAGCTCACTTAAATATAGTTGAATCTTTTCACATGGGCGAGGCCCCGTAGTTTTCCCCTTTTTAGGTTTTCCACATAAAAAAATTCTGGTGTCTTTTCACTCTCTCTCCAACTATCTATTTGTGTGTTGGATGTCCATATATCACTAGGACAAAAAATTCACCAACTCTATTTTCCATACTAGCCCATAACAATTTTGTGCCATCTATAAGAATCAATCCCACCCTTTTAAGCATAACTGAACCCCCTTCAATGGCTAAACAAGCATAACAATCACAATAATGAAGCCTCCCGCTCCAACACACATCAATCTAGGAATCAATCTATGAATCGAGGACGTCATGCATTAGCTTCTATTTTCCCCGGTAGGTGAAACGCTGCTGATGAAGGGACATTAGGACCCTCTCTAGAAGACCTCTTCCAAAAAATGGAGGAATCTCAGAATAAAATTCTTCAACTTCTGTAGGGGACCGGACAATCAACACTAGCACAATAAGAAGATTACCACTAGTTGGGGACGTTCTGTAATAACTCAAATATGTGAAATAATTTTTTTTAAAATATAAAAATTCTGAAGTGGAGCGCTTTGGCGTTGATTCGGTGAGCACTATGGTGCTAGGCGATGAATAGTATTTATATACATATATTTATAAATATCCATGTATCAGCCCATCGACTCCCTCACTTGATTGCTTGGCCAAGAAGAAATTGAAAGAGGGGAAGAAGATAGAGGAGAGAGAAAAGTCTTTGGATCATATTTATCAGCCATTCATGTTATATATTTTATTCTATTTATTGTAAGTGTCTAATCTCTTACTTTTGTTTTCAATAATCTTAATTTCTATGAATTTTATTTCCCCTAAATATGTCAAAAATATATTATTTCTTAATTTAATAAGTTTTCATCGTGCAAGTTTGGATATGTTATAGATTTGATCATTCTGAACTATTTGATATGATTTTATTGTATTTTAAATAAAATACTGAATGATATTAGATACATGATATGATAACTCCATCTGATACTTTACTGATCCATGTAATTTACTGTTTGGGAGTCATAAGGAGCTGGAGATTGATTGGGAGTTATAAGGAGTCAGGATGACTGATTCTCGTGATTCAATGGGAGTTACAAGTACATTGATTAGGAGTTATAAGGGTAGATTGATTGGAGTCATAAATGCAGCAGCAAGATACTTTTAAGATATACTCATTAAATATATGAATAATGATACCGACACTGCTATGAATACTGTACCTATATTATGACTGATACTAATACTATTTATTGTCATTAATACTATTTAATGTTATTGATCTTGACACTAATATTGTTACTAACATTATTCTATTGACTATTATTGATACTGTGAATTATGATGTAATGGATTTAGATGTGATGAACTATAGAAGAATAAATTAATAAAGATAATCAGTATAGACATTGATGCATATATTTCTTTATATGATTTATAACGTATTATTTTCATTTATCTTGCATTGATTTCAGTTGTAATATTTTAATTACTTATTGGGCTATGTGCTCATTACATGATTTTATATGTTTTTAGGAAAAGGCAAGGATCATATGATATGAGGCTCTGGATAAAATGCAATCATGTTTTTTTTTTTTGCTTATCATTGGTAAGCTCTAATTAAATTGTTAAAAAAAATAGATGTACTTCTTCCAAGATAAATTTTGGAGTATGACACGTTCGACCTGCCCATATTTATGAAGAACCCCCTCACTCAAGGATTCATCCCTTGTCATAGTAAGACATTGACTAATGGTGTCAATTTTTGACATGACTCGAAACCTGACCCGAGCCCGACACGAAAAAATTCGGGTCCGGGTTGACCCGTTTATGAAACGGGTCGGGTTTGGGTTCAAGAAACCAGCCCGTTTCAAAAATCGAATCGAGTTCGGTTGACCCAACAACCCGAAATTGACCCAGAAATGACACGGAAATCCTCTGCCCGCGTCTGCCGCCCGCCCTGCCTGTGCCCGAAGCGTCAAGTGCCCGCATTGCGTTGCCCGAAGCTGGCGAAGCGTCAAGTCGCTATTTCCTGCAGCGTTAGTAGCGTCACTCGCTGCTGCCCACGACGCGTTGCCTGAAGCCGTCGCTACGTTGCTTCGAGTGTTGCCGCTGCGCCGCTGCTTCCACAGTTCTGTTGTCGCCGAGTCGCTGCTGTCGCTGCTGATGTGCCGTCGGGAGCCGCTGCTGCATCGTCGAGTCGCTGCTACTGCTGCTTCCGTTTAAAAAATTCGGGTCGGGTCGTGTCAACCCGGCAACCCGCACGGGTCGGGTCCGGGTTGAAAAAGCTGACTCGTTTGCAAAAACGGGTTGGGTTCGGGTTGACTCGTTTAGACCCGGGTGAACTCGGGTTCGACCCGAACCCGACCCGTCGACCCGAATTGACACCCCTAACATTGACCTTATTTACATGGCTAGCTCCACCCATCCCTCTCGTATGGGTCGGTCAACCTGCATTCTGTTGGTCGTCAAAATGCTCTATGTGATGAATTACGATGATTAGTCCGAGAAGAGTTCTCTTTAAGAGGTGGAAGGAAATCCCTTCATCATTGAGTCTTTCAGGAGTCCTCGCCCTTAAACTAAAGCCATCTTTAAACACTTCATTCCTATGAGCTTCAAATTGCCGGGCATAGAATCTTACGATGAGTTGTCTGACCATTACGGGCAGATCAATTACTATAAAACTATTATGCATATTCAATGAGTCTCGGATGAGCTCAGCTTCTAAGTATTTCTTGCTACCCTCAAAGGGCAAGCCCACTCATGATTCTTCTCTCTTTTGATTAGAACTATTCCCACGTTGGACATGCTAGCTAGACTATTTGTCAAACAATTTATTATCAATCGAAGAATTGTTAAGGAGTCTTCTTACAACTAAGGGATTTCATCAGAATGAAGGAGAGTTGCTCAAAGAATACTTCCAAAGGTTCTCCACTAAGGCTCAATAAATTTCAGTGATGGATCCCAAGTTACTAATAGGAGTTTTTCTCGAAGGGCTCCATCCTAACCCTTTCTACTTAGCACTAACGTGATACATATACAGTACATTCATATGCTGACCTAATTCATTATATGGATGCAAAGATCTAGGCAGATGAAGCCATTAATACACTCTAAAAGAAATTTGAATATACCACATGGAAGCATAATACACCTAAAATTGATAATCCATCATCACAGAGAAAGAAGTAAAAGAACAAAAACCTGCCCCCTTGACTTTTACAGTCGTGACATGAGCCCCAATCCAAGAAGAAGTAGACACCTCTCAACACATTACTGGCGAATATCTTAATGGACATTTTAGATGAAGAAAATATTAAGCAGCCAAATCCATTAAAGTTAAACACAAAAAATAAGGAGAAATATTATCACTTCAATCGTAGTCGTGGACACACAACCGAGGCATGCAAATAACTCAAGGAGGAAATTAAGAGATTGATCTGACAAGGCTACCTTGGTCGATTTACACAAAACCTACCTTGTTATAAGGACCCTCTCCCTACTTGGTGGTAACTGATACAAAAATAATCACAGATTAATCGTCAAATGGTTGGTGAGATCAAAACAATCGTTGGGGGCCCATTATTATCAACCAAGTCTTACTCGCGATGAATAAGGAGCTTGCATAAAAAAAGTCTTGGGCTGACCACTCTATTGCTTTTGATGACTCTGAGTTAGAGGGGGTCTAAACCCCTTATCATGATCCACTAATAATTAATGCGGTGTTGGTGACCTATGTTACAACTTCAAAAGGATTTTAGTTGACAATGGGAGCTTGGTGGATGTTTTATCCTACTCCACTTTTCTTAGTATGAGTCTGATCAGAGAAAAGCTCTAGCCTGTCGCAGGACTGCTGTGTGGGGATAATCGACATGTAGGAGTAGAAGGGACGATTAGTGTCCCAATCACACTTGGAGAGTTCCCCAGTCAGGCTACTCATCCAATACAATTCATTATAGTAAAATTAAAATTAGTTTATAATGTTATCTTTAGGAGGCCTCTCCAGTCAATTTTTGGAGCTGTCGCTTTCATTCCACATCTCAAACTAAATTTTTTTGGCCCCATCTAGGATCGACATGGTTTGTGGAAATCAACATGTGACACAATCGTGTTACCTTATGTATGCTCAACCACGCCCATCATTTACCCTAAGCATTAAGAACTTTAACCTCCGAAATGAGGATGTCACCCAAAGGGATTCCCCTATAGAAGACCTTACTCATATTAGATGAGCACCTCTTAAGAATAATACAGAATTGATCTTTGCTCTCAAATGAGGAGAATGAAAAATACGTAAATTTTCTACATAGGAATCATAATATTTTTACATTCAGTCCAACTGATATGCTTGGACTTTAAGATAATCATACATTCCCTTAAAATAAACCCAATGTACAAGTCAGTTATCTAGAAGAAGTAAAATTTTATGTTGGATATCCAGCAAGCAATCGACTAGGATATTGATAAACTCATATAATTTAGCTTCATATGAAAAGTGCACTATCCCACATGACTTGTAAATATCATCATTGTTAAAAAGCTAGTGAAGCTTGGAGGATGTGTGTACATTACATGGATCTCAATAAAGCTTGCCCTAAGAATTACTTTCCACTTCCTTGTATTGACCAACTGATCAACATCACGTTCGGGCACTAAATATTGAGTTTCATGGATGCCTACTTTGGCTATAACCAAATAAAGATAAATCTTGCATATGAGGATGTAACAGCTTTTTAAATTGATAAATAACTATATTATTATAGGATCATATCATTCGGACTCAAAAATATTGGAGCCATATATTAATGCCTCATGAAAAAAGTTTATAAGACCTAATAGGGCGCACGACGGAGGTATATGTAGATGATATACTGATAAAAAGTCATGAGAAATACAACATATCTCTAACTTGGAATAATGCTTCTTCCTACTTCGACGCTACAACTTGCGGCTTAACTTTATTGAGTGTGCTTTTGGAGTCGCATTAGAAATTTTTTTGGGATTCATGGTTACCTAGTGGGGGATTGAAACTAATCCTTAAAAGATTAGGGCACTAAGAGATATGGTGCCGCCAAAATTTTTTAAGAATGTTCAATGTCTAAATAGAAGAATTGTAGTCATGTCCCACTTTTTAGCTTATTCAGGGGATGAATATCTATCTTTCTTCAAGATATTAAGAGGTGCTCATAACTCAGGGTCTTAATGAACAAAAGAATGTTAAGAAACTTTTAAACAGCTTCTAATATAATTGGTCTCACCTCCACTACTTTTAAGGCTAGTATAGGGGGAAATGTTATACATGTATATGACTATCTCTTTTCATATTATAAGCTTGGTCTTGGTCCGAGTGAAAAATACTATAAAATGTTATATCTATTATGTCAACAAATCTTTTCTGAGATGGAAAGATGTTACCTATTGGTGAATAAACTAGCATTGGTGTTAGTATTATCAGCTAAAAAATTCTGCCCATATTTTAAAGCTTATATAATCGGGGTTTACACAAATCTCCCACTAAACAATATCCTTAAAAAACCTGAGGCATTTAATAGATTAATTAAGTGGTCGGTGGTGTGGGTCTCCGAAAGGATTCTGCTCACGGGGAACATAATGTAAAGAGTGCGACCGCACTATCCCGTAGGACAAAATGGTCATAGGCCTTTGCACTATACACAAACAGGCTGATGGGAGAGTATATGGGATCATACATACGATTAGCTATGGAGGATAGTGACTTTCACCTACACCCTCGATGGATAATAATATGTATGATCCTATAATCACCAAATTTCTCCCATCCAATACATGAGCTCGAATGAGGTTTATTTAATGTGGGTGTCGGTTTCCTACGGGCGTAAGCCCCGTGGTTAATTATATCTTAGACCTCGGCCTAAAAAAACTCTTGATTAAGGATGATATATTATTCTCCTCTTAATTTGATTCATAGAGGGGGTTCCTATGTTTTATTCTGAAGGGGATAAGTTCTTCTCTTTATCTTTAGTGATGATTATACCTTTTTAAATATATAAAGATGTGATAAAAAATTTATCAAATATTAAATTTGCTATCCCAAGAGAAATGACAATTTAGAACCTATCAAAAGTTAGAAGAGACACACCAATGAGTGTACAATCTGGGCTTATGCTTGCCTGGAGTGAGCTACCGACTAACATCTTAAACACAATCAATCGCCCTATGTATGCAAGAAGGATAGCTCTATCCTAAGGAATTAAGGATATTGATTTAAATATGCAAATATATCTATATATCACCATGTATGATGCATGAAATGAATGCATAAATAAAATATTTTATTCATTATTTGAAATGTACATACAACCCAGGGACCACAAGAAAGTAAGATGGCCAAGCTCCGCAACAACATGCTTGGATTTATGTACTTATGAATAGAATATGTTCAAATGTGTTTGCTTGCTATCTTTTATTTCCAAGTCTTCTATAGGATTCCAAAAGACAACACCCTCTAAAGAGAAGGGGGTTATCTTTTGGAGCTCTATATGTATGTATAAGAAATCACTTTTAACCTTTTACAACTCTTTGAAATTGAAATATGCATAAATATAAGGAACATTTTACATCTAATCCTAGATACATTCTACCTTGGATCTCCACTTTCACAAGCATCCTAGATTTATTCTAGTTTTTCCTTTTTTATAATAAAAAAAGGTAACATGAATATACATATATGATGCATGCATGAGTGTAGTGTGAGCATATACAAATTTGTTAACCTAACTTTTGTATGAGGTCACTGTGACCTTTCTTAGACTTCAGGTCCTATGATCAATTTAGATCTTAGGTTAATCCAAATCTCAATTCAATTCAAACTCCAATCAAATTTAGACTTTAAACCTTGAGCCTATTCCTGGTCTAACTTCAATCTTCTCCAACCATTTATGATCACTCAAATGATTATAAATGATTCGGACAATTCAATCCTAATCAGTTAAATTTAAAATCCAATTCAATTCTAGAAAATCCAGACTAAATCTAAGGGCTAAGGACTAACGTCCTGAAGCCCTTTCCAAGAGAACATTTAGATCCCTTGAAACCCAACCAAGCGATCTCTAAATCATGATCTATCAGTTGCATATTAACCAGGCATGTCCCTAGGTTCAACCCTCCAAATTTGAGCTCAATCTGATACTTCTAACCCTGAAAACTGAATTAATTTCTAAAGGCTGCAAAACCTCCAAAAATTTATGAACCATGCCATTGGATCCTCCACCTTATGGAATTTAACTCTGGAACTCCAAACTCTCTGACCACTTCTACCACCTCTATTGATCAATAACCTACATTTTTCTCTAGACCCAGTTTGACCCAGAGTTGATTGGAGGTCAAAATGACCAAAATGCTCTTTAAAGGAATTTTTGGACTTTTGGCTAAAACTCAACATGGTTCAATATCTTTAACCCTTGAAATCACTCCCAATGAATTTCAAATGATATTTAAGATCCATTGGACCCAAACTCAACCCAAGATTTGATTAGGTTGACTAAGTCAACTATTGTTGACCAAATTGACCGTTAACTTAACCTATAATTAAATCCAATTTTTGAACTCATTCTAAACCAAATCGACCCTTCAAAATACTTCAATTGAACATTCCAAATACTTCTAACTCATCCCTAAGTCAATTCCCTATGGATTTGTCTTAGTCAAATTTTCATGCATGGTCGAACTTCTCCAAACTTTTTAAAAGTCATGCTAACTCCAACACTATGGCTCCATGCTCCTTAAGATTGACTTCTACAGCACCCTTGACCTCCTTCATGCATATTCTAGTCACCATTGACTGGTCAACAAGTCAATGGGTCAATAAACCATTGAAATGAGACCAAAGCATGGCCACTTCTCCATGCCACATGAGCAAGCTTTCCCTCCTCCCAAAATCTGCTCCAACCTGCTCAAAAGGAACTAATTTCCTTTCCTAAGAGGCTACAAATCAGCCCCCTAAACTATGCTTAGGCTTGGTTTAGCCAAAAATAAGGAAAAGGGGTGTGGTCCCCCACCACTTAAGCCAAACAATCCCTCTCAACCTCAACCCTTTCTCCTAATTTTGGGTTGTTTATGGGACACATGGCAAGCATCCAAAGCAC
Organism: Dendrobium chrysotoxum; assembly: GCA_019925795.1. Classification (NCBI taxonomy): domain Eukaryota; kingdom Viridiplantae; phylum Streptophyta; class Magnoliopsida; order Asparagales; family Orchidaceae; genus Dendrobium; species Dendrobium chrysotoxum. Next base: position 46,797,766 of record CM034303.1, read on the forward strand.
CCTTGATGAGATCCAAGCCATCCATTTCAAATCATGAGGGTTAAGTATGGAGAACTTGCCGTAACTCAAAATATCTTACTCATTTTCACCAAAGTCCCAAACTCCAACAGCCCCCAACCCTCCAAGAGCTTCTCCCATACTCTCTAGCACTCCCCAAGGCCATTCCAAGCCTTCCCCCATCATTTCCACCATTAAATCTACCATTTCATTGAAGAAAGAGAGAGAAAAGAGAGAAATACCTTCTCTCTTCAACAACTTTAAATCCAGCAATCAAAATCCTCTAGGGTCTTCAGGGAACTTGTAGAGGACATCAGCAAGAGCAAAATGAGCCCAAGATCGCAAAATTCCATCAGGTAGATTATAAGATATTCTCATTTTTATGTAGATTTCATTTTGAAACTACAGGAAATAAGTAATGCATGGAGCCTCCAGACTCTAGGCAGTGCAAGTTTATGATACGACCTTCCTATGTTTCAAATTTTGTAAGTTTTTGTTGAGGATTTTGGAAGATATGGATATTTGAAATTTTTAGTTCATTTTGAACTAAGTATTTTGGCGCAATCTAGACCGTCTGATCTCGATAATTCAGTGATCGGACAATCCATTTGAAGCCACGTCGCCCAGCTCTAAAATCGCAGACGGTCGAGATTTCAAACTCGCACGGCTTCCAGACCACGGGTCCACGTGTCACAATCGCAGCCATCCATGCCTTCTGCGATCAATCTGACGACTTGGATCGATTGCATACATGGATAAGTGGCCGGTTCGCCAGCCGACATGTAGCTGCGATGCGACACCGAGTTGCCGTACGGCCCAATAATTGGTGCGGCAGTGGCGACGCCCGATTTGACCAATAATGATCTAAACAATTTCCAAAAATACCCATAATCTTTTAAAATTCATAGAAAATTATATTTTCCATCAAATTGGACATTTTTGGGCTCATTGGAAAGGAAATTTTGTGGTATTTATTAAAATTAAGTTTGAGTTGATTTGTGCGCTAGATTGTGAGATATTCCAATTTATTTGAAATGTATTTTTTATAATTTTCTCACAATCCAGTGGTCGATCAGAGTCCAAATTTTGGTGGAGTGTTTTTGAGCATCTTAGGCATATAAATAGATTTTTCTAGGGTCAGATGCTGTGTAATTTTTTGTGATGTGAATTTTCAAAGTAATGGGTTCATTTTAGACCAAAAACTTTGAAAATTCATAACTCCAATTTTCTGTAGAATTAGGCTACATAAGTTTTGTGGTGTGATTGCATGTGTACCAGGGTTAGTTAAACCAAGTTTTAAGCACATTTGAATAGTAGAGACACTTAGAGAAAATAATTAGGAAAAGGTCTAGAACTTTAAAAATTTCTAGGGAGTTTCACACACACCCAGTAGGGGAGAAACTTGAACACAGCAAACTTATTGATATTTTTTACCCTAGGTTTAAATTTGATTGGATTTGGAGCTCATTAGGATAGAAAATTAAATATGCCAAGTTTCAACCTTTTTAAGTACCTAAAAAATTCAAAAAAATATAATAAATTTAAATTAGGTCCAAAAAATATAAATAATATCTCAAACTGATCAGAACTTAGTCCTCTACCTAGGAAAAATAAAAGTCCCATCATCAAATCTCTAATTTGACTTTAATTTGACTTTTAGTAAAAAATAATAATTAATTAAATTAATTAATTAAAAATTTCTAAAAATTCTAAATAATTTCCAAACACTTGGAAACACTCCCATGGGTCATCCCTGACCTTTGGAAGTGATTTCATGCAGTTTGAGATGAGTTTGGATCAAAATGATCGAAACCTTTCTAATTAAACAATTTTAAAATTCAAATAATTAAGAAACTTTGAAAATTCATAGCTAATTCCAGAAAAATCCAAATTGAACAAACTTAGTGTCATTCAACTAAATTTAAGGTCTAATATTTTCTAAAAATATCAAACTTTTAAAATTAATTTTAGTTTAAATAGTCAACTTTTGGACCCTTAATTAATGCTATTAAGTAATTCCAATAAATCTAAAAAATCTAATAATTAATTAAAATTCTAGAAAATTTTAAGTTGATCAATAAAACATTCAACCAACACTCAAATACTTAACAACCACTCTAAAGATGAAGTTTATTGGATGGACTACTCTGGGTTACGGGGCTACGTATCCTAAGGAGGCTTAGTTCCTCGAGCCTGGTGGCACAACGACACAAATGGATTCAATGGAGTATTAAGAATCAAAATTAAGTTACTTTTAATTATTTAATCAAATTAAAATCCTTAATTCAACTATATTAATAAGATTTTTAGGATGGACTACTCCGGGCTACGGGGCTACGTATCCTAAGGAGGCCTGGTTCCTTAAGCTTGGTGGCACGACGCCACGAACTGTTGATGGAAAATATAAACTAATTCAGTTTTTAAAAATTAATAATTAATTAAATTAACTAATATTAATCGATCCTAAATTTTTAATAAATTAAATCAACTTAGTCAACCCCGATTGCTACTAGGTAACCCATGCCTATGATGCTATTAACTTAGCCCCAAAGAAGGTGAAATAAACTTCATAGCCTTGATGAGCAATAAAGATAGTAGTCATTTAACCATTAAAAAGAAATTTAATTTTTAAATTTTAATATATTAATTTTTAAACTTTAATTAAATCTCCCTTTAATCCTTCAATAAATTTGAACACTTGATAACTTTAATCAATAACCCAGTTTAGGATCTACCCCAGCCACACAACCTTTTATACACACTTTAGATGATTTGTTAGGATAACCAATTCTAGTCTAGGCTAGGCCGGTGTTTACTTTACTGTTGTGTGCCGTATTTTTTGAGATTTCATTGCATGTTGTGATTAAAAATTACTTGTTGTGTTTGCTTACTTTTATGCACTCTGTGGATTGATGTGATGGGCGATTAGATTACCCTCAGGTTAGGAACGATCTGGATGCTCACTGAATTTTTTGTAGGTGGCCACACCCATGTAGGGCAACAAAGGAGGTTAAATAATAATCAATATAAATGATACAGCCCCTAAATAAAAAAAAGCGTGGTCAAGTATATTTACTTTTCTGTACATATATATAACTACTTGTGAATTAATTTGATTAATAAATGCTTAGAATAGCCTTATAGGAGAGTTTAGATTTTTTATTTTTATATTAATATAATTCATTTGAAATGTTGAGTTATAAAAATGCACGTTTGAGTTGGGATACACAGATCCAAAGCTTAGATTCCAAAGAGAAAAGGATACCCCTTTGGGGGATAGTTCTTTTCCATTTGGAAGTTCAAATTTTGTTCATTTTCATACCCAAAGTGGAAAGAATAACCTCCCCTTCGAGGGAAGAGTTTTTCTTTTCCATTTGGGTATCCATCTATAAAGAATCCAAGGAATTCAAGAAGGAGAAGACTGATGAGTTGAAGACAAAGAGTATCCCACTCAAAGTTACTTGCGTCTGTTCTAGAATTAGAATCCATATTGTTGTTAGTGGTGCCCGACCACTTTTAATTTCTACAGACCCTGGGTTGTAATAAATAGGGCATTTGCCTACAGACTTTACTTTAAGGAATTAATTATATTGATATATTTTCCTTGATTTGATTGCCTATAGGACTACCCGCTTTTTTTAGTTTTCTTGGAGTTTGCATGTCTTTTTTTAGCCTGGATACGCGGAGGCTCGTGAGGGTTTGACAAAATTTTTCTACTTAAAACTTTAATAAAAATTTTAAGATAATATAGAAATTCTAACGATATACGAAGTAAGTCCGAGATCGCCGGGAGTTCTCATAAACATCTTTGTTGCACTCTTCTTTTTCTTTGTTAGGTTTTGACAGATCACCTGGCCTATGAGGGTGCAGAACTGTCAAGAGGAATATGTGCAATCTAGGATAAAATCTATTTTTAAGTCTTTTTCAAAAATTGCTTCATATTTAATTTAAGTATTTATCGAGTCAATTAGGATTCATTGCATTAGAAACTAATTAAAAAGAGTCTAAAGTTTAATTGCATTTCTCTTTTAACATTTTCACCCAACATAAATCAAGGGGCCACTTAAGACAATCTCTAGATGTCGACCCCAATTTTTAAAAACTTTAATAAAAATATCCTACCACTCTTACATCAAATGACAGGACTCATGAATTTTAATCACCTAAGTGGTTAGCCGGCTCCCAATCCAAGCCGAGGTAAGTTCAGATTTTGCACTGCATTAGTTAGGTTTGGACTACTGTGCTCTAGTGTCCAAATTTAGATTTAGGACTCGGGGCAGATTCTAAATCATAAGACCGCAACCTCCAGGAATATAATCACAAATTTCTAATAAATTATTCAATTCAAATTAAAATTCTCTCTTAATTCAAACTCTAAAGCCCAACATTTAGACTAGGTTGAGACACTTCTGAATTGTTTCAAAATCTCTAAGTGTCCCCTACCTTTCTTCTATCGACTCTAAAATAAGTGCTCCAATTCGATTCATTCCCAGTTGAAATTGCAAGATCCAACTTCTTTGATATTATTCCTAAAAAATTTTTAAACAAGATTTTTACCTTTATTCTAATCGAGAGTTTTTGTAGAGAATTCAATCTCCCTACGATGTAATTAATCATGAGGGTTTATGCTCGTAAGAGATTTAGAACCCACATATACTTTTTTAAAATTAAATTTTTAAAAAGTTCAAATTGATCCTCTTTATAAAAATCAAAATCAATGATGATCGTTATAGTTATATTCGAATAATTGATAGTAAATGATATTTTCTCCCTTTGGGGAGATATATCCTTTGTTAATAAAACTTTGGATATGAACTTAATGATAATCCTTCTTTTGACCTCAACCTCCTAGATTATCGTAGTTAGAAGTTCGTTTAAATGCCACTTTAACCCTTCAGGGCCATATGCAATTCTCTCTTAAATTCGGTTACAATATTTAAGAAGGGATTCATAATTCTAAATTTGAATCCCATCCCGAAATTTTATTTCCACCTTCCTAGGTGGTATACTTTTTCTGATGGAATGTTTGATTTTAGAATTAGATAAACATCAATTTTAAAATTCCCCAAAGAAGATTACACTTTTCAAAACCCTCTTTCAACACAAACAAACTTAAAAGCTTAATGTGCACCGATAAAAAGAAATTATGCATGCAATGACATCCAGAATACAGAAAGTAAATAAATACACCAAGTATACCCTCCATATAAAGGTACCTGCATCACACCAAAAAAAAAATCATTCTAGCAGTGCCCACTTCGTGTGAGAAAACTACGATGCACATGGCATAAACAGGTGGGCCTACACTACAGGCCTAACGTGACCATGAAAATCTCTAGGGCTCATAGAGGGGGGCAAGCCTTAGCCCACAAGGCCAAGGCTCGTAAGTGTGCTACCCTAAGGTCGACGTCTAATACATCCTATCATATGAATTTGGGTGGGAAATTAAAAGCCGTCAATAAAGTGTGTGCAATGTGTAACCATTTCGATATATAATGAGACGTCTTTACAAGTAGCAAAGATTATACTTGACCGTGGCGTGCTCTCTCAAGAGATCCCAAGCAAACAATCCACTAACGATTGACCATACAACATAATGGGTACCTTACAAGAATAGAAAGATAATAAACATAGAGTGAGAGCAGGTATTGTAAAAAAAAAGGCAAGTATATAGAATCTAACTAGTAGATAATTCAATACTTGTATTTACTATACTTATGCATGCATCATAAAACATAAATTATTTGTGAAAGTTTTTTTACATGAGGTGTAAAGAGAAGTTATGTCTGAGTCACATGGCAGTCCACAAACATAGCACAAGCATCTGTACATGGGATACATAGAAACTTGCCACCACATAATACATGAGAAGTATAATCCCAAAGCATATGGAAATTCATTAATATAAGTAAAGAAGATTATATATAAAACATGTTATACATGAAGCATGTGAAAATCCATTAGCATGAAATATAGAAGAAAACTACATGTGGATCAAGTTAGGATTTGCTAACATAAGCAACAATTCGTGCGTTACATAGTTACAAAATATACACATTAAATTTTCCAATAAACTTATAAAGTTTCCTTGATGTTGAATGTGTACCTAACATTGAAGTTCAATTTTATAATATGAGCATCTCATGCATATCATCTTTAAAAATTGAAGTGGTGTGCCAAATGATGTCTAATGCTAACACAATGAACAATCATCAATTATATAATTTTGTTAAGTCTAAAATAACTATCGCTTGCAAGATATTCATATGGAGTGTTCTCTATCATAATTAATATGTAAATTCTCTATTGAATGTATCAACATGGTATGAAAAATATAGAGCATACATATGTGGGTTCAGCAAAGAATTTGTATGATTAATGCAAACACATCATGCATATTCAAATATGCGCAAATGTGAACACAAAGAGTGAGAAGATAGATAGAATCGAATCAAATTAAAAGTTCTAGCATTATATAATACGTCACAATGATATTCCAATACTATACAACCTTTCATGAGAAGTTCTCAACATTTTGCTATTCACAATCAAGACATTCGACCTTACTAAACTCTTTCAAGAGGACACATGTGATTTATTGGATGGAGCATCAATATTCACTTCCAATCTATGTCAAGATTTATCGCACATGTGTACTTGTGTGTTAAAGATTTAGTTATTGATTGGTGACTTTCATTAAATATATTTTTATATGCATCTCTTCAAGACATAGTTCATTCAATCCAACATGACTATAAAGAAATAAAAGACTCATAATGATCAAATAAGTACACAGGATTTCTTTTCCTCGTTACTCATCCTACTTGCAATACAATGTCCAATATTCTTTTTTTACATTCACTTCTCAATGTATCAATTCATCATATGAAGCTTCAACATGCTCAAATAATCACGAATCTTCCCTAGTGGCATTTCATCAAACCACTGAGATACAACATTTATAAAACTACACAAAGTAAGTTGAGGTGGCAATTATGCTTTATGATTACATATGAATAATGATGAAGTTATCACAAAATAGTAAACTTGAAATCAATCATGATTCGTGGCAGAAGCATAATGAGATTCTATGTATATTCTTAGAGCCCGAAATGAGATTATAAAACATGCGTATACATAGATTTAACAAGTTTACACGCTCTTGAATCATACAACTGATTTTACAACTAACACAAACATGTAAGTTTCCAAAGACTTATATGACTAGTGCAATCACATTAAGCACACTTAAGAGGCTATTTCAAATATATTTAGGTACTATACAATTTGCCATGAGTAACTTTCAACATCCAAAAGAGAAAATCATGACAAACGATTTAACTCTTATTAACATCTTTAAAAGAGCACACAATTGTGATTTATTGAACAAAGAGTGAACGCACATTTCTAATATATATTAAAGTTCATACATCTATGATCATTTTTTGCTAGAGAATGCAACTCTTAATAGTACCCTTATCAAATATCATTATGATATGAATCCATCTTCTAAAAAACATAGCTTGATCACTACAACAAAGTTCTCATGACCATAGGAAAAAAGTTAAAGCACTTATTCAATGGGCATATAGAAATCCTAAGCAACCACTAAATACATATGTATACTTCTTACTAAAGCCGATAACAAACATTGCATCTTTCATGTGATTTATTGAATCCAAAGTCAATGTAATGCTCTATGCATATTTTCAGCTACAAATCATATATATGAGGCAATGAATCATAGAAGTCCTTTACCTAACATGAGGAACATCTCTACATGCTATAAAAGGATGATTTAAGAACATACACTTATATATAAATATCTCTGACCAATCATAAATCTTTCGATAGTTCTATATAATGGATAAATGATAAAAACATTGCCACTAGATTTTGCTTATCTTGTCAAAATTTGAAATAAGCACATCGATTAAAGTACACACATTTATTATTTCCAACACAAATAAACTATTATATATATATATATATATCGGATCCCTGTGTGTTCATAATCAAAATATAAAATAGACGGATGTGTTTAGCATAACTATCAAATCTTACATCACACTAAGCCAATCGTACATGCACGATAAGATTCAAGGCTATATATGAACATATCACTATACCTAAAGCTTTCTTGAAATTAAGCACAATATCTCCATCAAAACCTTGGCAAATTTTAGTGACATTTTCTTCATCCTAAGCTACGATATAAAATGAATGAATATGTGTGTGAAATTATCATAACCATTCTTGTTTACCGTTAGTGATAATTCATAGGTTCAAACAAACAAATCATGTTGTATCTTCAATCGACGAGAAATTATTTGCTCAAAGAAAATTAAATGGAAAAGAAACCATTAGATCGATACATCATGAGCTATAATTTACAACTTCAACTATCATAATCACAAGAAGTATTTTAACATACTGCATCAAAGAAACTATGGACAAATCTAGCCAACATAGTAATGTTTAACATCACAGCAATAGAGAAGGGAAATGATGCGAAACCCTTACACTAAACATGCTCACAAAATATTTGGTTAAGAAACTTCATTTGGAAGCCTAAGTTTTATGGGTCACAATTAACCAAGCATCACAACCTTCCTCCTAGGGGAGCGAACGGCAGAGACGGGAGAGAGGATTTCCACCTCCTACTATGTGAGAATAGCAGAGATGGAGGGAAGGGGGCTTCGGCCTGGGCTAGGTCACACGAGAGAGATAGAGGGGAGATGGAGGACTTGCTCTAGGGCTCGCGAGTGGGAAGCGAGGGAGGCTTCAGCCCCTTTTTTTGCTTTGAGGACTGCAAATCGAAAAAGGAGCTAGGGCTAGCTGCTATGCGTGTGTCTCTACAATGAGAGCGTCCCTCCTCTTTCTTCTCTTGAAACCTAACAAAAATATAAGAAATGGACCAAAATAGTCCTTGATGCCCTAGATCAAGGGGTTGTTAGTCAATTAGGGCTGAAATCAAACTCAAATGGGACCTGATTTGGATCAATCTACATTAATTTGGGTCTAATCGTATTTAATTATATTAATTTGATGAAATCAAACCCGAACCGACACTGATTTGAGTCAAATCGAGCTCGATGAGGCCCAATCAACTTGATTGAACACGCACGAGGGAAAATCATGATAAAAAGGAGGTCAACATGTGGAACTAAGATAATTTGACATCTATTTCCTGCCAAAGGCTCGACATTAAGTCACAAGTACTTGTAGATTTTCTGGTCGAGTGCACCATCCCTGCTTTGATGAATCACTAGCTATTCCTCCTCTATCCACTAGCTCGACATAACATGTCGATGGAACTTCTGGGAGTTCTGGCATCTGGGATTGAATCTTATTGATATCCCCTTAGCAGGTTACCTTTGAATATAGGCTCTAATTGAAGTTTCATGTGACAAATAATAATGCCGAGTATGAAACCCTCATTACCGGGTTAAGGCTAACCATAAATAGTGATCAGGTGCAGAATTTTATGATTCTTATCGATTTGTAACTAGTCATCTCTTAGGTGATGGGAGAATTTGATACTCATAACCCGCATTTGACACAATATTACAATATGATAAAGTCGCTCCTTGTTCATATAAAAAGTATCAAATCATCCATATACTCTTAGACCAGAATGTACGTGCAGATATCCTCTCAAAACTTGCTACATTAACAATCGTGATTTCTTCAAGTAAAAGAATATTTAGGAAATATACTTTCTGAGCATTTATGATCATTGGGTTATATAGTCAATTGATGACCCAAGGGAGCCCTCTTGGATTGATCTTATCTTATCATTCTTACAAAATGGTGTGTTGCCCAAAGATTTGACAACTGCAATGTGACTTTGAAGAGAAGCATCTAAGTTCACCATCATTGGTGGAGAGTTGTATAGGCGAACCTTTATCAGACCATATCTTAAGTGTCTCCCATCATTAGAGGATGATATACACTACGAGAAGTCCATTTAGGTATATATGGAAAAAAAATTAAGAGGGGAAAACACTTGCCCTTAAAATTATGAGGTAAGAATTTTACTGCCTATAATGAAACAAGTGCATTAGAGTTCACACAAAAATGTAACAACAACTAGCTACACTCTAACCTCACCCATTCACTTGTTGTAGAGCTCTCATTACTCCAAAGCCTGTGGCCTTTTGCTTAATGGGCGATTGATATAATAGGGTAATTTCCTGTGCCTATTGGGCATCAAAAGTTTATCATCTTGGATGTAGAATGTCAAATAATTTATTTGAAAAAATATAATATCTCTTTTTTTTCTTCTGACAAAGATCATCACTGATAATTGAACTTAGTTTGTTGAAAAAATCTTCACAACATTTTACAAGGATATCCATATTCAATTGGTGCACACAATTAGTCTGAGGTTACGAACCAAACTATACTTAAGGGACTGAAGACCCACCTCAAGAAGGATGGGGCCAATAGGTTGATGAACTCTCCAATGTCCTTTGGTCATATCGCACCACTTTCAGGACTCTAACAGGATAAACATCATATAATCTTTGCTTTAGCATCGAGGTGTCATCCTGGTCGATTTTAGAGTCCCAAGCCCAAAAGTACAGACTTTTAATTTCAATAATAATTATGAGAAATTTTTAAATAACTTAAATCTTCTCCCATAAGCTAGAGATATAGTCTTACTCAAAATTGTTACTTACCATCAGAGAGTAGCTTGCCACTATAATTAAAAGGTGAAACCTCGGTGCATCTTTATAATAATCCAAACTCTTAACTATTGAGATATTATCCATTTTGGCCTAAGGGCCTCAGGATTTTATCCTGTTTGTGTAACTTCTCAGGAGGTTACCCATCCTAGAATTTCTTTAGTATGAGAAATCTTAATTTCAAAGTTTCTTAATGAAATTTTAACCATTACACCAAAAGGTTCCTCGATGTTTAAGAGTTTATCTTCTTTTTATTTAAAGGGTTTCACAGGCACTCCACTACTTAGCTTTCCAACACTATTGTCTCTTTAATCTTTGCATTCAACCTCCATTTATACTCCTGTAGCTATTTAGCCTTCAAAAACTCATCATTCCACTCATTCAACTCTGTGTCAAATTGAGACTTCGTGTCTATCTTCTAGATCATCTGCGGCAGGTATATGATTATAAATATCAGAAAAAGAAAAGAAGAAGAAGCAGATCAAAATAACTACCCACTTATTTTACACTTTGTCATCAGATACATACATGTTTTAACACCTCTTCAAGGAGAGGTATCTTGAAGGGTCGAATCTCACTATTTGAATTAAGGGCAATAATATTGGTCATCGAAGGATGAACAATCTCCTTATATAATTTATCATCACTTAACATGGTCACTATATCATTCACTCTTCTATTCTTTACAAAGGAAGGCATATCCTCCCTTTGTTCTCCTAAAAGATTTTTGAATGAAGACTTTAAAGCGTTAGAACTTGCATCATGAACTTTTGTAAACTTCTTTAATGGACCTGCATGAGATCTTCTTGCCTGAATAGAAAGGTGCCGATCTTAAAATGTTTTTCCTCTAATACATACTAGCTAATATGATGTAGCTCATCTTGAAGACTTTTGGTTTCAGAAAAATTAAAAGTTTTTAATATCTTATCCTCTCATAAGTAAAAAAAGTTTGGCACCTCCTTTAATCTCTCCCATCACTCAAGAATATCCCAATCATTCTTAAAAAAAAGAATGAGTTAGAATAATTCATGAAAGGCTCATGTGTTTAAAAATCCAACCATTTTTTACCTCTGCATGAAACACGTTCTTTAAAACCACTTGTAAGTCTACACATCTTTGATAAATGGTCAATGGTTAGTCTAGCTTCGCGCTCTCTATAAAAAATCATCAAGCCCACAATAATCGAGATAGCTCTACATAAAAATTGGGCCAGGGGGAAACCACACGCCCTAAAAATCTCAGTAACTCGGGGGCTGCAGGGAACCTCAACCTGACACATAACGTTATCTCGTACACTGTAATAAACCCACCTGGAGGATATGGTGCTCAATCATATCTTTTAGGAGCTACCATCACTAAGTCATTATGTAGATAATATTTTTTTTTATGAATAAGACTTAAGCCATCTGAAGTAATGAATGATGTTGCATGATTAATCAATATTGACTTCCTACTCTCATCAACTTATAAGATCATAAGAAGATTGAGTGATCTAACCAGAGAAAGAATATTCATTAAAAAATGGTTCTTACCTCCGTAGTCCAAGGAACTCACGCTAGCTTAACCACTTCAAGAGTAGGATGGACAACTTCTGGCATGTCTAGCAGCCTACTGCCTAGGAGGCAAGCAGAAATAAATAGATATACTTAAATAATATCATAACCATGATACCAAGGCACTTTGAGAAAGAAATTTAATGCATCATAAGGCAAGTATGATAAGGGGAGAAGAAAGGAGAAAGAATACACTCATCTCCTATAGGACAAACCAAAACCACTTCTTCGAGCATTAGTCAAGGCACTCTCACCTCTGGTTGACGACATCACCTTCCACTGGGGGAGAACTGGAACCTACGTAAGAGTGTCGGGTCTTGATCACCATCATCACTGCCAATATTTAAAACTCTTTTAGGATAGTTTTCCCCTATCAGGGGGAGAATTGGAGCCTACGTAAGAGTATCGGGTCTTGATAATTATCATCGTCAGTATTTAAACTCTTGTTAGACAGTTTTCCCCTACCGAGGGGGAGCTAGAGCCTATGTAAGAGTATTGGGTCTTAATCGACGTCATCACTGGTATTTAAACTCTTATCGGATAGTTTTTTCCCACCATGAGAGAACTAGAGCCTGCGTAAAAGTATCGGGTCTTGATCGTCACCACCACCGGTCTTTAAACTCTTGTCAAATAGTTTCTCCCCCATTGGGGGATAACTAGAGCCTACATAAGAGTACTAGGTTTTAATCCATGCTAAAAACCTCCAACCTATATGGCCTCTTCCTAACCACTAAGGGGGGTATTTATAAAATTTTTAAGAGGTTGAAGAAAAAACTTTTCCTAGTTTTTTAAGATTTTTTTTTGCTAAAAAAGATAAATGTCCTTTTTAAAAATATTTTAAAAAAAATTATTTAAAAAAATTATTAATGTTGCAGCCTCAATTGAGACAGCACTATAGCCGCCTATGATGAGAGGCGCTGTGTAAGAAAAATCCAAAAAACTAATTGAGGGTCATTAGAAGTGCCCAATGCGAGTGTGGATGCTTGCAGGCAGCAGCAGGCGAGGGCCAACCAGTTCAGCCACCTACGCATGTCCAAGCCCAATTTTTGGCATAGGCTGTCAGATGCAGACATTTTTGGGGTCCTTGGGATTATTTTTTGACGTTCTGGATCAATTTTGGGGAGTTCACGGCTTGGAGGGGAGGTCTATATTGATGATCATGGAGTATCCATGCTTCGTAATTTATCTAAAATATAATTTTTTTTGTCTCAAACAGTTTGAAGGCTTAGACGTATATTTTTGGACTATATGAGCTCCCACATCCGAAAATAGGGAGACAACTGATACGTTAGTGAAAATTTCCTTAATTTAGCATGAATCCGAAGCATATTCGAGTTGAAACTTCTGAAATTAAATTTGGGATCATCCAAACTCCAATTTCAGCAAACTTATAATCAAATTGAACATCTCAACGAGACGAACCAAATGATATCAAAATTAGCCCAATCTAAGCCCAAATGGGTCAAAATCAAGGAGCCAAAACATATTTATAAGGTTCAAAGAATCAATTGGATGACCAAGTGATCTCTAAATATAATATGCTTATAGTTAAATCGAGCGGCTCGATGAGACAAATCCAACGAGTCTAAGATTGCTTAATTCTGACATCATGATAGCACATAAATGATTGAAAAACTCTCTATGATCGAGGGAATCGGTATGAGCCATATGATTGAGCACTCCTATCCTGCCTGGATTTTCTCCATATTTACAGGGTGTGTCAATCACAAAAGTCTATAAATAGACGGGTCACCACCAGGTCATCCCCTGGTCGCCGACCACTGCCGGACCACCGTCCGGCCACCGATTGTTGTTGGGCCACTGCCCGCTCGCTGATCTAAATCAGACTTTCGCCTAACTACCGTTGGACCACCACTGGACCTCCACCCGACAACTAACAGCTGTCGAACCTCCGCCTATGCGCCAACCTCTGCTAGACCTTCTTCCAGCCGCTACCACCAGATTTTTTACCTCTATCATTCGACCAAGGTCATTACAAACTCTCGAGTACCCATAATTGTAATTTAACCACTTCCAAGTCAAGGGGTGGGTCAACCTCTGCAACACGCTCAAATATAATGGAATATTTTCACCTGGACGAGGCTTCGTAGTTTTACCCTTTTTGGATTTTCTATGTAATTTTTTTTTTATTTTGTTCTCTTCAACTATCTGTTTGTGTGCTGGATATCCGTGCATCACTAGAACAAAATATTCACTAATTCTATCACCGCAAATATACTAGCCCGCAACCAATTTTATAATTTTGCTTACAAGCTTAAAAAAATATTTAATTATATTAGTATATATAAAAGATTGTATGAGTTACATGATAATAAGCAGCATAAAGTTGAAGAAATAAATTCACAATGAATAATTATTATTTTTCATTATTTTATGAAAAAATAAGGGTTTTTTTTTTAATTCAGTAAGTAGTTATTATTATCATCTTTTCATAAATAATAAATTTGACATTTTTACAAATTGCTCTAAAGCCGCTATGGTCCAACCTTTCCAATATCACACGCGCCACACGCGTAAACAGTTTTTGGTCCATTGTCGACGCCGACCAGCCACCAGCCGAAAAAGAAAAAAAAACACACGTTTTTCGTTTCAACTGTACCTCCTTACCATCATAAAATGAACTAAATGGCGTACTTGCCGTACACGTCCCTAGCTTTCTCTCTCCACCAATACGTTTAAACTCAGTGGCTCCAGATAACCAAAACACAGCCGAAGGGTCAACTATATTACCACGATGCCTTTTGTAGCACGCCTTTTAAAGCAATCGGACGGTTGCGAGGAGGTCAGCTCATTTAAGTAAAGGTTATGGGTCTACTACCTGATCACTTTATATCTTCTCCGGAGGATACGATAGGGTGAAGGGTCTATCCTAACCCAGCGTCTGCGCTGCTCATAACATCGGATTTTAAAGCCCTTGGTTCCCCATTTTTCCATCGGCTTCGACATCTCGGCATCTCGATGGCTTCCGGTGGGTCTGCGACGCGATCGGCTTCGGCGAGATCATTTGATTTTGGCTCTGACGACGTGCTGTGTTCTTACGACGACTACACGCCGCAGATGGATGCGGCGGTCAACGGGAAGCGGTCGGATTCTCCTGCGAAGGTGATTAAATTTCATCATAGTACTTTCTTTTGCCTGATCGGGGAAGGGATTTACGTAAATACTTTGGTTGATGTAATTTTGGGGGGTGGAAGGCTAAGGCTGCAAATGATGGCGAGAGGTATCTTACAGTGGGTAGAATGCTTGGGATGTTCGTAGGACTGAATTCGTGGTGGTGGTTAGTTGGGAAAACCCTTAGAAAGGTGACAAAACCGAGAGTGCCTAGATCGGGTTCAGGGTTTTGTGGGAAAGACAAAAAGGATGTTTTCAAGGGTGGAATGGCTTGTCAAATGATAGGTTATGATGTGGAGAGGTATTCTGGAATTTATGGTGTTGTGGTTAGGGGCTTGGAGGTTTGTGGAGGTCGGTCGGGGCTAACTAGTGTATTGAGAATCAATGGAGGCGGAGAGATAGATGGTTAAATTTCGCTGTAAGGATCTAAAATGTAGGTTTTTGGTTCAGCTATGCTTAAAACATGATTAAGACAATAGACCATTTTTAGTTAATAATAATTAAATCTTCGTAATAAGTATTGGCATTTTAGCGTTTTGTTAACTCTCAATTTGTTTCTAAGTGTAATTTATATTTATTTATATATTTCTGTGTCTGTTCATTAAATACTCTGCGTTTTTTTTTTGTGGTTAATTACTCGACATCGATATCTGCTTTATGGTTGTTTGGTAGAGCAGTTAAATGCCACGCATCCTTAAAATTAGCCTAGCAAGGCTGAAACTAAGGCTTTTTCACATGCTGAGACTTATGCAGCTCAGCTTTTAATGGTTGGTTGAGAGCTTTGGCTATTAACCAAGAGTTCTTGGGTTCGAAGCTTGTGTATGTGATGTGCGTGTGAGGTTGACTTAATTGGCTCAAAAGCAAAAAAATAATAATAAAAAAATACAGACTTTATTAAAGTTTTTCCGAGTATAGATAGTCTTCAAATTTGATCTCAAGAGTATGATAGGCTTTTTTTCTTTTTCATTGCTCATAATTTCATCAAAGAACTAGCCTGATATCCTTGCCACACGTATCATTTTTTTATTTGTATATTTTATATTGCCAAGCAGGACCTTCATGAGAGTAGAGTGGGGAGGCCTCTGACTAATCGTTTTGGCCAACCAGAGGAATATGCTAGAGAAGATGTGATATCTGCTGTTGAGAAGTGCATGAAAACATATAGTGATAACCTTACGAGGAATCTCGAAGGAATCAGTGGAAGACTAACTCAGTTGGAGTTGTATTGCTTCAAGCTCGAACGATCAATTGGTGAATTTCGTGCTGACATGGTTCATGAACAGAGTGAAGCAAATTTGAAGCTTAAATCTCTTGAGAAGCATGTCCATGAAGTAAGTATACACACATATATATATTTAAACATAACATGAATCTTTCTTACCTCTTCAAAGCAGCAGATACATGCCATAACAAATTGAGATCTTCCTGTATCAGTTGCTTATCTCATAGGCGTCCTAATTATATCATTTTATAACAGCAGCTGCGGAGATACTTGATACTCCCCCTATAGCTATTATCTTAGTGAGAAGTTTGCATATATCCTAGTTAATCAACTAAAGTTGATGGGAAATTTTATGTCATACTGTTCTGTTCACATGTCCATTTGCAAAGTTCGTTTCTTGTTGTGGTTTCGATTTGTTCCACAATGTCTGTTCATTTAGGCAGATTTGTTTTTCATGCCAGTTCTAGTTTTGCACATTCTGAAATCTTTGAATTGTTACTTTTCTTACCCAAGGTATCACATCAAACCACTTGTTTGTTTTTGTAAATATTCTAACTTAATATCTTAGGGACATCTTAGCTCATTTTTAAAGCATTTATGCAATAATATGATCAACCAATGATGAATCTTATGTGCTTCAGCGAAGGTTCGAGTTCAATTGGTATGCTATATTTCTCAACTTTTTAATTTTTGCAGTAAGATGTTATATTTAACCATATAATGAGGAGAGCTTTCATTTACCCTGCTACAAATTAAGTTACCATTATCTTCTGGCACACAATTATCATTATTCCATCTCTTCACGTATGACTTTATGAACCCTTCATTTATGAACCCTTCATTGGCATCCATGCATGGAGCTGCATTCGGTGTTTACAATTATCATCTAAATATTTTTGGGCAAGCTGACTTTGTTTCAATTAATTAATTTGCTTATTTCACATGATTCTGTTCATTTGCCAAAGCTTCTTTTGCTCTCTAAATTTTCATTATACATGCTCATATCATTTAAATTTAATTTCCAGTTACTTATTGTTGATAGGAATCCCTTTACCTTTTTGATGTGGTCTTCTGTATCATACACAGTCAACCTTATATTGATATAGATTCATTTATTTTTCAAAGGGCATTTTGTATTTCTGAATGCTTGAATTTAAGATAAATTGATACATGTTTGTGATAGGTTTAAGTTTTGGATATATTTTGTGGCATAGACATATATAGATGATAGTACAGCATCGAGAGTTAGGATTGAGTTGTTAAATTAGAGAAATACCTCATGAATTGAATTCTATATGCAGTAGAGAATGTCATGGAATCTTATAAGGCAAATTTAATATTGTTATAGTTAATCACATTATTTTATGTTTGAGCATTCAACAATGATGAGCGTACGCAAAGGAGAATGTTATGATAGATGTGTGAAAAAAGAACAATGATAGATTTAGAAATGTTTATGTTAGATAAATGGAGGGAGTAGCATTTATTGAAGATTAGGTGGTTAAAAATATAGTTAGGTTGTTTGGGAATGTCAATGATGATAAGAAATATGCTAATAAAAAAATGTAGATACATTAATATTATAGAATTAGGAAGAAAAAAAAGGGTGGAGAATGTAGCATGGATAAAAGCAAAAAAGTTTTCCTCAAAATAGGTTTAACTCATCGCACAGTAGTTAGTAGTAACTAATGGAAAATAGGATTAAAAAAACATTTCATAAATTGTTGGGATAAGGCTAATGATGATTCTTGAAATAGAAATCCTATTTTTTTTAAGCCTTCATTGATGTTAGGCCATAAGAATGTATTAATTTGAACAACTAGATTACAATTTAAGTAATTATTCATGCCCAAGGGTTAACTCAATTTAGAATCTTCGCCTTTAGAAAACAAAATCCATGTCCCTGAAAAACTATAGGCATTTGAGAGCCTCTGTTAGCTTGTCTGAAAGGCACTAGCCTTTGAAAGCGTCAGTGGCATAGGGCAACAACTTTAACGATTTTTGTTCCACAAGTAATCCAAACTCCATAAACTGAATTTGTTACTAATTTCATTGATACAAATGATCTCACAATTGATTTGGAATTAATTTTGTTTAGACCTCTCAGGCCAATGGTTATTGTTGAGGATATATGCATATAATGTTAAATAATAACTTCCATTTACCAAACAACTTGATTGGCTTTCAATGTTGTACATTATATTTGAACATAATTTTATCTTTATATTATGAATTATAACTATTTATTGCTTAAAGATTTAGTAGAAGTGGCTAATACTTGGGTATGAGAAGGATAATTATGAAGAAAAAGTCATTTTGGATGGAGAAATATTTTTCTTCTACCTATATATGAAGTCATGAAGATATTTAATATGGATAAACTTTTTTTTTCCTCTGATTCTGTTTATTTTTCTTAGTTTGCTATTTTATCTTACAAGAATCAAGCTTTCTGACTGTCAGTTATGGTAAAACTGTGTATCAAGTTATATTGCCATGATAAAAGAAACACAAGCTAACAACATAGAAAACTTCACTTTAATGCATGTCGTCTGAAATTAAAGACAGACAGGATGCTATAAACAGGATACTATTTTTGAATTTAATCTGATGCAGAAGGTCCATCTTCAAGATGCTGTTTATATTGTCAAGTACAGAGGCTAGGAATACATCAAGCCAAGTTATTATATTATTAAGAGAATGAAAAAGCTAGAGTAAGAGAATCCTTTATTGCATCGATTTGGTGTGTTGCTAGTTAAGAGTGTCAAAGGTTGCATCCAACATATATGCACCCCATTTCGGAGGAGTGTTCAACTAGCATTTTAATGAAAAAGACATGCCAAATAGTTTCTTTGACATGATATGAAAGCCAACTGTTCATGCATCTTTTGGATGAAAATCTACTAGCGTGGCTGCAACAGCAGTTTTATAGCAGTTTAGGAGATGGAAGTGGTGTGGACACATCAAAAGAGTTAGAGAGTAAGGACAACAATGTTGGATGGATGTGTTAGACAGAGTAGTAGATGATAGTGGAGTGATACATTTAAGCAAGAACTGCTAGATATCTATAATGCTGTCAGCTTAACTGACAAAACGGTGCAGCGGGCTTGTTGGAATGGAATTTCAGAGAAGCTTTAATTGCAAGTGTAGGTTACCGATTTATTTTAGACTCATCGTGGTTTAATGAAATCTTTAATTAAAGCATTAGTTCTGAAAATTAATTTATGTATTCTATGCATAATTAGTGATAGTATTAGAGAAATGTTTCATAGCAGATTGTTTAGGCATGCTCATTGTTCGTACATTTTAATACAATATTATTAGTAGAAAACTTTATAATTGTTGTCTTTTACTATTTGATAGGATAAAGAGTTTTCCTGATTTAGTGCATGCTAGCATCTACTAGATCTTTTGGATCATCCAAATCACCCATACTTAAAGCTGAACAAGCTTTTCATTAGAACAAGCTTTTCATTTGATCTATCTTGATTTGAATTAACCGATTTTGAATTAGCTAAATACTCTTCTCTAAGGCAACCATAAATGAAATGAGAAGAGAAATCTTGTTCAAACTCGATTAAAATCCCTTTTGGGGTTTGAATTGCATGTAAGATTGTATGTTTGAATTGGTTATGATTCATCTTCATCCACAATCAGGTGGAACTGTTTTTTAGGCAAGTTTTTAGTAGAGGTGTCAAAATGGGTATTTGGGTCGGGTTCGGGTCGAACTCGGTTTTGACCCGAGTCCAATTCAACTAACCTGAATCCGACTCGGTTTTATAAACGGGTTAGAAACTAGCACCCGGACCCGACCCGCCGGGTTATCGGGTTGACCTGACCTGACACGAAAACCGTGAGAGGGAGAGAGAGCGTGCAGCGTAGCATACGAATAGGACTTTGGGCACGGGAGTGCGCGGATGCGCGAGGTTGGGCGAGGGCCTGTGCGGGACTACACCTGTGGGCAAGACTGCAAGTGAGGGCGGGAGCGGGAGTGCACGAATGCTCGACTTCTGGTTCGGGCAAGGGCTATGTGCGTGACAGCATGAGTGCTGTGCTCAGATTTCCGGTTCCCTGCAAGGCTGCCCACATATCTCTGGACTCCGGCACTCTGTTGCTTGCAAATGAGCGACTGCTGGCGCGGACGCGGGGGAATGCGCGAGTGCGTGCAGGACTATGCTTGCGTGGGGCGATTGGCGAGGTCTGAATGGGGACTCAGGTCAAATTCAGATTAGTGGGTTGACCAGGACCTGATCCGATTTTTCAAATGGGTCAAAAATTTGAACCCGAATCCGACCCATTTGTTAAACTAGTCGACCTGAATCCGAATTTTTTGGGTCAAGTTCGGGTGGGGTCAATAATTGACACCCCAAGTTTTTAGTTTGTGTTTCAATTCAAGAGAAACCAATTCAATTTTATCATGATTAAAATTGTAAGCTATCAAGTGAGTTTTAAATGTGATGGTTCGCCCACTTAGTCCAATCATTGAAAGTCAATGGCAGGGGCTACCTACTTTAGATTTGCTAGCTGATAAAAGGAGGCTGCCAATGGACAATAGCATGAGAGCACGCAACGTAAGATTGTTAAGATTTTAGGGTTTCTAATAAACTAAGATGAAATGCAAGATGAAAACTCAATAAAAATTACAATTTGTATATTGCTAATTTACAACTTTAGTAAAATTGCTTGCTTTTAATGTAAAGATGGAAACTTGCTTTGATTATCCAAGAAATAATTTAACACTCACCTAAATTTTGAAAATGATGACAAACATTAAACTTCAGCAACGAGTTAAGTTCATACCTCAAAAAGAAGGCCGACACATATCAATTACACTCATTTGAGAATATTTTAATTATTCACGCAAGCCAATTAGTAAATGATTTAAAAGACGAGTAATGATTGAAATCACCCTGAACGGAGGAGGTATTCTTTATACCGACTTAAGTCCCAAATACCGACTTAAGTCCTTCCTTGGAAATAGTCACCCACACTTGTGCAGCAGTAAGAAAATACAAATTTGATGGGTACCCATAAGAAGAGAGGAAAATGGGATTTTATTCAATTTTCAATCTTTAATAAATTTTATTTTCCTCAGGAGTCCTATTTATAACCACTAAGAACCCTAAATAAATAAAAACCCACCTAATTTTTGCTAAGATCTGCTCAATATAACATATTTCAACGTCCATCATTAATTTCGGCAGTAGAAACTCTCCTATAAACTTGACTTTCTCCTTGAGCATCCAAACGAAATAGGAAATTTTTGCTCTTTCAAACCAATGAAACAGAGAAGGTACCTGAGCGCATGATTTGCTGCAGAGGAAGGAACTATAGCTAGTGGCAGGAATGTAAGGCAGGGGAAAAAGCGAACAAGCACCTGGTGAGGAAGGCGACAATTATAACTCATGGGAAATTCATAGAAGTGGCAGTATTGTGACTCGGAATCAACAAGTCCGAACAGTTGGGACATATGTGGGAATACAGGAGCGGAAGGAAAACCATCAATCGTGGGAACACACAGGGAAAACAGCGGCATACTGTAGTTAGGATGGCAGTCTGTGAAAATTGCAGCAATAGCTAGTAGAGAAATAGGATAAGCAGCGGGTAATATATTACGATTTGGATTATAGTAATGCTTCTGAACTCCATATGGGCTGATTGAAATTTAATGGGTTGAATTGAAATCATGCTGTTATGAGTTTGGTCGAATAGGGCTATCAAAATGGGTTGATGGGTCGGGTTTTGGTCCGACCCGAATCCAGTCAATCCGAACTCGATCCATTTAATAAATGGGTCAAAACACAATCCGAACCCCACCCATTAATCATCAACAACAACAAGCCTTTATCCTACTACGTGGGGTCGGCTACATAAATCCCTTTTCTTCATTGTGTCATGTTAAAAGTCAAATTCTCGTTTAAATCTAATAAAGAAAGATGATTTCTAATATTTTCTAACCAAGTCTTTTTAGGTCTACCTCTACCTTTCTTAACATAAGTCAAATCTAAGACCTCTACTTTCCTAACCGGGTCATTGGGAGGCCGCTGTTTTATGTGACCAAACCATTTAAGCCGACTCTCTCTAATCTTATCTTCCACTGGAGCTACTCCAACCTTTTCACGAATATGCTCATTTCGTATCCTAT
Organism: Dendrobium chrysotoxum; assembly: GCA_019925795.1. NCBI lineage: Eukaryota > Viridiplantae > Streptophyta > Magnoliopsida > Asparagales > Orchidaceae > Dendrobium > Dendrobium chrysotoxum. The sequence goes on from CM034303.1 coordinate 46,820,503, forward strand.
CTCTAAGGGTAAAGCCACTCATCCACCTGAGCATCCTCATCTCTATAACACATAACTTAGAATTATGCTTCTCTTTTAATGGCCAACATTCGGCACCATAAAGCATTGCAGGTCTCACCACCATCTTATAGAATTTTCCCTTAAGTTTGAGGGGTACTTTTCTATCACACAATAAGCCCGATGCATTCCTCCACTTCAACCATCCAACTTGGATTCTGCTGATAATATCCCCATCTATTTCACCATCACTCTGAACAATAAATCCAAGATATCTAAAACGTGTACTCTTATTAATGACTTGATCGGCCAAAGTCACAATCCCCTCACTAGGTCTATTATTACTAAAATTACACTCCATATGTTCTATGTTAGATCTACTCAAGCGAAAACCTTTAGACTTTAAGGTTGACCTCCACAATTCTAGTTTACCTTCCACTCCCTCTCTAGTCTTATCAACAAGAAGAATATCATCAGCAAAAAGCATACACCAAGGTACATCCTCTTGCAAATGTCTAGTGAGAACATCCGTGACTAAAGCAAAAAAGATATGGGCTTAAGGCTGATCCTAGATGTAATCCTTTGGAAATAGGGAAATACTTGGTCAAACCACCTTGTATTTGAACACAAGTAATAGCTCCTGCATACATATCTTTAATGATTTGAATATAAGCGTTATTAATGCCTTTATTTTCAAGAACTCTCCATAGCATTTCTCTTGAAACTTTATCATATGCTTTTTCTAAATCAATAAATATCATATGTAAGTCCTCCTTATTCTCTCTATATTTCTCCATCAAACCTCTTAATAAATGTATGGCTTCCATAGTAGACCTACCCGGCATGAATCCAAATTGATTTTGAAAAACATTAGTATCACGCCGCAACTTATGCTCCATAACTCGTTCCCATAGTTTTAAAGTATGATACATCAACTTAATTCCTCTATAATTCGCACAATCTTGTGCATCACCTTTATTTTTAAAAATAGGGATTAACACACTCATTCTCCACTCATCTGGCATGTTTTTGGTCTTCAAAACAGTATTACAAAGTTTAGTAAGTCAAGAAATTCCTTCATCTGTTAAGCATTTCCACACCTCTATTGGAATATCATCAGGTCCAACAGCTTTTTCACCCTTCATTTTCTTTAAAGCCTCTTTAACTTCGGTTTTACTAATGCGCTGATAAAAACAGAAATCTTTATTTTTATTTAGGGTACTAAGGTCACTACAGTCAATTTTATTTTCACATTCTTCATTAGAAAGTTTAGCAAAATATTTCATCCACCTTTGTTGAATATCATCTTCTAAAAAAAGTACTTTTTGATCTTCATTCTTAATACACTTCACTTGAACTAAATCCTTACTACTCTTATCTCTTTGTTTGACTAACTTATACATATATCTTTCTATCTCCTTAGTATCTAATCTATTATATAAATCACTAAAAGCTAAATTCTTCACATCGCATATTGCTTTCTTAGATTCCTTATGTGACTCTTTATATAATTTTCAATTATCAGAATTTTTACAATTAAACCAATTTTTATAACAAATCTTTTTATTTTTAATCTTTTCTTGCACATTTGGATTCTACTACCAACTATTTTTACTATTAGAAGCTTTTCCTTTTGAAACTCAAAGCACATCTTTTATAATATTCTTAATATCACTAGTTACTTTTTTCCACATAACATTAGCATCCTCATGCACAGACAAAATTTTAAGATCTAAAATCTTATTCTCAAAAATATTTTTGTTAATATTCTTTAAATGCCCCCATCTAATCCTAGAAAATTATTTTACTTTATTTTTTATTTTCTTTCCTATTATCTTCAAGTATAAAACTAATAAACGATGTTGGGTACATAAATTTTTACTCGGAATAACTTTACAATCTTTGCAATCTAAACGATTTAATTTTCTTATAAGAAAATAATCAATCTGAGTTGTACTATATCCGTTTTTATAAGTAATAAGATGCTCATTCCTTTTTTTAAATAAGGTATTAGCAATTAAAAAATCATAAGCTAAACAAAAATCTAATATAAACTTACCACCTTCATTTGTTGTTCCAAACCCATGGCCACCATGAATGCTTTTAAAATCATCTATCTCTCTACCAACATGTCCATTTAAATCTCCTCCAATAAATTTTTTTTTTCAAGAGGTATCTTTTGTATTAATTCTTCTAAGTCATTCCAAAATTTTAATTTTGAATCCATATTTAAACCCACTTGAGGAGCATAAGCACTTATAATGTTAACAATCTTAGCATCAACAACAATCTTTAAAGCTATAATTCTATCTCCAATTCTATTAATATTTATAACATTATCCTTCAAACTCTTATCTAAAATCACGCCTACACCATTTCTAGTACGACTCCTACCCGAATACCAAAGTTTAAATCCTTAACTATCAATCTCTTTAGCCTTCTCTCCAACTCATTTAGTTTTCTGAATGCACAGAATATTTATCTTTCTATTAATTTTTCTGTAAGGGAACCTATATTCCAAGTTTTTATCCTAATTTTAGTTTCATGGACTAACTTCTTTGCCCACATCCATCTTTGATGTGGGAGCCCTTGCCTATTTAACACTGCACCCGGGCGGCGGTGCAGCGACCCTTGCACACTTGTCGCTGTATTCAGGTCATACAGTGTGTCGCTTCTAGGGTACGCCCTTACATTAACACAATTTCTTAAAAGATTCATGTTATTATTATTCGACAAGTTTTACGCTGGCTGTCGACTACCTAATGCAACCCTCTACTTTTCTCATCCAGGACTTGGGACCTAGCAACGATAGTGTTAACCCCACCCATTAATCCATTTTGGTTAATTTTTTATAACTTATTAAATATAAAATTTAGCATCTTTGATTAAAAAAATAAGAAGATTATGCATAAGTAAAAAAAAAATTAAAGAAAAAAATATGAAATATGTCATTTTTGGGTCAAAAACAGGTTTGCTGGTCAACCTGAACCCGACCCATTTAATAAATGGGTTGGTAAAACTCAACCTGAAGCTGACCTGTTTATTTAACGGGTTAACCTAAATCTGGTTTTTTGGGGTTGGGTTATTTTTTGACACCCCTATGGCCGAATAGATTATTCAAAATACTAGAGAACACATCATGTTAGGCATATTTTTACACTTGAAATGAATTAAGAAACAAAAATTAAGAATCAATGCATTTTAATTGCTTTGTCAATGATTACATAGTTCTAGATTTGCATCAACACCCTAGATAGCACCTGACTTTCCGGCACCTTGTTCTCATACAGCAATTTCCATATCAAGAATTAGTATCGACTACAGGGAAAACGTTCTCAAGTATAATTCATGCTATTCAGAATTCTTTCCCCACTTTCTCCCTCAGATTTTTGGATATTGTATCAGAGAAAAATTCACCTTAATTCTTCGGCACCCACAATAGAAAAAAGATAGTCTGAAAGAACAAGACAAACCATACTGTACTATTAGGCCAGTTGTGCGATGTATAGCTAGTGGACATGCATTATATGTCAATGTGAAATTGGGGTGTCAATGTGAAATTGGGGATCTGGATAGCATCCCATTATTAGATAAAAAACTTGCAGCTCTTTCAGCGGGCAAAGTCATGTTACTGAATGGGTAGCTTTCATTTAAGTTGATTATTATGTTGCTTTGACAGGCCATCTGTAGATGCAAGGAATAATATACTTATGAGTATGATAACGTTATGAAGCAAAGGATTCCTAGTTGTCTTTGACCAACTTCATAAAAATCTCTCAACTAAGGGGGACAATATATAAAATGCAAAAGTTGCCACTTCGCTGTTATTGCTTACATGCCATGTTGGAGATGGGAGGAATGCTAATGACTAGATTGTTCTTGTAAGGATGGTTTATAAACATTGCAGTGCTGGCCTGGGTCTTAATTTGTGCCCGTTGTGGACTTGAGGTCATGTGTTCGAATCATATTAGAAACCTTTTTCATGAGGTTTTCATAAATTAGGGGTGAGGGTTTGAACATAAATGTGTCTTGCACCAAGTATTTATGCCCTAGAAAGAATAGGATGACACATTCCTTTCATCTTTTCTGATGAGCCGCTCCTTTACTATTATATATCCTTAACTGATTAATATATAAACATTTTAGGTCATCGGTTTTGAGGTGTGGATGCCCTTTTACTGGAATTAAGATGAACTGAAACTGAATACCTTTACCGAAACTGCTGGTCCTAGTTTTGATGCTTTAGTTTATCAACCTGGTAATGTTTATAGCATCTGTTTTGTTTATTTTTGCTCGTATGATACACAATATTCCATCTTTCTTTCTCATGTTATATTGAGAAAATGCTGCATATCGGAATTTGTTATGTTTCTTAATAACATTTTGTTTGCTTAGCTGTGAATTCATACCAATAACTTTCTTCCATCCCACCACCTCCAACCCACCCATTCACCACATAAAGCTCAATGGCAGCGATTTACAAGTAAACTCTTCCTGTAGTTTTTAAAACAATTTGGATATAATCCATTATAAGTGTGATATATCAAACAAGTCTGTGATAATTTCTGATTATTAATATGTTCTTGTTCTGTGTATAAGGTCCATAGATCTGTTCAGATAATCAGGGACAAACAAGAACTTTCTGAGACCCAGAAGGAGCTGGCCAAACTCCAGCTGTCACAAAAAGAACCAACTAATTCAAGTCACTCCCCAAAAAGCACTGACGGTGTCACTGCGGCTGCTACTGAAATTAAAGCGCATACAGATGACAAGGATACATCAAACCTGCAATTGGCTCTTGCTCTTCCACGCCAAACAGCCCCTATTCCTGATCAAAACCAGCAATACAAAGAGCTCCCCATACAGCAGCCTGCACCTACATCTCTTACTGTGCCTCCACAAGATCGTTATATTCTAAATCAAGGAAACTCATATTATACCTCCCTCCAACCTCTGCCACTGGAACAACAGAGCCAGAACCTGCAATCTGAATTACATTATGCTCAACAGAGAACCCAAATGCATGATCTTTCGAACCAAGCACCGGCAAATCAGCAAGTGAATGTGGCACCAAACCTGCTCGCCCAACAGCCTCCTTTTCCTCAATACCACCCGCAATGGTCTCAGCCAATGCAACCTCAAGAACCTTCTTCACAATCTCAAGCTCCCAGACCCCAAAATCCATCTACCTATGCACGTTATTCTTCCAATCAACCTGCCAACACAATTCAAGCTGAAGCATACCAAGGCAGCAGCATTGCACCCCCATCCCCTTACATCGCAGTTCCTCAATCCAGTGGATACGGGGTTTCGGGTAGCAGTATTTCTCATCTTCCTTCTCATCTCAACATGCAGCGACAGCCCCTTCCTCAGGCTAGCCAAATTTCATTTGGACCACCACCGCTTGTTAAGACTGGCTATATCGGAACAAACACCTACCCTTCACAATCAAACATGCCTGGTTATAATGCTTTTTATGTCATTGATGGAAGCAGAGCTCCTCATCCTCGCCATCAACCAAATAACAATGTAGCTGCTCCGCAAATGTTGAATAATCACCCCTATGGAGAAATGATCGAGAAAGCTATTAACATGGGTTACCCGAGGGATCAGGTGGTTGGTGTCGTTCAGGGCATGGGAGAAAGTGGTCAGCCCCTTGATCTCAACACCTTGCTTGATAGGCTGAATGCAATTGCTAGTGGAGGGATGCGGCGTCCTTGGTCAGGCTAGAGTCTCGATCCTTCTTAAGATTTGTTTGAGATAACTTTTTTACTGTTTTCTAAAGCAGCTTCTTAATACAAAATTTTTTAATTCAAGAAATTTTTGTGCTAAAAATCTGCTTTAAAAAGTAAAAAAAAAATTATCCCAAATGAAAGCCTAAGAGTTTATACCCTCCTTTACAACAACTACATATTTCTAATCATCCTTTTTGATGATCTATGTGCCAGGTATTCTGTAAATACCAATAATGCATCTACAATGATTTGTAGTTGTGAAAATTTCTCTATTCTCTGTGAATCTTTGTATCTGTATGATGTATGTTTGAAAATTCCGCCACAAGTTTTACAGTGAGCGGTAAGCTTCAGTAGTTTTTCAGGAAGATGCTGTTAAATAAATTCTATTGGTTTTCCTATTGTTTTTCCTGTTTCATAGGCTTTTGAAGCTAACTTGCTGTAATGCTTAGTGAGTCTTATGCTGCAGTTCTGTTCTGGAGGCCATTAGAAAAATAAGGCAAGGGATGATTCAAACCTGAAGAAATTTTCCTGGTCCTCAGGCATGAAGGCTCTACGATTTCTCAGTCTAGAAATCCACAGAAGGTTAGAGAAAACCTTTTTTTTATTATATAGAAGTGAAAGCTTTTAATGGGGAAAAATTATGTGGCCTTTGCTCAGCTGAAAATTTTTCCTATTTATAAAGCCATTGCAAAAATTACCCATCTGCAAGTACTTGAGGATTTTTTTTGGGACTTCTGACAGAATTACTATACAAGTTTTGAACTCAAGATCTCTTGATTGGTTGCTTAAACTCTCAACCAATAAATCAAAATTAGCTACATATTACTTGATGAATTTTATTATGGGCAAGTTGAGATGTAGACAGGTGATGCTCGAGGCCGCCTAGATTAGGTTCTCACATACTTCTATTGCAAATATAGTAGAAACAAATGGTGATTTAGGTTTCATTTGAGATAGTTTTCTTACTACTTTTTAAAGTAATTTTTTAGTGCAAGAATTTTTCGAACTAAAAATTTTGTACTAGCAAGCTGTTTTAGAAAACAGTAAGAAAGCTGTTCCAAACGAGACTTTAGAGATCTTGAAAGTTATTCAGCCTTCAATGGTAGGTAGTGGCACATGTAGCTTCTCCTGTAGCATCTAAACTTTCACAAATATAGGATCAAATACTATTTCTTGTGCATGTATAGATATATATAGTAATTTCTATTGGCTTTTTATGCTGGTGATAGAACCACAAAGCTTCCTCCCTAGAACTTTTTTTGGTCTATCATTTACTTTCCCAAAATCTCTCGAGTCTTGTGAATAGGGTTTGGACATATTTGGATCCAACGGTGCATTAGTAGAATATGAAAATCAGGCCTTCTCGTCAATTATTGATTGGATGATGATTGGTCTTGTGCTAATTCAATTGATCATGTAGGAGTCGAGCTAACTCAAATGGTCAATGGTGGCCACCATTGCTTAGAATTACTTATAATAACACCCAAATATTATTTATTTTTTTAAATTATCAATCATATCATTTTTTATTATTATCAAATTTACAAATTTGTGCTTGTTATGATCAAACCGATAAGAATTTGATTAAAAAAATGGTAATGGGTTGGTTTTCGGTCTTATCTGAGGTTGATTCAACTTGAATTCGATCAACCCAAGTCCAACCCGTTTAATAAATTGGATAAAATGGTGAATCCAAATTAAACCTACTAGCAATTCGAATGACCTGAATTTGATCTAATAGCCAATTTCGATTTAAAAAAAATATAATTTATTAACCATAGATTTTAGGTTAATTGATTAAAAATAAAAAAAGTTATATAAACAAGTAAACGAATTTAAGAAAAAGAATTAGACGAGCCACTTTCGAATCAAAATCGAATTGGCAGGTTAATCCAAACCCAACATGTTTAATAAATTGTCAGAATTGTAGATTCAAATCTAACTCATTTAATAAATAGGTCAATTTGAACCCAATTCTTTTCGGATTGTGTCGTAATTGGATTGATAGGTCAGATTATTTATTGATGATATGATAAATTTGAATAATAGATACTGAACATTACAATAGTGAGACTATGAGAGCAATCATTTTTTATAATAGCTAGCAAATGTGACAAGAACAAGCTGGTTACCGCGTGCTACTCAGTGGCCCACCACACCTTCCCTTTGTCAAAAACATAATCATTTTGTAGCAAATAAGAGGCCATTCCTTTCAAAAGACCATCTTGCTTCCTTCTATGAAAAGAAGAGCCATTCATATCTCATGATGAATCTTTTATTTATTATTTATGAGTATGTTTAGGGTTGTCAATATTTGACAAGATTTGAAAATTTGGTCTGAATCTGACTCGAATATTCCGGATTAGGATAAACCTGTTTTTCAAAGGGAACGGGTTCTGGTTCAATAAACCGACCCGTTTCAAAAATCGAGTCAGGTTCGGGTTGACCCGGACATATCCGAAAATTTTGGCTGTACACAAAATCGGAAATCCCGATTTGATTCCTGCCTGCACTTGCGACTCGTGAGTCAACTCAGCCTGAAGGCCTCGCCATCCACCTCTCCCGTCGTCTCGTGGCCCCGCTGACCGCCATCCCGCGGCCCCGTCGTCCGACCGATGACATTCCTTCATAGGCTAAACCCTAGGCCGCTAGCTCGACACTCGACAGTCTGCACGTCAACGATGCTCCTTCTTCTTCTCCGGCTTCGCAATAAGTTTTGCTTCTCCTCTTCTCTGGCTTCGACGAGACGACGACGTTCCTTCCTGTCCAGTCCTATGGCTTCGACGAGAGTCATGAGACGAGTCGCCTTCCTCCCATTCGCACGCTTCTTCGGCCATAACCCGTTTTGTGTTGGATCAGGTCAACCAAGAAACCCGACGGGTCGGGTCCGGGTTGAATTTTATGACCTGTTTGCGAAAACGGGTCAAGTTCATGTCATGTCAAATAGCATCTGGTCAGTTTCGGATTTGACCCGAACCTGACCTGCAACCCGATTTTGACACCTCTAAGGTATGTTGAGCCTTTGGATGAATTTGAAGGTTCCACTTCTTTTAGGACTTCTGCATACTATGCCTGATTATAGATAAATTTTGTAATTAATAAAAGTATTTATGTTATTTATCTTGAAATAAATTTTCTAGTTGTAAAAGGTGAAGATATTTTGACTCAAAAATTGGACCGAACTGGCCGGTTGAATCAGTTGGATTGTGAATTGGCCAGATATTTTCGATCCGATTAAAAAAAAGGAGTTTCTAGAGAACGAAAAGCAAAAATTAACGGTTGAATTGTTCAACCATTAGAAGGGGTAGTTAAATCATATGACTAGATCTTGTACTTAAGAGATGATATTGGATGCCTATTTTTTTAAATATAGATGTGAGTCTTTGTAGTTAGATATCTTTGAAATATATACATATTTCTCGATATAAATTATTTCAATATTGATATCAAAACTATTCAATTTATTTTGAGATTTATATTATCTAAAAAATTTATATCACGCTAATCTTGAAATAAGATTATAGAGAGCCGTTTGGTCACATATGTCGGCCTTCTGATGACCCGGTTAGCAGAATAGATGTATTAGGTAGGGGTGTAAGTGAGCCAAGCCGGCTCGTGAGCCAGCTCGAACTCGACTCATTAACAAGCTCGCGAGCTGAGCTTATCAAGCTTCGAGCTCGAGCTCGAGCTCGAGCCTATAATCAAGCTTGTATAATAAACTTATTACATGTTTATTATTATTATTATTTATAATCGAGCTCGAGCATATAATTGAGCTCGTATAATTTATAATATTATTATTTTTAGAATATTTGAAAGCTTGTTACATGTTATATACTTGAAAAACCTTACCCGCCGCCGCACGCCCAATTACTTTTTGCTTTCATCTTAATTTTTCACGTTTGCATCATATTAATTGGTACTAGAGAGTAGAGATGGAAGAGTTTAAAGAATATGGAATATCAAACAGACAAGAAATAAATAGTTCTATCTTTTATTGAGTTCTTACTTGTGCTCTATCATGAAACTTCTTAATGAATTGTATAATTCCAATTACTTTTTTTTTTTGTAATGATGTGATGATATGCAATTTGGTCTGACATTGATATGAATCCTCTATTTTTATATTGATCAAGTTTTTATAGTACTTAACTGCATAAAAATTACACTTGATATTGATCAAATTTTTAAATAAAATATTTTAAAGAAAGATGATTGCTCACAATATATTGATTTCTTCTACAATTAAAATTTTTTTTTAAAGAAATTAAAAGTTAAAGTCGTGTGCATTTTATGACTAGTTAAGTTATTTTTCATAATTGAAAATAATTTTAATTAAGTGTAAGAAAAAAATTCCAAAAAAAAAAAGAAAATTTTGATTTACAATTAAAGAATCAAGCCAATTAAACGAGCCGAGCTCGGGCTTTTCAAATGAGCTTGATCTCAAGCTCGAGCCTTTTAAACTAGCTCGAGCTTGGTACTTTCTAAACGAGTCGATCTCGATCTCGCTAATCGAGCTCGAGCTCGAGTTCGAGCTAATTAAGGGTTAAACGAGTCATGCTTGATAAGGCAGATACTCGACTCGATTCATTTACACCCCTAATATTAGGCTTGGCTTAAGTTAAGAAAGAAAGAGGTAAACTTTGGTTTCGTTTGGTACAGCTTCCTTATTGCTTTCTAAAATAGTTTTCTAGTAAAAAAAATTTGAATACAAAAATTTTATACTAAAAAGCTGCTTTTGAAAGCAAGAATAAAACTCTCCCAAGAAATTTGAATAAAAATTTCCTTTTGGCTGATTGGTAATACCTTATCGTACACGGAAGGAGAGTGCATTATTATAGTGCTCATTTGGTTGTTTAAGGCTTGGTCATGAGAGTACCATTACCACCAAACTACTCGTTTGGATTTCTGCAGGACGCTTCTGAGGCTTAGTTTGATTGGGCGTTTTTGGTGCTTATTCCTTTTTAAAGTAGTAAAATTTATTTTTCTTTACTGTTTGGTTTGTCAAATCTCGTTCCCAATAACTCCATTTTTGTCATTTTTCTGCTGTTTTGAAAAAGTTTTTTATATATGCTTCTCTGTTAGAAAACTCCTTTCTCTGAACCGATGTTTCTTAAAACTACCTTTTACAAAAGCACCAAATAACCAAACGAAGCCTGAATGTCTATTCCAGACGTAAGTTAGTTGTAGCAATAGTGTCTCTTTCAAAGAGACGGAATATAGATTACACAAGATTTTTAAGGGTTTGGAACTTTTTTATTTTTATTTTTTAAAAGTAAATATTTAGTAAAAAATTAAAATTTTATACTAAAAAGCTGCTTTAATAAGCAGTAAGAAAGCCGTACCAAACGAAACCTAAGTTGAAATCTGTTGTAATATTTAAATAGAGAGAAATGATGGCTTAATTGCTTTCATTGTAATCCAAATCATTTCGGAACTTTGGGTATGGCCATTTATAAGACCTGGATGTGCATAAGTTAAGTAGAGTTAAGTCATGACTAACGCAAGCTCAACTCGTCAAAATAGCGAGAGGCTTGAGCTTACATGTATGTGTGTTGTGACGAGGGCAAGCTGGAGAAGGTATCATAAGACTAGCAGGGAATTTGCAATGAGCTCAATGGGGTACTTATCGACTAGACTAGTAGGAAACTCGTGATGAGAGCTTGCTAGAGTAGGCATCAATTGCATTGATCACATTAAGACGAAATTATTATGTGCGGTCACCGGACGCCTTCCAGAGGCTAATCAGGATGCACCGTGTCACTAATACACAGTGTATCGTTATTATATATCACTATGTATCGGATGATGTGTTGCGTCCCGATTAGCCTCCGGACCATCCGGTGTCCGCACGTGCTAATATCTCCACATTAAGAGAGCAGTTAGTAAAACTCTCTCTCTCTCTCTCTCTCTCTCTCTCTCTCTCTCTCTCTCTCTCTCTCTCTCTCTCTCTCTCTCTCACACACACACACACACTCACACACTCACATATACTAGTTATATGAGGCTCATGTCTTCCTAAGTCAAAAAGCAAGTAAAAGTGGGAAGAGCATTGCTTCTATTTATATCAATTCATACAGGGGTGCAACAGCCAAAAAACCCAAAAAGAAAGAAATAGGAACCCCCTTAGGTGGCACTGTGAGGTCCCTCATGTAATTGCATTGAGTACAAACAAACAAGACAAGGAATCAAATTAGTATAAGATTTATAAGCTATTTGGCTGCAAGTGGGATTTAACTCAAATAGGATTTCATAAATCTCTTGTAAATTTTGATTTACTAAATCCTATATGAGTTAAATCTTGAAACGTGTTTGGTAATGAAAGATGTTAAATTGAATTACGCCTTGGTAAACTATTTAGCTACTTGTTTCAAGATTTAAGAATTTATATGATTTTACTTTGCTTATTTCAACCTTAAAAGGAAATCCAAACGGTGGCCTCCCGATGACCCGATTAGGAAAGTAGAGGTATTAGATTTGACTTATGTTAAGAAAGGTAGAGGTAGACCTAAAAAGACTTGGTTTGAAAATATTAGAAATGATCTTTCTTTATTAGATTTAAACAAGAATTTGACTTTTAACAAGACACAATGGAGAAAAGGATTCATGTAGCCGACCCCACGTAGTGGGATAAAGGCTTTTTGTTGTTGTTGTTGTAGTATTTCAACCTTACTTAGACTAATTTAATAATATTTATCCTAATTAAATATCTCAATTAATAAAAAAATTGTGATTTATTAAGTTAATTAAATAATAAATTATATTTAGAAAAATAATTAAAAATAATATCAATTAAGATAATAAAATGTTAATTACTTAATATTAATTATTAAAACTATATTAATTCCTTGGTTAATAGTTAAGACATGCACCTGTTAGTTAATATTTGTATCTTAATAAAATTATTGGATATTGATGATTGTATTTAATAAAGTTTTAATTAAATCTTCTTTTGTTAATTAATTTATAATTAGTTGAGATTAATATTAAAATTACTCCTTTAATTAATAGTTTGTAAAATTAAATAAATAGAATATATTTTATTTGGCCAAATTAAATCACAAACTATATTAATTTATTTTAATTATTAATATTAAATAGTAAGATCAATATAATTATTTCTATTTAACCAAATTAAATAATAAATTAGATTAATTTGTTTAAATCAATATCTTTTTATTTCATTAATCATAATTAATTTAAATTAATAATTAATATACTATATTTAACTAATATCAATTACTGTTGATAATATTAAAAATTATATATTTTATAAAAATAAAATAATAAATTGAGTTAAACATGAAAACCATCATATTTCTCCCCAAAATTCTCATCCCCAAAATTCAAGAACTCACACTGAAAAAGAAGTGAGGAAGTCGTGATAAGAGTATGCTGAAGAAGGCATCAATGGGACCAACGCACGAAGAAATACGAAGAGACGCATCAGAGACTTTTTAAATTTCGACTAAATGTGGCCAATTTTAGGATTTATTAAATATGAAATTTCGGCTTCGTTTGGGATAGCTTTCTTACTATTTTTTAAAACATTTTTTTAATACAAAAATTTTTTAAACTAAAAATTTTTATACTAAAAAACATCTTTAGAAAGCTTAAAGATGTCATTTGTTTTATTTGGCAGAAATTAGGTTAAATTCTGCTCAAATTTTGCAACCAAACAGCCTTTAGGGTTATTTCGGTAAAAAGAAAAAAAATTCCAAATAAAAAATGGAGCTTTGCCTGTCCCTTTCCACTGCTTACTTCTGCAAATGAACATTCAAAATTTTACAAAAATAGGTTTTGAAAAAAAGAAAAGAAATTGCGCTTTACAAAGCAAAAGTAGTTAGACTGCTAACAACAACCGTAGACTAATAAGAAAGGCAAAATTTTAAAAAGGAGTTTCATTGTATTAAAATAATTATTTTAAAATGTTATATTTAATTTTAATAATTTTAATAATATAATACTTTAATAATATTTTACATAAATGTGACATAATATGTAACATTTATTAAATTGTATATATCAAATATTATTAAAATATTATATAAAATGTTATATTTAATTAAAATTTATAACACTTTATATATATTTAATTTAATTTATTAAATATATATGTTTTAATAATAAATATGTAAATTTTTTTTACATATTTCATTTTTTAAAGTTGAAATTAATTATTTGATAATATTTTATATAAACATTTAAAATAAATGTTATATTGCTAAAATATTTTATATAAATAATATTAAATTAAATAAAAGTGGTTGGGGTGGTGGCCATGAGGGCGATGATGGTGGCAGATGGCGGCGACGGTGGATTGTCGCCGGTGGTGGGTGGTTGCTGGCAGTGGTGGGTGATTGCCGGCGATGGGTGGCGGTCAACAGTGAAGGTGATGACCTACGGTAGGCATCGCCGGCGGTAGGTTGTGGCCGAGTTTGTTTATGAAGTAAATAGTTTTTATTAAAAAGTAAGCGAGAATTCTTTACCTTAAAAATGAGCTAAATTATTTTATGCTATATTTACTATACTATATACATTCCTATCATTCAATCAAACACTAAATATTTCAAATTTTAATTTATTTATACCTATTTTACTTTCAACCAAAAAGCCTCTAAATAAATTTTTTTAAAAAAAATTGTAAGAAAAATTTTTGGAAAACGCTCAAAGATTGGCCCACTTAGCAGATTAAAAATGGACATTTTTGCAAAATAGGAAGTTGATGTGATTGCTGATAAGATGTCAGAATTTATTACAAAGTTATCCTACTCATCTGAATGGGTTGCCCCTAACCTGTAGCAGTCTCGGAATTATTAGCTAATAAAGGAGGTGGCCTTGTTGAACAGATTCAGAGATTGGGTCTGTGGCTGGTGATTAATGGAATGCATTCCTCCTATCTCATCCAGACTCGAATCATATAATTGTCCAAAAAAAAAAAAAAAAACAGATTCATGAATCAGCTTATGATTGATTAGAGAAATGACTCATTAGTTGGGTTTGAGTCCATTTTTATTTAATCATTGTCTATTGAGCTGATTTATTTAAATAATATTAATAAAAAAATATATTTGAGATATATTTCAAGAAATTTCGATTGATCGGCATGAATAATATTGCACTTTTTATTTGTATTAAAAACTTTTGGAATTAAATTCTTAATCTTTTTACCTCTAGTTTTAGTAAACTTATAGGTAGGGGTGTCAATTCGGGTCAACGGGTCGGGTTCGGGTCGAACCCGACTTCACCCGGATGTAAACGGGTCAACTCGAACCCGACCCGTTTAGCTAAACGGGTTAGAAAATTGAACCCGAACCTGACCCGCTCGAGTTGCCGGGTCGACCCGCCGATTTCTTCCTAGCGCGAGCAAGAGCAGCTCAGGCGAACCGTGCGTACTACGGGACTGGCGGAGAACGGGACTGGCGGAACTTGCGGAGAGCACGGACTGGGGCCTGGGGGCTTGGGGCGGAGTCGCGGAGAGCGGCAGTGTGGGACGCCGGGACTGGCGGAGAGCATGGACTGCGGGACGCCGGGACTGGCGGAGTGTCGGAGAGCGGGGCTGGCGGAGTCCTGAGAGCGGGGCTGGCGGAGTCCGGAGAGCGGGACTGGCGGCTGCCGGAGTGCCGGAGAGCGCGGATTGCGGGTCACGAAAGTGACGCGATGCGACCCGGGACTAGACACAGATGCAGCTAATCGGGTCAATTCAGGTTGACCCGTGGGTTTCCGGGTCAACTCGAACCCGACCCGTTTTTCAAACGGGTTGGAAATCCGAACCCGAACCTGACCCGTTTCACAAACGGGTTGACCCAAATCCGAATTTTTTGGGGTCGGGTTCGGGTCGGGTTTCAGGTCGTGTCAATTTTTGACACCCCTACTTATAGGCAAGCTGAGCACCTAGATAAGACGAATGTAATGACACCAAAATTATTTGATCTAAGTCCAAATGAGCCCAAATCAAACACTTGAAATATAGTTGAAAATTTTAGGATATAAAAAATAAAATAAATGGATCCTCATTTTTAGCATAAAAAGCTTGCACTTGAGCTTTAAGAGAACTTAAAGATCTAATATATTCTAGATCTCTATCTAACATTTGACATCGTTGATCACTACTAGGAATTGTCATTGCCTGATTGTTGTCATCCGATTGTCATCACCCAACTATCATTTTATGACCATCGATGCCTAACTGTCATAATCCATTTAACACCGTCTGATCGACATTGCCTGATTGTCATCGCTCGATTATTATCGCCTAGCTACCATTATCTGATTCATGTTGCCCAACTAACATAATTTAACTGTTGTATCTCTAGTATTATCCCTCACATTCAAAGAAAGATAAATTTATATTACATACTTTGCAATACTATCTTATCCAATTTAGGGAATTGGAGGACTGTTATTATCACGCCACAATATCTAAATTGAAATAATCATATCTTTTTTATTTTCTTAATTAATTCTAGAACTACTAGTTTCAATTGAAAGTAAAATAACTAATAAAAAAATTCTATTTATCACCAAGCATTTATATACAATTTAAAAGCTCAGCCTAATATAACAATCTATCTATATAAGTTTAATTACAAAAGAATGACTAAAAAAAATAGTAATTTGAGAAATCCTCAAGATGTTCAACCTCACACTCATTAGCCTTGTTGCGGACTCAAATATACGCGGCGATAGATTTTAATTTTCCGTCTCAACGTTGTACGTATATCCAGCACACAAACAGAATTGAGAAAGTAACACCAGAATTTTTACGTGGAAAACCCTGGAAAGGGAAAAAACCACGGGGCTACGCCCAGTTGAAATGATTCCACTAGAACTTGAGCAGATTACAGGGGACTGACTCGCTTTCAAGGGCGATCAGATTACAATGAGTATCCGTTACAAGGACAAGCTGAGTTCCGACGTCACTCGGAATGTCGAACAGAATTCTGGCGTCACTTTGAAAGAAACCCGGCGTCACTCGGGCGTCGGGTAGAATTCCGGCGTCGGGCAGTATTCCGACGCTGCTCCCGTGTAGGGCAGAGCTCCGGCGTCCCTCGGGCGCCTGGTGGTGCTTCGGTGGAGTTCCGGCGATGTTCCGGCGGAGTTCCGGCGGTGTTTCGGCGGAGTTCCGGCGGTGGTCGAGGAGGAGCTGTTCCCTCCTAGGCTTCTCTTCTCTTCTTCTTTTCTTCTTCTCTTCTTCTCTTCTTGGCTTGGGTCCCCTCTTAGGAGAAATGAGGGGCTATTTATAGTTTTTCTGGAGTGGCATAGCCCGTAAATATGTGAGGGATCAGGGGCAAATAGGGAGTGATCTGGATGAACGGCCGATATTGAATCCCTTGATCATGAACCGTTTATCAAGCATTTGAAGGTCTTAATGATGTCAGAATTCTACGATCTTGGGTTCGTTGGATTCGTCTCGTCGAGCCGCTCGATTCGACTATAAGCTCGTCAAAATCGGAGACCGTTTGGTAACTCAAATAGCTGTTTGATGCTTCCAACAGCGCTTCGGGTACTTGATTTGGACTCACTTGGGCTCGGATTGAGTCGAATTTGGTGTCGTTGGATTCGTATTTCCGAGACGCTCAGTTCGACTATAAGTTTGCTGAAATCAGAGTTTAAATGGTCACCGAAATAATTTTTGAAGTTTCCAACTTGAGTTTTCCTCGAGATTCGTGCCCGATCAAGATGATTTTTTGGCGATATATCAGTTGCCCCCCTATTTTTGGACGTCAAAGCTCCAGGAGTCCAAAAATATATGTGTCGGCTTTTTATTTTGACAAAATTGCAAAAATTTGCGTTCCGAAAATTACACGTTTACTCGAACTTGATTATAGAGGCCCCGTTGAGCTCCGAAAGTGTCAAAATTGAGTCCGGAACGTTGAAAAACGTGTCCGGGGACCCCAAAAATGTCGAATTTGGACCGTCCGGGCCCGAAATTGGATCTCGGGCACGGGTAGGCGGCCGTACCGGCCGGACCGGCCGGCCGCCGCCGCCGCCGCCGCCGGCGGCGCAGAGCCGCGCCGGAGCGCGCTCGGCCCGCGCTGGGCCCGCCCGCGGCCCGCGCTGGGCCCGCCCGCGGCCTGCCCGCGGCCCGCCTGGGCCCGCCCGCGGCCTGCTCGCGGCCCGCCTGGGGCCCGCCCGCGGCCCGCCTTGGCCCGCCCGCGGCCTGCTCGCGGCCCGCCTGGGGCCCGCCCGCGGCCCGCCTTGGCCCGCGCCTGGCCCGCGCCTGGCGCCTGCTGGCCGCGCCCCTTGGCTGGGCGGTTTGGCCGGCGGTTTGGGGAACCGCCGGCCGGTTTCAATATTATAATATTATTTTTTTTTTTTTTTTAAAATGGGGCCCGAAAAATTCCGAAAAAATCCCAAAAAATTCCGAAAAATTTGAAAAATTTCAGGGAATTTAATAGAATTTTGGAATCCTCCCCCCCCTTAAGGAAAACTATAAATAGACCCCCCAAGGCTTAGTAGAAACTCGCCCCTTCTTCCCTTCTTCCTCTGGCTTTCTAGCTTTTGGCATTCTGAGGCTTTCCGCCATTTTTTAAGTAGGTGACTTTCCCTACTTGACTTGGCGCCCCTCTTTTTGTGCAGAAGTTAGTGGCTTTCTCCCTTCCTCCCCCCGTTCTTCCTCCCTTTTTCTTCCTACTTTGGAGGCTTTCCGCAGTCTTTCGTAGGTGACTTTCCCTACTTAGAACTGCGCCCCTCTTTAGTAAAGGGAGCAAAAATGGGTGACCCTGCCTCCTCCAAAATTCCTTCAGAAGATCGTCCTGCGCAACGGTCCGAAGTTCCAAAGAGGGTCCAGAAGGCGCCGAAGGCTGACGATGTGATTTCCACTGTCACTGAGGACTCCTTCATCTCATTTAGGAAAAAGTTTCATTTTCCTAATGATTTGGTGATGAAGGTGCCGGCCAGAACTGATCGCGCTTGCTTTCCTCCCCCTGGATATGTGACGGTTTATGAATTTAGCCTGCGAGCGGGGCTACGATTTCCTCCTTCCTCCGAACTGATCGACATTCTGACGCTTTGTGGGGTATGCTTGTCTCAATTTTCCTACAGAGCAATGTCGATTGTGATGGGCCTGATCGTGCTTTTCAGAGACCGCGGAGTGGTACTTTCCTCAGAGTGCCTTTCTCGGATGGGGCGTCTCTTTAGCGATGCGCAGGGACGTGTTTCATTCAGGTCCAAGTGGTTGGATATCCGCACCCGAGACCCCTCGAAAGGTTGGATTAGCAACTTCTTTTATGTTCAGAATGATTGGGGTCTTCAGGAGAAGTGGGGGAAGTTGAAAGAGCTACCTGTCCCCCTTCACATTGGAGCAGAAGATTTGCTGAGGATACTCAAACTCCCTGATCTGGATGCTCTACACTACGAGGTGCGTTACTTGAGTAGATATGTAGATGAGGAGTACTTGTTCAAGGTTGGGCTATCTACTCAAGCAGGGAGATCACATGCTCAAATGTTGAAGAAGTCTGCTAGAGTTCCAGAAGTGGTTCCCCAAAAGAACCACTCCAAGCGTCCAGGGAGCGAGGAAGGTTTGCAGGCATTGAGGAAGAAAAGGGCAGGTGAAGTTTTGACAGTTGTTAGCAGAGGTCCCCGAGCTTCTCCATCCAAGACATATATTCCAGAGGATGTGTTAAACCATCAGTGCATCGGCCGCCGACGGGCTGAGGAGTTGGTGAGTTCCCCTTCACTTCTTCTCCTTCTTTACATTTCTTAAGGAATATATTTCTGATATTTTTCTTGTCTCAGTATTCTGATTTCAAGCTTGAGATGACCAAGGCTCTGAACGATTGGAACAAAGAGTTTGTGAAGGTTAAATACCTTCAGGGAGAGTACAAGAAGAAATATGACAGCAAAGTGAAGGAGATGAAGGTGGTGGAGGATCAGCTCGAGGGGTGCAGAACTGAGTTGGCGAACAAGATCACTTCAGTCTCTTCTCAGAATGAACGAATGGATCGTCTGCATATAGAGTTGGTGGAGGCACAAGCGACGATCAAGCAGCAGGAAAAGGCTCAGCAAGTCCTTGAGGCTGAGAATGAGAGGCTTCAGAGTGTACTGTCCGAGAAGGAGGCCCAGCAGTTGCCATCAGCAGTTATTGAAGAGTTCAAGAAATCTTATGCTTTCAAGATCATCATTGAGGACCACATTCAGGAGGCCCGCAGTCATATTTATGACGTGGAGGTGAAGGCCTTGGAGGCAGAGTGCACAGAGGATGGCTTTATCAGAGGCTTCATGAAGGGTGTTCGGACAGTACATCGCAAGACTGGAGCAGAGATTGAGGGACTGACTCCCAGCCAGGCTTCTAGTGATGCTTCTTCGGACTCTGGTGGTGAAGAGCTGGAGAGTGAGTTACAGCGAGCTTTTGCCTTGGAGGAGGACGAGGATGATGTTGAGATTCTATAGGATGTTTTGTATCACTTTGATTCCTTTCTAGTGATTGTATGTATGCTCGTTGTTGATGTTTCTATCTGGTGTACTTGATGTTCAGTGATATATAAAGATGTTGTTGATGTTCTTTTCTCACATGCAAATGAAATTTACTTAGTTTTATTTCAGTTTGGACTTTAGTGAGCTCTCTTTTGACTTGAACAAATGTGAGGCATTCTTTTTCTTTAAAGATTTTGACCTATCCAGGGTTATTAGTGAAAGCATTTGCTCGATTTCCTTAACCTGTCCGGAAAAAGGTCAGATCAACTCCCTTTGGGATTGATCATCAAATGATTTTGATATTCAAGATATCCTCCTAGGATACTTGACCTATCCGAGGTTGTTAGTCAAAGCATTTGCTTGATGACATTAACCTGTGTGGAAGAGGTCGGATCAAATCCCCCTGGGATTGATCATTCAATGATTGAGATACAATATAGATTGTGTACTTCTCGAATCACAGAAAAAGAGCTTGGAGAGAAGAAACAATAGCACGACAAAGTGAATATCATATTGCTCTGTAATATGAGATAACAGTTCCCTAGAATAACTTAGGGATACAAGAAAGAAGTTCTTCTGTAACCAACACATAAGGGATGTACGAAAAACTTTATAATACGACTACAGGAGAAGAAAATATAAGACAAACATAACATATAGACTGATAGCAGTATCAACTCCTACTGGTAATATTTGCGAAGATTGCCCACATTCCAAGTTCGAGGAAGCATTTTTCCGCCAGCATCCTTCAGTTTGAAGGTTCCAGGCTTGACCATAGCCGCTACCAAATAAGGACCCTCCCAGAGAGGGGAGAGCTTATTTCGCTGAGGGCCTTTTCCGGCGGCTTCAATGCTTCGTAGTACTAAGTCCCCAATAGTGATAGGGCGAGGTTTCACCCTTCGATTGTAGTGACGGGCAATTCTTTGGTGGTATGCCGCGGTTCTGAGTGAGGCTTCATCTCTTACTTCTGGGAGGAGATCCAAATTTGCTCTAAGCTTCTCCTCGTTAGTTTTGAAGTCGAAAGTCTGAACTCTGTGGCTAGGAACTCCGATATCAACCGGTATGACTGCTTCTGTACCAAAGCAAAGGTTATATGGGGTTTCCCCTGTAGGAGTTCTGGCGGTGGTTCGATAAGCCCAGAGGACATTGGGGAGTTCTTCGGCCCATTGCCCCCCAGCCTTCCCTAGGCGTGTCTTCAGCCCTTTCAGGATTGTTCGATTTGTGACCTCTGTTTGCCCATTAGTTTGAGGATGGGCAACAGCTGTGTGAATGAGCTGAATATGAAAATCCCTACAAAAAGATGTAAAGATTTTCCCAGTGAACTGTGTCCCGTTATCAGTGATGATTTTTGCGGGAATGCCAAAGCGACATATTATGTTCTTCCATAAGAATTGCTTGGCATTTGCTTCAGTAATCTTCGCCAAAGGTTCCGCCTCTACCCATTTGGTGAAGTAATCTACAGCCAAAATAATGAATTTTCGCTGTCCAGTTGCTATAGGAAAAGGTCCCATTATATCAATTCCCCATTGGGCAAAAGGCCAGGGGCCTTGAAGAGATGCAAGCTCCAGAGCGGGTGTATGAGTGAGGTTAGAATGCAGTTGACAGTTTTCGCACTTTCGTGTGAA
Source organism: Dendrobium chrysotoxum (assembly GCA_019925795.1). Classification (NCBI taxonomy): domain Eukaryota; kingdom Viridiplantae; phylum Streptophyta; class Magnoliopsida; order Asparagales; family Orchidaceae; genus Dendrobium; species Dendrobium chrysotoxum. Next base: position 46,842,278 of record CM034303.1, read on the forward strand.
TTCAAGTGCATCCTGTTTCATTGTAGGCCAATAGAATCCCTGTCTCATGATCTTGTAAGCTAACGCTCTTCCTCCCAGATGTTCTCCACATACTCCTGAATGCACTTCTCGAAGCGCGTAATCGGCTTCTGATGGTGGGAGACACTTGAGGTAGGGCCCAATGAAGGAGCGCTTATACAACTCGTTGCTGATAATAGTGAAATTTGCAGCTTGTCTCCGAAGTCGTATTGCAGCTATAGGATCTTCAGGTAGCACTCCATCTTTTAGAAAAGACAAGATGGGTTCGATCCAAGACATCTCTCTTGGCTCGTCAATTGACTGTATGACCCATGGACCCTGAATGCTTGGAAAGTGGATTTCCTCGATACATCTTCTCTTGTAGATATCCCCCGTTATTGATGTAGCAAGTTTAGAAAGAGCGTCTGCTCTTGCATTTTGTTCTCGGAGGATATGTACGATTTGATGTTCCCCTATACGGGCTAAGAGTAGCTTCACAATGCTACAATATTGAGCTAATTGTGGGTTGTGAATATCAAAATCCCCCTCCACCTGAGAGGCGACTAGTTGGGAATCAGTGTGGGCTATTAGGTTCTGGACTTCACAGTCGATGGCTAGTCTCAACCCAGCAATAAGGGCCTCGTATTCTGCTACGTTGTTGGTTGCTGGGAACTTGAGTCGAAGCCCGTACTCAAGAGTAACCTTCTGTGGAGAGATTAATAAAATTCCAGCCCCAGCCCCAGAACTCCCTGAAGCTCCATCGACGTACAACATCCAGAATGGAGAAGAAGGTGAAGCACTTGGTTGTACATCAGATGCTGGAACAGTGCACTCAACTACAAAATCTGCTAGTGCTTGAGATTTAATATCAGGTCTAGGCAAGTAGTGGATATCAAATTCTCCCAGTTCTACAGACCACTTGACAAGCCTGCCTGATGCTTCTGGCTTCTGCAGAATGCTTTTTAGCGGCAGATTCGTGTAAACTCCAATTGAGTGAGCTTGAAAGTAAGGGCGTAGTTTTCTGGCGGAGTAAACTAACGCCAATGCTGTCTTATCTGCCAAAGGATAACGTCCCTCTACTTCAGATAAAATCTTACTAACATAGTAGATAGGACGTTGTATAACATTTTCTTCTCGGACCAGAACTGAACTAATGGCTTGGATAGATACAGCCATATACAAATACAATCTCTCTCCTGGTATTGGTTTAGAAAGTAGTGGCGGGGATGCCAAATACTTTCGCAACTGTTCGAAGGCTTCTTGACATTCATCTGTCCATTGAAACCCGGAGCTACGAGCACCTCTAAGTATCTTGAAGAAGGGCAGATATTTGTCTCCTGAACGTGCCAGGAAACGAGATAGTGCCGCAATTCTCCCATTCAGCCTTTGGACCTCCTTGATGTTCTTTGGCGGCACCATGTCCCTTAGTGCCTTGATCTTCTCTGGATTGGCTTCGATTCCTCTATGGGTTACCATAAACCCTAAAAACTTTCCAGAAGCGACTCCAAAAGCACATTTAGCGGGGTTGAGTCGCATATTGTAATGCCTTAACAAGTGGAAACATTGTTTCAGGTCAGAGATATGTTGGGTTTTTTCCAGACTTTTTACCAACATATCGTCTACGTACACCTCCATTGTACGTCCAATAAGGCTTTTGAAAACCTTATTCATGAGGCGCTGATAAGTTGCTCCAGCATTTTTGAGCCCGAAGGGCATCACCCGGTAGCAGTACAATCCTTTGTCTGTTTGAAAAGCTGTTGCTTCTTCATCAGCAGGATTCATCTTTATTTGATTGTAACCGGAGTATGCATCCATAAAGCTTAACATCTGATGACCGGAAGTGGTATCAACTAACTGGTCAATGCGAGGGAGCGGAAAACTATCTTTTGGGCAAGCTTTATTGAGATCAGTGTAATCTATACACATTCTCCAGGCTCCACTCCCCTTCCGTACCATGACGACATTTGCTAACCAAGTAGGATAGTGCACCTCTCGTATGAATCCGGCTTCTAAAAGTTTATCAACTTCTTGTTCAATTGCTTGCTGGCGGTCTGGTGCAAAGTTTCGCTTCTTCTGGATAATCGGTTTGCATGTTGGATTGACTTTGAGAGAGTGAACGATCACTTCGGGGTCAATTCCAGGCATATCTGCTGGACTCCATGCAAAAATATCCTGATTTTCTCGCAGAAAAGCTGTAAAGTTTTTCTTCTCATCATCTGAGAGAAGTGATCCAATTCGCACTGTCTTTGAAGGATGCTCTTCAGATATAGATACAGTAGTAAGGTCTTCCACAGGGGAAGCTCTCTGAGGAATATCTTCGCTGCGCAGATCAAAGTCCTCGATGCTTAGGGTAACCGTTGGACGAGACTTGATCTGCCTAAGATAGCAGGTTTGTGCTATTTGCTGATCTCCGCATACTATACCGACTCCTGATGGGGTATAGAACTTCAGCTTGAGGTGAGGAATGGATGCGATGATCCCAAAAATTGACTGGAGCGGCCTCCCGAAGATGGCGTTATAAGCTGATTCTGACTTCACCACAATGAATTGGATGGAGTGTGTAGTCTGTCGAGGAAATTCTCCAAGGACTACCGGGAGACTGATTATTCCTTCTGCTTGTACAGGTCGATTATCAAATCCATATAAAGGACCTGCAGCAGGTTGAAGTTTTTCTCTTGAGAGACCCATGTTGAGAAAAGTGGAGTAGAATAGAACATCTACGGAGCTTCCGTTGTCCACAAGAATTCTTTTGACATTATAACACGGGTCACCAATGCCTGCGTTTATGACAAGCGGATCTTGATGGGGGGTCTTTACTCCTTCCAGGTCGGAATCATCGAACGTGATGGAATGATCGATACGAGCCTTTTTTGGAGTTGGGTTTTCTTCCATGGTCAAAAAGACTTGGTCGGATAGTAAGGGGCCTCCTGCAATTGTTTCAATTTCGCCCACCGTTACCCGGTTATTCGCTGGTTGTCTTTGTGATTGATTTTGCCCCCCAGTGGGACGAGCTTCTTCTCGGGTAGGTGGATTCCCAATAAATTGTCGAAGATAGCCCTGACGGATGAGTCTTTCAATCTCCTCCTTAAGTTGCCTACAGGACTCAGTAGTGTGGCCACGACTACGATGAAAGTGGCAGTACTGATCTTGGTTTCCTGTATTCTGCTTTAAAGGATGCGGCCACTTCACTTTGTCCTGATCTTGAATCGCCATCAACACATTTGCTCGAGAGGTGTTGAGCGGAGTGTACTCCTTCTCCTGTCGGGGTTCTCGTCGTGGCATTGGGGGTCTAGGAGGTAGATTGCTCTTCCCTTGCTTTTTCCGTTGTGATGACGGATTATCCATCTCAGGTGCCCCCTTGCGCTTCCCAGTGGGTTGCTCGAACTGTTTTCTGTGAGCGTTTATTGCCTCATCTGCTGATATCTGTGCTTCCACGCGATGGATCAGATCGGCATATGAATGAACAGTATCGCGCATGAGTGCCGAATAGAAGGGGCCAGGACGAAGTCCTCCAAGAAAGACCCCTCTGAGCAATTCTGGGTCTACTCCTGGGATTTGTCGAGCCTCGATAGAAAATCGTCGAAAGTACTCTTTCAACGATTCTCCCTCGCTTTGACGAATCCCGGAAAGGTGAGAAGAATCCTTAGTAATTCTTCGGTTGGCCACGAACTGCTCGACAAACACCTTGGCCAATTTAACAAATGTGGGGATCGTTCCGGCTGGAAGTGAATAGTACCATGTTCGAGCTTGTCCCTTAAGAGTAGCAGGGAAAACCTGGCAAAGGAGTGCATCTGAAGCTCGTTGAATATGCATGATGGTCCTGTAATGGTCGATGTGCTCGTACGGGTCGGATGTCCCATCGTAGGATTCAATGCTTGGCAGCTTAAAGCCAACCGGGATAGGGTGTTGAAGAATGGCTTCTGCCAGGGGTGACGATTCCTGGAAATCCCACTGACGAAGAGGTGGCCTAACGCCTCCTGTAGGGAATTCCTCCCGGACCAATTGTCGCAGTTCGTGGCGCAGGGCATTGCGAGGGAGCTCAGCAATGTGAGGTTGGGCTAGCTCTTCAGGAAGGTCTTGAGGAAGGCGAGATCGCTGACTTGCATGCGGAGGATGGGTAGAACTTGCTGTATCAGCCAGCTCGTTCTCTTGATGTGACTGTAAACGCCTCCTGGGTGGAGGAAGAGGATTCTCAGCCTGAAGATGTTCAATTTGAACAGCTTCGACACGGGGTGGATCTCGAGGGAGAAGAACCTCCTCCTGAGGTGCTAGGATCGGCTGTCGGGTCTCTCGCAAGAGTTGTAGGATCTCGTTTTGAGATTCTTCCATCTTTCGAATTCTCTCTTCTAAGGAGGGTCCCGAGGTCCCTTCTCCAGGTGCGTTTTGCCCCCCGGGGTATAAGGAGGTAGATATCGGACGTCTATGATTCACAGACTGATTTCTGGACTGGTGGGAGTTGGAGCGAGAAGCTCCAACGATACGACTGCTGCGCCTGTTGACCATCGTAGCAATACTTGAAGTTGTGGGATGGAAGTTTCCCACAGACGGCGCCAAACTGTTGCGGACTCAAATATACGCGGCGATAGATTTTAATTTTCCGTCTCAACGTTGTACGTATATCCAGCACACAAACAGAATTGAGAAAGTAACACCAGAATTTTTACGTGGAAAACCCTGGAAAGGGAAAAAACCACGGGGCTACGCCCAGTTGAAATGATTCCACTAGAACTTGAGCAGATTACAGGGGACTGACTCGCTTTCAAGGGCGATCAGATTACAATGAGTATCCGTTACAAGGACAAGCTGAGTTCCGACGTCACTCGGAATGTCGAACAGAATTCTGGCGTCACTTTGAAAGAAACCCGGCGTCACTCGGGCGTCGGGTAGAATTCCGGCGTCGGGCAGTATTCCGACGCTGCTCCCGTGTAGGGCAGAGCTCCGGCGTCCCTCGGGCGCCTGGTGGTGCTTCGGTGGAGTTCCGGCGATGTTCCGGCGGAGTTCCGGCGGTGTTTCGGCGGAGTTCCGGCGGTGGTCGAGGAGGAGCTGTTCCCTCCTAGGCTTCTCTTCTCTTCTTCTTTTCTTCTTCTCTTCTTCTCTTCTTGGCTTGGGTCCCCTCTTAGGAGAAATGAGGGGCTATTTATAGTTTTTCTGGAGTGGCATAGCCCGTAAATATGTGAGGGATCAGGGGCAAATAGGGAGTGATCTGGATGAACGGCCGATATTGAATCCCTTGATCATGAACCGTTTATCAAGCATTTGAAGGTCTTAATGATGTCAGAATTCTACGATCTTGGGTTCGTTGGATTCGTCTCGTCGAGCCGCTCGATTCGACTATAAGCTCGTCAAAATCGGAGACCGTTTGGTAACTCAAATAGCTGTTTGATGCTTCCAACAGCGCTTCGGGTACTTGATTTGGACTCACTTGGGCTCGGATTGAGTCGAATTTGGTGTCGTTGGATTCGTATTTCCGAGACGCTCAGTTCGACTATAAGTTTGCTGAAATCAGAGTTTAAATGGTCACCGAAATAATTTTTGAAGTTTCCAACTTGAGTTTTCCTCGAGATTCGTGCCCGATCAAGATGATTTTTTGGCGATATATCAAGCCTAAACCTCTTCCTTGACCTGAAATTAATTAATCACATATAATAAGCTTATAAAGCCTAACATGTCAATAAAACCTACAACTGAACTCAAAGCACAAAAACAAAATAATATACATTTAGTTATTCAATTTATAGCAATATTCATTCAAATGATCATAAATTGGTGTAGAAGCGATAAAATATGTGTTGAAAACTGAAAAATCCATTAATCAATTTTTATATAAATAGTATGGTACATATACTACATCCGTAAAATGGTGTAAATCAAAATCAATCATCCATAAACCAAAGCCAATTTAATACTAGTCAAATCAATAAGTAAAACCAATACATTTGTACGACCACGCTTTAGAATCTAAATTAAAATAATTATTTCTTTTATCCTTTTAATTATAATAACCAGAGTTATTTATGTTTTTTCAATAATAAAATATCTGCAAAAATAACTTCTATTGATCAAAACATCAATATACACATGTAATCACTATATCTAAATCAAGTATAATACTCATGAGTCTTACAAATGCAAAAATCCATCTTCCCACTCCTAAGTACAAAAGAATAACTAAAAGACGAATGAAACAAAACAATAGTAAAATATGAAGAATCCTATAACTGACTAGTCTCACACTTACGATCCTCTTCCATGACCTGAAATTATTTAAATCACATATAATGTGTTAAAAGTCTAAGCATATAACAAAAATCTTACAATTGAACTCAAAATATAGTAAAGAAATAGTATACATATAATCATTCAGTTCATAATAGTAGCGATCAATATGATCATGAATCTAAGTAGAAATAGTTAAATGTATTATACGATAAAATTTATAAACTGGTAAATCAATACGATATGGAAGCCAATAGAATATTATAGTATGGAATCATTAAAATTTATAAATTAGTAAACCCAGTACAGATGTCATTCATACATCATAATAATGATATCCAATAAATAAAGGAATCATATAAATCAGTAAAACTAAAGTATCTATGAAGACTGTTGAAATCCAAAATAATACAGTACTATCAAAATATAAATGATATTTAGTCATTCTATATCAGTATCAAATAAGTATCTTATATCATATGCTTAATAATAGGAATCACGTGTTACAACTAAAATCTTAATTATCAAGATATTGTCCATTTTGACCTAAGGGCCTTACAATTTTATCATATTGGTGTAACTTCCAGAAGGTCACCCATTCTAGGATTTCTTCGGGATGAGCACACTTAACTATAGAGTTTTTTAATAAAATTATAATAATTATACCAAAAGATGCCTCGATGCTTAAGAGTTTAACTTCTTTTTACTTAAGAGATTTTATAATATGTCCCACTTAAGTAACTAACGTCATCATCAGCATCTTTATCTAAGAATCATCCACTATATAGATAGGATTTTATAGGTGGTCCCTATAAGTTCAAGTGGTGACTCCTATCACATTATACTTTATACCATATAGGTTTCAAGAGGTGGCTCCCATGGCATAACACTTTATCTTGTATAGCACTTGATTCTCATCTTTTTGACTAGTATATTGCTCTGATACCATTTTATAATAGCCAAACTCTTAACTATTAAGATATTATCTGCTTGGCCTAAGGGCCTCATAGTTTTGTCTTATTGGTGTAACTTCATAGGAGATCAATAATCTAAGGATTTCTTTGGAATAAGCACGTTTAACTGTGGTGTTTCTTAATGAAATTCTAACCATTACACTAAAAAATGCCTAGCTTTTTTTTACTTAAGGGGTTTCACATTACGTACTCAATAACAATAAATAATATATCAATAACAGTAGTATTAATAGTGAATCAATAGTAGTATTAATAAATATGTAGTAATAATAAAAGAGTTTGGTAATAATAAATCAATGTAGTAATAGAAAATCAGTATAATGAATGTATCCCAATAATTATATTAAACAAGTAAAAAGTTTTGGCTTGCACGATATTTTTTTATCAATCAATAGATCAGTAATTATTGGCTACATAAATAGAGTAATCACTCTTTGCCTGTTAGTGTAAAAATAATCTCTTTATAACTCTCACTAAATAATCACATGAATTAGTAGATGATAACACTAAATCATAGTATTTAAAAGAAAATCTTTCGACCGACCATCATGTATAGGTCAGTCAGTATTTAGCCAATATTAATAAATAGTTGGTCTTTTCTTTCTTTCGCACATTTTATTACTAAAAGTAATATCAACTAGTTATTACTCAATCACATGCTCATATTCACTTACAATATTTGTATTAACAATATGATTATATTAAAAAAATAAAATTACTATCCCATGCAATCATACAAAATATAATAATTACAATTTTATTCAATAAAATTATAAAATCAATTAATCAAAATATTAAGAATAATTAGTACTACGATATACAAAAAGTTACATGAAAGAACTTTATTAAATTTAGAGAAAATTCAATAAACTTATTTTAGGAGTAATCAAATAGTCAAAATCAAAATATTTGAAAATAAAAATAGGAGAGAAGTCACTTATAATAATCTAAGCTAAAAACCATGCTATCTCTTTCCTCTCTCTCTCCTCCTTCCTTCCCCTTTTCTTTGTCCTTCCATGGTAAGTCACAACTAAGGTGAGGGAGGGAGGAGTAAATGGATTTTGATTTAATTATATATATATATATATATCTTCACCTAAATGTTTGTTACAACCAATAATATCTCTGAGTATAAATCTCTCATGATAGGGTTAACACTACAGGGAAACAATCCATTATCGTCAGAATTTTTGGCGGATAATATACGCTGGAAACAGCGGCGAAAATACCGGCTGAATTTCCGACGGTAATGGTGCGGCAGAATTTCCGGCGGATTTATCATCGCTAACTTACCGACGGACTTTACGAGAGAGCCAGCTGCAGCAGGTGAAGGTTCTTCTAATGGATCAACTAAATATTCTGACTACCGCACTGGGTTGCAAGCGGTAGGAGGAATGCAGTACGGTAGAGTATACAGTTTAGGCTCGTAAGCCCATACATATGAGGGACAGACATCTGGTGGCTCTAGTTTTTCAGCTAGTACCCAGGAGTCTTTATATAACCAACAAATAGCTGCCCTTACATTTGAGCTAGAACAGGTAAGAAAAGCACAAGTTGATTGGCAGATGCAATGCATCAGCTGATACAAATACAACAAGCTCAAATTTAGAAGAAATACGAAAGATGAGGGAGCAGATGAGTAGTGGGAGGAGTACATCAGCTGAGAAGGAAACAGATTTAAAGTAGATGTAATTTATTTTATGAATTTGGACATTTGTATTTATGTGTTTTGGATATGATTTATAATATATTCTTGTGGATATCTGCATGTTTTATAATATACTATTGTGGATTCTTTTCTACTATTATTATTTATGTTTATTATGTATATATTTATTTATTTATTATTTGCACATATTTTATAATATAATTGAGAATGTTATTGATCAGAAGTGGCCCATGAATGTATACATTATTGTATCTTTTGTTTGCAGGTTGTGGAAATCTGATTTTAAAGGGAAGTAGATTTTTTTATTTATTTATGCTACATATTTTCGGTGGATTTTCTATCGGAAATGGTGACGGTAATATGATATGTCATACTTTCCGGTGGATTTTGCGTCGAACATTACCGACGGAAATGTTCGACGGTAATAAGGGCATTTCTTGCGGCGTATTATCCGCCGGTATTTAGCAACAGAAATGCAGTCATTTTTTATAAATTTTTTGTCGGAATTACGTCGAAAAATTTGCCGGTTATTTTTTTTCCAACGCGTGAATTACCGTCAGAGGGGTTTTTGTCGGAAATCCGTTCAATTTCCGGCGGATTTTCATTGTTACCGACGGATAAAATCCGTCATAAATTTTTCTGTAGTGTAAGACTCGCCATAAATTTTGGAGCTGAAATATTTAATGCTTTACATCGAATCTCAACTTATAGCTTCTCAAGTAGAAGGAGACTTCTAATTTCACAACCCACGATTGATACAATACCTTAACTTTGTGAAATTTCTTTTTTCTTGCATTCATAAATATTTGATTATCCAAAAACCTCAAGAATTTGGGGGGGGGGGGGGGGGGTAACGCCCTAAAATCTAAATTTGAAAGAATTGCACATCTCTCTATCCTTTCGAACAACACATGAACAATCGGAGCTGATTAATTACATTCAATAATGGTAAAAAATAGAAAATATAATTATAATTCTATAATCAATATTTACATCTTGATTCACGGCCCAAAATGATATGTACATTAGACATGTAATGTATGAACAACAATACATTAGTATAATTACATCATGACTATAAAAAATGTAAAGATCGACATATAAAAAAAAGGAACTCCAGCATGCAACTCAAAATCACCTCATTCTACATGATTCTTACCCTTATATGAAAATATGCAAAAATCACATAATGAGCACATATGCTAGTAAGTAATCAATATCGACAACTAAAGTTAATGCATCAATTAATAACCATAATCATAATCGTAACTATCAATAAGAATAATATCATGCATATCATATCATTCATGTACTGTCTTATCATATATGTATTAATCATATTTATATCATATATCATATGTTCATATTAACATTTTATTAGTCTGGTTGCATGTCAATCGATCAATCATTTCATCAGTTAATTTATCTTATATGTCATATATCATATTTTTCATTTATATATCATATGTTATTACTATATTTATCTTATTATGTATATAATATCTATTATATCATGAAATGCTATTATGTATGCATATCTATATGGGATCAACAAGGCATGACATCCTACTTTAATGTTATGTTTTCAATATCTTTAATCTGACTATTGATCAGTTGGTCATTAGTCTTTAATGTAACCCCAACTGTTAATCAATTGGTTATTAATCTTTATCTTACAATTATTATTCATAAATTTTAAATCAATTCACATATATTTTTCAAAAAATTATTAAGAGTCATCATTATTTGCTCATCGATGTAATTTAATCAATCGATTATAGGCTACAACCAGGATTACATCACAAACCTTTTATTTAAAGAAAATCCTATTGGTCCACCCTTCTATATAAGATATTATATTTTAAGAGTCAACTCGTATTAATTATAGTGTTTACAGCTAAGTTTTCTTGCTTACATATAATTGTCACATTTTTTCTATATTAATTGAATCATATGTTTCATACAATACAATATATATCTTATTCATATGCAGGTATTATGTCTCAAATGCAAGTATTATGCCCTAAAATATATGTTATGCCAAATAAATGATAATCATATATCATATATCTCATATTTAGACTCAATACAGTAGCACATGATCATTTTACATTCAATATTTTTTCCTACTCATTTTAATATAAAATGTTATATGAGCCCAGCCACTTAGTGAAAAGTCGATATAAACTAGTCAAAATGGTCTTAATAATGATATTTATCACAAATGAAAAGTTATGCGGTGAAAGGTCATTAAAACAAGATATATTATATTTTCACTAGATTTGGGAGGGAGAAATAAAATAAACTTAGAATCATTGAGATCAAAACCAGAGTAGGGATCACTTATTACGATTAGAACAATTTTCCTAATAGGAAAGATGAACGATTCATCCCCAAAGGACCTTCTCTTTTTTCTCGATCTCATTTCCTCTCTCCATTCTCTTCCTCTTCTCCTCGGCTCCTTCCCTCACAAGGAGTGAAATGAGGGAGGGGGAGGAATGGTGGTGAGGGGTATTTAATATTAGAAATATAAAAGAATCATTATAGCGCTAGGCGCCGCGGTGCCCATCTACCAATGCCACAGCACTATGTGTGAAAGTGCACTTAGCCGTAGCGCGAAATTTATTTTCAGAAAGCTTAGTGTCGTGACGACGCTTTTTCGGTGCTTCCTAGTGTCGCTACGCTTACAAGCACAACACCACATTACTCTAGTTCATAATTTTTTTATTTTAAATTTTATTTCATGACATTTTGGGTTTTTACAGATATACATTAATCTTTTTTCTCCATTGTTCCTTATTAAGAGTTATAATTGCTAGAGAAGTTTTATGTCGGTTATCCACTACCTAACACAACACTCTACTTTTCTCATTGAAGGTTTATGATCCAACCTAATTTCTTAACCATTTGCACCAATACTAACAAAATTAAGAAAATATTAGTGCAATTAAAGCATTACAATACCTATGCTATGAAGAAGACAGTTTATGATTTGAATTTATAATGACTCCTAAAAATATATATTTCACAGGGTCAAAATATGGGTTATAACATTGTGCCAAATTTATTTTCAAAATTCCAGAGTGCTTAGCGCCGCAGAGACGCTTTCTAGACGCTCCAGTTCAAAATTTTTAGATTTTAAATTAAATTTTATTTTATGACATTTTAAGTTTTTACGGGGTACATTAATCTTTTTTTTTCTATTGTGCCTTATTAAGAGTCATAGCTGTCAGAAAAGTGGTTGTCGACTATCTATCGTAACACTCTATTTTTCTCATTCAGGACTTATGATCCAACATAATTCTTAACAAATCACACAAAACTTATCAGAAGATTCAATACATAATATGATAAATAATATAAATGTGAGTCATATGGTTCATTACTCTTTGATTTACACAGCCATGCTTAGTCATATATTAATCATGAAGAAAATCCCATGGTTTGCATGGATGAATACCTAGAAATGGTAGGATCCGGCAGCCAACCAAATAGCCACTTTAGTGAAAACACATGGCACAATAGCAGAGTTATCGATATAGATAGATATACGGTCCTTTAACAGTTAACCTATAACACTACTACCGTTTTCGGGTCAGTTCGACCCACCCATTAAGGACATAGTACAGAACCCGGTACACGGAATCAACCCGCTACCGGATCCTACCATCAACTCATCCTGGCCGTTCACTCCCGTTTTGGAAATTTCAAGGGGCATCTCAATCAGAATTCAGAACAAAAACCAGGAGAAAGAAATCCAGATTCCACGTATCCATTCCATTCTCCGTCTTCTAGTTACCTTGACGGAACCCGAACAGGGCAAAACCTAATTCGATCCAGGAGAAAGAAAGCCTAGGGTTTCAATCCCGTACTTCATCATCTTCTTCTCCTTTTCGTCTCAGTTCCGCGGCACATTCTGGTTCCGTAGCCGAAGATTCGCTTCTTTCTATCCACCTTGTCAGTTTTGGGAATTTGATTCCTCTTCTCAGGTATTCCTCACACACTCTCTCTCACTAACTCTCGTTCCACTCTATTTCTACTGCTTTTGTCACAGTTTTGGGGATTTCTCCCCTTTTCTGTTTCTGCTTTGGTTTTGATGATTTTGGTCTTTTCTTTTGGGGGGAAAATTCGCTTGAAAAGCTTAGGGTTGAAGACTCGCCGAGCTGACTGCTACATGCTAGTGGCTGGCCGGTGATGTCCATTTGCTTCGCCGTTACACCGGCGTCGCTTGTCTTTCCGTCAGCCGAGTAAACGGTTTCCTTCTTCTTGAATCTCGACGCTTCAAAACGTATCAGTTCTCTGGGATGGGTGCCTGTAACCCGTATGCTTTGCTTTTAAGCGAATCCTGCTTTTTTCTTTAATTTATTTTTGTTTTGAGTTTTCAAAATTAAATAGAGATCAAGAATGCAAATCTGCTATCTCAGATCGCCGCCGTCTGCGGGCCGATTAGATAAACGCGGCTTTTAATTCCTTAATCGATTAATTTAACACGGTGTATTTTTTTAAGAACACATTTTATTTCAGAATATTATTTTAATTTATATGAAGATAATAAGACAAAATATTGTCAGCCGATATTATTTTTTTTTAATTTTCAGACGATATTATAATTTGAATAAAAAATTAATTTTTTATCTCAATATTAAAATAAATTTAACTTTTTTTTTTAAATAGATCAAATTTTAATCGGACTCTGCTTCTGTAGATTTTTTCGTTTCAAAATTTCAAATGAGACTTCCGAAGTTCCCCTTTATCTTCTTCCGTCATTCATTTGCGGATAATATATTAATTAAATTAGGTTTAATATGCTTAACTGGTCAAACCTCATGCCCACCAGAGTCCATCCTCCCCGCCTCTTAAGCAAGTCTCAACGCTCGCACCAAACTCGTCCATGGTCGTCGTTCTCAAATAGCATACAGAGAAAGAAACAAAGAGGACAAACCCTAAAAAGACTCATTCCCAAAATTCCATTTTTCTGATTACAAAACAGGAAAAAGGAAGAACTGGTGCCAGATCTGATGCCCGCATGAGCCTTCGGCAGCGCACGACTCGCCCGGCTGGGGCCGGCGGCGCTGGGGGCAGAGGATATGGTGCTGGGGGATACGGCGCAGCGGAGGGGGAGGAAGCCTATAATATAATACCCATCCACAATCTGCTCGCGGAGCATCCAGCGCTACGGTTCCCTGAGGTGCGTGCCGCCATGGCCGCCCTCCGCACCGTTGGTGACCTTCGCAAGCCACAGTTCATCGGGTGGCAGGAAGGATACGACCTCCTTGACTGGCTTGGCTTCATTTTCGGTTTCCAGCGCGACAACGTCCGCAACCAGCGTGAGCACCTAGTTCTCCTCCTCGCTAACGCGCAGATGCGCATCCAGCCGCCACCGGACAACATCGATGCCCTTGAACCCAACGTCGCTCGACGTCTCCGCCGCAAGCTTCTCAAAAACTATACCGCGTGGTGCTCCTACCTTGGTCGGAAACCTAACGTATGGATCTCAGACAAACGCCGCTCCGCCACAGCTGCTTCTGACTACTCTCGCCGCGACCTCCTCTACACTGCCCTTTACCTCCTCATCTGGGGCGAAGCTGCTAACCTCCGCTTCGTCCCTGAATGCATCTCCTACATCTTCCACCACATGGCCATGGACCTCAACCGCATCCTTGAGGATTACATCGATGAAACCACTGGTGGCTCCTCCACCCCGGCGATTACCGGCGAGGAGGCCTTCCTCAACCGCGTAGTCAAACCAATCTACTCCACCATAAAAGCCGAGGTTGACTCCAGCCGCAATGGCACCGCACCTCACTCCGCCTGGCGCAACTATGATGACATCAACGAGTACTTCTGGTCTCGCCATTGCTTTGACCGCCTTAGATGGCCACTCGAACTCTCCAAGAACTTCTTTGCCATTCCTCCTGATCGCAACCGAGTTCGAAAGACTGGCTTTGTCGAGCAGCGGTCATTCTGGAACCTCTTCCGCAGTTTCGACCGTCTCTGGGTAATGCTAATCCTCTATCTCCAGGCGGCTATCATCGTTGCCTGGGAAGGCAAGACCTATCCTTGGGAAAATCTGCAGAGCCGTGACGTCCAGGTCAGGACACTGACTATATTTATCACTTGGGCTGGTCTTCGCTTCTTTCAATCCATTTTGGATGCTGGGACGCAATACAGCCTTGTCCGTAGGGAGACCATGTGGCTAGGAGTGAGGATGGTGCTCAAGAGCGTTGTGGCTGCTGCTTGGACTGTGGCCTTTAGCATTCTGTACGCCAGGGCATGGGACCAGAAAAACAGAGACCGTAGGTGGTCTACGGTGGCCAACCAGAGGCTGGTGAACTACTTGGAGGCCGCTGGGGTGTTTGTGCTTCCGGAGGTGATTGCCCTTGTCCTCTTCATACTGCCCTGGATAAGGAACTTCCTTGAGAAGACAAACTGGAGGATCTTTTATGTGCTTACTTGGTGGTTTCAAAGCCGCACTTTTGTTGGTCGTGGTCTGAGAGAAGGGCTTGTTGACAATGTGAAATACGCCCTGTTTTGGGTTCTTCTTCTAGCTGTGAAGTTCACCTTCAGCTACTTCCTTCAGATCAAGCCAATGGTCTCTCCAAGCAAATCCATTTACAAGCTTCATGTTGTAGACTATCATTGGCATGAGCTCTTTAGTCGGACCAACAGGTTTGCCGTTTTTCTCTTGTGGCTCCCGGTTGTACTGGTATATCTTATGGATATTTCAATCTGGTATTCAATTTTTTCATCCTTTGTTGGAGCTCTGGTGGGGCTCTTCTCACACATTGGTGAAATCCGGAATGTTCAGCAGCTAAGGCTAAGGTTTCAGTTCTTTGCAAGTGCGATGCAGTTCAATCTGATGCCTGAGGAGCAACTCTTCCATGATAGGGGTACACTAAGGAGCAAGTTCAAAGATGCGGTCTTACGCCTCAAGCTCCGATATGGGTTGGGGAGGCCTTACAAGAAGATTGAATCGAACCAGGTTGAAGCAACCAGGTTTGCGTTGATATGGAATGAGATTATGGCTACGTTCAGGGAGGAGGATATCATCAGTGACCGAGAGTTGGAACTTCTTGAACTGCCCGCAAATTCTTGGAACATCAGGGTGATTCGTTGGCCTTGCCTGTTACTCTGCAATGAACTTCTTCTGGCTCTTAACCAGGCAAAGGAACTGGTAGCATCGGACCGTGGGCATTGGAGAAAGATATGCAAAAATGAGTACAGGCGATGTGCCGTGGTGGAGGCATATGATAGCGTCAAACACCTGCTGCTTGAGATCATCAAAGAGGAAACTGAGGAGCACGAAATCATTTCACACCTGTTCTTTGGGTTTGATGATGCCATCAGTGTGGAGAAATTGACTGCAGAGTATAAAATGGCAGTGTTACCAGTTATTCACACCAAGCTGATCACTCTCCTCGATCAACTGCTCAAACCAAATAAGGATCTAAACAAAATAGTAAATACATTACAGACTTTATATGATGTTGCCATCCGTGATTTTCCCACTACTAAGAGGAACATGGAGCAGCTAAAGCAAGCAGGATTGGTGCCCCTGAGACCAACTGCATCTGGTCTTCTTTTTGAGAATGCTATTGAATTACCTGTTGCAGAAGACACAAATTTCTACAGGCAGGTGAGACGGTTGCACACTATTCTTACATCCAGGGATTCCATGAATGATGTGCCCAAGAACCTAGAGGCTCGGCGCCGAATTTCCTTCTTCAGCAACTCATTGTTCATGAACATGCCACGGGCTCCCCAAGTTGAGAAAATGTTTGCCTTTAGTGTTCTTACCCCATATTATAATGAGGATGTCTTGTTTAGTAAGGAGCAGCTTCGCACAGAGAATGAAGATGGCATCTCGATCTTATTTTATCTGCAAAAGATTTATGATGATGAATGGGCTAACTTTTTAGAACGAATGCGAGGAGAAGGAATGGTTGATGAGTCTGACATATGGGGTAAGAAGTTGAGGGATCTTCGTCTTTGGGCCTCTAACAGGGGCCAGACTCTCAGTCGCACTGTCAGGGGAATGATGTACTACTACAAGGCTCTCAAGATGCTTACTTTTCTTGATTCTGCTTCCGAGATTGACATTAGGGAAGGATCACGAGAACTTTCTTTACTTGGTTCTTCTCGGGAGACTGTTGTAGATGGTTTAGGGGATTCTTTAAGGTCTGTGTCAGCACGGAATCTCAGCAGAGAAAGCAGTGGTGTGAGTCTATTATTCAAAGGCCATGAATATGGAACAGCCCTCATGAAGTATACTTACGTTGTTGCCTGTCAGATATATGGACAGCAGAAGGCAAAGAAAGACCCTCATGCTGAAGAAATTTTATATCTTATGAAGAATAATGAAGCACTCAGGGTGGCCTATGTTGATGAAGTTTACACAGGGAGGGAGGAAGTGGAATATTATTCTGTTCTTGTTAAATATGACCAGCAGTTGCAGAAAGAGGTAGAGATCTACCGGGTCAAGTTGCCTGGACCATTGAAGCTTGGTGAGGGCAAGCCAGAGAACCAGAACCATGCCCTCATATTCACAAGAGGTGATGCAGTGCAGACTATAGATATGAACCAAGACAATTACTTTGAAGAGGCTCTCAAGATGCGAAATTTGTTGGAAGAATACACACATAACTATGGTTCAAGAAAGCCAACAATTTTAGGTGTCCGGGAGCATGTTTTTACTGGTTCTGTCTCGTCACTTGCTTGGTTCATGTCTGCACAGGAAACTAGCTTCGTCACCCTTGGACAGCGGGTCCTAGCAAATCCTCTGAAAGTGAGGATGCATTATGGACACCCAGATGTTTTTGATCGTCTCTGGTTTTTGGGTCGTGGTGGTATTAGCAAGGCTTCTAGAGTCATCAACATCAGTGAGGATATATTTGCAGGCTTTAACTGCACATTGCGAGGTGGTAATGTAACTCATCATGAGTATATCCAGGTTGGCAAGGGACGTGATGTTGGCCTGAATCAGATTTCAATGTTTGAGGCTAAGGTTGCTAGTGGCAATGGAGAGCAGTCTTTAAGCAGGGATGTCTATAGACTTGGCCATAGGTTGGACTTCTTCAGGATGCTTTCCTTTTATTACACGACTGTTGGATTTTACTTCAACACCATGTTGGTTGTCCTAACCGTATATTCATTTGTATGGGGACGCCTTTACCTGGCTCTTAGTGGGCTTGAGGCTGCCATAAAGAATAGCGCTGACTCGACCAGCAATACTGCACTTGGTACGGTTCTGAATCAGCAGTTCATTATTCAGCTAGGTATTTTCACAGCCTTGCCAATGATTGTAGAAAACTCACTTGAGCATGGATTCCTTGGGGCAGTGTGGGATTTTTTGACCATGCAGATTCAGCTTGCATCTGTTTTTTACACCTTTTCCATGGGAACTAAAACTCATTATTTTGGGCGGACAATCCTTCATGGAGGTGCAAAATATAGAGCAACTGGGCGTGGCTTTGTTGTGCAGCACAAGAGTTTTTGTGAGAACTACAGGCTTTATGCACGGAGCCATTTTATTAAGGCTATAGAGCTTGGTGTTGTACTAACATTGTATGCATCATATAGTGCCATTGCGAAGAACACTATTGTTTACATTGTGATGACAATCTCGTCATGGTTTCTGGTGGTGTCATGGATAATGGCTCCTTTTGCTTTCAACCCTTCTGGTTTTGACTGGTTGAAGACTGTTGATGACTTCGATGATTTTATGAATTGGATATGGTACCGTGGTGGGATATTTGCAAAATCGGAGCAAAGTTGGGAGAAGTGGTGGGAGGAAGAACAAGATCATTTGCGCACAACTGGACTTTGGGGAAAATTATTGGAGATAGTTCTTGATCTACGGTTCTTTTTTTTCCAGTATGGCATCGTCTTTCAGCTTAATATTGCCAATAATAGCAAAAGCATTATTGTTTACTTTCTCTCATGGATCTATGTGCTAGTTGCTTTTGGAGTTTTCTTGATAATGGGCTATGCTCGTGATAAGTATGCAGCAAAGGAGCATGTCTATTATAGGACCGTCCAAGCTTTGATCATCACTCTTGCGATTTTGGTGATTGTTATATTGCTCAAGTTCACCGAGTTTGGTATCGTTGATATTTTTACTAGTCTTTTAGCATTAATTCCAACTGGTTGGGGCATGATTTTGATAGCTCAGGTGATGAAACCGCTCATTAAGACCACCGTGGTCTGGGATACTGTTGTTGCTGTGGCTCGGCTGTATGATATGATGTTTGGAATCATTGTCATGGCTCCCGTTGCACTATTGTCATGGTTACCTGGCTTCCAAGCAATGCAGACAAGGATTCTCTTCAATGAAGCATTCAGCAGGGGTCTTCAAATATCTCGCATCATTACCGGAAAGAAATCTAATTTTGATTTGTAAAACATGGTATAGCTTCACCCTTCTTTGTATTTACTTTATAATTCTGCTATATTAATATTTCAGATTGTGCATGTTTTAAAGGATCTTTTTATACAACAATAACATCAAGCTTTTATCCCACTATGTGGGGTTGGCTACATGAATCCTTTTCTCCATTGTGCTATGTTAAAAGTTAAGTTCTCATTTAAATCTAATAAAAAAAGATCATATCTAATATTTTATAACCAAGTCTTTTTTGGTCTATCTCTACCTTTCTTAACATAAGTCAAATCTAATGCATCTACTTTCTTAACCAGGTTATCGGAAGGCCGCCATTTTATGTGACCAAACTATCTAAGGCGACTCTCACTAATCTTATCTTCCACTGGAGCTACTCCAACCTTTTCACGTATATGCTCATTTCATATCCTGTCTCTACGAGTAAAGCCACTCATTCACCTGAGCATCCTCATCTCTGCAACACTTAACTTAATATTATGCTTCTCTTTTAATGGCCAACATTCTGCTCCATAAAGCATTGCAGGTCTAACCACAATCTTATAGAATTTTCCTCAAGTTTGAGGGTGACTTTTCGATCGCACAACAAGCCCGATGTATTCCTCCACTTCAACCATCTAACTTGAATTCTACTAATAATATTCCAATCTATTTCACCATCACTCTGAACAATAGACCCAAAATATCTAAAACGTGTACTCTTATTAATGATTTGACCACCCAAAATCACAATCCCGCCACAAGAACTATTATTACTAAAATTACACTTCATATATTCAATTTTAGATCTACTCAAACGAAAGCCTTTAGACTCTAAGGTTTACCTCCATAATTTAAGTTTATCTTCAACTCCCTCTCTAGTCTTATCAACAAGAAGAATATCATCAGCCAAAAGCATAACTAGGGTACAACCTCTTGCAAATGTCTAGTGAGAACATCCATCACTAAAGCAAAAAGATATGGGCGGTTGATTCTTGATGTAATCCAACTGAAATAGGAAAATATTTGGTCAAACCACCTTGTGTTTGAACACAAGTAACAACTTCTGCATACATATCCTTAATGACTTGAATATAAGCATTATTGACCCCTTTCTTTTTTAGAACTCTCCATAGTACTTCTCTTGGAATTTTATCATATGCTTTCTCTAAATCAATAAATATCATATGCAGATCCTACTTATTCTCTCTATACTTCTTCATCAAACATCTCAATAAATGTATAGCTTCCATAGTAGACCTACCGGGCATGAATCCAAATTGATTTTGAGAAACATAGTATCACGCCGCAACCTATGCTCTATAATTCTCTCCCATAGTTTTAAAGTATGACACGTTAACTTAATTCCTCCTGTGCATCATCTTTATTCTTAAAAATAGGAATCAACACACTCATTCTCCTCTCATCTGGCATTTTTTTAGTCTTCAAAATAATATTAAAAAAATTATTAAGTTAAGAAATTCCTTCATTTCCTAAACATTTTCACACATTTATTGGAATATCATCTGATTCAATAGCTTTTCCACACTTCATTTCGTTTAAAGTCTCTTTAACTTCGGTTTTGCTAATACGCCGGTAAAAACAAAATTTTTTATTTTCATTTAGGATGCTAAGGTCATTAAAGTCAATCACATTCTCATAATCTTCATTGAAGAGTTTGTAAAATATCTCATCCATCTTTGTTGAATATCCTCTTCTAATAAAAGCACTTTTTAATCTTCATCCTTAATACAATTCACTTGAACTAAATCCTTACTACTCTTATCTCTATGTTTGGCTAGTTTATACATATATCTTTCGCCCTCCTTATTATCTAATCTATTATATAAATCATTAAAAGTTAAAATCTTTGCATCGCATATTATTTTTTTAGACTTTTTACAGGCCTCTTTATATCTTTCTCAATTATTATAATTTTTACATCTAAACTAATTTTTATAGTAAATTTTTTTATATTTTATATATTTCTTGCACATTTTGATTTCACCACCAATTATTTTTACTATTAAGAGTTTTTCTCTTTGATACTCCAAAAATATATATTTTTCTACATTTTTGATATCACTAGCTACTTTTTACAACAACATTAGCTTTCTTATGCACAGCCAAAATCTTAATATTTAGTATCTTACTCTAAAAAATATTTTTGTTAATATTCTTTAAATGTCTTCATTTAATTCTAGAATAATATTTTATTTTATTTTTTGTTTTCTGCCCCGCCATCTTAAAGTTCAAAACTAACAATTGATGTTGAGTACATAAACTTTCACTTGAAATAACTTTACAATATTTGCAATTTATACGATCTATTTTTCTTTTAAGAAAATAATTAATCTGAGTTTTACTTTATCCATTCTTATAAGTGATGAGATGCTTATATGTCTTCTTAAATAAGGTATTAACAATTATAAAATCACAAGCTAAAGAAAAATCTAATATGGTCTTACCATCTTCATTAGCTGCTTCAAACCTATGGCCACCATGAATGGTTTTAAAATCATTTACCTCTCTACCAACATGTCCATTTAAATCACCTCAAATAATTTTTTTTTCTTCAAGAGATATCTTTTGTATTTATTCTTCTAAGTCATTCCAAAATTTTAATTTTAAACCTTATCTAAACCTACTTGAGGAGCATAAGCACTTATATTATTAATAATTTTAACATCAACAACAAACTTTAAAGCTATAATTCTATTTCCAATTCTATTAATTTCACAATATTATTCTTTAAATTCTTTTCTATAATCACACATACACCATTTCTAATATGTCTTTTACTAGAATATCATAGTTTAGATCCTAAACTATCAATTTCTTTAACCTTTTCTCTAACCTATTTAGTTTCCTGAATGCATAGAATATTTATTTTTCAATGAATCATAAGATATATTAATTTTATTAATTTTCTGATAAGAGTACATATATTCTAAGTTTATATCCTAATTTTAATTTTATGGACTAGTTTCTTTGCCCACATCTAGGGTGTTAATTCGGGTCAACGTGTCGGGTTCGGGTTTAACCCGAGTTGACCAGGCGTAAACGGGTTGACCTAAACCCGACCCGATTTAACAAATGGGTCAGGATTTTCAACCCAAACCCGACCTGCGAACCCATAATAGGGTTTAGGTTGTATCCAGCGCGAGTGCGGGGCTTGCGGTTCCTTTGAGCGTGAGTCGGCGATTGCGAGAGTCAGCGAGTGCACTAGTGCGGGATGCGTTTAGCCCTAGTCGTCGAGGTCGAGCGCAAGTGCTGTCCGACGGTCCTAGCACGGGGCATTTCGCGGGGGGACGGGGGTCTATCAGTCTAGGCTAAGCCCGCTAGGGGCGTGCGCGGCAGGCGGCAGGTGACAAGGGGTCAATTCGGGTCAAGCCCGGGTTGCCGGGTTGACTCGAACCCGACCCGAACTATAAATAGATCCAAAAATAGGGACTGAACCCGACCAGTTTCTTTATCAGGTCAATCCAAACCCGGATTTTTCTGGTTGGATTTTCGGATCGTGTCAAGTATTGACACTCCTACACATCTTCATCCATGATGTGAGAACTCTTGCCTATTTAATATTGCACCCAGACGTCGGTGCAGTGACCCTTGCACACCATCTTTTTATATGGTGATTTTTTCCATGTTTATGCTGTAGATTGTACATGTCGGCTATCCTTCATCTGTTTGTTGTAAAATTCATTTAATGTACTACATGTTTTGTTATTGAATCATTGATGGTGCTCATCGTAAGCAGTTTGCTGCTGGGTTCATATGAGATACCTTTTTTTTATCATGGAAGTAAATCTTCAACTTAAGCAAGGGATTGTGGTTGTGGGGTGGGGTTGCTTTAGCTATTATGGTTCATTGAAGGCTCCCAAATAAAATCAAGGCCATTGATCTTTGCCAATTTCGTTAGAACTGCATAGGAACCAAAATATGCAAATTTTTTTTACTATCAGGTAGGACATTAAGCTTTATAAGAAAAAGGAAAAAGCCTTCAGTCATGTTGAAAGATTTTTATTAATTCACATGCTTAATGCATTTCAAAATCATTATAATAAATAATAAAATTTCATGTCATAACATTTTTAAGGGCGTAGATTAAGATGAGCCATCTTCATTTTCTAATCATATGTCTTCTTATCTTTGACATCTTGTCATGTGTTTGACTCTTTAGAAATTGTATCGAAGTTTTTTTAGTGTGAAGTTCAACACTTACCGAACACAACAGGACATGGTATGACATTGGCAGGATATGCAAAACTCAAAATAGCATAGTTTAAAATTAAAACTTGCGACAAAATAATACAAGTGGTATTGTGTACACTAGTTGAATTAGTTGTCACCATCACATCTATCCAACTTCTTATATCTCCATCTCTTTAGTCGAATGAAGCCGATTCGCGTCTCCATCTCTTCGACAGCCATCTCGCAATCAACTCTTCTTTGGAGTTGAAGACAACTGAAGATGGTCGTGTGAAGTTGAAGAGCTTCAATCAAAGCCGAAGGATAAAATATTGAATGATTTAATTGTGGAATAAAATAGTTTATATTTGTGTTTTTACAGAGTCGATATATGATATGTTCAGAGTGGTTGATATTGATTGGACTTGATGATCAAAACATAATGCAACCTAGGCTCTGATACCAAATTGATGCAACCTAAGGACAAACTTTGCTCTAGGGGAATGCAAATAAAAACACATTTCCTTTTTTATTCACATAAACCTTAAATAATACAAACAAACACAACAATAAAGCAGTACTAACACTACTTACAACTTATAATAGAACAAGACACAACACAACTTAAAACTTACAATAGTTTTAGAGAAGAAAGATACAGGTGGAATGAGAACCGTGGAGAGAAGAATAGATACAAAGTCCAAGACGGAATATAAGAAGGATAGTGATAAGAAGATAGCTCGTAAGCTATGACAAACCTGTAAGATTTGAATGATCACATTCCAAAAAAATTTCAAAGTCTCTCTCTCCAAAAAGAAAATCAGCCCCAGTTTATAGAAGAAAGAAGAGGGAATAACATTTAATAGATCACATAAATGTGCCCCAAAATAGCTAATAGGAGCCTATCAAGACAACCCATTTAATGTGAAGTTAAAGCACACAACATAGGAAATATCAAGAGAGAAATCTGAACAACCAGCAGCAGGGAAACCAAGAGGCAACATGGAAACCGAACAATCACCATGGGAAGACAAAACAGCCAAATTGGAAGACTAAATAGCCACATGGGAAGACTAAATATCCACAACAATCCCTCCAAATCAGCCTCTACCTTGACTGCATCAAAACAACACAAAACAAATATACAAAACAGTAAACTTGCTCCAAATTGATCCAGAAATAACACAAAGGGGGCTGTATTTACTAATCTCCAAATGAAGAAAGACAACATACAAGTTGATTCAATGTTCGAGAGGTGAATCTTCTCTCCCACAATTCCTAGCCGCTATTAGGAACTCAAACATCGAACAAAAACTGCTGCAGAAAACAAAACTCAACCTAAGCCCTAACTCTCCACAATTTTCCCCTTAAATAACCTAAATCCGCTAATAAATGTCCTTTACATCTGATATGAAGTGCTTGTAAAAATTTAAGAAAAGCCTTTGCTGAAATATAATTTCAACAATTTCAGAAAACCAACAATAAAAAAAATCAGGAATAGAATATACAACAACAATAACAACAAGCCTTTATCCCACTATGTGGGGTTGGCTACATGAATCCTTTTTCTCCATTGTGTTATGTTATGTTAAGAGTCAAATTATCATCTAAATCTAATAAAAAAAGATTATTTCTAATATTTTTTAACTAAGTCTTTTTAGGTCTACCTCTACCTTTCTTAACATAAGTCAAATATAATGCATCTACTTTCTTAACTAGGTCATCGGATGACCAAACCATCTAAGGCGACCCTCTCTAATTTTATCTTCCACTGGAGCTACTCCAACCTTTTCGCGTATATGCTCATTTCATATCATGTCTCTAAGAGTAAAGCCACTCATCCATCTGAGCATCCTCATCTCTGCGACACTTAACTTAATATTGTGCTTCTCTTTTAATGGCCAACATTATGCACCATAAAGTATTGTAGATCTCACTACTATCTTATATAATTTTCCCATAAGTTTGAGTGGGTCTTTTCTATCATATAATAAGCCCGATGCATTCTTCCACTTCAACCATCCAACTTAATTCTATTAATAATATCCCCATCTATTTCACTATCACTCTAAACAATAGATCCAAGATATCTACAATGTGTACTCTTATTAATAACGTGATCACCCAAAATCACAATCTCCCCACTAGATATATTGTTACTAAAGTTATACTCCATATATTCAATTTTAAATGTACTCAAACGAAAGCCTTTAGAATCTAAGGTTGACCTCCATAATTCAAGTTTACCTTCAACTCCCTCTCTAGTCTTATCAACAAGAAGAATATCATCAGTAAAAAGCATACGCCAGGGTACAACCTCTTGCAAATGTCTAGTGAGAACATCCATGACTAGAGCAAAAAGATATGGGCTTAAGGCTGATCCTTGATGTAATCCAACTGAAATAGGAAAATACTTGGTTAAACTGCCTTGTGTTTGAACACAAGTAACAGCTCCTTCATACATATCCCTAATGACTTGAATTAAGCATTATTAACTCATTTCTTATGTAGAACTCTCCACAACACTTCTCTTGGAACTTTATCATATACTTTGTCTAAATCAATAAAAATCAAATGTCGATCCTTCTTATTCTCTCTATACTTCTCCATCAAACCTCTCAATAGATGTATAGCTTCCATAGTAGACCTACCTGGCATGAATCCAAATTGATTTTGAGAAATATAAGTGTCACACCACAATCTATGCTCCCATAACTCTCTCTCATAATTTTAAAGTATGACACATTAACTTAATTCCTCCATAATTCGCACAATCTTGTGCATCATCTTTATTCTTAAAACTATGAATCAACACACTCATTCTCCACTTATCTGCCATCTTTTTAGTCTTCAAAATAATATTAAAAAGTTTAGTAAGCCAAGAAATTCATTCATCTCCTAAGCATTTCCACACATCTATTGGAATATCATCAGGTCCAACAACTTTTCTACACCATTTTCTTTAAAGCCTCTTTAACTTCAGTTTTACTAATACGCCGATAAAAATAAAATTTTTTATTTTTATTTAGGGTGCTAAGGTCTCTAAAGTCAATCACATTTTCATAATCTTTATTGAAAAGTTTAACAAAATATCTCATCTACCTTTGTTGAATATCCTCTTCTGATAAAAGTACTTTTTGATCTTCATCCTTAATACACTTCACTTGAACTATATCCTTACTACTCCTATCTCTTTGTTTAGCTAGCTTATACATATATCTTTCGCCCTTCTTAATATCTAATCTATCATATAAATCATTAAAAGCTAAAATCTTTGCATTGCAAATTACTTTCTTAAACTCCTTACGGGCCTCTTTATATCTTTTTTAATTATCAGAATTTTTACAGCTAAACCAATTTTAATAACAAATTTTCTTATTTTTTATCTTTTCTTGCACATTTTGATTTCACCAACAACTATTTTTACTATTAGTAGTTTTTCCTTTTGATACTCCAAACACATCTTTTGCAACATTTTTAATATCACATAACATTAACTTTTACCACATAATATTAACTTTCTCATGCACAGACAAAACCTTAAGATCTAGAATCTTACTCTCAAAAATATTTTTATTAATATTCTTTACATGCCCCCATTTAATCTTAGAACAATGATTTACTTTATTTTTTATTTTTTGCCTCTACATCTTATAGTCCAAAACTAATAAGCAATGTTAAGCACATAAAATTTCACTTGGAATAAC
The DNA here is from genome assembly GCA_019925795.1 of Dendrobium chrysotoxum. Taxonomy (NCBI): domain Eukaryota; kingdom Viridiplantae; phylum Streptophyta; class Magnoliopsida; order Asparagales; family Orchidaceae; genus Dendrobium; species Dendrobium chrysotoxum. The sequence goes on from CM034303.1 coordinate 46,869,407, forward strand.
TTTATAATCTTTGCAATCTAAACGATCTATTTTTTTTAAAAGAAAATAATCAATTCGAGTTTTACTATATTTAATTCTTATAAGTGATGAGATGCTCATCTCTTTTCTTAAATAAGTATTAATAATTACAAAATTATAAGCTAAAAAAAATCTAATATGATCTTACCATATTTATTGGTCGCTCCAAAGCCATAGCTACTATGAATGTTTTTAAAATCATCTATCTCTCTACCAACATGTCTATTTAAATCTCCTCCAATAAAAACTCTTTCTTCGAGAGGTATATTTTGTATTAATTCTTCTAGTTTATTTCAAAATTTTAATTTTAAACACATATCCAAACCTATTTGAGGAGCATTAGCGCTTATGATATTAATAATCTTAGCATCAATAATCTTTAAAGCTATAATTCTATCTCCAATTTTATTAATTTTTATAACACCATCCTTCAATCTATAAGTATACCTACATCATTTCTAGTACAACTATTACCAGAATACCACAGTTTAAATCCTAAACTATCAATCTACCTAACATTGTCTCAATCCCATTTAATTTTTTAAATACATAGAATATTTATTTTCTTATGGATCATAATATCTATTAATTTCATTAATTTGCTATAAAGGAACTTATATTCCAAGTTCCTATTCCAATTTTAGTTTCATAAACGAGATTCTTTGCCTACATCCGTGATAGGACGATGATCAAAACAACACACAACAATATAAAAAAATAGCAACTTACTTCAAATAGATCTAGAAATATCACAAAGAGGTATTTTTATTAATTTTCAAGCAAAGCAAGACAAGATATAAGTTGATTCACTGTCCGAGAGGTGAATCGTCTATCCTACAATTCCTAGCAGTTACTAGGAACCCAAACACCTCACAAAAGCTGTTGTAGAAATTCAAAATATAACATAAATGCCCCAACTCTCCATGATCTCCCCACTTAAATAGCTCAAATCCTCTAATAAATGTCCATTGCATCTTTCCCAAAGAGTTTCCCCCTTCCCCAAAGAGTTTCCTCCCAAAGTCTCTACTCCTATAGGTGATAAAGGAGGTCCTGGGCCCCACCTGGGCAGCTGGACTGCTGCTGCCAGCTGCATCAATCCGTCCATAACGTGGGAACGCTTGCCTATTTAACATTGTACCCAGGTGCCGGTACAACGGCCCTTGCTCACTTGTCGCTGTATTCAGGCCATACAACGCATCTCTTCCAGGAATATAATACACAAAAACACTTTTTTATTGAAAGTTTTATGAAAAAATATAAGATACAATTGGATCTTCAATTGGAGAGGAAGATCCAGTTCTCTCAAATCTCTAGCCGTCGTCTAAAGCCCAAAAATCCTAATAACAACCTAAATTCATCAAACAACACATACTCTTAAACCTAGGAAAATCACCTACTTTAAGCAAACAATAAACAACAAATACCCAAACAACCCTCCCCTAATTTCCTCCCAAATTCGCCTTATTTCCTTAATTATTTCCCTCCCAAATCAGCCCTCTTCAATTAGGAAACATTTCCTAATTAATCAGCCCCCAAATCTTTCTTCTTCAATTATAAAATATTTCATAATTAATCCCCTTCAAATCAACCCCCCTCTTCTGCAGCTCTCGTTCCTGCCGTATCAATACTTCTCCCCAAAAAACACACCTTATCCTCAAGGTGGAAGGATATAAAATGACAGAGGCACACCTTCTCTCAAAGGGGGGGCCACCTGGCCAGCCCGAATCTTGGACCTCCTCCAGGCTCTACAGCTCCACCAAGTAGCCCAACCCTGCTCCTTGCATTGCCTTGATCATGATTTTGAGTGAAATCATAGTTTTGGACAGGCTAAGATCCCCTCTAATAGCCACTTTCCTCCCTTCAAGCTTGAATTCCATAATTAGCGTCTATTAATCAATCTTGGTCTTTTCCAACTTCTGCAACCATTTCATTCTCAGGATGACATTAGTGCTCTCTAGCTCCGATAGGAGAAAGTCCTCCCTCACCTTGGCTTCCTGTTTGGTCTGAACCATCCCTTACACTCCTCTACATGATTTCGTCTTCCCAGTACCCATCATCACCCCATAGTACCTTGTGTCCACCAGTTTCACCCCCAATTGGTCTGCGACCTGGTTGGAGATGAAGTTGTGGGTAATCTCACTGTCTACCAACACCACTACTTCCTTGTTTGCTATTTCTCTTCTCACTTTTATGGTTTGATTCGAAGGTTGGGCTGCCCGCCTGGGCGGCTGTGTTGCCAGCCTAGGTTAATGGGCACGCCCGCCCGGGGGAGGGATCCACTGCTGCATCAGATACTTACAAGCCTTGTCTTTATTTTGTGTGTGATATGTGAGATCTATGATATGAAAAGGTGAAAAGTATTAGATATTGACATGAAGGAAAAAGAGAATGGGCGACTTTAACATATATATGGTAGTGTTTGTATTCTTATACAAAGATGAAATAAAAACAACACTCCCTATCTTGCTTAGCTCACTTACTCAATCTAAGGTAATTTTTAAAATTTTCATTAATCTTAGTCTGGCCCATTTTATAACTACTAAATCATACTTATTAGATGAATTTTTTTAATAGCCATTATAACATGCTTGGCTAAGTGAAGCTTCAAATTGTATTACCCCATACTATGATATGAAATGAGAGGAACAAACGATTGAAGATTATTTTTCTAAATATTGAAGAGAGATCATTGGTTAATTTAAAATTTGTCAACTTCTTTTGATTTAGTGGTGCTTTTGCTAATCATAACTGGATAACTTTTAGAGGTACTACGGATGGAAAAGCTTGGTGGATGATTGATGGTGCTCATTCCCCCCATTGTAAATTTTTTAAATGTTTAGCTCAAACATATTCTTTCTTTTGCCAAAAGAGAGAGAGAGAGAGAGAGAATAAGCTGTTTTATCAATTCATTTAATAGACAAAATCACTCCTCAACAGTGTAAAAATTTAGTATTTGTGCATACTAATCTTTAGCTTTTATCTAAGAGAAACTCAGATTATACTCAATGAGAGATTAATTTTGTAAGGTATTGGTGGGGATAGACTAACTATAATGTACTCATTGGAATACTTGAAGTTGTCAATCTCTCTCTTGGGCCATCTTCAAAAACATTGTTTTTTTATATGAAGGTGAAAGTGTCATTGAAGAGGAGGGCATGAGTGCTAATGATGACCATAACATGAATGTTGTAAACTCTAATTAATTTGAGAAGGGCCTTGGTATTCAAGTTGTGGTTTTTTGATATTTTGTAAGCAACTATGATGCATAGACACGGACACGACGATACAAATACGACACGGACACGTGACACGTCAATTATTGAAAATATAGGATACAGACTCGGGTTGGACACGGTATTATAATTTTTAAATTTTAAAAATAATGTATAAAAATTAAGTATAACATTAAAAATGATTTAGAAATAATAAACCATGTAACTAGAATTTGTGCTTAAAATGATTAATATTAGGATGTTGAGAGTCGGATGTCAATGTCGTATATTAGACATCGAGAGAGGAGACAATAATGCTGTCGAGAGTTGAGCATCGATTGTAGGTAGTAAGTATCGGGCGCGATGTCAAGAGGGCGTTTGTCATTGATGTTGAGAGGGCGTTGGTAATTGATGTTAAGACAACGTTGAACATAGATGAGCTGTCAAGTTGTGGGTGTAGAAATTGCTAGTGTAAGCATCAATGTCAATACAATATCAGATTTTGATGTTGAGATGGTTTTGAAATGTCGATGTTATAACGATGTCAGACTTCGATGTTGAGATGACATTATGCATTGTTGTGAAACCAAAATGGCGCCCGCCAATGAGAACTGAAAATGATAATTTTCGATGAATGGGGTATTGAGCGCGGACGAATGATTTGGTGTTGTGAATATGAAATAAGAAATTTAGTTTTTTATATTTTAAATAAATAAAAATTTTAATTACTAGAAATTATATTTAGAAAATTTTCATAAAATATTTAAGACACGCGTGTCCAAATTTTATTTAATATTTTTTTAATCGGACATGTTTTCGGCGTGTCAACATGTGTCAGATGCGTGTCGGACTCGTGTCGAGTTGGATACGTGTGGGACACTGCATGCCTCTTTGAGGAGAAGTGTCGGTGTAGCATAGGTAAGTAATATCCATATTGGAAAAGTGTGCTACATCTAAAAAATATTAATAAATGCTCACGTGATTAAGTATTTTTTTTATTATTAATAATGTTTTCTTTTTTAATCTTTATAAAATTTTTTTTGTGAAGTATATATCTATGATGCCTTTAATAGATAGTGGTATAAATTATATATTTCATATTAATAATTTATAAAATATAAAAACATATTCATGGCGTGTCGATACTTGTTTTTGTGGTTATGGCGTATCATCATGTTAGTGTTGTGTCGTCAAGAAGCAGGTAAAGCTTTTGGGGGCACTCATGCGAGATGGGCAATAAAGAAGTAGTTCTCTTAAAAACTAATTCTTTGATAAACTTGGAAAAATATAATTCAATAGAGCTAAAAAAGTTATAAAAAAAAGGTCAAATGATTAAAAAATAAATAGTTTTCAACTATAGGACCTTAAGCTTATTTCTCCAAAAAGAAAAAAAATTGTTCTAAGGTCTTAGAGTTTAGCTATATATTTGTCTAGTCCTATCATTTTCAAAAAATACTTATTAGTCATTTTCAAAGAAGAAATTTATTTATTTTGCTCTACATTTAGTCTCTTTTACTTTTTCCTTCAATCCAGTCATTTTTTTGTTAACATATAGATGCCTTTAAACCAGATTTGATAATTACCAGATGTCTTTTAAATTTCTTCAATCGAGTTATTGTCTATTATCATATGGCTGCTGAAAAATTACATTTGGTTATTATTAGACATTTAATAATAAATATGTATAAAGAAGTAATAATCAAATACCTTCAAGCAATAACCAGATTCGGAGATAGAGCTGGACCAGCTGGTGGATCGAGCTCGCTTATGTTAGGTGGAAGATGAAGTTCTATTCAATATCAAAAATAATTATATGATAAACTATGAAAACTTAAATTTAATAGGCATGAAAAATAGATTATATGACATTGGGTTCATTTTTCTTTAAATTAAACTTGGGATGAAAAAAATTCATCTCATATATATATATATATAATCATCACTAATTATATATATAATAAATCTCACTCTTGTTCCCTTCCCTCATAACAGTTCAAAGTTCTACGCGTTTATATTCTGCCGGCATGAACAACCGTGGATTGTACCTACTAGAGCATTAGTTGACATTTGTTTCAGTGTAAATGCCTCTTATGGTGCTTTGACATTCAACTATTCCCCCATGATTTCCACGAAACTTCTATAGATTCAGCGCTGGCTTCCCTTTTCCAGTATTCATTATATTCTTTGTATAAGCTTCTTTATTTTTTCTGCTAGAAATCAACAGACACATTTGTCTGCGGGTGCTTTGATTTCTTATGCCTTTAGATGCTATGGAAAGTCTTGTGTTTTTGGGTTATGCTAAGATGTTTCTTATGTTTAAGATGCATAAGCAGATAGCAATTGTAACCATCAAGTTTCATTTTCGACTGTGACAAATAACCTGTATTTTTTTCTATTTCCGATACAAATAAATGTATATGTGTTGTTTAATGAGTTGTGTTAGTTTGTAGGTTATTAAGTTGCTATTAGGTATTACCCCCCCCCCCCCCCCCTAACACACACACACAGACCCAATGACTATTTGCACTTGTGCTCTTCCCCTTGAATCGATCATTGCAGCTTTAGACATCCTCAAGTTGCCTATCTATCATGTACCTTGCTGTTTTTGTGTTTTTTTAGTTTTGTACGTATCAGTTCCGTTAGATGTTTCTCTAGGTTCCGTGTTGGTAGAATGATCTTGTTTGTATTGGTTCTGGAATCAAACGATATGAATGTAGGTTAGCCTGAAAAAAGTTGGCACAGAAGAGGGAGAGAGAGATTTTGATTTTGCTATTTGGAGCTGTTTTCTTACTTGTCTCTGGGCTCCAATTCAGATATTTATTATTTTCCACTGATCATCTATAGTTGGAAGAAAACCATACTTTCCTCAGCTAGGAAATGAACTCCACTCTGCTCCTACTGTATAGCAGACTGCTATGATTCAGTAATTTTCTAAGCCATGCTAGTTGTCTTCAATTTTTGCTATGCCTCCTTTACAAAAGTTGTCCGAAGCTTCTGCTGTTAAAGTGAATTTTGTCTGTTTTTTTGGAACATTACACATCACATACGCAAGATTTGAATTCAAAATCTCTTAATTAATAACCAAAGCTCCCAACCAACCGACCAAGATGAGTTGCATGTGAATTTGGTCTGAAGAAGATTTGCTTGCTGTATTATCATCCAACAAACTGCTCTCAACTTGTTGCTGAATAGTGTAGGACTCTGCTGTCTTTATTTTCTAACTTTTGAAATAGTACTGATTCTTGCCATTACCCAGTAAACCACCGAGGTTCCTGAGCTGAATTTTGTTCACCATTTTTTTCCCAATATTTTTCTCTCAGTTTGTTCTTCCCATGTTATTTATAATCTGTAGTGTAACATTTGAATCATTCATGCAGGTTCAGTGCAATTTTTGCTAGTCTGATTGAGGTGGTCTCGTGGCTTTGTGTATAGCTCTGCTGGCTCAGGGTTGGTTTCTGTCTATTCAGTTTTTTTCTTACTCTCGCCTATCTCTGGATTTATTGATATATTTCACTCTCAGTTGATTTTGTGCTATCCCTTTCATATTCTTGTAGTTTTCATGTAATTATCTGAGTACTAATCCGAAATCCGATATTCTTCATCAGTTTATTTTTTAATTTAAATTTGTAGAAGTTAGGACTTAGCATATAATGCCTAAAATTTTCATAAATATTTAAATTTGGTTAAGTCCTTCAACTAATTGTGCTAAGATTTGATTCTGAATCTGAACTGGTTGGATTAGAAGCTAATGTTTCTGTTATATGGTCCCATTTATAGCCTTTTTCTTAGGGTTTGTTTGGTTTGAAGGAAAATGAAGAAATAATATTATAAATGCAAGCTTTTTGAAAATATTGGTGTTTGTTTTTTAACTAGAAGAAGCACAAAGTAAAATTTCGAAGTATTTGGAATTCACTTTTTAGTTCAAATTTGAAATTTTTTTGGCTTAGCTGATTTACAAATACACAGTATATTTTTGTTGTCGGTGGCCACCTGCCATTGTTAGCCACCACTGACCACTTGTTCGTGGCCACGGTCACTGCCATCGCTTGCTGTTGCCACACACTATCGCCAGTCGCCAATTATAACTGTCGTCGGGCTTTAGACTGCATTCATTTTATTTCAAACCAAATAAAAATAATAATCATTTTCATTTATTTAGCACTCTTCTACCAAATGGCCCCTTAATTAGAGTTGATGCAAACTAAAATATGGGGATGGGGATGGGGATGGCTTGCATCTAGAGAATTATTAGAAGTCATTACGTAGCTTATCTTGATCTGTTGGTTGAGTAATTGTATTATTCAGCTTAATTGTGGTGAGTAAATGTGAATTTTCTCTTCTGATTATATTAATTTTATTAATATTATGTTTCTGTGCTCATCAATCTCAAAAGAATAATTGTTCATTATGTTATGGTCATTAATATAGCTGGAAAAAGAGCTTGTATGTAAATAAGGATGATAAAGGCAAATCTAATCGCTTGAGCTTAGATGCCAACATAACCAGCCACTCCTATGGAAGACAACATTGGTTAAATGAGGGGTGTAAGTGAGTGAGATCTCAGTTCTAAAATGAGTTCACGATTTGAGTTTATCGATTCATAAGTTTATGCTCGAGCTTATATTCAAGCTCATATATTAAACGAGCTCGAGCTTAGCCTGGCTCGGCTTGTAAGCTTGTGGAGCCACTCGATCAACTTTATATATATATACATATAAAGCTAATTCTATATTAAAAGTAAAATTCTAAAAAATTGAAAATGTTAATTTAAAATTAAGAAATTGTTAACTTATATATCAAGTGTGCATGAAAAGAAGCAAAATTAGCAACAAAAATGATAGTCAACGCGGGTGATGCATCACTTGAAGGGTTAAATAACTTAAATCGTCAAACAGATTGACCCATTGTGATCAGAACTTCAAATTCCTCTAAGTGGAAGCCTCTCACAGTTGAATCGGACGAGACCGATCAAAATTGGTGATCGATACTTGAAAATGATGCGCGGCGCTTTCCACCGAGTTCACGATTTGAGCTTTTCGAGCCTTAAGTTTATGCTCGAGCTTATATTCAAGCTCATAAATTAAACGAGCTCAAAGCTCAGCCTAATTTGGCTCGTAAGCTTGTTGAGCTGCTCGATCAACTTTATATATATATTAAAAATAAAAATTCTAAAAAATTGAAAATATTAATTTAAATTTAAGAAATTGAGTCAAGCTTTTTAAATGAGTTTGAGCAATAAAGTTGAGCTCAAGTTTATAAATTTTTTAATGAGCTGAGCTTGAGCTTAATAAATGAGCTTGAGCCAGTGATTGTTGGTGTATCAAACTCAATTTTGATCTTCTTTAATGATATTTTGTGACTCTCATGGCCTTTTTAAGGGCTTCTATTATGCTTGACTTGAGCTCAACAATGACTCGACTCTCTACATTGTGCCACATTGTCGAGTGATACTCTCACTTGATGATGTGAAAAATTTACTATTTAATGAAGGGTGATGACCATTATAAAGAGCTCACTTAAAGAAGAATATTATTGTAATATATGATAATATTGAATTTAATCTCAAATCATTAGATGGTTCATAACAAAATATCAAATAGTTGATCATCTAAAAAGCTTCAAACATTTTGATTGAAAATAAACTTCAGTTCTTTTTTATTCTTGCCCCCTTATAAAAATTTTCTAATAAATAAGATAACCCTTTTATCAAGAAAGGGATGGTGAAATAAAAAACTTAATAAAATAAAATAAAAAAGATTTTTATATACCACTAAAATTATATATATATATATATATATATATATATATATATATATATATATATATATATATAGTTATAAAACATCATAATATCTAAATGATCATAAAATGTACATAAAGATGTGTATTTGGCTTTTGAAAATTCGACGGTTATGATAATTTTATGTTATTTAGACATTAAATTGCTATTTAAGTAAAAATTGGCTTTATTGGGGTTAGCTGTCTTACTGTTTTACTTTTTTAGATTGTAATTATAATTATTATTTGATTATTATTTTTTCACTATTTAAAAAAAATTTTTACTAAAAAGTTATTTTCTACAACAACTTTAAAAAATTATTTTTTCTACCACAATTTTATAAAGCAGTAAAAAAAATCTTTCCAAATGAAATTATAAATATTTAAGTGTTATATTTTCTAATTATTTTTTTAAGTAGATTATGTAATTGTCAAATATTATAATTTCATAATAGGTTGAGATTAGGTTAGTTACAACTATCTAAATTTCTGAAATTCTTTTCATTTTTAATTATCATTAACCAAGTCTTCAGTGCTGTTTTAGCCGTTTGGACTTCTGTTTCATAATCACTTTTTCTTAAGCCTTTTATTCGCATGCATCATTTAATACTATTACATGCATAACATCTATAACAATTCTTTCCACATATTTAATATATAAAATTTCTGTTTAGGGCTTATATTAGAGATATTTAATTATACCTTTTTTATAATTTTTTTTTAAAAAGAATTTTAGCATAATTATAGTTCCTATCACAGATCTCCTAGCATAAAAAGAAAGAAAAAAAAAATTTCATTAAAAAAAAGCATCTTGTATTAATTCATTGATAGAACTACCAATTTCTAAACCCATACAAAGCATTTGTCTCAATGGAATTGAGAAGCTCTCTCATGCCCACCACTTATGTTTCCAACGACAGAACAGGACTACCTAAGAGGTCACAAAATGATACCTTGAATCCACATAGCTCTCCACATCCCACAGGAAGGAGCCAAACGTTACAGCCTCCAAGATCAGCCTCTTCAAGCCAGAAAAGCTGAGTTTAATAAGGTCTTCTTTGGATGAATCAATAGCCCCCTGCGGTGTGATTAAGACCTCTGGCCTCCCAAATAAAGCCTCCGTATGCTTCTCGGTGATACTAAAGGCTTCCTTTGATCTCACAGAAGCAAACTTCTGCAGGGTCTCAGAGTCCAGGGACATAACATAAGTCCTCAATCGGCATGGCTTAATCCTATCAGTGAAACCACCAGGACTGAAACTTGCTGAGAGCTCCTCAGGATGGGAGCTACTCACCTGAGCAGAGGGGGTCGAAGCCGATGATGCCGCCTCCGTCGATGCTCCCTTGGCTGATTGGCCCTCTTCTTCTGAACCCCAAGGAAGAGTTTTCATGTACTTATCAAGCTGAAACCGCTGGTCCACTCTTTTGAGAAAGTAGCCATAGAGTATGGAGGCTGCATAGACTTGCCCAACTCGGAGCCTGCTAATGGAAGCAATGGAGCTCGAATCTTCCAATCGATTTCCCAATATAACAGATAAGTGATTCCTGATCATCTCAAAGGCCTCGGGAGAATGCAGACTCTGGAACTTCTCTTCCAATGATGGCCAGTGACCAACCTCATCGGGCTCATTTGAGGATTGGGACATTGATGAAACCAAGGAAACATCTGCGTCTACAAATTTTTTAACGACCAAGGCGTATAGGATTTCCCCTAAGGCCTTCATCCTCTCCTTCGCCTTCACCTCGGCAATTCTCCTAATAATTTAAGTGAATCTTAATTATCCCAATTTCAGTGCAGTGAAATACTAAAATCAACTAGCTGAAGCAAAACCATGCATAAAGACTATCTTTACCTGTACAAGATGAGCTCGGTACCACTAGAGTTGGGTTCTTCCTTGCTCTTCTCAGCCTCGAGCTCTGTGAGAAGCTGTTCGAGCTGCTGATCAACTGCAGCCGGAACAAGATGGGGATGGCTGTGGAGGATCTGTGATAAAAACTGCCCCACTGGGGACTCCAATTGCAAGGGAGCGAGTTCAGAAGAAGACTCTAAGGGCCCTAAAGGCCCAGAAGAAGAATTTAACGATCCTCTAATCTCCCTCCTCACTTTCCCCTTTTCCATAATTCCAAGCTCCCCCCTTTGCTTATTATGCGAGATCAAACCGAAACGCTGCAAAACAGAGGGAAAAAGAAAAGAAAAAAAAAACTCAAATCTCACTTCCAACCAATTTCGTATAAATTGAGAAACCAACCTTCACGCATCCATCAGGACGAAGAGATCTGCCGCCGACAGACGACCGGGCAGCGAGAAAGCAGGACCGCGGGCCAAAATCTGTAGCTTTGTAGATGAACTGAAGAGACTGACAGTGGACAGCGCCTTCCATGGGTTAAGGTTAAAGCTCCGGAATGGCGAGAACTCTGGAGTCAAAACCCTAGCTGTGGATTTTCAAAGAAGGAAGGCTGATGATCTACGATGGCTCGCTGAGCACGTAAGAGCAAGAGCCACGCAGAGCACGCCGGGCCGTCTGGGTGTATATGTAGCACGCGGGTGGGATTTTTAGATTTTCTTTTATAATTATCTCTTCACAAAACTTAAAATAGTTTAATTTAGAATAATCAAAAAATTGATATTATATATATTATAATTATATTGGGTGTTTTTTATGATTAGGAATCGTCCGCTGTCACTTTTGGCCGAGAGCGCGTGGCATTCTGTAAACCACGGTCATCTAGCGGGCTACCCAGGGGCGGAACCAGCCTTAATTGTCAAGGGGGGGTGGGGGGGGCAAACTTATAAGTAAAAGTGTAGAGATTTCGCAGATGTGACGGGGGTCCAAGGGGACAGCGTCCTCTGGCGGGGTTCGACCTAAACAAATTTTGATTGTAAGGATATTTTTGGATTCTCATATTATTTTTCTTTGTATTTGTTCGTCATTCCCTACTAATAACACCTCTACACAATGTATTTAATTATGTTTGGGCGATTGCCTAAAGATCATAGTATTTTAAAACTTTTATGGGGGGCAATTGTCTAAAAACCCTTGTAATAAAGACTAAAAAATAGAATGCGGGGCATAAATTACCTAAAAAATTCTATAATAATTTTTTTTTTAATTTTTTGAGAGGGGGCTAGGCTTTAGGTAGTTCCGCCCTTGGGGCTACCCACATCCATTAGAATCTGTGGCCGACGCATCTTGGCTCCCCCCGAAGGGGGCGTTGCCACCCGAGGGAATCGAACCCGTAATGGGGGTATCCACCCGTGCTCGCCCACCAACCGAGCCAAGCATCGGTGGGTATTATATTGAATGTAATATTAAAATTATAAAACTATTTTTAAACCCATAATATTATAGTATTCAAATACTAAGCATAATAAACTATTAATAATGAAATTAGATTTTAAGAAAATGATAAGGATCATAAGGTCAATATACTTGTTGCGGGCTAGAATATATGCGGTGGTAGAGTATTAATCATACGTCTTAGCGTTGCACGAATATCCAGCTCACACACAGAGAACACAAGATTTTTACGTGGAAAATCTTGAAAAGGAGAAAAACCACGGGGCCTGGCCCAATTGAAATGATTCCACTAGAACTTGAGCAGATTACATGGGACTGACTTGCCTCTAAGGGCGATCAGATTACAAGTATCACCCGTAGGGTGAAAGTTAGAGGCTTTTGAAGGCCTAAGGTTGCGCTGGCAGAACTTCAGGGTCTCCCGGTGGTCTGGCAGAATTTCGGTCCCTAGGTAGTTGTCGGGCAGAAGTGAGGACGTTAGATGGTGGTCTAGCGAAGAGCAGGGCCTTAGGTGGTGGTTCGGCAGAGTGCAGGGCCTCAGGTGGTGGTTCGGCAGAGTGCAGGGCCTCAGGTGGTGGTCCGGCAGAGTGCAGGGCCTCAGGTGGTGGTCCGGCGAAGAGCAGGGCCTCAGGTGGCGATCCGGCGAAGAGCAGGGCCTCACGTGGCGGTCCGGCGAAGTGCAGGGCCTCAGGTGGTGGTCCGGCGAAGAGCAGGGCCTCATGTGGTGGTCCGGCGAAGAGCAGGGCCTCAGGTGGTGGTCTGGCGAAGTGCAGGGCCTCAGGTGGTGATCCGGTGAAGTGCAGGGCCTCAGGTGGTGGTCCGGCAGAGTGCAAGGCCTCAGGTGGTGGTCCGGCGAAGAGCAGGGCCTCAGGTGGTGGTCCGGCGAAGTGCAGGGCCTCAGGTGGTGGTCCGGCGAAGAGCAGGGCCTCAGGCGGTGGTCCTGCGAAGTGCAGGGCCTCAGATGGTGGTTCGGCGAAGAGCAGGGCCTCAGGTGGTGGTCCGGCGAAGAGCAGGGCTTCAGGTGGTAGTCCGGCCAAGTGCAGGGCCTCAGGTGGTGGTCCGGCGAAGTGCAGGGCCTTAGGTGGTGGTCCGGCGAAACTCCGGCGGTGGCCGAGGAGGAGCAAGGGGGCAAGAGCTCTCTCTTTTTCTCCTTAGGAATAGGTCCCCCCTTTCAAGAGGAGAGGGGGCTCTATTTATAGATTTTCGTGAGTGGCATGACCCGTAAATATGTGGAAGATCAGGAGTAGTTAGGGAGTGGTTTGAATGGATGGCCGATCTTGAATCCCTTGATCATAGATCGTTCGCTGGACATTTGAAGATCTTAATGATGTCGGAATTTGGCAATCTTGGGCTCGTTGGATTCGTCTCGTCGAGACGCTCGATTCGACTATAAGAATGTCACATTTGGAGACCGTTTGGTAATCCAAATTATGGTTTGAACCTTCCAATAGCGCTTCTGACCCTTGATTTGGACTCATTTGGGCTCGGATTGGGTTGAATTTGGTGTCGCTGGGTTCATATTTCCGAGACGCTCAGTTCGACTGTAAGTTTGCTGGAATCGGAGTTCGGATGGTCCCAAAATTAATTTCGAAAGCTTCCAACTTGATTTTGCCTCTAGATTCGCGCCCGATCAAAATAATTTTTTGCTTACGTATCAATACTCAACTTATTTTTTCAAAGGCCATATCTATCGTTCTGCTTAATTAAATAATTTTATAGCAAGCACATTACATTGATATGCTCAAGTTTGATGATTGTGTACTGTGTAAGGTGTACCTATTCAATAATCAGCTCATAAGTTCACTCATTATTCTTTCTCCAACAACAAAATTTTGCAGGTTTAATTCTCTTCTTAAATTCCACTACAACTTTTTATTTTTATTTTATTGTGATATAAATTCTAGAGGTATCAAAGCTTGATATGATTCACTAATCTGATCTGAAAAATTAGGATTAACGGATTAATCAGCTTAATTAATGGATCAGATTGGAGTTTGGGTCAACAGATCGAATTCGAATTGATCCGTCAACTTGATTTTGAACCTGAATGATCTGTTTAAATCATTTTTTCTTAATTTTTTTATTTATTGATATGATTCTTATTTTTTATTAATTAATTTAAACATATTATTAAAAAATTAAAAAAATAGATCAAAATGAATTATCGGGTCAGATTCGGATTGATCGGATTCGGATCCGATAAAAAAATTTGGGAAAAAAATAAATTTATTGGATTAATCAATTAAATAAAATTTGTGGCTATTTATTTATTCAAGCAGTTCAAAATTGAGGTTCACAGGACGCTTCAGATTATAAGTTGGTGGCGAGAATGGAACCCAGCAGATTCTCCATGCTTCTGGACGGAACACGTGGCACATTTACCAGCCATGAATTCCAACATGGGGACGTGGCGCTCTAAGACACATAAATTAGATGTCAATTTGTTAGGTTGAGATATTCTAATTCAATTTTTATTTTCAGAAATTTATATTTGAAATAAAATATATTTAATATGTTGAAAAAAATATGCGATAAATGTCATAAATATTTTAAAAATTAGTTATGCTTTTAATATTTTATTATTTTTTCATAATAAATAGTTTCATGAATTTATATTTTCATTAATTTTTTTGTATATATTAAGGAAATTTTATTCATTTTTTAGATAAATATTAGATTAATTATACATTAACTTCTTATTTTTTATTGTTTTAATATTAATTTATGATAAATACATTAATAATTTTTGTATTATTTTCAAATCAATATAATGTAATTAATATAAAAATTAGTACATATAAATAATTTTTTTCTCACATTAATTTATTAAATATTATTTTGAAACTTTTCAGGTTTGAGGATTATATATACATAAAGAAATTATTAATTTTAAGGATTAAAAAAAAGATTATTTATATACATTGTACTTCAAATTATAGAATTTATATATCCAACATATAAAATTTATTATTTATATTATATAATATTTATATGAAAACATGAATTTGGTTTGTAATGTGTTACATTATGTTTCTCATATTTGATAAAATTCCAAAATTAATCCATTCAAATAAGAATTTTGTGCATAATTTTTTGATAAAAAAATGTTTGAAATTATATTTCAAATTTATTTTAAAAGCCAACCAGACTCCGATCCCATCAAATTTATAATCGAGACACCGCAATTACATGATTAGAGCAAACGACATAACTACTTTCATCCAGCTTGATTCTAAGTTTCTGTCTCTGAAAATTTTTAACTAGTATATTCATATGCTTAGTCGGGATTGTTTAACGAGTTTAATGCATATATAGAATAGATCTAAAACCGAATATATGGCGTGCAATTTTAATAGTAATAGATTAGTAGGGGAATGTGGCTCTGGGCGATCAAGTCAATAAAAAAAAGTACATGTTTTAGATATTTTGGGTCCATTGTTTAAAGAGACGACGAAATAGATGAGGATATTACTAATAGAATTCTAAGTTGGATGGCAAGTGGAGGAATGCATTGAGCCTATTGTGTAATAGAAAAGTACCCCTCAAATTTAAGAAACAATTCAGTAAGATGGTGATGAGGTCTGCAATGCTTTAAGTATTGGAGAGATGAGAATGCTCGTTTCCATCGTTCTTTCATTTCCATCATGCTTTGAGATGAACTGCCAAAGGCATTCCAACAAGATTTCAGTTTGATAAAACAAGTTTACCAAAATTGTAAATAAATCTCATTTTTGTGTATAAAAGAATTCTGTATCTCTCTTCAATGTACACTGCGCAATTACATCAAATCCCCAAAACAAAAAGAATCAAAAAGGCCTCTTAAGCCCTTTAAAATCCGCACTGTCGATGCATTCTGTCCTTCCTCTGACGCCATTCAACATCCTCAGAAGTTCACTGACCTTCTCTTTTGTGCTTTCACTGCAGCCCACCTGCAGCATCAGTAACAGCTTCTGAAAAGCTCCAACTTCCACCGCCTCCTTCAGACACTTCTCCTCTTCACCCCTCCCCGCATTTTCTTGCTTCTTGCAGAGCTTCCATGTCGCCGACACTGCGAACTCGGTTGCCATATCTGATACTCTAACCATCTTCTTCACTAACACCGGTATAGCGAGGTCATGGCAGGCAGCCATCTTCCTCCCTGCCTCCGAGCTCAGAATTACGTCGAGTACCGCCAGTCCTTTCTCACAGAAACTCCTCTCGGAATCAACAATCATCTCCAATATCAGAGAGACAATTCCCATCTCGGCAAGCCTCGATGCAGCCCTCTTGTCACCGGAAGCCAAGTAGTAGGCGGCGACAAGCGACGCCTTTGTCGCCGCCGGCGAAATTGGCTCCTTGAGAAGCTTCACAAGTGCTTCAATTAACTCATCACTTCTTGCAATTATTCCACAGTCTTCATTGTTTGCTGAAACCATCTCTTTTACAACTAACACAGCATTGAGCCTTCCTGAGAGATTCCCATTCTTCATGACAGAGACAATAGAGTGAAGAGATTTCTCAGAAACCAGCTTCCTTCGAGCTACTTTATCAAATGGCAACATTCCGGCGAGCGCTGACAACACCTGCTCGGAAGGGAAGTCCTGAAAAACTGCCGAAACCACCCGCGAGGCGCCGTTCGACGATATGCACCGCCGGTTCCTATCGCTTTCCGAAGCCCAATTATTTAATTTACCCACCAATTCGGCGCATTTGGTGGCATTGCCTCTGAGATGAGCGGCCGAAATCTCTGAAAGCAAGTCATCGACTTGGAGGGAGGTGATGGGGGTCTTGGGAGTAGGGATACGTTCGATGCCAAGGGAGCGGTGGGCGACGCACCAGTCTTGGATCATACGGCGGATGGTGTGGTTAGGGATGAGATCGGCGGCGAAAAGGGGCTTCTTAGTGAGAGGGCAGGTAACATTTCCAGCTTCAAGCCAGGTTTCGATGCTCGAACGGTCGAAGGTGATGCCGGAGGGGAGGATGACGGGATCTTTCATTAGGTCCAGGGAGATGGGGCAGAGGAAGTGCGACGGGATAGAGAGCTCAGCGGGGGAATCCCCGGCAATGGCGCGGATGGGTCGCCGGCGGAAAGGAAGCTTCGAGGTGAGCTTGAAGGACCTGAGAGCCATTACCGATGGAGAGGAGAAGGAAAGAAGGCTTGTATTGTTGTGGATGTTTGAGTTGAGGTTTGCTGTGGGGAGAGTGGAGGGGAGGTATTTGAATGAGGGGAAAGAACGCGGGGTTCTGTTCACGCGGAAATATTCAACGTAGAGTTTTTGGTCGACCGTTCGGGCTTTGAATTTTGACCGTTGAATATGTGAACAGTGGCAAGGTCTGACTCTCTGACTCGGTCATGTAGGTGGAGGTCGTCAGGTCGGTCCATTTATTCATCGAATTTATTAAAATAAAATTATTTTTTTGGCAAATAAAAAATTATATCTGATACAAAATATATTAAAATAAGGCTGTTTTTAATTATATATTTCTAATTTCACTTTTTATATGTTATCTTCTTATATATATAATCATTGATACATCATCAAAAATTTATTTTGGTCGGGCACAAATTTCAAGGCAAATTTGAGCTAGAATTTTTTAAAATTAAATCAGGGACCATTCGAATTTTGATTTTAGCAAACATACAGTTAAATTGAACATCTCGAAAAGAAGAATCCAATGACATCAAATTTGACCCAATCCGAGCCCCAAATAGATCCAAATCGAAGACCTGAAGCGCATTTGGATAGTTCAAACCAGATTGGATGACCAAACAATTTCCAAACATGACATACTTATATTCTAATTGAGCGGCTCGACGATACGAATCTAATGAGCCCAAGATCGTCGAATTCTGATGTCATTAAGATACTCAAATACTTGATAAACTATTCATGGTCAAGGGAGTTGATATCGACCGTCCATTTAGAACACTCACAACATACCCTTGAACTTATCCCTGTTTACTGGCCATGCCACTCCCAAAAAAGTTATTAATAGACCTCTCATTATTCATTGAGAGGAACCCAAGCAAGTGAGGGAAGGAAAAGAGAGAAATAAGAACTATCTTGCCACCAGATTCCCCCTCCTCGACCAGCGCCCGACCAGTAGCTATTGCTAGACTTCCGCCTGGCCACCAACTGACACCGAATTTCTGTCCGACCATCGAATACCTTTGGACATCAGTTCGAACACTATTCATCGCAAGATTTTAACCTAACGACTAACTGTTATAATCTAATCTTCCTCAGTCTCAAGGACGAACCAATCATTTGTAATCTAGTCAAACAATAGTGGAATCATTTCAACTGGGTGTTGCCCCATAGTTTTTCCCTTCAAAGTTTTTCACGTAAAAAATTTTAGTGTTTCTATTCTTTCTCTGTTTGTAAGCTAGATACTTGTGCAATGCTTAGACGTAAAATTTGATACTTTACAACCACGAATATTCTAGCCCGCAACGGTTTGTCGCCGTCAGTGAGAATCTTATTCCAACTATCTTAAGCATCACTTCAATAGTTAATAGGCATAGCAAACATGGGAGCATCCTGCTCCAACACACATCAATCTAAGAATCAATCTATGAATTAGGGATGCCAAGAGTCTGCTTCTTTTTATCCTAGTGTGCAAAACACTGTTGGAGAATGATCGCCAGGACCTTCCCTTGAAGATTATATCTGAAAGATGGAAGAATCTCAAAAGGAGATCCTTCAACTTCTATGAGAGACTCAGTAAATATGTGAAGATCAATCAAGACCCAACATATCATTTCAGTTTTGTATAGTCTTATCCTGAATTGTAGTTATGATAAAACTCAGCTACCTCTTTTTCTTTTTCATGGGGTGTATTGCATAATCTAGCTGTATTTATGGCCTTTAACTATTATTCATTATTTGATGATTGGCATATTTATATTATTTGTGCATTAGAACTGTATACTTTTTTTTAATTTCTTTTTGTATTTTGCTTTGGGGTGGCTCGGATGGAGTTAGCGTTAGACTTTTAGGATGCTAAATTTTTATAAAGGTAAAATTTTTCTAAGCAAGATAAATTGAATATAGGATTTAAAATCAACCAACCTTTTAAATTAAATTCATGACCACTCTTAGGTAAACATTTAAAATGCAATTATTATTTCAAAATAAATTCATTTCACAGTGGCTACTATCTAGTTCTAATTAGCCCTAGCCATACATGCATAACCTGAGTCAAGCATATCGATTTTACTTTCCATCACATAGAGGGATAATTCACCATTATATAATATAGTGCCATTCATAGGCCCATTCCTTTTATGTACCTCCCATCACTCTTGTATTTACAGACAACCGAATTACATAGATTTGAGATGCTAAGTGGAGTTTAGCTAGTACCCATTTCCGAGCAGGGTGATAAATTCAGGTCATGGCTACTTAGATCCCTGGTGGGGTTTATGTTATAAGTCCCCTCATTATCTTGCATTAGTTAGATCGTGAGTGTTAGTACTGAGGGTACAGTACGTTTTTTATAGATCTAGGATCAAAGGCTGGTGGTATGGTATACCGCTGTATGCCTTATTATTGGATGAGCTCTCCACTCTTCGGAGTCTATAAATCTCACATATCTATATCACACTGATGTTGTCGCTTTCTTCTTTCTCTCATGCATACTTCAGGTGTGATATATCCTCTCTTGATTTCTCCCCTTCTGAACAATCGAGTGATTATATGATCTTTGTATGTTAAATAGCCTGATTAAGCTTATCTTTATTCTGATTAAGAAAGCTTAGAGATTTCACTACGCACCAAACTAAGAAGAGAATAAAATAACATCTTTAATTGAGAGTATTCTTAGAACCATGGGGGCTTATGCCCCTGGGAAGCTGATACCCACATAAAATAAACTCAATTCGAGCTAATATATTGAATGGGAAAAATCTCGTGTCTATCGAGTTATATATATTATTATCCATCGAGATGTGTAGGTGAACGTCACTATTCTCCATGAATAATCGTATGTATAATTTCATCAACTTTTTCATTAGTCTGCTAGCGTAGACTGTAAAGGTTTATGATCGTTTTGTCCAATAGGATAGTACGATCATATTGTTTGCATACTAACCCCCGATAATAGTATTCTTTTGGAGACCCATAGATTTTTGGCAATCACGATGGGACAAAAAACCAAAAGAGCCCAATATTTGCCTGAACATATCAAAATAGCAAATGAGGACGATCTGATACTCACCTGACTAGATTGAAATAGTGAGAAACTGCAAAGGAAAAATCCCACAATCATCCAATCATAGGTTTAACGATGATGTGAAAGGAGAGACGCATATGAGTCACCTCCATCAGGCCATAAGCCTGACAGCGGAGTCCTTACCTGATTATAGGTTTGACGGTGAGGAAAAGAACAATCAACGATCACCTGATCATAGGTCTGACGGTGATGCAAAGAGGATAAGGAAAGGATGCATCTCTACTTGGCCATAGGCCCCAAAACAGTAGAGTCCCTACCTAACCATATGACTAACGGTAGAATAAAGAAAAAACTCAACAATCACCTGACTATAAGTCTGACGATGATGCAGAGAAGAAAGGAAGCACATCTACTCGGCCATAGGCCCCAAAATAGTAAAGTTCCTACTGTTGGAGTTGAAAGCGGGTTTTGAAAAATTTAGTCTTCTTTGGGAATTTTTAAATTAATATTAAAATTTAATTCTAAAATTAAACATCCCATCAAAAATATTATACCACCTCGGGAGGTGGAAATAAAATTTTAGGATGGGGTTCAGATTTAGAATTAAGAATTCTATCTTGAATATCGTAGCCAAATTCAAAAGAGAACTTCATATGGCCCCTAAAGGGTCAAAATAAGGTTCAGTCAAATATCGGGCTACAATAATCAAGAGGAGCGATCGTTAATTTTATATTCGAATTCATTTTAACAAAAGATATATCTCCTTGAAGGGAGAAGATATCATTTGTTAATAATCGTTCGAACATAACGATAACGATCATTAGTGATTTGATTTTTCCCAAAGATAACTAATCGAGTTTTTAAAAATTAGTTTTGAAAAATTAGATGTGGGTTCTAAATCTCCTACGAGCGCAAGCCCTCATAGTTAATTACATCGTGGGAGGCCGGAGTCCCCTACGAAAACTTTCGATTAAAATAATGGCAGAAATTTTGTTTAGAGATTTCTAGGAGTGATGCCAAAGAGGTGAATTTGGATTTTGAAAAGGGATTGGAGCAAGATTGAACATTTATTTTGGAATCAAATGAGGAAGGGTAGGGGACACTTTAGGATTCTGAAACAATTCAGAAGTGCCCCGATCTAAGCTAAGTGTTGGGCTTTAAATTTTGGATTGAAAGAATATTTAATTTGAGTTGAGCATTTTATTAGAAATTTGGGATTGTATTCCCGGAGGTTGGGGTCTTATGATTCAAAAGAGACCTGCCCCAGATCTTAGATCTAAATTTGGACACTGGAACACAGTAGTCCGAACCTAACTAATGCAGTGCAAAATCTGGACTTATCCCAGCCTGGATTGGGGAGCCAGCTAAACCACCTAAACGCTTCAAAACCATGAGTCCGGTCTTTTGATGCAGAGTGATCAGGGACGTTATTTAAGATTGATTTAAGAAGTTGGGGTCGACATCTAGAGCAGATTCCTAATTGACCCATTGACTTATGTCGGGTGGAATGCTTAGACTAAAATGCAATTAAAATTTTAATTTAATAAGTTTCTAATGCGATGCATGCTGGTTAAAGTATTCAAATCTGGTATGCATGAAATTTTAAAAAAGGCTTATAAAATAATTTTTTTGAAAAGACTAGACTTCCCCAGATCCAGCACCTCATCCTCATAGGTCGGATTATCTAGACTCTACCCACGGGCGGGGAAGTGTCTTATAGCAAGGAGGGAGAGAGATGCAGTAATATGCATGCGACCCCGGACGATTCCGGCTATTCCCTAGGTCGTTAAATTTCTATGTTATTTAAATCTTAAAATTTTAAATATAGGTTATGAATAGAAATATTTTTGGTCCTTAAAGAGCCTAACGAATTCCAAGCTAAAATAAAAAGAACGGCATTCAACCGCCCAAAAAAAACTAAGAAAAGCAGGCAATCCTATACGCAATCAAATTAAATCACAACACATTAAATAATCAAATTAATTAAGTAAATGTCCATAGGCAAATTGCCTTGCTTATTACAACCCAGATTTACATAAATTAAAAGTGGCCGGGCACCACTAACAACAACCCGGATTCTAATCCTAATACAGACGCAAGTGACTTTGAGTGGGATACTCTATGTCTTCAACTTCTCGGTCTTCTCTTCCTCGAGCTCCTTAGATTCTTCGTGGTTGGATACCCAAATGGACAAGAGAACTCTTCCCTTGAGGGGGAGGTTACTCTTTCCACTTTGGGTAGTGATGTGATCCAAATTTGGAGTTCCAAATGGATAAGGACTATCCCCCAAAGGGGTATCCTTTCCTCTTTGGAATCCAACCTTTGGATCTATGTATCCCAAAATCAAAGTGTTACTTTCACAACTCAATACTCAAACAAATTACATGAATATAAAAATAAAAATTCTAGACTCTCCTGCAGGGTTATCCTAAGCATTTAAATATTAGAATACATCCCAAGCAGTTATATATATGTGCATGTAAAAGTAAACACACTTGGCCACGCTCTTTTTATTTGGGGGCTAAGCAGCTGAAGCACCTGTAGCATTTATATTTATGATTTATTTAGCCCCCTTTGTTGCCCTGCATGAGCGTGGCCACCTGCAGAAAATTTAGTGAGCATCCAGATCGTTCCTAACCTAAGGGTAATCTAATCGCCCATCACATCAATTCACAGAGTGCAGTAAAGAAAGTAAACAAACACATCAATCAATTTCAATCATAACATGCAATGAAAACTCGAAAAACTCGGCACACAGCAGAAAAGGAAACATCGGCCTAGCCTAAATCTAGAGTTGGTTGTCCTAGCAAATCATCTAAAGTGTGTGTAAAAGGTCGTGTGGCTGGGGTAGATCCTAGGATTGGGTATTTGATTGAAGTTGTTTGATGTTCTGATTAGTTGAAAGGCTTAAGGGAGATTTTAATTAAAGTTTGAGTCTTAATGGTTTAAATTTGATTTTAAAATTGATTTTAATTGTTTGTTGAATACCACCTTTGTTGCACACCGAGGCCATGAAGTTTATTTCACCTTCCTTGGGGCTAATTTAATAGCCTCGTAGGCCTGGGTTACCCAGTGGTACCCGATATAATTAAGTGAATCGAGTTTGATTAAACTTTGAAGACTGATTAATTTTTAATTAAACTGATTGGTTGCTAGTTTTAAAATAAAATTGTTGTTTTCTGGAATCTTGAATGATTTATTGAATTTTAGAATTTTATGGACTATTTTAATTAGTTAATTAAGGGGTCCAAAGTTGACTTTTTAAATTAAAATTAATTTTGTAAGTTTCAGATTTTTAATAAATATTAGACCTTATGATGAGTTGTTAGACTATTAGTACACTCAATTTGGAGTTTTCTATGAAAAGTTATGATTTTTCGAAGTTCGAGCCTAGTTTTGAACTACGGTTGACTGAAAAGTTGACTTTTTGACTTTGACCAGATTTTGGAGATTTGACAATTTTAGAAAATACTAGACCTTAATTGGAGTTGATTGACACTAAGTTTGCTCAATTTGGATTTTTCTGTAATTAGTTATGCATTTTCAAAGTTTCCTTAATTATTGAATTTTTTAAAATTGCTTAATTAGGAAGGTTTTGATCATTTTGATCCAAACTCATCCCAAACTGCATGTAATCAATCCCAAAGGTCAGTAATGACCCATGGGAGTGTTTCCAAGTGTTTGGAAATTATTTTGGATTTTTAATAATTTTTAATTAATTAATATAGTTAATTATTTATTTTCATTAAAAGTCAAATTAAAGTTAAATTAAGAATCCAGTCAATGGGCTTTTATTTTTCCTAGGAAGAGGACTAAATTCTGGTCAATTTGAGATATTATTTATAATTTTTGGACTTAATTTGGATTTATTGCATTTTTTTGAATTTTCTGGGTCCTTAAAAGTCTTGAAACTTTGGGTAATTAATTTTCTGACCTAATGACCTCCAAATTCAATGAAATTTGGACCTACGGCTTATTATGTCACTAAGTTTTCTGTGTTCAAATTTCACCCCTATTGGGTGTGTGTACAATCCCCTAGAAATTTTCTAAATTTTCTACACTTTTCATTAATTATTTTTCCTAGGTGTCTCTACTATTCAAATAGGCGTGAAATTTGGTTTGTCTAACCCTTACATATATGCAATCACACCACAAAAGTTATGCAACCTAATTCTATAGAAAAATGGAGTTATGAATTTTCAAAGTTTTGGGTCCAAAATGAACCCATTACCTTAAAAATTCACATCATAGCAATTCAATGAATATCTGAACCTAAGAAAATTATAGTACATGCCTAAGATACCCAAATAGCTTCCACCAAAATTTGGGGCTCAATTGACCACTGGATTGTGAGAAAATCACAAAACACCGATTTTAAAGAAATAGAAATATCTCACAATCCAGTAATCAAATTAACTCAAAATTAATTTTAATAAATACTAGGATAAATTATCTTTCCAACGAGCCCAAAAACACCTAATTTGGTGGAAAAATGAATTTACTATGAATTTTGAAAGTTATGACCATTTTTTTGAATTTTTATGTCCATTAATAACCGGCGCCAATCATTGGCAATGATCGGCGCCAAAATGGCGGCGGCGTGTGGCATTTTGATATGCAAAGTGCTGTTTATCAACCACCTAAATACGCCATCACTAATCCCGAGCTGTCCGATCGAGAAAGATAGAAAATCGGACGGCCGAGATCGATCAATGCCGTTTTAGCTCAAAATGAACTAGAAAATTGAAATACTCATAACTTTCAAAATACTCGTCGAAATTTAACAAAATTTGAAACATAGGCTCATGGGAACATGAACTTTCATTGCCTAGAGTTTGGAGACCCCAAGCAATGAAATTTTTGAGCAGTTTCAAATTAAAATTTAAACTTACAATGAGCATAACTTACAATCCAACCGTCGGATTTTTGAGAGCTTGGGCTTGTTGGAAAGCTGCAGTGATCCTCTACAACTTTGATGAAGACACCAAGAGCTGGATCTAGCTGGATCAAAAGTTGTGTTGGAAAACCCTCTTTCTCTCTCTAGAATGCTCTCTCCTCACTAAAATAGTGATTTGAGGCTTGGAAATGATGGGGAGAAGCTTGGAAAAGCCTTGGAGATGGATGGAGAGGATGGGAAAGGCTCTAGGAAGGTTGGAGGCTGGAGGAGAGTTGAGGGAGAGTGAATAATGAAGATTCTCTCTCTTAGGTTAGGTTTCTCCCACCTTAGCACTTGGCTTTTGGATTGGATGGTCTTGATTTGTTTGGAGGGAGTTTGGATGCATGACAAGTGTCCCCTAAGCTACCTAAAGCTATGGAATAGGGTTGGTGGTGAGTGTGACCTCTCTTGGTCCATGGGAAAGGGGACCACACCTTTTCTCCCATTTGGGTGAACCAAAGCTTGGCTTGGTTTAGGGAGTTGGCTTAGGGCTTCTTAAGAGAGGAAATGGGTCAATTTCTATCAGGTTTGAGCAGGTTTTGGATCAAGCCATGGATTGCCAAGGTGGCTTGGTGATGTGGCCATGATTTGGCCTCTTTCCATAGGCTTAAAGGGGTTTGGAGAAGGTTTTGACCCCTCCAAATGGGTTGACCAAGTCAACCCAAGGGGAAGCTTGAATTTGAAAGCTTTGGACATGTCAAGGGTGTCCAATTGAATGATTTTGAGGGATTGATTTGATTTAAAATGGGTTCAAGCATTGAAATTGACCTTAATGTGGGTTAAGGGTTGATTTGGTCAACCTTGGTTGACTTGGTCAACCAGGTCAAACCAAGACTTGAGTTTGGATCCAATGTGTTCCTAATGATATTTAGGATCCATTGGGATAGGTTTTGAAGGTTATATGGGAAGGTCATGTTGAACTTTGGGGAAAAGACCAAAAATCTCTATAAATGGCATTTTGGTCATTTTGACCCCTAGTCAACATTGGGTCAAACTGGGTCCAACAAAGTGTAGGTTATTGATCAAAAAGTCATAACAAAGGTCATGGACAT
Organism: Dendrobium chrysotoxum; assembly: GCA_019925795.1. Taxonomy (NCBI): domain Eukaryota; kingdom Viridiplantae; phylum Streptophyta; class Magnoliopsida; order Asparagales; family Orchidaceae; genus Dendrobium; species Dendrobium chrysotoxum. The sequence goes on from CM034303.1 coordinate 46,895,852, forward strand.
GGTCGAAAGGTTTGGAAGGCGTCCCAAGGTCAAATTGCTCTGGATGGCAAGTCTAATGGCATAGGTTGTAAATAATTGAAGGTTTTGCAGCGTTTGGGAAAAGATTCAGTTTGAGGGGCTAGGAGTGTTGGATTGAGCTCAAATTTGGAGGGTTGATCTTAGAGACATGTTTGAACAATATGCAATTGACGGATCATGATTTAGAGGTCACTTGACAGGGTTTCTAGGTGACAGAAAGTTCACCCAGAATGGGTTTTAGGACCTAGGTCCTTGACCTTGAAGGTTTGATTTAGAATGTTGGATTTGGGTTGGATTTAAGATTTAAATGATTGACCTTAGATCATTCATATCAATGGAAATCAAATGAAAGATTGAAATTAATTGGATATGATTTGAAATTTGATTGAATGTTGATTTAAGGCTAGATTAAAGATTGAGTCGAAAGGTAGAGCTGGATTTGATTGGGATTAAATTGGGTCTTTATTAGGACCTTTATGACAGAGGGGTGGACATCTCTCCATCATTAGGTCACTAAAAAGAAATCCAAGTGGGTCCTAGTGACCTCATATAAAAATGAGGTCAACAAATGGACCCCCAATATGTGTAGGAGAACGAAGTTCTAGTACACATATTGGCGTTGACCGAATGGAAGGTCAAGTTTTGAGTTTTAATCCTAAGGAAAGGAGGGAAACCTTAACCTTAGAGGACTAGGTAGAAGGTAGAAGGTAGAAGGAAGAACTAGGATGGTGCCACGGAGGGCGTTCTCCACCACTAGTGATTCTAATCCTAAGGAAAGGCAGCACCTATCCTAAAGGAAGAGAAGAGAGGGTAGAACTAGGATGGTGCCACAAAGGGCGTTATCCACCACTAGCAGATGATCATGTGGGGAGGAAGCTTGCTCCACACAGAGGATCAAAACTGGATTGAAACTAGGATGGTGCCACAAAGGGCATTATCCACCACTAGTTGATGATCATGTGGGGAGGAAGCTTGCTCCACACAGAGGATCTAAACTGGATTGAAAGTAGGATGGTGCCACAAAGGGCGTTATCCACCACTAGCGGATGGTCATGTGGGGAGGAAGCTTGCTCCACACAGAGGACCTCAACTGGAGGGAAACTAGGATGGTGCCACGGAGGGCGTTATCCACCACTAGCGGATGGTCATGTGGGGAGGAAGCTTGCTCCACACAAAGGACCTCAACTGGAGGGAAACTAGGATGGTGCCACAAAGAGCGTTATCCACCACTAGCGGATGGTCATGTGGGGAGGAAGCTTGCTCCACACAGAGGACCTCAACTGGAGGGAAACTAGGATGGTGCCACGGAGGGTGTTATCCACCACTAGCGGATTGTCATGTGGGGAGGAAGCTTGCTCCACACAGAGGACCTCAACTGGAGGGAAACTAGGATGGTGCCACGGAGGGCGTTATCCACCACTAGCGGATGGTCATGTGGGGAGGAAGCTTGCTCCACACAGAGGACCTCAACTGGAGGGAAACTAGGATGGTGCCACGGAGGGCGTTATCCACCACTAGCGGATGGTCATGTGGGGAGGAAGCTTGCTCCACACAGAGGACCTCAACTGGAGGGAAACTAGGATGGTGCCACGGAGGGCGTTATCCACCACTAGCGGATGGTCATGTGGGGAGGAAGCTTGCTCCACACAAAGGACCTCAACTGGAGGGAAACTAGGATGGTGCCACAAAGAGCGTTATCCACCACTAGCGGATGGTCATGTGGGGAGGAAGCTTGCTCCACACAGAGGACCTCAACTGGAGGAAAACTAGGATGGTGCCACAAAGGGCATTATCCATCACTAGCGAATGGTCATGTGGGGAGGAAGCTTGCTCCACACAGAGGACCTCAACTGGAGGAAAACTAGGATGGTGCCGCAAAAGGGCGTTATCCACCACTAGTACGTCTAATCCTAAGGAAAGGAAGAATCCTATCCTAAAGGAAAAGAAAATTGGAAATGATTGATTGATGATCTTTGTATGTGATTTGATTTCTTTGAATTTGGAAAGGTGACTTTGATGTTGAATTTGATACTCATTAGGCATGGCAATTGTTGAAGAGCCGCCCAAATGTTAAAAACATCAAGTGGCATCCTTCGGGATTAATCAATCGGCATGAATCTCCCTCATAGATCATTTCTAAGGTGAACGATCCAGTCAACGTTGATTCAAAGTTTCCATCAATCTTATGGCAGACTAAAATTGGTCTCCAAAGGACTATATGGCCAAGTCTCCAACTTGGAAAGTTCTTATGTGACAATTTATCACGAGCTTGAATCATACGTGACTTATGTAATTTCAAATTTTATTGAGTTTGAAAGCAATTTGAGACCCTCAAGCTCCTCCAATCGGAGTCGGGCACTCAACTCAGTTGTGACTCAATTTTGAAAAGTAATTTCCAGCGATGTAAAATACACCTCTAGACGAGAACAATCTTGGCCTCATCATAGAGTGTAATTAAGAAAGGAGGCCTTAAAGGAAAGATGCCTGTATGGAAGGACTAACACACATCCCTCAAGGACCAGATTTGAATTCTTATCGAGAGTAGAAGATTCATTCTTTTTAATGAAAATTTTCCTCTTAATTATTTGGACCCTGTCAGAACGAAAAGTCGGAACAAATTCAAAGTACAGTGAGAAGTAGAGTGACTCCAACTAACTCGAAAAGGGCTAGGGGTTTAGATTGTGTTAACCCACATCAAGTTTCATAGAAACTGAACTAGGGTTCTCCCGTGTGCCAAAATTTTAAATTAAAATCAATTTCAAAAGGTTTAAGTTGGAGAGAGAAATTTAATCTTTTCAATTCTTTTGCATGACTCTTTTTATATCTGATAGACTATCTATGCATAACAATAAATCTAGATTCAATATTTTTCAAAGTCAAGCTATTAAGGGTGATCGGGCTCGTTGAGGTTTAAGGATTTAAAAAGAAGGAAGCCTCTTTCCCCTTTTTTTTGTGGCGCACTTTGTGCATCTTTTGATTTTTATTTTTGAGTTTCAACGCACTTTGTGCATCTTTTGATTGATTTTTTTTGACAAGGGGCTTCATCTCCTTTTAAAAAAAACCTTTAAATGATTGCTCTTTTTTGAAAATCAGGATTATATCGCAAGTATAAGAGAAGAGAATTCATCCTTTCATAGAAGGAAGAATAATCCCAAGATCAGACCCAATCTTTTGATAAAAATATCACCTTGACTTAGAAAATTATTGAATAGATTTAAAGCATGCAAGAGACACCTATTAAGATAGAAAATTGCAAGAATATTGGGAAGATTTTCATTTCAAAAATAACTTACATTTGACACAGATTTTAATTCAAAAATCAAATCGAACCACTTAAGCGATGGGAGGGAGGGGCCTTTAAGTATCCGGTGGAGTCAACTATAACTCTCTCCTGTTTTTAGTTTAAAGTAGAGGTTAATTTTCATTAAAAAGGTTAATCAATTATCTTGAAAATTCAGACCCAATACACTTGAGAAGTGGTATATTTTTCTCAAAAGTTGCAACTCTAGGTGGCAAGACCCTATCAGTGTAAAATTATATTTCTACAATCTCTTATGAGGAAGAGATTATTGTGGGGTCTGCACTATCCCTAATTAATGCTGCATCATTTTAATCTAAAAATCTATCACGATAGGACCCCTTTAGAAGTTAAATTCAGATGGTGTCACTATTTGATAAGATCTCAGATCCATCATTATTCCCCTCTTTAATTACTAGTAACCTAGCAATTATGAGAGTGGCATCCCGAGCGGTTTCTACACCTTCGCCTCTATAGATGTAGTGGAGCACGTACATTACCGTGACCTAACATCATCTGGTAGAGTGGATGGGGCATAACCCTCAATTGGGGGCCTATGGTCTATTACTGGTGATTGCTTATTTCTGGTTTGATTGATCTCTTCTGTGCAGTGGTCAAAAGGGCACGGTGGAGATCATACTACTCTTCTCATAACCTCCCTTACTTGAGTACTAGGAAGAGGGTGGAAGTGGCTTCCACCGAAGAGGGGGTATGTGAGAGGAGCAATGAACTCTCTATTGGCCTCATATTTAACTTGCTTTAAGGCTTCCAACTCAACAATCTTTATAGCCTTAATGATTTTCTTTTTGACTCTACGTAAGTTGTTCTTCTACAGTCGCGTTGCTGTGCAATGAGAAGGTAAGTTTTCCAGCCATTTAAGTATTGCTTGATTTCTCAGAGTTAAGGAATGCTGACTTGAATTAGCTAGTTTTGAAATAGAATTTGAATCTTGAAATTGATTGATTTTCTTCAAATTTTAGAACTCAAAATGTTGAGTTTTCACCCAACATGAAGGTTCACAAAATTGACAAGAAAATCTCAAGGTTTGAGCTTAACTCTCTCTCACTCCATGAGCTAGCTTAGGGTGAAATGTCAAAGCTTTGATTTGAAATTGAAATTGAGATCGAATTTATATTGAAATTGACTGGATCTTCTTCAAATTTTGAAACTCAACATGTGAGATTTCTCTTGAACATGTAGGCTTACAATATTGACATAAAAAAAATCTGAAAGATTGGGCTTAACTCTTTCATCCCACCAATCAACTTGGGGGTGAAATGTCAAAGCCCAAATTTGCTAAAGAAATTTGAAGTTTGATTTTGAGACTGAAGGGTCTTTCGTAGAATGTGAGACTTAGCATAATTCAGATTTGTTTGAATATGCAAGTTTGCAATATTTATAGAAAGATTTTAAAGGATTTGGCTTGACCCTTTTACTCTACCAATTAATTTGGAGGCAAAATGTCAAAGCCCGACTTAAATAGGGGTTTCCTCACTCACCTCTCTTTTTGACATGTATTTTCTCTTTTATGTTGGCCACACTCACCCAAGGGAGAAATGGGTAGAGGGACCAACGGAAGAAAGATAGTCAAAACTATCGATGCAATAAAATTTTGCCATTATTAAAGATGGAAAGAGAGATTTAGTCCCACCGTGGTCGCCATTTTTTTGTTGTGTTTGAAAGCGGGTTTTAAAAAATTTAGTCTTCTTTGGGAATTTTTGAATTAACATTAAAATTTAATTCTAAAATCAAACATCCCATCAAAAATATTATACCACCTCGGGAGGTGGAAATAAAATTTCAGGATGGGGTTCAGATTTAGAATTAAGAGTTCTATCTTGAATATCGTAGCCAAATTCAAAAGAGAACTTCATATGGCCCCTAAAGGGTCAAAATAAGGTTCAGTCAAATATCGGGCTACAATAATCAAGAGGAGCGATCGTTAATTTTATATTCGAATTCATTTTAACAAAAGATATATCTCCTTGAAGGGAGAAGATATCATTTGTTAATAATCGTTCGAACATAACGATAACGATCATTAGTGATTTGATTTTTCCCAAAGATGACTAATCGAGTTTTAAAAATTAGTTTTGAAAAATTAGATGTGGGTTCTAAATCTCCTACGAGCGCAAGCCCTCGTAGTTAATTACATCGTGGGAGGCCGGAGTCCCCTACGAAAACTTTCGATTAAAATAATGGCAGAAATTTTATTTAGAGATTTCTAGGAGTGATGCCAAAGAGGTGAATTTGGATTTTGAAAAGGGATTGGAGCAAGATTGAACAATTATTTTGGAATCAAATGAGGAAGGGTAGGGGACACTTTAGGATTCTGAAACAATTCAGAAGTGCCCCGATCTAAGCTAAGTGTTGGGCTTTAAATTTTGGATTGAAAGAATATTTAATTTGAGTTGAGCATTTTATTAGAAATTTGGGATTATATTCCCGGAGGTTGGGGTCTTATGATTCAAAAAGAAATCAGCCCCAGATCCTAACTCTAAATTTGGACACTGGAATACAGTAGTCCGAACCTAACTAATGCAGTGTAAAATCTGGACTTACCCCGGCCTGGATTGGGGAGCCAGCTAAACCACCTAAACGCTTCAAAACCATGAGTCCGGTCTTTTGATGCAGAGTGATCAGGGACGTTATTTAAGATTGGTTTAAGAAGTTGGGGTCGACATCTAGAGCAGATTTCTAACTGACCCCTTGACTTATGTCGGGTGGAATGCTTAGACTAAAATGTAATTAAAATTTTAATTTAATAAGTTTCTAATGCGATGCATGCTGGTTAAAGTATCCAAATATGGTATGCATGAAATTTTAAAAAAGGCTTATAAAATAATTTTTTTTGAAAAGACTAGACTTCCCCAGATCCAGCACCTCATCCTCATAGGTCGGATTATCTAGACTCTACCCACGGGCGGGGAAGTGTCTTATAGCAAGGAGGGAGAGAGATGCAGTAATATGCATGCGACCCCGGACGATTCCGGCTATTCCCTAGGTCGTTAAATTTCTATGTTATTTAAATCTTAAAATTTTAAATATAGGTTATGAATAGAAATATTTTTGGTCCTTAAAGAGCTTAACGAATTCCAAGCTAAAATAAAAAGAACGGCATTCAACCGCCCAAAAAAAACTAAGAAAAGCAGGCAATCCTATACGCAATCAAATTAAATCACAACACATTAAATAATCAAATTAATTAAGTAAATGTCCATAGGCAAATTGCCTTGCTTATTACAACCCAGATTTATATAAATTAAAAGTGGCCGGGCACCACTAACAACAACCCGGATTCTAATCCTAATACAGACGCAAGTGACTTTGAGTGGGATACTCTATGTCTTCAACTTCTCGGTCTTCTCTTCCTCGAGCTCCTTAGATTCTTCGTGGTTGGATACCCAAATGGACAAGAGAACTCTTCCCTTGAGGGGGAGGTTACTCTTTCCACTTTGGGTAGTGAAGTGATCCAAATTTGGAGTTCCAAATGGATAAGGACTATCCCCCAAAGGGGTATCCTTTCCTCTTTGGAATCCAACCTTTGGATCTATGTATCCCAAAATCAAAGTGTTACTTTCACAACTCAATACTCAAACAAATTACATGAATATAAAAATAAAAATTCTAGACTCTCCTGCAGGGTTATCCTAAGCATTTAAATATTAGAATACATCCCAAGCAGTTATATATATGTGCATGTAAAAGTAAACACACTTGGCCACGCTCTTTTTATTTGGGGGCTAAGCAGCTGAAGCACCTGTAGCATTTATATTTATGATTTATTTAGCCCCCTTTGTTGCCCTGCATGAGCGTGGCCACCTGCAGAAAATTTAGTGAGCATCCAGATCGTTCCTAACCTAAGGGTAATCTAATCGCCCATCACATCAATTCACAGAGTGCAGTAAAGAAAGTAAACAAACACATCAATCAATTTCAATCATAACATGCAATGAAAACTCGAAAAACTCGGCACACAGCAGAAAAGGAAACATCGGCCTAGCCTAAATCTAGAGTTGGTTGTCCTAGCAAATCATCTAAAGTGTGTGTAAAAGGTCGTGTGGCTGGGGTAGATCCTAGGATTGGGTATTTGATTGAAGTTGTTTGATGTTCTGATTAGTTGAAAGGCTTAAGGGAGATTTTAATTAAAGTTTGAGTCTTAATGGTTTAAATTTGATTTTAAAATTGATTTTAATTGTTTGTTGAATACCACCTTTGTTGCACACCGAGGCCATGAAGTTTATTTCACCTTCCTTGGGGCTAATTTAATAGCCTCGTAGGCCTGGGTTACCCAGTGGTACCCGATATAATTAAGTGAATCGAGTTTGATTAAACTTTGAAGACTGATTAATTTTTAATTAAACTGATTGGTTGCTAGTTTTAAAATAAAATTGTTGTTTTCTGGAATCTTGAATGATTTATTGAATTTTAGAATTTTATGGACTATTTTAATTAGTTAATTAAGGGGTCCAAAGTTGACTTTTCAAATTAAAATTAATTTTATAAGTTTCAGATTTTTAATAAATATTAGACCTTATGATGAGTTGTTAGACTATTAGTACACTCAATTTGGAGTTTTCTATGAAAAGTTATGATTTTTCGAAGTTCGAGCCTAGTTTTGAACTACGGTTGACTGAAAAGTTGACTTTTTGACTTTGACCAGATTTTGGAGATTTGACAATTTTAGAAAATACTAGACCTTAATTGGAGTTGATTGACACTAAGTTTGCTCAATTTGGATTTTTCTGTAATTAGTTATGCATTTTCAAAGTTTCCTTAATTATTGAATTTTTTAAAATTGCTTAATTAGGAAGGTTTTGATCATTTTGATCCAAACTCATCCCAAACTGCATGTAATCAATCCCAAAGGTCAGTAATGACCCATGGGAGTGTTTCCAAGTATTTGGAAATTATTTTGGATTTTTAATAATTTTTAATTAATTAATATAGTTAATTATTTATTTTCATTAAAAGTCAAATTAAAGTTAAATTAAGAATCCAGTCAATGGGCTTTTATTTTTCCTAGGAAGAGGACTAAATTCTGGTCAATTTGAGATATTATTTATAATTTTTGGACTTAATTTGGATTTATTGCATTTTTTTGAATTTTCTGGGTCCTTAAAAGTCTTGAAACTTTGGGTAATTAATTTTCTGACCTAATGACCTCCAAATTCAATGAAATTTGGACCTACGGCTTATTATGTCACTAAGTTTTCTGTGTTCAAATTTCACCCCTATTGGGTGTGTGTACAATCCCCTAGAAATTTTCTAAATTTTCTACACTTTTCATTAATTATTTTTCCTAGGTGTCTCTACTATTCAAATAGGCGTGAAATTTGGTTTGTCTAACCCTTACATATATGCAATCACACCACAAAAGTTATGCAACCTAATTCTATAGAAAAATGGAGTTATGAATTTTCAAAGTTTTGGGTCCAAAATGAACCCATTACCTTAAAAATTCACATCATAGCAATTCAATGAATATCTGAACCTAAGAAAATTATAGTACATGCCTAAGATACCCAAATAGCTTCCACCAAAATTTGGGGCTCAATTGACCACTGGATTGTGAGAAAATCACAAAACACCGATTTTAAAGAAATAGAAATATCTCACAATCCAGTAATCAAATTAACTCAAAATTAATTTTAATAAATACTAGGATAAATTATCTTTCCAACGAGCCCAAAAACACCTAATTTGGTGGAAAAATGAATTTACTATGAATTTTGAAAGTTATGACCATTTTTTTGAATTTTTATGTCCATTAATAACCGGCGCCAATCATTGGCAATGATCGGCGCCAAAATGGCGGCGGCGTGTGGCATTTTGATATGCAAAGTGCTGTTTATCAACCACCTAAATACGCCATCACTAATCCCGAGCTGTCCGATCGAGAAAGATAGAAAATCGGACGGCCGAGATCGATCAATGCCGTTTTAGCTCAAAATGAACTAGAAAATTGAAATACTCATAACTTTCAAAATACTCGTCGAAATTTAACAAAATTTGAAACATAGGCTCATGGGAACATGAACTTTCATTGCCTAGAGTTTGGAGACCCCAAGCAATGAAATTTTTGAGCAGTTTCAAATTAAAATTTAAACTTAAAATGAGCATAACTTACAATCCAACCGTCGGATTTTTGAGAGCTTGGGCTTGTTGGAAAGCTGCAGTGATCCTCTACAACTTTGATGAAGACACCAAGAGCTGGATCTAGCTGGATCAAAAGTTGTGTTGGAAAACCCTCTTTCTCTCTCTAGAATGCTCTCTCCTCACTAAAATAGTGATTTGAGGCTTGGAAATGATGGGGAGAAGCTTGGAAAAGCCTTGGAGATGGATGGAGAGGATGGGAAAGGCTCTAGGAAGGTTGGAGGCTGGAGGAGAGTTGAGGGAGAGTGAATAATGAAGATTCTCTCTCTTAGGTTAGGTTTCTCCCACCTTAGCACTTGGCTTTTGGATTGGATGGTCTTGATTTGTTTGGAGGGAGTTTGGATGCATGACAAGTGTCCCCTAAGCTACCTAAAGCTATGGAATAGGGTTGGTGGTGAGTGTGACCTCTCTTGGTCCATGGGAAAGGGGACCACACCTTTTCCCCCATTTGGGTGAACCAAAGCTTGGCTTGGTTTAGGGAGTTGGCTTAGGGCTTCTTAAGAGAGGAAATGGGTCAATTTCTATCAGGTTTGAGCAGGTTTTGGATCAAGCCATGGATTGCCAAGGTGGCTTGGTGATGTGGCCATGATTTGGCCTCTTTCCATAGGCTTAAAGGGGTTTGGAGAAGGTTTTGACCCCTCCAAATGGGTTGACCAAGTCAACCCAAGGGGAAGCTTGAATTTGAAAGCTTTGGACATGTCAAGGGTGTCCAATTGAATGATTTTGAGGGATTGATTTGATTTAAAATGGGTTCAAGCATTGAAATTGACCTTAATGTGGGTTAAGGGTTGATTTGGTCAACCTTGGTTGACTTGGTCAACCAGGTCAAACCAAGACTTGAGTTTGGATCCAATGTGTTCCTAATGATATTTAGGATCCATTGGGATAGGTTTTGAAGGTTATATGGGAAGGTCATGTTGAACTTTGGGGAAAAGACCAAAAATCTCTATAAATGGCATTTTGGTCATTTTGACCCCTAGTCAACATTGGGTCAAACTGGGTCCAACAAAGTGTAGGTTATTGATCAAAAAGTCATAACAAAGGTCATGGACATGGTCGAAAGGTTTGGAAGGCGTCCCAAGGTCAAATTGCTCTGGATGGCAAGTCTAATGGCATAGGTTGTAAATAATTGAAGGTTTTGCAGCATTTGGGAAAAGATTCAGTTTGAGGGGCTAGGAGTGTTGGATTGAGCTCAAATTTGGAGGGTTGATCTTAGAGACATGTTTGAACAATATGCAATTGACGGATCATGATTTAGAGGTCACTTGACAGGGTTTCTAGGTGACAGAAAGTTCACCCAGAATGGGTTTTAGGACCTAGGTCCTTGACCTTGAAGGTTTGATTTAGAATGTTGGATTTGGGTTGGATTTAAGATTTAAATGATTGACCTTAGATCATTCATATCAATGGAAATCAAATGAAAGATTGAAATTAATTGGATATGATTTGAAATTTGATTGAATGTTGATTTAAGGCTAGATTAAAGATTGAGTCGAAAGGTAGAGCTGGATTTGATTGGGATTAAATTGGGTCTTTATTAGGACCTTTATGACAGAGGGGTGGACATCTCTCCATCATTAGGTCACTAAAAAGAAATCCAAGTGGGTCCTAGTGACCTCATATAAAAATGAGGTCAACACCTACTTGACCATAGGTCTGATAGTAGAACAAAGCAAAAACATAAAAATCACTCGACCATATATTTGACAGTGATGCAGAGAAGAAATGAAGCACCTCTTCTCGGCCATAGGCCCAAAAATGATAGAGCTCCTACTCGACTATAGATATGATTGTAGAACATTTGTTATATTAACTATTGGCTTGTAATTTTATTGTTTTATCCAATTTTGGCATTTAACTAAGTGAAAAAGATTTGGTCTCAATAGCATGTTAGAATCTTTTTAGGCACATTTATGAGCCTATATAGATCAAGTGTTTATGCATGTTCTAAATATTATTATGAGCAATTCTTCTTTTAATTTAGGGGTTAGTTATATGAAGATGTTTTTAAAATGTGATGCTTCAATGAATAATTAAGCTTTGACATATTTGCACCAAATATTATTTTTTATGGAGATCAGTGAAGGGTTACATGCTATGATATTGTTATGTCATGGTTAATATGAGCATTTATTCTCTTAATCTATAAGGCTTAGTTATATGAAGATGTTTTAAAAATATGATGCTTAAATGAAAGACAAAGCTTGTCATAGTTACATCAAATATTGTTTTTAAGAGATCATTGGAGGTTTACATGCTATGACATTACTATATCATGATTTGTCCATCTTTTGTGAACTTTGAATCAAGATATTCATAAGGGAGTTTCATGTAGAACATCAAGAAGCAGATTATCATGGCCCCACTTCTAGATCAAGATCAAAAATTCAAAATGAATTTAAAGGGCTATGATGACCCTATCGCAAGGTTAAGATCAATGCGTCATGATAGAATCAAGGGTTTAGAGTGCATCATCATCATGCTTGAATAATAAAATACCATAATATATATAATGTATTGTAATTGTAATGAAAATTAAAGGTTGAAATTCAAAATTTTTAATTTTGCAAATTTGAATTACTTGTAATTACATGTAATTCTCCATCTATATTATAGGCTTTTAATTTACTTTTTTCCTCATTAAATTGGCCTTGCCTTGTTTGGAGGTCATTAAGACTAACCACCCCTTATTAGGAGTAAAATTGAAGTGATTTTACTTCACTTCTTTATTTTGACATCCTAGCTTCATTTCCTCCCTCAGTATAATTCGTCATTTTCTTTATTTTTTTTTTTAATTTTGAACATTAGAACTTGGTGTAGTAGTTTAAATATTATTGAAATAACTGAAAGAAGAATATTTGATGTAAAAAACAATCTTATAATTCTCTTGAAGTCGATGACCACAACTAGGCCCCTTGACCTACTTTTGGTTCTCCTTCTTCAATCACTTCCAATAAACCTTGGATCTCTACCATTTGCTTCAAATCCAACCTCTACATATTCCCCTAATATTCCATAGCTCTTCCAGCTCTTCAATGCACATCTAAAAACATTACCATAACATTTCCAAGTGGTTCCATTTCTTGAATCCTCCACCATAAGAAACTTTAGAGCCAAATCCCTAAGGAAATTGAAGCCTAGGGTTGAAAATAGAGGACACGAATACGAGTTAGACACGGTATTATAATTTTTATATTTTCAAAGTAGTATATAGAAATTGAATAAGTAAAATATCAAGAATAATTGAGAAATGATAAGTCAACTAATATGTGCTTAAAATTATTAATATTAGGATGTCGAGAGTCGGGTGTAGATGTTGTGTTAGACATGGAGAGGTGAGAGATAATGCTATCGAAAGTCGAGCATCGATGTTGTGCAATGAGCTTCATGCATTGATGTCAAGTCATCGTCGGCCCTCAATGTTGAGACAACGTCGGTCATCAATGTTGAGATGACATTGGACATATATGAGATGTCGAGACAGTGCGTGGGCGTGATTGTGGGTGTAAAAATTGTTTGCATCGAGCGTCAATATCAAGACATCATCAAACTTTAATGTTGAGATGATTATAAAATATTAATTTTTTGATGACATCGAAGAGATGACATTTTGCGTTGTTGCGAAGCCCTGGTCATAACCCATTAGAGTAAATGAAAATGAGAATGTTCATGTTTGTCCAATGGATTTTTAATATATTTTTTAAATGGACATCAAACCAAATGTTTATCATATTGTAGCAGATGAGCATTGAATTTCTATAAATTGTTACACAGAAAATTAAGGGAGGGAATACAAATTAAAGAAAAAACTATATAAATATTCAAAATTATATTGAATAAAGGCTATATTTTAAAGGGAGCTCTATTCATTCAGATGGTAATATAGATTATACTTAGGCTTTGTTTGAGACAGTTTTTTATTGCTTTCTAAAACAATTTTTAGCATAAAAAATTTTAGTTCAAATTTTTTTTTTGTATAGCAATAAAAAAGTTGTCCCAAATGAAGCTTTAGTTTAATTTTAACAAAATTTTATAAATTAAAGAAAATTAATATATTTACATAATAATTTCTCTTGAAGATGAGCTTTATATATATAATTTTAAAATCAATTATAATTAATTTTTTATGATGATATTTTGTTACACAATTTATTTCCAAAAATACTCTTATTAGTAACCCTAAAAAGTATGACTCTTTCATTCTCTCTCATTCAATCTATTTGGTATCATTTTATTTTTCTTGTTATTTATTTTTACAAATATTATTATTTAGTTTACTTTTTAATTTCATATTTTTAAAAAAATAAATTGAGTTGTTTTTAAAATTATTTAAATGGTTTTAAGTATTTTTTAAAAAATATATTAAAAAAATTTTATTTAGGCTTTGCTTGGACAGCTTTCTTACTACTTTTAAAAACAGTTACTAAAAAGTTTGAAGTCTTAGTCGACTCGACCACTACTTTAGATTGTTGGCATCCTTGTTGGACCCAATGTTACCACCGACAGTCAATGTCGAACATTACTATCTTGGGGTGTAAATGAGTTGGGTATTTGCACGAGCTCGAACTCTTGAGCTCAATCACGAGTCGAGCTCGAGGCAGATTAGCTCACTTACATCCTTAGTTCCATCATCATCTCGTATGGAGTAGCTATTGCCTTGCTAGCAATCATCACTATGGCATCATAAATAAACAAACATAACATGTCATATCATATTTCATAGTAAAATATAAACAAAATAAATGAAAGAGGAGCAACCTGACTTCACACCCTTTAGTTGGGCGATCGAGGCCATCAAACAAGGCCTCAGATACTTATCATGACTATTTTATGGGGGAAAAAATTAGGTCTTAATTTTCATCAGGATGAGTTTAAAAAATTGATGCTTGTTAAGTTCTTAAGACATTAATTCCACATAAATATTTTAATATTATGTCATATTACATTATAAAAGCTTTGAATATATTTTATTTTATTTCAAATAAAAATCACATAATTTCATAATATTTAAATATAGTATAGATATATTGTTGATTTTTTAAGCTAATTTTTATCAAAAAAATTGAATGAAGGTATTTTGCCTCAAATTTTCCATTTTTTAATTAAAGTAGCATTATGCATGTTGGATCCAAATTTGTTCATGTAAGACACTTGATCTTGCTAGTAAGCAAGCTCAAGAGACTAAAATCCAAGAGCTTTAAGTGAGTATTGGAAGAAAAGAAGAGATTTTGGAAGTAAAATATTTTATTGGCTCAATAGGGCTTCCAAGATGTGCTAAAAAAGTCAAAATATGTCTCTTGACTTTATATTTATAGAAATATGATGGCTACATAAAAAGTTATACTAAAAATGATAAAAAAATACAATAATAAATGAGATTTAGTACAGATTGCTCACGACATGTGATTGAAAGATCATAGTCATGAAATAATGGTATGAAGGAAGTATTTAGGTGATGGGTGTTAAAGGACCAAAGTTGAGTGATAATAATTAGAAAATGACGATAAGACAACAGTGATCGGATGGAGGTTGTCCAACAAGAACTTTAAACTTCAAGTCTTTCGGTTCTCTTAAATCTCAAGCTAAGAGTCCAAGCCCCACCTCATATAGAGACTGAGATCTTGCTTATAGATTTTTTAGAGTATCGTGCCTCATCAATATAGCCAAAATTCAAAACACTACATGCGATGACCCATATTAATTCCCTCAATCATATATCATTCTTTTTAGCATTTAAGTGCCTTAATGATATCAGAATTAGACAATTTTGGGCTTGTTGGATTCAACTTATTGAGATGTTCTATTTGACTATAAGCATGCGAGATTTAGAAATCATTTGACCATACAACTAATGTCATAAAGTTTTTTATTACACTTCAAAGTGATTGATCTAATCTCATTTAGACTTACATCAAATCACTTTTAGTGTCGATAGGTTCGTCACCTCTAGAAATCCAGTTTGACTATAACATGTTGAAACTAGAGTTCAAATAGTCTTGAATTTAATTTTTAAAGTTCTCGATTTGAATATGCATCAAGTTTCACGCTCGATCAAGCTGCTTTTTGATGACGTATCAAGCTCTATCGATCTCTCTCATTTGAATTGATTTCTTTTAATAACAATTTCATTTTGTTACAACCTATAAATTTAGGTGAATTATCATTTTTCATTATTTATATGCTTTAATTTTAACAGATGATAGTGATATTCTCTAATAACTTAAATTTTATTAGATAGATCAAGTTAACTGGGGCAAGTCTGCTTAGTTTGAGCCCAATCGACCTGTTCAACATGTACAAACCCTCCTCATGAACGCAAGGTGGGCGGTCATGGACCAGAAACTTGACCCTCAGCTCTTCGCCATGAGCGTCATAACGGTGAAATCTTGTTATCTTGATTTTCATCTAATTTTACATATTCATTCCACAAAAAATAGATCAAATTATCCTAACCTAATTTTAACACGTGTTGGTTTTTCTATGACAATTATTCTATTAATTATATACATAAAAATCTTCATATCTTACTATACATTTCATAATATATATCTTTATTATTTTTAAATCTATCTATAAATTGAAATCTCATAATTTCAGATCATGTAAATATTAAAAAAATAACACTTATAAATTTCTTAAGCTCGCCTTAATTAAAATTAGATCACAAATATTTATTTACATTACTATATAACATATAAATAATAAAAAAGAGATGTTGGTCCTAATACATTATTTGTCATCTAAATGTATTGAATAAAGGACCAACATATCTAAATTATTGATTTTATTAATAATAAAAAATATTAATGATTACATAATTTAGATATTATTAATAAAATCAATAATTTATTGCATAAAAAAATTTTCTCTAGTATATTCATTGTGAGTCCATTCATTGAGAAGGAATTCTGAGGAAAATTGGTTGCATTGACACACATTTCAAAGCCGCGTTAGACTTAAATAAGCATACTCAATGAAGGCGCATAATTATTAATAAAAATTTTGGTTTATTTGGGATAGTTTTTCATTACTTTTAAAAGTAATTTTTTGGTACAAATATTTCAAGTTCAAAAAAATTTTATAGAAAAATTTATTTTTTGCAAATTTTTTCAACTTTTTGTGTTTGCAACGATTTCGCTAATTTCTCAACACCCAAGTCATGACGTAAAGACTATAAAGGCCAAACATGGTCTCTCGATCATATAACTCAATGGAGCGCAATTGAGCCATTTGGGCTAATGCCCCTATCTTCGATTCGTCTATAGATGTAGTTAAAACTTCTAATTATAATCTTTGAAAAATATGATTAAATTATTATTTTTAGTCACATCATACTTTGAAAAATATATGATTAAAATTAAAAAATTGAGATTAAAAGACATTTTTCTCATACTTTATTTAAAATTTTTTACTAATAATCAGAGCACTGTATTGGGTACCCATACCAACACCTATGGGTATGGGTGGATATGGGTACGCCCAAGGTCTCGTGGGTGGGTATAGGTGGGTACTCATTATCAGGGGATAAACCGATTTACATTGCTAATTATTATAAGTCGTATATTACTGCAATCCTCAATACGTATGAACATCATAGAACTGCATTGCGATCACGATAAATTTTGATATGTGGCTTGAAAGTTTGCAGTCAGAGCAAAGGGCAACAAGTCTCAAAGTCATTAGTTTGTGGCGGACTGCGTTCAAAAAGTGTAGAAAGTGGGTGGGTATGCGACATCCCGAAGTCACCATAGGCGGGCGAGGGGGGCAAAGCCCGCCCGTGTAGACGTGGGTACCCAATCAAGACCGCATGTAAGACTTTGTTAATAATATAATAAAAAATGACTTTGTAGTTCAAAATTATTATAATTTTATACCTTACTACTAATATAGTAAACGAAACTACAGCTCAGTAAATACGTACTCGAGTAATATCAGCCTTGAAAATAAAAAAACTTTTTCTCATTAAAATAAAAGACTCTCTTACAAATTGTGAAGATTAAATAAAACTACAACAGTAAGAAATATGTTTATTGATCCTTTCAATATAAATATCCTAAATAACTAATATTTGCATGAGCCATGCATGCACGTCAAGTAATAAATAAAATCCAAACCTAAGTCATATATCACTAATTTGATGGGAGAAATTGCAAATTGAATCAAACACACATAGAGCCATTATGTATATGCATTTTTGCATGTATATAATTGTATAAAAAATATAAAAATATTTCATACACAACAAACAATACATGATAAATACATAATGCTCTATGTGCGTGTAACTTACGTAATAATCTGTCAATTTCATCGTATCATCATCATAAAAGTGTTTTAGGACAAGCAATATTGCTATGAGTCTCGCACGAATGCTCTGAAGGTGGCCCTGATCCTTTAGGAAGAGACTCGAGAATCAAAGCCTCGACTTCAAACCCTAATTTTCCTCGCAATGGTCTCCCCGCCGCCATTGATGGGAGCTCCAAAGAACCAACAACAATCATGAAGAGAAGAACCACCTCCACCATTCCAACTCTCCTTTCTTCTCCCATGAATAGATTACTTGGAACTATCTTCTTCTTCTCTTTGATCTCTTTATGAAGAAGAACTGCAGCAGCAGAGCTTAACTTCTTAGGGAGTTGATGATTTTTTGAAGGGCTTTGATTTACTGAGTTGATGAGCTAGCTGTGGTGAACATTGAATGAAGGGGTTTAGATATTTATAGCTTTATAATGATTCCGTGTGATTAATTTCTGTATGATATGAATTCAATGCGATACAAAGGAATTCCATAGTTATTAAATTTTCCACTTGAATGACTTTGACTGCGTCCTTAAACGCGCGTTTGGTAGAAGGATCTGTGATATTGGTGGCTTCTTTTGCTATTTTAGCAGGACTTTGACTTTTCAAGTTGGAGCTCTATAGAAAGAAAATAAAAATATTTCTTATAGTTATAAGTTGATCAAATATAGGTTTTATAAGAAATATTTCATACTGGACGATAATGATCATTTGAGACGATTTTTTTAATATTTTTTAAAATATTGTTTTAGTAAAAAATTTTCTAAGCTAAAATATATTATATAAAAAAGTTGCTTTAGAAAACAGTAAGAAAGTCGTTCCAAATAAAGTCATACTGTAGCAATTATAAAATTATATTTATTTGAATTAGATTAATTAATGTATTATGAGACTAAATTATTCAACAAGCCATGGACTGTGAACTAACTTGAAAAACCTACGAATCAGAATTCATCAAGCCTAAGATTGCCTAAACGTGAGTTGCCCATAGCTAAAGCTTGGTAGGTTGTCAAAGAATCAACTCTAACTAGACCCCTAGTGCTAAGCTATAAATTTTAAAGTAAATACTAATTAAAAGTTAATTAGCCACGTAACTAATGTAAAAAAGAACTTTTAAACTAGCCAAAGTCGCCCGTGCATATATATTAATTTAAAAAATAAAAATAAAAACTATATATTTACCTACAACAGCAAAAATTTATTCAGGAGTTATTATAAGTCGAAATCATAAACCGTATTCACCAAAACATCTCTATTATTGTGTTTTAGTTTTACCATTTTTTCATAATTTTTGGGTACTAATGAAATTCTTTAAGAAATTAGTACCTAACGGTACAATTAGAGGTTTTAAGACCGTCGAGTGTATGTTTTGCAAACCGATTGTGTCAGAATTTTTAAATAGAATAAGTTATTTTATGAATATTTTTCTATAATTTTTAAATCTTGATAAAATTTCTTTGAGTTTTATGCTAAAAATTTATTATAATAATATTATTATATTATTATTTTACTCAAAAAAATTTAAAGCACTTTATATTTTAAGTCGTAGAGTCGTTTTTGTCCGTCGGCCCAATTGGAAAATTTGCTCGTCTAGAGATATGTTACGTTTTGCCTTTTTTAGATTTCAATAATTTGATTTTTTTTTGTTTTTATATTTTTCTAATCAAATTTATATTTTTATTAACGAAAAATGAGGATAATTTTCTTTTAGTAAAACTTTTACCGCATAACTTTTTATATGTTATAGAAATTAAAATTATGAACATTTTGAGTATATTCTGAAAATTTTTTCCTGGGTGATTTTGAAAAAGCAACAATTTTTTGCTTTATAAAAATAGCGTTTCAGTTCAATTAAGTTTTTAGAATGTTGCTTTACACAATTCCTGGTAATTTAATTATGTTTTGAAATTATGAATTTTTGTTTAGTAGTATTTCTGTTGTCTACCATTATGATATTTTGACAATTTTTGAATTCAGTCCAATTATGCTTTAATTAATGAAATGCATTAAAAATTATAAAAGAAATGTGATGTGAGGTATTGTGATGTGATGTGTTGTGTTGTGATGTCATGCTATGCCAGCGTCAATGGGTGACCGAGGTGAGATTCTATTACTGAAGTGTTGTGATGTCAACACCAGTTGGTGATCGAGGTGGATTCTGTTATGCCTGCGCTAGTGGGCGACTGAGATGAGATTCTATTATGCCGGTGCCAATGGGTGCCAAGATAAGATTTTGGTAAATATATGAAAGTTTAGGCTTAAGATCTATTCTGATAATCATTATAAAGTATTTATTTATAATTTAGTTAATTTTTATATTTATTTAATTGTATTCAATTCAATTTCAGGTAAATGATTCAGTTCAGAGTTATTTTGGTTTTAGCTATTGATTTTTATTTTAGGTTACGATAGCCTACTCAGCCGTATTAGCTCATCCATACTTTCGCTTTTGTTTTCATGCCTGAGAAAAGGTAAGGAGTGAGCTCTGAGTAGTTTGTATAACATGCTCTGATCTGTGTTGTAGGTATATTTTGGTTAGTTTTGATTTTTGCAAACTTGACTTTTATTTTGTTATTCTCTCTATTGCCAAGCGCTGTTGTAGATAATCACCCAATTATATATTTTTGGATGATATATAAAAAATCATGTTGAGATTTAACAATCTTTTGCTTTATATCGCATTTAATAGTGGCTCTATGTAGTATCTAAATTTGAAGTTTTATCTCAGTACTTCTCCAACTAGATCTTAGGGTCAGTCGTGTCACAATCAGATCTGATATAACCTATGTGATATCAGATCAGATTGAGACACTCAGCATCCGCCCGAGCTTGTATTTCCTCGCTTCATTCCTATTTTCGGCTGCCACCGTCTCTCACTTGCCTAATTCGGAATAATAATTGAATTGATCTCCACAGTTTTCGATGGGTGACCTCAACCTCTACGCTGCTTTGCTCTAGCACTCCTTTGTCTTACACGGAATGATGGATCCCATCAACTAAAACTTCCTTTCTCTTCCACTTCATTTGCCTGATGGGTTCTTGGCTTGAATTGGCCTGTTCTAGCGTCCCATGCTCCATATGAACCCGATCAAACCTCCCGTGATCTCCTGCACGTCTAGTCCTCTGTGTCTGTTCGAGCCCGAGTTAAGCGATCAGGCCCTTCTCCGAGCACGGGCACAACCCGAGCCAAGTACGCCCATGCACTCTCGCACGATACAAGCTCGTCTCCCGCTTCCCACATGAACTGCGTTTGGCCTAGCCTCATGGCCTATCGCGACCCAACCCCCAGCCTCGTGTAAACGTTCTGATCTCACGCCCCGCAAGGATCCTGCCCACGCCCCACGCATTCTCCATGCGCCCTGCGTATCTCTGCTTGCTTTCTTGAGCCTGAGCCCAACCCGTATAGCTTTTGCCCGCACCCTCGGCACAACCGTAAACTCACGGCTCCTGCTCCCACACAAAATATGCTTCAAGAACCTGCACACCAGGCCGACCACTCCACCCCAGCCTGCCCATGCACTCTCGCCCAGACCTCGCCTCCAGTTCGCGTACTCCACTCGCGAACGAGCCCTGCCGCCTCCGCAACCTTCGTTTGTTCCACCTCATGCGACCGAAGTCATGCCTCTTTGTGCAAACTGTGAACTGAACCAGTCATCCACTCCACCTCACGTGAATGGGCCCACCGTCTTCTGCTATTACAATCGAAGAACCAGGCTGCGTGAATTGCACTGCCAGTAACACCTCCCAGCCCAATCTTGCAAGTCCCTGATCCGGCGCGCGTCACCAGTAGCCTGACCACCTTCTCTTCTTGATAATAAGAACACCTTCCTCCTCCTTCTCCTTGATCGCATCCACCAGTCTCTGATACTAATTTGTTGGGATTCTTAGAGAAGGAAAACTTTCTTGATTACAATCTTGCTCTTGAATGATTGCTCCAAGAGAAATAACGGAGGAGGATAGAGAGGGAGAGAGCTAAGAATAAGATGAACCTAAGCAACAACATAACTAAAATTGGACCAAAAGATACTAACACTAGTATATCTAAAGAAAATATGGCATGTAAAACATGTTACATGAAAGTCAAATTTCATTGTATATCTCTAGAATTCTTCTCAACATATATCTCTTTTTTAATTATCTTTATAAATTTGATTGGGCTCTCCTTTTTCTATCAAAATAAGATTTCAACAGTCTTTTATATATCAATTCATCAAGAGAATCATTGAAATCTAGCCCCCTTCTCTCATCCATTTTTCTCTATGGGTTAATACATATATCTTTGAAAGATCTTGAATCTCACAACATTAATCATTGAAAATAACTTCCATAAATAATTTTGATCTCTGAGATTTCCAATTAATGGTATATGTATAATAACAAAAGGTGAACACATTTTTTGTAAACTGATTATGTAATTTATTCTTTATTGTTTATGAACATATATATAGATATAACAGGGTGAGTAATAAGCCCAAGAAGTTACGAGAAACCTACAACTGACTTTAGTGCTAGAAAGAGAGCAATATATATGCTTGCAGAGTAGGTTATAACTTAGATATATGGCATGGTAGTTGTTATGAAACTTATGTGTAACATTAAGAAAACACAACCAACTTCTAATAACTCTTATAGTTCCAATGATTCATTATGACAAAGCAATTTATATAAACTAATATGTGTAAAAGAAATTAATAAAAATTATAAAATAAAGTAATGGACTTAATCCAACATGTATGAATAATTTCAATGCTGGACAAAACTACTTTTAAAATGCATTGAGGCTTCGTTTGGGACAGCTTTCTGCTTTTTAAAATAATTTTTTTGTACAAAAATATCTGGTTCAAAAAATTTTTGTACTAAAAAATTAATTTAGAAATTAATAAAAAAGCTGTTACAAACGATACATATTAACTTTATTCAATATGTAGGAATATGCTTAGGATAAAAGCCCTTTGAATAGCACAATATGCAAGCCATAAGTACATTGTATGCTAAATGCAATTTTCTCAATAATAAATGATATGATCACACAATATCTTGGCATTGACAATTAGGAATTTACAATTTTCAAACACTATTCAACAAAAGAATATAATTTTGTAGGATTATAAAATACCTTATGAATATATAACCATATAACCATATTTAAAACTACAATAGAACACCAAAATTATGCTATACAAACTATCTAAACAGTAGCATACTGTGATTTTAGTGAAATTCTTATGAATAAAATATGAAAAAACTCCCGAGTAATAAAATCATTGATATCTAAGGTAAGGTATTTATAACCTAGCTTATTTACAACAACTTTAACTAACTTAATCACTAAAATTATCTTTGACCTCCAAAATCTCACACACACACACACACACATACACACACACACACACTCTCTCTCTCTCTCTCTCTCTCTCCCCCCTGCTATCTCTCTTTTCCAAGCATTCATGCTTGATCAGATGCTTCTGTGATTTCCATAATCCAAGTCTCCAACTTCTTTCATGCATACCAAATTCAACCATTAATTGTATCATAGAGCAACATTTATGATAAATGATTTATATGCTTGATGATATGCTTAGGGAACCTTCCACACTACTATCATGGGGGTAAAAAAAATTATTAATTGCGTGCACAAATCTCAAACCAAATTCAAGGAAGGCGAGCTAGTAGAACAAGGGACCCAGACTCTCGAATGCAGATATTGGTTTGTGCATTATAAATAAACTCCGACAAAATGGAAAAACCAAACTTTTGTGAAGTAAAATTATTTCTAAAGAAGAATTTATTAGCCTCAAATACTTCTTATTCAGATAACTTTGTATGCTCGTGTTTTGTTTATATAATTTTTTTCCCAAAAAGAAGAATTCATTCCAAAAAAAAAGGGAAAGGTACAAACAAGTTCAAAAGAGGAAAAAACAACACAAACAAGATAAATACAGCCACGTAGAAACAAATAGTCATAAACGAAAACTCAAAGAAGTCGGGCTCAGTAAATGGTGAACATTCTGCGACCACCCAAACGGTAGGCAGGAGCCATCCATAAGGAAGCAAACATCAGGCCGCACAAAAGAATTCCCAAAATGGACAAGCATAACCACATCCCAAACAAAGACCACCAAGCTGCCGCCACCAGTGGTTGCCAACAAGCCAAGCCGACCAGATGGAAAGCAGAATTGCCTCATCATAGCTTGGGCTAAAAACCCCAGCACCACCATCCAAACCAACGATAGCCTTCCACATCCCCAAAATCGAAACGCCAGACAATCAAAAAAGGAAATCGAAAACCCACAACCAATCATGAATGGCAGCACCCAAACAGAAGCAAAAGCCCAAAGTATAATTTGGATTTTCTTCGATAATGCCTACCCCCACCCAAGGAGAAAGCATTGTCCACAATATGACCCACCTACAAACTATATAATTGATGCAACTTGTTAGTCAGGTCAGCCAAAATGATCCCCGCCCCTCCATTACAGGAAAATTGTCTGTTACCGTCGGAATTTCCGGCGGATGGTATCCGCCGGAAACTAGCGACGCAATTACCGGCAGATTTGTCGCCGGTAATTGTGCGATGGAATTTCCGGCGGATTATCCGTCGCTTATTTACCGGCGGATAATACGTCGCAATTGCGCCAGAAAAGTTTCATTTTCCGACGCAATATCCGCCGGAAATTACCGGCGGTCTTACCGACGTATTTTCTGTCGGCTTACTTAAACTCGACGAACTATAACCGGCGGATGTTCCGCCGATAATCTTTCCGACGGAGTATCCGCCAGAAAATCCGCCGGTAAAGGCCCTATTTCGAGCCATCCCGCGCCTGGTTCCTCATTCTCATCTCGTTCGGCTTTTCTGTGTTCGATTCCGCTCCGACGACGCATTCCGCTCCGACGACGAATTCCTTTCCTTCGACGCCGGCAGACTCTCCTTCTCCGGCGACGCTCCGACGACGTTCCTTCGCCGCTAGGTTTTGCTCCTTCAACGACGTTCCTTCGGAATCGAACACGGTTTCGCTCCTTCGACGACGTTCCTTGGTGTGGAGGTAACACTCTCTTTTCTTTAGTCATGGATGTTCTTACTAGATTGTACCCTTGTGTGATATTATTAGTAGAATTCAAATTGGATTGTTGAAGTGGAGGAATGCATTGGGCTTGTTGTGTGATAGAAAAGTCCCCCTCAAGCTTAGGGGCTGTTTGGTAGAACCTAGGATTTCATTTAAGTAGGATTTTGTAAATTCTCTAAATCTGGATTTACCAAATAATTTACCAAATCCTAAGGGGGTTAAATCCTGAAAACTGTTTGGGGAGTTTACTTAAGTGGTTCTAGGGCAAGGAGAGGGATTTGGCCAACCAAACCAACCCATGCAGTATAGTGTAGAATATTGTCCATTAGAAAATCCGAATTTACAACGTAGCTTTCGTAGGAATGTCTAAGAGCAAGGAGATGGACTCCCATGGTCAGTGGAATTTCGGAAATCCGGTATTTAGAGCCAATCGGGGGAATTTTTAGTCTCGAGAGGATTT
This sequence comes from Dendrobium chrysotoxum, assembly GCA_019925795.1. Taxonomy (NCBI): domain Eukaryota; kingdom Viridiplantae; phylum Streptophyta; class Magnoliopsida; order Asparagales; family Orchidaceae; genus Dendrobium; species Dendrobium chrysotoxum. The sequence goes on from CM034303.1 coordinate 46,921,146, forward strand.
CGTTTGCCGTGAGAGGCTTATGCATATGAAGGGCAGACATCTAGTGGTTGTAGTTTTTTATCTAGTACCTAGGAGTCTTTATATACCCAGTAGATAACTGCCCTTACAGCTGAGCTAGAACATGTACGGAAAGCCCAAGCTGATTGACAGATGCAAATGCAGCAGCAGATGCAAATCCAACAAACTCAAATGTTAGAAGAAATGCAAAGGATGAGGGAGCAGATGAGCAGTGGGAAGAGTACAGCAACTGAGGAGGAAACGGATTTGGACTAGATGTTTTTTATTCATTTTACGGATGTGGACATTTATATTTGTGTTTTGGACATGTTTTGTAATATAATTATGGATATTTGAATATGTTGAGTATGTGTTTTGAACATTGTTACATTATTTATATAGTGTATTGTCTATTGTGTTGTGGACATCGTTGTGTATATCTGTTTTGTATATGTTTTGTTTGCAGGTTGTGAAAATTCAATTTTAGAGGGAAGAAGGTTTTTTTGTCAATGCTACAGGTTTCCGGCGGATTATCCGCTGGAAATGGTGCCGGTAATACGATATATCGAACTTTCTAGCGGATTATGCGCCGGACATTTCCGGCGCTTAATCCGCCGGAAAGTCCGTTGGTAATAGTAACATCGGTTTGTTGCGGCGTATAATCCGTCGGTATTACCGATGGATATTTCCGCCGGCAATACCAGCGGATCATACGCCGGAAACTAATAACATAATAACGTCGTTTTTTTGTTATTTTTTCATCAGAAATATGCCGGAAAATCCGCCTGAAATATTACCGACGGATTAAATCCGTCGGTAATCTATTTTCGACGCGTGAATTACCGTCGGACGGATTTCCGTCGGAAATCCGTCGGAAACCGTATATTTCCGGCGGATTTTTATTGTTACCGACGGATTTCGTCCGCCGGTAACAATGAGTTTTTCTGTAGTGCTCTCCCACTATTAGAGGAAGCATCCATCCAATCAGAATGATCAACAGAGGAATCTATCAACTTGCTAGCCACATGAGCTTTCAACGCATCATTGGAAATTAAAGAAACTGGCACATCAACAAAGTGGGCAGGCGCAAGCGCACCCAATGACATATCCATAACTATTACCGGAGAACTTTCAGCTATATTACCCAACTTAGAGGATCCAACATACACCACCTTATTAACTTCACACTGACCCACTAACTCTTTCACCAGAAATAAAACCAATAGGGGACTTCTTAATAACAATATGTGAAACAACCAGTGAGCAACCCGCAGGCATAATAGCCCCCTCCAAATTCGTATGAGGGTCCAAACCAACCGCAGGGACATTGGCAGCACCTAGATCAGGCACCACCAAATGCCCCACCTCAGAGGCAAGCCGACTACCATTAGCATCGACATGAACAACAATATCATTCACAAGTAAAACACTACAATTAGACCTGCTCAGAAACCAAAGGATTAATATCACCCACAATACCCGAAACAGGGGCTTTAGACAAATGGGGATGAAGTATATGACATTCTAATTTCAAGTGCCCCAAAGACTTACAATGAGCACAATAATAGGGAAAAGCTTCCATAACTATCGATTGAATGTAACCCAGACTATCAGGATCAACCCAAACCTTATCAGGAAAATTTTTGGTAACATCCAATTCCACCAGGACACGCGCAACCAACGGCCTACAACCAGTAGAAGTAGCATGATCAATTTTAAGAGGGCGACCAAACATGGAACCAAGCCCATAAAGAATCCTAGGAGAAAAAAGATGTGGTCTCAGGTTGGGAAAAGAAACCCAAATAGGAATAATGAGTGATTCAGTTTCAATATCAAAGGTAGGAGTCTACTTGAAAACCTTTATGAAGCAAATTGTTCACAAAGTAGGAAGGTGAGAAAACACACGACCTTAGTCCAAGTCGTTCACAAGTTTGATCAAAACATGCTTAGGATTTAGAACAGTAACTGAAAATTCACCATTGGGCTTAAGGTTGAAAAAAAATTTGTGAATAGCCTCAAGCGTAGGTCTACGAGAATGAAATTTGCCCACCAAAGCGAACTCAAAAGGGGCCGCAAGTGCCAAAACTTCATCTTCCGAAATCCACAACAAACGGCATCCCACGATGTGAAGAGATTTTGAGGTCCGAGAAAAGCAATGAAGAAGTGCTACCAGATGAAGCATCACGAAATGATCTAGAAGAGGTTTTGCCCGCCAAGAAACTGGAATCTACCAGTCGTTTGTTCTCCATTGAATGACGATGACAAAGCAATCAAAATAGAACCCCAAAAATCACAAAAAACACAAAAAATAAGGGCCAAAAACTTCCCTGAGGCGAGATGAGGCGCCGGAGGCTACGAACATGGTGACGAAATAGGGAACGCCTTGCGAGAAGGAAACCCTAGCCGAGCACATCACGAAATATCGCAAAAAAAGCATTTTTTGTTTAGATAATACTTTGGAATTTCTTTATTTATTAGGGTTTTAAAATTCAATTAAATCATAATCAAACCAAATAAATTGAATGATATAATGGTTCAATTTGGTTCAATTCTACCGATGATTCGATTCGATTCAATTGGTTTAACAATTCTATCAACCAATCCATCTGAACTAACTAAATGCATAACCCTCGTTTGTCCTCCTAATTGCTTGTGGACTATAAAAAATCCGTCCAACTTTAAAATGATAGGTTCAAGACTAATCAACCCTAATTCATATTTTTCTTGACTACATAGAAATCATTAAATAAGAAGATTAATTAAAAAGCTATATATATCTCTAAATTAAAATTTAAAGTCAAAATTAACATAGTTTAGCTCTTTTATGTGTGATTTAAGATCCATTAAAAAATATACTTCACCATATGTACATTTATGAGATCCCAACTACTATATTTAAACATCAATTATTTAGGGGCCCTTTGAGATCATTTTTATATTTTATATTATTTCTATTTTAATTTGAAATAAAATATATTTGATATCTTAAAAACATATTATTTTTTAATTGAATATTGAATAAATTTATTAATGGGTTAATGCAATACTGGTCACCAATGGAGCAATGACGATGGCCCACGAGATCATGATCACGACAACGAAGGTGGTATAGCTAGCAAGGATCGACAATGACCAGTGGTGGCAATCGACAAGGCAATGGTAGCGACCACAGCTGTGGAGATTGGCCGCGGTCGATAGTAGTTGGACTTTATGGTCTATGATGGCTAGTGGTGACCAGAGGTAACCGTTGTTAAATGTGACAGTTATTTTGAAAATTAATTACCATTTTTAAAGATAAAATTTGTGAAATTTTTTGAAAAAATAAATTTAGGCACTTATTATAAATTTTTTTTTGGCTCCATCACTATTTTAAGATTTATTTTCTCAAGAAATAAATAGCAAATATATTTTTCTAATCAGATATATTATGGGCTATAAAAAAAGTCAAAATTTTAATCGATTTTAGACGACACGATAAAAAAAAAACCGCGTCGACCCACAGGACACGCCTAAGACCCATTTCCACTAGCAAATAAAAACAACCAGAAAGCCATGGAGCGACTTCTCCACGTCAGTCATGATGCTAAAACATCTAGACCGTCCAAGTCATTCAAATGTAATTCTCTCACTATTTAAACGGCTACGATTTCTAGACCTCGCTGATTCCGATCCACCTGAGAATTTTCTGAGAACCTATACAACGACCTCCTTATAACTATTAAAGAAAATAACAAACGCGCTCTCTCTCTCTTTCTCTCTTTCTCTCTCTCTCATTCTAATCCCCTTCCTGCAGATCTACCATTTCACTAAGCTGCGGGGCGCGATCGATAATATCTTACTGTCTGGAACTTGGCTTCGTAAATTTCATCGCGTGAAGATCTGGAAATGTCGGTGAGTTCATAGACCGGGATTTATTTTTGTAATGTATGTTGATAGATTTCGTTTTACTGGATGAATCAGTGCGATGAAGAAGTTTCTGCATTTGTGTGGAATTTGATTGATTTTTTTTAAAATTTTGTTAAGGGTGGTAAAAATGTTTGAGTCTATGCAAAAGGAGGGGATAGGCATAGATTTTGATGTGTTTTTGACTTTGGAATCAGATTTGTGACGTACCAGAAGTTGTTTTTGGTTGAGATTTGTATCTTCTGTTTAAGGTGAAGAATTTTGTATTTGGTTTTGTGTTTGAGATAGTTGCTTGGGAGATATGTGTTTGTGTGACTGAAATCTAGTTGGCAAATATGTCCAGTGATTAGGGTTTATGAAAAAGAACTTTCTTTAATATATGTGTTTGTTTATCATGTTTTCAAAAAAGGGTCAAAGTTATTTTAGGGTCAGGCTTTTGTCTTTTTCTGCTATATTTGGAATAGGGTAAAGTAGGAGCATGGAAAGGTATAGTAACCATAAACGAAACTAACTAAAAGAGGGGGTATGAAAGACTTATTAGGGGCTGTTTATTTGGACGTATTAAGAGTGTAAAGTATAATAAATGTAAGGGTTTTAGAATTTGAGTTGTTTGGTTGGAAGTAAAACAAATATGAAATAATTTTTGGGGGAATTTAGAATATCCTGATTATGACATTTTCAGTGTATTCCGAATTCATCCAAATCGAGTAAATTCAGAATATAACCACATCATGTACAAAATTGGAAGTGGTCGTGATCTCATCCCCTCTATCATCCATGTCACAACAATTGTTGCAATTATCGTATGTAATTGCCATTGTCCACAATTGTTGTTGTTTCCATCCATGTCTATTGTCAGTGTCATTGCCACATCACTCAACTCTTGACACCGGCGGCCCAAACAACTTCATCCAAACATATGCCATCCCCACCAATTCTGTTCACCATTGTCGCTGCCCCATCAATCTCATTGCCATTGCTGCTTCATACTTAGTTTATAAAGAATTATATGCTTAAGAAAATTTAGTAATACAAGATTGATTTTACTTCCAACTAAAAGAAAAAAAAAGATTTGGTGAATTTGTTTTACAACATGTCAAACAACCCTTTAGATTCCAAAGACACTTTATTTATTTTACACTATACATGAAATACTCATTCTATACTTTCAACTAAACAACATCCTAAACATTTCACTTTGCTCTAATTTGGACATTGTGACTAATCCACTATTTAGAGCTTACTATTCCAATGGTATTGCTGAAATCACCTTACAGGGAAGTGATCTTTTCTAGTTTGAACCTCAGACATTCGACTTAATTGTGCCATACTAGAAGGAAACGAATGGATTATGATGAAGCAGGAAAAAAAGAGGAACATTCGGAGCCATGTGAAAATTAATGATATTTGCATCATTACATTTCATTTGAACTCTGGTTTTTGAAATACCATTGTATTACTTTGCTGCTGCTTAAGTATTGTAGTAAAATTGACTAAGGTTGTTTATGCTTCGACCCCAACTCAAGATCAGCTCAAAACCATTCTATCTAATCTCAATTCAAGCAAAGAATCATTATAATCTAGCTTGATTTTATCTTGATTTGAATTACTTACAACTTGTTAACTTTGATTCAAGCCAAAAATTAATTTATTCTTGATTGATTTTTGATCTTGTAAGGTAATTTCTTAGTCCAACATACATACATACACTCATCCATATATAACAGTATCTTTTATTAGGACACTATTGTGCTTATTGCATCAATTTTGAAACTTATCTCATGCATTTACAAGCTTAAACTAAGGTAACTTTCTAGATTGATAGTTGATACTTCTCTTCTTTGTCATGCTGATGCAGCTGATCCAGTGCTTCTTTTGACCATGATTTCATTTATGTTTTGCTTTGAATTTATTTGGTTTCTTGTTGGTGAAAGCTTCACTTATTATCCGTTAACCTCTGTGCTGTTGCAGGCAAGAACAGTTAAAGTGAACAATATATCCTTGTTAGCATCTCAGCAAGATGTTAGAGAATTCTTCTCATTTTCTGGAGATATTGTTTATGTTGAAATGCAGAGGTTCTCTCTTATTCTGATAGAATGCACTTTTTTTATTTTAATAGAGCTTCTCATTAGTTCAATTCTTCTCTGCCATTAGTGAGCCTGACGGATCTTGGCTTGCATATGTAACATTCAAAGATACACAAGGAGCAGACACTGCTGTACTTCTCTCTGTGAGTTTGTTGGCCCTATTCCGACCCTAGATTGCAGGAAACAGATGTTTCTCTTAACACTTGTTTAATTTTTCCATCCATTTCCTTAAAAGTTATGGTTCATGAGCAGGGTGCAACTATTGCTGGTCGTGTTGTAACAGTAACATATGCGGACAATTACGAGTTACCACCTGAAGCCTGCGAACCAACTACGGTAAATCCTATTTCTTCCGTGGTAGGCATTTGTTAGATAACCATAGTCATGAACAAAAGATCGAGAGCTAAAATGCATTAGTTTAACTGCATTACACGTCTACTACTTTTTAATCTAGAGAGTTGGATTCAACTAATTAAATTTGATATTGGGAATTGAAAAAACATGATTAATTATTTTAAATTTCAACCATTCAAAGATATTGATGAATGGCATAAGCCCTACAATGATAAAACTTCTATGCTTCTAAAGGATAGTAGTTCACGTTCTTTATTTCTCTCTCTCTTCTAAAAACTATGTTTTCTCTTTTATCATCATCAATTATAGAAAATATAGAGTGGCTAGGAAAGTTTGGCTTGTTTATTATTTCAATGAGTATTTATACATAAAACTATTCAAGAAATAAAGAGAAATAACTAATTATGATAGCCAAATTTAAAAAAAAAATCGGAATAGGTTGTTTGCCCCTTTCATGCCTTCCTTTGGATTCAATTTGCCTTGTGATAGGAAACACTTGTAGATCTCAAGTATTTCCTATCAATTTTCAGAAAACAGCGAGAATTCTCCACAAAATCCACACAAAAACAGGAAAACAGTAGATAATTTGTATTATTTGATGAAATAGAAATGGAAAATAGCAAGATACAGTTGATCCTCAATTCGAGAGGAGGATCGATCTCTCCCAAATCTCTAGACGCCGCTAAAGCCCAAAGGAAACCTAAACCTCAACAACAACAACAACAAGCCTTTGTCCCACTACGTGGGGTCGGCTACATGAATCCTTTTTCTCCATTTTGTCCTGTTAAAAGTCAAATTCTCGTTTAAATCTAATAAAGAAAGATCATTTCTAATATTTTTTAACCAAGTCTTTTTAGGTCTACCTCTATTTTTCTTAACATAAGTCAAAGCTAATACGTCTACTTTCCTAGTGGGTCATCGGAAGGCCATCGTTTTATGTGACCAAATCATCTATGGCGACTCTCTCTAATCTTATCTTCCACTAAAGCTACTCCAACCTTTTCACGTATATGCTCATTTCGTATCCTATCGGTAAAGCCACTCATCCACCTGAGCATCCTCATCTCTGCAACACTTAACTTAGTATTATGCTTCTCTTTTAATGGCCAACATTCGACACCATAAAGCATTGCTGGTCTCACCACCATCTTATAGAATTTTTCCTTAAGTTTGAGGGGGACTTTTCTATCACATAACAAGGCTGATGCATTCCTCCACTTCAACCATCCAACTTGAATTCTGTTGATAATATCCCCATCTATTTCACCATCACTCTGAACGATAGATCCAAGATATCTAAAATGTGTACTCTTATTAATAACTTGATCGCCCAAAATCACAATCCCCTCACTAGGTCTATTACTACTAAAATTACACTCAATATATTCCATTTTAGATGTACTCAAGCAAAAACCTTTAGACTCTAAGGTTGACCTCCATAATTCAAGTTTACCTTCAACTCCCTCTCTAGTCTTATCAACAAGAAGAATATCATCAGCAAAAAAGCATACACCAAGGTATATCCTCTTGCAAATGTCTAGTGAGAACATCCATGACTAAAGCAAAAAGATATGGGCTTAAGGCTGATCCTTGATGTAAACCAACCAAAATAGGAAAATACTTGGTCAAATTACTTTGTGTTTGAACACAAGTAATAGCTCATGCATACATATCTTTAATGATTTGAATATAAGCGTTATTAACTCCTTTCTTTTCAAGAACTCTCCATAGCACTTCTCTTAAAACTTTATCATATGTTTTCTCCAAATCAATAAATATCATATGTAGATCCTCCTTATTCTCTCTATATTTCTCCATCAAACCTCTCAATAAATGTATGGCTTCCATAGTAGACCTACTCGGCATGAATCCGAATTGATTTTGAGAAACATTAATATCACGCCACAACCTACGCTCCATAACTCGCTCCTATAGTTTTAAAGTATGACACATTAACTTAATTCCTCTATAATTCGCACAATCTTGTGCATCACCTTTATTCTTAAAAATAGGAATTAACACACTCATTCTTCACTCATCTAATATCTTTTTAGCCTTCAAAATAGTATTAAAAAGTTTAGTAAGCATGAAATTCCTTCATCTCCTAAGCATTTCCACACCACTATTGGAATATCATCAGGTCCAACAGCTTTTCCACCCTTCATTTTCTTTAAAACCTCTCTAACTTTAGTTTTACTAATACGCTAATAAAAATAGAAAACTTTATTTTCATTTAGGGTGCTAAGGTCACTAAAGTCAATTATATTTTCACATTCTTAATTAAAAAGTTTAGCAAAATATCTCATCTACTTTTGTTGGATATCATCTTCTAAGAAAAGTATTTTTTGATCTTCATCCTTAATACACTTCACTTGAACTAAATCCTTACTATTCCTATCTCTTTGTTTGGTTAACTTATACATATCTTTCTCCCTCCTTAGTTTCTAATATATTATATAAATCATTAAAAGCTGATATATTTGCATCGCATATTACTCTCTTAGATTTCTTACGTGCCTCTTTATATCTTTTCCAATTATCAAAATTTTTACAATTAAACTAATTTTTATAACAAATCTTCTTATTTTTTATTTTTTCTTGCACATTTGGATTCCACAACCAACTATTTTTACTATTAGGAGATTTTTCCTTTGATACTCCAAGCACATCTTTTGCAATATTCTTAATATTACTAGCCACTTTTGCCCACATAACATTAGCATCCTCATGCACAGACAAAATCTTAAAGTCTAAAATCTTACTCTCAAAAATATTATTGTTAATATTCTTTAAATGCCCCAATTTAATCCTAGAATATCGTTTTAATTTATTTTTTAATTTTTGCCCCTTTATCTTAAAGTCCAAAATTAATAATTGATGTTGGGTATATAAATTTTTACTTGGAATAACTTTACAATCTTTGCAATCTAAACGATCTAATTTTCTTATAAGAAAATAATCAATTTGAGTTTTACTATATTCACTTTTATAAGTGATGAGATGCTCATCTCTTTTCTTAAATAATGTATTAGCAATCAAAAAATCATAAGCTAAAAAAAAATCTAATATGATCTTACCACCTTTATTTGTCGTTCCAAACCCATGGCCACCATGAATGCTTTTAAAATCATTTACCTCTCTACCAACATGTCCATTTAAATCTCCTTCAATAAAAACTCTTTCATCAAGAGGTATCTTTTGTATTAATTCTTCTAAGTCATTTCAAAATTTTAATTTTGAACCATATTCAAACTTACTTGAGGAGCATAAGTACTTATAATATTAACAATCTTAGTATCAACAACAATTTTTAAAGCTATAATTCTATATTCAATTATATTAATTTTTATAACATTATCCTTCAAACTCTTATCTATAATTACTCATACATCATTTCTAGCAAGACTCCTACCTGAATATCATAGTTTAAATCATAAATTATCAATCTCCTTAGCCTTCTTTCCAACTCATTTAGTTTCCTGAATGCACAAAATATTTATCTTTCTATGAATCATAATATATATTAATTCTATTAATTTTTCTATAAGAGAACTTATATTCCAAGTTCCTATCCTAATTTTAGTTTCATGGACTAGCTTTTTTGCCCACATCCGTCCTTAATGTGGCAACCCTTGCATATTTAACACTGCACCCGGGCACCGGTACAGCAGCCCTTGCACACTTGTCACTGTAAGGTCACACAGCGTGTCGCTTCCAGTGGACGCCCTAGCATTAATACAATTTTTTAAAGGATTCATGTCATGATTATTCGACAAGTTTTACGCTGGCTGTCGACTACCTAACGCAACCCTCCACTTTTCTCATCCAGGACTTAGGACCTGGCAACGACAGTGTTAAGATGCCCTAACCTTAGGAAACCAAACTATTTAATGCATACAATTCAAAAGGAAATCTCTAAACAGTTCCTACATTCAAATTTCCCTCCCAAATCCCTCAAAATTCTTTCTTAAAAAGTTCTGTCGACTTCTGCGGTTTAGACGACATATGAGAGAGGCGGGATTTCTCTGCCTTTGTACGTGTGAATCGGTCCCTATGGGACCGACTAGACCGGTCTAACAATACTCCCCTCCCAAAAATCCATCTTGTCCTCAAGGTGGAAGGATGGGACGCTGTTGATAGCTTTCTTCAGCTGCTCTATTAGTGGCCATGCTATCGTCCACTAGAACTAAGCTAAAGCTTTCCCTTCCAAATATAGGGCTGCTGTCATCAGTCTCTCCTCCGTCACCCCATTCACCATGAGATACATCTCTGCCTGGTACAACCACCCATAAGCATCCTCCCATTTTAAATACTATCATCCCCAACTTCCTCACCTTAGGATCACTACCACCCCTATAGCTTCTTCCTCCTCCAGTGTAGCGGTTGTCGTGATCCCTCCATATTTCTCACATGTATCATGGGTGGGAATCCCGCCTTCCTTCCCTTCGCCTCACATGACCCGATCCCCATGGTTCGGCCCATCCCCCTCCTTCAGTCATCCATTTCTCTTGCCCAAAAGAACTCCCATAGGAGTCGGCCACCCCACCATCTTCACCACGAAATGCCCTTCCTGCTGTCCCCCCATTCGATAAACCTATTCCGCCCCTTATCAGAGCCCTCGGAGGTGGCTCTTGACCCCCTCCTCGGATGAGTGGCTCCCCTTGCCCAAAATGCCTCTCATAGTGGTCAGCCGCCCTACTGCCTCCACCAAAAGATCTCATCTTTGTTATCCCCTCATCCAGAAACCCTGATCCACGCCTTATCGGAGCCACAAGAGGTGGCTCTTTATGAAAGAAACTCCCCTCGTCAAACTCCTCTTGTCTGATCTCCTTTTCTTTCGGTTTGGCCAAGGGAATCCCGGTCAAATCTTGGTTAATGTTAGCCATCGGAACCACTCTTGAAGTTTTTTTTTGCATCTCCAAGAGCCTTCTTAACATCTCCATGATCTACACATCGTTTTCCCTCCTACGAAATTCAAAATTCGTTGTTTTCCCACCGGCCCCTTTGTCTTCGATGCCGCCGTTTGAATTTGATTTTCCTAGAGCTTCCTCATCATCGCATGAAGATCGGAAACCTTATCTTCCACGGATGAAGTTCTTTCCTCCACCGTTGCTTTTATTCAACTCATCTCTCCTTTAAGTCTCTCTTCCAGCGCATCCACTTTCTTGGCCTCCATCAATCCGCGGATTTTAGTAGATACAAAAATCTAGATATCAACCTCAAAAAACAGCAATTTTCCCTTTCATCGGCACAAAAACAGACGCTGAAATTCACAAAAAACAGCCCACTAATGGCCCCAAGACTTGCTCTGATACCAATTTGATAGGAAACACTTGTAGATCTCAAGTATTTCCTATCAATCTTCGAAAACAGTGAGAATTCTCCACAAAAATCCACACAAAAACAAGAAAACAGTAGATAATTTGTATTATTTGATGAAATAGAATCGGAAATAACAAAATACAGTTGATCCTCAATTCAAGAGGAGGATCGATCTCCCCAAATCTCTAGATGCTGCTAGAGCCCAAAGGAAACCTAAACATCAGACATCTCAAATTTCAACCAAATTCAAGATGCCCTAACCCTAGGAAAACAAAATATTTAATGCATACAATTCAAAAGGAAATATCTAAACAGTCCCTACATTTAAATTTCCCTTCCAAATCCCTCAAAATTCTTTCCCAAAAAGTTCTGCCGACTTCTTCGGCTTAGACGGCATACAGGAGAGGCGGGATTTCTCCACCTCTGTCCATGTGAACCGGTCCCTATGGGACCGGCTGGACCGATCCAATGGACCGGTCTAACACCTTGTTGATTGATGCCAAAGGGGCAATCCATGGCCTGATTCTTTTCTTTGTTGTGTATGAATACATGGGAGGGATGTTTGACCTTGAAGTTATAGAATATCATTTTTTATAGAGAATCCCTTTCTCAAAACTTGATTTGAGGTATTTGAAAACTCTTTAAGAGGCTTGAAGGTGAGATTCTTTTGGATTGTGCATTTATGAGACTTGTTGCAAAGGTGATGCTAGGATGAGGGTGTGATAGTTATATTAGTTTTTCTAATCTTTTATATTGTCTTATGTACACTTCTATTTTTTCTTCATCCATGTCTATTTTTTGGTTTGGTTCTATTGGAGTTTCACATGACTTATAATCAACATTTTTGTTTCATTTAATAGTTCTATTTGTTGGAAGATAAAAACTCCTTATTTTGATTGAGCAACTTCTATATCTAAGAAATATTTGTGTTTGCCCAATTCGTTGGTTTCAAATTCTTCAGCAAATTTCTTCCCAAGTGATTCCTTTTCTTCATTGTTACCACTTATGATAATTATATCATTAGCTTACACAATGAAAACTAAAAATTTCCATTACTACAGTGTTTTATGAAGATTGTATGATCTTTTTGGCTTTTTTATATCCTATTATGTTCATGATTTTTATAAATATGTCAAATCATGCACTTAGAGATTGTTTAAGACTATATAATTCCTTTTATAGACTTAAAAGGGCACAATGTTTGGAGCTATTAGAGTTTGTGTAGTTGGAATGTCTAGATAGAATTTACTGATTTCATCAAATTTATCTTCCAGTTGATTATTCTTCCCTTGAAGATGAGTTTGGTTGCAGAAACTTTAATTTTCATTAAATGTGGCATCTTTTGAAGTGAAGACTTTTTGGTAATAGGATGATAATTCTTGTACCCTTTTTTAGTTGAAGAATACCCTTCAAAAGCACATTTGAATGCTCTAGGATCAAGCTTATCTCGGTGTTGTTTGTGTATGTGAACATAAGTAAAATACCTAAATATTTTTCAAGGAATTTTTAGAAGGAAAAAAAAAATTGAGGAAGATTCCTCAATGTAGTTTAGGGAACTTTTGAAACTAATTACTCTTTAGGGTATTTGATTGACTAGATATGTGGCAGTTAGGACTACTTCTTTCCAATATTTTTTAGATACTTGGTTTAAAAAAAAAATAAAAGAGTCATGGTGGCTATCAAAAGGTGATAATTTTTCCTTTCTTTCACCCTATATTGTTAGAGGTTGTCATGCTAAAAGGATTGTTGGATGATATATTCTTTATTGAAAAAAAAGATAAATTCTAATTGAAATAATCAGGAGCATTATCAATAAGATACATCTTGATGTTAGTATTAAATTAATTTTTATCATAAAAATAAAATTAAGGAGAATAATACTGATGCCTTATTTTTAATTGGTAAGGTATATTTCATCTCACTAGAGTGCAATAATCAATAAAAGTGATAAATCATATATCTCTCGAAATGTTAGGAATTTTTAGGGTCCCCAAATATTAGAGTGAATTAATATAAAAGGAGTAGAGGATTTGAAATCACTGTAAAAAATGAAGCACGGTTATATTTTATAATTTCACAAGTCTCACAATGAAAGTGTTCAACACAAAAAAAAATGAAGCCCATCATATTCTATAGTTTCATAAGTCTCACAATGAAAATATTTAGTACTAATACTTATTAAAGAGAAAGAAAAATGCCGTCACATCCCAATATTTAATTCGGAAGAATTGTCTATTTTATCTTTATAATTATTTACCAGAGCTTTTATAAATCATCCATTTAACTCAATATCCAACGAAAGTAATTAAATATCATATAATAGAAAAAATATTTACTATATTCATTCACCAAAATCACATTTATAATAGCCAGAAGATCACTAATAATCACTAATCTATCAATAGCTCCTGACTAAAAAAAATAAAAGAAAATATAGAACAAAATCAAAAGAAGAATCCAAGAATTTCAATAAGTCTCACTCCACATGGCCATGACCCTTTTCTTGATATGAAATCAGTAAAATCATATAACGAGCTTACAAATCTCAGCAGAAATCCCAAAACTCGCTAAAGTTTTTTAATACAAGATTTGAAAAATCAATATGCATGTCCATCTCAATCAAAAGAATCAGTAGTGTTCAATGCTCAATCATCACTTGTACGATTCAATATGATCAATAACGAAAAGTAAGAATCAACACACTTCAATGCTCAATCATCACTTAGACGATTCAATATGATTAATAATGAAAAGTGAGAATCAACGAGCTTAAATTCATAAATCAACAACATGTGCGAAAATGTAAATACTATAGTAATCAATAAATCAGCATTGTAGCATAAACATATATGTTTCAATGTCATTAGTGTTGCCCATTTTATCAATTATCTATTATATTAAATATGTACTACAATGCACAAATTTCTTTATTTATCTATCAATGCTATCAATGTACGTATAACATTAGTGTATGATTCAGCAAGGCAGAATATCCAGCTTTAATATGGTGTTTTCATTCTTTCATTTGTATTCATTGCATCATTATATAATCTTTATTATCATTATCTTTATCATTATTATTATAGGTGACTTTCAATAAATCACTAAGAGTCGTCACGCTCTGCCCGTCGACATTAGCAGTCATCAGTTATAGGCTACAATCAGAATAACACCACAAACCATCTTTAAATGAAAACTTGCCTGCCCATCCTCATGCGTAGGGTATTATATTTTAACAGTCAACCTGAATTAATTATAATGTTAACAACCAGCTTTCCTTGCTTATATGCATGTACTACATTTATTTTATATCGGTTGTATCAAGTTCTCCTTCATGCATGAAATGCAATATAAAATGCTGAATTCTATCAATCCAAAAAAATCTTATAATAATTGATATCTTCAGAAAATCACAATTTTCATTTTAACCGGTAAAATTTAATAATATTACAGTTAAAATATCTATAAAATTCATATCTATCATATACGAAAAGTTACACATAAAAATACGGTAAATCAGGATAAAATATATTTTTATCGAATCAGAAGAGATTAATTTCGTCAAACTCAAAATCATTGAAAACTAAAGTGAGATTCGAATTACTTACAATGATCAGAAGACTTTTTATGATAGAAGCGACGAACGAAAATGACCAAAGCTCACTTTCTCTCTCTTCCCTCTCTCCTCTTTCTCTCACTTTCAATACCCAACTCCAAACCAACCTTAATACACTGGTTTGTACACCACTCGGCAACCTTACAGCAACAACTCATAGTGGATTCTGGACTCAGGAGCATCAACACATCTCACCAACGATCTTACCAACATTCAACAACTAACCACTTACACCAGAAACGATACTGTCTCTCTTGGCAACGGCGCCACTCTGCCCATCTCTAACTCCTGACAAGGCATCTTGCCAACGCCTCCTCCACATCGTAAGGTTGTTCTCAATAATCTTTTCCACGTACCCTCTCTCAAACACAACTTGCTATCCATTCATAAACTCACAAAGGACAACAACTATTCTGTTCTCTTTGTCAGCAATGATATTAATACTTTTGAACCACAATAAATTCTCCACACAGATGTATGGGGACCTTCACCCGAATCCTCTCTTCATGGCTCATGATATTACATCTCCATAGTAGACAACTTTTCTCAGTACTATTAGACCTTCCCCATAAAACAAAAACTAGAAGCCAGTAATATCATTATTCAATTTATTCATTTTGCAGAAAAGCACTTTAACAAAACAGTAAAAATCATAAGATCAAATGGAGGAGGTGAATACACCTCTAAACAGCTTCACAACTTCCTATCAAACAAAGGAATAACCCATCAATTCAACTGCTCCTACACACCTGAACAAAATGGCGTTGCCGAACGCAAACACATACATCTTTTTGAAACTACACGCAGACTTCTACTTTCCTCAAAACTACCACTCAATTTCTGGACAGCAACCCTCAAAACAGCCACCTACTTAATCAACAGACTACCATCTAAATCAAACCATTTCAAATCCCCATTTTAACTACTATACAAAAACACCCATCGTACACTCATCTTAAACCCTTCGACTGCCTCTGTTTTCCATGGTTGAAATACTCCAACATCAACAAACTATCCCCAAAATCAACGGCATGCATCTTTCTTGGCTACCCAGACCACTACAAAGGATACT
This sequence comes from Dendrobium chrysotoxum, assembly GCA_019925795.1. Classification (NCBI taxonomy): domain Eukaryota; kingdom Viridiplantae; phylum Streptophyta; class Magnoliopsida; order Asparagales; family Orchidaceae; genus Dendrobium; species Dendrobium chrysotoxum. The sequence goes on from CM034303.1 coordinate 46,937,497, forward strand.
ACTATCTCGATCAGCAATCAGATACCACCTCAACCTCTCCATTACTACTAATACCACACTCCACAATACCTCCAACAACTACAACCCCTCCTCCCAACTCCACCATACCACACCCCTCCCCACCAGCTCAACAAGTTAACTCATCACTTTCACATCTCACACCTACAAATCAAATCTCCCATTCAGATCGACCATCCGCAATATCACCCCCCACCTAAACCCACTACTACTCATCCAATGCAAACAAGGTTAAAAAACAAGTCACTTAAAGCCCCATCAGATTCTCAACCTACACTCTCCACTTCACTCAACTATTACACCATCATGCTACTCTCAAGCATCAAAACACCCCGAATGGCATCAAGCAATGTCCATAGAATTCTCAGCTCTCCAACGACAAGGCATATGGACTCTTGTCCCCCTCCAACCAATCAAACTATCCTTGGCTGCAAATGGACTTACAGAATCAAACTCAATCCCAATGGAACCATCAAATCATCACAAAGCCCGCCTTATAGCTCAGGGATACAAACAACAATACATCATAGATTACTCAGAAACCTTCAGCCCAGTGGCAAAGTTACCCACCATACGCATCCTCTTCACTATCGCACTCGATCATCAATGGCCCATTCATCAGCTCGACATCCAGGGCACCCTCAATGAAACCGTCTACATGTCTCAACCCACGGGATTCATAGACACCCAAACCACCCCAATTATGTCTACAAACTTCACAAAGCCATATATGGCCTCAAACAAGCACCCAGACAGCGGTTCCACACCTTCTCCACCTTCCTCCTACAACGCGACTTCAAAATAAGTAAGTCTGACCCCTTCCCTCTTCATCTTATCAAATACTAACACCTCCATTTTCCTCCTATACGTCGACGATATTCAACTAATCAGCAATAACGCCACCCTCCTAAACACCTTAACTCACTATCTACAAAAACATTTCTCACTCAAAATTCTTGGTCCACCATGTCTATTCCTTGGCATTCAAATAACCTCCACCCCCTCCTCACTCTTTCTCCATCAAACCCAATACGCCACCAAAATTCTCAGCAAATTTGGCCTCAAGGACTGCAAACCTATGGCATCACCAATTTCTCTAAACCCTCCAAATCACCCACCTCAACGCTCGGCTTCCATGACCAAGCTCTCTATCGCCAAAGAGCCGGCTCCCTTCAATACCTTACTATAACAAGACCTGACATTGCATACACCACCAACCATCTCTACCAATTAGTGCATAATCCCCAAACTCATCACTACCAACAGATGAAGCGCCTTCTACGCTACATCAAGGGAACCGTCGACTTTGGTCTTCCCATCATTCATGGCAATCTCACGCTACACTATTACTTCGACTACGACTGGGCTTCAGATTTGACCGACGGAAATCCATTACTGCCTTCTGTTCCTTTTTCCTCAACAATCTCATCTCCTAGGGCGTCAAGAAGTAGTCAACCATTGCCAAATCCTCAACCGAAGCATAATACAGAGCTCTTGCTAGCACTGCCTTCGACGTTGTCTGGCTTCGCCGTCTACCGGCTGACTTCAACATACCTCAACCCCACGCCACCCCAATACACTGCGACAATATCTCTGCACTCGTCTTAGCCACAAACCCAGCATTCCACGTAAGAAGCAAGCACATCGAGATGGACTACCACTTCATCCGCGAGAAAATCCAATCCACAGAAGTCTCCATCCACCATATTGACACCAATGATCAACCAGCAGACATCTTCACGAAGCCTCTCTCCGACCAGATTTCATTCACTGCATCACAAATTAACCCTCTGCTCCCCAGAGGCTAAATTTGAGGGGCTCTAATAAGATAAGTGATAAGCAGTTGATAAGCTAGCCACCTGCTCACAAGCAAAGTCTGCTCCAGCTCGTTTCCACTACGTCTGCCTTCCCTGATCAGATAGCAACAACCACTCCACCTCATTATTTCACATGTCTCCTTATGCTTCTATATATATTCACTACTACTGTAACACTGTAGTTACCTTTTGATTTTAGCATGAATATAGCCTATTAGTTCAGCCATTCTTCTCCTCTCTGCTTTTCGTTCTTCGCTTTCCTCACTCTCTTGCGTCGTCTTTAGTTAAGTTATTAAATATTTGTCTAAGGGAGCATTAACTAGCGGAAACATTTTATAAGATAAAAGGTAGTAGGATTTATTGAATAATGTGTGGATATATGCAGTGGCGGAGCCATACTTTTTATAGAAGAGGCCTAATTTTTTTTTTAATTTCTCTCAACTTTTTTCATCTGGGCTTAGGACCGGTCCTGACAGTTTTAAATTTTTTTTAAAAGAATAAACTACTAAATATAAGATGAAAAATACTTATAATTTAAGTACTTGACATTAATACTAAATTTATTGAATTGCTTGTTCATTTAGACATATAAAATATTTGTTAATACGAAAAAGTCAAGTACTCAATAAAAATTTAACCTTTTTTTTAATTTATTTTTTAATTTTTTATTATTTTTTTCTTTTTTAATAAAAATTTAACTTATTTATTATTTAGTGCAAGTACTTTTTCAATTAATTTTGGCAAGCATAAATCAAATTTGACTATCGACGAATTTAAATAAGTCAAGAATGAACATATATGTGAAAACTCGGCTTAAGCTCGACCCAAACAATAATAATTTGTAGTTTGACAAAGCCAAATTCAATCCATAATATACCTGGCTCGGTTCGACTCGCTCATAACCTAGTCAGTCATGCTCGTTAAGCTCTGTAAGCTCTTTTCAATTGCTACATTGATACCTAAAAGAGTTCAAGTGTATTTGAATATAAAACCAAAGATAATTGCACAACATTCCAAAAAACTTCTAGCTGTTTCTTCACAAAGCCAAATTTGAAGTCCATTTTCTTCATTCCAAATAACTTATTTTCATTTCTAAAATCATCTCTTAGAAAATCATTTAGGAACAAAACGAAATATTCATTCGAACTCTACAACTTGAAGCTACTTCCATTTAAGAGCTTCACTTTCCATTTCCACCGTAATTGCAACTGCACAGTCGATTAAACTCTCAAATAAAAAAATTCTGTAAGCTGAAAACTTCAAGAGCTTCTCACTTTCAAATAAGATTCTTTTAGCAAATCTTTTGATACCAAACACAAGTGTTTCATTGGTGTAAAGATCAACTGTTCTTGTTCTTTCCAAGTTTTTTTTTTTTCATATTTGGCTGCATTAGTTTTTACAATGAAAATCTTTTTAATTCTCCTAGAACTAGCATGTTCTTTCCACATCTAAACCAGCTAAGCCAGGCTACTTCAGGTTCCGGAACAGAAAATCATGGCAAGCAGAAAAAATGTGCTTCCTAGCATAATCATATAGCTTCAGTGACCAAAAGTAACCCAGTAAGCAGTATTAAGGATACAAATTCAAATTGCAGTACTTTGAGCCCTCAACTTAAACTATAACGAGGATAGAAGCAGAAAAACTTAAAAAAAACATCCACAAACATTCACAGAGCAAATGGGTAAGAGCAGGAAGTGAAGGAACAGGGGCTTCGATGTGAAAGATCATTACCTTCGTTGGCAAATGGAGAATCAGGCAATGAAAGGTCAGTCCATTGATTCAAGCTGCGCACAAGCATAGAGCTGATCGAACCGAGAAACCAGCCCACAGACAGGCGTCGCGATTCCACAGGCAGAGGTGCGAAACTTTTAGGGCTAGCAGGGGCACCTACGGGGGGGAAAAAAATTTAAAATTTGCCACACCCATAAAAATTGCATATCATATGTCCAATGTCCATCCGAGTGCTAGGTAGTAAAAACTCATTGATATTTAAGGTGACCATTACGTAGCAAGATTAGCATTTTTGATTGAGGAATGATTGTCACATGATACAATAATATTTACTGACGATTTAAAAAAAAATTGCTTGGACATAAAATAAATGGTCGAAAATTCACCCATAAGACAAAAAAAAAAAAATAATAGAAGTAATGCCTATCGATTAGAAAGGAAGATGAGTAGATCAAATATTATTTTGATAAAAGTTTTGTAAAAAGATTTACCCACAATTGTTTAATACCCTATAGAATACTGAAAAAATGAGTGAAAAATGAGGATCCTTAAATATCTAGGATAAGGCTTGTAATGATGATGATGATGGCACTTCTTATGAAGCGACACCCATACTTTCTGTTTTTATTAACATATTAGGTGTAATAAACATTAAGAGAAGTTCACCATCCTGCAAAGAGCTCGAGGTATCATTTCACATTTGATAATATTTTGAAGTTCCAGATACTTCCGAATTTTGATAATCTAAAATGTTATTGCAAGTTCTTGCGTTGTTTGAAAATATTTCAAACGAAATTGTTGTGCACACTAAGAGAACTACCTAAGTAAACTTCTCTTATTTTTTTATTTTTATATATGATTTGAATAAATATTGTTTAAACTGATCTAATTCAACTCTGATCCATTAAAACAAGATTGCCTTGGAGGATTCTACTGTCAAGAGAGCAGAAGATATTGTAAGCAGCATGATAGCCAAGAGCCTTGTCCTTGGAAAAGATGCTCTCCATTCAGCTAGATCCTTTGATGAAAACCACCACATCATATCAACCGCAACTGCAACAGTGGCCTCAATTGACCGCCGATTTGGTCTGAGTGAGAAAATCAGCATGGGGACAGCCATGATGAATGAAAAGATGCTCGAGGTGGATAAGCGATATCAAGTGTCAGAAGTGACAAGATCAGCTCTTGCTGCTGCCGAGCAGAAGGCAAGCACTGCAAGCTCTGCAGTCATGGGAAACCACTATGTGTCGACCGGTGCATCATGGATATCAAATGCCTTAAATCGAGTCACCAAAGCAGCTGAGGATGTGACTTTGATGGCCCGCGAGAAGGTGGAGAAGGTCGAGGATGAGAAGAATGAGATCATTTACAGGGAGAGGAAGGAGATGGTGAGTGAATTTGTACAGTTTCACTTGGATGATTCTTTTGGGGAGCCTGCAACTGTTCCCGTAGCCTCTGCTGATGAACACAATATAGGTAGAGTATAAGATTGTTTTCTCTTCATCAATCATCATTCTTTATACAGTTTTCTTCATTTGTTGTTATTATATGTTACTTTGGCAATTCATTACCACTGGAAGCAGTTTCTTAGCTTTCAGTATTATCAATTGTGTACCATAAAATTGGGTCTAGACTTGCTCCTTTTTCTGCTGTTGTGATTCAGGAAATTCAAATGTATTAGATTGGATAGATTTCTACAAATCAAATGGGATTTTTGCAAGCTATATAATTCTTTTCTACTGTGATTTCTGATGTAGCTTTAAAATTTATTTGCCAAACTTAAAATGATAAATCATGAACTTTCAATTACTTAAGTTCTACATCTCATAGTTCAAGCTTCCAAAGCAATGAACGTATCTGACTGGCATTTTTCATCTCACAAAAGTAGTATAACTGTCCAGTCTTTGATAGCAAAGCAATCAAGTTAATTTACTTCGGCTTTGATTGGGATGGCTTTGTTACTGTTTCTTAGAGCAGTTTTATAGGATAAAAATTTTATTTTTTTACTATAAAATTGCTTTAAGAAATAATAAGAAAACCGTTCCAAACGAAGCCTTAAAATAAGCTTTGATGCATAGTAGCATGCTATAATATATTTTTTGCAAAAAAAAAAAATAATAATAAAGATAAAAAAACTAAAAAGTTAGAAAACATTAAGCCCTGTTTTTATAGTTGCATTCATGCTTTTTAGAGGTGTCAATTCGGATCAACGGATTGGGTTCGGGTCCAGCCTGAAATTGACCTGACATTATTTGATATAACTCGAACCTGACCTGCCTTGTGTTCGGGTCAACCCGACATGACCCGCCTTTCACCTTTCGTCTCATGCGGTTTTGCCGCAGACGACGTTAACGATGCAGACCGCGAACAGACGGCGAGGCAGCGACGGTGTGCGGGACCGTGAGGCAACGACAGCGAATGGATCGAAAGGCTGACGCGACGAACGAACTCGATTTTCACATTGATTTCGGGTGACGAACAAACACAATTTCCCGGGTCAAATCGGATTGATTTCGAATTCGGGTCAATTCGAACCCGACCTATGATAAACGGGTTGATCCGAACCCGAAATTTTTCAGATTGCATTTGGGTCTGATTTCAAGCCGTGTCAGATTTTGACACCCCTAATGCCTTCTTAAAAGCAACAAAAGGTTATAAGAGATTTGTTTGATTGGGGCATTTCGGGAATCCTATCAATTGTAGATAACGGTTGGTTAAGGGGGATAAATAAAGATAAAGGGCCTCTCTTGTTTGAAAATAATTTCTATATAAAATCATAATTTTTTATACTTTAACACTTCAACGTGAGTTTAATTTTAGCTTATTTACTTAGGAAAAATAAAAAAATTAAAATTAATTCATACAATAGGTTTTAATTGTAGTTTCTTAGCTTCCTTTATGAAAAACAATCAAATTTATTAGAGTATGTTTAAGACAATTATAGTTATAAAATTGTCATATTATTGCGAGAAAAAAAATCTAAAAATTATTATGAATACTATAATTTTTTTTCTTTCGGAAAGAAATTATAATAACTATTTTATATTATTTTGAAAACATTTTTTTGTTAAAAATTTTTGAAAATTCAACCAAAAAATTATATCCAATCAGAATTGAAACAGTGGTCTATATAATAAAACTATATAAAAAAAATTAATGCAAGCACATCTAAAGGGTTTAATTTGAATGTTTGTAATATGAAAAATTAGTTGTGAAATATTTGTAGAAAATAAAATTTTCAATTAAAAAAAAAACATTAAACTTTTATAACTACCATGCTATAGAAAATCTATTAGCGAGAAGCTCCTCATCACATAAATTTTTAAAAAAATAATAAAAAAATATAACCAAATAAAAATATGATAATAATTCATAAAATAAAGCTATCATAAGATCAACTAAATGAGAGAAGTCTCCCTCTTTCTCTCTCTTTAGAAATGGTCATAGTCCAATTGATAGAGGGAACTTGCAGCCCAAGCACATCTGACTCTCTCTCCTCCCAAAATAGACTTTTCCTTTGACTTGTCTCAGCTCCAATTCCCTTATAAATAACCCATAGAACAACACAAGATCCTCCATCACTGGCAAACTGAAGCCATGGCTTGGGATGATAGCTTCCTCTGCAACTTCCTCTTCCTCAGGACCTTCCTCTCTTTTCTATTGAACAAACCCCCTCAACTTATCCCTGCTGAAGCCATTGATGATGCTGAAGAAGATGACAAAGCTCGTTTCAATAACGTTGCAGCTCAGAAGCACTTCCATCAAAGCTTTCATGCTCTTAGATTTTAGTTAGAATATTGCTCTGTACTTCTCTCATAAAGAATAGAGAGATTTTGATGAATTGCTTAGTGTTCTATGAGATACTGTTTGGTTGATTTTGTATGATGTGAGAGCTTATATTAAAGCCATTTAATAATATTATTTATGTTGCATCTCAGTTTTTATTGAAAACAAATGAATTTTAAGAAAATAATTAAGGTAATACATGACTAATCAATTATAGATTGTTGAAGAAAATTAAAATAATTACATGGGAATTTCAATAAAATCAATTGCAGGAGAAAGATATGAGATAATGAGCAGGATATTTTTGGATGTAATTACATATTAATATGAATTTCAAAATTAAAAAAATTATGATGAATTTATCTTCATATATAAAACAAGACAAAAAATAAATCATCACCTTGTTAAATTTATTTTTTTATTTATAAGGAACCAAATGGTCCATAAGGGAAGAATCAAGTGATCATAAAGCTGCAGCAATCAATTTCTTTAATAATGATGAAACGAATAAAAAAAACAAAAAAAAATATATATATATATATATACTAAAAACACTATTTTAAAAACTATAAAAAAATTGTTCCAAGCAAAGCCTCAGGTTCCGTTTGGGACAGCTTTCTTACCGTTTTTTAAAACAACTTTTAATACAAAAAATTTTAATACTAAAAAATTCTTTAAAAAGTAATAAGAAATTGCTTTAAAAAGTAATAAGAAACTGTCCCAAACAAAATGTAAGTGACATACACAATGGAGCTATAACTTTTGGCAATGAAAATTTATCATTGATGCATTGAGAAATAAAAGTTACATTTTTAAATAATAGCCTTGTTATTTATTGAAAAATCATCACAAAGAGAATAATATCTTTTAAATTTTCATTTAAGAACTTAATTATATCAACAATTTTGATTTATATTATTGAATGGCTTGTTAGGTTAGTAACTTCTTATGGTCATTCAGCGCTTGCTAATAAACAAGCAATGCATATGTTTCTTGAATAGGCTTATGTTAATTATAACATTTTTTAATGAAGCTCCTTTTTTTTTTGGAAATAACATACTAAAGGGAGATGTTTTAAATGACTTGTAAATGCAGAGTCAGCTAAAACTATATTTCATATAATTATATAACAAAATCAGATAATTAAAATAATACTAATGTTAAAGGCAAAGCATATGCAAACACATTAGATCCTCGCATCATTGACGGAGTTCCGAATAGGCCGCAACTCATAGTACAATATAGCACGCACTATTTTATGTAACATTCGCCTTTATCATTGAAGGATTCTTAATTCGCCATTATCATTGCCAATTTTTTTTAGTCACCAATGTTGTTGGCAATCACTTCAATGGTAGCAATGACCGTTAATTTCTTTATTCTACTTGATTTTCTCCATTTAACTCTAATTTTCACCCCCTTCTTATAGGAGTGTCAATTAATGACCCAACCTAAAAAATTAAAGTTCGGGGCCCTCTTCTAACAAGAGTATCAATAAATGACCCGACTTAAAAAATTATGTTTCATGTTGACCTGTTTAATTAAAAGGTAAAATTTTAGTTGAATTTTCTAACCCATTTATTAAACATGTCAATTTTGATTGACCTGCAAACCCAATTTTAAACTAAAAAAAACTGAGTTGTGGTTATAATTTTCATATTTTTAATCAAATATCATAAACTTTATAATTAATAAATTATAAAAAAATTAACCAAAATAGGTTAATGGATAAGATTAAAGTCATTTGAGTTTCTAGAGGGTCAAGTTTGAGCTTGGTTATTTTAACTCATTATTAAACGAGTCAGGTCCAATTTGACAGGATTTGAGTTGAGTCATATTCAGGTCAGACTAAAACCTAACCCATCAACCTATTTTGACACCTTGTCTTCTAGGAGTCTAATTGGACCCAAAAAACAAACAAAAGCGCAATAATCCAAACCTTATTCAATGTTGCTAAGGTGTTAAATAAATTCCAACAATTGAAGAACCAATGGGCTCAATTTGAGTATTGGGTTAGGTTGAGACCAACCCAAACTGAGTTACACCCCTAGCTCCATTAAGCTAAGTGTAATGCAAGAGGGGGTGGGAACATGGGTTGTCTACCCTCAAATCCATTATAAATAAAGACGACCGCACAAATCATTGCTAGGTTTAAGCTGTGATTTTACAGTCTTATATTAAATTTAAGCTGACTTGACTGTCACTTTTATACAGCCATTTCATGTCATTTGACATTTTTTTAAAATTTCTCACCCAACGGTAACCTAAAGGTGCACATTGTTGATTTGCATTAGGGCTCTGCCCTTTATAAAAGAAACCCTGAGAGCTTAACCTTTCCCTTGCAACAACATTTTTAACCCAAAAACTTCAGATATTCATGAAGCAAAACTACTAGCCGGGTATAACTTCTATAATACAAGATCTAATGAGTTGGCCCAAATAAATTAACCTCCTCAATTCAGATGCTACAGAATTTGCTGTACAGGTTGAAAATAGTAGACATTTTCAAGTCATTGAAGAAAATTTAATTCTTGCACAGTGAATATAAAAAACTCCCACCTTTAAACCCTCACCGAAGAGCTTAAGGAGCCATTTGATATGCTGAAAAAGAAACACAATGTAAAAAGAATGCAATATAATTAAAATATTTTGAATAGTTTGAATGAGTATAAAATAAATGTAGGTTATTACTTTTTTTTTGTTTGACTTGAAGGAAAATGAATGTAGTGTAAAGTCCAATAATGGTGGTGACTGATGTCCGGTGGCGACTGATGAAGACGACAATGTAATCCTTTAAACCTTTACATTTAGAATACTTTCCACCAATTTTACTTCAAACCAAATAACTCCTAAATCAAAGAATCTAATATTCACAAAAATGGATACAGCCCTTCACAACAATTGAGTTAATGCAGATTACGCTGGAGCTAAAAATTATCTAAAATTGTATGATGCAATTATGAAGCATAATAAGAAACATTATAGAAGAACTTCAGAGATGCTCATGTAAGTAATGTGAATTACAGTTAAATGTTTGTATCATCTTGTTCAAAATACCACATGAAAGATTGAAAACTTCTCAAAAGGGGCTGCTAGAAACAACATAAAATAATTACAGCTAATTTTTAATCACATTTCAATGACATAACTGAACAAAAACTCTGCATAATTTGGTGCAATTAATGGGCTGAAAAGACTATAAATCTTGCATGAATCACAAGTCTTGTTATGATTAGCAAAAGATTTAACCATCACAACTCGAAAGAACTTACCAAAAACGTCCACTAGACCTGTTTTGTGGAATTCATTTTGCGAAGTAGAGAAGCACATGCGAGTCATTGTTCCCTTCCTCAAATAAAATTAAAGGATGCCTGCAATGACCAACGCTCAAGGAAAAGGAATACCTTCATAAAACAAACCTAAATCACATGAATTTATAAATAAACCATCCAACCACGAATGAAAAAGAGAATCAAAATTTTCTTCTAGCATAAAATATTAATGAAAGGGCATTAATTATTCATTAAATTAAGAGAAAAGGACTAAAATGGTCAATGGACTCTTCATGGAGATCAAAATAGTCCACATTTATATTAAAAGATCATTTTGGTCCCTTAACTCTTTAAAGAGAAGCCAAATAGTCCCATCAAGGGACTATTTTGATTCCTTTTTAAAGACTCGAGGGACCAAAATGATTTTTTAATATAGTTAGAAATCATTGGAAATCATTTTGATCCTTCATAAAAAGTCAATGGACTATTTTGATCATTTCCTGATTAAACTATTCTCAATACAATGTAAAAAGGTATTGATGTACCACCATTTTCCCTATATTGCGAAAAAAATTATTTCCATAATTCAAAAATGTAATTTTTGAAATCACAATGGATTAAATCAAATCACTGTTCCGAACACACCCTCAAGCGACTGAATAAAGATATAAAATAAAGTACAAGCTTATCAAAAAAAATTCAGTTTACAGTAACAACTCACATGCAAAGAACGAATCATACTAGGCAATATTAATCGATTTGATAAAGACTTGCATAAACTAATGTTAACCTTACATGCAAAACTAAAAGAAAATGAATCGAGAAGTACTCGTAGTCTGAAAAAGTCGGTATGTACAATGATGATTAATTTTAAAGACTTGCAGTCAAATTCAATCTAAATTAGTGAAACCTGTTAAAGGTGCAACATAAACGTAATTCACAGAAAACAATTTATAACTATAACTCCCTCTGTTACAGAAACCAATCCACGTATTCAAATACAAGCACAAAACCAGATTACCAAACAGCACTTGGAGATGCTAGCTTGATAACTTCGAAAACTATTTCACACCGCTTTTCACATCTCAACATCAAAAACTAGCAAAAAATAATCTGATAAGCAACTACACAATACGATCACGCATATTAATGCTTCGTTTGGGATGACTTTCATAGTGTTTCTTAAAGCAGTTTTTTAGTAAAAAAATTTAATTTTTTACAAGAAAGCTGCTTTAAGAAGAAACAAGAAAGCCGTCTCAAATGAAGCCTAAATCAACAGTCCACTATAAAACTAGACTGACGAAAATGGAATTTGTGTGTTTTATTTATAATGGAAAAATGAGTATAATGTTCTAGAGTTAGCCTCATACACCACTCTCAAAATATAGATAAGTCTCCTATCTTAATATTTTCTATGTTAACACTCACTCAAGCTGGAACATAATAATTAGTTAGCTTCAACTAGTTACATAACCTAGAGAAAAGCTTAGCCATTGTAAGAATATTAACCACTTGTTCTTACTGAAGTCATGACGAGTAATAATTTTCTAAGATAGTACAACAGCTTGAATGAAATAAAAACCAACCTCTAAGCTCTTTTTGATGCACCCTGTCCCTTCTGACCATGATTAATATTTATGATTTTTTTCTCCCATTCATGTCGGGGTTACATGATTTTTTTTACTTCACTTGTCCTCTAAAACCTTTCTGTTTGACTTTTATTGATTCTCGCAACATACACAGCAGATTTCTTATAAGCCAACAATTCCAACGCAAATTCTACCCTACTCAAGTCCCATCCTCCAAACCACCCATAAACCCAACTCGCCAAGAATGATCCCCATCAAAGTTCACCCAAACAAAGATCTTCACCAACAACAACAACATCAAGCCTTTATCCCACTATGTGGGGTCGACTACATGAATCATTTTTCTTCATTGTGCCCTGTTAAGAGTCAAATTCTCATTTAAATCTAATAAAGAAATATCATTTCTAATATTTTCTAACCAAGTCTTCTTAGGTCTACCACTACCTTTCTTAGCATAAGCTAAACCTAATACATCTACACTCCCCTAACCGGTCATAAGAAGGAAACTATTTTATGTGACCAAACCATCTAAGACGACTCTCTCTAATCTTATCTGTCACGGGAGCTACTCCAACCTTTTCACGTATATGCTCGTTTCATATCCTCTCTAAGAGTAAAGTCACTCATCCACCTAAGCATCCTCATTTCTACAACACATAACTTAATATTATGTTTCTCTTTTAATGACCAACATTCTATGCCATAAAGCATTGCAGGTCTCACCACCATCTTATAGAATTTTTCCTTAAGTTTGAGGGATACTTTTCTATCACACAACAAGCACGATCACCGATGCATTATCCACTTCAACCATCTAACTTGAATTCTACTAATAATATCCCCATATGTTTCACCATCACTCTGGACAATAGACCCAAGATATCTAAAACATATGCTCTTATTAATGACTAGATCACCCCAAGTCACAATCTCCTCACTAGATCTATTACTACTAAAATTACACTTCATGTATTTGATTTTAGATCTACTCAAACGAAAACCTTTAGACTCTAAGGGACTGTTTGGTATCGGATTTACAGCGGGATTTAAGTCGGATTTACGCTAAATCCAGCCAAACGGTTTTTGTGCACGTTTTAAATCCCGGGATTCCGTAAATCCCGGATTTACAGCTTAAATCCCGGACTTACTAAATCCCTCGGTTCGGTGGATTTAACGGGATTTAGCCGAAGAAGCGCGCGAAAGGGAGAAAGTTACCTTCACAGTCAGCGAGCTCCCGTTGTTGCTTCCGATCAAAATGTCGTAACTTCCGATCCGACAGGAAGGGAAAGTCGTCGAAGGAGTGAAGTCGAACAGCCACGAAGGAGCCGAAGAAGCGACGGAACAAGCGGTAAGGGGAGAAATATCGTTACCTTCGCGGCGAGCTCCCGGCGCGACTTCCGATCGGACAGAAACAACGTCGGACGAGTGAATCGTTCGAAGCTCCACCCCACGCGAACCAGCGAAGACGATCTACCTCACAAGAACAGCAACAGAGAAACCGAAGAGGAAAGCCAGCGTGCAGACGAGGATTAGATTAATTATGAATTTCTTAATTAGGCATTAATTTAATTGCTTAATAGATTTAATTTAAAATATAACTATTAACTACTTAATTAAATGATTAGTGGTGTAAATTTAATTAAATAATTAGTTATTAATAAAATATTTATGAAAATAATACCCTAATTATAGTATTCATAATTATAATTTATTAGTCTTAATTAAAATTAAAATTAATAAGTAATTCAAGTTTAAAACACAAATGTATGAACTTAAGTTGATTTTATTATGTTTTATGCAATGATCTTGATTTCATAAAATTCTACTTTAAATTTAAATCCCTAACCGTCATAAATCCTGATATATGTCACCAAACAGTTTCTCAGGATTTAACAGGATTTAATATTTGACAAACCAAACAGTTTTTAGGATTTAACACATTTTGGATTTACTAAATCCGGATTTACATGATTTATTAAATCCCACTTAAGTTAAATCCCACTTGTTGCCAAACAGCCCCTAAGGTTGATGTTGAGCCGGTAGAGCAAATCCCGCGAGGGATTCATTCAAGCAGGCGAAAACAGGAGGCAGGGGCAGAAACTTCCTGGCAGTCGAAATTACCTCTCTTCACCTTCAAAAGGAGGAGAGCTATGGAAGGATAGTTTGGGAAGTTTGTATTGTTCTCTAATTAGGGTTAATTTCGGGTTGAATAGGTTTAGGGTTGGGTTTTCATGCTTGATTCCAGATTTTTGTAGTTTCTTGTTATCTCTTTGGTTCCCTAGAAGGCTAGGGTTTGTGGAGAGCTCAAATCCCCTCTCGAATTGGGATTCAACTGTATTTTTCCTTATTGTTTTTGTTGAGGTAAATCATATCAGAGTGGTATCAGAGTACTTTCCTTGGGATCTATGGCATCCAAGAAGGTTGATGCGCTGAAGAACATTTGGAAGGAGAAGTTGGACAACTCGCAACCAAGATTGACGGATTTGGAGAACGGATGTCGTCGATGGAAGGGAGATTTGCAAACATAGAAGACCTATTGAGACAGATGATGGAGAATCAAACCAAACCAGCATCATCGGATGTTAGGGCACCGACGGTCAGGCAAAGAAGTGGGGAAAATCCTAACGGCGAAGTTGGGAAAGTGTATTGGGATGTCAAATTCTTAAGGGAAGGTAAGAGAATGCCTTCCCTAGAGCCTATTCCTCGAAGGGAGAGGGGAAGAGAGCAAGGAGAGAGATGGGAGTGATAGGCGGTAGCCTATGCGCTCTTGTAGGGGGAGGATGCACACGACTGGATATACAGGGTGGAGAGATACTTTGCCGTCAACGGGCTGACGGAGGAAGAGAAGTTGATGGCGCCTGGGCTGTGTTTGGAGGGGAAAGCTCTGTCATGGTACCAATGGAGTGATAGGCGGCAGCCTATGCACTATTGGAGGGAGTTCAAGGAGTGCTTGTTGGATCGCTTCCGACCAAGCAGGGAGGGAAATTTTACAGAGCAGTTCTTTACCTTGACACAGGAGAGGTTAGTGGGAGAGTACATAGAGAGGCTTGAATACCTAATGAGTAGGGTGGACCGGCTTCTGAAGACAGTACTGGAGGAAAATTTCATGAAGGGGCTTAAACCAGACATCCAGGCAGCAATTCGGGTGAGGGAGCAGCGGGAGCTCAAGGAGGCGATGAGATTAGCCTGGTTGGTGGAAGATTGGAGGTATGTAAAGAGGAGTGGCCGGAGTGGTAGTTCAAGAGGGCCTTATCGGATGACCACCACATTTTTGGCTCTGAGGGGGGCAGTACTAGGATGATGTCAGGAAGCTCCTAAGGAGAAGGCTGGAGGAGGAAAACCCGAGGGAAATTTCAAGAGGCGACTGAGTCGAAAATGCAGTAGAAGAGGACAAAAGGGTTATATTTCAGGTGCGATGAAAAGTTCAACCCAGGGCGCAGATGCAAGGATCGAACCCTTCAGGTTCTCACTGTCTATGATGACGAGGAATCAGAAGGGGAGGTTGTCAGGGAGGAGGAATAAGGAGAGCAGGAGCATTTACATTTGGACATGGCGGAGGTATCCCTCAATTCAGTAGTAGGGTTTATGCCCAACCACACTATGAGGGTGAGGAGGGAGTTGAGGGAGAAACAGTAGTAGTCCTGGTGGATAGTAGAGCAACTCACAATTTCATCTCCAACCAGGTGGTAGACAGGTTGAGGTTGAAATAGGTGGACACAGGATATTTTGGAGTGATGTTGGGGTCAAGAAAGGTGGAGAGAATCGGGGGTATCTGCAGGGGATTGAGGGTGAAGCTACAAGGGGTTCAGGTGAGGGAGGATTTCCTCTCATTGGAGCTGGGAAACACTGATGTCATCTTTGGCATAAAGTGGCTGCAAACATTGGGGGAGACGAAAGTTGATTGGAAGGACCTGACGATGAAACTACAGGCAGAGGGAAGGAAGGTGAGGATTGTTAGAGACCCCAGCTTGTACAAAACTATGGTGTCCCTTAAGACTATGGTCAAGGCTTTACAGGGGGAAGGGATGGGATTTCTGGTGGAGCTACAGAGTTTGGAGGAAGAGTAGGCTTTGGATGTTGAGGAAATTCCGGAAGTTGTTCAACCACATTTGCAGCGGTTCAGAGAGGTGTTCCAATCACCCCATAGTTTACCCCCTCCACGGGAGCACGAGCACGCATTGTCCTGAAAGAGGGAGTGGCCCCAATCAACATGAGACCGTATTGCTACCCTCATATCCAGAAGAATGAAATTGAGAGGTTGATCAGAGAGATGTTGGAAGCAGAGATTATTCGGCTGAGCACAAGCCCTTTCTCCAGCCGGTATTGCTAGTGAAGAAGAAAGATAAGAGTTGGAGGTTTTGTGTGGACTATCGTGCCCTGAATAACGAAACCGTACCGAATAAGTTTCCCATATCGATGATTGACGAGTTATTGGATGAGCTGTATAGAGCAGTAATATTCTCCAAGATTGACTTGAGGTTTGGGTATCATCATATCAGAATGAGGATAGAAGACATTCATAAGACGGTCTTCAGGACTCATAAAGGCCACTATGAGTTATTAGTGATGCCCTTCAGGCTCACTAATGCTCCTACTACTTTTCAAGCCCTCATGAATAAAGAGTTCCAGCCGTACATGCGGAGGTTTGTGTTAGTTTTTTTCGATAATATCCTGATTTACAACAAATCAGAGGTGGAGCATGTGGAACACTTGGGGAAAATTCTATTGACACTATAGGAGCATCAGTTATATGCCAACTTGAAGAAGTGTTCTTTCGCTCAACAAAGAGTGGAGTATTTGGGACATGTGGTTTCCTCCATGGGAGTGTCAGTTAATCCAACGAAGATTCAAGCCATGCTAGATTGGCCCTTGCCAAGGACCCTAAGGGAGCTGAGAGGGTTCTTGAGATTGACAGGGTATTATAGAAATTTTGTGAAGGGCTACAATTCGATCTCCTAGTCATTGACCAAGCAGTTGAAGAAAGATAGCTTCAACTAGAGGGAGGCAACAACACAGACATTCGAGCAGTTGAAGAAGGCGATGACTAGTGTTCCGGTATTGGCACTACTGAATTTTAGCCAGCCTTTTGTGGTAGAGATAGATGCTTCAGGTTATAGGTTGGGAGCAGTCTTGATGCAGAGCCAAAGACCTATAGCCTATTTCAATCAGGTGTTATTGGCGAGAGCGAGGTTGAAATCTGTTTATGAGAGGGAGTTGATGGCCATAGTATTGACTGTTCAGAAATGGAGATCTTATCTGTTGGGATGACAATTCATAATAAGGACTGACCAGAGGAGCCTCAAGTTTTTGTTAGAGCAGTGTATGATGACTAAGGAACATCAGAGGTGGCTCTCCAGGTTGTTGGGATTTGGCTTTGAGATCCAGTATAGGCTCGGACTGGAAAACAAGGCGGCTAATGCCCTTTTGAGGAGGGTGGGGGATCCATAGGTTATGGCAATGTCAGTACCTATGATGATGGATTGGGATGCCTTGAGGAAGGAAAATGAAGGGGATGAGTTGTAGAAAATTCGGACTGAGCTATTGAAGAATGGGGATAGCCATCCTGGCTATTCGATGGTGGGGCAGAAACTCCTCTATAAAGGAAGGTTGGTGCTCCCCAGGAAATCTCCCCACATTCCCCACCTTTTCCAGGAGTTTCATGGCACCGCCATAGGGGGGAATTTGAAGGTGTGGAAGACCTGTTACCAGTTAGCCATGGAGCTATATTGGGTGGGCATGCTGAAGGATGTGGAAAAGATGGTGGCAAGTTGCGATATATGTCAGAGGCACAAATATATGTCTATGACCTCGGGGGGACTACTGCAGCCACTTGCGCTACCTGGAAAGGTATGTGAGGAGGTGATTATAGACTTCATTAAAACTTCCAAGGTTGGAAGGATATACAGTGATTCTGGTGGTTGTAGATAGACTGACCAAGTATACCCACTTTATTCCCTTACGCCACCCTTACACAGCGCTGATAGTGACGACAACTTTCATCCGAGAGATTGTTCATTTGCACGGTATACCAGAGTCTATTATTTTTTATAGAGACAAGGCGTTCTTGAGCCATTTCTAGAAGGAGTTTTTCAAGATGCAGGGGACAGTTTTGAAGCGGAATACAGCTTATCATCCCCAGACAGACAGACAGACAGAAGTGGTGAATAGGAGTGCGGAGACTTAACTCCGTTGTTTTGTATCTGACACCCCAAAGTTGTGGATGAAGTGGTCATCTTTGGCAGAGTAATGGTACAATACTTCATATTATACGGCAGCCCAGACTACACCTTTTCGGGTTTTGTATGGGAGGGACCCCCCTCATCTGATACACTATGGGCGTGGCAACAACCCCGTGTCATTGGTGGAGCAATACTTGGAGGAGAGGAACAGTAAGTTAGAGGAGCTGAAGGGGCTCGTACTGAGGGCACAACAGATTATGAAGAAGCAGGCTAATAGACATAGGAGAGATATCCAATTTGAGGGGAGGAAACTTCTTGGCAGCCGAAACTACCCCTCTTCACCTTCAAAAGGAGAGCTATGAAGGATAGTTTGGGAAGTTTGTATTGTTCTCTAATTAGGGTTATTTAGGGCTGAATAGATTTAGGGTTGGGTTTTCATGCTTAATTCTAGATTTCTGCAGTTTCTTGTTTTCTCTTTGATTCCCTAGAAGGTTAGGGTCTGTGGAGAGCCCGGATTCCCTCTCGAATTGGGATTCAACTGTATCTTTCCTTACTATTTTCATTGAGGTAAATCCTATCAGTTGACCTCCATAATTCAAGCTTACCTTCAACTCTCTCTCTAGTCTTATCAACAAGAAGAATATCATCAGCAAAAAGCACACCAAGGTACATCCTCATGCAAATGTCTAGTAAGGACATCCATGACTAAAGAAAAAAGATATGGGCTTAAGGATGATCCTTGATATAATCCAATTGAAATAGGAAACTACTTGGTCAAACCACCTTGTGTTTGAACACAACAACTCCTGCATACATATCCTTAATGACTTGAATATAAGAATTATTAATTCCTTTCTTTTCTAGAACTCTGCATAGCACTTCTCTTGGAACTTTATCTTATGCTTTCTCTAAATCAATAAATATCATATATAGATCCTCCTTATTCTCTCTATACTTCTCTATCAAACCTCACAATAAATGTATAGCTTCCATAGTAGACCTACCCGGCATGAATCCAAATTGATTTTGAGAAATATTAGTATCACGACATAGTCTATGCTCTATAACTCTCTCCCAAAGTTTTAAAGTATGACACATTAACTTAATTCCTCTATAATTCGCACAATCTTGTGCATCACCTTTATTCTTAAAAATAATAATCAACACTCATTCTCCACTCATCTAGCATCTTTTTAGTCTTCAAAATAATATTAAAAAGTTTAGTAAGCCAAGAAATTTATTCATCTCCTAAGCATTTCCACACCTCTATTGGAATATCATCATGTCCAACAACTTTTCCATACTTTATTTTCTTTAAAGCCTCTCTAACTTTAGTTTTATTAACACGCCGATAAAAATAAAAATTTCTATTTTCATGAGTGCTAAGGGTACTAAAGTCAATCGTATTCTCACAATTTTCATTAAAAACAAAAATCTTCGCCACAGGAACAAATTTTACCCTTTGGATATCCTACTAAATCATGGGTTTAATGATAATTTTCATTCAAATCATTATTATTTGGATGACAATTATTATTATGATACCCCAAAAAAGAATCCCAACTATGAGGATTGAGTGTGACTTAACAACTACAAGAATGGATTGCCTCCTTGAAATCAATATCTGACTCCTTATCGTAAACATATTAAACACTATCATCATGATTAACCCTTTTATCATGATAATAATGAAAAATATGGTAAGTATGAATAACACTGATCTTGCATATTTGCGTATCACCTACAATCCCGAGATTGATATGATGAATATGTAATTATCAATCTTATTGATCGATATATTTCATGCAATTTCAGTATCAATATTAAATATGATAAGCATTATAGCCAGCAATTTTTCACTTTCTTTACGTTTCTTCCAATTGATATCGACCAAAGGAACCTATGTACAACATTGCTAAAAATAAACAACCAAACCCAAAAAGGCCTTCCACAATCACAGGTCAACAAAGAAGAAGCAATGCATCCACTGACTCATTTTAGGCATTAAACAGAACATAGTAATTTTTATGAGGGTGATCATCCAAGATTTATATAACCTCCAAGCATAGTTTCACAATCAATTCGAGCAAATACGATGTGAATGATGACCGACAGACACGAGGTCGCACATGGCAAGCATCAAAGCACCTCGACCGTGATCGAAACATTGTTCGCTTGTAAAACAGATCGCGTTGTCTTCGAGATGCCAAATTTACCAAAGGATAACTGATCGTGCGTGACACGATAGAGCGATGATGAAAAACGATCATTGGCGAGCGTCAAATAGTACAAACTCATTCAAACGGCGCCTGTTCACGAAAAGAATTTGTCGTAGCCTCCGGAACATCAAAAATACCCAAAATTGGGTCGTCGAGCGAACAAGTCAAAATTTGTTCGTGTACGAGGCGATGACACGAGCTTTGAGGTGCACAAGAAACAAGAAAAATTATGCAATGGGCCAATTTACACTTCTCTTGCTTTTCTTTATATCATTTTAATCAAATTTATTATAAAATATAAAATTATATATATATATATATATATAAACAAAATTTGAAAAAATACCTAATATAATCTTTATCCTTTGCCCCTACCCAAATATAGTAGCTACAGTTCAGTGCCTATCCCATCGATGCAGTGATATAACAAAAATCCCGAATTAAATCCCCTAACCATCTCAATTCACTCACACGAACTACCATTCGCGATCCCTCACAGTCTTGCCCTCTCTATTTCACACACAACCACAACTCGAGCCCCCTTTCCCTCCCCCTTCCCTCTCCAGTAGCAAGCTAAATCACCACGCCCTCACATGCTCCAGCTCCTCCTTTACTCCTCACCCGAACACTACAAACCCCCAGCTCCTCACTCAACTTCTCCTCTCCACTAGAACACTTCTTTGTTCACACAAGCACAGGTCGAAGCTCACACCCCCTATTCTCCTCTCTCATTCCTTCTCGCCTCACCAAAGCAACTCCGGGCCAAACAAGCCTCCCTCTCCTCTCATTTCAGCCACTCGAACCCCTCTCTAGCTACCTGCTCGAACTCCTCTCCCCTCGACAGAACCCACAATTTCCCCAGCCGTCGGCCTGCTACTCACACATCCAATGGCCAACCAAGAACCTATCTACCCTCATGCAACTACTCAACAAATCTGTCAGCCACCTTTAGCATTCCATACCCAACCACAACTCCAACTAGTCAATCCTCTAGTTGAACACCGCCAACAGAGCATCACTCCTACGCACACCTAGTATTCCACCTGAAGCCACTCAACCTTCCCACTCCTTCCTCTCCACACACAGCCCAAACCACCTAGCCCATCTCCTCTTTGACCCATCCCACCTACAACTCCTCTCAACTCTCTCCTCACAACACACACAGCACATCCACCTCCTAATTTCCTCATAAACCTTCCCAATTCCCCCTCTCATGAACTGCTACACCTATTTTCCACTACAGCCAACCCAACATATATATATATATATATATATATATATATATATATATATATATATATATATATATATATAACAAAAAAAGTCAAAAAAGAAAAAAAATATTAAAGAGAGTTTAAAAAATTGTGTTCGATGCTCATCGTTTTTGTGCCCTCGACGTCATTGTTGTATCACGTGCAAGGTATAAATTTCGCAAAACTCAAAATCTCAAAATCCCAATCGCGACTCCTTTAATGCGACAAGCGCCACAATGGGGGAAACTCATAGGCGAAATTTGTGACACATCGAGTAAACCCTGTGTGTGTTTCTATTAGCACAACAAAGTAAAATTAAGTATTCATTTACATAGTTCCAAACTTCCAATGCAGCGGAGAAACTCATTTTTGCTAGTGCATGTGATAAAAACTCATGCACCTCTTTCTTAGCGTGGTGAAATATAGGAACCCAACCGCAATGTCACCTAATGCCGACAAGGCACGTCTTTCTTGGCGTAATGTGCAGGCCTAAACACTTCATAATTTTTCCTATGTGGGGGAGAGCCGAGAGGCTATCAAAATTCAAACTAAGTGCACTCAAAAGGAACCGGACCACCTAACTTA
Source organism: Dendrobium chrysotoxum (assembly GCA_019925795.1). Lineage (NCBI taxonomy): Eukaryota > Viridiplantae > Streptophyta > Magnoliopsida > Asparagales > Orchidaceae > Dendrobium > Dendrobium chrysotoxum. The sequence continues at coordinate 46,959,946 of CM034303.1, forward strand.
GTATTTTGAAAACAAAATATAATTAAATAAAATTTGCAAATTCAAAAGACTTAGGAGGTCTTCTAATGAACAAAGCAATTCACCTACGAGCAAGAACGAGGGATTTGCAATGAACACAATGATTCTCCTGCGGGCATGAATAGAAGACTTTTTACGAACACAACCCCCCTATGGGCAAGAACATGACCTATTTGACTCATACAAAACATGCAAAGTCTCTAACCCTAAAAAAAATATCTTTGATAATTTCCTAGTCCACCTTCCTTACCTTCACACCACTGAATCCACAACACTAACATACAAGCAGATAAAAGACATTTCTTAAAAATCAAAATAAAATCTTATACGTATACCAACGACCAGAGCTTATGTAATTATATTTGAGTACTTTAAAATCCCTGCACGAATCTAAATATGAACTTTCAAACTCAAATGAGCCATATCACGAGGCATGCCACATCATTGAAGAGCGTGCAAACATAAAAAAGGAGTGTGCGAACATGCAATGCAAATGCACTGGAGTGCATATAAGTGAATTGCTTAAGTGCATAAAAAATGTGCCAATAGATTAAAAACATGCATATGCACTGTGCAAGCACACTAAAGAGCATGCAGATGTATCAAAAAGTATGCACGCCACTTAAAAGAAAATTCTAAGTCCCCACAAGTGCTCTAACAAATGTGTTAAAGAACTCACCACTAGCAGGGCCACCAGCATCCCAAGATCCCAAGAACGAGCCAACTAGGGCACCAGTAGCACACAACTCGCCTCTAGCGATGACAATCGGCACCTCAGCAACAATGTTTGCATCCCTAACTTCAGCTCTTACTTTTTTCACGTGGGGGGGGGGGGCTGTCCATAGATTCGGCTAGCTACCAAATATCCTCTTTATCGATCTCTCTGCTTAGAGACGTTGGCACAGTATATGTAGCTTTCTTTTGAGATTGGCCAGCTTGACCTTGACAGAAGGCCGCCTTCTTGACTGGCCGCGAGAACAAGCTATAGTGAGGTGAGGAAGTCCATTTCTCAAATCACTTGTCGATTCTCTTATCACAATGAGTAGTTTATAGAGAAGCCCAGTATGGCATGACGCTACGTCAAAGTCATTACTGTGAAGGCAACACAGTTCTCGAGACTAAAGTAAAAATAGGACGGTAAATTCACATTTATTTCTCTATTTTACAAAAGATAAGTCGCTTTTAATTTCATCAACTCGCCCTTTTCGTGAATCGTCTGCCAAAAGCCAAGTGAATTGGGGAACTATAAATGTGTACCCATTATCACTTTCTCAGGTGTTTTAACAGGTAATGGTCGGGTCATTAGGGTATTTCCTCTCAAGACCAGATCCCTCAAAGGACTCGCCCATAAGCAATGAAGGAACTCACCCAAGGAGAACTACAGGCATTACCCTCCCACATTTGCCAAGGTACTCGCCCTACGCTGCATGACCAGAAAGTTCCTCTCCAGGCAAACATATTGCTACTCATCTCAATAAGATCCTACTCATCCGAGCTCACCAGATTTAGCTACACGAAAGCACTTATCATAGAGACTTCACACTCCATTTGACTACCATTATCAAGCTTAGGAAGCAAAAACACCTCAGCTTGTCTTTCACAACAAGGTGTCGAGCTCCCTACAAAAATCGTCGACCTGATAAGACAATTTGTCAGCTACGGGTTCATCACCTCCTGAACTCTCCCACAAAATCACCCTACACCTACTCGCCTCTCTTGAGCTCCCCCGGCGACAAATAGATTGTCAGACTGATGACTTTACCATCTTACAGCCAATCAGGAGGTGATACGTATCCTATATTAACGTGTATCATTGTACAGGAATTCTGTGTAGCTTTTATTTTTACTTTCCTCTATATGGTCTTTTTATAGCTCTCAAAACCATATAAATAAAAGGTGATGAGAAGCAGTTGGAGACCCTTGGGCATTTTTTCTTTGACTTTTTTTTATCTTTTGGGCATCTTGAGTCCCACTTCTTATATTTTCTAACTGAGATAGTGAAAATTTTGTCAGATTACTCTCCTCTCTACTCTCTTTACTGTCCAATCTCACTAACAGATTGTCAGCTCACCAGATAGATTTACTAGTCAAGTTGGGTATCATCCACCAGATAAATCTGGATTCAACATATAGAATTTTGCAATGCAAAATCTTAAAGTATGTGTATCAACAAAGAATAATAAATTAAAATAAAAAGTTATATTTATAACTATTTTGTAGATGTTTTAAATGACCATAAATTTTAATAATGTTCAAAACTACAAAACTTAGTCATCAAAAGATTAAAAATTATTTAACTCCATGTTCCTTTCCCATCACTAATAGCTATTTTCAAGATTTACATAAAAGTAATATGAGCTCGTTCTAGATTCTAGCAAAATAACGAAATAAAAAAGCAATTGAATTTCTAAAACTTAAAAATTATTTACTAAATCTCTGTCTCGTAACCATCCAAACACCAATCCAATGCCAACGAGTAAAAAGGAAGAAAAGGATGCCAGCCATACCTTGAGGATTGTCTCCCTTCAATTCATTGATTGACTGAGCTCCTACTCGAGGATGACAACTGTAACCGATGAGACATATTGCAAACGACATGAAGATATATCCCATGCAAGAAGCCATTCAGCTCAACGAGATTAAGGGAATCGTGCCACCGTTTCATTCGTGATGGAGGAGTCTATTGACCCTTTGCACAATGAGATATGGAGTAATAATATTGAATATATGGGTATTTTCTACAGAATATTTTCTTAAAACCATGGAAAGCAGACAATAAAAGAGGAGGATTCTGATTACTAAACTCCATTTTGGACGGAAAAAAAAAATTGGATTCCACTAAAATGCACTATCACAAACAATTATATGGTTCAGTTTTGTAAACCAAAGCAGCTAAAACATCGCCTCAAACAAGCCTTTAGTCTCTGTTTGGTTTTGTCCATTAGCAGGTCTACAATTTTGGACTTCAATCTTTTGGGCTTTGTACCTTGCCATGAGCTTAGTAGAGTATTATTGTTTTGGAACATTAATTGTTATGTTAGTATTATGTTCATAGTGCCGATTGAGCTATACGTGCTATTGAGTAATGCACATGAGGTTAAAAACTACTTGTAAGATTTCACAAACAAGCTGATGCAAGAATCTAGCAGCAGAACTTCTATCATATATGCGTTCGATAGCACTGCATTCCTTATCGCGTCATCACTAAACTCTTAGCACATGATCTATGACAAAGGTATCTGCGTTCTGCAACTAACCCTATCCACTTTCAAATCCTTTACCAACTCTATGATATTGTGAAATTTTCTGTAATTATAAAAAGGATCTTTGAGGCATGCAATGGGGATTGAATGATTGATGAAATTTCTTCCTTCCTCTCTAACTTGTGTTCTAGTCGAGGTTTAAAATTGCGCAATTGGGTATTGAGACGTTTTTCGTTCGTGAGGCGAGGCGTAAGCCTCAAGGCGTTTTGAGGCGTAAGCCTCAAAATCTAAAAATTGCGTAAAGTCAAAATAAAAGTTAAAAATAATTTTTTATATAATATCCAAATAATATGTTAAAGGATGACCTATTAACTTTTAATTGAACTATGAAGTAACAAATTTACATACATATGAAATAAATATTTGTATAAGATGTAAAGTGTTAAGTGATAAATTATGTGAATTAAAATTAAAATCCAAATATTACAGGAACAAAACAACATAAAATATATGAATTGCATAAAAGTATCATATAACATTAAGTTCAGCTCTAATTTTTTTTTTCTCAGTTGCCTACTCATCTACCTTTAATTCCTAAATAAAGCTGAAATAATTGGCAACAACTCAGAAATCATCTGTACTATCATTACTAAGGGGATTTTTATTTGAGCCTCTGTCATAACAAATTGGTCTCTTTCATATCTTATTCTATAGGGTCCAATACCTCTCAATCTGCTTCTTCATTTATTTCAGTCATCTTTATCTTTTATAAGTATTTGTCATCAACATAAAGATAATACTCCAAATTTTTAAGAGGAAATGGTGATGACGTGCGGCTTTCTAGTGATCCCCAGTGGCGGCTAAGATGGTGGTGGCTACGGTGAAGGCGGTGGGCTAGAGGTCGAGGCAATTGAGAGGAAGTTGTTGTGGCTTGGGGGTGCAAGAAGGCATGATTTTTTTGGGACTTTTGTATAGGATTTATGTAAGTTTTAAATAAAAAAATACTTAAATAGAGTGAGGCATATGCCTCATGCCAGCGAGGCGTACGCCTCATGCCAGCGAGGCGAGGCGCAACTCAAGGCGGGCCTCTTCCAAGATGAGGCGTAAGCCTCATAAAAAAAGCTTGAGGCGTATGCCTCGAGGCGTTTTTTACTGGAATTGCGCTAAGGCGGGCCTCAAGACGAGCCTCATATTGCGCAATTTTAAACAATGGTTCTAGTTGCTAGTTGGATGTAGATCTTCCTAATATGTCACAAGTAACAAGTAAAATTTTCAAAGAAAATTATCTTTATCTATAGGTGTGATGCATGGAATATTATTTAGTGATTACTTTTCCTTCCCATCTTTCTATTCTGTAAAACTACTGATTGGTTTACTTGAGTGATTAAACATATTCAAATCTAATCCAATCTAATTCCTTTCAATTGTGGTGTGTGTTTCCGATCAACGTGAGGTCTTATTGGTCTTAAATTTATACGCAAAATTTCTATTTTGCGATCATTAATTATTTGATGTAGAACTACATGCATAGGCAAATGTATTAACTTTGAAATTACACGTTTTGTGACGGAGCAATAACAGTTATTCAACTTCCTACAGATTAAACAATAGATTGAAAACAATAAAGCAATGATTAGGCGTAGGCAATTGATTACAAGATAAAATTGGGAGCACAAAATAATCAAAGTAAATCCAACTTTGCTTAGCATGGGGGTTTCAAAAGAAATCCCTTGATTAACAATAGAACTAGTCACTATTAAGATCCCTCACACATACTCATCATAACGCTTAAGCGGAGAAGCTTTCATAACTTTTAATGATGTCACTATCGAGAAGTTAGAAGGAAAAAGGGTCGGAAAAGAGTTCACCTTCGTCAAGTTTCTAATCTTGATGTGAAACTCCGTCAAGCTCCTGAACTTGTGCTCCGATGTTCTTTAGGATCGGGGCAATGTTCATCTGTGGTTTGCCTTAGAAAAAACACTCCATGTCGTCGTTAACGGGTTGCAATGCTCGAAGAGTTTGAATGTAGTTGTTCAAGGGAGGAGGGTCTACGTCTTAGGTGAAATATCAAGCATAAGCGAGGAAGTATAGAGAAAGTGTTGGGGCTAAGTGGCCGGCCAAAGCTAGGAGGGAAAGGGGAAATTGATTTCAGATTTTGTGTGTTAATTAAGGGAGGGAAATCAACTCGAAATTCTGAAATTTAATTCCAGCTTTAAAAGGTGGAAGTGATGGGGAAATTTGAATTTGAATTTCCCAAAAAAATAAAGAAAGAGGAGGGGGGGGAATTAGATGGAGAATTGATGGACTGATTTAGGAGCTTCAATGGGCCTCAAAATTAGATGAGAGAGAGAGAGAGAGAGGAGGGGGTGGCCAAGAGGGGAAGGGGGGGAGCCACATGCTTTAATGAAGATTTAAGGGAATTAAGGGCTTAAATGAGTTGCCAATCTAAGCCAATTTAAATTAAGAAAGAGACCTTAATACAACTATCTCTCTAATTTAAATTCAAATTTAAATGGCCTTGATTGGAGGAACTTTTCTAATAAAACTCATCTTATTTAAAGAAGGAATTTCAAATTCAAATAAATTCAAATTTGAATTAATTGACCTTCCAAATTTACAATGAGATAATTTAGGAAAGTAGGGAATGCTAGAATGAATGTAGATCCAAGGGGAAGGAGAATGGGGCCGGTAGCTAGGGAAGGGAGATGGGGGTCGGTGGTTGGATGGGGGTTGGCCTAGGGCTTGGGGTGGAGTTCGACCAAGGGAGAAAAGGGAAGGGAGGAGTCGGCCTAGGCTTGGGTGTGGGGTTTCGGCCAAGAGAGAGAAGGGGGAGATGGGGGCGGCGGCTAGGAGAAAGGAGGGGAAATTGGTGAAGGAGATGAACCACGAGCCCGGACGCTTCCTACGACTGATGGGTAGTACTTTGCCCTCACCTAGGGACTTTAAACTCTCCAAGAATTCTCACAACTATCCAAGAACACAAGTGCTGAAATTTTCATAATACTAATCATCATCCTCCAAAGAGGAGGAGGGGGCTATAAATAGCCAAAATACAATAACAATTCTAAAGACGAAAGTGCCCCCTGAGGTCACATGAGCCTACTCTCTCAAGTGAGGGTAAAAATGAAAAATGCATAAATAAATCAAATACAAATAATAACTCAAAAATAAAGTGGTCCAATCATGGCCGTAGATCTTCGGACTCTTCTCTGATAAACTTTTCACGGTTGAATGTCCTCATCATTCTCCCGGGATGGAAAAGAGCTCGACTCTGTCAAGTATGCATCCCGGGTGCTCCCATAAATCTCTAGTGCATCTGGATCAATCCGCTGAAGGTCCTCAGGCTCTAGCCAAGTGTTCTCTGACTCTGGCTTACCTCTCCACCTTACCAAATACCTTCTTCATCCACCCTCTTTCATGGAAATGATGTCATCATTTAAAATCATGTCAACTTTCTCCGTAATAGGTGTTTTGGAAATATTTGGAAGTGGAGGAAGGCTTGGGTTCTCACGGGATGGGGTCACACAAGGCTGAATTTGTAGTAAATTTGGTGAGTTAAACTCTGAACCCTCATAAGATACTAAATCTTCGATGTTAAAAGAGGGATTAATATTGAAATCTGCAGGAAGATCCACCACATAGGCATTGTCATTGATTTTCTTAATTATTTTAAATGGTCCCGCGCTTTTAGCAAGTAATTTCTTAACGACCCCATTCGAAAATCATTCCAGACGAATCCGGACCATTACCAAATCACCAACTTTGAATGTCTTGAATCTTCGTTTAAGATCAGCGTGAAGTTTATAATTTGCATTGCTCTGTTCAATTCGACGTGCAATTTCTTTATGCAATTCATGCAGATGCGATGCAAATGAAGATGCAGACTCAGAAATTCTATATTTAAGACACATAGGTATGAGATCTAAAGGTTGTCTAGGCATGTACCCATATACAACTTCAGCAGGACTCAAACCAGTGGTGCGGTTAACATAATTGTTATAAACAAATTCAGCCGTGGGGAGTTTGGAATCCCAATCTTTAACGTGCTCACCCACTAAGGACCTCAACAAGTTTCCTAGACTCCTATTGACCACTTCAGTCTGGCCATTCGTCTGAGGTTGAAAGGCTATGGAGAATTATAATTTGGTGCCCATTTTAATCCAAAGAGTCTTCCAGAAGTAACTCGTGAATTTGACATCCCTATCAGATACGATGGTTTTAGGTAAATCATATAATCTGACGACCTCATTAAAGTACAACTTGGCAATAAGGGAGGCATCGGATGTTTTAGAATAGGGTAGGAAACGCGCCATCTTGGAGAAGCGGTCAACTACGACACATATGACATCATTCCTACGAAATGTCTTGGGCAGGCCAAGAACGAAGTCCATACTGACATCTTGCCATGGACAATTAAGAACTGGTAAAGGGGTGTAGAAACCTATATTCTGCTATCGTTGTTTGGCCAGTTGACAAGTGTGGCACCTACTGACTAATTTACCCACATCTTTCTTTAGGCTAGGCCAAAAGAAACGGTACTCTACAGCCTCAATAGTTTTATCACGACTAAAGTGTCCGACGAGGCCTCCGGCATTAAATTCTTAAACGAGGAATTCTCTAAAGGAAGTACTTGGAATGCAAAGCTTCTGAGCTTTGAATAGGTATTCATCTTCAAGGAGAAAATCATCCACTAGGCACGTGCTGCCTGTGGACAAAAGGGAGTAAATCTCCTAGAAGTTGGGGCATTCCAAGTAGTCCTCTTTGACCTGCTCAAACCTAACGACTTATGCCCTCATTTCAATGGTAGTCATCATACGATGATTGAGGCATCGACAGCTTTATTCTCAACTCCGCTTTGTGCTTAAGGGTGTAAGTGTACTCCTGCAAGAACTCTACCCATCGGCTATGGCGTTCATTCAGTTTTTTCTGTGAGTTGATATAACGAAGAGCCTCGTGATCCGAAAAGATGACGAACTCCTACGGGAACAGATAATGTCGCCAATATCATCTGCTCTGATACCAGATGATGTAGAACTACATATGTAGGCAAATGTATTAACTTTGAAATTACACGCTTTGTGATGGAGCAATAATAGTTATTCAACTTCCTACGGATTAAACAATAGATTGAAAACAATAAAGCAATGATTAGGGTAGGCAATTGATTACAAGATAAAATTGGGAGCACAAAATAATCAAAGTAAATCCAAATTTGCTTAACATGGGGGTTTCAAAAGAAATCCCTTGATTAACAATAGGACTAGTCGCTATTAAGATCCCTCACACATACTCATCATAATGGCTAAGCGGAGAAGCTTTCATAACTTTTAATGATGCCGCGATTGGGGAGAAGTAAGAAGGAAAAAGGATCGGAAGAGAGTTCACCTTCGTCAAGTTTCTAATCTTGATGTGAAACTTCGTCAAGCTCCTGAACTTGTGTTCCGATGTTCTTCAGGATCGGGGCGATGTACATTTGTGGTTTGCCTTGGAATAAACACTCCTTGTCGCCGTTAAAGGGTTGCAATGCTCGAGGAGTTTGAATGTAGTTGTTCAAGGGAGGAGGGTCTACTTCTTCCTCAGGTGAAATATCAAGCATAAGAGAGAAAGTATAGAGAAAGTGGTGGGCTAAGTGGCCGACCAAAGCTAGGAGGGAAAGGGGAAATTGATTTCAGATTTTGTGTGTTGATTAAGGGAGGGAAATCAACTCGAAATTTTGAAATTTAATTCCAGCTTTAAAGGGTGGAAGTGATGGGGAAATTTGAATTTGAATTTCCCAAAAAAATAAAGAAAGAGGAGAGGGGGGGCCCAATTAGATGGGGAATTGATGGATTGATTGGGGAGCTTTAATGGGCCTCATAATTAGATGAGAGAGAGAGAGGAGGGGGGCAGCCAATAGGGGAAGGGTAGGGGCCCACATGCTTTAATGAAGATTTGAGGGAATTAAGGGCTTAAATGAGTTGCCAATCTAAGCCAATTTAAATTAAGAAAGAGACTTTAATACAATTATCTCTTTAATTTAAATTCAATTTTAAATGACCTTGATTGGAGGAACTTTCCTAATATAACTCATCTTATTTAAAGAAGGAATTTCAAATTCAAATAAATTCAAGTTTGAATTAATTGACCTTCCAAATTTACAATGAGATAATTTAGGAAAGTAGGGAATGCTACGATAAATTTGGATCCAAGGGGAAGGAGGATGGGGCCGTCAGCTAGGGAAGGGAGGTGGGGGTTGGCCTAGGGCTTAGGGTGGAGTTCAGCGAAGGGAGAAAAGGGAAGGGAGGAGTTGGCCTAGGCTTGGGTGTGGGGTTTCGGCTAAGAGAGAAAAAGGGGAAGATGGGGGCGGCGGCTACGAGAAAGAAGGAGGGGAAATTGGTGGAGGAGATGAATCATGAGCCCGGACGCTTCCTGCGGCTGATGGGTAGTACTTTGCCATCACCTAGGGACTTCAAACTCTCCAAGAATTCTCACAACTCTCCAAGAACACAAGTGCTGAAATTTTCATAATATTAATCATCATCCTCCAAAGAGGAGGAGGGGGCCATAAATAGCCAAAATACAATAACAACCCTAAAAACGAAAATGCCCCCTGGGGTCACATGAGCCTACTCCCTCAAGTGAGGGTAAAAACGAAAAAATGCATAAATAAATCAAATACAAATAATAACTCAAAAAGAAAGTGGTCCAATCATGACCATAGATCTTCGGCCTCTTCTCTGATAAACTTTCCACGGTCGGATATCCTCATCATTATTGTTGGTTCAAATTTCGCATGTCTTTTTAATTTCATTAAAAAAGATGAGTTCTTGTGTAAATTAAGTGTTTGCAGACTATAAATTTGATCTTGTATGTGTAATTTCATGCATCTCATCTTAGATTTATATTAAGAAATCCTAACTTCATCAATTTTGATCATAAGTATCCTAAGGTCAGTATTCAAAAGCCCAAAAGATTCAATCCTTAGTTGGGTATTCTGTCATTTTCATATGCGTTCGCTAGCAGTGCATTCCTCAGTTGGATATTCTGTCATTGTTTTTTCATTCAATATCATAACATAAATTGCAATAAAACAAACAAGCAGACAGAAAGATGTAAGAAGAAATTGGTAATTGTTTCTGGTCAAAAATAAACATCATAGCTAATCTTCAAATACTTCAGACTACCAAGGAGATACAAGAGAGTATTTTTCTATAAAAAAAAATTATTGCATTTCTGCACGAATGAATTGTTGAAAGTACAATTATAAACATGAATATCTTTTAAATAAGTAATTTGTCAAAATATAAACACATCAACGCGCACACAGAGAGAGAGAGAGAGAGAGAGAGAGAGAGAGAGAGAGTACTCCATGGATGAAAGTTAAGTGAGTCAATTAAAAGTACCATCCAAAAGGGGAAGTGAAAGATTGAAAGTAAGATATCAACATAATTGAATTTGAATCCTTAGAAGCTCCAAAGTTCAACACGGAGAAGTACTCAAGTTTAATGAAGCTTGAAAGTATAGCACCAAGATGGTATCATTACACATGATTTACAGAGCTGAGGCTACATCAGTATAAATCATTAGAGCTATTGATGCTCATTGATATCAGCAATTTCGCATCTCTTGCCTAAATTCATCTCCAAGATAATAGGTCATAAAACCATCCTAAAACATAGTTCTACACCATAAGAACAGAATAAATGGCTAGTACGCCTGAGCTGAGAGCTTTCATAAACTAAAAAATCATGCATTAGTGTAGAAAGCTAGGTGCATGCCAATACTTTAATGCACACCAATCCTTTCATAAGAAAAGAAGAAAGGTTTGTTTGGCTTCTTTCTGTGTTCAAATCTACATAAAACCATTCTATAAACAAACTCTAGACCTTAAAAAGAGAATGCTGATTCAAAAACTTGAGAAGAAAGCTTTTGCAAACTAAAAAGCATCATACATTACCAATCAAAACTAAGCATGTGTCAGTACTTTACGTGCAAACCAACCCTTCAAAAGAGAAGCGGAGATAACAAATTTACCGAAACATGTGACTGACAAGTGTGCACTCTAGAACAAGAGCTCAAGCAAAAAAAGGGAGTAGTTTCATACATGTTATTCCACTTTGAATGAATAGTTTCCAAAACTCCGCATTTGTTAACAAACTCACAGCGAGCGGATAGAAGCACAGTAGTTCTTCTTTTGTAAGACAAATACTACAAGATTAAGTTAAAGGAACTTTTTTATCATAGCCACAAAAATATCTCCAGCATACTGAAGGCCTTTCGATGGACTCACATCTGGTAAGACAAATCTTCAGAGTCAACAAAGGAGCACCTTCATAATGATCAAAGTTCAAGCATATGCAGCCAGTACTAATATGTTTATCACAAAAAAATCGTTCTTTATGAATCTGTCCCGTTGAATATCACTACTCTACAGCCACTGGCTTCTGCTGCCTTCCAAAAGAAAGCCAGTCAAGTATGAGAATGCAGCTCGCTCAGCTCACAAGCATTTCATAAGTTGAACAAACAATAAAAAAGCCAATCACAAATCAAGACATCTCCGTATCTTCTCGATTACATTACTCCGTGTTTAAGACTCAAACCAAAGGTCCTGTTAGAATGATGCTTTATATTTGTGCATAAAGTAACTCATTCCATGTATCAGGCACACCAGGTAAGCACCAATGCAAGCAATCATGTACACCAGTAGAAGCTTTAATACTATACTTCGATATGTGACATTCATCCCTCAATTGTGAAAAAGCAGTAATATCCAAAAGCTTAACCTTTGTCCCCATCACTGCACGCTCAGCAACAGCATCACTAGAGTGATCTTGAGTAACCTCACTTCCACCAGCTAATGGAGTAGTATGATCACAGCTGCCACCAGTATTCCAGTCTCCATTGACAAAATGCCTCGGAGATATAGACCTATAGAATCCTTTCAGTCCTGGATGAAGTGGAAGCTGTGAATCCAACCATTTTACAATACTGTAAACAGTAAAATTCCTGGCATTCGCTATCTGTGCAAGTTTCCTATCCGCAATTGGCTTCCCATCAACATACATTTCCCACCGGTTAGCTATGAGTTTTCCCCTGTTCCAATGATGCCCAGTATTAAGCACCAAAACATTAAAGCGAGGAAGAAAATGCTTTAGGAAAAATGCAGGGCGATCAAGATGCATGGCATAATGAGTAGCTGGATCTGATTGGTTCAGAGGCTCCAACTCGCAGAGACTTGCTGACCAGTAGTAAAGAATTGTTGTGTTAGTTCTAGGAAAGCGATAGGCCCAACCATCAGGTCTTACAGCACCGCGAGCTTTAACAAGGCCATAACGCTTTCCAACATCTTCCACATCAGAAGTTTCTCTACCACCAGTGATCATGCACATCATGGATTGGAATTGCTGTCTTCCTAAGGAATCCCCTACAAAAGCAAGAGTTTTGTGCTGCATCCTGGAGTTCAACAACATTGGTATGATAAACACAACTGTTGTTTCAGACATAGGAAGAAAAACTCACAACTGGAAAATAGATTACTAATCTAATCTAAATGAATGGTACATCCAAATGAAATCATCCTTTCTAGAGCTAAAACATACCGGTTCAAGAATGCAGATCCCTCAAATTCTGGCATTTCACAATTTTTTGGTTGCCATCGGTAAGCTTCAAATGAAAAGTCTGTTCGTTTGGTCAATCTACAAGCCCACATTTCAGAGAGCCATTTCTTGCAGCCAGAACCTGAATACAATGGTCGTCGCTTATCCGCAACCCATTTTCCCTTGGCATAATTGCAGTCTACATAATCACCAATAAAAACATATTCAGGGTATTAGTTCCACAGAAAAATTCACGTAGAACTCTTCCTATGACTTCATTCAAAAAATATCAATGGTTCAAAATCAGGAAACTAAAGCAGATTTGACAAAGTTTAAATGGATGGTTAATAATGGAAAGTATTAAAAATAGAATGTTTTCAGTTCATGAATTTAAAAATGAAAACAAATAAAGCATGATATAGAGAATAACCTTTCTTCTTGTCAGACGCTGTATTTGAACCTTTGTCATCAAGAGCTACACCTGAGCTCATGCTCAGGGTACCTGAAGGAGGAGGAATACCAAGCTCTGCCAGCTGATTGACTGCATCATGAGCCATCTTAGCATTTGCATTCTCGCTAACATGCTGTATCACATCAGTAACAGGTTCAGCAAGTGTCTGTGCTTTTGGGAAATCATCCTCTGCTGGATGCTGCTTCTCTTCAAAATCAAAATGATTCACAGGAATTTCTGAAGGAATCACTGCATAGGTAGATAAATAATATAAGTCAAAAAACGGGGGCATTTACATGTGTGCCACGGAAATCTTCCTCATTTACATGATTAACACCTAAGCATTCAAAATAAACTAGCACGCTCATGGATTTGGATTTGAAAACCAAATCATTGACAATGGAAGTTTGAAGTTTGCAGTTCTATTATGCTCTTCAAGATTTGGATGATATTATCATAAATAGCAAAACTTGAGAGTTATTTTTCATAAATATGTAAGAATTAGGTGATGCACACTAGAGAAACAACAAAGTAAATAAACAAGTAAATATAAAAGCAACAAACAGAAAACACAAACCTAAATAACAAAAAACAATAAAGAGACATAATACACAAAAAAATATATGAAAATAGTGAGATTGCGTACAAAGCTCAAATAAGTGGAATATATATGTAATTGCCGAGAAACTAACCTGGAGAGGACATGCCCAAGCGGACATCAAAGTGATCAGAAGGCGGTAGAACAGAAGCTAAAAGAGGGGTTTTTTCCCATGCCCAAATAAGAAGAGTTGTACAAATTAATGCTATGAGAGATATTGAAAGTTTTACACTTCTCAGCTTATTTAAACTTGGCCCTTTCATCTTTTAAAGAATGGAAGGCCTTTTCTGTCTTCATCACCTCGATGTTACCACCATATGATATTAATTAGCTCTGCAAAAGCAATAGATTTTATAAAAGCCAAGAAAGATACATAAATTCTTGCGCTATAAGTTTTGAAGAAATAGCCTTAGTGCCAATTAAACACTAACAACCAACATCAATAGCAAAATCATCAACAACAACAAAAACATCAAGCCTTTATCGTAATATGTGGGGTCGGCTACGTGAATCCTTTTCTCCATTGTGTCATGTTAAGAGTCAAATTCTCATTTAAATCAAATAAAGAAAGGTCGTTTGTAATATTTTCTAACCAAGTCTTATTAGGTCTACCTCTAACTTTCTTAACATAAGTCAAATCTAATACATCTACTCTCCTAACCGGGTCATTGGAAGGCTGCCATTTTATGTGATCAAACCATCTAAGGCGACTCTCTAATCTTATCTTCACTAGAGAATCTCCAACCTTTTCACGTATATGCTCGTTTCGTATTCTGTCTCTATGAGTAAAGCCACTCATCCACCTAAGCATTCTCATCTCTACAACACTTAATATTATGCTTCTCTTTCAATGGCCAATAATCTGCGTCATAAAGCATTGCAGGTCTCACCACCATCTTATAGAATTTTTCCTTAAGTTTGAGGGGCACTTTTCTATCACACAATAAGCCCGATGCATTCCTCCACTTCAACCATCCAACTTGAATTCTACTAATAATATCCTCATCTATTTCACCATCAATCTGAACAATAGTCCCATGATATTAATAGCCAAATCATCAAAACTAAAATTTGACACAAACTACTCTTTAAGAACTAACCAAAAAAAAAATCTGAGTTGCAATAATCTTAAGTTTAGATTAACAATTATTTGCAAATAAAATTTCAAAAAAAATTGCCCCTTTCCCATTCTTGTGCATCATAATGGCTGCAACAACCCTAAAACCATCTGAACAAATAGTAGATATTTGAGCTGCTTGATCAAAATATGACAAACAAATAAATTTCAAGAATTAAATAGGTTGATTGAAAGAAATTTCCTTCATGCCCAGAAAGAGAAAGCAAGATCAATATATTAGAAGCATGAAACCAACAAAAATCTCTGCTCCGAATCCTAAAACAATAGAACTCAATAATCAAGCTCTGAAATGGTATTTACATGAAAGACACATCCGCCTTATCCAAAATAAAAACTTCAACAGGTTGAAACAACAACGCAAAGTATCTGATCGTCAATGCAGAAAATGACCACAAGAACACATTAACTGACAACATCAATCAAAATTGATATGTCTACAAATGGACCGGACTGGCTATAACCAATCTTCTAAAAACTACACAAGGGAAAGAGGACCCTCCCTAATATCAGCAAATTCGAGCTTATAAAAAATAAAAAAGTATAAACAGCAATCAAGGAACAGGCCATCCCTTCCAAACCCTCCTACCTTAATAAACACAATTGAAACTCCTTTTACACTACTAAAAAAAAACACTACAATAGTATAGTCAATATTCATCCGAAATAAGCTCTTAGAATCCAAAAAGAGAAAATATAAATTAAACAAAAGCACATAAATGAACTGAGCAGGCGTCTCCCTTCATGGCCATAGCGATAAAGGAACAGATCAATAGAAGCATCTTCGCTACCTTCACAAGCAGATCGGAAAACCAGCAAACTTTCCCCATCAGCTAAAAAGCGATTTAACAGAAACCAACAAATAATGCAATGAGTTGGAAGCTTGTAGGAAAATCTAATACCTGCACCCCATTAGTCAATCATTTCTAAGCAAACCAAACCAACAATACAAAACAAAACCAGGAGAACAAGTCACCTAATTCAAATCAACCCTAACATAAAGAAATAGAATAAACCTAACTATACCGAGACTGAAAAGAAACGAGAAAACTGAATCAGATCCGCAAACAAGAACAGTTACGGTATCTTCACTACGACCCAAATCCACTCACCGGCCGACTCTCCTAGAACAAGCCAACTCCGGCCGTAGAACGAAGCAGGAAACCGTCCGAGCCGCGTGGCGGTGGCCAGGACCCCCGAAGCAGAGAGAATGATGCGCGAAGAAGAAGCCGAAGGAGAATAAGACAGAGAATCTGAATCGGAGCCAACGAAGTAATTAATGATTACTTGGAAGACGCGGAGAGGTCCAGTAATATGTTTGGTGTTTGGGAAGAATAACGAGATCACGTAGGCGCGTAGGATGAAATGTTTTGAGCAAGGGCTGACCAAATCTTTAATTCCGCCTTGCGATCTACGTTGTCAGGTGCGAGTCGGTGTCGGACCGGGTGTTCGGTTTGGCCGACCCGGTCACAAGTTGAACCGATTCGATTTTCCATCATTACTCAAGCGTCGAATCAAACCGGGCCTAAATATAATATGACGCCAAAAATATAACAGACATTGGTGAAATTCTAATATTTAAATAATCTAAATAAATCACTATATTTCAAGCGCATAATATTTTTTTGTTTGCTTTAGATTAATTTGTGCAATATATAAATATGATTAATGAAATTTGATCTGAAAGGGCGGAAGCTATCAGATATTAGGGCTCAAAGAATGGTGCCCAAATGGCATAAGTAGGGATGTTAATTTATGTTAATGGGTCGGATTCAGATTTGACCCAACTCAAATATGTTTAACTTGAAATCAACTTGTTTATTGTAAGATAAAATATTTAACCCAAATCCAATTAATTCTGAACACGCCTAATCCAAACTTGAAATCAACTCCAAATTAACCCAACAGCCACTCAGGTTCTCATTTTGAAAAGCTAGAAACACATTATTAAAACAAACATGTTTGCTATTTGATTAAATAGGTCATATTTAACTAAACTAGATCACGTTGATTCAAAAAATTAAACTATCCATATAATAAATGTATTTAAGTCAACCTAAATCAGACCCGAATAATAATTAGGTCTATAAATATGATCTATATAGTAATTGGGTCAACTCAAACTAAATTTTTTTTAGTCGCACTTATGTCATGTTGTCATATTACATCATTAATTAGCACCCCAAGACACAATGGTAGTTCATTGTTAACTTCGCCCAAATGTAGGGTTGCAAACGAATCGAGCTGAGCCGAGTATGTGAGTGTTCATGTTTGAGTTCATTTATCATTAGCATGTTCATGTTTGGTTTGTGTTTGATTCGAGTTCTATTGTTTGTGTTCATGTTTGGTTCGTTTAATTTAAGGGTGTTCATGTTTGGTTCATGTTCGGTTCATGCTTGGTTCGTTTAGTGCTTATCGAGCTTTAAACAAACAAGCCTTAATGAGCAATGTTCGTGAACATATTTAGCAAACAATCTATTAAAAAAACAAACCTTAAATTTGTTCATGAACATCTTAAACAAACAATCTAGCAAACATGGACAAATATGAAATGTCTCTTGTTCATGAAATTAAATTTATCCTATAAAACACACTATCAAAATAAATATATCATATAAAATAAAGCATGTTGATATTTATATTATGTATATTTATCAATTTTATAATTAAATATTAATCGAGTTTTTATCGAACTTATTCACGAAAGATGAATCGAACACGAATTGAGCTTTTTATCAAGCTTAATGTTGAGCTTGTTCACGAACTTCAAATGATGTTGTTCATGAACATAAATGAACTGAACACATTAGTGTTCAAGCTTGTTTATTTAAGAATCAAGTATTTAAAATGTTGTTCAAGTTTGTTTGTTTAGTTAGTTAAACAATCACAAATGAGCTTTAATCGAACCGAGCATCGAGTAGCTCGTCGAACGTTTGGTTCGCTTGCAGCCCTACCCAAATGCATTTGTGGTGGTGGGTTCGAGTGATTGTTAGGTTTGACTCGACAATCTGAGTAGCATTGACAACTCAACCCAATGGGCAAACACGATTAGATTTAACCCTGCAAAGTTCAAAGATGCCGACAAGAAGGTAATAAGAACATGAGCTGACAATGAGAGTCATTATTGACAAGATGTGACTCTAATGAATACTCAAGCAACATAGTAGTTAAGAAGTTAACATGAAGGTCAACCTTTTGTTTGATAGTGTATATTCTCTTGTGAAAGATGATAAATTGTTTAAATGTGAGATGATTAGATATCATCTCACAATAATTAATAATGTACAAATTCCTTCATGTTCGTAGGAGGTACAAGAATGAAGGAGTTGAGACGAGATGATGATGATATGATAATGTCAAGAATGTTTGGTACATATCGAATAAAGTCCCTTAACCTTGTAATTGGACATTGAGTCTTGCCACCAAATAGAGCTTAGAGACACTTCTAAAGCAAACATATTATATAATGGGTTGGCCTACATCTTAAATACCATATGACGATGAGTGAGCTATGTTTATTGGGTGGATAACCAAAAAATATCAAATGGACAATTGGAAAAATGCACCTTAAAGAAGAAATTAGGGAGAAGTGAAAAAGTACCTCATATGGGCTATGACTATGAAACCCATATGACCTTACTCTATAGTAAGGTTAGTTGTGACAATTCTGGATAAGCTAGCTCAATAGTGACCCTCATTAAACTCATACAAGAATCAATGATAACAACTTGGGGTGCAAATAATCGATATGCACAAGTGTGAGGGCTCATAGATGTAGAATAAAGTGATGACTAGTGGAGTGAAGTGGCAGCTAACATATAGTAGATAGCCTAATAAAATAACATGAGACCAATGGCATTTTTGTATAAATTTCACATGATGATGGGATCTCACTAAGGGGACTAATGACGCCATATGAGAAATTAGAGGAAGAAAAAGAGGCGACTGAGTAGGGATAATATCTTGCCAAAAAATATAATTTATGGGACTAACTGTCTGTGCATCATGATTGGATTTTGTTAGGAAATGGATTGACGGGGTCGATAGCATATGGATTATTGAAAGGTATTAAAGGGCTAAGGAATGTGGCATTTTATGCTATTTAAAGAATTTTTGTGTTGAATGGGTAAAATGTTTGACCAAATCAATTTAGATTCGACATGTCTAATCTAAACTAGACCCATATAACATGCTTATTATATAGATTATTCAATTTTTTTGGGATCAATACGACCTAATCAAGTCAAATATGTGTTTGGTGTTGAAAGCGGGTTTTAAAAAATTTAGTCTTCTTTGAGGAATTCAGAATTGAAATTAAAATTTAATTCTAAAATCAAACGTCCCATCAAAAATATTATACCACCTCGGGAGGTGGAAATAAAATTTCAGGATGAGGTTCAGATTTAGAATTAAGAATCTCATGTTGAATATCATAACCGGGTTCAAGAGAGTACCTCACATGGCCTCGAAGGGTCAAAGTAAAGTTCAGTCAAATATCGATCTACGATAATCAAGAGGAGCGATCATTAATTTTATATTCGAATTCATTTTAACAAAAGAAATATCTCCTTGAAGGGAGAAGATATCATTTACAAATAATCGTTCGAACATAATGATAACGATCGTTAGTAATTTAACTTTTCCAAAGATGACTAGCTGAGTTTTAAAAATTAGTTTTGAAAAATCAGATGTGGGTTCTAAATCTCCTACGAGCGCAAGCCCTCGTAGTTAATTACATTGTGGGAGACCAGAGTTCCCTACGAAAACTTTCGATTAAAATAATGGCAAAAATTTTGTTTAGAGATTTTTTAGGAATGATATCAAAGAGATGAAATTGAAATTTCAAATGGGATAGGAATAAGATTGAACACTTATTTTGGAATCAAATGAGGAAGGGTATGAGGCACTTTAGGATTCTGAAACAATTCAGAAGTGCCCTAACCTAAGCTAAGTGTTGGGCTTTAAATTTTTGATTGAAAGAATATTTAATTCGAGTTGAGCATTTTATTAGAAATTTGGGATTACATTCCCGGAGGTTGGGGCCTTATAACTCAAAGTCTGCCCCGGATCCTAGATCTAAATTTGGACACTAGATCGCAGTAGTCCGAACCTAACTAATACAGTGCAAAATCTGGACTTACCCCGGCCTGGATTGGGGAGCCAGCTAAACCACCTAAACGCTTCAAAATCATGAGCCCGGTCTTTTAATGTATAGTGGTTAGGAACGTTATTTAAGATTGATTTAAGAAGTTGGGGTCGACATCTAGAGCAGATTCCTAATTGACCCCTTGACTCATATTGGGTGGAATGCTTAGACTAAAATGTAATTAAAATTTTAATTTAATTAGTTTCTAATGCGATGCATGTTGGTTAAAGTATCCAAATCTGGTATGCATGAAATTTTTTAAAAAATTCTTATAAAATAATTTTTTGAAAAGACTAGACTTTCCCAGATCCAGCACCTTATCCTCATAGGTCAGATTATCTGGACTCTATCCGCAGGCGGGGAAGTGTCTCATAGCAAGGAGAGAGAGAAGTGCATTAATATGCATGCGACCCCGGACGATTCCGGCTATTTTCTAGGTCGTTAAGTTTCTATATTATTTAAATCTTAAAATTTCAAGTATTAGTTATGAGTAAAAATATTTTTGATCCTTAGAGAGCCTAACGAAATCCATGCTAAAATAAAACGACATGCAAACGCCAAAGAACTAAGAAAAACAGGCAACTTTATACGCAATTAAATTAAATTACAACACATTAAATAATCAAATTAATTAAATAAATGTCCATAGGTAAATTGCCTTGCTTATTACAACCCAAATTTATATAAATTAAAAGTGGTCGGGCACCACTGACGACAACCCAGATTCTACTCCTAAGATTCAAGTGACTTTGAGAATGGTTCTTCTCGCTCTTCACTTCTTCGTCTTCTTGGAACTCCTTGGATCGTCGAGCCTGGATATCCAATGGAAGGAAACTCCCCCTGAAAAGGGGTGTTATTTTTCCTCTTTGGATACTTGAAAGGTTATCCCAATTTAGAGCTTCAAATGGATAGGGACTCTCCCTTAAGGGATGTCCCGTCCTCTTTGAATCTCAAATTAGATGTTTGAAAGATATCCTAACTTAGCCTTCCAAATGGAGGAAGACTCTCCCCTAAGGGATGTCTTCTCTTTTTTGGAATCTAAGTTGGGTATTCATATTCCATTCTCAAGTCACTTGGTAATTTACAACTCAAATATGACATCAAATTACATTGCATGAAAATTAAAATCTAGACTCGATCCTGCAAGGTTATTCTAAGCATTTAAATATTAAAATACATCCCAAGCAGTTATATATATGTGCATATAAAAATAAACACACTTGGCCACGCTCTTTTTATTTGGGGGCTAAGCAACTGAAGCACCTGTAGCATTTATATTTATGATTTATTTAGCCCCCTTTATTGCCCTGCACGAGCGTGGCCACCTGCAAAAAATTCAGTGAGCATCCAGATCGTTCCTAACCTAAGGGTAATCTAATCGCCCATCACATCAATTCACAGAGTGCAGTAAAAGTAAATAAACACATCAACCAATTTCAATCACAACATGCAATGAAAACTCGGAAAACCCGTGTTTGATTAAAAAAATATTGTTTTGAAAAGTATTTAATTTTCTTTGGGAAAGTTAAATTTCTGGAATTTTGATTTTATAATCGAACACTTATTATGAATAATATATCACCTTGAAAGCTGAATATATCGTTCTCTAATAGGTTCAGATTACAAATCTTGATTTACCCTGATTATCGTAGTCAAACTCAAGGAAAAACAACATATGATCCCTAAGAATCAAAATGATGTTAAATCCAATATTTAACTATAATAATCTAGTAAAAAGATCATTAATTTCATAATCAAAGTTACAATAATAGTACGATATATCTTTCCAAAGAAAGAGGATATCGTCTGTTATTGATTATTTGAAAATGACGATAATGATCGTTGAATTTTGAATTTCCCAAAGATAATTAATTGAGGATTTTGAAAAAGCTTGATTTTGAAATCAGGTCTGGGTTTCTAAATCTCCTACGAGCGCAAGCCCTCGTAGTTAATTACATCGTAAGAAACCAGAAAATTTCCTACGAATACTCTCGATTAAAATAGCGATACGAATTTTATTTAAGATTTCAAAGATTGATATCAAAGAAGGTTAAGGACATGAATTTTCAAATGGGATTGGTTCAAGGTTAAACACTTATTTCTGGAGTCAAAGGAAGAAGAGTAGGAGGTGTTTTGAGATTCTGAATTACTTCAGAAACACCCCAACCTATCCTAAGTGTTGGGCTTGAATTTGATTGAAAGATACTTTAATTTGAATGATCAATTTTATTAGAAAGTGGGAATCAGATTCCCAGAAGGTTGAGGTCTTAAGATTGAACATTTGCCTCAGAACCTAAGTCTAAAATTGGTACTGAAAATCAGTGACCCAGAACCTAGCTAATGCAATGTAATCCTGGACTTACCCCGGCCTGGATTGGGGAGCCAGCTAAACCTCCTAAACGCTTTAAAACCATGAGTCAAAGTCTTTTAAATGTAGAGTGGTTAGGGACGTTGTTTAAGATTAGTTTAAAGAGAGCGGGGCTGACATCTAGAGTAGATTCCTATTTAACCCCTTAACATATGTTGGGTGAAATGATTAAGCTAAAAATGCAATTAAGATTTAGACTCAAATTTAATTTGTTACTAATGCGATGCATGCTAGTTGACTCGATAAAATGCTTAAATCAGAATGTAGCAATTTTAAAATCAGGCTTAAAAATAGATTTTATCCTAGAGATTGCACAACATCCCCTTGGACAGAACTGCACCCTAATAGGTCAGGTGGTCTGTCAGAACCCGCATGCGGGGAGGTGCCTAACAAGGTAGAGAAAAGTTAATATGAATGCATGAAAAACTCCCGGCGAGTCCGGGCTTACTTCTTAAGAGCGTTAGAGTTTCTATCTGAGCTTAAAAATTTTAATTTTGTTTAAATAGAAAAAGTTAATGACCGTACCCTCACGAGCCTCCAATCGGGTTCCAGGCTAAATCAAAATCGACATGCAATAGCGCCGAATAAACTACTAAAAGCATGCGGGTCCTTAATCGCAATCAACATCAAGTAATCAAATCAATATTTAATTAAATTAATTAAATAAATGCTCAAACTGAAAGTCCATAGGCAAGTGCCCTTAATAATACAACCCAGGGTCTGCAGTAAAGTAAAGTGGCCGGGTACCACTGACTACAACCCGGATTCTACTCCTAAGACTCAAGTGACTTTGAGATTTGAGATTCTTCTCGTTCTTCACTCCTTCGTCTCCTTAGAACTCCTTGGATCGTCGGGTCTGGATATCCAAATGAAAAGAAACTCCCCCTGAATAGGGGTGTTATCTTTTCTCTTTGGATACTTGAACTTCATCCTAATTTGGATCTCCAAATGGATAGGAACTCTCCCCTAAGGGATGTTCCTTCCTCTTTGGATTCCAAATTGGGTGTTTAAGTATCTCAATCTCAAATCACTTTAAACATTACAACTCAATTTAAATCAAATTACATCAAATTGAAATTAAAAATCTAGACTCAACAACCTGCAGGGTTATCCTAATAATCAGCAGTTTATATTTGACATCCCAAGCAGTTAATATATTGAAATTTAAAATATTCAATCACAGTCACGCTTGGCCATGCTCTTTTTGATTTAAGGGGGACTTAAGCATTCTGGAGCACCTGTGCAATTCAATATTTATGATTTTTACCCCTTTTAATTTATGCCCTGTATGAGCATGGCCACCTGCATAAGATTGAATTAGTATAAATCGTTCCTAACCTAAGGGTAGATCTATCGTACAATCAATCATATCACAGAATGCAGTAAATAAATAAACAATCACAGTAATTTTATGTCTAGCAAACAGCATGCAGTGAAAGCTCGAAAACCCGGCACACAGCAGAAAAGTAAACACCGGCCTAGCCTAAGACTAGAGTTGGTTGTCCTAGCAAACCATCTAAAGTGTGTGAGGTAGGCTGTGTGGCTTTGATGTATCCTAAATAGGATGATTTGATTGAAGTTGTTTAAATTTCTAGTTGGTTGAAGGCTTAAGGGTATTTTAATTAAAGTTTAAATCTTAATGATTTGAATTTGACTTTAAATTTAATTTAATTATGTGTAGGATATCACCTTTGTTGCACACCGAGGCCGTGAAGTTTATTTCACCTTCCTTGGGGCTAATTTAATAGCCTCATAGGCCTGGGTTACCCAGTGGTACCCGATATGATTAAGTGATTTGAGTTTGATTAAGGTTTGAAGGTTGATTAAATTTTAATTAAATTTGATTAGTTGCTGGTTTTAAAGTTGATTTAATGTTTTCTGGAATTTTTGATAATTTATTGGATTTTGGAATTTTCCGGATTATTTTAATCATTTAATTCAAGGGGCAAAAAAATTGACTTTTTGATTTAAAGTGTTTTCTAGAAATTTAATATTTTATTAAAATACTAGACCTTAATACAATCAGTTAGACAGTAAGTATGCTGAAATTGGACTTTTCTGGATTTTATTATGAAGGTTTGAAGTTTTGACTTGAATTTGAACTAAGTTTGACCAAAAGTTGACTTTTTTAAAATTGATTGATTTCTGGAAACTTAACATTTTTAATAAATATTAGAGCTTAAGATGAGTTGTATGCCTTTGAGTTTGCTCAATTTGGAGTTCATTTGAATTAGTTATGAATTTTTGAAGTTTTGAGTATTTAATGAATTATTGAAATTGTTTAATTAGAGACCCTTTTTATGATTTGAATCCAAATGACCTCCAAACTTCTTGAACTCAACTCCAAAGGTCAGGAATGACCTAAGGAGTGATCTCCAAGTGTTTGGAAATTTTCTGGAATTTTTAATTATTTTTAATTAATTAAATATTGAATTTCAATTAAAATTAAATTAAACTTAATTTTGAAGTCCAGTCAAGGGGCTTTTATTTTTCATTGATTAAGGGTTTGATTCTGGTCAGTTTGAGGGGTTGTGTGTAATTTTTGGATTTAAACTTGATTTATTGTAATTTTTGGAAGGTTAAATGGCTAAGTTAATTAAGTGGCTTAATGATTTCAAAATTCAGTGGAAAATTTCCTATGAGCTGAGAGTATCACTAAGTTCAAGTGTTCAAAGTTTCAAATTAATTTGAAGTGTATCCTAATTATTGGAGACTTTCTAAGTTCTCTAAATGAGTCCTTGATTATTGTCCTTAATGACATTAGGTTTAATAGGCTTGAATCAAAGTTTATACTAACCCTTGATTAACATATGAATATAAACATGCATGAATACATAAACATATTCAACACCTAAATCTAGGAGAGCCTTAAACTAAGTGGTGTGTGTATGTCCTTAAACATGCAAGAATTTATACTAATTAAATACTCTTAATTAGACTAATGAATGATTAGATCAAAATCATTCATTAGCACTTCCACATGACTACTATTCAAATATGTTAATCTATGTTTAAAATTTCATAGTAGATCTCTCAACCTAAAATATTTAAGTATCTATGTATATATTTCAAAATAATTTTAAAATGCACTTAATCTATACATGAAATTATTTATATAGACATAGGTTTTTAAATTAAGAATACTTAAAATATGATTAGAGAGATTTTAATATCTAATTGAGAGACCTACTGATCTACTAAGATCATTTGAAAATAAAATTTTTAATTTTCAAAATAATTGGTTTAATATTTAATTGGACATTAATTAAATATTAAAATAATCAAATAATTAAAAATAACTTAAAAGTAATCAAGTTTTGATCTCTGAAATTAGTCTCAAGTTAAAGTACTCAATTTTCTGAAAATTTTGATATATTATATTAATTTTTCTGATTTAAAATGAATTTTTTATGAATTTTTGAAGTTTAAACCAATTAAAATGGATTTTTAAATAATTTTAAATTAATTAATAATTAAAAAGTAATTTTAAAATCAGTTGACTTGAATTTTAAGAATTTTCTGAAATTTAAAAAAAAAAATTATTTGAAATTTTGATGAGACATATTAATTTTTAAAAGTATTCAAATTATTAATCATTAATTAAATATTAATTAATTATTTAAATCCTTAATTGATATATTAAATAATATTGAGTATTTAAATTATTTTATGAATTTAAGATATTTTAAATAATATTTAAAATCTTTTAATTAAAATTAATATTAATTAAGATATTAAATCATTTGATATTAATTAAGGTGATAAATCATTTAATACTAATTAAAAATATTGAATATTGTATATATAAAAAAAAAACTTTAACTAATTTAATATTATTTAAAATAATATATTATTTAATATTAATTAAAATATTAATTACCACATATTAATTAAAGCCTTAAGTAATTAATAATAATTAAAATAGAAATTATTTAATATTAATTAAAATGTCAAATAATTTTATGTTAATTAAAATTAAAATTAAATTTTAAAATTGATTAATTAAATTTAAAATAATTTTATAATGTATATTTAATTATATATATTAATTTAAAATTTATTTCTATTTTTTTTAATTAATTTTATAAAAAGAAAAAAATCATTTAAATAATGATTTTTTAATCATTTTAAATGATTAAGGTTTCAGATGCCACGTGGCAGCATCCTACAGGCTTGCTTAAACGCGGGCGGCATCGCTGAGTCGGTCCACGTGGCGGAGCCTAATTTGCTGGCAATCATTAGGTGGAGTCCACGCGCTTTCCACTTAAATGAGTCAGCAATCCTTCGCAGCCGTTCGATCCTCCGCGGTTTGGATTGGACGGCTGTGATGTCGCTGGACCGGGATTACAACGACAAAACGGACCGCGTGATCGAATCCGAAGGCGGAAAGGCTGCATCCGGACCGTTGATCGTAAAATCAACGGTCTGGATCTCACGTAGCTGGGAGGTTACGTAAGTTAAGCCCTAGAACGAGTTTTCGAGCTCATTCTCTCGATCGGGTGGACCATTTTAAATGAAATTTTAAACACAAATTATCACAGTGAACAGAAGTGATGTGGATTTTGTTTCAAAGCTTAATATGCACTACTTGAAAAGATAATTTATCCTATGTGTTTTAGTCTAGGGTTTGAAATATACCTCAATCTAACGGTTGGATTGAAGAGATCTTGATTTTTCTGAGCTTGTAGACTGTCCTCGCTCAATTTTGTAGAAGACCTTGCGAGCTGGGAGTGCCTGGATTGTGTGATAGAAGCCTTGGACGAATTCTGGCTTAGTTCGCCGGGAATCTTGCCGCCGGCGGACTTTGACCGGCTGGGCTGAGTTGGGAATGGGTAGGTAAAGGTCTGGAGAGCTTGAAAACACTAAGAGGTCGGCTGGAAGAACTTGAGGAAGTGAGAGAATGGGAGAGTTAGAATGAGAGCTCCTATTGAGGTTTTTGCCCTATTCAATCATTCTCTATCTAGATGGAGGGCTAGGATTGCTTGAATATACTCCTTGATGCTTGACATGTGTCTAGGGAGTAGGTGGGAGACAGGGGAATCATGGACATAAGGACATTCCATGTGTAAAGGGTCCTTTGTCCTCTAGTGAGCATATAGGTTGAATAGAAACCATTTGATCTCGATCTAAAGGCTGGGGATGCCTCTAAGAAAGTTCTGGAATCCCTCCAAGCAGTTGGAGAGGATTTGGATCAATGGGAGATTAACCTAATAGGGATTTTTACCTATTTTGACCACTCCAAGGCCTTGCTTTGACTATTTGACCAGTCAAAGTTCCTTGGACTGCTGAGGTGGCAGTAAAGGAGAACCTTGGGTGCTATTTGAATGACACTTGAGAGCTTAATTTAAAATACATGGGTATTTGATTAAAAAAATTAGGAATTTGACCACAACTAGTATGTTGACTTTGGTCAAAATTCCTAAGATTTGATTGGCCAAGCATTAGGACATACCAAGGGCATGATTTGAAATGAATTTGATGGCTTGAAAGTAGTGATTTGATGGAGTGAGTTGATTTGATCCAAATAGGCTAGATTTGACTAAACTTAGTTCAGTTGACCAAGTCAACTATTGACTTGGTCAAATGTCCCATTAAATCCTAATTGTTGAGGGATGTGTTCAAAGGGTCTTGATGGGGTTTTGAATTAAGTTTGAAATGCATTTGAGGCTTGATTCAAAGTAGAAAATTTTAATGGTTGAACTGGTCAACCTGGGTTGACTTGGTCAACCAAGTTGACCCAGGGTCAGGGTTTGGGCTAGACAGGTTTGAAATAAAATTCTGGATTTGTTGGAGATAATTTCAGGGATCAGAATAGTCACCTGATTCAAAACACCTATTCAGGACCTTAATGGGCCTGATGGGTCAACTAGGTTGACCTGGTCAACCAAGTTGACCCAGGGTTAGGGACTGGGTCCAAACAGTTCAAAATGATATTCTGAGTCCACTGGTGGTAGTCTCAAGGTCCGGAGAGGTTATTTGGTCAAAATGACCTATTTGGGCCCTTAATGGGCCTTTTAGGTCAACCCTGGTTGACTTGGTCAACCAGGTGGGTCCAGAGTCTGGAAATGGGTTCAACAGATTTGAAATGATATTTGGAGACCAATGGAGGTGGTCCTAAGGTCAGAGGAGGTCATTTGGTCAAAATGACCTGTTTTGACCCTAAAGGGGCCTTCTAGGTCAACTAGGTTGACTTGGTCAACCAGGTTGACCCAGGGGCTGATTCTGGGTTCAATGGGTTTGGTTTAACATTTGAAATTTACTGGAAGTGACTGCATTTGATTTGGAGGTCATTTGGTTCAAATGACCAGTTACACCCCATAGGGGTATTTTGGTCATTTTGACCCCTGGTCAACTGGGGGTCAAATTGAGTCCAACAAAATACAGTTTAATGCTCAATGGGTCATAATCAAGGGTCTGGAGGTGATTTGGAGCTTTGGAGAAAGCTTCAGGATCAAAATCCACTGGGTGGTAGGTCCAGTGGCATGGACTGTAAATATTTGAAGGTTTTACAGCCTTTGGATTTCAATTCAGTTTCTGGGGTTAGAGATCTCAGAATGAGCTCAAATTTGGAGGGTTACCTCTAGATACATGTCACATCAGTGTGGAACTGACAGATCTTGAATCAGAGGTCATTTGATAGGGTTTTGAAATGTTTGAAGATTTGCTGGAAAAGGCTTTCAGGACTTAGACCTTTGGCCTTGGATTTGAATCTGGAAATCTGATTTTGAATTGGATTTTGAGCTTGAATGATAGGATTTGAATTAAGTTTAGATTGAATTGAAGCTTGGATTGATTTAGAGGAATCCTAGGATTTAGAATAGGTCCTAGGGTCCAAATCAGCTTAAGGGAATCCTAAGGTCTAGAATAGATCCTAGGGACTGGAGTCTGGGAAGATCCTGGGATATAAAAGTCCTAGGGAAATCCTAGGATCTGAGGTCTGGAAGAATCCTATAATCTAGAAGAATCCTAAGATCTAGGAGTTCTAAGATTCAAGATCTAGAAGGATCTTAGGATCTAGAGTAGATCCTAAAGTTTGATTTCTAAGAAGATCCTAGGGTTTGAAAATCCTAGGGCCTGGAATCTAGAATAGTCTTAGGATCTAGAAGAATCCTAAGCTCTAAATAGATCTAGGAGAATCCTAAGGTCTAAGAGGATCGTATGATCTAGAATCAGGTAGAATCCTAGGGTCTAGAATAGATCCTAGGGTCTGAAGTCTAGGAGAATCCTAGAATCTAGATTTATCTTAAATTGCATTGATCTGGGGTCAGGATTGATTTGAATTTGGATTGATCTTAAAGTTTGGATTGATCTAAGATCAGATTGATCCTAGGGTTAAGATTGATCCTAAGGATTGGAAAGATCCTAAGGTCTGGATTGGTCCTACTGAGCTCATACAAAAATGAGGTCAACAACCCGACACACAGCAGAAAAGTAAACACCGGCCTAGCCTAGATCTAGAGTCGGTTGTCCTAGTAAATCATCTAAAGTGTGTGTAGTAGGTCGTGTGGCTGGGGTAGATCCTAAGTTGGGTAATTCGTTGAAGTTGTTTAATGTTTGAGTTTGTTGAAGGTTGAAGGGAGATTTATGTTTAAATTTAAGTATTACTATATTAAAGCTTGATTTAAATACATTTTAGTTGTTAAATGATTACTATATTTGTTGTTCACCGAGGCCATAAAGTTTATTTTACCTTCCTTGGGGCTAAATTAATAGCCTCGTAGCCCTGGGTTACCCAGTAGCAATCATGGTTGATTAAGTTGATTTAGTTTATTAAAAAAAATTTAAGGATCAATTAATATTAATTAAGTTATTTAATTACTAATTTTAAAAGTTAAATTATTTTATATTTTCCATCAACAGGTTCGTGGCGTTGTGCCACCATGCTCGAGGAACCAGGCCTCCTTAGGACACTTAGCCCCGCAGCCCGGAGTAGTCCATCCTAAAAACCTTGCTGATGTAGTTGAATTAAGGGCTTTAACATGGTTAAGTAATTAAAATTAACTTAATTTTGATGTTTAACACTCCATTGAATTCATTCGTGGCGTTATGCCACCAGGCTCGAGGAACCAGGCTTCCTTAGGACACTTAACCTCGCAGCCCGGAGTAGTCCAGCCAATAAACTTCATCTTTGGAGTGGTTATTATGCATTTGAGTGTTGGTTGAATGTTTTATCAATCAAATCAAAGTTTTCTGGAATTTTGATGAATTATTGGATTTTTAGGATTTATTAGAATTATTTAATTATGTTAATTAAGGGGTCCAAAAGTTAACTTTTTAATTTAAAGTTCATTTTATAAGTTTCAAATTTTTAATAAATATTAGACCTTATGATGAGTTGTTAGACTGCTAGCACAATCAATTTGGAGTTTTCTATGAAAAGTTATGATTTTTTGAGATTTGGGCCTAGATTTGAACTACGGTTAACCGAAAAGTTGACTTTTTGACTTTGACCAGATTTTGGAGGTTTGACATTTTTAGAAAATATTTGACCTTAATTGGAGTTGATTGACAGTAAGTTTGCTCAATTTGGATTTTTTTGTAATTAGTTATGCATTTTCAAAGTTTCACTAATTATTGAATTTTTAAAATTGCCTAATTAGGAAGGTTTGATCATTTTGATCCAAACTCATCCCAAACTGCATGGAATCACTCCCAAAGGTCAGAGATGACCCATGGGAGCATTTTCAAGTGTTTAGAAATTATTTGGGATTTTTAATGATTTTTAATTAATTAATATAATTAATTGTTAATTTTCACTAAAAGTCAAATTAAAGTTGAATTAGGAGTCCAGTTAAGGGGCTTTTATTTTTCCTAGGTAGAGGACTAAGTTATGGTCAATTTGAGATATTATTTATAATTTTTAGACTTAATATGGATTTATTGCATTTTTTGAATTTTCTGGGTCCTTAAAAGGGCTGAAAATTTGGGTAATTAATTTTCTGACATAATGACCTCCAAATTCAATGAAATTTAAACCTAAGGTACATGGATTCACTAGGTGTACTATGTTCAAGTTTCACTCCTATTGAGTGTGTGTACAATCTCCTAAAAATTATTAAAGTTTTTTAGACTTTTCCTTAATTATTTTCAAATGGGCTTGAAATTTGGTGTGGCTAACCCTTACACATGTACAATCATACCACAAAATTCATGCAGCCTAATTCTACAGGGAACTGGAGTTATGAATTTTCAAAGTTTTGGGTCTAAAATGGACCCATCACCTTAAAAATTCACATCACAGAAAACTGGAGAGCATCTGACCCTAGAAAAATTATAGAATATGCCTAAGATGCTCCGGAACATTCCACCAAAATTTGGGATTCATTTGATCCCTGGATTGCAAGAAAATTGGGAAAAATTAAAATTAAATAAATGCAAATTTCTCTCAATCCAGTGCTCAAAATAACTCAAATTTAATTTTAATAAATTCTACACTCAATTACCTTTCCAATGATACCAAAAACATCAATTTTGATGGAAAAATGAATTTTCTGTGAATTTTGGAAGTTTCTGGACATTTTTTTGAATTAATTTGACTCAAATCCAATCATTGGATCGGCGGCGGCACAATCATTGCATCACCGCCGTGCCGTTTTGACATGTGTTCGACACGTGGCGCGCAACGACGCGCCATTTAAACACGTCGGACGCAGATCCGACCGTCCGATCCACAGCGGGAAAATGGACGGTCCAGATCGCGCAACGTATGCGCGCGCGGTTTGGAGGCCGTCCGGGTTCGAGTCCCAGGTCCGTCGCGTGGTCAAGCCGGCTGGCGTGGCCAGTTCTGGGCCGTCCGATCGCGCCTTCCGGCGTGATCGGACGGCTCTGGTTGAACCAGAGTCAAAAACTTTAAACGTCCATAACTTTCAAAATACTCAACAAAATCTTACGAAATTTGAAACATAGTAAGGTGGTATCATAAACTTACAATGCTTGGAGTTTGGAGGCTCCATGCATTACATTTTTCTTGCAGTTTCAGAATGAAAATCTACCTAAAAATAGAGATATCTTACAATCTACCTGATGGATTTTTGTGATCTTGGGCTCTCTGAACTTATAGTTTGTCCACGCTCAAGTTTGTAGAAGACCCTGGATGATTTTGACGACTAGATTTGAAGATATTGAAGAGAGATGGTGTTTCTCTCTTTTCTCTCTCCTTTTCCACTAAAATGATGATTTGAGTAGTGGAAATGGTGAAGGAAGGCTTGGAATAGCCTTGGGGAGTGCTAGAGAGTATGGGGAGCTCTTGGAGAGTCTTGGGGCTGCTGGGGTTTGGGACTTAAGCAAAAAAATAGACAAGATGAGGGTTAGGGCAAGTTTTACCCACTTAACTCTCATGATTTGAAATGGATGGTTTGGATTCAGTCAAGGGTGGTTTGGATGCTTGCCAAGTGTCCCATGAGCAGCCTAAAACCTGGAGAAGACTGGTGGATGAGAGGGATTACCTTGAGCCAAGAGGTGGGGGACCACACCTCTTTTTCTCCATTTGGCTAAACCAAGCCTAAGCAAGGTTTAGGGGGCTGATTTGTGGCTTCTTAGGAAAGGAAATTAATCCCTTTTGAGCAGGTTGGAGCAGGTTTTGGGTGAGGGAAAGGGTTTGTCCATGTGGCATGGTTAAATAACCATAACTTGGTCTCATTTCAAAGGTTTTGACCCATTGACTTGTTGACTAGTCAATGGTGACTAGGATGTGCATGGGAGGAGTCAAATGTGCTATAGGAGTCAATATTAAGGGATATGGGGCCATGGTGTTGAAGCTTTGAGTGAATACATGACATTAGAGAGGGTTTTGACCCCTCTAAATGGGTTGACCAAGTCAAACCCAGGGAGGATTGACTTGAAAGTCTTTGGACATGTTATGAGTGTCCAAAAAAATGATTTTGAAGCATTAGATTGGTTTGAGATGGATTCAAATATTGAAAATAACAATGGTTGGGTTAAAGGTGGATTTGGTCAATCATAGTTGACTTGGTCAAACAAGTCAAACCAAGGAGTGGGTTTGATTTCAATGGATCTCAAATATCATAGGAAATTCATTAAGAGGGGTTTCAAAGGTTAAAAATGTTGAACGATGTTAAATTTTGGTCAAAAGTCCAAAAACCCCTTTAAAGAGCATTTTGGTCATTTTGACCTCTAATGAACCCTGGGTCGAGGTGGGTCCAAAAAGATGTAGATTAATGTTAAACACATCAATATCAAGGGTCTGGAGGTGATTAGAGGGTTTGGGGGAAACTCCAAGGTCAAATTTTTCTAGATAACGGGTCCAGTGGCACGGGCCGTAAATATCTGAAGGTTTTACAGCCTTCGGATTTAAATTTAGTTTCTGGGGTTAGAGACCCCAAAACGGGCTCAAATTTGGAGGGTTTCCTCTAGAGACATATCATATCAGTATGCAACTGACAAATCACGAATCAGAGGTCATTTGACTGGGGTTTGAAATGTTTGAAAATTCCCTGAAAAAGGCTTTTAGGACTCAGATCTTTAGCCTTGAGTTTTGGATTTGGAAATCTGGATTTGATATAGATTTTGGGTTTAAATATCTGGATTTGAATCATCTTAATCATTTATGATCATTTGGAGTGCTCATAAGTAATTGGAAAGGATTTGAGCTAGGTCAAAGGCAGGATCAAGATTTGAACTAGAGTTTGAATTTTGGACTAGGTTGGAGTCTGGATTTTGATTGAGGTTTGAACTGAATCAAGGTTTGGATTGACTTAAGTTCAGGATTGATTTGAAGTCTGGATTAGGCTCTAATGACCTCATATAAAAATGAAGTCAACAATATGATGCATTTAAGATAATATCATACATATATTTTTAATCAAGCAACAAACTACTTCAAAAGTCAACATGCAAATTAAGGTGAAAAGGTCATCTTGTAACGTGATAGTGTATGTTGTCTTATGAGAGATGACAAGCTATTTAGATATGAGATGACTAGATATCATCTCATAATAGTAAAAGATGTACATATTCCTTCATGTTTGCAATAGGAGGTACAATGATGTAGCGGTGGGGATGAGCTGATAATCTAATGATGTCGAGAATGTATCATACTTATCAAATAAAGTCCTTTAGCCTTTAATTGGGCACTGAGGTTTTCCACCAAATAAAGCTTTGAGGCACTTCTAAAGTAAACCTAATATTTGTTTAATTGGGTGGTATACCTTTCCTCACTACCTTAAGAGAACTAGTGAAGGAAGGGCGATTGGGTGGATGACCCAAGAATATCAATTGGACATTTATTAAAATGCACACCTAAAAGGATATTGGAGAGGAGAGAAAAATTATCCCCTACAACTTGTAATAGGGAAGCTCCATATGATCATGCTCAATAATGAGGTTGGTTTGTGAGATCTTGGATAGGCTAACTCGTAACATTTGGGTGCAAATTATCAGATATGCATAGGCATGAGGGCTCTTAGATGTACAATAGAGTGGCAATTAGTCAAGCAAAGTTGCGGCCAACATTGTGAAATTAGATAACATGATAGGAACATAAAAGACTGGCAACACTTTGCTTAACTTTAATACTTCAATGGGATCTTACTAAAGGAAGGGATTAACGAAATCGTTGTCATGCAAAAGTCATGGAAGAATAAGAGATGAGGATTTTTCTAGGAAGAACATCATGAGATTGGTAGCTTGTGCATCACGATAGGATTTTACTAGGAAGTTCATCGAGGGGTTCGACGGTGTAGACATCAATGACAAGGTAATGGATTGGTAAGGAAAGTGATGTTTTTTAGGTGTTTATGATGTTATTTAAAGAATTTAATGTTATGTTAGTTAATAGATAATTTAAGCGTTAGTCGTGTAAATTGACTAGTTTTGAGTGTTATGCATATGTGTGCATATTGGAGATCAATTTAAATCAGTACTATTTGACCAACATTGAACCAAGTTGACTTAGAATTGGTCTAAAATAGAGGTCATCAAATGGACTCAATAATAAGTGTGGTGTTCTTCTAAGGAACACTGTACGTGTTGGAATTAACTAGTCTAATAGCATAAAAGGAAGCTAGGTCAAACTAACAAGATGCTAATCATAGAGGGTGTTAGCATGAGGGAGAAGCGGTGACATCAGGCCTAAGTGCCTAACATGTGTACTAGACAGACAAAAATTGGATATGATAAGCCTAATGAGTGCTTGCCTAGATAAAAATTTGATATATTAACTTCAACATCTATGTTATACTCAAAAATAGCTTTTTAAATCAACCCTAACATTTGTGCTACATCTAGTAGCACAAAGTAGATATATGTTAAACTCGACACAAGTTGGATGAGATAAATTTTATTTAATCTTGGCACTCATTAGACCTGTTGCAAAATTTATGCCAACATTCATGTTCATTCAAATAAATTTCACAATGATACATCAACTGACTTTATTATAAATTTTGTTTGGCCTAACTGAATATTTGGAACCTCTAGAGTTTAGCTTGACTTACTTGTGCAATTATATATTAAACCCTCATAAATTTTTAATTATTGCAATCATACCATCATCAATTCTAAAAACTTATATAATAAACCCTCATAGTAACATTCACATTCATTCAAAATCTCATATATGCAAGTAGTATTCTCAACAACTACTTAGAAGAACACCAAATGAACCCATACCAAAGCAAATGTGATTTCATTCTAACAAATTTTAGAAATATAATCTAATATATAAGTGGCATTTAGGCTTCATTTGGGACGACTTTCTTACTGCTTCTTAAAGCAACTTTTATTACAAAAAATAGTAAGAAAGTCATTCCAAATGAAACTTAATCATCAAAACAGTGTCATTTTATTTAGTAAACAAGAAAATCTCAAATTACATTGGCCAACCAAAATCCTCATGATGATGAGTGAGCTATAGTTATTGGGTGAACCAAAAAATATCAAATGGACAATTAAAAAAATGCACACCTAAGAAGGAATTGGGGAGAAGCAACAAAGTACCTACTATGAATTATGATTATGAAACCCATATGACCTTGCTCTATAGTAAGGTTAGTTGTGACAATTCTGAATAAGAAAGCTCAATAATGACCCTCGTTCAAACTCATGCAAGAATCAATAATAACAACCAAATAATTGGATATGTACAGGTGTGAGGGTTCATAAAAAGTAGAACAAAGTGACGATTGGTGGAGTGAAGTGGCAGTTAGCACGAAGAAAATAGATAGCCTAATAACATAAGATGAGACCAATGGCACTTTGCATAACTTTCACATGATGATGGCATCTCACTAAAGGGACTAATGGCACCATTGCCATGAAAAATTAGAGGAAGAAAATGAGCTGACTAAATAGCGATAATATCTTGCCAAAAAGATAATTGATGGGATTGCTTGCTTGTGCATCATGATTGGGTTTTGTTAGGAATTGGATCGAT
The DNA here is from genome assembly GCA_019925795.1 of Dendrobium chrysotoxum. Taxonomy (NCBI): domain Eukaryota; kingdom Viridiplantae; phylum Streptophyta; class Magnoliopsida; order Asparagales; family Orchidaceae; genus Dendrobium; species Dendrobium chrysotoxum. The sequence goes on from CM034303.1 coordinate 46,996,832, forward strand.
GGAGTTAATAATGTATGGATTGTCGAAAGGTGTTAAAGGCCTAAGGAATGTGGCATTTTTTATGCTATTTAAAGAATTTTAGTGTTATATGGGTAAAATGTTTAACTAAATCTAATCAGATTTGACCTGTCTAATCTAAACTCAACCCATATAACTAGTTTATTATATGGATTATTCAATTTTTTGGATCAATACAACCCAATTAAGTAAAATATGATGCATTTAAGATAATAACATACATGTATGTTTTAATCATCTATTTTTAGCTTTAAAAATCAAAGCTTAAATAATAGTCGAGTCAATTTAGAGTTAGTTTTGGATTATTCAGGTCAACTTGAACTAGACCCAAATAATATATGGGTCTACAAACTTGACCTATATAGTAATTAGGTTAACCCTAAATCAATTTTTTTGAGTCAAGTTTATGTCAAACTGTCATGTCAAGTTATTTATTAACACTCTTAGGCACAAGGGAGGTAGGCTATAAAATTGGCTGAAAGAACACATGCAATTATGGGTTAGAGGATTATTGGGCATGACTCGATAATGTATGTGGCATCGACAGCGCTGCCTGATGTGGAAGCACGATTAGGTTTACCCCTGGGGAGTTTGAAGTTGTCAAAAAGGAGCCAATAAGGACATGAGTTGATTAATTAAAATTGACTAGTTTTGAGTGTTATGTATGTGTGCATAATGGGGGTCAATTTGAATCAGTGCTATTCGACCAACATTGAACCAAGTTAACTTAAAGTTGGTCTAAAAGAGAGGTCATCAAATGGACTCAAATAGGGTTGTCAAAATCGGGTTATGGGTCAGGTTCAAGTTGAACCCAATTTTGACCAGCTATTATTTGACACGACTAAAACCCGACCCATTTTTACAAACAGGTCAGAAAATGAAACCCGGACAAGACCCGCCGGGTTGCCGGGTTGACCCGACCCTACACGAAACTACCTGCGAGATTTGGCCGAAAAAGCACACCAATGGGAGAAGGGCGAGCTCCCTCTTGTCATCGTCATTACTTTGAAGTTTCAAACCCACATGAAGGAACTTCGTCGAAGGAAAGTCTTCAAAGGAGAGGGCATGTGAATTCTACCTACACTACATCATGATATTTGCCTGCACTACGCTGTGAAAAGGGGGAGATTTTAGTTCAGTTCCTTCCACTTGAAGTCCTCCATCACGCCGCATGCAAAATGCTTCTGCAAGTGATCCAACCTGCATCATTGCATGCACCCTTGCTCTGCTCCTCCTCATGACACCAAGCCCACAGCCTGACTTCGCTTGTGACCTACTCGGTTCCACACTCCTATTTGTGTGAAGCCTCATCTGAGCTTGGATCCTACTTGTCAGCGTGAGAAGACGGACCCGCACCCTTTGTCCAATGTAAAAATCTACGCTGCCTCCCTGTTCGCGTGCAAATGCTGCTTGGGCTTCTCCTCCTTTCTCATGTGAGTTCCCTCCCATTCGAACCAAAGAGATGGGTGTTGGGTCGTCATTTCATCTAGGAAAGCAGGAGACGAATGAAGAAGAGCACAGATGAATGAGCAGTGCATGCAACCCATGTCAAAAAAGAGAATCATGAGATTTTCTTTTGGTTGTCTCTGTTTGTTTTCAATACAAGATTAGAGAAGTAGGCTTACCATTCTGACTAAAATGAAATTAAGGGGAGGAAGTTATATTCTTAGCCAAATTTCTTCATTCATATCTTTCCCAATAAGATGTTCATGGAGGTGGTTGCTGCTGGTTTTGTATTAATTTAATCAAGCTTCATCCTATCTACCAGTCGGATGTCCCAGGTGTTGTAGTGCCACACCATGTATCTCCTATAATGAATCAAACTCAGAGTGATTCCAGACATTCCAAACCAATTTTTCCAATTGTAACAAGAGTCTTCAAGTTATCGTTGCCTTCCACCTTTAAAAATCGTCGCCTTCCATGGAGAAGGCGTGTGAAAGAAGAGGAATAACAAATTGTAAACGGGTCAAAATTTGGAACTGGGTCAAACCAAGGTTGGTTTCGGGTTTTTAGGTCAGCTCGATTTTACAAATGGGTCGAAATCCCGAACCCGACCCATTTCTCAAACAGGTTGACCCTAACTCAGAATGTTCGGGTCGAGTTCGAGTTGCGTTTTAGGGTTGTGTCAAATATCGACACCCTTAGACTCAATAATAAGTGTGATGTTCTTTTAAGGAACACTACGTGTTAGCATTGACTGGCCTAATAGCACAAAAGGAAGCTAGGCCAAACTAATAAGAAGTTAATCATAGAGGGTGTCAGAATGAGGGAAAAGTGGTGATATCAGGCCCAAGTGCCTAACATGTGTGCTAGACAGACGAAAATTGGATATGATAAGCTTAATGAGTGCTAGACTAGATAAAAATTTGATATATCAACTTCAATATCTATATGTTATACCAAAAAAGAGCTATTAAAATCAACCATAACATTTGTGCTACATCTTGTAGCACAAACTAGATATATGTTAAGCACGACACAAGCTTGATGAGATAAATTTTATTTAATCTTGGCACTCATTATACCTGTTACAAAATTTATGCCAACATTCATGTTCATTCAAACAAATTTCTTAATGACATATCAACTAACTTTATTATAAGCTTTGTTTGGCCTAACTGAATATTTGGAACCTTTAGAGTTTAGCTTGACTTACTTGTTCAATAATATATTAAACCCTCATAAATTTTTAATTATTATAATTATACCATCATCATTTGTAAAAAAAATATATAATAAACCCTCATACCAACATTCACATTCATTTAAAATCTCAGAGGTGCCAATAGTATTCTCAACTACTACTTAGAAGAACCCCAAATGAACTAATACAAAAGCAAATGTGATTTCATTCTAACAAATTTAGAAATATAATCTAACATACAAGTGACAGTCAGACTTCATTTGGTATAGCTTTTTTATTGCTTCTTAAGCAGCTTTTTAGTACAAAAAATAATAGGAAAGCATCCCAAATGAAACCTCAATCATCAAAATAGTGCCACTTTATTTAGTGAACAAGAATATTAAATTACATTGGCCAACCAAAATCCTCATACCGAGTAAAGAAAGAAGCTAAACATCTATTTGCAACAATAATATAACAAAATAATACATAACTTTTCAAAACAATATTACATGGAAGAAATCTCTAAAGGTTTTCATCTCTCCATCTTTCATTACAGTTCTCTTTGAATCGAAATAAGAAAAACTTTATTCCTTATTCCTTATGATTTTGGATTGAAACAATAATAGTTAAAGATCATCCATATAGTCAAGAGCTGTGAAAATTCATGAAAATTACTTTAGTTCATGTAGGCTTTTAGCTGAGCTCAATGTATTGGATAAAAGCATGGCGATAGTCATGGGACCAACTCCACCAGGCACTGAAGTAATAGCTGACGACACCCTGCAAGCCTCCTCAAAGCACACATCACCTACTAGTCGATATCCTTGAGCCTCCTGTATCCTGAAACATCCGGGCAAAGTGAAAAGGTCATGGAAACAAGTTCAAGTAGAGACGAGAGAGAGAGAAGAGAGAGAGAGAGAGAGAGAGAGAGAGAGAGAGAGAGAGAGAGAGACTCTTTATTTCAATTGCTTAGAACAAGGTCTTAATAACTAAACATCATATTAAACATAAAGCATAAAAAAAATAGCTATCAATAAAGAGCTTTTAGATGCAGCTCAATACTATTTAGTGTCAAAGGGATGAAAGTTCAAATCAATAGATATGCCTTAAATGCCTATAAAGACCCCTAGAAAGCAAGATTATTCTCCCAATCAATACTCCATCCAAAATAAAAAAGAGGATTTTGGCTCCAAGTTCTGATGTAACAACAAGGATAAGAAATAATCCAAATTTATCAACATATTTCTTTTGATATTTTTGAAAATTTGATCATAGTGTCTATGGTGATTAAGCACAACTTTCGGTGCAATATATGACTTGGAATGCATAGTGAGAAGCAGATTCAGGTTCCCTCTAGCAGCCAGTTTTAGATTGAACATAATTAATGCGCTAAAATAATCGGGATTCTTCGTTATAAGCCTGGTGCATATCCAATACTTTAATATCCTAAAATTCAGGTAAAAATAATTTTATTTGAATTATCTCTTATTATAACAATTAAATTACTGTTAATTAAATACAACTAGATAAATTCTTAATTCCGAATAGATGCTTGTATTGGATGAGAAGTTTGGTAATCAGTTATAGTGGTGGGCTCACCCTGTTTTCTTCTATTTGGATTTAACGCAAGCCAAAGCAAAAAAATTCCAAAAAACAAACAAAGGGTTTCATTGTGTTGTTCAACATAATGCAAGGGGAAAACACCGCACATTGCTTATTAGGAGAGATCGGGATAGTGCTGTAAGGCACAATTCAGCTATTGCATTGAAGAGTTCAGTTGCTGTGAACACCTGGAAGAAAATCCTATAAAGACTGTAGCAATTCATGTCAAAATGCAAGGAAAGCGGCACAGTGCAATGCTCGGCAGTGCAGGCAATAGCGGTGTAGTGAAATTGAGATTATTTGAAAACTATAACAAAGATTGAGTGTGAATGATGATTGGAACTGTGTGATGAATTGTAGTTTGGTGTGAATGTTGTAACTGTATGAGAGCATTTGCATTGAAAGATTAGTGGCTGTGAAAGATCTGGAAAAAATTTATGTGGAGTAAGAATCAAAGGAAGAAATCAAGGTAAGCAAATTAGTTGTTTAAAGTGATTATTTTCAAAGGTAAATGCAAGTTTCTAAAGAAAAAGTTATTAATTGTGTAGGAATTTAAATAACATATGAGGAGGAGAGAAATTGTGTTCGAGGTTACTTACAAAAGGAAAAGAGTAAGAGGTAGAGGAATTGAGGAGTTAAATCTTTAAGAAGGCAAGTAATGCAAGTTTAATTTAAAAGTATATACTACTATTTTTGGTAGACTCATACACTATCATTTAATAGAAATTCAAGGAAAAAGTTATAAAAAGAGAATGATGTTATGAATGCGTGTTCACAGCCAAGTATTTATGTATGAATAACCACATGCAAATTCAAATGATTTAGATTTAAAATAAAACATAGTATGATTATTTAAAGATTTTTTTCTAGTTGGTAACATTTTGAAAATATGTAGAATTCTTTGCATGTGGCATTTACCATCTCTTTATGCAAATAGTATAATAAATATATTATTATGAATGTATGCAACCCTAAAATACAAATAGAAACTATGAATATGTAAAATTTATTGAATATCAAATTAGTAAAGATTGACTATAAAATGATATGATACTTATAATTGCAGGTGGGGCAAAAGGGACCCGAGGTATGATACTTGTAATTATAGGTGGGGTAAAAGAGACCCCATAAATATGATACATACATAATAGGTGGGGTAAAAAGGAACCTCTAAAGAGGCAAAAGTGACCTCTATATAGTTCAATGACGATAATGTCAGGTTTATCGAGGCTCTATTGAACATTTTTATAAAAATTTAGACAAATCTTTAAAGAATAATATTGATATTCTGTACATATGCCAAATGAATAAAAGGATGATTTTTAAAGATGATTTATGTTGTTTTGCAAATGTTTCTAAAATTAATTTAATTATGTTATTCTTTATAATCTCACATTTAATTTTTATGTAAATTGCATAACTTATTGAGCCTCATATTTCACCAGTTCTTTTTATATTGGTTGTTGTTACAGGAAAAGGAAAGCAAAAGGTCGAAGCACCTTCAATTCAAGTTATTTCATTTTATGTTATATTATTTAGCATTGTTTGTGGATTTACAGCTGAGGTATGTAGACTGTTCAGTGGTGTATTATCTTGGGTTTTCTTAGTGGCTTTGTAATTATTTATGTGATGAAAGTTGGATCATTTAGATACTTTCTTTATTATTCAAATATAACTGTCAGTGAATGTTTAAATGAGCATCAAATTGATGAGAACTATTAAATGTTAAAAAGATGAATGTTATGTAATATTTATATGACACTCTATGTTACTGGTAAGGGATATCGTGGGCTATTACAAATGCAATCAGCATCTTCTTAATCAAAACATTTGGCACACTCAAGATAATATAGTTATCCAAGGCCTGAGGCATTGGACCCCATTATAGGTGCTTGCCTTACTTCCCGACTCCTTGAGTTAAGCATTTGATAAGGTACATAGTAATGGCACCTAGCTTGAATGTGTGCGTGGCATTATGACCTCTCATTTCCTTACCCAAGCTCTCAGCTCACATTCTATAATACATATATCAAATATAGACTGATTTAGAGAGGTTTAGCTTAATTGCATCCACAAAGGGAGAATAGATAATATCAACACAAAATAACTAAGCACATGGAGAGGTAACCCCTACCCACTCCAATAATGCCATTTACACTGTTCATTTTGTAGCCTAAGGGTTGAAATCATAAGTAGCAATGAACTAATGATGTCCATCTAGAGTTGTTAATCAAAATGTTGTTACTCCATTAAACAATGATACATTTTTAGTGATTTGATCTAATAATTTTTCTAAAAAATGACCATTTTGATCAATTCATTTTACCATGTGTTGCCATTATAAGGTTTGTGAAGTATGATGTATTAGGGTATAGGATTTCTAATCAAGATCTATCACGAAATACAAAAACTCATGCAACATGCACGCATCTGTATATGGTGTAAAAGGGGAGTTCAATCTAGAAGTTGGCATACAACTCATAATTAAACGGAATTTAAAAACTTGGAACATTTAGATATCATCATTTTTTATAAGGGTACATATATTACTTACAAAAAACTCTACCTGGTCATGCCCATGGTTAAACGTAATTTTACCATAAACTAATCTAGCATTCTGACAATATATGAACATAACCAGACAAATGAGCCAAAAATTAGCATGGAAATAATTAGGAAGCCAGAATGAACAAATTAACAATATCGCAATTATCTAATAAGATAATGGAATTAGCATGCAATATAGTTTAAAAAATATATAAGTAGCATCATAGATTTCTCAGGTAATCCTTAGGAGATTGACTACAACTTACATCAACATGATTAATTCCATCATCATCAACAACAACACCCAATTTTAGCCAGCTACCCCTCACCAGATTTGCAACTCCGGTAGCTGAGATAACTATGTCAGCTTGTTCTGTGATTTCTTCAGCATTTTTAGTGTACGAATGTACCAATATTAACATTGCATTTGCTCATTGTTCAAATAATGATAGCAAGGTCAATACAAATGGAAACTATAGGAGTCATGAATTTAAAATGAAGAACAAAACCATAAAATCTGATCAATAATACTGTAATATGTCAAAATCATTCACAAGCAAAATAGAAAATATAACAGCAACATAATTCTTTAATAAAAATGTCTAAAAACCTCTCAATGAAGGGGGGGGGGGGGGGATGAAATAACAAATCAGCAGGCATTCCAATAGAACAGCTTCTTTTTGTAAAGATTATACTAAATAATTTGAAACCAAACTTTGGATAAGTAATTACATAAAATTGGGGAGCAAAACCCATTATTGCCTCTTAATTGAACTCTAATAATGGGAGGAAATCTAAATAGTAAAAATAACATAGCATAACAAAATCATCCCAAGGAAGATAGAATCTACAAAAAGACCAAAATAAACTTCAAATGAATTATAAAAAAAACATAGAAGATAATAAGGAGAGATACCCGTAATAACAATGCAGCAGGCATTCCAACGAAGTTGCTTCTTTCTATCACAACAGCTCTCTTCCCCTTGATTTCAATTTCATACCTGTGCAGAAGTTCCATGCATCCTTTTGACATACATCGGACAAACAAAGGTTCCTTACCTTGCATGGCAAGACAACCAATATTCAGAGGATGGAAACCATCAACATTTTTCTCAAAACTAACAACATTTAAGATTTTCTCCTCATTCATGTGCCGTCAATAATAACCAACAAAGCACAATTCAACTATCCCATTCTTTATAATGAGAAAGATACAACGGATTCAGTTGCAAATTGATAAATAAGTGTTTCAGTTTTCCTTATCATATTTCAATTCTCTTTTCTAGTTGTTTGGCAGGTACAATCTTCATAGAAGATTAACATGTCATATCATGGATATTCTTAACAAAATGAGCAATCATGAAAACACAAAGCATCATCAAACAAGAGACAGATAGTCACAGCTAATACGACAACCACGACATGATATAACTATATGTGTTCAGCTAAAAGAAGATATGCTTGGAGTCCTTTAAATAACAAACAGATGAATCCATTCAAATCTAAAAACATAAAAACCCAACCGAAGTATTTATTGAAAAAGCAGAATCAAGGATGCCATTAAAGAAGCAAGGAATGCAACATACCCGAGGTAGAGGTAATTGTATAAGGATGCCATGAATTGAATGATTGCTGTTGAATTTAGAAATATGCTTGATAACTTCTTCCTTAGAATAATCCTCAGGAAGATTAGCTTCATAAGATGCATTGCCTACATCTTCGCAAGCCTTCTTCTTATTGCACACATAGGTTTGGGAATCTTTTCTTGAACCTACTAGAATAACTGCCAATCCAGGTACAATGCCAGTTGATTTTTTAATGCCATCTATCTCACCAGCAATTATATCTCTAATCTTATTTGTAATTAATTTTCCATCAAGCAACTTTGAAGATGTCTCGGTTGTCATAACAAGTATAAATGAATTTGAAAGCAATACTAGGTGAAATAACTTATTAAATATAATTTATTTGAACTGGTGACAAGGTTAATCATATTGTAAGGGATCAAAAAAATTAAAACCATGGATTCATAAGAATAAATGAAAAAAATCAAGAAAAAGCGTAAGCAGTTAAGTACCACAACTACTTCCAGTTTATATAGTACTTATATGCATGCATGCCAAACCCTAGAACCAAAAGCTTCCATTATTGTGATAACTTTACTGTCAATCCAATGGTCATTTATAACTATGAGTTGGAAAAGAGTCAAGCTCGAAGAGTTGAGTGTGTTAAAAAGTCTAATGATGATCCCCTTTCAATAATGTGGAGGAAGCCCAGTTGACTTTATCCCAGCTTTCGATCAAAAAACTTGGAGCACAAAGATGTAGAAGCTATTGATCTCCACCTAGAGAGCAAACCAAAGAGAGAGACTGCAGGGTATGAGATCATAAAGCTAGATGAAACGGATGAGAAATTCGTTAAGAACGTTGAATAGTGCCATTTCAAAGCTAAAGCCTGGTCAATATAAGGTTTACTTGAGAAAATATAGTTTGATATTAGCAAGCAACAAAGGTTTCCTAATGTTCTGAATTAGAGAAAAAAGATGTCACTAATGGTTATGGGGAGGAGAAACACCCATTGAAGAGCTATGTGCTTAACTGAAAATGTGATGCTTGCCCAGGAGATGTGGTTAGCATCGAACAAAATGTCTGAGATTTTCTGCATTGCATCTAGGAGTGCTACTGGTTAACCATGTGGCTACAGAGCAATTGTTGGTCATATTTTAAAGGGAAGCCATGGAGCTATTTGACAAGAATTGGAGAATAATTTGTTTTATATGTCATTCCAATATTTATAATATTTATATAATCATAAGAAAGTTGCTCATAGAAAAAAAAAATACAAAATCAGGAATACAAATAACTACAATAGCCCCACAAACTGGTAAGTTGGCAGTAGGGATCCCACTGATCCATATAGTGACAGCATCAAGAAAAAAAGAGGGCAAGGAGCTATTTTTACAAGTCCCACGGATTGGTGAGTTGGCAATAAGGATCTTGGTGATCCATAGATGGTAGCATCAAGAAAAGAAGAGGGCACAGGTCAAGGAGTTATTTTCACACTCCCCCTCAAATGAATGAATGAACGTCATCAATTGAAATCTTTCTTGAAAATTTTTGGAAGACCATCCCTAATAATGCTTTAATGACTATGTCCGCAAGTTTTTCACCTGCGGTTATGAATATGGTACAAATTAGATCATGCTAATCTTCTCATTTATAAAATGTATCATGTTGCATAAGATTATGTGTAATATCAATGGCTAACTTATTATAACAATAGAGCCTCATATGACATTTTCATTCAACATTTAAATTTTCCAAGGTAATCTTCAGTCATGACTATAAATTCCCAACTCTATATATCTAAACTTGACTTTTGCACTAGATCTTGCTACCACCTTTTCTCTTTTACTTTGTCTAACTCATGAGGTTGTCTTCTAAGAGTGTGCAATATCTTGAAGTTAATCCTTTGTTAACCATAAAAATCAAATAATTTGCATCTTTACATACTTTAAAAGCTAAATCCTATCTCTTTTTTAAATATAATTCCATTTTCAGAGTTCCCTTAAAATATTGTAGAAATTTATACACCTTCAAGATTGCATATGAATTGACTCACAAAACTGATATAAGCAATGTTGGGTCTAGTATGTGATGAGTAGATTAATCTTCCTACAAGTTGTTGATAGGAGATTTTTTTCCACTATTGTATATTATGGACCATCTTCAAGTTTATGATTGAATCAATGGGGCTTTTAAAAGGATAATAAGCTAACTTACATGTATCTTTCAACAAGATTATGTATTGTTACTGTAATACAAAGATTTCATGCCTATAGTATGCAACCTTAATGCTAAAAAAAATACTTTACTTTGTCTAATTATATGACTTCAAATTCTTTGAATAATCTTTCCTTTGAGTTCTCCATTCCTTCCATGTTACTAGCTATCATTATAATGTCATTGACATAAACTAGTAGTGAAGGATATATTTTATAAATAATGTATGATCTCATTGAATTTATTTATATTCTATGTTGAACATTACCTTAACAAACCTCCTAGCCAAGCTCTTGGAGATTGCTTCAACACATACAATACCTTTTTAGTTTACATATTTTTTATTTTATATTTGAACAATATTTAGATAGTATATTTCCTCCACTAAGCTTTATTTTTTTTTTTTTTCAATTCAAGTGAGCTACTAATGATAAAAGAAAAACTTGAGCAATGTTCATTTTATCAACATAAGAAAATATCTCAAAGTAATCAATCATATACATTTACGTGTTGCCTTTGACAACTGATTTAGTTTTATACTTTCTAGTAAACCATCTAATTTGTGCTTCATAGTAAAGACTAATATACATCTCAATGGTTTCTTTCATTATGGTAACTTTAGAATTCCCATTATTATTTTGAAGTGCTTGTAATTTCTCCTTCATAACATTATTTCAGATTGATAACTTACTTCTTGAGTAGAAAGAAGTTCAATTATGCGCTCAATTTGGTTAGAGGTAGCTAATTTTGGGATGAAGTTTCTTGTTGGGATGATGTTGACCTCATTTTTGTATGAGGGCAGTAGGACCAATCCAGACCCTAGGATCATTCCAATCCTTAGGATTTGATCTTGACCCTAGGATCAATCTGATCATAGATCAATCCAGTTTCAAATCAATCCTGACCCCAGATCAATACAATTTAAGACAAATCTAGATTTTAAGATTCTTCTAGACTTCAGACCCTAGGATCTATTCTAGATCCTAGGATTCTGCCAGACTCTAGATCATATGATTTTTTTTAGACCCTAGGATTTATTCTAGACCCTAGGATTCTTCTAGATCCATTTAAAATCTTAGGATTATTCTAGCCCCTATGATTCTTCATAGACTATATATCCTAAATCTGTCTAGACCTCAGATTTATCTAGACCCTAGGATCTTTCCTAGATCTTAGATCTCAGGATCAATCTAGATCTTAGGATTCCTAGATCTTAGGATTCCTAGATCTTAGGATTCCTCTAGATTATAGGATGCATCCAGACCCCAGATCCTAGGATTTCCTTAGGACTTCTAGATTCTAGGATCTTCCCAAACTCCAGTCCCTAGGATCTATTCTAGACCCTAGGATTCCTTTAAGCTAATTTGGACCCTAGGACCTATTCTAAACCCTAGGATTCTTCTAGATCAATCCAAATTTCAAATCAATCTAAACTTAATTCAAATCCTATCATTCAAGCTCAAAATCCAATTCGAAACCAGATTTCCAGATTCAAATCCAAGGCCAAAGGTCTAAGTCCTGAAAGCCTTTTCCAACAAATTTTTGAACATTTCAAAACCCTATCAAATGACCTCTGATTCAAGGTCTGTCAGTTCCACACTGATATGACATGTCCCTAGAGTCAACCCTTCAAATTTGAGCTCATTCTGAGATCTCTAACCCCAGAAACTGAATTGAAATCCAAAGGCTGTAAAACCTTCAAATATTTACAGTCTATGCCACTGGACTTACCACCCAGTGGATTTTGACCCTGGAGCTTTCTACAAAGCCTCCAATCACCTCCAGACCCTTGAATATGACTTATTGAATATTAAACTGTATTTTGTTGGATTCAATTTGACCCCCAGTTGATTAGGGGTCAAAATGACCAAAATACCCCTATGGGGTGTAACTGGTCATTTGAACCAAATGAGCTCCAAATCAAATGCAGTCATCTCCAGCAAGTTTCAAATATCAAACCAAACTTGTTGGACCCATTACCAGCCCCTGGGTCAACCTGGTTGACCAAGTCAACCAAGTTGACCTAGAAGGCCCCTTTAGGGTCAAAATAAGTCATTCTGACCAAATGACCTCCCCAGGCCTTGGGACCACCTCCATTGGTCTCCAAATATCATTTCAAATCTGTTGAACCCATTTCCAGACCCTGGACCCACCTGGTTGACCAAGTCAACCAGGGTTGACCTAAAAGCCCATTAAGGGCCCAAATAAGTCATTTTGACCAAACAACCTTTCCAGACATTGAGACCACCACCAGTAGACTCAGAATGTTATTCTGAACTGGTCAGACCCATTTTCTGACCCTGGGTCAAACTGGTTGACCAAGTCAACCTAGTTGACCCATTAGGCCCATTAAGGGCCTAAACAGGTCATTTGATCTAGATGACCCATTTAAACCCTAAAACCACCTCCACTAGACCCCATTTATCATTTCAAACCATTCCAGTTCAAACCCTGACCCTGGGTCAACTTGGTTGACCAAGTCAACCCAGTTGACCCATTAAGCCCATTAAGGATTCAAATAGGTGATTTGACCCAAATAACCTATTCAAACCCTCAAACCACTTCTACCAGACTTCAAACATTATTTGAAATTGATTTAGTTCAGACCCTGGCTCTGGATCAACCTGGTTGACCAAGTCAACCTATGTTGACCAGTTCAACCCTTAAGCTTCCCTATTTTGAGTCAAGCTCCAAATGTTAAAAAAATTTTTTCAAGCCCACCTGGTCATTCCTCCTAGTGATTTAGATGTGATTGAAACTTTGATTTAGTCAACAGTTGACCTGGTCAACTGAATCCATGATTAGTCAAAATTAACTCATATGATTTAATTTAATCCTCTTAGCCAACTTAAGATATGTTGAACCCAACCAAACCTTTTTTTTTATTTAAATCCAAATCTAGCTTATTCCATGTATTAAATATCTCTCAACCTTGATTGAATCCAATCTTATTGGATTTGACCAAATCAAATCAATATAGGCTTTAATTTAATTAACTCATAGGTTATTGTCAAACCATGATAAATTCAAGCCATCTATCTTCTAAATCAACTCAAATTCATGACCTAAATGCATCTTGCCCATTAGTCAATCAACTTCAAGTTGAGTTGACTAGGTCAACTTAGTATGCTTGGTCAAATTCCTTCCCATATGTTTAAACTTCAAGTTTTAATCTATCAAACTCCATCCAATGCATTCAACTAGCTTAAACCCTTTTCCTCCATGCCACCTAGGCAGACATTTGACTGTTGACTAGTCAAACAATCAAATTGAGCTTTTGAATGAGTCAAACTTGGTCAAAACACCATTAACACCTAATCCATTCTCCTTTAATCCATTCCAGCAATTTTAATCTCTTCTAGAGACTTCCCAAGCCAGCCTTCAACCCTTGGATATTGATCAAATGGCTCCTAGCCATTCCACATGGCCACAAAATGACAAAAATCCCTTTCCACATGGGATTGTACCCATGTCCTTTTGATTCCCTGCTCCCAACAACTTCCTGGACAGGTGGAGGCCATCTGGAGTCCATCCAAAGCAATCAAAACCGTCCATTCAATTTGAGGGAGATTGAATAGGGCAAAACCTTGGTTTAGAGCCTCATTCTAACCCTCCCATTCTCTCACTTCTTAAAGTTCTTCCAGCCTCCCCAACTCTAGCTCTCAGCTTCTATAAGCTTACCAAGAGTCCTTAAAACTTTCCCGACCAAGATCCACCGGTCAGACCTCGCCGGCGGCAAGCTCCACGACGAACCAAGGTGTCTTCCTTTCGAAGGATTGTAGGGATTGATCCGGGGGTTTTCAATCCAAGAAGTCTTCTACAAAAGTTTACGTGGACAGACTACAAGTTCAGAGCATCAAAAATTTTCAAAATCTAACGGTTAGATTTCTTTAAAACCCCAACCCTAGATTACACACTTAGAGTTAAATACCATCTTTTAAACTGCATTGTTAATAAAAATACTTGTTCCACACGATTTCTGTTCACCTAGTTTATCTAGGTTTAAAATTTTAATCAATTTGGTTAATCGGGTTGAGAGAACGAGCGAAAAATTGAATTCTAGGGTATTTTCGTAGAACCCGTCAGGTGTACGAAATATCAGCCGTTGATCATCGCATCAACGGCTGAGATTTCGTTATACCGCGGGTCGATCGATCCCTACGCATGTGTCTGTCGTTCGGGATTTCGACCGGCTTAATCTGAACCCTCCATTCGAACCGCGGGATCGAGCGTCCGCCGTCTGATCTCTCCCTACGAGATCAAATCGCGGGATTCAATCTCAGCCCTCCGTTCGTTATCGCAGGCAATCCGACGGCCTAAGGCCGCTGCTGACGCGGATTAGTGAAACCGCGTCCGCGGTTTCATTATTTGCCAATCATTGCCGGCGGCGCAATCATTGCGCAGCCAGGCAATGATTGGCCGCGGTTTACAGCGGCCAATTAGGGGTCGCCACGTGGCCCCGCCGCCTTTTTTTTTATTATTTTAAATTTTAAATAATTTTAAAACCTTTTTTTTTAATAAATTTTTTTTAAAAAAAAATAATAATTTTAAATTAATATATATATTTATATATATATATAGATATTATAAAATTATTTTTGAATTTAATTAATTAATTTTAAAAGTTTAAATATTAATTTTAAGTAATATTTGATTATTTAATATTATAATTAATATTAAATAGTTATTATTTTAGTGAACATTAAATAATTTTGTTAATTTTAATTAATATTAAATAAATATTATTTTAATTAATCATTTGATGTTTTAACTAATATCAAATAAATTACTATTTTAATTAATATTAAAATTATTTAAAACCTTAATTAATATACATTATTTAATATGTTAATTCATATTAAATAGTTTATTATTAATAATAAATTTTTTTTTTAATCAAGATTAAATGACTTAACATCTTAACTAATGTTAATTTTAACAAAAAAATTTTAAATATTGTTTAAAATATCATAAATTCAGAAATCAATTTAAGTATTTAATATCATTTAATATGTTAATTAAATATTTAAATAATTAATTAATGTTTAATTAACTCTAATTTTAATATTAATCTTAAAAATATTTGAAAATTTAAATAACATTTAATTAAAATTATTTAATATTATTTAAATAAGTAATAACATTTTAATACTTTAATAATTAATTAATATTCACTGATTTAATTAATTAATATCCAATAATTAAGTAATTAATCTTAAATTATTCTAATTTTGAAATTAAATTAATTCAAACTATGTTTTATATTTCAATTAATTAATTATTTAATTAATGATTAATAATTTAAATACTTTTAAAAATTAATATATACTTTAATTAATATATAATTTAAAATAATTTTAAAATTACAGAAAATTTTTAAGTTTAAATTAACCTTTTTTTAAATTATTTTTAACCTTTAATTAATTTAAAATTATTTAAAAATACATTTTAATTGGTTTAAACTTCAAAAATTCATAAAAAATTCATTTTAAATCAGAAAAATTAATATAATATATCAAAATTTTCAGAAAATTGAGTACTTTAACTTGAGACTAATTTCAGAGATCAAAACTTGATTACTTTTAAGTTATTTTTAATTATTTAATTATTTTAATATTTAATTAATGTCCAATTAAATATTAAACCAATTATTTTGAAAATTAAAAATTTTATTTTCAAATGATCTTCCTAGATCAGTAGGTCTCTCAATTAGATATTAAAATCTCCCTAATCATATTTTAAGTATTCTTAATTTAAAAACCTATGTCTATATAAATAATTTCATGTATAGATTAAGTGCATTTTAAAATTATTTTGAAATATATACATAGATACTTAAATATTTTAGGTTGAGAGATCTACTATGAAATTTTAAACATAGATTAACATATTTGAATAGTAGTCATGTGGAAGTGCTAATGAATGATTTTGATCTAATCATTCATTAGTCTAATTAAGAGTATTTAATTAGTATAAATCCTTGCATGTTTAAGGACATACACACACCACTTAGTTTAAGGCTCTCTTAGACATAGGATTGATTATGTTTATATGTGTGCATATCATGCATGTTAAGTCAAGGGTTAGAAACATTGATTTGAAACTCAATTAAACTTAGTGTCATCCTTAAGGACAACAATTAAGGACTTTGCTTAGAGAATTTAGAAAATTTCCATTAATTAGGATATAATTTCAATTGACTTGAAACTCAAACCATTTAAACTTAGAGACACTCTCAGCCTTAAGAAAAATTTTCACTGACTTTTAAGATCATTAAGCCCCTTAATTAACCTAATCAAGTTTAAACCTTAATTAATTCCTTAAACCTTCCAAAAATTATAATAAATCAAGATTAAGTCCAAAAATTACATATAATACCTTAAACTGACCAGAATTAAACCCTTAATCAATGAAAAATAAAAGCCCTTTGATTGAACTTCAAAATTAAGTTTAATTTAATTTTAATTGAAATCTGAAATTTAATTAATTTAATTAATTAAAAATAATTAAAAATTCCAGAAAATTTCCAAACACTTGCAAATCACTCCTTAGGTCATTCCTGACCTTTGGAGTTGATTTCAAGAAGCTTGGAGGTCATTTGGATTCAAATCATAAAAAGGGTCTCTAATTAAACAATTTAAATAATTCAATAAATAGTCAAAACTTCAAAAATTCATAACTAATTCAAATGAACTCCAAATTGAGCAAACTCAAAGGCATACAATTCATCTTAAGCTCTAATATTTATTAAAAATGTTAAGTTTCCAGAAATTAAATTAATTTTGAGAAAGTCAACTTTTGGTCAAACTTAGTTCAAATTTAAGTCAAAACTTCAAACCTTCATAATAAAATTTAGAAAAATCCAATTTCAGCATACTTACTGTCTAACTGATCGTATTAAGGTCTAGTATTTTAATAAAATATTAATTTTCTAGAAAACCTTTTAAATCAAAAAGTCAAATTTTGACCCTTGAATTAAATGAATAAAATAATCCAGAAAATTCCAAAATTCAGTAAATTATTAAAAATTCCAAAAAATCTTAAATCAATATTAAAACCAGCAACCAATCAATTCTAATTAAAATTTAATCAACTTTCAAACCTTAATCAAACTCAAATCATTTAATTATACCACTAGGTAACCCAGGCCTACGAGGCTATTAAATTAGCCCCAAGGAAGGTGAAATAAACTTCACGGCCTCGGTGTGAAACAAAGGTGATATCCAACAAACAAGTAAAATCAAATTTAAAAATCAATTTCAAGTTACTAAAATTTAAATTCAAATTAAATCTTCCCTTAAGCCTTCAACCAACTAGAACTTTGAACAACTAGGTTAGGCCGGTGTTTACTTTTCTGCTACTTGCGTGTGCCGGGTTTTCCGTGGTTTTCATTGCATGCTGGTTGCTAGATTTAAGTAATTGATGTTGATGTGATTGTTTATTTATTTACTGCATTCTGAGTTGATTGATTGTACGTTAGATCTACCCTTAGGTTAGGAACGATTTATACTAATTTAATCTTATGCAGGTGGCCATGCTCATACAGGGCATAAATTAAAGGGGGCAAAAAATCATAATTATTAAATTGCACAGGTGCTCCAGAAAATTGCTTAAGTCCCCCTTTAAAATTAAAAGAGCATGGCCAAGCGTGGCTGTGATTGAGCATTTTTAAATTTCAAATATATAACTGCTTGGGATATTTTTAAACTGTTGATTATTAGGATAACCCTGCAGGTCGTTGAGTCTAGATTTTTAATTTCAATTTGATGTAATTTGATTTAAATTGAGTTGTAATGTTTAAAGTGATTTGAGATTGAGATGTTTAAACATCCAATTTGGAATCCAAAGAGGAAGAAACATCCCTTAGGGGAGAGTTCCTATCCATTTGGAGATCCAAATTAGGATGAAGTTCAAGTATCCAAAGAGAAAAGATAACACCCCTATTCAGGGGGAGTTTCTTTTCATTTGGATATCCAGACCCGACGATCCAAGGAGTTCTAAGGAGACGAAGAAGTGAAGAACGAGAAGAATCTCAAATCTCAAAGTCACTTGAGTCTTAGGAGTAGAATCCGGGTTGTAGTCAGTGGTACCCGGCCACTTTACTTTACTGCAGACCCTGGGTTGTATTATTAAGGGCACTTGCCTATGGACTTTCAGTTTGAGCATTTATTTAATTACTTTAATCATTTGATTGACTTGATTACTTGATGTTGATTGCGATTAAGGACTTGCATGCTTTTAGTAGTTTTTTGGCGCTTATTGCATGTCGATTTTGATTTAGCCTGGAATCCGATCGGAGGCTCGTGAGGGTACGGTCATAAACTTTTTCTACTTAAACAAAATTAAAATTTTTAAGCTCAGATAGAAACTCTAACGCTCTTAAGAAGTAAGCCCGGACTCGCCGGGAGTTTTTCATGCATACATATTAACCTTCTCTACCTTGTTAAGCACCTCCCCGCCTGCGGGTTCTAGCAGACCACCTGACCTATTAGGGTGCAGTTCTGTCCAAGGGGATGTTGTGCAATCTCTAGGATAAAACCTATTTTTAAGCCTATTTTAAAACTGCTTCATATTGATTTAAGCATTTTATCGAGTCAACTAGCATGCATTGCATTAGATACAAATTAAAAATTGAGTCTAAATTTTAATTGCATTTCTAGCTTAGACATTTAACCCAACATATGTTAAGGGGTCAATTAGGATTTGCTCTAGATGTCGACCCCAATTCTTTAAACTAATCTTAATCAATGTCCTTAACCACTCTACATTTAAAGACTTTGACTCATGGTTTTAAAAGCGTTTAGGTGATTTAGCTGGCTCCCCAATCCAGGCCGGGGTAAGTCCAGATTGCATAGCATTAGCTAGGTTCTGGGTTACTGATTCTCAGTACCCATTTTAGACTTAGGTTCTGAGGCAAATGTTCAATCTTAAGACCTCAATCTTCCGGGAATTTGATTCCCACCTTCTAATAAAATTGACCACTTAAACATTAAAATATTTTTCAATCAAATTCAAGCCCAACACTTAGGATAGTTTGAGGTGTTTCTGAAGTGATTCAGAATCTCAAAACACCTCCTACCCTTCTTCCTTTGACTCCAGAAATAACTGTTCAAATTTGATCTAGTCCCTATTAAATTTCCAGTCCCTGAACCTTCTTTGATATTAAGCTTTGAATTCCAAATGAAATTCGTATCGCTATTTTAATCGAGAGTATTTGTAGGAAATTTTCTGGTTTCCTACGATGTAATTAACTACGAGGGCTTGCGCTCGTAGGAGATTTAGAAACCCAGACCTGATTTCAAAATCAAGTTTTCAAAATCTTTAATTAATTATTTTTGGGAAATCAAAACAAAAAATATCGATCGTTATTTTTATATTCAAACTATTGATAATGATTGATATCTTCTTTCTTCGGATAGATATGTCAATTATAATCATAGTTCTGATTATGAAATTAATGATCCTATTCAGATTAACATAATCAAATAATTGATTAAACATTATTTTGATCCTTTGGGATCATATATTGTTTCTCCTTGAGTTTGATTATAATAATCATGATAAATTCAATGATTTGTAATCTGAACCTATTAGGGAACGATATGTTCACCTTTCGAGGTGATATATCATTCATAATAAGTGTTCGATTATAAAATTTAAATTCCAAAAATTAGATATTTCCCAAAGAAAATTAAAACCCTCTTTTCAAAACCAACTATATTTTTCAATCAAACAAAAAAATGGCGACTCCGCTGGGGATTTATCTCTCTCTCCATCTTTAATAGCGATATAAATTTTATTACATCGGTAGTTTTGACTACCTTTCTTCTGTTGGTCCCTCTACCCATTTCTCTCTTGGGTGAGTGTGGCCAACTCAATTAAGACATGTTAAAAGAGAGGTGAGTGTAGGAAACCTCCCTCAAAATCTGGCTTTGACATTTTGCCTCCAAGTTCATTGGTAGAGCGAAAGAGTCAAGCTGGGCTTTTCAAAGTCTTTCTGTACATGTTGCAAACTTGCATGCAAATAAATCATAGCGTGCTAAATTTCACAATTTACAGAAGATTTCTTTAACTTCAAAGTCATAATTTCAAATGTCTAGCAAAATTCCATTGTTTTCAAATCTCAATCGATTCCTATATATTATCATTACATATAGGATTATAACCTCTATAATTCAATATGTGTGATAGGATATAGATTCCTCTTCCAAATTTTAATCCAAAGTTTGAAATTTTCTGGTTAATCTAACCTTCGACATTTCAATCCCGAACCACTAGTCGGAATGAAAGAGTCGGGTGAGCTTATAACATCCCCCTGTTTTTTGTAAACCGTTATGTTGAACATACGTTCAACACTTCGAGTTTCAAAATAAGGGGGAGATGCTGTCGAAATTTCAAATTTTTCAAACATCTATTTTCAAATCATAATAATCATTGCAACTATATATTCTACAATAATTATTGTAGTTGTATATAGTTAATGTACTTTCAACTTCTCCGGTTGTTTCAGTCCTTGACATTTCATTCTGAATCATTCATCGGAATGAAAGAGTCAGGTTGAGTTCCTAGAATCTCCCTCTTATAGGTTTATAAACCGTTATGTTGAACATATGTTCAACACTTCGAGTTTCAAAAAATAAGGGGAGATGCCGCCGGATTTTCAAAAATGTTCAAATCTCTTTTCAAAATCAATCAAGTTCAAAATGCATTGCCATATATTTCTCTATAACAATTGTTGTAGCTTAATATATGCAATATATATTCAAATTTTTTCGGATAAATTAATCTTTGACATTTCATTTTAAATCGTTCTTTTAAAATGTAAAGAGTCAAGTGATTTTCCCTAGCTTTCCCTAACATTTGTAAACCGTCGAGTTGAATGCAAATTCAACACCTCGAGTTTCAAAAATAAGGGGAGGTGCTGCCGGAAATTCAAATTTTCAAAAATATCCGTTCAATTCTCTTCAAGTTTTAATCGTCACGAGTCGAATGTTCTTCTACAATACTTCTTGTAGATGAACATTGACAATTCAAATTCAACATTTATTTTCAGTGTCTTTCAAATCTTTGAACTCTGACATTTTATCTTTGATAAGATATAAAGAGTCAAGTTCCTTCCTGTAAAATTTTCCCTAATATTTGTAAACTGTCTTGTTGAATGCAAATTCAACACCTCAAGTTTCAAAAATAAGGGGAGATGCTGCCGGATTTTTGAGTCACTTAAATTGCCTTTCAATTCAAAATCAATTTTCACTGTCACATGTACTACTACAGCATTCTCTTGTAGTATAATATGTACCATTTCCAGATTCAAATTTAATCATCTAGTCTTTTCATCAAGTCAAACCTCTGACATCTTATCCCTGGCCTGATCAGTGGGATATGAGAGTCGAGTCAAAACTCCTTGACTTTCTTTGATATTTTGTTAACTATTAAGTTGAAATCAAATCCGACTTATTTGTTCCAAATAGTCAAAGAAAATCTTTCAATCTTTAAAATTTCAAACCCTCGTCAAATCCTTTCAAATCAAATCCAGACCGTTGTTGTTATACGTTCTCTACAACATTCTCTTGTAGTTGAACATATACAACAAAAATTCAAATTTTCTTCAAGTCAAAATTGATATCTATACTTTATCACTATATATCGGATTATAGTTCCTATAATTCGATTTATGTGATAAAATATAGAAAATTTCTTGTCAAAATTCAAATTCAAAAGTTTAATTCAAGTCTTCTCTTTCAAATTTCAGACAATCAAATCTTCTCCAATGGCTGGAAAACTTCTGTTCTCTGTTGACCGAGACCTCCAAGTCGAAGAGCTAATTCATAGCAGTGCGATTCAGTTTGGGATGGGTTTCAAAACTCTTAAACTGTCTGTTAATGGTGGAACAATCATCAATCTCGCTGCTGAGGGCGAGAATGGTCCAGTAGTGGAACTAGCTGTGGGAGCTACGAGTGACCTTCCCCCAGTGTTGGAACTGGCAGCAGGTGCTACCCTTACACCTTCTACACCCTCAGTCCAGAGTGAGGACAAGAAAATTGAAGTAAAATCTACTGTTGAAAAAAGGTGTTCTAGTTCTGCAGCACTGTTTGGCACTAAGAGTGCTAGGAAGAACTACCTGAGAAGGATAAGAAAGAAAATTACCAAGTCAAGGAAGATAGCTGAACAAAAAGCCCTGAGTTTAGTCGAGCCTGAGGCTGCTGAGGAGCTGCCTATCCCTGCCTCTTCTCCACTCCTGAAAGGGAGTCGTTTTCACCCCCTCGCAGCTGCTGCAGGGGAGGAGAGAGTCACGCGAATTGCTAGCTCTCCACCTAGCCCAGTCGACTATACTGTTAAGAGAATCACCAAGGAGAAGAACACTTTGAGAACTAGGATGCTAAGGAACATCATTCATACCTGTGCTGCTGAGACAGGTCAGACCAAAGAATAATATGTGAGACACCTGAAGGGGGTGATCTCACATAAGCTTGAGAAAAAAGTTCTGAAGGAAGAAAAATCTGAAGCAAGAAACCTGACTCCTCAGCTAGTGAGGAGAAACAAAAAGTTTGTTAAGCAACCAGTTGCCTCAGTATTAGTGGATGGATATCATTGGGTGCCTCGTCTCCCAACTGCCAAAACTGAGGAGATAGTTTTAACTGGGTCTGGTAGGAGTCACCCTCTCAGTGGTAGACCTCCAGTTCCCCCTTTAAGACTCTCAAAGTTGGCCCCTGTGATAGCCAAATCAAAAGAAATTGTCAAAGACTTACAACCAGTTGATGTTAAGGGCAAGAGGCCCATACCTTTGGATGAACCTTATGTGCCAATGAAGATAAGCAGAACTGTTGGGATTCAGATTAGAGAAACACCAGTTAAGACACCAGTTCAGCCACTAGTTCATTTACCAGTCCAGTCACCTGTTAAGGTACCCCGACCCCTTATTCAGGGATGTGAGGATTCTCCTCAGATTGATGTTGGAGTTCCTACAAGTCAAACTCCTTCGTCACCTGTTAGGTTAGATATCCCTCACCCTATTGAGGATGTCACCCTCACGACTACCGACCCTGGGACAGTCGGAGGGGAGGGGATAGAGCTTGAGGATGATGAAGAAATGTTAGATCAGTTGGTAGCAGAACCTACCGCTGATGACCTGCAAATCCAAGAAGTCCTCACCAAGCTAGGAGATGAGGAATTTGAGGAGATGATCAACTATAAGGGGTACCTACCAATCGACCTCGAATCAATTGAGGGTAGACCGGTCGATGAGGTGGTACAAGAAATAAGGGATATACTTAAAAACAAGGCAATTGAAGCCTTTGATCCAGAAGCAGATGATCTGATGGAAGAAGATTCAGCTGGGAACATTTGTATGGTTGAGACCAGAGCATCAAATAAAGATGCTGAGCCTTCAAGACACCGATCTGGTAAAGAAGAAGCCTCTGCAGCAGTAGATTCAGACTCCGATGGATCAATTAAATTGAATGAGAAAGATGAATACATCAAGAGTCTGGAAAGTAAAATTGAACAGATGATGCTCAGAATGGAACAGATGCAGAATCAGATGATCAAAGCACAGCAATCTCAATCCGAGCAGTTGCAACCTACAACATATACAGTGGGTGAGCACAGCAGGAAAACAGAATCAAGTCCCAGAACTCCAGAGGTTGCTTCCCCAACCTCTCCAGCCGACAAAGATATCCGCCAGATGATCGAAACCCAGGTAAGGGAGGCCTTAGCCCATTCTCAAGGGACTGTATCTATTCCAAAGGGTAGACCCTACCCTGAAGAATATGATTCCGTTTCTTATCCTAAAGGCTTTGTGCCACCTTCATTCAAAGTTTTTAGTGGTTTAGAAAATCTAAGCCAGCACCTGGCCCACTTCCGAGCGAGCTGTTGCAACGCAGGAGGGTCAGATGCTCTACTCTTTCGCCAGTTCTTGAGTAGTCTATCCGGTATTGCTTTTGAGTGGTACGCAGATCTACCTAATGGTTCAGTGAGAACATTCACAGAGCTCGAGAGTCTATTCTTAAAGAGATTCTCAGGAGCTCAGCAGCGTGTAACCGTTGGTGATCTCGTCATCGAAAAATAAAAACCGGGAGAGTCTTTGGTTGAGTACATCTTGAGATGGCGAAATCTCTCGATGAAGTGTGAACCCCAGTTGCAAGAGTAACATGCAGTGGAGATTCTTTTAAAAAACATCCACGGGCCTATTGCTTTTCTCCTGAAGGGTTTCACTATCAAAACCTTCGAAAAACTTTTGAATAAGGCTAGTAATCTACAGGAAGAGGCTTCCAAAATGCCATTCCTGAAGGATTCTACTGAGGAAAAGAAAGCTAGCAAACCATTGAAGTCCTTTGAAAAGAGAACAGCAATGGTTTCAGCTGTTGATAAGGGAAAGAAACCAATGAATGTTCAGTCCAGTAACTCTCCGACACAACAAACTCAGAAATCTCCACCTTTTTCAGGTAACTTCTCAACCTACAAGAGATTCTCATCCGATTTCTTTTAAAGAGAGATTGGCTCGTACATATCCATTTAAGAGGGAGTCGGTGAGAAAGATCTTTAAAAGTCTTCAGAAGAAGCCAGATTTTCGATTACCGGAGGCCAAGAAGCCGGAAGAGGCAAATAAGAAGGATGATCCAACTTTTTGCCCCTACCATCGCATGTTAGGCCACACAATCGAAGACTGCATCGTCTTCAAAGATTGGCTAGAAAAGAACTTCCGTCAAGGTAATATTATAATTCCAAAGGAGTACCTGGTCGATCCGGATCAGGGGTCTGTCAAATCTATCTCAGGTATGAATTCTAACTTTTCTCTGTCCATTGAAGATGGTTGGGATATAGCACTATCCCGGGCATTTAAAAAGTCGATTAATAAATCTTTTCGTCTTTCTCAACAGTTACCGACGAGAGCCCGGGACCCGATCTGGGAGGTTGACCTCGAGGCTTCGCAGGAGGACGTTGGGACAGTTTCCTCTCCAGTAGTTTTAGGAACTACTGTACTGAATAAAAATGAAAAGAGTGAACTTTCTGTAGAGAGGAAATTTGTTGATGAGAGATCTGTACAAGTGGTTGATGGTGGCTCAAAACCTCTGTCACCACTGAAATTATCTGACTTTTACTTTGCCCCATCAAAGGCAAAGGGTCGAAAATTAAATAAAAAGTCTGATCCTTCTGCTCATATTTTGATGATTAATGTTGAGAATCAAGATGTTAATGACTCTTCTGTTGAAAATAATCAAGAACAAGTTGAGATCAATCAAGAAATTCAAACACTCAACTCTCCAGATTTGACTCTTCAAGAGAGAAATGAATCTGATGTCTTATCAGATAGTGAAACCCCTGAAATTAATTTTCAAGGGAGTCCTGTCGTGATAGACTTTTCAGATTCGGACTCTCGCTCAGATAACGACAGTCAATCGCCTAAGGAGAGCGTAGACTCCCCTGTAGTTTGTTCTTCCGATGAAGTCGTGCAAGTACAACTACGTGGTGGGAAGGTCTTACCCCCTAGGCTACCTCCTCAGGATAAAGAAAAACAAGTTGTTTTTGATGATCCAATTCAAATCCCCACTCAACAATCAACTCCAATTCTTTCAAATCCATCGGGTCCCAACGTTAATGTTCCAAGTGTTGATTACAATGTCTTAGCTCACCTTAGGAAGTTGCCTGCCAAATTGAGCATTTATGATGCCCTTGTCCTTTCAAAAGAGATGAGGGAAACTCTAATTAAAGCACTTCTCGACCCAGAGATTTGCTTAGCTCAACTAGCCTCAACTTCCGAGGAAGAGGCTTTGTACTTTAAGGAAATCCCTGGGGTTACCTTCTCTGACGAAGATTTACTCCTTGGAACTGCCGACCACAATCGTCCACTTTACATCACAGTAAATATGGGCAAGTTTAAGTTATCAAGAGTTCTAGTTGACCCGGGTGCATCGGTCAACGTGATGAACATAAAGACTCTCGCATACCTTAGAATTGATACTAGCAAGCTCTCAACTGACAAGTTAGTGCTTCGTGGGTTCAATGAGAAGGGCGAGAAGGCTTTAGGTTCAGTTACCCTTCTTCTAGAGATAGGAGAATTGAAAACTGAAGCGAAATTTCATATAATTGATTCGGCAACATCCTTTAACACGCTCCTCGGAAGGCCCTGGATCCATGAGTATAGGATGGTTCCTTCTACCCTACATCAATGCATCAAGTACCAACGAGATGGCATTGAGTTTGAAATTAAGGGTGATCTGCAACCATTCTCTATTCACGAGATCGGGATCTACGAGGATGCGGCGTACTACGTTCCTAAAGGGTCCACTACCTGTTCTAAGGTAGAGATCAACGTCAAGGAGGAAAAGGCAGAAAGTCAAGGTTCAAAAGCAATTCAAAGATTGAGAAAAGAAAAAGTCAAAAATCAAAAGAGACAAAACTCAAGTAGTGAAGACGACGTCGAGTGTGTAATCTTCAGGCTTCCAAACATTATACCTCAAAGAGGTGGGAGGATGGCCCAAAGAGCACGCGGTCGAGGTCGCCCTTCCATTGAAAAAAGAAATTCCCCGATCTATGTCGAACTTGAAACAAGTTCTGATGAAGATTCAAGAAAAAGGGGTGCCAGATTTGCTTTTGACTATACAAAAATCAATCCTCCTCCAAAGTTTGATCTCACTTTAGAATCAGATAGCGACCAGGAGGATACAAAATTAAATATTCAAAGTGACGAGCCTGAATTGAGTTTGTATGAAAAGCTTAATAGAACGGTTGAATCCTTAACCTTAACCCCACTGTCTGCTGATAGGGTCTCAGGGTTAGTAATTAAGGATGCTCCGAACTTAGATGGAGAAGTAAGGAAAGCCAAGAAGTTCTTCCCTGGCTCTTCCTCCTCAAGGAATGAAGATGATGTAATCCTTGAAGAGGCAAATTTCAATGAATTAATGGAATTATCTTTTGGCTACTTTCCTGCTGGTGTTAAGTCTCTTATTTCTAAAGGTTTTGCTCCGAGTCAATGGACTAAGGGTCAGGCTAGATACCACGAAAGTCTTTGGAATTCAAAATTTAATAAACATTAGACCAATGGTATCGGCTTTAGTACCGTTAGATCATTTGACGATGACGAATTTTGTCTAATGATAACTAGTCGTCCTGAATTTAAAAATGTCCCTACTAAAGTCATTGATTCATTCGATGGACTTTGTTTGGAGACTTTTGATGATTCCGACGAACTTCAGGTTCGGGATGCACCCCCTGAATTCGAAGAAGAAATTAAATCAACAGTTGATGAACTTAAAGAAATCAACCTTGGAACAGAGGATGACCCTCGCCCCACTTTCATAAGTTCTTTGTTGAGTGAAGATGAGTCTAAGGATCTAATTCAACTTCTATCCGAGTTTAAAGATTGCTTCGCTTGGACATACGACGAAATGCTGGGGTTGTCCGCTGACGTAGTAGTCCATAAACTTGGAATCCGGCATGATGCCATTCCTGTCAAGCAAGCTCCACGACGCATGCGTCTGGAGATCGAACAACAAGTCGTTTCTGAAGTCAAGAAGTTGGCAGAGGCTGGATTTATTCGAGAAGAACAATATCCTTCTTGGGTAGCCAGCGTCGTGCCAGTTCGAAAGAAAAATGGTCAAATCCGAGTCTGTGTTGACTATAGAGACTTGAACAAGGCATGTCCTAAGGATGAATTTCCTTTGCCAATCCTAGAACTCATGGTGGACATTGCCTCCTCGCATGTTGTTTTCTCCTTTATGGATGGCTCGTCTGGTTATAATCAAATCAAGATGGCCCCAGAAGATGAGAGAAATACTGCATTCAGAAGTCCTATAGGGATCTTTTGTTATAAAGTGATGCCCTTTGGCCTCAAAAATGCTGGTGCAACCTACCAGCGGGCCATGACTCATATCTTTGATGACTTAATACATAATCAAGTCGAATGTTACATCGACGATTTAGTTGTCAAGAGTAGAGTGAAAGAGGCTCATCTTTATGATTTAAGAACTGTCTTCGAGCGGTTACGCCGCTATGACCTTAAAATGAATCCCTTGAAGTGTGCTTTCGGCGTTACCTCAGGGAAATTCTTAGGTTTCGTAGTCAGGCACCGTGGAATCGAAATTGATCCTGCCAAAATTGAAGCTATCTTAAATATGCCGCCTCCTAAGAGTCTCACTCAACTGAGATCTCTCCAGGGCAGACTGGCATATATAAGAAGGTTCATTTCTAATCTTTCTGGAAGATGTCAACCATTCTCCGTCCTAGCTAAAAAGGATGTCAAATTTATTTGGGATGAGAAATGTCAAAATGCTTTCGAAAATATCAAACAATACCTGACAAATCCGCCAGTTTTGGCAGCCCCTATCCCGGGAAGACCTTTAATCCTTTACACTGCAGCCCTTGACGAATCTCTTGGGGCTCTTCTAGCTCAAATCAATGACGATGGGAAAGAGAATGCCCTCTATTACTTGAGTCGGAGATTACTCCCAACGGAAATCCGATATCCTGCAATTGAGAAATATTGCCTTGCCTTAGTCTTTGCAGCACAAAAATTAAGACATTACATGCTTTCTCATCAGGTCAGTCTGATTTCCAGTGTCAACCCCCTGTAATATCTTATGACCCGGCCCACGTTGTCAGGACGTCTGGCTCGTTGGTCTATGATATTGTTACAATTTGAAATCACTTTCATTCCCCTGCGTGCTGTGAAAGGGCAGGCCGTCGCCGACTTCCTTGCGGCACACCCGCTACCGGCGGAATCTCCTCTAAATGATGATTTACCTGACGAGCAAATCATGAGTTTTGAGGAATCCAATGTTCAAACCTAGGAAATGTATTTTGATGGTGCAGCGTCCTCTCAAAGGGGCAAAACACCTCAATCTACTATTCCTGGAAAAGCCGGAGTCAGTCTGGTTTTCATAACACCGGATAAGGGAATGATGCACTTTTCCTACCATTTATCAGAACCTTGTACGAACAACGAAGCTGAGTATGAAGCTTTGATAACCGGTCTGGAACTTGCAATCCTAATGGAGATTAAAGAGATTAAGATCTATGGTGACTCTTAACTGGTGATTAACCAAGTTGCAGGGACCTATAAGGTTTTGAATCCTAAACTCCTGAAATATCACCAATACACAATGCACCTACTCGAGAAAATTCCCTTTGTAACCATGTATAGGGTTCCTCGTGGAAGCAATTCCTCGGCGGATGCCCTAGCAAAGCTTGCAAAGGAATTTGCTTGCCCAGAAGAAGATTTCATCCCTATAGAAGTTCAGGGTCGTCAAGTCCTGTCCCCTGTAGACATGGAATACCTCAACAATCAATCTTCCCAGGTCCTTTCTACATCTTCAACAGTCAATGAAGAACAAGATTGGAGACAACTAATAATCAAGTATTTGCAAGAAGGCAAGCTTCCCCACGACAGGTCTCTTGCCAATCAAATTAAGAAACGTGCCCTATCATATGCACTAGTCAACGATACGTTGTACCGACGATCGTTCGATCAGATGTGGCTCCGTTGTTTAGACAAACGAGAGGCCCTGAAGATTGTTAACGAAGTCCATGCTGGACTGTGCGGTGCTCATCAATCGGGTCCTAAGATGAAAATGAAAATCAAAAGACTTGGTTACTATTGGCCTACGATGATTGACGATTGCATGAAAATTGCAAAATGTTGTCATCAATGCCAAGTTCATGGTGTGGTTTTACATCAGCCGCCTAATGTGTTGCATCCTACGATAGCCTTGTGGCCCTTCGAAAGTTGGGGCACGGATATCGTCGGGCCAATTGACCCTCCTTCTTCAAGGGGTCATCGCTTCATTTTAGCAGTGGGCAGAAGCAGTACCACTAAGAAATGTAACATCACATCATGTAATGAAATTCTTTCGTGACCATATCGTATATCGATTCGACGTGCCTCGCAAAATCATATCCGATAATGGGTCCGCTTTCAAGTCTACAAAAATCAATAACTTTACAAGTCGCCATGGTATTGATTGGAGATACTCAACGATCTATTACCCACGGGCTAATGGATTGGCTGAGGCCTTCAATAAAACCTGGTACAAATCATCAAAAAGATCCTGGATGACAATAAACGTCAGTGGGATGAGAGGTTGGTCGAAGCTCTGTGGGCCTACAGGACCACATATCGAACCCCGACCCAATCCACACCGTTTGCACTAGTGTATGGGTCCGAGGCCGTACTCCCTCTGGAAATTCAAATCCCCTCACTCAGAACTGCAGTCCAGAATCAGATCACAACAGAAAAGAATGCACAACTTCGACTTGAAGAACTTGAGGGTCTTGAAGAACGTCGTCTCCAAGCCCAGCAGAATCTAGAACTTTATAAAGCCAGAATGGTTCAAGCTCATGATAAGTTAGTGCGACCTAGAACCTTCCGAGTAGGCGACTTGGTCTTGGTTCTTCGGAGGCCTATCTTACCCCACCGAAAGCTCGGTGGAAAGTTTGAACCAACCTGGGAAGGACCCTTCGTAGTGGAAACAGTTTACGAAGGAGGCTCGTATCAGCTAGTGGATTGTAAAGGAAATCACCCAATGCTTCCTATAAACGGGCGATTCCTAAAAAAATACTATGCTTGATGTAGCTCGAATTTCGAATCAATAAAATTTTCAAATTTTGAATCTATTCAGCTTGATTTTGTTCAAGTTTTTCAAAATTCAAAATCAAATTCAAGATGAATCAAAATCAAATCAACTTTCAAATTCAAATTTTCAAATTCAAAACACATCACAAATTCAAAACCATTCAAATTCAAATTCGTCAAATCAAGTTTCAAATTCAAACACTTTTAAATTCAAATTCAAAAAATCATTTAAATCTCAAATTCTAGAATTTAAATCCGATCCTCTGTGTAGAGTAAGTTTCCTTTACACATGATCATTCCAGACCTGATCCTTTATGTAGAGCAAGTTTCCTCTATATACGATCATCCTGACCCGATCCTTTGTATAGAGCAAGTTTCCTCTATTACACGATCATCCAGACTTGATCCTCTGTGTGAAGTAAGTTTCCTTCACATACGATCAATCCAGACTCGACCCTCTGTATAGAGCAAGTTTCCTCTATACACGATCATCCATATTTGATCCTCTATGTGAAGCAAGTTTCCTTCACATATGATCATCCAAATCCAATCCTCTATACAGAGCAAGTTTCCTCTATATACAATCAATCCAGACTTGATCCTCTATGTAAAGCAAGTTTTCTTTACATACGATCACTCCAGACCCGATTCTGTGCGAAGTAATGCTTCCTTCTCACAGGATCGTCCAGTTTTCTTTTCCTTAAGGTTAGATGTGAGTCATCGTGCTTTCTTTCCTTAGGATTAGATCTTCTAGTGGTGGAGCACGCCCTTCGTGGCACCGTCATAGGTTCAAAATCTACATCTGACCTTCTATGGGAAGCAATGCTTCTTTCCCTCAAGGTCCTCCAGTCTTCTTTTCCTTAAGGACAGATGTGAGTCATCGTGCTTTCTTTCCTTAGGATTAGATCTACTAGTGATGGATAACGCCCTTTGTGACACCATTCTAGTCTCAAATTCAAATCTTTGAGTCTGATCTCCTATAGGAAGCTATACTACTTTCCTATACGATCATCCAGTTCTCTTTTCCTTAGAGTAAGCATTCTCCTTCTCTTAGGATTAGATTCCCCAGTGATGGAGTAAGTCCTCTATGGCATCGTCCTGGGTTTAATTTCAAAATTCAGTTCTCTCCTCCTTAGGGTAGGCATTTCTTCCTTCCCTTAGGATTTGATTCCCTAGTGATGGAATAAGTCCCCTATGGCACCATCCTGGAATCAATGTCAAATTCCAAAATCAAATTCTCTTCTCCTCAAGGTTAGGCTTTTCTACTTCCTTTAGGATTAAAACTCCCCAGTGATGGAATAAGTCCTCTATGGCACCATCCTGGGTTTAATTTCAAAATCTAGTTCTCTCTTCCTTAGGGTAGGTTATCCTTCCTTCCCCTGGGATTAGACTTCATAGTGATGGAGTAAGTCCTCTATGGCACCGTCCTGGAATTAATCTCAATCAGGCCTTCTTTTCCTTTAGGGTTAGGACTTCCCTTCCCTTTAGGATTAGATCTACTAGTGGTAGAGTACGCTTTTCCTAGCACTGCCCTAGTATCAATTCAAACTTGATTCTCCTTTAGGGATAGATTCTTCCTTTCCCTTAGGACCAAACCCACTAGTGGTAGAGTACGCTTTTCCTAGCATTACCCTAGTATCTATTCAAACTCTGATTCCCCAGGAATAGACTTTTCATCCCCTTAGGATCAAAACTCTAGACTTGCCCATTCTATTCGGTCAACACCAATATGTGCAATAGAACTACATTCTATTACACATATTGGGGGTCCATTTGTTGACCTCATTTTTGTATGAGGTCAGTAGGACCAATCCAGACCCTAGGATCATTCCAATCCTTAGGATTTGATCTTGACCCTAGGATCAATCTGATCATAGATCAATCCAGTTTCAAATCAATCCTGACCCCAGATCAATACAATTTAAGACAAATTTAGATTTTAAGATTCTTCTAGTCTATTCTAGATCCTAGGATTCTGCCAGACTCTAGATCATATGATTTTTTTTAGACCCTAGGATTTATTCTAGACCCTAGGATTCTTCTAGATCCATTTAAAATTTTAGGATTATTCTAGCCCCTATGATTCTTCATAGACTATATATCCTAAATCTGTCTAGACCTCAGATCTATCTAGACCCTAGGATCTTTCCTAGATCTTAGATCTCATGATCAATCTAGATCTTAGGATTCCTAGATCTTAGGATTCCTAGATCTTAGGATTCCTCTAGATTATAGGATGCATCCAGACCCCAGATCCTAGGATTTCCTTAGGACTTCTAGATTCTAGGATCTTCCCAAACTCCAGTCCCTAGGATCTATTCTAGACCCTAGGATTCCTTTAAGCTGATTTGGACCCTAGGACCTATTCTAAACCCTAGGATTCTTCTAGATCAATCCAAATTTCAAATCAATCTAAACTTAATTCAAATCCTATCATTCAAGCTCAAAATCCAATTCGAAACCAGATTTCCAGATTCAAATCCAAGGCCAAAGGTCTAAGTCCTGAAAGCCTTTTCCAACAAATTTTTGAACATTTCAAAACCCTATCAAATGACTTCTGATTCAAGGTCTGTCAGTTCCACACTGATATGACATGTCCCTAGAGTCAACCCTTCAAATTTGAGCTCATTCTGAGATCTCTAACCCCAGAAACTGAATTGAAATCCAAAGGCTGTAAAACCTTCAAATATTTACAGTCTATGCCACTGGACTTACCACCCAGTGGATTTTGACCCTGGAGCTTTCTACAAAGCCTCCAATCACCTCCAGACCCTTGAATATGACTTATTGAACATTAAACTGTATTTTGTTAGATTCAATTTGACCCCCAGTTGATTAGGGGTCAAAATGACCAAAATACCCCTATGGGGTGTAACTGGTCATTTGAACCAAATGAGCTCCAAATCAAATGCAGTCATCTCCAGCAAGTTTCAAATATCAAACCAAACTTGTTGGACCCATTACCAGCCCCTGGGTCAACCTGGTTGACCAAGTCAACCAAGTTGACCTAAAAGGCCCCTTTAGGGTCAAAATAAGTCATTCTGACCAAATGACCTCCCCAGGCCTTAGGACCACCTCCATTGGTCTCCAAATATCATTTCAAATCTGTTGAACCCATTTCCAGACCCTGGACCCACCTGGTTGACCAAGTCAACCAGGGTTGACCTAAAAGCCCATTAAGGGCCCAAATAGGTCATTTTGACCAAACAACCTTTCCAGACCTTGAGACCACCACCAGTAGACTCAGAATGTTATTCTGAACTGGTCAGACCCATTTTCTGACCCTGGGTCAAACTGGTTGACCAAGTCAACCTAGTTGACCCATTAGGCCCATTAAGGGCCTAAACAGGTCATTTGATCTAGATGACCCATTTAAACCCTAAAACTACCTCCACTAGACCCCATTTATCATTTCAAACCATTCCAGTTCAAACCCTGACCCTGGGTCAACTTGGTTGACCAAGTCAACCCAGTTGACCCATTAAGCCCATTAAGGATTCAAATAGGTGATTTGACCCAAATAACCTATTCAAACCCTCAAACCACTTCTACCAGACTTCAAACATTATTTGAAATTGATTTAGTTCAGACCCTGGCTCTGGATCAACCTGGTTGACCAAGTCAACCTATGTTGACCAGTTCAACCCTTAAGCTTCCCTATTTTGAGTCAAGCTCCAAATGTTAAAAAAAATTTTTCAAGCCCACCTGGTCATTCCTCCTAGTGATTTAGATGTGATTGAAACTTTGATTTAGTCAACAGTTGACCTGGTCAACTGAATCCATGATTAGTCAAAATTAACTCATATGATTTAATTTAATCCTCTTAGCCAACTTAAGATATGTTGAACCCAACCAAACCTTTTTTTTTTATTTAAATCCAAATCTAGCTTATTCCATGTATTAAATATCTCTCAACCTTGATTGAATCCAATCTTATTGGATTTGACCAAATCAAATCAATATAGGCTTTAATTTAATTAACTCATAGGTTATTGTCAAACCATGATAAATTCAAGCCATCTATCTTCTAAATCAACTCAAATTCATGACTTAAATGCATCTTGCCCATTAGTCAATCAACTTCAAGTTGAGTTGACTAGGTCAACTTAGTATGCTTGGTCAAATTCCTTCCCATATGTTTAAACTTCAAGTTTTAATCTATCAAACTCCATCCAATGCATTCAACTAGCTTAAACCCTTTTCCTCCATGCCACTTAGGCAGACATTTGACTGTTGACTAGTCAAACAGTCAAATTGAGCTTTTGAATGAGTCAAACTTGGTCAAAACACCATTAACACCTAATCCATTCTCCTTTAATCCATTCCAGCAATTTTAATCTCTTCTAGAGACTTCCCAAGCCAGCCTTCAACCCTTGGATATTGATCAAATGGCTCCTAGCCATTCCACATGGCCACAAAATGACAAAAATCCCTTTCCACATGGGATTGTACCCATGTCCTTTTGATTCCCTGCTCCCAACAACTTCCTGGACAGGTGGAGGCCATCTGGAGTCCATCCAAAGCAATCAAAACCGTCCATTCAATTTGAGGGAGATTGAATAGGGCAAAACCTTGGTTTAGAGCCTCATTCTAACCCTCCCATTCTCTCACTTCTTCAAGTTCTTCCAGCCTCCCCAACTCTAGATCTCAGCTTCTATAAGCTTACCAAGAGTCCTTAAAACTTTCCCGACCAAGATCCACCGGTCAGACCTCGCCGGCGGCAAGCTCCACGGCGAACCAAGGTGTCTTCCTTTCGAAGGATTGTAGGGATTGATCCGGGCGTTTTCAATCCAAGAAGTCTTCTACAAAAGTTTACGTGGACAGACTACAAGTTCAGAGCATCAAAAATTTTCAAAATCCAACGGTTAGATTTCTTTAAAACCCCAACCCTAGATTACACACTTAGAGTTAAATACCATCTTTTAAACTGCATTGTTAATAAAAATACTTGTTCCACACGATTTCTGTTCACCGAGTTTATCTAGGTTTAAAATTTTAATCAATTTGGTTAATCGGGTTGAGAGAACGAGCGAAAAATCGAATTCTAGGGTATTTTCGTAGAACCCGTCAGGTGTACGAAATATCAGCCATTGATCATCGCATCAACGGCTGAGATTTCGTTATACCGCGGGTCGATCGATCCCTACGCATGTGTCTGTCGTTCGGGATTTCGACCGGCTTAATCTGAACCCTCCATTCGAACCGCAGGATCGAGCGTCCGCCGTCTGATCTCTCCCTGCGAGATCAAACCGCGGGATTCAATCTCAGCCCTCCGTTCGTTATCGCAGGCAATCCGACGGCCTAAGGCCGCTGCTGACACGGATTAGTGAAACCGCATCCGCGGTTTCATTATTTGCCAATCATTGCCGGCGGCGCAATCATTGCGCCGCCAGGCAATGATTGGCCACGGTTTACAGCGGCCAATCAGGGGTCGCCACGTGGCCCTGCCGCCTTTTTTTTTATTTTAAATTTTAAATAATTTTAAAACCTTTTTTTTCTAATAAAATTTTTTTTAAAAAAAATAATAATTTTAAATTAATATATATATTTATATATATATAGATATTATAAAATCATTTTTGAATTTAATTAATTAATTTTAAAAGTTTAAATATTAATTTTAAGTAATATTTGATTATTTAATATTATAATTAATATTAAATAGTTATTATTTTAGTGAACATTAAATAATTTTATTAATTTTAATTAATATTAAATAAATATTATTTTAATTAATCATTTGATGTTTTAACTAATATCAAATAAATTACTATTTTAATTAATATTAAAATTATTTAAAACCTTAATTAATATACATTATTTAATATGTTAATTCATATTAAATAGTTTATTATTAATAATAAATTTTTTTTTAATCAAGATTAAATGACTTAACATCTTAACTAATGTTAATTTTAACAAAAAAATTTTAAATATTGTTTAAAATATCATAAATTCAGAAATCAGTTTAAGTATTTAATATCATTTAATATGTTAATTAAATATTTAAATAATTAATTAATGTTTAATTAACTCTAATTTTAATATTAATCTTAAAAATATTTGAAAATTTAAATAACATTTAATTAAAATTATTTAATATTATTTAAATAAGTAATAACATTTTAATACTTTAATAATTAATTAATATTCACTGATTTAATTAATTAATTTCCAATAATTAAGTAATTAATCTTAAATTATTCTAATTTTGAAATTAAATTAATTCAAACTATGTTTTATATTTCAATTAATTAATTATTTAATTATTAATTAATATTTAATTAATGATTAATAATTTAAATACTTTTAAAAATTAATATATACTTTAATTAATATATAATTTAAAATAATTTTAAAATTACAGAAAATTTTTAAGTTTAAATTAACCTTTTTTTAAATTATTTTTAACCTTTAATTAATTTAAAATTATTTAAAAATCCATTTTAATTGGTTTAAACTTCAAAAATTCATAAAAAATTCATTTTAAATCAGAAAAATTAATATAATATATCAAAATTTTTAGAAAATTGAGTACTTTAACTTGAGACTAATTTCAGAGATCAAAACTTGATTACTTTTAAGTTATTTTTAATTATTTAATTATTTTAATATTTAATTAATGTCCAATTAAATATTAAACCAATTATTTTGAAAATTAAAAATTTTATTTTCAAATGATCTTCCTAGATCAGTAGGTCTCTCAATTAGATATTAAAATCTCCCTAATCATATTTTAAGTATTCTTAATTTAAAAACCTATGTCTATATAAATAATTTTATGTATAGATTAAGTGCATTTTAAAATTATTTTGAAATATATACATAGATACTTAAATATTTTAGGTTGAGAGATCTACTATGAAATTTTAAACATAGATTAACATATTTGAATAGTAGTCATGTGGAAGTGCTAATGAATGATTTTGATCTAATCATTCATTAGTCTAATTAAGAGTATTTAATTAGTAAATCCTTGCATGTTTAAGGACATACACACACCACTTAGTTTAAGGCTCTCTTAGACATAGGATTGATTATGTTTATATGTGTGCATATCATGCATGTTAAGTCAAGGGTTAGAAACATTGATTTGAAACTCAATTAAACTTAGTGTCATCCTTAAGGACAACAATTAAGGACTTTGCTTAGAGAATTTAGAAAATTTCCATTAATTAGGATATAATTTCAATTGACTTGAAACTCAAACCATTTAAACTTAGAGACACTCTCAGCCTTAAGAAAAATTTTCACTGACTTTTGAGATCATTAAGCCCCTTAATTAACCTAATCAAGTTTAAACCTTAATTAAGCCCTTAAACCTTCCAAAAATTATAATAAATCAAGATTAAGTCCAAAAATTACATATAATACCTTAAACTGACCAGAATTAAACCCTTAATCAATAAAAAATAAAAGCCCTTTGATTGGACTTCAAAATTAAGTTTAATTTAATTTTAATTGAAATCTAAAATTTAATTAATTTAATTAATTAAAAATAATTAAAAATTCCAGAAAATTTCCAAACACTTGCAAATCACTCCTTAGGTCATTCCTGACCTTTGGAGTTGATTTCAAGAAGCTTGGAGGTCATTTGGATTCAAATCATAAAAAGGGTCTCTAATTAAACAATTTAAATAATTCAATAAATAGTCAAAACTTCAAAAATTCATAACTAATTCAAATGAACTCCAAATTGAGCAAACTCAAAGGCATACAATTCATCTTAAGCTCTAATATTTATTAAAAATGTTAAGTTTCCAGAAATCAATTAATTTTGAGAAAGTCAACTTTTGGTCAAACTTAGTTCAAATTTAGGTCAAAACTTCAAACCTTCATAATAAAATCTAGAAAAATACAATTTTAGCATACTTACTGTCTAACTGATCGTATTAAGGTCTAGTATTTTAATAAAATATTAATTTTCCAGAAAACCTTTTAAATTAAAAAGTCAAATTTCGACCCTTGAATTAAATGAATAAAATAATCCAGAAAATTCCAAAATTCAATAAATTATTAAAAATTCCAAAAAATCTTAAATCAACATTAAAACCAGCAACCAATCAATTCTAATTAAAATTTAATCAACTTTCAAACCTTAATCAAACTCAAATCATTTAATTATATCGGGTACCACTAGGTAACCCAGGCCTACGAGGCTATTAAATTAGCCCCAAGGAAGGTGAAATAAACTTCACGGCCTCGGTGTGAAACAAAGGTGATATCCAACAAACAAGTAAAATCAAATTTAAAAATTAATTTCAAGTTACTAAAATTTAAATTCAAATTAAATCTTCCCTTAAGCCTTCAACCAACTAGAACTTTGAACAACTTCAATCAAATCATCCTATTTAGGACATATCAAAGCCACACAGCCTACCTCACACACTTTAGATGGTTTGCTAGGACAACCAACTTTAGTCTTAGGTTAGGCCGGTGTTTACTTTTCTGCTACTTGCGTGTGCCGGGTTTTCCATGGTTTTCATTGCATGCTGGTTGCTAGATTTAAGTAATTGATGTTGATGTGATTGTTTATTTATTTACTGCACTTTGAGTTGATTGATTGTACGTTAGATCTACCCTTAGGTTAGGAACGATTTATACTAATTTAATCTTATGCAGGTGGCCATGCTCATACAGGGCATAAATTAAAGGGGGCAAAAAATCATAATTATTAAATTGCACAGGTGCTCCAGAAAATTGCTTAAGTCCCCCTTTAAAATTAAAAGAGCATGGCCAAGCGTGGCTGTGATTGAGCATTTTTAAATTTCAAATATATAACTGCTTGGAATATTTTTAAACTGTTGATTATTAGGATAACCCTGCAGGTCGTTGAGTCTAGATTTTTAATTTCAATTTGATGTAATTTGATTTAAATTGAGTTGTAATGTTTAAAGTGATTTGAGATTGAGATGTTTAAACATCCAATTTGGAATCCAAAGAGGAAGAAACATCCCTTAGGGGAGAGTTCCTATCCATTTGGAGATCCAAATTAGGATGAAGTTCAAGTATCCAAAGAGAAAAGATAACACCCCTATTTAGGGGGAGTTTCTTTTCATTTGGATATCCAGACCCGACGATCCAAGGAGTTCTAAGGAGACGAAGAAGTGAAGAACGAGAAGAATCTCAAATCTCAAAGTCACTTGAGTCTTAGGAGTAGAATCCGAGTTGTAGTCAGTGGTACCCGGCCACTTTACTTTACTGCAGACCCTGGGTTGTATTATTAAGGGCACTTGCCTATGGACATTCAGTTTAAGCATTTATTTAATTACTTTAATCATTTGATTGACTTGATTACTTGATGTTGATTGCGATTAAGGACTTGCATGCTTTTAGTAGTTTTTTGGCGCTTATTGCATGTCGATTTTGATTTAGCCTGAAACCCGATCGGAGGCTCGTGAGGGTACGGTCATAAACTTTTTCTACTTAAACAAAATTAAAATTTTTAAGCTCAGATAGAAACTCTAACGCTCTTAAGAAGTAAGCCCGGACTCACCGGGAGTTTTTCATGCATACATATTAACCTTCTCTACCTTGTTAGGCACCTCCCCGCCTGCGGGTTCTGGCAGACCACCTGACCTATTAGGGTGCAGTTCTGTCCAAGGGGATGTTGTGCAATCTCTAGGATAAAACATATTTTTAAGCCTATTTTAAAACTGCTTCATATTGATTTAAGCATTTTATCGAGTCAACTAGCATGCATTGCATTAGATACAAATTAAAAATTGAGTCTAAATTTTAATTGCATTTCTAGCTTAGACATTTAACCCAACATATGTTAAGGGGTCAATTAAGATTTGCTCTAGATGTCGACCCCAATTCTTTAAACCAATCTTAATCAATGTCCTTAACCACTCTACATTTAAAGACTTTGACTCATGGTTTTAAAAGAGTTTAGGTGATTTAGCTGGCTCCCCAATCTAGGCCGGGGTAAGTCCAGATTGCATAGCATTAGCTAGGTTCTAGGTTACTGATTCTCAGTACCCATTTTAGACTTAGGTTCTGAGGCAAATGTTCAATCTTAAGACCTCAATCTTCCGGGAATTTGATTCCCACCTTCTAATAAAATTGACCACTTAAACATTAAAATATTTTTCAATCAAATTCAAGCCCAACACTTAGGATAGTTTGAGGTGTTTCTGAAGTGATTCAGAATCTCAAAACACCTCCTACCCTTCTTCCTTTGACTCCAGAAATAACTGTTCAAATTTGATCTAGTCCCTATTGAATTTCCAGTCCCTGAACCTTCTTTGATATTAAGCTTTGAATTTCAAATGAAATTCGTATCGCTATTTTAATCGAGAGTATTCGTAGGAAATTTTCTGGTTTCCTACGATGTAATTAACTACGAGGGCTTGCGCTCGTAGGAGATTTAGAAACCCAGACCTGATTTCAAAATCAAGTTTTCAAAACCTTTAATTAATTATTTTTGGGAAATCAAAACAAAAAATGGCGATCGTTATTTTTATATTCAAACTATTGATAATGATTGATATCTTCTTTCTTCGGATAGATATGTCAATTATAATCATAGTTCTGATTATGAAATTAATGATCCTATTCAGATTAACATAATCAAATAATTGATTAAACATTATTTTGATCCTTCGGGATCATATATTGTTTCTCCTTGAGTTTGATTATAATAATCATGATAAATTCAATGATTTGTAATCTGAACCTATTAGGGAACGATATGTTCACCTTTCGAGGTGATATATCATTCATAATAAGTGTTCGATTATAAAATTTAAATTCCAGAAATTAGATATTTCCCAAAGAAAATTAAAACCCTCTTTTCAAAACCAACTATATTTTTCAATCAAACAGATGACTATAAAGGAAGTGCAAGTCATAAAGTATTGATTCAACTTGAAATAGTTTTGAAGTATTTTTCAGAGCTAGAGTAAGTCTCTTTGGTTACATCCCATATTTCTTTTATAGTCCCAAAAAGCAAGAAACTTTCACCTATGTCATTGTTCATGGAATTGATAAACCATGACATGATCATATTTTCAATCTTTCTCCTTCTGAAACCCAGATCTGTAGTCTCTGGCATGGTTGCTGCTTCCTTGAGATGCTCATCATTTCCCTTACCACAAAAGAACAGCAACACAGATTGTGACTATTGCAAATAATTATGGCCATTTAATTTATGTTCTATGATGAGAATAGGAGAAGAATAACTTCTGTCAATGTTTGGAAT
This sequence comes from Dendrobium chrysotoxum, assembly GCA_019925795.1. Classification (NCBI taxonomy): domain Eukaryota; kingdom Viridiplantae; phylum Streptophyta; class Magnoliopsida; order Asparagales; family Orchidaceae; genus Dendrobium; species Dendrobium chrysotoxum. The sequence goes on from CM034303.1 coordinate 47,039,182, forward strand.
TTCTGAACTGCTTCATGATTTTGGTGCCATGATACTAGATGTTTGTGATAAGGACATTCCATATTGCGAAAAAGAAGATGAGGGAGAAAAATGAATATGGTTACTGAAAATATAGAAGAAGAATGCTGGGATGAACATTGAACAGAGAGAATTAGCCTGAGAAATAGAGAAGAGATGGCCATAAAGAATCTGCTAGAGAGAGACGCCTAAACAGATTAGGGTTCAAATGACTAGCTCTGAGATCATGAAGAATTTCTTGATTTTATTCTTCTTATTTAAAACAAGTACTACATTCACATATATATACTAAAAAATTTTAATAAAGGAAATAATTAACTAGCATAATTCTATCCTAAAATTTAGGAAATAAAAACAATGGCAGAATAATTCTTTCAAAATATTAGAAAATAGAATCATATGAGAAGATCACAATTGATCTCTCCTTTTATTTCTAAAACAAATTTCTTAATTAGGAAACAAAATAATAGGAGAAGATCACAATCAATCTCTCTTTTTATTCCTAAAAATATATTAAAAAAATAAATTCTCTAACTTTAACTTTTAAATATTCAACAGTCATCTTCTAGGACGTGATTGTCGAATGCCCGTATTTTCTACCTATTTTGCATAAATTAGTGCTTACATTGGTTCTGCATTCTCTATTTCATTAAGTGGAGTGATTAGTTCTGCGATTTGAGTGCCCTTGACCTCCTTCGCGTGCAAGGGATTGGTTTTCGTGGCTTTGATAGGTGTTGTTGTTTGTTCAAATCAGGTTAGAGCGAGGCAGGGGTTGATTTGAAGTTGCTCCTTTATGCTATCCACATTAATTTGAACTTCTTCACTGCATAGCAAAGAATATAGGTCATCAAGATTGATTGGGCTTAGTTTTGTGCATCTAGTTTCTTTGAATATCTGATATGAGGGTGGTAGTTTTTTTAGGATTTAAAGTGTGATGCCCTCATTGTCGATAGGAGAACTAGCATCTGTTATGATGTCCACGAGAGCTTTCGCTTTGACTAGATATTAGATCATTGTTTGTGTCTTCATTGTGATGTGGTGAAGCTCATTTTTCAGTTGAATGACTCTTGAGCAATTAGCTGACTAAATTTGTTTTTCTATGGTGCTCCAAATTTCTAAGCAAGTGGCAAGGTTTAGGACATAAGGGATAATGGGAGCTATTAAGGTGGAATAAATGGCAGATGTAAGATTTTGGTTCATAAGCATCAAAGTGTTGTAGGAGGGGTTTGCATAAAGTTGTCCATTGGCATTAGTTTGACATTTGCTAGGGTAAGGTATAGTTCAATCCAGAAATCTATTGAAGCCATTTGCGATGAAGAGTTTAAGGATTTTAGATCGTCATAGTAGGCAGTTTTCACTTAAGAGTTGTGTGAACAATGAATTTTATATTGGGACATGAGGAATTTGTGGGAGGAAGGAATGCTTGAGCAATTGAGGTTGAGATATGAAAGTACCGCTTATAAGACAGCCAATAAGGATTGATTCATCTGGAATGATTGGGAGGAAATTCAAATAGGTAGGAGAGCACTGGGGATGTCAATATTTGACATGGCACGAACTTGACCCAAGATTTTCGGGTTAGGGTCAACCCATTTAGCAAACGGGTCGGGTTAGAGTTCCAATTTTCGACCAATTTGAACAATCGGGTCGGGTCCGATCAACCCGCTAACCCGAAGTTGACCCGAATCTGACCCGATTCCCCGGCCAGGCACAATCCTGTTCCCGCACACTCGCTCAAGTGCTGCAGTGACCAATCCCAGGCCTAGGGTTTTCTTTTCCTCTTCTCCCACCTTTCATAGTTCGCACGTGAGGTAAAGTTTTGAACGAGTTGATAAAAAACCTTCTTTGCCTGCTTTGACCGTTTGATGATGTTCCTTCTATTAGGTTGAAAGTCACGACAGCTCACTGTTCTTTTGTTTGGATCAGAAGTAATGACGACGACGAGAGGGAGTTCGCTCGTTGCGAAGGTAATCGATGCCTGCTTCGAGCGTTAGGTAAAGTTTGGAACGAGTCGATAAAAGATTTCTTTGCCTCCTTTTACGACGTTCCTTCTGTCGGGTCAATAGTCACGACAGCTCACCGTTCTTTTGTTGGATAGGAAGTAACGATGACAATGGGAGGGAGCTTGCTCGTTGCGAAGGTAACCATTTTCTCGCAGTCGCGCGCTTCTTCAGCCAAATAGAGCACCATGGTTTCGTGTCGGGACAGGTCAACCCGAAAACCCAACGGGTCGGGTCTGGGTTGAAATTTCTGACCCATCTACAAAAAAGAGTTGAGTTCGGGCCATGCCAAATAATAACTTATCAAAATTGAGTTCAAATAATTTTGACACCCCTACAGAGCGCTTGGGCTAGGGTGCGCTCTAATACCATAAAGGAGCTGTGCAATGAATGCAGGTAAAGGAAATTAAGAAAACAAAAGGAAGAAGAGATAAGGGACTAAGTAGAAGTATTTCATTTCATTTATACATTTAGGTATATAGGAATACACTTCATTTATACAAAGAGATAGGGAACTGGATTATTACATGATAGAGTTTTCTTTTCCTTAGATGGTGGTGATAGCATGGTTTGCTATGATCGGATGGTTATTTTTAATTGGCTGAGAGAGTGGCTGCTCCTTTTGCTCTACCAAGCTGCAATTTGCATAAGAGTTGTTATCAAAGCTTTGAGTAATGGAAAAATAGTTTTGACCCACCAAAATAAGAAATTTAAAGGAAATGTGATGCTGGATATTTATTTTTAACAGCCTAAGGGTACAGTTGCTCTTTTTGAATAACATGACAACCATTAATAGCTTGTATAAAAGTAGGCATTGTTCCTTGGTCGTGACAATTACAAAGCAAACTAATAAATAAAAGTAGGCATTGTTCCTATGCGGACATCGGATCGTTCGGAGGTAAATTAGAGCGTGCTACATCACCTGGTACACAGCCACGGTACACAGCAAAAGGGTGACATAGCGCGCTCTGATTTGCCTCCAAACAGTCCGGTATCCGCACAGAATAATTTCACCCTCTTGAGAGACAACATTTTAAAGAGGATTTACATCATCCTGCTAAATTCTCCAAATACTCACTATGGCATGGTTGCCTTGATTTTGTTTAGCATAGAGTTTATAAAGCTACATATATGATTAATAATTTCACAAATACATTTAATATGGCAAACTTGGAAAGCTAAAACCTCTTTCCCTTGTGCAAATTATAATTCAGCCCAGTTCCTCCATAAACATCCAACAAGCCTCCATAAACAGGAAAATGTGCTTTAAGACCTACTAACCTGGATATGATCCATCAATTTAATTACTTTCTATTAGGGAATACAAAGAGAGCATCAGAGAGATAACAAGAATGAAATACAGACCCTCCTCTATCTCTAAGCTTCCAATAAGAGAAATGCACACTTCATCTTAAAAGAACAAAAAATGTTTCAAATGGAACAATCTCTCATCAGCAAGGATGACCAAGTAGGAGTTGGTTTATTGAGCTTGTTATTAAAAGACAAGATAAATAAGATAGTGACTCAGACAGGGCTGCTCTCTGGATATCTCCCCATTATTTTCTTTTTCCCCAGTGAGAATCCTAACCATCATATTCTAAATCTGGTAAGAGATCTTGCAATTCTTTCAATAAGGATAGGAATACCATTTTGGACAGAAGAGAATTGTCCAGAATAAAGAAATATGTGTAGAATTTCTATAAGTTAGTGAATCTCGTAGAATACAAGCTTCCAGCTCTCTGCTTAACTATAAGCCCAACATTGAATTTGTACATTTGGTCACAGATGAAAGAATTATCAACAACTACATTTTTCTGCTTCCTGCTAGGATAGAACTAAATTGAACAGTGATTGGATCCTCGCTATTTGCCATAGAAACAGAATACTTTAATCCTACAATTTAACAAAATAATACATAAATTTTTCAAAACAGTATTACACGAAAGAAGTCTCTAAAGGCTTTCATCTCTCCATCTTTTATTACATTTTTCTCTGGATCGAAATAAAAAAAAACTTTATTTCTTATTCCTTCTGATTTTGGATTGAAACCATAATAGTTAGTGATCATCCATACAGTCAAGAGCTGTGAAAATTCATCAAAATTACTTTAGTTCATGTAGCCGTTTAGCTGAGCTCAATGTATTGGATAAAAGCATGGCAATAGTCATGGGACCAACTCCACCAGGCACTGGAGTAATAGCTGAGGCCACCTTGCAAGCCTCCTCAAAGCACACATCACCTACTAGTCGGTATCCTCGAGCGCTTCCTGTATCCTGAAACATCCGGGCAAAGTGAAAAGGTCATGGAAACAAGTTCAAGTAGAGACGAGAGAGAGAATATTTATTTCAATTGCTCATAGCAAGGTCTTAATAACTAAACATGATATTTAACATAAAGCATAAACCAGAAACAGTTATCAATGAAGAGTTTTCAAATGCAGCTCAATAGTATTGAGTAGTGTCAAAGGGATCAAAGTTCAAATCAATAGATATGCCTTAAATGCCTATAGAGACCCCTAGAAAGCGAGATTATTCTCCCTAAAAAGCGAGATTATTTATATAATGAAAGTTGGATCATTTAGATGCTTCCGTTATTATTCAAATATAATTAACAGTGAATGTTTAAATGAGCATCAAATTGATGAGAACTATTAAATGTTAAAAAGATGAATGTTATGTGTTATGTATGTGATACTCTACGTTACTAGTAAGAGATATCATGGAGTGTTATAAATACAATCACCATCTTCTTAATCAAAACATTTGGCACACTCAAGACAATATAGTTATCCAATGCCAGAGGCACTAGACCCCATCATAGGTGCTTGCCTTACTTCCTGACTCCTTGAGTTAAGCATTTGACAAGGTACATAGTAATGGCACCTAGCTTGAATGTGTGCGTAGCATTATGACCACTCATTGCTTCACCCGAGCTCTCAGCTCACATTCCACAATACATATATCAAACATAGACTAGTTTAGAAAGGTTTGCCTTGATTACATCCACAAAAGGGGAATATATAACATCAGCACAAAACTATCAAGCACATAGAAAGGTACCCCCTATCCACTCCAATAATGTCATTGACACTGTTCATGTTGCAGCCTAAGGGTTGAAATGACAAGTAGCAATGAACTAATGATGTCCATCTAGAGTTGTTAATTGAAATGTTGTTACTCCATTAAACAATTGATACATTTAAATGGTTTGATCTAATAATTTTCCTAAAAAATGACCATTTTAATCAATTCATTTTACATGTGTTGGCATTATAAGGTTTGTGAAGTAGGATGTATTAGGGTATAGGATTTCTAATCAAGATCTATCACGAAATGCAAAAACTCATGCAACATGCACACATCTATATATGGTGCAAAAGACGAGTTCAATCTGGTAGTTGGCATGCAACTCATAATTAAACGGAATTTAAAAACTTGGAACCTCTAGATTTCATCATTTTTACAAGGGTACATATGTTACTTGCAAAAAACTCTACCTGGTCATGCCCATAGTTAAACGTAACTTTACCATAAACTAATCTGACATTCTGACAATAGATGAACATAACCAGACAAATGAGCCAAATATCAACATGGAAATAATCAGGAAGCCAGAATGAACAAATTAACATTATCGCAATTATCTAATAAGATAATGAAACTAGCATGCAAGATAGTTTAAAAAATATATTAGCAGCATAGATTTCTCAGGTAATCCTTAGGAGATTGACTACAACTTACATCAACAGGATTAATTCCAACATCAACAACAACAGCACCCGGTTTTAGCCAACTACCCCTCACCAGATTTGCAACTCCGGCAGCTGAGATAACTATGTCAGCTTGTTTTGTGATTTCTTCAGGGTTTTTAGTGTACGAATGTACCATTGTTACTGTTGCATTTGCTCGCTGTTCAAATAATAATAGCAAGGTCAATACAAACAGAAACTATGGGAGTCATGAATTTAAAATGAAGAATAAAACCACAAAATCTGATCAGTAATACTGCAATATGTCAAAATCATTCACAATCAAAATAGAAAATACAACAACAACATAATTCCATAACAAAAAAGTCCAAAAACCTCTCAATCGGGCGGGGGGGGGGGGGGGGGGGGGGGGGGGGGGGGTGGGGGGAATGAAATAACAAAGCAAAAGACATTCCAATAGAACAACTTCTTTCTATAACAAACATACTATATAATTTGAAACAAAACTTTGGATAAATAATTACATAATATTGGGGAGGAAAACCCATTATTGTCTCTTAATTGAACACTAATAATGGGAGGAAATCTAAATAGTAAAAATAACATAGTATAACAAAATCATCCCAAGGAAGATATAATCTACAAAAAGACCAAAAGAAACTTCAAATGAATTATTAAAAAAAACACAAAAGATAATAAGGAGAGATACCTGCAATAACAATGCAACAGGCATTCCAACGATGTTGCTTCTTCCTATCACAACAGCTCTCTTCTCCTTGATTTCAATTTCATACCTGTGCAAAAGTTCCATGCATCCTTTTGGCGTACATGGGACAAACAATGGTTCCCTACCTTGCATAGCAAGACGACCAATATTCAGAGGATGAAAACCATCAACATCTTTCTCAATACTAACAGCATTCAAGATTTTCTCCTCATTCATGTGCTGTCAATAATAACCAACAAAGCAAAAATCAACTATCCCATTCTTTATAATGAGAAAGATACAAAGGATTCAAATGCAAACTGATAAATAAGTGTTTCAGTTTTCTTTATCATATTTCAATTCTCTTTCTAGTTGTTTGGCGGGTACCATCTTCATGGAAGATTAACATGTCATATCATGGATATTCTTAACAAAATGAGCAATCATGAAAACACAAAGCATCATAAAATAAGGACAGATAGTCACAGCTAATGTGACAACCACAACATGATATAACTATAGGTGTTCAGCTAAAAGAAGAGATACTTAGAGCCCTTTAAATAACAAACAGATGAATCCATTCAAATCTAAATACATAAAAACCCAACTGAATTAAGTGTTTATTGAAAAAGCAAAATCAAATTGCCTCATTAAAGAAGCAAGGAATGCAACATACCCGAGGTAGAGGTAATTGTACAAGGATGCCATGAACTAAAGGATTGCTGTTGAATTTGAAAATATGCTTGATAACTTCTTCCTCAGAACAATCCTCAGGCAAATTAGCTTCATAAGATGCAATGCCTACATCTTCACAAGCCTTCTTCTTGTTGCGCACATAGGTTTGGGAATCTTTTCTCGAACCTACTAGAATAACTGCCAATCCAGGTACAATGCCGGTTGATTCTTTAATGTCATCTATCTCACCAGCAATTTCATCTCTAATCTTCTTTGCAATTAATTTTCCATCAAGCAACTTTGAAGATGTCTCGGTTGTCATAGCAACTATAAATGAATTTGAAGGCAATGCCAGGTAAAATAACTTATTAACTATAATTCATTTGAACTGATGGCAAGGTTAGTCATATTGTAAGGGATCAGAAAAATTAAAACCATGGATTCATAAGAATAAAAGAAAAAAATCAAGAAAAAGCGTAAGAGGTTAAGTACCACAACTACTTTTAATTTATATAGTATTTATATGCATGCATGCCAAACCCTAGAACCAAAAGCTTCCATTACTGCACAGTCAATCCGATGGTCATTTGTAACTGTGAGTTGGAAAAGAGTTAAGCTCGAAGAGTTGAGTGTGTTAAAAATTCTAATGATGATCCCCCTTTTAACAATGTGGAGGAAACCCAGTTGACTTTGCTTCCTGCTAGGATAGAACTACATTGAACAGTGATTCGATCCTCACTATTTGCCATAGAAACAGAATACTTTAATCCTACAATTTTAAAGGTAAGAGCCCCAATAACATGGAAGCAAAGAAAAACTATAACTTAACTCCAATAAAAAAACTCCCAGGTAGATAAACCAATATTCAATTATGAAGAGACATTTCCGCTTACAGCATTTCAATCCCATGAAAATATGTTATCCACCAAACAAATCGAAAATCCCCTTGAGGAATTAAGAAAAGATACAATACAATCATCACATATCAAGATACAATACAATCACCAAACTATCCACTCAGCCTCATCTTACAAGGTTACTCAACAGCGTAGTGACAAGGAGCTCCTAGGTAACTTAACATTCAATTACCAGAACTGCGATCATTTGTTAACTTAACAAAAAAAAAAAAAAAGGATTTTTATCACTAAAAGGGCGAAGGGAAGCAGAAGGGAGTGGAGGGGCGGGAAGATCAACCTGAAGCGAAAGCGGATGAACTCACAAAGCTCCGGTTGTTGGATTTGCATGAGAGAAAAAGCGTGCGGTGTCGATGGAAGCCGCGGATGCGAAAGGGAAAAAGAAGGCGACTCGTAGCCGAATAGGAGTCTGAGAATACCGTCGAGGACGCCGCCATCATTGTATGAATTCTGGTAGAGAAGCTCTGGGAACAACGCTGACCAGGTTGAGGGTTTTCAGCGGAGAGAAAACACAAAAAAAAAAAAAAAAAAAAAAAAAAAAAAAAAAAAAAAAAAAAAAAATCTATACAACCCTGCTCCTCCACAAAACCCTTCTTTCGACCTTTTCCCATCAGGTAATACTATTGACCCTACTTCTGCTACCTCTTTGATTACTCATGTGTCGGACCATGAGATCAAGTTGGCTGTGTTCTCTGGTTCTTCTAGCTCTGCTCCGGGCCCTGATGGTTTCAATTTCCACTTCTATAAATCCTGCTGGCACATTATTGGCCCCACTGTTTGCAATGCTGTTAGGTCCTTCTTTATTAAAGGTTATCTACCCAGAGGTGTTAAAGCCACTGCTCTTGCAATGATTCCAAAAAACAATCATGTTGCCAACTTTGGTGACTTTAGACCTATTGCCCTTTGCAACACCCTTTACAAGATTATTTCTAAGATTCTTGCAGGCAGGTTGAAAAATATCATGCCTTCCATTGTGAAAGAAAACCAAGCTGGCTTTATAAAATCGAGAATATCTACCGACAATATCAACCTTGCGCAAGAAATTCTTAATTATGCCAGCCGAAAGGGTAGAGTTAAATTCTTCTGTGCCAAGCTGGATATAAAGAAAGCTTTCGATATGGTCTCCAGAGAATTTCTCCTAGATAGAATGGAAAAAAAGGGGTTTCCTAAAACTTTCATTCATTGGGTCAAAGCTTGTATTTATGATGTCAATTTCTCTATTGCTATCAATGGTCAACTGGAAGGTTTTTTCTCTTCCTCTGCTGGTCTACGCCAAGGGTGTCCTCTTAGCCCTTATCTTTTTTGTTTGGTTATGGATGCTTTCTCATGCCTTATAGATAATGATGGTTTTGAGGGTGTTTCTTTAGAGGGCTTTAATCTCACCCACCTTCTCTACGCTGACGATCTACTCATCTTTGGTTCCTCTAATCCCCCTAACCTCTCCAAATTGCACGCTCACATACAAACCTTTGCTAGCTCTTCTGGACTACAGGTGAATTTGGATAAAAGCACTATCATGATTTGGGGTGGCTCTAGCTCTCATGATCCCATCTGCACTACTCTGTCAATTAACAACATCAGCAATTTTGTCACTTACTTGGGTATCCCTATTACCTTTTCTAGAAGGAAGGTTGCACACTTTTCCCCATTACTGGAGAAAATTACAAAGAAACTTGCTGGCTGGAAGGCAAGCCTTCTTTCATTTGCTGGTAGACTGCAGTATCTTAAATATACTATTCTGAACTCAATTGCTTATTGGATTAGAGGAGCAATAATACCAAAAGCTATCATCAAATCGCTGAAGAAATTATGCTCTTGCTTTTTATTTTTTGGAGATACTGAGAAAGTTAAAAAATTAAGGATGGTTTCTTGGGATAACGTTTGTAAGCCGAAAGCTAAAGGAGGTCTCGGTGTGCCTTCTATTGCTGCCCTCCAATTTGGTAATAATTGCTCTATTATTAGTAGGATGTACAACTGCAATAGCCCTCTCTCTAATTGGCTGACTAGCTGCTATTGTTCTCCTTGGAGACCTCCTGCTGCTAATGCTTCTGCATTCTGGAAATCTATCTGTCACACTGCTGCTTCTGTGTCTAGCTGTTTTAGCTTTAAGATCACTCCTAAGGCTTGTATCTCACTTTTTTGGGATAATTGGTGTGATGGAGGAAAACTTTTAGATAGACTGGATGCTGCTGGTTTATTGCAATTCTACCAGCTTAATGCTCAAGTTAATACATTGATCTCTGGTAATTGCTGGACTATCCCCATCCATTTACCTGCCACTCTGGAGTCTTCTATCAGAAATGTCACAATACATGACTGTTTTGGGCCTTGTTTACTTTGGAAAAATGCTGGTACTGGTTGCTTCAGTAGTTATGTATCTGAATTCTATGCTGATATTCCTCACGTGGCTTGGGGGCCCCTTATCTGGCACAAACGGCATGTTCTTAAATTTTCGGTTTTTAGCTGGATGTCTATTGTTGGTGGATTAAAAACAGCGGATGCCTTGCTTAAACGCAACATTGCTATTGATGCTTCCTGCCCATTCTGTCATGCTTGTAGTGAGAGCATTAGTCACTTGTACTTTGATTGCTGCTATTCCTTCTCCATACTCACAGATCTAATACCTGCGATCTCTGGCTGGCTTCTTAGGCCCAACATTATTCAATTATTTGATTGGATAAATGACATGCCGAATATTTCCAAAAGGGTTAGGAACCTCTATCTTCTTATCACTAGCTGCTCTATCTACTTTCTTTGGCGTGAAAGAAATGGCAGGCGTTACAGTAACATTATGAATAGCAAGATTTCGGTATGCCACACTATCAGGAGAGCTGTTTTTTCAAAAGTTTGTAAATGGAAAAATGGGTATGACCTGCTGGATATCATATAACATATGGGCCCTTGTTGTGTTGCCATCCGTTTTTTCGTGCTGCTGCCTCTCGAGAATTTCTACAGGACAATGATGAATGCCTATCTTGGCTCTCCCTTAGGATGGCCCATTGGCAACCAAGGGAGTTAATCTGTGCGCAAATTTTATTACCTGTGTCCTGTTTTTTGGGTGTTATTTCTTTTTGGGTGATTCCTCCCGCTTCCTCCGGGTCTCTTCCTTTCGGTTTGCATATGTGATAGGTGTTTAATGGTTTTGGTATTGTTTTTGCGAGTGAGCTCCTTTTTACTTGAGCTTACTCATTTTTGTCATCTCATTTTACACTTGTAACTGCTTCTTTTATCAATTTACGGGCCAAGCCCACAATTTTCCCAAAAAAAAAAAAAAAACACAAAAAAAGTGGTCAGATGGTTTGCATAAACTTTTTCTATATTTATATATTTAATACTTAAATTTTTATATTTATATATATAAGTCTCAAAATTTAAATAAATAAAAAACATGATAAATATTAATTTATTCAAAATAAAATTAATTTTTTACATAAATTTTGATATTAAAATTAGTGGTGTCAAAAATTGACTTGACTCAACAACTTAGTCCGAACAAAAAATTTAAGTTCAAGTTGACTAGTATAATTAACAATTTGACTTTGGATTGAGTTTTGCGACCCGTTTATTAAACGAGTCAGATTCAAGTTGATCTGCGAACCCATTTTGATAAAAAAATTGACCCTTTTAACATTTTCTTTAATTTTTTACATGTGGGTTTAATCTTATTATTTTTATCAAATTTCATAAATTTTATAGTTAATATGTTAGAAAAAACTTTAACCAAAATGGGTTAACAGGTTGCAGTGGCAGAGGAAGGGGGGCTAGCGCCCCCCGCCCCCCGCCCTACCCTGCCCTGCCCCGCTGCAAAAAATAAATAAATAATGGACACATTATTTATGCTAAATCTTGCCAAATAGGATTTAGGGAACTGTTAAATCTCACAACGAGTTAAATTCCCTGTTTCCCTCTTTTTGCTGTAAATCTCGGATTTATAGGATTTGACCAAATAAGCACGCGAAAGGAAGAAAGATGGCTACCTTTGCAACGAGCAAGCTCCCATCGTCGTCGTTACTTCCGATCCAACAGAAGAACAGTGAGGTGTGACCTCGAATTTGAAAGGAAGGAACGTCATCGAAGGAGGCGAAGAAGTTATTTAGTAACCGTTCAAAATTACCTCTCACGTGGAAGTTGAATAGCAACAAACAACTGGAGAAGAGGAAAACAAAGCTACAGCCAAACAGCCCCTTTGTGTTTTTAAGGGATAAATTTTTTCATCAATTTTATATATTTTGTTTATTATCAAGATTTTATTTATTTGATTGCTCTTAATCAACCAAACTTTACACTTCTGTTGCTTGAAATGTTTTGTTTTTTATTTTTTATATGATCATTCTATCTTGCGTTTTTTGTTTCAAGCATTGAACACTCAGCATTTCACTTTCAATTAACACTTGCATTTTTTTACAATTCTACATGTAGCCGAACAATCCCTTAGCAAGTTTCAATTTTTTGAGTTTGTTTCTTTCATTTCTTGTTCTATTAATTTCAAATTTGGGATCAAAATTTGTTAAAATAAATTTTCGCCCCCCTGAAAAAAATTTTCGTTCCACCACTGACAGGTTAGGTTTGGATCATTCTAGTTACTAGCAATTCGAGTTGATGTTTTTGACCCATTTATTAAACTGATCAAATTTTGGTTGATTTGATTTGGGTTTGATCAATTTTGAGTCGGATCCAAAATTAACTTGTCGACCTGATTTGACACCCCTGATTAAAATAATGTATAAATAAATATAAAAATTTTAATAATAGATATAATATATATATATATATATATATATATATATATATATATATATATATATATATATATATATATATATATATATATATATATATATATTCAGAGAAGGAGCTCACACATTGAAGAATGTTTTATGTGTCTAATTGAGGATATAGTAATTATAAAAGTCATTAATTGTGTATGCCACTAGATTTTATTTGAGGAATGCTTGGTCACCTTTTTTTTAACTGATTTCCATCGCATAAATAGGAATGAGTAGTGTTAGATCCAAATTTATTCATGGGAGACACCTAAAGCTACTAATAAATTTGAATAGCTAATGCAATATAGCTGGTATATCATCAAAAAATTATCTTGGTCAGGCACGAATCTCGAAGCAAAATCAAGTTGGAAACTTCAAAAATTAATTCGGTGACCATCTAACCTCTAAATTCTACAGACTTACAGTCGAACTGAGCGTCTCGAAAATACGAACCCGTGACACCAAAATCGACCCAATCCGAGCCCAAATGGGCCCAAATTAAAGACTCGAAGTACTTTTGGAAGGATCAAACCACTATTTGGTTTACCAAACAGTCTCCAATCATAACATGCTTATAGTCAAATCGAGCGGCTCGACCAGATGAATCCAATGAGCCTAAGATCATCAAATTTTGATATTATTAAGATAGTCAAAGGTCCATTGAATGGTGTATAATCACAAGAATCAAGATCAGCCGTCCATACGATCCACTCCCAATTTACCCTTGATCTTCCACTTATTTACAAGCCATGCCACTTGTGAATTCTATAAATAGAACCACATTTCATCTTGAAAAGGGGGATTGAAGCCAAGAGAGAAGAAGGAAGAGAAAGAAGATCGCTCTTGCCTCCTTGCTCCTCCTCGACCACCACCGAAGTTCCATCGAACCACCGCTTGATGCCTTGAGTCCCGCCGGACCACCACCTGGCGTCCTGAGCTCCGTCGAACCACCGCTTGACGCTCTGAGTTCCGCCGGGCCACCACCTAAGGCCCGGACTTCTGCCGAACCAACACCTAAGGCTCGGACATCAGCCGAACCACCACCTGAGGCCCGGACATCTGTCTTACCACCACCTAAGGCTCGAACTTCTGCCAGACCACCGCCTTATTTCTATGGTCTTTCTAATGCCCGTCTCCAGCTGACTACGATCTTCCTGACCTGCAACGTCTGTCAACTACGATCCTTCTGACCTCCATCACCAGACAACAGTCTTTCTGACCCCTGTCTCCCACCAACTATGATCCTTCCGACCTCCGTCGCCTGCCAACTATGGTCAGCCGACACAATAAACATGTATATATTAATTCCTACTATATAATCCACTCTATATGATGTATATTGGCTATATCAAGCCAAGTCCTTCTCCCAAATGGAGGGCCTCATTTGTAATCAACTGCAAATACTAGTAGGTTCATTCAAACTGGGCCAGGCCCCGTGGTTTTTCCCCCTTTCAGGGGTTTCCACGTAAAAACTCTGGTGTCTCTTATGAGTATTACACACTCTCTCTCTTATCTGATTGCGTGCCGGATCTTCGTATAATGCTAAGACGTTAAGCTTTATATTTCTCTACCGTCGTGAATACTCCAGGACGCAACAATAGCATAATGAGGGAATAAGTGAGTGTGGAGAGCTACTTAGAGATTAAGGCTTCGTTTGGGACAGCTTTCTTACTGCATTGCTTTTCAGATCATAATCATAATTTCTATTTGGCCGCTATTTTTTTGCTGTTTTTAAAAAGAAATTATACTAGGAAACTACTTTCTATAATAGTTTTAAAAAGTTATTTTCTCTATAGTAACTGTACAAAGGATTAAGAAAGCTATCACAAATGAAATCTAATTAATTTCTATAAATAGTAAAAATGGTATGAAGTCCAAAAAATACCTCTTAATCCATTATTTATCAGATTAAGAGGCCAACAAAAAAGGATATATCATAAATATATATATAACACATGATTTGACAAATGCGAACAAACATAAACATATTACATGGGGATATCCTTATTTCATTTGTGCAGTGGTGGAACTGAGGAGGAGGGGTTAACGTAGCTCCTCTCTCTAAATATTGAGAGAAATTATAATGTAAAAGTCTTATAATTAGATTCATCTACAACAAATTACATTCTTTCTTCTTCTTATATGAAATCCTAATTTCATCATTGAATGTGAGCAACCATTAAAATAAATTATACAAAAAAATCATAAATCCCAAAATTTTATTTTAAAAATGTAGCATGACTCAAAATATCTAGTTTTGTAAGACTATTAGGCAATTATAATTTTAATATACACACACATTAAAACTAACACTCAATCCCAAATCGCGAAAGTGAAGCCGCCACAACCGCCAAGTCTAGCATCACATCATTACGACTTATTAAAGGACTAAGAACTGTATTTTATATTTAGAGGTTGTTTGGTATGAAGAAAAGTGAGAGTAAAGTATTCCAAATGTAGAGGTTTAAAAATACTAGTGTTTGGTTTGATGAAAAAAAAAGAGATGATGAGTAAAATTTTGATTAATTCCAAACTCACTTCATGATTTATTTTTGATGTATTTTAAACATACCCAATTTTTACTGAATTCTAAAAACATCGCAAACTATCGCTCTTGTTAGTGCCATTGCCACCACTGTGGTTGCCACCGCTTCCCACTTCCACCACTGCCTGTCTGCAACTCACCATCCACTGCAGATACCATCGTCATTGCCAGCCACCAATGTCAGCTATCACCACAATCCTGGCTAACACTCGCCACTGCTGTCACCACCCTTCACTGTTACCAACCATTGTCGATCTATCTTGCCTCCGCCTATCGATCACCAAACCACAAGCTACCTGCCATTGTTGTCAACTATCATGTCCTAGAAACTAATTTGGATAATTATATATGTCTATCTTTTACTCATTCGACCATTCAATTAGATCTTATAAATTTCATAAAAATCGCGAAAAGCTTAAATACATTTATGTTCATCAATATTTACAATTTGATATAAGCCCAAAATAATATATATACAATAGTCATGGTATACAATGAACTAGCTCAATTGAATGAATATGACTACAAAAGAGAAAGACTACTAAACACCAGTATATCACATCATTCTCAAGCTTTCATATCCTTATTTGAAAATATGTAAAAACTACATATTGAGCATAAAAGCTCAACAAGTACCAATATCTATAATTGAAATCAATACACATATCATATCAAATAAATAGTCACTTATCATCGATTACATATCATGCACCATGTTATATCATATCAGTGGCGTAACATTGTCATATAAGGATGGCTACTTATCATTAATGTTCCTAATATCATTCAATCAGTTACAATCATTGTTATCAATTACTAGTCAATAGTAGTCAATATATCTAATCTATCATATGTTATCTCTCTCTTCTATCACATGATGTAAATTATTAGTCATCAGTCTTATCCATTTGATAAGTACATATATCCGTATCATATGCTATCAGTGCACACACATCTATGACAGATGCTTCAACATACTATCAATATATGTATGCATTAACGTATGATTAAGCAAGGCAGAACATCCAACTTTAATGTGGTGTTTTGCATCCTTTCATCCAACATCTATCAATCCTTTCATTAAATATCATTAATCGTCATTATTATCTTTATAGATGACTTTCAATAATTTTAAAGAGTCATCACTCTTTTCTCGTTGGAGTAATCGGTCATCTGTTACAGGCTACTACCGGGATAATGTCACAAACTATCTATAAAGGAAAGTCCATCAGACCACCCTCATGCATATTGTATTATGTTTTAGGAGCCAACTCACATTAATTATAGTGTTAATAGCCAACATTCCTTGCTTACATGAAATTACCACATGCATCATATATTAGCAGTATAATTTTCATATATGAAAACAATAATTCATGAATGCAGAAAAATCTATAAAATATGCATTAACTTCGAAAAATCATAACTCTCAATTTTCCCATTGAAATTCAATAATATTCTAGTCAAATGCTCATAATAATAATCTCTATTTTATATCAAAAGTTACGCAGTGAAACTTCATAGAAATAGGAGATATTAACTTTTTATCATTTTCATGAGAGAGAACATACTAAACTCATAATCATTGAGAATAGATACAAAATAAAGATTACTTACAATCATCAAAATACCTTTTATAACAATAACAATAAACATTGAAGCCTCGAAGAATTTTCTCTCTTCTCTCTTTCTTCTCTCTCCTTTCTCTCCACTCCTCTCTCCCCCCTCTCCTTCTCCTTTCTTTCCTTCCAGACCAAGCAAGTGAAGTGAGAGGAGGGGATGGGGTGATGGAAAGGATTTAAATTAAAGATATATAAAAAAATACTATTTATTGCCTAGCGCCGCGACGCTCGCCGGCACAGCGCCGATGCATTGCATGTGATTCAAGAGTTATTATAGCACATAGATCATTAGAGCCGTTGTGTTGACTTTTATCACCCCAACGCCACAGCGCCATGGTTTAGAAAATTCTAATTCTTCAATTTATTTTAAAGCATTTTTTGGGTTGTTACACTAACTGCCACCAACATTGGATTTTATGGCGCATTCATTTTAATTCAAATAAAAATAAAAATAATAATAAATTATTTTTTTTACACTCATATAAATAACTTCAAATATTTATTTTGTACTATGTTTCATTTTACAAAAAAAAAATCTTAATGTGGACTGCTGAGGTAACATATAACTAAATTCTCCTTTGACCTATAATTTATTAGACAAAGGCAGCGAAAGTCCTATAGATAAATATTAGAACATAATATCTTATTAATACATATTAACTTTAATTTAGGCCTCCAATTTTCTAGAAATAAATGACATCATAAACTTTATTTGGAACAACTTTTTTATTATTTTATTTTTAAAATCATAATCATAATTTTTATTTGGTGACTTACTACTTTTAAAAAAAAATTATACTAAAAATTTACTTTTTCTCAATAACTTTAAAAAAAATTATTTTTTCTACGGCAAAAAAATTATCTCAAGTAAAGCCTCAATCTAATAAATTAAAATTTATTTTATTTATTTTTGAGAAATTAGAATAGGGCAGATTTTGATTCATGAATAACATTTGTGAACTTTAAAAAACTAAAAATTATTAGGTGAAAATATAACATCTAATTTATTATCAAATATAAGAAACAGATATTTTTTTTTTTTCATAAATATGAGTTATGTGAACTATAATTTATCCTTTTATTATTTAATACATATAATCTATTTATTACATACAAATTTGATAAATTACTCATTATTTAACATGTAAAAATTGATCATATTAGATGCAAATGATAAAATAATACATAAAACCAATAGATTAAAATGTTAATAACTATTTTCTACATAAATAAGGGTGTATTTTGAATGATATTTCTTAAATAATTTTGGTAACAGTACTATATATTCATTTTAATCCAAATCATATTTGAATCATATCTCTATAAAGAAAAAATTCATGCTTAATCGCACCCATTTCATGCCAATAAAGTGCATTTGAGAGAATTTTTTCACAGCTTTCGGTTTCGTTTGGAGCAGCTTTCTTGCTGCTTTCTAAAACAATTTTTTAGTATAAAAATTTTTAGTTCAACAAATTTTTGCACTAAAAAACTGCTTTAAAAAACAGTAAAAAATTCATCCCAAATAAAACCTTCATCTACACAATAACTGCTTCCAACCCCTACAAAATGAATATTTTTTATAACATTTATCATGTTATATGTTATCAGAGCATGATGAACAAAGAGATGGACATAAAGAGAAATTTCTGATCGTTACATTCATTTAATAAAAAGAAGAGATGAGAACTAACATCCCTACAAAAATAATTTTAAAATATAAAAGCAAACACATTTGAAACATAGTTAAACAGACAATAACTTCTAAGAATGAGCTGGTAGAAATAGTACTCACTTGTTTGGGAAGTAGACCAGGGGACAGGAAACACTTCAGACAAGAATGATCTTCTATTTTCAAGCTAATGGGGTGAATAAATGATATTTTACATTTCCATATGCTCACTCGGTTGGTCCGGTAATAGAAATGCTATATCGGACATGTCTAGCTCCACCTCTCTCATGATACCAAGAAGCTTTCTGGCCAGAATATCATCACTTAATGACCAGCTACAGCAGAAGAAAGCTTCAGTTTTGCAGTCACTTGCCCCCTGCTGGATCCTGTAGGAACAAAGATCATTCAGACAAATGCGTGCCTGAAATGATTTCAACTGGAGATGATCAAGAGTTTTCTGGATATTGCAGCAATTAATTTTGGATTCAAACTCCCTTGATAGTAACTCTAGTAAAGAACAAAAAGGTGTTCCAAATGAGGCGTTCATTTCTGAAGGCTGGGGGGGATTTGGTTCGGAATTAAATTCTCCTGGGAGAGGTTTGCTTCCTCCAATAGAGCAGTCTAGTGATTGCTGCAGGCTGTTCTTTACTTTGACCGGGCAGCAGAAAGCCAGCTGAACCGTATGCTCCTTCGCATCTAATGTGTGAAGAAGGTCATTTTCAGAAACAATCTTTGCTGTCTTGTTCTTCTCCATCAAAAGAATGCCTTCAGCTATTCTTTCATTACTGCAAATTTCTGAGATCTCTTCGTGATTGATAGTGGTATCTGAAACACAAAGCGGTTCGTGCTTTGATCGGTTAAAGTTTCTATTAAAATAATTTCTCAAGAATGAATTGGTAACATCAACTCTTATAGTTTGTCCGGCAGGAACAGACACAGCCTCATTGTTTGCTGGATAAAAACAAGGAATTCCAAGTTCAGACTCTATTCTTCCTTTCAATATTGCCATCTTAGGCTTCTCTCCATGTACAAGTATGACATGTTTTGGAGATAAAAAGCTAAGGAGATCCATGATACCCTTTGCATCAGTATGAGGGCTGAAAGACATCTGATGGATCTGGCAGGAATAAAACCTTTTTAGAACATAAGAAACAGAAAGGAAAGAAACAAGCAAAACAATGCTTAACAATATAATAGATAGATAGTCAGCCTTGGATTACTATGTTATGAATTTTACTAATTCGTTGTATTAGGCTATTGATGATGCTAGAATATAGCAAATAATGCCTGTCTTCCCCAAGCAACTTGCATGAATTTAAGAAAGGTTGGTGGCACAATACTTGTATCAATGCAAATATTTACACGTTAGAACAATGAGCCAAAACTGCTTACGAAAAGATGCTTTATCAGGGAGTAAAATTTAAAGATAACAAGGTATTTCTGTGAGAAGACCCTTTTTTAATGAGTTGACCATTGACAGTCTTTCCTCAAAGAGCAATAGTTAGAGGAATTAATTTATTGATACCCAACAGATTTTTCCATCTTCGTGTAAATCATTCTAAAACAACTTTGCATGCAGATAAACTTTTACCAATAAGTCTAAATAAAACTTGCAACACCAGTAGCAAGGTAGAGAACGGCTTTTGAACAAACCTGGCATCGGACGTCAATGCAAGTATCTTTGTCCAAATCAATCCGAGTAGGTTTACCGGACATAAGTTTATGCCCCACGGTTCCAGCAACACAGTAGCTGCCAAAATAATAAAAAAACATCAAACAACAATCAATATGCTAGAGTTCTTGCAGCACGGTAGGAGCAAAAAAAAAAAAAAAATCAAACAATCAATATTCTGGGTAGGCAAATACAATCAGAAGAAATTCAGATATCCAAAGGCTCCAATAATCCAAAAAGAGATGAAGATTAGGTCAGGGTTAATTGTAGTTTCAAGTACCATGATAATCAGAGGGGTCCTACGAATCATTCTATATGTTTGTGAAATATGACAACCTTTCAAGTGGCAGTCATATAGCAAAATATGCCTATAAAAACGTTGAGTTGGTGTGCAAGGAGCTGCTATCCTTGCCAGATGTAATTCATTTGAATAATTTAAGACACATGAAGTTATAATTTCTTGAGCAGTTTTTTTTTTTTTCTCACCATGTTATATATCTAAATGGGTTGAGTTTTGGGCACAAAATAGTGAAGTTGATTATGGTGTAGGCAATAATTTTACTTACGGAAGACTTCAACTTTCATAACCTACAATCTGACAATGAAAAATAACCCTCAAAGTTTGCTAGCCAATGGCTCCCATGATGATGATCAACCTACCTAGAAACTACGCATAGTTGTTAGCTGGACCTTTTTTTCTCTCTTCTAACCCATCTCGGACACCTAGACAGTTAGAAACTATGAGGAATACTTAATCAAAGACATATGAAATGATAACTATTGATGTCATGACATTCATGAAAAAAGAAGGTAGAAATAATGGGCAAAATGGCAAATAAATAATGAATTATGACAACACTAGTCATTGGCCTCAAAATGATATAACAATGAATAATGGTCCCAACAGCAGTCGAGAGTATTAACATGGCATCCAGCTTCCTTACAGGTACATGCTCTGGGTTCTTTAACCAGTTCCCTTATAACATTCAATAAGAATGTTTTTCACTCAAACCCATTGACGCACAGCAAAAATTTTCATCATATGTTATTTAAACTAACATTTTACTTGCAGTCACAATATTGTCGGTCATACATTTTATGCATACAAGGTTGTTTATGATCTACTAGCAGTAACATTAAAGCATAAAAGCATTTTGGGAGACAGCTACAATGGCAACTGCTAAAAAATCTAACTTTAAGGGTTTATAACTCCCCCATAAAGTGTATGCAAGAAGGTCTAGCATTGATGAATTTCCCCAAGTCATATGTTAGTTACAATAACAAAATCTTCACCTGATGTTAACTACCTTTCCTTATGGGTCTCAGACTGCAATTAATAGAGAAAAATGTGGGGAGACAATTGTTGCCGGGCCACTTGATGGGGACATCAGATCTTGGAAAGTATATCAGAGACGTGGTCGACGATCTACGGCCATAATCACGCCGATCTATTTTTTATTCTTCATATGTATTTGCTCTATTTATTTGATTTATGTATTTGTTTTAGTAGCATTTCATGTTTTACCCTTATGGGTTTTGTTATATGTAAGCCCAGGGGTAATGTCGTCTTTAGTTTTCCTTCATTGTATGAGGCTATATATTGGCCCCTTATGTATCTTTTGAGGTTAATGAAAGATTACTACTGAAATTTCAGCTTATGTGGTTCTTGGAGAGTTTGAGATTCTTGGAGAGAAAGCCTAGGAGAGGCTCAACGTAGCACCCAACAACCACCTTCGAGTGAGTTCTTGGTTCCCTAACCTATTCTCCTTTCTCCCTTCTCTTACACCCGCTGGCCTAGGGCCCTCACCCACCTCCCAACCGACGGCCCCATCAACCAATCCCGGCCAAACAAGACCCCCACCACCCAACCCGAACCCTCCCACCCCTTCTCCCTACCGCCGGTCTCCTTCCTCCACAACAAAACCGCCGGCCCTCTCCACTAGCCAAGCAAGCCGCCGGTTCCCCTTAGCTCTCCCCTCTTTAATTTAATTTCCTAAATTGGGTCAAGACAATTTGGAATTAAATTGGATTCAAATTCAAATTGAATTTGAAATTCAAATACTTTCCTAAAACTCTAATCCTAATTTTGGAAAGTTCCCTAAAATTACTTCAAATTAAAATCTAATTGATTTTGATTTAATCTTATTTCTAATTGAGTGCAATATCAATTAGGCAACCCACTAATTAATCCCCAAATCCCCTCCCTCTCTCCTATACCGCCGGCCCCTCTCTCATACCCACCCCTCTCACTCTCTCATCTCCCTTAATCCTTCCCAATCAAGAGGGTTAATTAAGGGAATTGTTAACCTATTGTCCCTCCCTCTCCCCCCTCCCTAAATCTGAAACCTATCCACCCAATCCCCTCCAATACCTAGCCGGCCCTACCCTCATCCTAATCCCCACTAAAATCTGAACCTAAACTTTCCCAGACCTCCTCCCTCAGCCGACCACTATTCTCTCCTACTTCCTCCTTGGAGTCCTTGAAGAGAACCTCTTTCTTGCAAAGGGATCTTCAAGGGCAGCAAAGAGCAAATTCCACCACTTATTTCATGCATGGCCGATCTTGAACACGACTTCGGTTTCGTCTACAACAAAAAGGGCTTCGTCGACATCCTCCAATCAACCTTCTTCGACGTCAATCCAGAGGTGGATAATACCGTCGAGGGGTACTTGGAGCGTATCATCTTCACCCTTTCGAGTGCCATTGAATAGCAACTTAGCAACGTCCAGTGGAAGATCACTTCGCAACCTTGATAAGGGTAAACTACTCTTCTAATTTGATATCCTTCTAATTCATCATTCGATTGTAGTTATATTTTGATTCACTAAAATCTTGTTGATTGTTCTCCGCTAAAGATTTAGAAATTAGAGAGTTGAGTGAGTAGATCATTGCATAATGACTAGTCTTATTATTAAGATTGGGATCTCTTGTTGAAAACCATCCATGTACGCAACGTTATATTAATTGACTATTTTACGATCTTAACTCCTACGCATGCGATTTAGCCTAAGCTTGTCTCACCGCTCTTTGTATTTTATTTTATCGTTTAAACTCATCATAAAGGCGTAATTGTTTGCTCTCTAAATATTAAGCGTGCAAGGTCCTTGATTAATTCATCTTTTCATTTATGTCCTGCATCATCTGGTATTAGAGCATGGTTAGCATATGATACATATGCTAGACGTCATCCTAGAAGTTTACCTAACCATCCTTATGTATTATTGCATGCATATCATCATTTAGAATAGTTTAATTTACTGTTGTGCTTGTTGTCCAAAAAATTTATGCACCCTTTAGTGAGTTTGAAGTGAGCCTAACTTGGTGTCTAGGTGTTGTCCCTTACCTAGTTACCTCCCTAAGTATCCCCTAGTGTATCCTAATGGACCCGGAACAACTCAGCAGGACCCTAAACTTGTTCGTAGGTCAGATGGGTACGATTAGTCAACAACTTATAAGGAATCAATCCGATTTAGCTGAAATTTAGTGCCAAACAACTGAACGGTTCGACAACCTAGAATGAGGTAGGAATCACCCACCCCTCTACACACCTTCTAGGCCCCTTTCCATGTACGGGGATGATACTTTCCAAGATGAGGTACCTCCACCTCGTGCCTCTTATCGAAATCCCCACTATGGACATGAGCCCAACCTCGACCCTGATATTCCGTTGATGAAAAATATTAAGGTTGACGCTCCCACCTTCAACGAAACCTTAGACCCTCAGCTGTTTTTAGATTGGATCAAAGGAATGGATAGCTTTTTCAAATGGTACAATATCTCTGAAGCTAGGAAAGTAAGATTCGCCGAGATGAAACTTATAGGTAGGGCTAGCCAATTTTGGTCCAACCTAGAAAGTCTTAGAGAGTCCCGCAACGAGAACCCCATTACCGACTGGGTTTCTATGAAATGTGAACTTAAACAGAAGTACCTCCCTCCCTCTTATTTCCCTAGACTCCTCGATAGGTGGAATAGACTTACCCAAGGTAGCAAACCAATCAAAGATTATATTGCAGCCTTCAATGATTACCTGATCCGCTGCAAAGGGGATACCTCTACTACCCCGGCCCAAATCTTGTCTATGTTTCGAACCGGGTTGCGGGAAGACTTATGCAACGAGTTATTTGCTAGAAATATTACTACTCTCGAGAATGCCTATAGTCCAGTCTTTGATTTAGAGGAAACCCGTTCCCCACACCCTAGTAGACATCAAGACTCGAGACCAGCCTACCGATCCATCAATGGTCCGACCCACTCCACTCCCCGGCCGGCCCCTGGAAATCCAACCCAACCACCTCCTGGTCCACCTACACCCCGTCCCGACTTTAGAAACAAACCTCTCACCCCGAATACCCCTAGGTCCAACCCAGGAACCAAGTGTTTTAGATGCCAGGAGTATGGGCATATCGCTTCTCAGTGCTCTAGTCCCTACAAGGTCACGATCATCAAAGAGATCGCTGAAGAAGAATACGAGCCCAAGGTTGATCAGATTCACCAAGTGGAAGACGATGGCGAATTCTTTGAGGAAGACGACGACATTGCTGTCGTCCACTGCATCCAAAAACTTGAAACCACTCCCATCTGCATGATGAGATGCGCGTTGTCCCAACCCATTTCCACTGATAACTGGCGTAGGACTTCCATTTTCTATACCTATACCAAAATCAAAGACAAAAATTGTAAAGTCATAGTGGATAGCGGCAGTTGCATCAATGCTGTCTCTTCCGGCATGGCGTCTAAACTTAGTCTGTCTGCCGTTCCTCACCCCAATCCCTACAAGGTAGCTTGGGTCAACTCCACTGCCTTAGAAGTGAAGGAGCGAAGTCTCATACCGATCTCCTTTGTTGATTATAAGGAGAACGTCTGATGTGACGTTTTAGTTATAGATGTTGGACAAATTATCTTAGGGTGTCCCTGGCTCTTTGATAACGATGTTCACATTTATGGGCACTCAAACACCTGCGTGTTTGAACATAAGGGCAAAAAGATCAAACTTCTGCCGTCACAACCCAGGGTCAAAGAGGACCCCAAACCCAACTCTATTAAACCTAAGAAGGGACTGAACCTTGTAACTGCCAAGGTTATGGATTCTGAGATAGCCCAAGGTGCCCCCCTATACGTCTTGGTTGGTCGTCAGACTCCCACTGAGTCTGATGAGCCCATCCCTCAAGAGGTTCAGCCGATTCTGGCGGATTTTGCGGATGTCTTCCCTGATGATCTCCCTGATCAATTACCTCCGCTTAGAGACATTCAGCATGCCATAGACCTAATCCCTAGAGCCTCCCTCCCCAACCTGCCACACTATCGCATCAACCCCATGGAACATGCTGAACTCAAGAAGCAGGTAGATGAGTTACTGCAACGGGGCTTTATTAAAGAAAGCCTTAGTCCTTGCACTGTACCAACCCTTCTAACTCCAAAAAAGGATGGCACGGGGCAGATGTGTGTTGATAGCCGTGCCATCAATAAGATCACCGTTTAATATCATTTTCCTATCCCGAGACTTGACGATATGTTAGACATGATGATGGGAGCCACTCTCTTCTCCAAGATTGATCTTAAGAGTGGGTACCACCAGCTCCGGATCCGACCCGGTGATGAGTGAAAGACTGTTTTCAAGACCAAGGATGGTCTATACAAATGGATGGTCATGCCTTCGGGTTGAGCAATGCCCCGAGCACATTTATGAGAGTCATGACCCAAGTGTTGTGCCCTTTTATGGGTAAATTTGTTGTTGTCTACTTTGACGGCATTCTTATCTATAGCCAATCTGTGAGCCAGCATTTAGACCATCTAAGGCAAATCTGTAAGGTCTTAAGGAAAGAGCAGCTCTATGCTAACCCTAAGAAGTGTACTTTCCTTGTCGACCGAGTAGTTTTATTGGGCTTTATCGTGTCAGCCCAAGGGGTCTCTACAGATCCTGAGAAGGTGAAGGCTATTGTTGAATGGCATGTTCCCCCAAACATTCAGGAAGTCCGCAGCTTCCACGAACTAGCCACATTCTACATGAGATTTATTAGAAATTTTAGTACAATCGTGTCTCCTATCACTGATTGCCTCAAGAAAGGTGATTTTCACTAGACCCCGGCCGCCACCAAGGCTTTTGAAGAAATTAAGAGAAGAATGGTGGAAGCCCCAGTGATGAGACTTTCTGATTTCTCCAAAGTCTTCAAAGTAACCTGCGACGCTTCGAGAGTCGAAATTGAAGGAGTCCTATCCCAGGAAGGTCATTCAGTTGCCTACTTTAGCGAAAAACTAAATGATATCTGGCAACGTTACTCCACGTATAATAAAGAGTTCTATGTTGTGATCCAATCTCTTCGTTATTGGCGACACTACTTGCTCCTGCAAGAGTTCGTCATCTTCTCGGATCACGAGGCTCTTCGTTATATCAACTCCCAAAAGAAGCAAAATGCACATCACGGTTGTTGGGTCAAATTTTTACAAGAATACACTTATACCCTTAGACACAAGGCGGGAGTTGAAAATAAGGCTGCAGATGCTCTCAGTCGTCGCATGATGATCACCATTGAGATGAAAGTTGAAGTCGTGGGTTTTGAGCAAATCAAAGGGGACTATTTGGAATGTCCTGACTTCAAGGAAACTTACTCTCTATTATCCACTGGCAACACACGCCTTGTGGATGATTTTCTCCTGGAGGATGGTTATCTCTTCAAAGCTCAAAAGCTTTGCATCCCTAGCACGTCCCTTAGGAAATTTCTTATTTGGGAACTTCATGCCGGAGGTCTCGCCGGACATTTCGGTCGTGATAAGACCATAGAAGCCGTAGAGTACCGTTTTTTCTAGCTCGGCTTAAAGAAGGACGTTGGCAAAATGGTCAGTAGATGCCACACTTGCCAGCTGGCCAAACAGCGTAAGCAGAACGCTGGCCTTTACACCCCCTTTGCTTGTTCCCAGTTTCCCTTGGCAGGACGTTAGTATGAACTTCGTCTTAGGCCTGCCCAAAACACTTCGTAGGAATGACGCTATATATGTCGTAGTCGATCGATTCTCCAAAAAGGCTCATTTCATACCCTGCGCTAAGACATCCGACGCCTCGCACAATGCCAAACTTTATTTTAATGAGGTAGTTAGATTGCACGGCTTGCCTAAAACCATCGTAACTGATAGGCATGTTAAATTCACCAGTTATTTTTGGAAAACTCTTTGGATGAAAATGGATACTAAACTACACTTCTCTACAGCCTTTCATCCTCAAACTGACGGTCAAACCGAAGTAGTCAATAGAAGCTTAGGCAATTTGTTAAGATCCCTAGTAGGTGAACACATTAAGGATTGAGATTCCAAACTCCCTACAGCCGAGTTTGCTTATAATAATTCTGTGAATCGCACTACTGGTCTAAGTCCTGCCGAAATTATTTATGGGTACAAACCTAGGCAACATTTAGATCTCATACTCATGTGTTCTAGGTTTAGGATTTATGAGTCTGCATCCTTATTTGCATCACATTTGCATGAAGTACATAAGGAAATTACACGCCTAATTGAACATAGAAATAATAATTATAAACTTCATGCTGACTCTAAACAAAGATTTAAAACTTTTAAGATTGGTGATTCAGTGATGGTGCGAATTCGTCCGCAATGATTCCCACAAGGAACTGTTAAGAAGTTACATGCTAGAAGTACGAGACCATTTAAAATAGTCAAGAAAATCAATGACAATGCTTATGTGGTGGATCTGCCTGCAGATTTTAACATTCATCCCTCTTTTAACATAGAAGATTTAGTAGCCTATGAGGGTCCAGAGTTTAACCCTCCAAATCCACTTCAAATTGAGACTTGTGTGACACCACCTTATGAGAACCCAAGCCTACCTCCACTCCAAAATGTTTCTAAAATACCTATAGCGGAGAAGATTGACATAATTCTAAGTGATGATATTATCTCTACAAAAGAGGGAGGATGAAGAAGGTATTTGATTAGGTGGAGAGGCAAGCCCGAGTCAGAAGACACCTGGTTAGAGCATGAGGAGCTACAGCAGATCGACCCCGACGCACTAAAGATTTATGAGAGCACCCGGGACGCTTACTCGACGGAGTCGAGCTTCTTCTCACCCCGGGAGAATGATGGGGACATCAGATCTTGGAAAGAATATCAGAGACGTGGTCGACGATCTATGACAACGATCGCACCGATCTATTTTTTATTCTTCATATGTATTTGTTCTATTTATTTGATTTATGTATTTGTTTTAATAACATTTCCTGTTTTACCCTTACTTATGGGTTTTGTCATATGTAAGCCGAGGGGTAATGTCGTCTTTAGTTTTCCTTCATTGTATGAGGCTATATATTGGCCCCTTATGTATCTTTTGAGGTTAATGAAAGATTACTACTGAAATTTCAGCTTTTGTGGTTCTTGGAGTATTTGAGATTCTTGGAGAGAGAGCCTAGGAGAGGCTCAACGTAGCACCCAACAACCACCTTCGGGTGAGTTCTTGGTTCCCTAACCTATTCTCCTTTCTCCCTTCTCTTACATCGCAAGCCTAGGGCCCTCAACCACCTCCCAACCGACGGCCCCATCAACCAATCCCGGCCAAACAAGACCACCACCACCCTACCCGAACCCTCCCACCCCTTCTCCCTACCGCCGGTCTCCTTCCTCCACAACAAAACCGCCGGCCCTTCCCACTAGCCAAGCAAGCCGTCGATTCCCCTTAGCTCTCCCCTCTTTAATTTAATTTCCTAAATTGGGTCAGGACAATTTGGAATTAAATTGGATTCAAATTCAAATACTTTCCTAAAACTCTAATCCTAATTTTGGAAAGTTCCCTAAAATTACTTCAAATCAAAATCTAACTGATTTTGATTTAATCTTATCTCTAATTGAGTGCAATATCAATTAGGCAACCCACTAATTAATCTCCAAATCCCCTCCCTCTCTCCTCTACCGCCGGCCCCTCTCTCATACCCGTCCCTCTTTCTCTCTCATCTCCCTTAATCCTTCCCAATCAAGAGGGTTAATTGAGGGAATTGTCACCTATTTTCCCTCCCTCTTCCCCCTCCCCAAATCTGAAACCTATTCACCCAATCCCCTCCAATACCTAGTCGGCCCTACCCTCATCCTAATCCCCACTAAAATCTGAACCTAAACTTTCCCTGACCTCGTCCCTTAGCCGACCACTATTCTCTCCTACTTCCTCCTTGGAGTCCTTGAAGAGAACCTCTTTCTTACAAAGGGATCTTCAAGGGCAGCAAAGAGCAACTTCCACCACTTATTTCATGCATGGCCGATCCTGAACACGACTCCGGTTTTGTCTACAACAAAAAGGGCTTCATCGACATCCTCCAATCAACCTTCTTCGGCGTCAATCCGGAGGTGAATAATACCGTCGAGGGGTACTTGGAGCGTATCATCTTCACCCTTTCGAGTGCCATTGAAGAGCAACTTAGCAACATCCAGTGGAAGATCACTTCACAACCTTGATAAGGGTAAACTACTCTTCTAATTTGATATCCTTCTAATTCATCCTTCGATTGTAGTTATATTTTGATTAACTAAAATCTTGTTGATTGTTCTCCGCTAAAGATTTAGAAATTAGAGAGTTGAGTGAGTGGATCCTTGCATAGTGACTAGTCTTGTTATTAAGATTGGGATATCTTGTTGAAAATCATCCATGTACGGAACGTTATATTAATCGACTATTTTACGATCTTAACTCCTACGCATGTGATTTAGCCTAAGCTTGTCTCACCGCTTTTTATGTTTTATTTTGTCGTTTAAACTCATCATAAAGATATAATTGTTTGCTCTCTAAATATTGAGCGTGCAAGGTCCTTGATTAATTCATCTTTTCATTTATGTCCTGCATCACCACTACTCAGAAGCATCAGATCATTCAAGTGGCGCTTCCATACTCAAATTTTGACACCATATGACTACTTTTCCCACGTTTGTTCATCAAGGCGGCTTGCTTTTACCCAAGTTCCGTACCAACTCTGACCAATTTGGCAAAAAGCAAATGAGTCATCAACAGAGTAATCCGTCAATTTGACATGACAATTCTCAACAGTTGTTAAGGCAATATGTATCAGGACAATTTGATTTGGTGCCCTAGCCCATCAGGTGGTGAGTTAGTGGCTTAATGTGTTAGCTTTCCACTCTTTGAGCCTCACTAGTCAGGTTAGTAGTCAACCTCCTGAATCATTGGATGTGGTTTATGATCCAAGTCAATGTCTTCCTAAACTGTTTTTCGCCTGCTAGAACTATCAGGTCTCTTTTGAGCCAACGGGTGACCACCTATTGGGTCAAGCTAAGAGTGTGAAAATAAAAATTGCAAGTAAAATTTTGATCTCTTACAATTCCAACTCAAGGGCAATCTGAAATGCTTGATCCATCGATGAGGTAAGACCACCTTTCATCAAACAACTCCTATGGCTAACTCTAAGAAAAGATTAGCTTCAAATTCTCCACGAAATCACATCAGATCATTAGTTCAACATATTTATTAATGTAGTGAACAATTGTCATGATTATTAGATACGTTTTATGCTAGCTATCGACTACCTAACGCAACCCTTCACTTTTCTCATCCAGGACTTGGAACCTGGCAACAACAGTGTTAAAACTATGGGAGAGAGTTATAGAGCATAGGTTAATGTGTCATACTTTAAAACTATGGCAGAGAGTTATGGAGCATAGGTTGTGGCATGACACTAATGTTTCTCAAAATTAATTTGGATTCATGCTAGATTGGCTACTATAAAAGCTATACATTTATTGAGAGGTTTGATGGAGAAGTATAGAGAGAATAAGAAGGATCTACATATGATCTTTATTGATTTAGAGAAAGCATATGATAAAGTTCAAAAAGAAGTGCTATTGAGAGTTCAACATAGGAAAGGGGTTAATACTGTTTATATTCAAGTCATTAAGGATATGTATGCAGGAGTTGTTACTTGTGTTCAAACACAAGGTGGTTTGACCAAGTATTTTCCTATTTCAGTTGGATTACATCACGGATCAACCTTAAGGCCATATCTTTTTGCTCTAGTCATGGATGTTCTCACTAGACATTTGCAAGAGGTTGTACCCTGGTATATGCTTTTTGGTGATGATATTCTTCTTGTTGATAAGACTAGAGAGGGAGTTGAAGGTAAACTTGAATTATGGAGGTCAATCTTAGACTCTAAAGGCTTTTGTTCGAGTAGATCTAAAATTGAATATATGGAGTGTAATTTTAATAATAATAGATCTAGTGGGGGGATTGCGACTTTGGGCGATCAAGTCATTAATAAGAATACACATTTTAGATATCTTGGGTCTATTGTTCAGAGTGTTGGTGAAATAGATAGGGATATTATTAGGAGAATTCAAGTTGGATGGTTGAAGTAGAAAAATCTTCGGACTTGTTGTGTGATAGAAAAGTCCCTCTCAAACTTAAGGTAAAATTCTATAAGATGGTAGTGAGACCTGCAATGCTTTATGGTGCAGAATGTTGGCCATTAAAATAGAAGCATAATATTAACTTAAGTGTTGCAGAGATGAGGATGCTCAGGTGGATGAGTGGATTTACTCTTAGAGATAGGATACGAAATGACCATATACATGAAAAGGTTGGAGTAGCTCCAATGGAAGATAAGATTAGATAGTCGCCTTAGATGGTTTGATCACATAAAACGCGGCCTTCCAATGAGCTGATTATGAAAGTAGATGTATTAGATTTGACTTATGTTAAGAGAGGTACAAGTAGGCCTAAAAAGATTTAGTTAGAAAATATTAGAAATGACCTTTCTTTATTAGATTTAGATGAGAATTTG
Organism: Dendrobium chrysotoxum; assembly: GCA_019925795.1. Lineage (NCBI taxonomy): Eukaryota > Viridiplantae > Streptophyta > Magnoliopsida > Asparagales > Orchidaceae > Dendrobium > Dendrobium chrysotoxum. The sequence goes on from CM034303.1 coordinate 47,071,259, forward strand.
ACTCTTAACAGGATACAATGGAGAAAAAGGATTCATGTAGCCGACCTCACATAGTGGGATAAAGGCTTGTTGTTGTTGTTGTAGTGAACAATTCGTATAAGACCTGGTCTTAAGGTAGGCAACTCATTCATTAATTGGCCATGATAAGTACCTAAAAGATTCTTCTTATTTGTTGTTGTTATTGTTATTATTATTATTATTATTATTATTATTATTATTTTGCCTTCATCTTTCTGAACTATCAACACATTCCTGACCAATTATAAAGCTTGACAGCAAGTTAGCATTTAGCACACCTAAACTATCATTCTCTATACATCACTTGCCATTCAATTTGTGCTACATATTGATAAAAAAGTTTAAAAAAAAAACAGAGAAAAAAGCTTTCAAGAAAATCATCTAAATAGGTGCCTTACTCTCAACCTTTAGCCAAATTGTTTCAGTTAAATCCTAGTCATCCCTTGGCATTTTAGTCCCGCAACTAGGATGGGGATCCATGGGAGGCTCACCTAGATTGCACCGATCTCCGCCGTCCCTTGGCATTTTGATCCCACAGCTAGGATGGGGATCTGTGGGAGGCTCACCTGAATTGCAACCGATCTCCTTCCATATTTAGGTGGCTGATTTAGGAAGGATTATATTAGAGCAATTATGTATGATTCTGTAATTATTTATTTTTTTATTAAGATATCTTGTATATATTATAAATAAGGATATGTTTGAGCAATAAAATTAAACCTTTTGCCTCTCAAAATCTCTTAACTTAACATGGTCTCAAAATCTCTTAACTTAACATGGTATAAGAGCCTAAAGAGATATAATCTGTGAGTTCCACCATTGGCCTTCATTGTCGTTCTTGTTCAGAGACTAAAGAGAAGGAAGCGAAGAGAAGCAATTGGCCTTCATTGCCAGCCTTCTCTTGTTATTGCTACTACTCTTATAACCAACACAGCCTTCATTGTTGCTAGCTTGGTTAATATAGCCTTCATCACTATCCTTTGCCACCAAAATATCTGAAGCTAATTCCCTCTCAAAGCTCTATGGAGAACTCTATGGCACACCAAGGAAGAGATCTCCAAAAATATGTTAATTTTCTTATCGCTTAAATGAGAAGAATTACTTGAAGTGGTCTCAATTTGTGAAGATCTACTTGAATGGGAAAGGAAAGATGAATCACCTCCTTAGGGTAGGACCAAAAGAAGAAGCTCATAATTTTTGGGAATAGGATGAAGTAGACTCCATGATCATGTCATGGTGTGGAATTCCATGACTCCAAAAATTAGCGAGACTTTCATGTTCCTATCTACTGCCAAAGACATATAGGATGCTGCCAGGAAAACCTTCTCAAAAGCTTGAGATGCTGCACAAATCTTTGAAATTAAAGTCAAGGTAGGAAGCACAAAATAAGGAAGCACGACCATGACTGAATAAACCACTCTCCTTCAAAGCTTGTAAGAGAACTTGATCACTACAGATGCATAGAGACCAAGTGTCCAGAAGATGCTGCTATCCTAAAAAATTTTATTGAGAAAGATAGAGTGCATGACTTTTTTGCAGGATTAAATGCGGAGTTTGATCAGGTAAAAATTTAGATCCTAGGCAAAGAGGAGAGACATTCATTAAACGAGATCATTTCTCTCATTCGTACTGAGAAAAGCCGACGAGGGGTAATGTTAGAGCTAAAGGTAGTTGAAGGTTCAGCAATGGTGTCAACCAAAGAGACGTAATAGAAGGAAAAAGATAAGGATTCCTCAGAATCTAAAGACAAAGACTCCCTTTCGTGTAGCTATTGCAAGAAATCAAGACACACAAAGGAGACATGATGAACGATACATGAAAAGCCCCCAAGTAAGGAGTGGAATCAAAGAAGTAGACAAAATGGTACATCAAAGCCAACACTACAATAAGTCTATAATACTTAGAAAATCCAGATAATGAAGATTTCCACACATTATTTTTTTTAGTTTAAAAGAGTTTAATTAATATTTTTATTATAATTCACGGTTAAATAATTAATATTTACTTAATAGTTAAGTACTATTAAGTAAATATTAGTATTAATACTAAGTAAAACATAAATGAAATTAATTATTTCCCTAATTGCTGAATAGGTGCTTTCTTTGGGTAAGAGTATGAGAGCAGTTAAGGTGGGCCCTCTCATCTTATCCTCTTTCTAATATGAATTCACGCAAGCAACAAGCAGCCACTCTTATAAGGTGCGACACAGTGCACAGGAGGAAGTGCGGTTACGGTATTGAAGAGAAAGTCGGCACAGTGCATAGAGGATTCAGCATATTACTGTGGAGAAGAAGTACGTCACAGTGCATTGGGGAGAATCACGGGTGAGAAAACTGTAGAGATTCATGACAAAGTGCAGTGCTGGAAGAGTGAAGTGCTCGGCAGTGCAGATAGCAGCGGCTATTGAGTTCGGGAAGGGAGTGAGAGTGACTGTGTAAGAGAGCAATTTCTATGGGAAGACAATTGCTGAGTAATTGCTTTGAGGGAACAGTGACTGTGAGAGTAAGAAACAGTGAAGGAAGAATAATAAGGAAAGTTTAGGGAAGAAGGAAAAGTTAAGAGGATTCATTGGATATATGCAGAAGGGATGTTTTGAGGTTACTTACAAACGCAGAAGAGTAAGAGGTGGAGGATTGGAGGAGACAGCTTGTCAAGAAGATAAATTCTAATTTACATAAGCAAGAATTATTAATTTTATATACATACAATGTCACTTGACTTATTAGAAGAGATAAATGCATTAAAAGGATTTCAATTAGTGAATATGAACATATATTCAAGTATTTATGCACAAGTAATTGCCTATCCATATGAATAATTGGAGTTTGAAATAAGATCAAGTATGATTGTTTAAAACTTTTCTTAGTTGGTAATATTATGAAAAGAAGTTCAATTCTTTACTTATTGTAGACACATTTTTTTATGCAAAAAGTATAACAGAGATATTGTTATGGAAGTATGAAATAATACAAAGCATGTATGAATTATGAATAATTGAAGTCAAATCACCTTCAGGGGGAGACTGAAACTAAGGAAGATGAGGAAAGTGAGCTTGCCCCTCTTGACCTTCTAACTCTACCTCAAACCAATCCACCTAAACCTAAAATCAAAGCCAGGAAAACAAAGAACTAAGTTATTATGGATAATAAGAGGTTTGGGCAAGTGTATTCTAGGCATACAAATCCAAACTATGCTCCATAGCAGATCCAAGAATCTGAACCTTCTTCTGAAATTGAGGTAAATACAAGTTCACCAAAAAAAACTCCCTTGTACCCCATAACCAACTTTATATCCTTCCATAACTTCTCACATCCACACAAAAATTTTCTGGTTATACTAAATGATATTAATATTCCTAATGATATTTCTGATGTCCTATTTGATGAAAATTGAAAAAGTGACATGAAAGATAAAATGCAAGCCCCGGAGAAGAATAATGCCTGGGAGATCAACGAACTACATTTTGGAAAAAAACCAGACGGAAGCAAATGGGTGTTTTCTGTGAAATACAAAGCTGATGGCACATTAAAAAGATATAAGGCAAGACTGGTGGCAAAAGAGTACATTCAGATATATGACATTGACTACCAGAAAACTTTTGCACCTGTGGCCAAGATGAGCACTGTCAGGATCCTGCTCTCACTAGCAGCTAATTACAACTGACATCTAGAACAGTTGGATGTCAAAAATACATTCCTACGCAAGGACTTGGAGGAAGAAATGTCTATGGAGATTCTAATAGGATTCAAAGAGAAATCTGGGGGGTAATAAAGTGTGTAGGTTAAAAAAGGCTTTATGTCACAACCCAACTCAACCAGGACAGGTCCTATCGTGTTGAGTTATGACAGGCAAATCCCAAGATCTAGTTTTAAAATTTTTTAGATTCTCTTCTAATATTCATTTTAAATAAATTACAGACTACAGAGCTACTAAAATATTCAAATACTAAAAATAAACTCATCCATAAAATTTATTTCATTTCATCAAAATATACCTACACAACAATACATGGCTACATGCAGAAGCTACAGAACTGAATAATAAACTAGCCATGACTATAAAAATCAAAATAAGGAAATACCTATAAACTTTAATCAGTCCTAAACTGCTAATCCATAAGTTTCTTCCCTTGACCAGAGCCAGAAGCAAAATCACATTGAGTTACAACAGCATAGCAGTTAAATGCAATCTAATAAATTACTGTACTGAGAAATATAATACTAGCATAGCAGTTATCCAATTATAAAAAATATATATACTGAGCAGATGAATAAATCGCAATTCATATCATAGAATAGTTCATATCACATTTTTCGGACCCAAACAGAATCTCAAAGGATTCTGGCCTCTCATAACTATCTTTTGTGCTTATAGCACCAGAACATGCTCATAGACACCAGAGCATGGCTTATAGGCACCAGAATATTCCCTGACACAGACAAAATCTCAAAGGATTCTAGCCCCTTATGACTCCCAGCATATATTATTTAATCAAATAGGCAAATTTTTCATCATATTATAGCAATTAAAGTGTAATTAGGCATGTGTCAGAATTGCACAGTTTTCTTTAACAGTAGTCAACAGAAAACCCTACTAGGCAAAAAAATACATTTTTAAAAAATAACAAAATTACCAAAAATTGTGTAAAATAATATTTTAAGACTTTTGTCGTACTACAATACTATTTTTCAACATCAAGATAATTTTCTATTTAATAAAAACCCCACAAATTTCAAAACCTCCGTTGTAAAATTTTTGAAAAATACTCACAACGTTCGTAATCTCAATCTCTATAACATATAAAAAGTTATGCGGTGAAAGTTTTACCAGTACAAAGTTTCCGCATTTTTTGCCAGCAAAAACATAAATTTAATCAAAAAATTAGATAAAAATTTTGTATTTTTAAACAACTTTCTGAACTGAGCCGACGACTAAAAATAATATGAAAAGGCTAAAAAATCATCTTCTTTCTCCCCAAATCCTTTTCTTGCGACTTTTTTCAATCGGATCATAACAGGTCAATCCAGATGTTGAACCTGGCGGTGTCACACTTTATATGGGCTAAAGCAATCACCTAGAGCTTGATTTTGAAGATTCTCAAAAGTCATGCTACTTAATGGTTATCGGCAGAGCCAAGGGAACCATATATTATTCTATAGGCACTCAAGCTCAGGGGAAGTCATAATTTTATTAGCTTATGTGGATAATATCATATTGACTGGGAATGATGAAAAGGAGAAAGTGTTTATGACGAAATGTCTTGCCAAGGATTTTGAGATCAAAGATCTTGTTAGAATAAAATATTTACTTGGAATTGAAGTGGCCCACTCCAGTAAATGAATCTTCATTTTACAATAAAAATACATTAATAATCTTCTTAAAGAAACATGTGAGCTAGCTTGTAAACCGGCACCAAATCTCAAATTGAGAGAAGCTAAAGAAGATCCAAATGTAGATAAGAGAGCTTACCAGAGACTTGTGGGAAAATTGATCTACCTTTCTCACACCATACCGAATATAGCGTTTGTTGTAAGTATGGTCAGCCTGTTCATGTAAAATCCAAAGCAGACTCACATGCAAGCTGTAGACAGAATATTACACTACCCTAAGGGGAACCCAAGTAAATAGATTCTCTTCAGAAGAGGTGGAATAACCCCAGAAGCATATATTGATGCAGATTACGCAGGAGCACCAGTAGATAGACGATCTACCTCAGAATACTGCACATTCCTTCAAGGAAATGTTGTTACATGGAGAAGCAAGAAACAGAATGTGGTGGCAAGGTCTAGTACCGAAGCAGAATATAAAGCTATGGCCTTGAAAATATGCGAGCTACTATGGATCAAGATGATTTTAGAAGAACTAAAGATCAAGTGGGAAGGGCCATGAAGCTAGACTGTGACAACAAACCAGCAATCAGCATGCTCACAATCCGGTTCAACATGAAAGAACTGAGCACCTAGAAGTGGACAAACATTTCATAAAAGAGAAACTAGACAGTGGTCTTATATATATCTACCATGTCTCATCAAAAGATCAGCTTGCAGATATTTTTACCAAGGGACTTGATAACTCTATCTTTCTAGGATTAATTATCAAGTTGGGAATGACAGATCTAGATTCCCCAGCTTGAGAGTGAGTATTAAATCTCAGTCGTCCCTTGGCATTTTGATCCCATGGATAGGATGGGAATCCATGAGAGGCTCACCTGGATTGCACCGATCTCCGTCGTTCGTTGGCATTTTGATCCCACGAGTAGGATGGGGATTCATGGAAGGCTCACCTGGATTGCGCCGATCTCCTTCCATATTTAGGTGACTGATTTATGAAGGATTATATTAGAAAAATTATGTATAATTCTATAACTATTTATTTCTTTATTAAGATATCTTGCATAGATCTATAAATAGGGACATATTTGAGCAATAAAATTAAGCCTTTTCCTTCTCCAATTCTCTGAATTTAGCAGTTCTCGCTCTGAGCATACAAAAGAAAATTTTTTCAAGCACAATATTGGCCATTCAATGAATTGATATACACCATACGGGTGATGTCCAAAACAAGAAAAACCACCATAGTGGGGAAATTCCAGTATTCGCTCCAAACTAACAACCAGGATTACAATTACCCATCAAGTTAACAGTGTCCCCTACTTGATTAAAGTTAACACCGTGACCAGCAGGCCCACTATTGTTCTGATCAGCAGCTTTACAAGAAAGGGCTGAAGCAATCTCGGAAACATCTATATTTCATGGATCTATTCATTGCGCAGCCTCTAAGTGATTGACAGGTAAACTGAGATGTATTGTTATGTGTAATCTCGTAATGCATCGAACTGACGATGTAAACCATCAAGATACCTTCATGTTCATGACCTGTTAAACAACCTCAGTATGAATTCAAATGTTAACTGGCCATGAAGCATCCTATGGCCGAATTTGAAAACAAGACCTTTATTAGGTATACAGGGACAATGTACTGGTGATATACCAATGATTATTAGAAAGCCTGTGAGAACCGGACCTGACTGGTTCAACAAAACAGGTCTATTCATTCAGCGGGCGAGCAGTTACGTGAACTGCAAGCCCAGACGGACAAACCGCGACCGTCCGCATGCATAACTCTCCCAGACGGAGTTGAATCGAGCCGTTGACCGAAGAATCGCATACGAGGGAGAAAATTAACAACTCCTCGTGAGACATATGTTCGTTTCACTCACTCCTGTGGGGGGAAATCACGTGAGAAGCTACAACCGAGGGAAAATGACTGAAAGAGAGAAGAAAAACAAGAAAGGTATGTATATCATTTATTTTTATTATTTCTGTACAAAATTATTTCATAATTTTACTTTAAGTAAAAAAGAAATGTTCAATTAAAGGTAGAAAAAAGAATTTAGGGGGGAAGAAAAAAGAAATTTGAAGGAAAGGGAGGAAGTTTGGAAAGGAAGAAGAAGAGCGTTCATTTTCTACAACAAGGAACAAGTAAGATATTTACTTTAAATTTCTAATTAATTCATATAAGTACATGCAAAATTTTGGATTTATGTCACAAGAATGAATCCAATTAATGGGTGGTGAGCCTCGATTCAAGTGAAAAGATAGGAATCGAGGTAAATGATTGAAACAATTAATTTTAATTGATTTTATAGTTTTCAAGAATGCAAAATATAGAAAGTTAGAAGCTTTCGACAATTCTTCTATAATAGCCGATGCATTTAATATTACTTTAAGCTGTTAGTCAAATCATATTTATTGTGGCATTGAATTTGTAGACTATTCATCGGTAATTAATGAAATTTAATGCTATTGGAACAGTGAGAATTTCATACCTGAGCTAAGACAAATATTGAAAGTATATTTCAGAGGATCAAAGATTTGAAAAGAAACTGAACAGGAAACTAAACATACAAAAAATATTCAAAGGGAGTAAATTTCAATTGTTTTATAGCAATGTCAGATATATTTTTTTTATGTTATAATAATTTCTGTTAATTATCTGATTGCTACATGATTATAGTATTATATTGATTTGATAGTTATTATATGAATACATTATTTGAGAAGAATAAAAAAAATAGAAAGATGAAGTATTTGCTACATGGTTTTCTATAGAAAATTTGTAAACTCATTCTATTAAACTAATATTTTTAAGTAAGTCTCCTAATAAGTGAAAATGGTTGAAAGAGGGGAGTACATCTATAGAAGACGGCGCTCAAATGAAAACAGGTAAAATGTGTTTATGTTTAAAAGCATATTCAATGTAATAGTAGTGTTAGTGGCTCTTCAATGTTTGAAGAATATTAGTCATTTACTGTTATATGTAACTGTGGGGAAAAATTTTATTAACCGTCCGACTGTTCATTCCTGCCTCGTTAGTTCGAGTTTCCGGGCCGGGTCATGACAAAACCTTCAGAAAGTTCATGGTAAATGAAGGTTTTTTTTGGCTTGCCAAAGATGGTCTTTGAGAACAAAATAAATTTAAAAATATCATAAAGGTGAAACCCAAGTGATGAATATCAAAACTTAATAACTCTGGTATTAATGCAAGAAACCTTTTTTCTGTCACTGTTTCAAAAATCATTGTAAAATGTAACACTATTTCCTATTTTGGGCAAAACTACATATATGGTTTGCGTTGCCTTCTGTAGGAAATCATTATAAATAGAGGTTAATTACATAGGTTAGAGAATACCCAGGCAGCGTAACAAGATTCTTTTCAGAGGGAGCCCATTGCTTGAAAACTTCAAGAGAAAATCCGCCACTAATCATCCCAGGGGTCGCAAAAAGAATGCAAGGTCCAGGTGCATTTACAAGGGACCGATCAAAAGAGCAGACTTGAAAACAAACAAATATTATGCCAATAAATCTCAGAGAACAGAAAATATAACTCTAGAAGCACAAATAAATGTCAGTAAAATGAACGATCCACTAGTCTAACAAATAAGTATTTAAAAATATTTTGGATAAATCAGAGTTTCGAGATAACATGATCAAGACACAAAATTATTTTTTAAAAAAACATGGAGCAAATATACAGCAGACAATAGTTAATAATCCTAGACTTTCTTCTGAAACTAATAAAATTATTTAAACTTTGGGATAACAGAAAAAAAAATGGAATAGCAACTGGAAATTGATATCATGTAAACTAAAAGTACCAAGAAATAAAGCATTGTAAACGTGTATCGTGTTAAATATTGGAATGCCAAAGTCTGAAAAAAAAATTTGAAATGCCATGCAATCCACACTCAGAGATAACTGAATACAAATTCCTAGTTTTATGAAAGATGAGTATTATTCTCTAGTCAATATAATATGTGGAACTATTGGGCAATAATTTCAGGAATAATAACAAATATCAAGAGATTTAAGCATTAGCCAAAACCATTCTGCCATACTTACAGAACATTCCTGTTAAGACCTGCATTTCCTGTCAAATCTAGTTAATTGCATCTTTTGAGTTAACTTTCGGGATAGGCATTCTAAACCTAGCAATTGCTGAAAGGATTATTATTTTACTGTAAAGACGGTTAAAACATTTCTCTCATAGCCAATAGAAACATATGAAAATAGATATCAGGCGTATTTTGAATCAAATATTTGAGCCTTGGCCAATTGCTCTCAGAGGAAACAGAACTATTACAAATATATGCTCATAGTTGAACAATAACAAGACTTTGACCAAATCCAACGAAAGAAAATATACTCAACACAACACAAAAACATTTGCTCGACCTCTGAAAGCAAAGAGTTCAACAGCAGATAAACTAACCAAAAGTTTTTTACAAAAAATAAAAATACAAGAGAGCAAGCTTCAAAATTTTCCAACAACTTGGAGGCTTAAATATAGAATTATTTCTTTAAATCAGGAGTTGGAAACGAAAACTACCGAGATATAAAACCAAATTAAGACCAATTTGATTACCTGACCATGACAAAGGATTCCATTTGTTTTGGCTAACCATTCTGCCAAATCTACACGCAAGTTTGGTTTCTCATAAGCTAACCACAAGGAGTAAAACCAATCTACAAAAGAGTTGAATCACATTAGTTTTCAACGTATCATTAATTTTGGTTGAAAATTACTTATTTTTCTCTTTTTTTTATTTAGATTAAATATATTAAGGATAAGGATAATTCCATCCATAATTTAGGGCTACTTTTCCTTTCTAAATATGATTGCTTGTATGGACCTTTTAGATATTGATTAATGAACGAAATTGATTACTTGTGAGGCCATTGATCCAAGTGGTGCACACATATTTCTTCCTCCTTTCATCAATTCATCTCCAATTTCTGTACGGAGAGTTCTTCTCATGGTATCAAATCCTAGCTTCATTGTCCAATCAGAAAAGATAGAAAACGCATTAACACCTCCATCAATTTGATATTAAAATAACAACAACATCAAGTCTTTATTCCATTACATGGGATCGGCTACATGAATCTTTTTTACATCAATTTGATATTAAAATGATATATAATAATTTCTTCATATCTTTCTTAAAATATTCAAGCATAAATCTATCATGTCTTGTTTTCCCACTCTCTACCTTTCTAAAATTTTCATCCAAGCATACACCCTTATTACAAATAAATAAATAAAATTAAAAGAGAGAGAAAGAGAAGACTATCAAAAGATAAAGCTTTAAAAATTAAAAAAAAAAAAGAAAAGAAAATATAAACTCCCTTAAACATAAACCTCCTCTAATCAGACTCCTTTCCCACTCAATCAAGCCGGCCCTAGACAGAGGAGCCGGTCTACCTGGCGGACGGAAGAGCCCGACGGGCCCCACTAGTGTGGGCGACAGGAAAGGAGAGAAGGGGGGCTCAAAGAGGATTAATTATACCTTTAATTACTTACTATAGAAAACCAAAATTTGGAGGGAATTAGGAAGGTTTATTTAGGGAAGGAGGGATGATTTGAATTCAGATTTGAAAGAGAATTAGAAAAGTTTATCTAGGGAAAGATGATTGATTTGAATTCAGATTTGAGAGGGAATTAGAAAAGTTTATTAATGATTAATTAAGTTATTTTATTTTCATTATGTGATTTTATGTTTTGCAGATATTTTCTTTGAAGTTGTTCCTAGCGGCACCTAGGGTTTGTGGAGAGCACCGCTCGAATAGTAGATTAACATGTATCTTGGTTTGTTGTGCCAATATCAATAAAATTAGCCCATGATCTTATTCTTTCTCATTGATTTATGCTGTGTTTTCTCTTCTTTATTGCTGCTTTTTCGCTGTGTGGAGATCAGATTCCTATCAAATTGGTATCAGAACATTTTTTTTTGGACCTATGGTGGCTAAGAAGATCGATGCATTGGAGGAGAGACTTGATTGGGAAGTTGAAAATCTGAAATCTGAATTCAGAGAGCGAATTTAAGCAATTGAGGGAAGATTTTCAAATCTGGCAAAGATGATGAAAAGGATGGAGAGTTTCAAGCTAAGACGCCATCATCGAAGCTAAGGGCACTGTTGACCAGACAAGGAAGTGGGAAAAACTCTAATATAGGGACTATGACTGAGGATCAGGAGAAAGAAATTTTGGGGGAAGAAGAGGAGATGTCACTTTTGGAGCCACTTTTGTAAAAACCGGTTTAACTGGCCGGTTCAACTGAACCGGCCAGCCCTATTAATTAAAACGCAAACAATCAGAGGCGGAACTGAGCGGAGACAGACGCAAATGGGGCGGGCCGAACGCTTGCATGGGCGAATCTGGACGGCTCAATTCGTGGTTTTGAGCGTAGGATCGTGTTCGGGGATAAAAATAAACAACTCCTCTTTAAGTATAACTTCCTCCTCTTCATTTCATATCGCTAAAGAAAAGGAAACTGGGAAGAAATGGCAGTGAACGAGAGGAACGGGTTCCTCTGAACGAAGGTTTGTTGATATTTTTTCCATTTATGTATAAATCCTTCTGTATTTCTTTATCTAAACAAAGAGGGATATTAAATTGAAGGCAAAGGAAGAGATTGAAAACGGAAAGGAAGGAATTGAAGAAAAGGGAGGAAGTTTTTGGAAAGAAAAAAGAAGAGAACATTCATTTTATACGTTGAGGAATAAGTAAGATATTTACTTTAAACTTCTAATGAATTCATATAAGAAGTAGATGCAAAATTTTGGGTTTATGTCATAACAATGAATCCAATTAATGGGTGGTGAGCCTCAATGCAAGTGAAAAGAGAGGGATCGAGGTATAGGATTGAAGAAATAAATTTTAATTGATTTTAGAGTTTTCGGAATGCAAAATATGAAAAGTTAAAAGCTTTCAACAATTCCTCCATAAACAATTCCTCCATAAGAGTCGTTGCATATAATTTTACTTTTAAGGTTATTGGGCATCACATTTAATGTGACAATTGATTTGGAACTAATTTAATATTATTTGAATAGTGGAATAATTAAGTTGAGACAAGTATTAAAATCTACATCAAGGGTCGGGGTTTGGAGAGAAATAAAGCTTGGCAATATTCAAAGTGGGTAAATTTTAATTGTTTTATAGCAATGTAAAAATTTCTTTTATGTTATAACAATTTCTGTTAATATTTGATTTCTACATGATTATAGATTATATTGATTTGATGGTTATTATACGAATACATTATTTGAAAAAGATTAAAAAAATAGAAAATGAAGTAATTTCTATATGATTTTCTATAGTAATACATCTAAAATATATTTACTTGATAGTGATTAAATTATGGATATCAACATGTGAAAGGAAATAGCGTAAATTAAATGAAAAAAGAAAGTAAAGAAAAAGAAGGTAAAGATTATGTGCATGCAAAACTATAGGAGTTCACCCCCGTATGGTACTGGCTGGGGAAGCAATGTACTCGTGCACGTTAAAAGGAAAAGGAAATGGTAATGAAAATGGTTGTACCTTTATTGGTACATTTAGATGGTGCTCCTGTACTAATAGTAATGGAAATTGAATAAACGTGTAATGGAAATGGATAAATGGAATATAATGAAAAATAATGTGTAAGAAAGACAAACCATTATATTTTGCATTGTATTTCTAACTATTACATGGAATATAATAGAAATGATGGATATATATATATATATATATATATATATATATATATATATATATATATATATATATATATATATGTAATTGCAAAAGAAAAAGAAAGTAAAAGAAACATATTCAATTTTTTTATCTATATGAAATTTCTATGTTACAGGTATGATTACCAACTGAGTTTATATTGTAAACTCAACCCATTAAACCAATAATTTCAGATAAATCTACAGAAAAATAAAAATGGCTGAAAGAGAAGAGGAATAAGTCTACAGAAGACGACGCAAAAATGCAAATAGGTAATCTATGGTTTATATAAATGCTAAATATTTGTGAAGATTTTATTAGTAGTTTGATGAATTTTTTTTTGTGGTGGCTCTTTAGTGTTTGTGAATTGTTAGAAAGTACCATTATATGTAAGTGTAGTAATTGTCTTAACTATTCAACTGTCAGTTCCCACCTCGTTAGTTCGAGTATCTGGGCCAAGTCGTGACAAAAGTGATATCAGAAATCAATTAAGATATGAATCATACTGAAAAAGCCATTAGGATGATTATTGATGATTTAAGATTAAGTTATGAATGTAAAATAAAATATCTTATCTTATTACAGGAACTAAAATGATCCTGAAGATGTGGAAGTGGAAATGATAGTGCCAAATATTATTGTTAACCCTGATGCACTAGCACAAATGATGACAGCTATGACTCAGTTGATTCAGGACTCAAAGAATCAACCATCAGGAAATAGTGGTAGTGGTGGTGGTATATAGATAAGTACTTAAAGTTGTTTCAGGATATGAGACCACCCTTATTTAAGGGAGTAGAGGGATCAATCGAGGAAGAGAATTGGTTGCTAAAGATTGAGAAAATTTTAGAAGGGATGTTCTGTCCTGAAGAGAGAAAAATTTCATTGGCAACTTTTGTACTAGATGGTGAGGCTGAAAGGTGGTGGAGAGGTCAGCATCAAGACAAATTTGGAGAAATATCTAACATACAGATCAAGTGGAATAACTTTACTCAGGTGTTCATAGACTGGTTTGTACCTCTTTCTGTGAGAAGGCAGATGCAGGATAAGTTTCTGAGATTGGTGCAGGGAGATAGATCAGTTTTGCAGTATGAGGCAGAATTTACCACATTGTCCAGATATGTTCCTCAGTTAATACATATTGTAGAGGAAAAATGCCACCGCATTTTTTTCTAGATTGAAGGATGCAATTAAGTAGCCTCTTGTTCCTCTAGGGATTGAAGACTATTCAGTGTTGGTGGAAAGAGCTGGGAGGGTAGAAATGGACATGCAAAATACTCAAAGGAGACATGAATTTTAGAAGAGGAAAAGTGGTGATGTTATAAGAGCTTCTCAGGATTCACACAGAAAATCCATTTCACAAGCTGGAATGTTTAATTAAAAAAAGGCAAAGCCTAGTAGCAGTGGCAATTAGATGAGCATAAACCATTACAGCAAGTGTGGAAAGCAACACAAAGGAGAATGTCTATCTGGTACAAACACTTGCTTCTAGTGTCATCAACCAAGTCACATAGCTAAGAACTGTCCTACTTTGGGGCAAAGACCAGCGGTCAAGGATGAATACTAGACCTCAGAGAAATGTTGGAGGACCAAGAATATAATAGAATCAGCTGCTTCTACTCCAGGAACACGTCAAGTTCGATAGAATACTCAGCCTAGAGTATATGCACTGACTCAGCATGATGCCAAAGACTCACCTGATGTAATTACAGGTATGTTTTTATTTAATTCATGAAAATTTTGTTAATTTCATGCATGATTAATCAAGTAATATGAAAATTGTTAAAAAAATGATATATGTTTATGTTAATTCTTATGAAAATATTATAAGTATGATAACAATTCATGGAAGCCAGTACAAATCCTCTTTGATACAGGAGCGTCATATTCCTTCATTTCAGAGGAATTTGTGAAAACAGTTGAATTAAATGTTTATAAACTATTCACAACTTCAGAAGTTTTGATGCAAAATGGATCCACCATGAATGTTCATAATATATGTCAAGTGATTTTCAAAATAGATGAAAAGGAATTTGAAGAAACTTGAATGTGTTGCCATTACAAGAATTTGATATGATGTTAGGAATAGATTGGTTATCAAATCACTTTGTGATCATAAATTGTAATTGAAAAAATTGTTAAATTTAAATTTCCTGGAGAAAGAGTGTAAATTTTATGGAGATTGAGGAATTTTTTCAATAATAATCACTTATATGAAAGCTTACAAATTTGTATCCAAGGGATGTCAGTGTTTCCTAGCTCAAATAAAGGATGCAAATACAGGAGTTAAAGAGTTAAAAGATATACTTGTAGTCAAAGAATATCCAGAGGTGTTTCTGGATGATTTGTCAGGATTACCACCAAAAAGAGATAGATTTCACTATTGATTTGTTACCAGGTTCAAAACCAGTGGCAAGGGCACCCTACAGAATGACAATTAAGGAATTATAAGAGCTAAAAAGCCAACTTCAGGAATTGTTAGATAAAGGGTTTATCAGGCCAAGTTCCTCGCCATGGAGAGCTCCAATATTATTTGTAAAGAAGAACGATGGTAGTGTCAGAATGTGCATAGATTACAAGGAATTGAATAAGCTTACTGTTAAAAATAAATATCCTTTACCCAGAATTGATGATTTATTTGATCAACTAGAGAGAGCTACAGTTTTCTTGAAATTGATTTGCGTTCTGAGTGCCATCAGCTACACATTAAGGAGGAGGATATAGCTAAAACTGCTTTTAGAATTAGATATAATTATTATGAGTTTGTTGTAATGTTATTTGGAGTGACGAATGCTCCAGCTGTCTTTATGGACTTGATGAATAGAATTTTCAAACTATTTCTAGATATTTTTGTAATTGTGTTTATAGATGATATATTGATTTATTCAAGAGATGAAGAGAGTCATTCTAGTCATCTACATGCAGTGTTGCAAACACTTGAGGAGAATAAATTATATCAAAGTGTGAATTTTGGTTGAGCAGTGTAAACTTCCTTGGGCATGTGATTAGTAGTGAAAACATTTCAATTGATCGAAATAAAATCCAAGCTATTGCAGAGTGGCCAAGGCCAACTACAGTTTCAAAAGTAAGGAGTTTTCTGGGTCTTGCTGGTTATTAAAGGAGACTTGTACAAGGATTCTCTCAAATTGCAATGCCGTTATCCAGACTAACTCAAAAGACAGTAAAATTTGAATGGAATGATCAATGTAAAGGAGCTTTTCAGAAGTTGAAGAATTGTTTAATGACTGCCCAAATATTAACAATTCCATCAAGTTCAGAAGGATTTCAAATTTTCTATGATGCTTCATTGAGAGGACTTGGATGTGTATTATTGCAGCATGGTAGAGTGGTGGCATATGCTTCAAAGCAATTGAAAGTTCATGAAAGAAACTATCTCACCCATGATTTGAAATTAGCGGCTGTGGTTTTTGCATTCAAAATATGGAAATATTATCTATATGGAGTCATATATGAAGTGTTTACAGATCATAAGAGTCTCAAATATATTTTCAATCAAAAAGAGTTTAATCTAAGGCAGAGAAGATGGTTAGAGCTTATTAAAGATTTTGACTTGGATATATAGCATCATCCTGGAAAGGCAAATATAGTTGCAAATATACTAAGCAGAAAAACTCTTGGATGTGCAAATTGGCTAATTATCCAGCAGGAGTAGATAATTAGAGACATAGAAAGACTAGAGGTTTCAATGGTCAATCAGAAAGACACTAAAGATATGATATTTAAGTCAACTGGTGATTCAATCCACTTTGAAGGATAGAATAAGAAGTTCAATACATCAAGATGTGAAGTTCCAAGAAATCTTAAAGAAAGTACAGGAAGGACATTTGGAGGATTTTGTACGAGAGAATGAGAAATTGTTAAAATATAAAGGCAGGATCTGTGTTCCAAATGTTGAAAGTTTAAGAGAAAAAATATTATAGGAATCTCACCTCTCTAGTTATGAAATTCATCCAGGTAGCACAAAGATGTATCAAGAACATCAAGAACTAAGAGAATTGTTTTGATGGCTAGGATTAAAAAGGAGTGTTGTAGAATTTGTGGCAAAATATATACCCTGCTAAATGATTAAAGTTGAACATCAAAAGTCAGGTGGTCAACTACAACCATTATTGATACCTGAGTGAAAATGGGAAGAAATTGCAATAGATTTTGTGATTGGATTACCCAAGTCAAGGCAGAGTCGGGATGCTATGTGGGTTATTATAGATAGATTAACTAAGTCGGCTCATTTCTTACCGATTAAACAGACAGATTCAGTGGAGAAATTGTCAAAGATATATGTTGATAAAATTGTGAGATTACATGGAATTCCAAAATCAATAATTTCTGATAGAGATGCCCGATTCACTTTTAGATTGTGGAAGAAAATTCAGGAAGCTATGAGTGCCAGATTGACTTTTAGTACAGCATTTCATCCTCAAACAGATGGACAATCAAAAAGAACAATTCAAACTCTAGAGGATTTACTTAGATTATGTGTATTGAATTTTAGAGGAAATTAGGAGACCAATATACCATTAATTGAATTTGTATATAATAAAAGTTTTCAATCTAGCATTGGAATGGCACCGTGCGAAGCTCTTTACGGAACAAAGTGCAGAACCCTCTTGTGTTGGGCAAAAACAAGTGAAAGAAAAATACTGAACTGGTGGATGATGCTATTATGAAAATCAAATTGATCAGAGATAGATTAAAAGCAGTGCAGGATAGGCAGAGAAAATATTATGATGCAAAGCACAGGCCAGTTACGTTTGAAGTAGGAGAATTTATTTTCCTTAAAGTCAGTCAATGAAGAGTGTACAATGATTTGAGAAAGAAAAATTGAGCCCACGATACATTGGTCCTTTTTAAATCATTGAGAGAATAGGACATATGGCATACAGATTGGATCTGTCAGTGCATATGCAATGAATTCATAATGTGTTTCCCATATCAGTGCTTCGGAAGTATGTATTAGATGAGTCAAAGAGAATCTAGTCAAAATCAATTTACTTGCAGCCAGATTTGAAATATGTTGAAGAATCTGAAAGAATACTGGAATATGATGTGAAACAATTGAGAAATCGGGAAATACCGTTTGTGAAAATTTTATAGAAATATGAAACAGAAAAAGATGCCACTTGGGAGAAAAAAGCAGAAATAAAAGCTCAATATCCCCATCTATTCAATTAAGGTATGCTTACTTATACTTGATTTTAAATTTCGAGGACGAAATTTTTATCAGGATGGGAGATTGTAAGAACCAGTTTAACTGGCCCGTTCAATTGAACCGGCCAGCCCTATTAACTATAACACTAACAAGCAAAGGCGGAACCGAGCGGAGACAGACGCGACTGGGGCAGGCCGAACGCTTGTGTGGAATCTGGACAGCTCGATTCGTGGTTTTGAGCGTAGGATCATGTTCGGGGATGAAAATAAACAACTCCTCTTAAGTATAACTTCCTCATCTTCATTTCTTATCGCTAAAGAAACGATAGTGAATGAGAGAAAAGGCTGAATGAAGAAAGTTTGTTGATATTTTTTCCATTTATGTATAAATCCTTCTATATTTATTTATCTAAACAATGCGGGATATTAAATTAAAGGCAAAGGAAGAGATTGAAAGCGGAAAGAAAGGAATTGAAAAAAATGGAGGAAGTTTTTGGAAAGGAAGAAGAAGAGAGTATTCATTTTCTACATCGAGGAATAAGTAAGATATTTACTTTAAACTTCTAATTAATTCATATAAGTAGTTTAAAAAAAATTCATATAAGTAGTAGATGCAAAATTTTGGGTTTATGTCATAACAATGAATCCGATTAATGGGTGGTGAGCCTCAATGCAAGTGAAAAGAGAGGGATCGAGGTAAAGGATTGAAGAAATAAATTTTTTATTTTAGAGTTTTCGGAATGCAAAATATGAAAAGTTAAAAGCTTTCAACAACTCCTCCATAAGAGTCGATGCATGTAATATTACTTTTAAGGCTGTTGGGCAAATCACATTTAATGTGACAGTTGATTTGGAACTGATTTAATATTATTTGAACAGTGAAATAATTAAGTTGAGACGAGTATTGAAATCTACATCAAGGCTCGGGGTTTGGAGAGAAATAAAGCTTGGTAATATTCAAAGTGGGTAAATTTTAATTGTTTTATGGCAATGACAGAATTTATTTTATGTTATAATATTTTTTGTTAATTATTTGATTTCTACATGATTATAGATTATATTGATTTGATAATTATTATATGAATACATTATTTGAGAAGGATAAAAGAAATAGAAAATGAAGTAATTGCTATATGATTTTTTTTATAGAACATAGTAATACATCTAAAATATATTTACTTGATAGTGATTAAATTACTGATATCAACATGTGAATGGAAATAGAGTAAATTAAATGAAAAAGGAAAGTAAAGAAAAAGAAGGTAAAACTTATGTGCATGCAAAATTACAGGAGTTCACCCCTGTATGATACTGGCTGGGAAAATAATGTACTCATGCACGTTAAAAGGAAAAGGAAATGGTAATGAAAATGGTTGTACAATTATTGGTACATTTAGACTATGCTCCTGTACTAATGGTAATGGAAATGGATAAATGAAATATAATGAAAAGTAATGTGTAAGAAAGACAAACAATTATATTTAGCATTGTATTTCTAACTATTATATGGAATATAATAGAAATGATGGATATATATATATATATATATATATATATATATATATATATATATATATATATATATATTGCAAAAGAAAAAGAAAGTCAAAGAAATATATTCAATTTTTGTTATGTATATAAAATTTCTATGTTATAGGTATAATTACCCCTGAGTTTATATTATAAACTCAACCTATCAAACCAATAATTTTAGGTAAGTCTCCAGAAAAATAGAAATGACTGAAAGAGAAGATGAATACATCTACAGAAGACTGCGCACAAATGCAAACAGGTAATCTATGGTTTATATAAATGCTAAATATTTGTGAAGATTTTATTAGTAGTTTGATAAAAAAATTTTTGTAGTGGCTCTTTAGTGTTGTGAATTGTTAGAAAGTACCGTTATATGTAAGTATAGTAATTGTCTTAACCGTCCGACTGTCCGTTCCCACCTCGTTAGTTCGAGTATCCGAGTCGAGTCGTGACAACTTCTAAGGAGGGTAATAGGTGATGGGTATAGCCGGCGAAGAAATTGGGATGGTGAAGATTGAGAGCTAATTTGGGGGAGAGGGAAACATGGAGGGATCACAACACCCGCTACATTGGAGGAGGAAGAAGCAATTGGGGCGGTGGCGATCCTAGGGTGAGAAAGTTGAAGATGTCAATTTCTTAGGAAAAAGATGCTCAGGTGAATTTATAGGGTGTAGCGATATTTTGTTGTAAATGGGTTAACAGATAATGAAAAACTCACCGCAGCAGCTCTAAGTCTGGAGAGGTAGGCTCTATCCTAATACCAGTGTAGAGACTTGCGAGATTTGATCTTATCATGGAGAGAGTTCAAAGACAGTCAATTAGAATGTTTCTAAACCAATCAAGAAGGAGACTTCTATGAACAATTCTTTGCTTTGGTGCAGAAGGGGATGATAATAGAGTACTGGGAGAAGTTCAAGTACTTCTCAAGTCGATTGGGAAGGTTGTTAGAGACTGAGCTAGAGGAGAACTTTATGAAGGGGCTCAAGCCTAATATTTGAGCGGTTGTTCGAGTATTGAGACCATGTAGCTTAGGGGAGGCTATGGAGTTAGCCCAGTTGGTGGAGGATAAGAATTCCTTGGAGAGGAGTAGCCGTAGCAGCACTTTAGCATGACCACTATATTTTTGACACCAAAGGTGCAGACAGAGGTCAGGGATTACGACCAGGGGGGAACTTCAAGAGGCAAACTGAGCTAGAAATTCAGGATAAAAGGGTTAAGGGTTTATGCTTTAGGTGTGATGAGAAGTTCGCTCCAGGACACCGTTGTAAGGACCGTTCGTTACAGGTCTTAACAGTCTGCGATGAGGAGGAAGATGTTGCAGAGAAGGAAGATAATCACCTACACTTAGATGTTGTAGAGGTATCCATTAACTCAGTTGTCGAGTTCACACCGAACCATACCATGAAGGTTATGGAGAAGATCAAGCATCAGGAGGTGGTAGTGCTGGTGGATAGTGGGGCTACCCATAACTTCATTTCTAACAGGATGGTGAATCAGTTAGGATTGAAATTAATGGACACGGTGGGCTTTGGGGTTATGCTGGGAATATATATATATAATTCGGCAACCTCCCAGCATCCCTCCCCGCGAGGGGAGGTTAGGATGGCACTTGCTGCTAATTCTTCTCAACCAGATCTAAGATACGACAGCGCGGGGTCTTCAATTTGATTTCTTCCCGGCCAGATCTAAAGATTGGGGCGAGAGGTCTTCAATTTGATTTCTTCCCAGCCGGATCTAAGATCGATGGCACAAGCTCTTCTATTTGATTTGCACATTCCTGGTCAGATCTAAGATCAATGGTGTAGGACTTCGTCAAATATTCCTGCTTGTTGTTTTTCTTTTATTATTATTATAACTTCCCTTTTTTATTACAAAATAGCATTCCTCTGTTGCTCTTATACTAACTGGAACAAGAAATAGTGGAGACATAGCGAGTAATTGCAATTTAAATGAATCGAGCAAGCTGTGTGAGGAGACAGATAGATTGGGAATACATGTTCGTTTGGAGCGAAAGCAAGGATTACGGGTACACACGAAGCGTGCGTACGGGAGAGAGAGGGACGACGTGCAAGGCATGAATGTCGGATAGGCGGGAAAGGGCCGAAAGTCTGACTACGCAGGAGGCTTGCTCCCACGAAAGGGGGCTGCCGGCGGGATCAGGAGAAGGGTAGGCGAACGGACAGAGGTGTCGCGAGCGTTGTGAATTCAGACAGTGGAGTTCTATTTCGAGTGGGTAGGTGCGGACGGAGCAAAGGCCAAGGCTCCTACTATTCCATTTTTTATTATGTTTTTTTTTTTAATTTAGTCAACACTGGTCAAGAGCTACATACATGTGAGGGAGAGAAACTAACAAGGGTAACAACTTTATAATGAAGTTATAGGAAAAGGGTGAATTGGGGCATATGTTAGTTTATATTTTTTGGAAATGAACTCTTCATGGGAATCTGATGGAAGAATTTAACCAGGTATGAGTTTGGAGATGAAGACCATCAAATGGTTAAGGAAGAAGATAGCAATAAGAATAATAAAATGTGAGCCAGTAAACATACCACTGAAAACTCTATTATTACCTTGATAAAGATGAAGAGATTGCTGCAGAAAGTTATGGAAAGCTAAAAATATGGACACAGTCAAAGGCTTCTACGGTGTCACGACCCGGCCCGGATACTCGAACTAAGCGGGAACTGACAATTGGACAGTTAATACAATTACTACATTTACATATAACAGTAATTTCTAACAATTCACAAACACTGAAGAGCCACTAATAAAAAAAATTTTCATCAAATTACTAATAAAATCTTTCACATACTTAACATTTACATAAACCATAGATTATATGTTTGTATTTGTGCGTCCTTGCAGACGTATTCCTCTTCTCTTTCAGTCATTTCTATTTGCCAGGAGACTTACCTGAAAGTTTAGTTTAATATGTTGAGTTTACATGATAAACACAGTGAGTAATTATGTCTGTAACATAGAAATTTTACATACATAAAATGAACACATTCATTTGGCTTTCTTTTTTTTTTTTCATTTACATGCATATATATATGTATATGTACATATATAATTTCTATTATATTTGATATACAACAGTTAGGTATACAAAATAAAACATACCTGTTTCTGTCTTTCTTGTACATAATTTACTTCTCAAGGCATTTCATTTGTCCATTTCCATTACACATTTATTTCATTTTCATTTCCATTAGTACATGAGCACCATCTAAATGTACCTATAAAAGTATAACTATTTCCATTTACATTTCCATTTTAATGTGCAAGGGGAACATTGCTTCCCCAGCCAATACTATACGGGGTGAACTTTTGTAATTTGCATGCATATACCTTTTCCATCTTTTAATTCTTCCATTTCAGTTAAATCATACTTCAGTATTTCATTTTCATTATATTTTGTAGTAATCTATTTATTCATTTTATATATATATATATATATATATATATATATATATATATACATACATACATCCATCCATCATAAACTTCAATAATTCAGTCAATCTCATCAATTTGATTATACATTTAACATTTAAATGTTTCATTCATACAATAATAATTTCATAAAATGATAATTCACAATTCCATTTTTTTTATTCTCTCAATTAATGTAATTCATATAAGACATAATGATTGAATTTGAAACATGAAAGAAATTGAATGGAATAAACTCTTAATCTATAATTACTCATTTTGATTCTTTCAAATCCTCGATATGTGGAAATAACATTCCACAATGCAACCTAAAGACACACACAATCACATAAATTATTAATATCTTTAACTTTTATTAATGCCACATACATATTTTCTTAATGAAATCTTACCTAAAAATCTCTTTTTGGAGATCCTTTATTGACTTCAATACTTCAGCTTTGTACCTTAGATTAAGTAAATCCTCTACTATTCCAATTATATTAATTCCCATTAAACATCATTAATCAACCTTTGAAGGAATTCTCAAAGCTCAAAATAATATTAATAATTGTCAAATTCAAACTTGTATCTTTTATCTCAATTATTCAAATCTTCCATTTCTTCTCTTTGAAATAAAACTTTCATCCACTAGATTTCTTCACACATGAACTTTCTTCCTACTAAAATCAGAGACTGTTATTTTTCCATCAAAATAATTTTCATGTAATTATTTTCCTTAATTTGAAAAAGAAGAAGAATAAGGAATTTGAAATCACTTACAAAAGAAATCTTCCCAACATCATTTCTTCCTCTTTCTTCCTCAAAATTTCTTTTTTTGCATTCAGACTAAATATAGACTCTCCTATAGATTTCATTCATAGAGGAGATTACCAAATAATATAATTAAAACATATAAACTTACTTTCCTTCTCCACTTTCTTCTTCCGCTCTGTTGTTTCCTCTCGACTGAAATATTCTCTTGCGTTTTCCTCCACAGGAACGAGTGAAATATAGATATTACTCACGAGGAGTCGTTAGTTTTCTCCCACGTACGTGATCCTTCGCTCAGAACCACAAACTGACTCGTCTGGATCGCACACGCACGCAGTCGTCTGGGTCGCGGCTCTGCTCAGTTCCGCCTGTTATTCACCCGTTGTATTAAGCATTCAACCGGTTCAACTAAACCGGCTAAACCGGATATTACATACGGTATGCAACTTAAAATTTTGACATGAAAATAAGAGTTTCCCAATACACAGCATAGCAAAAAGGAAGGAACCATCTAGCACACAGCTAGAAAGAGAAACCAAATAGAATGAAACATTTACTAAATCTAAATTACATGATTCTAGGCACAATCTGTAATAATAGGCCGTATTTTCTAAAGGTAAAACTACCCTAAAACATATTAGGCAAAACTAATCCTAAATGACAAATGACAACATTAACCACTAATAATTAAGGAAAAATAACATAAAGCAAGACATAAAATAACTATGACTTATCAACTTGACACATATGGCTTGAAGTGTTTCAAAATTCTATTGAAGATCTATTATCAAGAACCGTCCACATTGATATTTACTAGGTAAAGGAAGGGTGATTTCACCACCCACCAATACATCCATTACAAACATGAACACGTTCAATTGATACAATATCCTTTAAAAGGCTCCTACTCAAAATGTCATTTGCCAACAATATGTTGTTTTATCCCCTATATTGCTAAGAAAAAAAAAACTCCAGCTACCAATCATCTAAAAACAAAAGGTCCAAATGTTTTTAAGGGCCAATTTTAGAGACAAGTTCAATTGCAATGAGTTTCGTTGATCTTTATTTATTTAACAAAAATTTAATTAATATGAATGCAGTTATTGTGTTTGCTTAGAGTGCAGTGAGTTTCATTTTATTTGCACACCTATTAAATTTATACTGTATTATTAGTATTACTATAAATAATCATAATATTCCAACCCACTATCTTGCTTTAGATAATTCTATTATTTGCGTATATCAAAAGTAAAATTGAAGATGACTTATTAGCCCTCATAATGGAAACACACTAATCATAATGAAGGTGAGTTAAACAAAATAGAAACTTGCTTTCATTAATTTTCTATCCAATAAATGCTTGAAACTCAATTCTAAAAATGAGCTCTAGTCACTTGTAACTACTTATCTCAAAACAAACTAGCCCTAAGTGGCAGAATAAGGGACAATAATAGGGAGAGAAAGGCCTCCGCCCAGTCCCAAGATCTCCACTTGGTCTTGTCGATAAGTTTTGAAGAACTCATCTAATAGGACGCTTGATGCCAACGTAGAATGCTATTTTTAAATTTCTCACTAACTTATCAATACCAAACTCCAAGTGACAGTTTCCGTTTTACACAAGCAAATATCAAGTATCAACCAACTTTGATAAACAGATAATCCCATGCAAGCCTTTGTAAAGTAAGCTAACTTCCATAAAATAAGCACATAACTTGTCTTTTCAAAAAGTACCATGTTTGAAGTCAAATGCATTGCGTGTTCCATAAGCCTCCTTAATCTTTTGGCTAGTCCATCCAATAAGCATTTTGTAGTACATATTTGCTTGAATTGTTAATCCTGTAGAACAAGAAACTGGTCAGAGATAAACACCTATCAAGTTATAGGTTCAGTACAAAGTTAACAAGTTACCACAATCTAAGGAAGTTATATACTGATCATAATATTCGGCCAACTAGCCTTTTACATACTTTTTTCTCATGTTTTAAACATATTATATACAGATACACCATCATAATCTTAGACACAAATAGAAATAACTGTCAAATTCCATGTTTAGGAAAGGTTAAGTCAGTTTGCACTATTAGGAAATTAAATAATAAACGGATTGTAAATCCTAAAAGCTTCACTTTTTCAATAACTTTCTCTTGTTTGAAAAAATAAGAGACTTTAAGATATATGTGTTAGACCGGTTCTTGCTGAACTGGTCCAGCCGGCCCAAGGCATGGGGTGGCTCACATATACAGGAGGCGGACCAAGCCTGTCTGCCCCCTAGATTGTGCTCTTGGCGTCCTAGGCTCTAGCTTCATCTAGGGATTGGGAGAGATCGATCCTCCTCTCGAATTGAGGATCAATTGCATCTTGCTATTTTCTGCCGTTAGTTTGTGTTCTTGTAATAAAATTCCTGTTTTTCTCTGATTTTCTGTTAGATTTGTGGAGATTTCTCGCTGTTTTGTCAATATTGTTAGGGTTTACTTGAGATCTTCAAGTATTTCCTAACAATATGCTATGACTTTACATTCATATGCACCACTTATTCCGCTCCACTGAATCAATAGTGATTCAGGTAAATCTATGAGAAAACTGAGGCTTGAGAAACAATGAATTTTTGGATTAGCATGAAAGAAATGATGATGCTAGATATCGAGAAGGTAGAGGAGAATAAGGAAAGGAGATCAAGATGTGAAAATTTAAAAAGCTATGACAATGTCCACATTAGATGTGATAATCCTACCACTGAAATAGGTATGAACTCTAATTTAGCTGCCTGAAAAAAAAAATGTAGAAAATATACAAAATAATTGATAAAATATTTAGAATAATGATGAAAATGCTTAGGAGATAAATATCATATAATTAATAGAAAAAAATACTAGGTATATGTTATGCAAATCTAGCAGTGTAATACTGGTAACTATCAACCAATCAAATAAATAAAGTAATATGTAGCTATGATAAGTTTAAGTATTATGGATTTATTATGTATAATAATTGGATAAATATAAGGTTATAAATTCAAGTGTAAAGTCTAAAAGGCTAAAAATGTAGAATTACCTTAAGAGTACTACACAATAACAGAATTATTATTGAGATTTAAATGAAGATCCTATAAAACTAGAAATAAGTCTACTATACTATATAGATTCGAGTATTGGCCAGTAAAGATAGCAATAATTGATAAGTTAAGTATGGAAAAAATGATAAAATTAAAATGGATGTGAGGAAAAACTAAGAAAAAAAAATTGAAAAAAGATTATATCAGATAGATAATGGGAGTAGTATCTATCAAAGATAAAAAATGAAAAATAATACAAGTGCAATAGAGTGATGCACCAATAAAATGTAACATTCATGTGGAAGGACTAGTAAGGAAAAGATAGATAAAATTCAACATCAATTGAAGTTATAAAACAAAATTATGTAAAATAAGTTTAAAATCTCATATTCTCGTATAGGGGTGTAAGTGAGCCGAGTCGGCTCGTGAGTCGACTCGAAATCAACTCGTTAATGAGCTCACGAGTCGAGCTTATTGAGCTTTGAGTTCGAGCTTATAGTCGAGCAGACTAGATAAAAAAATAATATAAAATAAAGCCTAATATAACTATCTGATTCGAAAGCAGCCCAGCCCTAATTTCATTCTCACCTTGGTGACGGCTAGGAGTTCAAGCGAACATCAATCTTCTTCTCGCGTGACCTAGCGTGTGCAAGACGTGGTAATTTCGACGACAAGACGTGTTTCGCACTCCAAGTTTAATCTTCTTCTTCAGTCCTCAACACTTGTAAAGGTTCGTATTTGGTGAACTGAGCAGTTTTTTGCATTCTATGTTCTACAAATTTTCTTCTTCGGTCCTCTTACTGATTGTTATTATTTCCTTTTCAATGAAATCGTTAATATGTTTCTGATAGGAAATACTTGAGTTCGCAAGTATTCCTATCGGAAATACTTGAGTTCGCAAGCAACCCTAACACTGAATTGGTAAGAACCATAGTTGTCAATGGCGCAAAATAGCGTGCGCCATGGCGCACGGCGCGGCACGACGCACCTACGGCGCCATGTTCATAGCGCGGCGCAGGTATTAAAAATAGCGCGCGCTATTTGCTCCACATGTGCGCCAGGCGCATGGCGCACGACGCAAAATAGCGCGCTAAATTGTTTATTTATTTTATATTTGGTTTGTTTTTAAAATAATACATTTTATATTATAAGATTAAAATGTCTGCTCGCTACCCTAATTTGAGGAGATGTTTGCTGCTTCTGCCGAATACATCCTTAGAGTCACTGTTCGCTGCTTCCTCCGAATTCAGCCGAAGTTGAAGTCGCTGCTTCTGCCGAATCCAGCCGAAGTGTTCGCTGCTTCCGCCGTATCCAGGAGCATCCGTCAAAGGCGTCACTACTTCCACCGAATCGTTGTCGTGTGTTCGCTGCTTTCGCAATCCGTCCAAGTTGTCAGCTCGTAGCTGCTTCCGCCGAATCCGTCCCCCAAAGCCCCGCTTCTGCCGAACTCGCCCCTCCTTCATTTGTTCCAACAGGAAAAACCTATTCGCTGACTCCGATTTCCATGCTCGTCTGTTCCGCATAGCTCTGTTCCACACAGCTTTGTTCCGCACAGCTCTGTTGTTCCGCACTAACAGGTATGCGCTTCCAAACTTCCTCTGAAGTAGATTTCATTTTCACACTCAATGGGTAAAAATAAATTTTTTCTTTCTATACCTTACAACCAATCTCATGAACCTTTATCTTGAGGATTTGTGATAGTGATTACATTTATTTTTGGTTAGGTTCCTATAGAAAGGCATTAAGGCTCTAAGGACTCATCAACGAATACACCGGCTTGTGTAAGTAAACTCTTTGTTTCGTAATTTCTGATCTTTTATTTATATTGTTGATTTCAGAATCTCTATGTTGGGATTTGATCCAGCCAAATTATTTTGTTATAAAAATGTGGCATTGTCTTGCTAGTGTGGTAAAAATGCGGCTAACTATTTCCTACGAATTTCATCTCGTTGTATCATTGGATTGCTAGTGTTTTTTATCCTTTTAAAATGTGAATTCTTGCATCTTGGACAATATTGTTGTGAAATGTGAAGTATTTTTATTTGCAATTTTTGTCTCCTGGACAATATTAGGTTTCTTTTATCTGATTTTGTTTGCTTTTAGGTGATCATAAAATGTCAGATTCAATTCAATCTTTAAAAAGGGATCCAGCATGGAAATATGCTATACTGACAAATGAATCCGACAACAACAGTGTGACATGCATTTTTTGTGGTAAAATAACAAAATGAGAAATTGCACGCCACAAGCAACATCTCGTTGGTGGTTTTAGGAATGCAAGGCCTTGCTCTAATTGCCCCGAGCACGTGAAGTCTGAAATTAAGGCATCCATGTTAAAAAACGGATTTAAAAGAACAGTTTAATGACACATCAAATGTCAACCTTGATGAAGGAGAAGAAGAAGACTTTGATGTGATGACAGATGATATTTTACGTGTTGGACCTTCCAAAATGTTGCGGACAAATAAATCTAACACATCTAGTCAGAGTTCGACATCTACATCTATCTTCAAAACATCACGACCTAAAGGTCCGTTAGATACTTTCCTTACACCAAATCCTGAAGATGTAGTAAAACATAGAAAAGGTCAGTTTAGCAAAGAAATGGATGCAGCTAAAAAAGAAATGAGGGGAAGGGCTATTCAAGTGTTTTGTAGATGGATGTACGATGTTGGGATTCCATTTAATGCTGTGAAATATGATAGTTTCCCTGCTATGGTGGAGGCACTTGGACAGTTTGGACTTGGTCTGAAACCTCCTAGTTATCATGAGGTATGAGTTACTTGTTTGAAGAAAGAGGTTGGACATACACATGAGCTATTACAAAACCATCAGGAAGACTGTGTATGATATGGTTGTTCTCTAATGGCAGATAGATGGACGTCGAGAAATGGGAAAAGCTTAATCAATTTTTTTGTTAATTGTCTGAGAGGTAGCGCATTTATAGATTCAATTGATGCTAGTTTTTTCTCCAAGAACGCTGCGAAAATGTTTGAACTTTTTTGCAAGTACATCGAGGTTATTGGACCACATAATGTGATCTAAGTGTTCACTGATAATGCATCCAAAAATGTTCTTACAGGTTTGTCATAACTTCTACACTAAAGCTTTGTTATCTCATTAACATTTGTTTTTTATGTCTTAACTTAAATTATAATGACATAACAGGAAAGTTATTGATGGACAAATATCCTCACATTTATTGGACTCCTTGTGCTGCTCACTATTTAGATTTAATAATGGAGGACATTTTCAAAATTCAAAAGCTAAGGCGATGCTTTGAAAAAGCGGTGGCAGTACACAGTTTTATATATTCTAGGCCTCGCTTACTTGAGTTAATGAGAAGGTGCACAAATCAAAGAGCACTTGTCAAACCCGCCAAGACTAGTTTCGCAATAGCTTTCTTAACTTTACAACGTTTTCATCAACAACAATTGAACTTGAAGAAAATGTTTACATGTGAGGAGTTTATCTTGGGTCCTTATGCGAAAGAGGCTAAAGCGAAACAATCTCAACATACAATCTTACAGCAATTGCTTTGGAACACTATAATGTATGCATTAAAAATAGCTGGTCCTTTATTAAAAGTTCTTAGATTAGTTGATGGAGAGAAGAAGCCCCCAATGGCTTACATATATGAAGCAATGGATAGAGCAAAAGAGGCAATTGCTGCAAGCTTCAATAACAGTGATAATTATGATCAAATTTTTAAAATTATTGATAGAAGATGGGAAGTGCAATTACACCGGCCTCTACATGAAGCGGCACATTTTTTAAATCCTGAATATTTCTTCAGTAATCCTGATATTGCCAAGGATAAGGAAATAGTTGATGGTCTTTATCAATGTATTGGAAGATTGTCTCAAGATGTAGCTAAAGAAGACAAAATCAGTAATGAATTAAGTTTATACATTAGGGGTGAAGGACTATTTGGTATTCCTCCAGCTGTAAGACAAAAGAACTACCCGATCTCCAAGTATCATTATTTACAAAAAAATTAAGATTGATTTGCAAGTATATAATATTAAAAAAATCATTTCTTCCAGCTGATTGGTGGTTGGCATATGGACAAGGAGCTCCTAATTTATAAAACTTTGCTATCAAAGTCCTAAGTTTAACATTTAGTTCATTCGGATGCGAACATAATTGGAGTATTTTTGAACATGTAAGTATTTTACAGTGTATGTGTTGCTTTTTTATATATGTTTATAGTATAGTAATGTAATAATGTTTTAATTGTAGCTTCATAGCAAACGAAGAAGCAAATTGGATCATGGTCGCTTAAAGGATTTAGTTTATGTGAAATATAATAGAGCACTGATTCGGAGATTCAATCATCGTGATGTGATTGATCCTATTTCTTTGATTGAGATAGATGATGCCAATGAATGGCTAACAAGAAAATTAGATGATGAGTCTGATGAAGAAAATGACTTTATTGTTGGAGAGGAAGATTTAACTTGGATAAGTGTTACTAAGGCTACTGGTGTTTATGATAAAAGCTATAACATTCGAGAAAGATCTAAAGGAAAAGAGAAGGAATCTTCAATTAGGCATGATGTTGCTATTGAGAATGAGGATGAGGGTGATAAAGAGGATTATGAAGTAGGAGACAATGCTGATGAAAATAATGAAGCTTTTTTTAACATTTATTGTTGATGATGATTCCCAAGAAGAGTAGCTTAAATTCTTATTTGACCTTTAAAAAAAAGATTATAATATTTGACTTATGAGATATTTGGGTGTTGGCGTGTTGCTTACTCGAACTTATATATGTTATGGTTGTCTTTAATTATTATGATAACTTGTCTTTCAATTTAATGATATTTCATATTCATGCTTATTATTTTATAATTCTTATATAGCTTGCGCCATGTTCAAAATGGCGCGCGCCGCGCCGTGCGCAATGCGCCATGGCTCCTAAGGGACCTTTGCGCCGTGGTGCGCCATTCGCCGTTAACAGGTATGGTAAAAACAGCGATAAAATACATAAAAATACTATTGCAATCAACTCAAAACTGTAATTTTTATTATATAGATCAAAGCAAACAAACATAAAGAAAAGATACAATTGATCCTCAATTCGAGAGGAGGATCATTCTCTCCCTATCTCTAGACAATAAGTCAAAGACTCCAAGAGAAAACACTAATCAAGCATGCCCTAACCCTCCCTCCTTATGCCTATTTATAGCCTTAGTCGCCCACCTCCTTTCCCAAAATAGATTAATTCAAACCTTCTTTCCCAAAATAGATTAATTCAAACCACATTTCCCAAAATAGATTAATTTAAATAGTGGACCCCACTTCTTTTGGGCGGCAACCAAATAGGGGGCATGGGCCCCTATGGCTTAGGCAGCAACATGGGTGGTGGTTTGACCCGCCTCTTGTAGGCTAGGGCCGGCCCATGTGGGGCTGACTGGGCTGGTTCAGTAACCGACCAAACAATATCGCATTCCCAAAGAACCACCTTGTCCTCAAGGTGGAAAGAGAGAAACTGATGCTTTACCCGCTCATAAGGCTCCCATATTGCCTCATAATCTGGAAGATTTTTCCATTTAATCAATACCTCCTTTACTCCTCCCCCTCCTTGGCATACCCCTTGTAACTAAAGGGGTTCTAGTAGCACCTCCAAGTTCTCTGTTAAAGTCACTGGTATCTCAGAACTTGTGAAATGCTCCCCAATTGCCCTTTTAAGTTGTGAAACATGAAAAACAAGATGTATGGTTGTTGTGGCTGGCAATTTCAGTTTATATGCTACCTTTCCAATCTTCTCCAAAACTTCAAATGGTCCAAAATATCTTGGGCAAGTTTCTCATTCCTCCTGTTGGCGATAGTCTTCTGCCAGTATGATTGAAGCTTCAAAAATACCTTCTCTCCTACTTCGAATTGAATGTCCCTCCTGTGCCCATTCGCTTGTTTCTTCATAATTTGTTAAGCTCTCAACAGATGCTTCTTCAATTCTTCTAGCACCCTGTCCCTCTCCTGCAAGTACTCCTCCACTAAAGAGACTGGGATGCTACTACTCACAAAGTGCACCAAGTGAGGTGGATCCCTTCCGTATAATACCTTGAACGAGATCATTTGGGAAGCCGAATGATAAGAGGTGTTGTACCAATACTCAGCCCATGATAACCACTTGGCCCATATCCTGGGTGTCTTTGACACAAAGCATCTGAGGTAGGTCTCCAAGCTCCTGTTGACCACTTTTGTTTGGTCATCCGTCTGTGAGTGGTAGGCGGTACTCCTTTTCAATAATGTCCCCTGTAATATGAATAGCTCTCTCCAAAAATGGTTGAGGAACACCTGATCCCTGTAGGATACTATCACCTCTGGTATCCCATGCAGTCTAACTACCTCTCTGATGAAGGCTGATGCTACTGTTACTGTCGTGTAGGGATGTCGTAGTGGAATGAAGTGAGCATACTTGCTCAATCTATCCACTACTACCAGGATCACCGTGAACCCTTCTGAAAGGGGCAACCCATCTATGAAATCCATAGATACTTCCTCCCATACTCGTCCTGGTAAAGCCAGTGGCTGTAGTAGTCCTCCTGGTGACATAACAAAATACTTGTTCCTCTGACATACCTCACATATGGATACCATTTCCTCCACATCCTATTGCATTCCCTTCCAGTACAACTCTGAGGCTAATCTCCTGTAAGTCTTATGTACTCCCGAGTGACCCCCAACTGTACTCTCATGGAACTCCTGAAGCAAGTGTGGAATGTAAACCGATGTACTGGGTATCACAAACCTTCCCTGGTACAGTAACCTCGCCCCCTCCAACAAGTACCCCGGGTGTAAAACTCGAAAATTATCGATCGTAAACGTTGCATGCATTTCGATGCGCCACGATGAAATTTAGGTGAATTTTCAAAGTCGTCAGATGTCGACGAGAATAATTTCATAAAATAGTACATTTAATTTCGAGCATTTTGGTATAAAGAACCTATGGTAAATTATGTACTGTTTGAGAGATAATTTTTTTTTGAAGTTTATTAGGGTATTAATTACTTAATAACCCTTTATGGTTATGAAGACATACTTAGGGGGCGAGGCTGTTATAGCCGGTTGGCTGGGCCGGTTCAACCGAACCGGCCAGCCTCCTAATAAAGAAGTCGCGACCCCAATAGGGGTCAATTCGCGAAACTAACAGGAAGAGGCGGACTGGGCGGACGACCGAACGCATGCGAGAGGGGATTCGGAGGATTTCTTTCACCAATTTTAGCAATCCAACGCGTTGGGAGATAAGAATTAAAGACTCCTTTTCAGTTCTACCGTTAAAGGAGTGATAAATTTGGAAGAATTTGCAATGAGCGAGAGGAACGACGAGAGGAGGTAAAAGTTTTGTTTTTCAAAATTTTTGTATAAATTGTTCCAAATTCTTTCTCTATTTATTAGAAACATTTAATTGAAGATAGGGAAGACATTTGGAAACGAGGAGAAGAGATTTGTGAGGGAAAAAGAAGAAGAATTTAGGGATTTTTGGAAATCCCCATTTTACGTAAATTTCTATCATATGATTGTTATTAAATTTTATTAGTTAAGTCAAGTTTTTATGAAAATTTTATTGTTTGATTTTAGGATTTTGGAAGGGAGAAGATCAAAAGCTTCAGGAGTTAGATTTAATAAGAATTCTTGGAAGAGAAAATAAAGTGGGTAAATCATTGTGTATAGACATTTTTATTGAGCTTTTATTGAATTTTTACTTCAATTACCTTTTATGTTAAAATGTGAGATAATTCAGACTTTCATGTTAAAATGTGAGATGATTTAGATGCAAGTATAATGATGAATGTTGGCATTAAAGGAATCCACATACCAAAAAAGAAAAGAATGATATGATATATATATTATAAGTAAAAATATAAATGAGATTTATTCCATTAAATCCATGAATGAAATATATAAATGAGATTTACATATTAAATAAAAGTATAAATGATGACAGATAAAAAGGGAAAAGGATATGTATGCAAATTACACGAGTTCACCCCCGTATGGTACTGGCTGGGGAAGCAACGTACTCGTGCACGATAAATAAAAGAAAAAAAAAAGAAAAAGGTTATGGAAAAGGTAAAAGAAATGGAAATGGATATACCTTTGATATATTTAGACGGTGCTCCTGTGTAAAAGAAATGAGAAAAGGAATACATGTTAAAAGTAAATGCTAAAAATGAATATGATATAGTATGTATAAAGGAATGAATGGAATCAAATGAATCAAAGGAAGGTAATGTATTTCAAATGTCAAATTAAATGAATATATATATATATATATATATATATATATCAAAGTTAAAATGTAGTGTATTTTATGCATGATAATTATTTAACAATTACCCACTGAGTTTACTTAGTAAACTCAAACCACAAATTTAAATATTTCAGGTAAGTCTTCAGAGATTTAGAAATGGCAGAAAGAGAAGAGTTCGTCTATAGAAGACGACGTGCATCGGATAACAGGTAATATATGAATTGAGATAAATATTAAGTATTGGAGAATTTTTGTTAGTGGCTCTTCAGATAAGAAAAGAGAATTTCATTTTTTTTTAATGTTGTTATGTTTATAAACTGAAATGAGTAGATCCTACCGTCCGACTTTTAGTTCCCGCCTCGTTAAATTGAGCATCCGGGCCGAGTCGTGACAAAAGTGGTATCAAAGCCAAATTAAAATATGAATCGTACTAGAAGAGCCATTAGGATGATTCTTAATGATTTAAAGATTTAATGTAAAATGAATATCTTATTGTAAATAGGAACCAAAATGATTCTGAAGAAGAGAGAGAAGTTGAAAGGACAGTACCTAATGTTAATGTTAATCCTGAGGCGCTGACACAAATGATGATAGCTATGGCTCAAATGATTCAAGACTCAAGGAATCAACCATCAGGAAGTAGCAGTGATGGTGAAATGCCTATGGATAAGTATCTCAAATTATTTCAAGATATGAGACCACCATTATTCAAGGGAGTTGAGGGACCAATTGAAGCTAAAAATTAGTTGCTAAGAATTGAAAAGATTTTAGAAGGAATGTTCTATCCAGAGGAGAGGAAAGTCTCCTTGGCAGTCTTTGCTCTTGATGGAGAAGCAGAAGGGTGGTGGAGAGGTTAGCATAAAAATAAAACTGGAGGGATTCAAGACATGCAAATAAAGTGGGATGATTTTACAAAACTGTTCAGAGATTGGTTCGTGCCTCCTTCTGTAAGGAGGCAAATACAGGATAAATTTGTGAGACTGGTGCAGAGAGATAAATCTGTTATGCAGTATGAAGCTGAATTTACAACATTATCCGGATATGCTCCTCACTTAATCCATACTGCAGAAGAATAGTGCAATCGATTTTTATCTGGACTGAAGGATGCAATTGGTTCGTGCCTCCTTCTATAAGGAGGCAAATGCAGGATAAATTTGTGAGACTGGTGCAGGGAGATAAATCAGTTATGCAGTACGAAGCTGAATTTACAATATTATCCAAATATGCTCCTCACTAGAAAGAGGTTCTAGAGGGGGTATTCCGTCTTCACCTTCTAAGATTTCTACTTCCGGATTTTCTCTTCCCCTAAATGTGTTAGGGTTTCCACCTCTTCCATAGCCGCTGAAGGTTTTCCTTGCTTCTGATGTCGCCGGATTGGTCTTCACTTCTAGTAATTTCTTCAACATCTCCTCCATTACGGCGAATTCCTTCCATCTTTTTATTATTGGAAGAAATCTGATTTTGAAAATCAGAAAATTTTCCCTCCAAATCGAATTTGAGTTGCTCAATTTCTCCTTCCATAACCTCAACCTTCTTTCCGGCCATATTTCTTCCAAGGCAACAAAAAATCTTCTTCCGGATGAAACTTTATTGCTGAAATTTCAGAAATTCAGCCCCGTTGGTCCCAAGACACGCTCTGATGCCAATTTGATAGGAAATACTTGAGTTCACAACTATTCCTATTGGAAATGCTCGAGTTCGCAAGCAACCCCAACACTGAATTGGTAAAAACAGCGAAAAAATACACAAATACACTATTGCAATCAACTCAAAACAGTAATTTTTATTATATAAATCAAAGCAAACAAACATAAAGAAAAGATACAATTGATCCTCAATTCGAGAGGAGGATCATTCTCTCCCTATCTCTAGACAATAAGTCTAAAGCCCAAGACCCCAAAGACTCCAAGAGAAAACACTAATCAAGCATGCTCTAACCCTCCCTCCCTATGCCTATTTATAGCCTTAGCCGCCCACCTCCTTTTCCAAAATAGATTAATTCAAATCTCCTTTCCCAAAATAGATTAATTCAAACCTCCTTTCCCAAAATAGATTAATTAAATAGTAGACCCAACTTCTTTTGGGCGGCAACCAAATAGGGGGCATAGGCCCCTATAGCATGGGCGGCAACATGGGAGGCGGTTTGACCCGCCTCCTGTAGACTAGGGCCGGCCCATGTGGGGCCGGCTGGGTTGGTTCAGTAACCGACCTAACAGTTTCTTAGAAAGATTTTTGCGGAGTTTGAGGGATTATTCAGTTCGTGATTTCGTCTATTTCAATATCTTCTTTCTGCTATTTTTTCTGGGTTGATTCTTCCGAAGGTCAAAAGTTTTCTATTTTTTTTTCTGGGTTGATTCTTCGTCTACTTCAACCTTTGTCCCAATTCCCAATTAGCACTGTTTTGTCCTGTTAGAAATTGAATATGATTTTTTTGGCTACAAACAGAGATGATTTTGTTCAGATATGTGTTCATTTTCATAATTAAGTTATAACTTAAATGCATATTCATATCGTGTGTCTAAAGTTTATCTGAGTTATTTGATAACAACACAAAAAGTGCATCTTATTATTATGGCAATGGAAAATACAATGGAGGAAAATATGAAAAGTACTGATTATTGGGTTCTAAATAAACGTAGGTTCTACATTAGCAGACTCCTGGAACCTCTATGTTACTTCTACTTGAAATATTTAATCAATTGTACAAATACATTAGAATAATAGCATGTCTTTGCAAGTACATTTGATAAGGAAGATTGTTTAATTGCCTAACTTAGTTACTGAAACAAATCACTAACTCAATGAGTGAAGAATGAATTGCTAAACGTGGCTTGTAGATTAGCTTGTATATTTACTTCTACTTGAAATATTTTATCAATTGCTAAACGTGGTCATTCTACTAGAGTAATCATTTATATTTCTTATGTTCACATCAGAGCAAACAAAACTCATGATGGAAGAATTGGAAGAGTATGAAGTACTACAATGATGAAGACAATGTATAGTTCTATCTTTTGTTGAGTTCTTCTTTTGGCTTTATAATGGAACTCTTAATGGGTTGTATAATTTCAATTACCTTTTTGTAATGATCTAATGATATACACAAATTTATGGTTTCATATATTTTGCATTTCTAGCTTGATTAGTTTCAACTTTATGAAATGTTTATTGTTGGAAGTAACTACATAAAATTTATCTTTGAAATTGTTCAAAATTACAAACTACTACTAATTTGTATGTTGTACATCATGATTTTTTAATAAGATATTCAAAATTGAATTTGTATGCATTATTTTCTTGGTTATCTTATCGAGAACAACTTTTAAGTCATTGTTGGAAGTAAAAATTCTAAAAAAATATTTTTTTTTTCTGATTTAAACTTAAATAATCAAGCCAAATAAACGAGTCGAGCTCAAGCTTTTCAAACAAGCTTGAGTATTCGAGCCGAGCTCAAGCTTCATATTTCCTACACGAGTCGAGCTAGAGCACTGTTGTCGAGCTCAAGAACTATTGCCGAGCTCGAGTTCGAGCTCACTGATAATTAAACAAGTTTAGCCCGATAAAGCTGATACTCAACTCGACTCGACTCGTTTACACCTCTAATCTCATATAACAATCAATATGAACGAACGGGGGTAGTAGACGGATAATAGAAAAGCTAAGAAAAAAAGATTGAGGAATGACTATATCCAAGGGATAATGAGAGTAATATCAATTAAAGATAAAAAAAAATGAAAAAAAATGCAAGTGATTTGAGCATGTACAATAGAGCGATGAACATCTAACACGTAACATTCATGTGGAAGGATTAGGAAGGAAAAGATAGACAAAATGCAGCATCAAGTCAAGTTATAAAACAAAATTATGTAAAATAAGTTTATAATCTCATAAAATAGTCAATAAGAATGAATGGAAAATGATTCAAAAAGTATACGCCAAATAATTGGGTTAAGATAAATAACAAGGATGATGATCATGTTGGTGATAACTCCTAAATATTGACCATTCCAATTTGCAAAAATAGAACTAAAATTTAGTAAGCTAGGTGTTGCAAAACAATTCTAAATAGCTGATTACAGGACACTTATTTGAAAGCGTTTCTCCACGCCCTTTAAATATAATCCTTGCAAGACTATAACTATGATTCGCAATTCATAGAGGTGAAATGGGTCAAGGAACGTGTTGAAAACAAGCCAGAATTGCACAAAATTCTGTAAAAGATATCCAAATCCATAGTTATCCTTATTCATAGAGCCACTTATAACTAAAAATACCATTTTAATTAGAGGGGAGGTTTTGAGGGTGAAGAGCATCATTTGAGTGAATAACAACTCGCTAGTGGAAAGTTGCATCCATTATGATAAATAAGCCTTTTGTTTTCCCTAAATACAAAAAAAAGATCCAAGTTACCGAAGCTTTTTTTTTTTCTGGATAAGCTTTATATCAATGACGCAGATAGCACTCTCCACCAAGGACAAGGATTTTAAAGCTAGAATCACATTAAACTAAAAAAGATTAAATATACCAGCATTAGCATTTAGCCTCAACATCTAACCAAGGCCATAATAATTATAATGAAGCTTATAACAATTTAAAAAATAATAAATAAAAGCTAGAAATCTAGCAAAGATGGTAGTGAGTAAAGCAAAAGTACAACTTTTTATATTTTATATAATTAGCTTGATACTAAAAAAGATAAATAAAATGGCTAAAGCAAGATATTAGATCTAGAAATTTTGATCAAGTTAGACGCACTTAAAAAGAAGACAATAGGATCATGTTTAAAGATGAAGTCAGCAAGAAAATATAGAAATGTTCCCTTGAGATACTACTAAATGAGAGCTTTAAGTAAAAATTTATTTTGGAAAAACATAATAAAAAATATGATGAAGTATCATATAGATTGATCCAAAAGTGAATTGCAGTTAGCTCTAAAAAAATGCATAAATGTAAGTCTTTAAGTCGAAATGAGATACCTATTGAGATTTTGATGGATATGAAGGATATTGCAATGATTTAGACAATAAATCTTTTCAATGGATTTTTGAAGGCTAAGACAATGTCAAATGATTGGAGAGAATAATATGTTGATACAAATATTTAGAAAAAAAAAAAGACAATGCTCCAGATTATGCTAATTTTAGATTAATTAAACTTGATGATTTATACAACGAAACTATGGGAGAGAGCAATCGAACATAGGCATAGGAAATATTAACTTTTAGAGAATCGACTTCATGCTAGAAAAATTTATTATAGAGGTTATTTTTAAGATAATTAATAAAGAAGCATAGAGAACAAAAAATTGAAATTCGTGACTTTTATTGTTCTTGAAAAGGCACACAATTGAGCACCATTAGAATTGATTTGGTGCAACTTAAGGTACAAAGGCGTGTGTGAAAAGTACATTGATGTTATTAAAGATATGTATGATGAAGCTATGACTAATATTAGAAAAAGTTGTGGAATGACTCGAGTTTAAAATTATCGTGATTTGCATCAACTATCAACATTGAGTCAATATCTTCTTGTATTGGTTATGGAGATGCTAACAAAAAGATATTAAACAAGAAGCGCATTGATGTATGCTTTTGCAGATAATATAATTCTAATTAATAAGACAACCATTGAAATAAGTGAAGAATCAAAATTGTGGAGAAAATATTTAGAAGAAAGAGATTTTAGAATTAAGAGAAGAAAGATTGAGTATATGATATATAATTTTACTGGATATAATGTTGACAATTATAATTCAATATTATTAGAAATTAAGATGATACCTAATTGTGATTGGTATAAGTATCATGTGATTATTATAGAAAAGAATAGAGATATATGTGAGAATAGAACTTATAGGACTAAGGCTAAATGGTTAAAATAAAGTGCCTAAAGAGATTTGTATGATAAGAAGATATAGCAGTGACTTAAAGGTAAATTTTATAAAATTAATTTTAGGCAAATAATGTTATATGAATCCAAGCATTAGCCTATAAACAAATCATTGATATCTAAACTAAGCATGGGAGAAATAAAAATGTTAAGATGGATCTGTGAATAAAGTACAATGGATAAATTAAAAATAGTTATACTAATGGAAAGTATGGCGTGATATCTATTGAATATAAGGAGTCTAAAAATAGACTTTAAGTGGTTTGAACATAAATAACATAGGATAGAAAATAGGCCCATTATACAAATAGATAAAATTAGTGTTAGTTGATTAGAAAGGAAAAAGGACTAAAGCTCAATAGATAGAAGTTGTTCAAAATGATTTGTGAAGGACATGCTTAAGAATTTAAACATAACTCAACAATAACGAATGAAAAATGAGGATTCATGACACCGACCCCAAATAGTCAAGATAAGGCTAATGATGATGATGATCCAGCCAAAGTTATTGCACTTTCAGCACATCAATATCTAGGTATCAAATACATTTCATCAAGAATTATGCCAAGTTCCATAAAGAAATTCACATTGTGGACAAAACAACAACAAATGGCAAAAGAGTACATTTCAACAAAGAAGCATGAATACAATCCAATGATATGAATAATCATATAATAACAATATTTGAAAAATAGGAAATTGATATGACTATGGTATGGCATTTGTAGATAAAAAAGTATGTGTGCATATGCAAACCTATGTATATAGACATGCATGTATGTATAATTATAAGCTATCAACATATTTTGTTTCTTTTCTTTGAGGTTTAGCCTATTTGGTAGGGCACTCTCCGTACGCAATAGAAATAATATTTTTTTCGAGTATCTTAACTGGAATATACATATTTAAAAAAACAGAAATTATTAATTATGTCATAATCACATGGAGTAAAATGCACTGATCATGAATGCACATGAAGAGCCTAACCCATTCCCATAAATCATACACTAGTATTATAGCAAACAAATGTCGGACTTGAATACTAACTTCCTTCTTTGTTACTAAATTTAATTGCGACAAATGATAAGCTCAATATGTATGGATCGTGCATCTAAATAAAAGACAAATTAAATATGGACATGTTGGACACTAGTGAGTATTTTACTGTTTAGTGGCTTTTTATTCTCAGACGCACAAAATTTAGTATCAATAACCAAGTTGTTAAATGACCCATATTCACTAATGACTTATAACTTTTTTTTGAGAGAGAGAGAGAGACAACTATAAAAAACTTTTGCCTAAAGATGATCAAGTTTTATAGGTTTAGTAGATGGATCCATATAACATAGCTATGATACGCAGGGCAAGTCCGCACCAACCCCACACCCCACCACATACCTAATCCAATCCTCTACATAGAAGGCATGGGGATTTAGAGTTTTCTTGGGGCAGCTTTCTTATTGCTTTACTTTTTTAGACAATAACAACAATATTATTTGGCTACAACTTCCTTACTATTTTTTCAAAAATGACTACAAATCTACAAGAGTGCATAAGCTATTAAAAAATTGTTGTCCGGTACTTTTAAAAGGGAAAAAAAATATAATACCACAACAACTTTGAAAAAATATACTTTCCCTATGACAATTCTACAACTTTTACAGAAAGTGCAATCACCCAATCGAACCCTTAGGTATATCATCTAGCCACACAAGAATTTATAGAATGATGTCCTTAAAGAGAATACTTTCCAAGGGAACAATTCAATTTGTTAACAAATTTAAACATGTTAATTCTAAGACTAATAATAAACTCTCTGTAAGGATCTGTTTGGAAACAGGGTGGCTGTAGTTATCTATAGAAGTTGAAGAAATTTTTTT
The DNA here is from genome assembly GCA_019925795.1 of Dendrobium chrysotoxum. Taxonomy (NCBI): domain Eukaryota; kingdom Viridiplantae; phylum Streptophyta; class Magnoliopsida; order Asparagales; family Orchidaceae; genus Dendrobium; species Dendrobium chrysotoxum. The sequence goes on from CM034303.1 coordinate 47,114,328, forward strand.
AAAAATTGTTGAGTACTAAAAAAATTTTTCCTTATAAAAAAATCGAACAACTATTATTTCTCACCATAGAAAGTTCTAAAAAGCAGCAAAAAAGTCATAGCCAACAAAGACTTTGATTGTTGTCAAAAAACGTAAGTTGTGAGAAAGTTGCCGCAAACGGACCTTAAATGAGATGCTCATCATTCGTATGGTACTTTATCAAAAAGAAAAATAATATGCAGCAATAATGATATATCAACATGAAATTCAAGCCATAGAATAGTTTTTTCAATAAAATCCCAAAAACATCAAAACCAGAAAAAAGCTGGGGTGGTGCGTTGAACTATTGTAGGTTCATTTTGTTTCTTTTCTTTCCTTTTAAGTTGAGTGGAGCCAGGGTTCTTTTCATTTTTTTTGGGCATGGAGAGTAAAATTGAGAGATAGAATGGAGAGAATTTGTTGTTCTTTAAATTTGTTAGTGAAAGGAGAGTTTTGCTAAGTCGGGCATCACTTCCCTAACCTAGTTTCTTTTGCCCAATGCTCTAATAGTGCGCTGCTCCGCAATCAATGGACCATAGCCCACATCATGAAGTACATAAGCATGTAGATATATTCATGATATTCCAAAGAGATGATGACATTACTTGAGAAAAAAAAATTTACTAGAGCAGCATATCAAGGGAACATAAGTTTAGGTTGTGTTTGTGAGAATTCTCAAAGTTTCATATGTTATGATTTTAAGTTAATTATGTCAAATCATGATGAGCTTATGCATACATGCAGGATTGTTTAGAAAGTTTATGAATTCTCTTAACTTTGGAAGTAATTAGAACCCTAATTGCATAGGGGTACACATTAATAACTGTGCTTATTAGAACTTCAAATCATTGCTTGCATAACATATTTATTGTGCTTGATCTAGATTTTTTAATCATAGCTTCACACATACCGTGATAACCCAAACCTAAGTTGACAAGCAAAAACTCATTTTGGCTATTAAGATAGGTAGTCAGACAATGATATAAGAAAATTTCCAATTAGTACACATATCCTGCGTATGTTTGATTTGATCATACCATTGCATCAAAATAAACCACAAAAAACTGCAAAAATATCTAGCAAGTAGTTCACATCTTCAACTTCAACAAGGTTCCCAAGAAATTTACCAATCTCTTTGAAATATTGAAAATATTTGAGAATGATGTAGGCATCATGATAACAGTAATACACTGCATCATTGAAAACTACAAGATTGATATAATTTCAACAATATTAATTTGCATAAGGTAGTATTCTGCATGGCAAATATGTACAACTAATATAATGTTATTATTTAGCTAAAAAAAAAGCATAAAATAGTCCATCAACTATTAGCAAGTACCCAATTTTAGTCCCAGAGTTCCCAATTGCCACAATTTATTCAACTACTGAAAATTGATTCAATTGGTTCAAGGGACTAAAATAACAATTAAAGTTATCACCAAAGTTAAATATGAGTTTATTTTAAATAGTGCAAATCTAAGTGAGATTATATTGTTTATGTTGCTCTATTTTGCCATTTAATAAGTTACAAGAATTATTAGATGTATTAGATTTGACATATGCTAAAGAAAGATAGAGGTAAACCTAAAAAGACTTGGTTAGAAAGTATTAGAATGACCTTTCTTTATTAGATTTAAATGAGAATTTGACTCTTCATGGGACAAAATGGACAAAAAGATTCATGTAGCCGACCTCACATAGTGGGATAAAGGCTTGATATTGTTGTTGATGTTGTAAAAAATTATAATAAATAAATGAACTAAAATAAAAATTAACTTACTAAATAATAAGGGTGAATAATTCGTAAAAAAATATTATTTTTTAAGCAAAATGTAAATAAAAGATTATACAAAATTTCAAATCCTTGTTACAAAATAGTCATTAATTACAAGATTCCAAAATTCATATTACAAAAATTGTATCATTGGCTATAAAACTCCAAACCTTTGTTACAAAAAAAAAATCTGCTAATGAAAAGTGAAATTTAATGTTTTACTTAAATGTCCTCACATTATGGAAAATGGGAGATCTACAAAATATTCCATTAAATTTGACATATTTCTAACAACGAGACCAAATTGGATCAATTTTTAATAGTCAATGGACTAAATTGGGGCAATACGAAACTCTGAACCTAAATTGAGCACTTACTAATAGTCGGGGGATTATTAGACAAACATGTCTATGTGTCAGGTGGAATTAAAAGGTCTGACAAAACTATTTCAGTTGTGAGATAACAACCTCATTGCAGTTGTCGCATTGTTTTATGTAGATTGATCAGATAGTTCGCACATTTAAAACTAATCACGTTATAGTACTGATGTCTTAGTCTGCTATTATTATTGTTCAGACTTACAAATACCCACCTCATTACTACTAGTAACATGTAACGTAAACTATCATTATGGAGTTCCTTATGTACATATTAACTTGCCCTGGTGTGTTGTATTTTTGAGTTTTTCCACTGTTTAGTACCACCTTTACATGTTATTTCTTAGATGTTGTCCATTAGTATTTAGTCATCATATTTGATTAGATCTCTTCTACGATGAGTGGTTGTAAAAATTAAATTTTTCTTGTATTTGGTGGCTCAATAACTGCATGTGTATTGAGGCGTTTTTAGATGCTATGCAATGGTAGAAGTCACAATGTCTGTCCATTGCGACATAAAGTACAAGTATTTATCCTAAGCCATATGCAAGTTATTCAATAATATCACATGCATATGAGCATATACAAAAATATCTGATGAAATTACCTGAAAAGTAATTGATATCCAAAAACAAATCACATATCCAAAAGAATTTATTAAGCAAAGAATATGCATTATACTAGCAAAAGCAACATCTTTAAATTGCCATTAAAAACATAGAAATAATCGTGCATATTCCACCTACCGGCTGAAAAATAGATAGGAACCTTTAAGTTCATGCGTTCCCAATAATCGTCCAACAACAGACAAAGTTCCTGCACATTCCAAAAAAAAAAATCTAGCACATCCAACTTGTAGATAAACTTCAGTGCGAAAGATCAGCCCCAACAAAGAGTCTAGCTTCAGCACCGCACTGTCATTATTATTTTCATTCTTGACCAGTCAGGCGGCGAGTTGCCTTAATAAATGAACAATGTAGTAAAACATTATTAAGCATGAACTAGTAAAACAATTCAACATGCTTATAACACAAAAAAGGATGAATCAATATCAAATTAACAATAAATCCCTTCATACTTGTCCAAATCATCTCACTTTACAACTTCACAATTTACTCCCCTAATTTTATCAGTATCGTCTCATGTTAATAGTTCTTTTTTACAAATGGTTAAATTGAACTCAGGTATTCAGGCTTGCATTTTGTCTTATTCATAACTAAAGCTAACAATAAAAGGGGGCTTTAAATGCGACAGCACCTGCTTTTCAAGGTCTTCTAAGCATAAACATATACTTCAGCAAAAATGATAGGGTAAGAAAATTTGTTTTGGAGAGTTTAACTATCAGGTCATAACATGGTTTGGGGAGAATTCCATGTTCTTGGGGTGGATTTCCCTAATCTTGGAGAGATGAGAGGAGAGCAGATCATAGTGAAGTTGGGAACTCTGTCACCAATGATCACCCTCACCCTTACCAGGGGCTGGAATTCCCAGGGAGCAGCAGCGGCTGGTAATTTACTGCAACAATCAGCTGCCGTCTGAAGGTTCTTCGGCCACAGTAGCAGGCCACTGGAAGAGTTGAGCTGTTACTTGAAGCTGCGGGAGGTTCCATACCCTTTCCAGGACAATCCTTGGCAGCAGCAGTCGGATCCTCCCTATCTCCTATCTCCTGATCGAGTCCCTAGCAGAAAGTAATCAATAGATGGAATTGTATTTGTAGTCCTCGGAGGAGTTCTTAGCCGCAGGTTTCAGGTTATTACTAATCCAGTGTAAAAAACCAAAAGCTTCCTCCAGGGTTCTTGAGTTAAATTCTATCAAGACAGCAAAGGAAGCTCAGGATGTGAAGTCTAGTGCAAGAAGTTTTAGACAAAATTCAACTATTTCAACAATTTAGAAAACCTAAATTCTAAGTTTTCAATTTCTTCTTGAATCAAAAAGTCCCAATCAGGCTCTGCTGTTCACTTATTTTCGCATTTTTTTAAGCTTGTGGAACATGTGAATTATCAAATCTTTTCTCAGCTTCGTGAAGTTTTTGGGTGCCTGTAATTCCAGTCACTCCAACAATTTCAAGAAGAATTCGGAAAGAGGAGCAATTGGTCGGAGGAAACTACTGCAGTTGTCTTGCCAAAACCGAAGCTGGAAGAGGAATGGGGTATATGGGAAGGTGACAGGCTTCTTCTATGGCTAAGGATTGGTTAGATCCTTGGATGAGATTTCGAAAACCATTTGATTGTCTTAGGTTGTTTAGAGGGGATTAGAAAACATCTTTTGAGTTGAACGGTTGCAAATTTTCTTGTGACAACATCTTTTTTTTTAAAAGTCAATTGCCTAGTTTATTTCTTTCATCAATACTTTATAATTTATTGTAAAATAAAAATATAATGGCTCACTAAAAAAGTATAAACTCATATTATTATCCAAAGAATACACACAAATATATGGGATTGATTATCTAAAACATTCGCTATAATAGCTAAAATAAGCATTGTAAGAGCTTTTTTATAATTAGCAGCTAATAGGGATTGGAAGATATAACAGTTTCTTATGAAGAATGCCTTCCTACTTGGTGATCTAAGGAGGAAGTGCATATGGAGGTCCTATAAAAATTCGGCTCAAATACAAAATAAAAGATATATAAACTAAAAAAGGCATTGTTTGGATCAAAACAATCTCTAAGGGCATATTTAGAAGATTTGCCAAAATAATGCTCAATACTATTAGAGTACATTTATCATCAACAACTAGGACAAAGAGATGAAACAATTCGATATGAATAATGCCTTCCTACATCGTGATCTAGAGGAGAAAGTGTATATGAGGTCTCACAATGATCTGGTTCAAATTTAAACAAAAGATATGTAAGCTAAAAAATGCATTTTTGAATAAAAGCAATCACCAAGGGCAGGATTAAGAAGATTTGCCAAGATAATGCTAAACATAAGATGAAAACAAAGACAAGGAGATCATACAATATTTGTAAAACACACGACTTCAAAGGGAATCTCTGCATTACTAATTTATGTCGATTACGTTATTATAGCAAGTAGTGATTTAGAAGGAATTGAGACTTCAAAGAAAAAGCAGATCCAAGAATTTGAAGTCAAAGAATTAAATAAGTTAAGGTACTCTCTTAATACTGAGAGCACGCACTGTCGACATGGAAACTTTACATCACAACAAAAACATATAACATACATGTTCAAAGAAATAAATAAGTTGGAAAGAAAGCCTGTCAAGAGCTCCTTCGAATTTAATAATAAACTTGGAGTAGCTCAGAAAAATATAGTAGTAGAAATAATCTTCTATCAAAGACATGAGAGAAGACTTGTCTATTTAGCATATTTTAGACCTGACATTGCCAGTATTATTAGCGTGGCAAGTAAAATCATGCACAATCCTAAAGAATCATACATTAGGGCAATGCATCGTGTTTTATAATATTTAAAAGGAACCCTAGATAAAGAAATTTTATTCAAAAAGGGGGAAAATATGACACATGAAGCCTACACAAATGCTAATTATGCAGGTATTATGGTTGATAGGAGGTCTATTTTAGGATATTAAACATTCTTGGGACAACCAAATGACTTGGGGAAGAAATAAAATGTGATAGTAAGATTTAGTGTAAGCTAAATTTAGATCTATGGAATTGGAAATATTTGAAGTGCCATGGCTAAAGATTATCCATAAAGATTTAAGAGTTCAATAGAAATGTCCTATGAGCATCTCTTGTAATAACAAGTCAGGCAGAAATATTGTATTATTCGCCCAGGAAGAATAGGCACGAACCTTGCTCATTTTCCCTGAGGTAGATTGGATTTTAAATTAACCAGATTTCCCCTAAGAGTAGTGTCAGGATTTATTTAGATCTGGGTCCTACTTCCTATGAGCGCAAACCCTCATAGTTAATTACCCATTCTAACACGTAGAAGAGCACTCTCGATTAAGATGAAATTATATTTAGTCTGTGCATGAAGTGCAGATGTGTGTGCAACAATGTGTGAATGTTCTAAACCCTGGTTGTGGGAGATGAAGGTAGACCCGATCAAGATCCCATGGTTCCGTTATCCCGGGAATACTGCAGGATTCCGTCTACCAACACTAACAACCATTAATCGCAATGTTTAGGGATTTAATTAGTAGTCATGGGTTGCCTTCTCCCAGGAATCCCGAGTAGACTGAGATGGAGATATATATATATATATATATATATATATATATATATATATATATATATATATATATATATATATATATATATATATATATAAGTTATTTAATTTGGGTAGGGACTTATGACTTCATTTAGAAGTTGCCATAGTTTAGGTTTGGATTGGGTCTTACGGCCCCATTTAGGAGTTGCGGTTCAGATTTGGGTCGAGGCTTATGACTTTCATTTGAAAGTAGCCCGAATAGCGGGTCTTACGGCCTCTATTAGAGGTGGCCCATATGACGGGTCTTACAACTTAGCCCTATAGACTAAGATGACCATGTGAGGGGGTCCAGGGTTATGTTATTACCTAGATATTTCCTTCAGAAGTCGAACTTACGGCTTCTATTAGAAGTTGTCGGAAAGGAGTTTCGGGTTAGGTTAGTTTTACCTAAAGATTTCCATTAAGATCGGTCTTACGGCTTCTATTAGAAGTTGCCAGTATGACTAAGATTAGTAAAGACATAACTTTACACACTTCATTGTTTTGACACCAGCGTCAGTGTCTTGTTTGGTCAGCTTTGTCTCAGTACTAGCCTGCAGTCATTATTTTGACACTTACTAGCCAGTAGTTGTTGTTTTGACACTTACTAGCTAGTAGTCGTTTTCTACTCTAGCTTTCAATAGTGTACATGTTGTTTAGCTCCCGTAGCTTTTTTTTCCTACTCTAGTAGTTTGTCATTCTACTTTAGCACTATTGTTTGTTCTTTACCTGTTTTCCAGCATTTTGTTCTGTCTACAGTAGTTAGTCTTACTTACTAGTTTTACTTTCCAACACTAGTTCTGCCAGCAGTAGTTAGCTTTACTTACTAGTTTTACTTTCCAGCACTAGTTCTCTTTTACCAGTACATGTTTCGTTCAGTTCAAGCACTAGTTCTACTTTACCAGTCGTATTTTATACTTGGTATTAATGTTATATTCATTTGCTTATAGGCACGTGGTACTTGCAGCAGCTCAAAAAGTTCCCAGGTAGCTGCAGAGGCTACTGCTGAGAGTCTAAGAGAGTTTTGAGGGTTTTGTTTTGAAGAGTTGTTTGTTCTGCTCAGAAAGTTGTTGTTTGTTCTGAGCTAGTTTTAGTGTTTGAGTTGTTTAGCAGTTTGTACTTAGTTTGCATAGTGGAAAATAAATTATTTCCTGTATTTTCTTTTATTTTGTTTTAATTGCATTAATTAATTAGATTAATTAAATAAATTTTAATTTCAATTAAAGTTAAATTTTAAATTGCTCAGCTCTCTAATTAAAATATATTTTAATATTGTTCAATTAATTTTGATTTAATTATTAATTGGATTTAAATTTTATTTACTCGATTAATTTGATTAAAACTTTAATTTTAATTAAAGTTTTGATTTATTAAAGTTTGATTTAAGTTAAAATTTGAGTATAAAATTGTATTTTAAAATTATTTAATTATTAATTAAATTGTTTGATCAATTAAGTTTAATTAATTTTAATTTAATTATTTATAGAATTTAATTAAATGAGGCTTTATTTTAAAATTAATGAGTTTTAATTAAAATTGTTGAATTCCATTTTAAGCGGTTAATTAACTGTTTACAAGTTTCTCTTGGAGATTTAAATTTAATTAGTTGGTTTTGTTGATTAAAAGATTTTAATTCTAGATTCATTAGTTTAATTAATTAGTTAATAAATTGAATTAATACTCAATTAGATTTTTAATTAAATTTGTTAATTAATTGAGTTAATTAATCATTTAGTTAATGAAGTTGGAATTTAATTTTATTAAAAGATTTCATTAATTAAGATAGTTAATTAGGATTTTAACATTAATTTTAGTTCCATCAAAATTTAAAGTTTAAGTTAATTAAAATTCTCCAACTCCAATTCGACGGTCTCTCGATGTAATTTTGATAGTTTTATGGGGCAATTTCGGCAACCTCCCGGCGACCCCTCCCCGCAAGGGGAGGTTAGGGAGGGCATTTGCCTTTTTGGCTCGACTCTGCCAGATAAAATCAACGGTGAGGACTTCGGGGGAGCGAATCGACCCAAGAAATGGTCTTCGAGTCTTCAATCCACTCGGCCGGATCAGATCGACGGCCGAGGGCTTCGGGGGATCAAATCAACCCTGGGACTTCCTTCAATCGGTGATTTTTTACGATCATGATGTTTACTTTCACTTTATATTAATATTAATAATATTATAATATAATATTGTATAACATTATATAAATGTTATATTATATACTTATATAACATAATATTATACATTACTCTCCTCCTGCCCACTCACCATTTGAAACAATGGATTGGGCGTGGGTCGGGCATAGGCCATGGAGGCGGGACTTGGGCGAATAAACGGCTTCAACTATAGCCAGGTGGGTTCGTTTGCAGAGGAGGTGGCAAATCGTTGGTGTCGTTTAGACCTAGAGGGAGATGAGTATGGGAGAGGCGTACGGGTGTCGTGCGGGCTTCTCGTGTGGAACGGAGCGGACGGGCTGGGGGTTCAGTGCGCGTATAGGGAAGATGGGAGGTGTCGTTCGATCAAGGCACGGAGGCTCTTTTCGCATGTCGGAAGGAAGCCCGGCTAGGTCGCTCGCGTATGCCGGAGACCGGGCTTGGGCTCTGTTCACGTGAGCCGGACGGACGAGAGGGAGGCCTGGGAACTTAAGCAAGCTTTAGATGAGATCGAGAGCTCTTCGAACAATTTCCAAAAGCCCGTAAGTTAGCGTAAGTTCAATTTTTCATTTCCTCGTTCCTTTTATGCGATTGAGGCGGCAATTATATCAACGACGTGGGATCGTGATGTCGTGGGTTAAAAGTTTGTGAATCGATTTAGTTGTGATTGGTTAGAGGTAAACATGTATACAACCCTGTGCAACATAGCCAAACTAAGCATATTAAAGTCGATAGATATTTTAAAAGAAATTGTAAGACCCAAAATTGTTCAGGTATGTGAAAATTTAAATACAGTAAGAATATTGTAAAGTTTATTATAAAGTTTAATGAAAAATTTCTGTAAAGTTAGTATTAACAGTAACCAAATGATATTTGAGTTAACTGAATGATATTTAATTAAATTTTAAATCTAATATTCAACAGCAGTTATAGTTCCTTTATAATTTTATTACAATAAGCCTTATGTATTACTGAAGAGGCATTAAACAAGACTATTGGAATGGAATTTATGACTGTGAAAGTTCGGATAATATCAATAGTCAGTTATTTGACTTTGTGGGCCCTCCTTGTCCTTATCTGCCGCAAGCCATGAAAGCCTTTTATCCTATTTCTTGTTAGTTTCACGCAAGCAACAATTCCACGCCTTCAGAGAATAGAAAATTCAGAATTCCCTGTTCACCAGTGCGGCATAGTGCAGACAACAGGCGGGCTGTAGAGGCTTCGCAGAATTTCCTGTAGCAGAAGGCGGAGGAGTTCCGGATCAGTGCAGGAATTACTGTAGCCAATTCGCTACAGTACCCACTGCACTGTAGCACAGCAAATTTATGTGCGGTGCAGTTGGTAACCGAGTGCACATAGTGGAAATTTTCTCGAAAGGTTTAGAGGAGTATTCAGCACTTTCTAGGCGGTAAAGGTTGAAGTGATTTGGAATAGTAGAGAGAGTGTAGAAGGAAAGAATAATAGAAAGGAGGAAGAGGATTCATCAGACATATGCAAAGAGAAAGCTTCGAAGTGACTTACAATCGTAGAATAATTCGAAGTAGAGAATTGGAGATACCTCGACAAGAAGGTAAGTAATGCATTTATATTCAAATATAAGAACTTTCATCTATAGGCACGAAGGTTGATTTTGAATGCATTAAAGTTGTTTAATGTATAGAAAGGATTTTTAATTCAAGTTTCCAGGTATGAACAACCAGATACCTAATTTAATCATGTAAGTGTAAAAGAAGGTTTAGTATGTTAATCTAAATGTTTTCCTAGTAGATAATGTTTTGGAAAGATATCAATTTTCTTACATATTTTATGCATATTAATTGTATACAAGTTATCACAGAAAAGATTGCGAAAGCATGCAGCAAAATAAGCATTATTTATGAGTATGGAAAGTGTACTGAATATCAAATTAAAAGTAAAGTTTGACTAAAAATTTATGTGTAACTTACCAATGCAGGTGGGGCAAAAAGGTCCCCATATATTAAACTGTTTGGTAAGTGGGGCAAAAGGGACCCCGAAGAGGCAAAAGGGACCTCTGTGTAATTCAATGGCGATAATGTCAGGTTTACCTAGGCTCCATTGAATATATTTATGAATGAGTAGCCAAATCTTTTAATGAGTAAAATTGATATTCAATATGAATGTAAGAGAAATTATTGATTGTCAAATGAGATTTTATGAAGTTGTTCTAGTAGTCTAACTTTTATTTATGTTTTCAATGTTCTGAATTTTTTTATCATGCCATTTAAATGCTATTTCAAGTTGCATAACTTATGGAGCCTCATAGCTCACCAGTATTTTATTACTGGCTGTTGTTACAGGTAAAGGAAAACAAAAAGTGGGAGAAGACTAGTTTGCAAGTATTTAAATTTATGTTAATGTTTATTCTATGTTTGAAGTCTACTCTTGAGGTTAGTAAGCAATTTATATGTTATATTATTTTGAATTTGTTTGGATTTCCTAAGTGGCTTTGTAAGTGTGTTTATGGAGGTTTTAATTTGGAAGTTGCTTTCGTTGATGTATAAATGAAATTATGGTTGGGTGTTTTATATGAACTTCTAAAAAGAGAAGTTGTATTAAATGTTTTGAAAGGATAAATGTTTATGTAATGCAGGCAACACTCAATAGTACTATTTAGGGATACCTTGGGGTGTTACAGAGATAAACTAGATAGTTGTCTTTTGTACTCTGCTCACTATCAAATGTGAACAACATATGGCCATTCTCACCAAAGGAATACTAGGACTAGCCTTTCAAAATCTATTAGGCAAGTTTGGAATGAATAACATCCATTCATTTGCTTGCGGGGCAGTGTGGAAATACCTACAATCCTTAATTTCTCCTCAGCTCATGGCCAAGCACCTAGCCAACTCATTCTCGTGGACTATGCCTCCTAGTTGTCCAAAAAGCTGTCCCGCCAACTTCCTTTCCTTCTCAAGCCCTGCCTGCCAAGCACTTCTTCCTTCTCCTCCTTGCCACCTCACCAATCCATTGGTTGTCATAATTGTAATCAATTATGTATTTAATGTTCATTCCCTCTACTAGATAATCTTCTGGATTTCTATAAAGTCGACATGATGAAATGAAACAATCAACCAATTCTCTCCAATTCTTATTAATTAAAAGTTGCTTAATCATATCTTGCAAACATCTCACTTTATCTTCTTTAAATATCATCAACTAATTATCAATTCATATATAGTAAAATTGCATATCACATATTCAATCTATGCCTTTTTAATCTTAAGCTCTTTAACTTCAAATATTATGCCCATTATTCTAACTTTTCACTTCAAAAAGTTCTCACCTCTTAAAAATTCCTTAAATTATTCTAACTCTTAACCAATTCCAAGAGTGTTCTTACCAGTAGAAATGTGTAATAAGCAACTAGCATATACCAAGATATATTGTTTTGAATATCTTTAAAGCATCTCTATAATGATAGAACGGTATAAACTTAGCATTAATCCTTCATGCAATTCAATAAGTATTGAAAACTTCTTAATTATTCCTCTATCACTAGAATTAATCAATGAGTATCTTTCATATTTTCAATAACTTCAATATACTTGTGACATTTTCTTTCTAATATTTGCTAATTGCTAAATAAATTTCAATTGTATATAACCATATATTTTCAACGTCAACAAACCAGCAAGAAAATTCCATATGTATACTTCAGCACAAATATGCCTCTTTAAGGAGTGTTTTTTTTTTAAGATTCATTTTATTATAGAATCTCATAAATTTAATTCTTGACTTTATGAATCCCCTATAACTTGAACCTCTCATATATTCTTAAAGTGATGCTTCTTCTCCAATCATTATGCATTCTCCTAATCCTTGGAATGCACAATGAAAATTTTAGCTAAACTTATCCAATGTCTCTCATTAGTCAAAATTAATTTGGTATCTTATTTAATCTTAAATTTTCTTATTGTGCACTTCTTGACCCGGTTAGGAAAGTAGAGGTCTTAGATTTGACTTATGTTAAGGTAGAGGTAGACCTAAAAAGACTTGGTTAGAAAATATTAGAAATGATCTTTCTTTATTAGATTTAAACGAGAATTTGACTTTTAACAGGACACAATGGAGAAAAAGGATTCATGTAGCCGACCCCACGTAGTGGGATAAAGGCTTGTTGTTGTTGTTGTTGTTGTTGTTGCACTTCTTGAGAACTAATTTCACACTTTTTTTAGCAGATCTATAATATAGTTTTTCCATTTAACTCTTGTAAGGAAATCTCTTCTTAAAAATTATCATCTAAAAACGTCTCAACAATGATGCCGACTAAGGACCTTTTTATCATCATTTTTAATGAACCTAATTTGATCAAAACTTGATAATCTTTCTTTTCCTTGAGCAATTTATGCATATCCTTCACCTTTCTTATTACCTATTTAACAGCCATCATCATCATTAGCCTTATTCAAAATATTTGAGGCATCTTTATGAATCCTCATTTTGTATTCATTAGCATCGAGAGTTTAATGAGATGTTAAACCTAATCTTCAAAATTCCTTTTGAGCAACCTTTATCCATGTTATAAAATAAAATAAAATAAAAACCTTTATCCAAGTTATCTTAGGTATTACGCATTGTCCTTCTAATCCTTTAAAAATAATTTTATCTATACATCTAATAGGTGCATATTCTATCTATTGTTGTACATTCCCAAACTACGCAAGTATATTTAAATTATATTATCTTCAATAGATGTTACTACGATCATCAATCTAATATAATCATTCACTAATTTATCCTTTTTTTATTTTTTCAATACATACATATTAACATTTCTGTTTCCGCACACTTAATTTTCAACAAATTTTTAGAGCCCAACACTCAAATTTGTACAGCATAACAAGCACATTGCAATATTCTTAAAACTGTAATGTAAGTCTCCAAAATATCCTCTTATCGTATAATACTCTCAGGGCATTTTTGCATCTTTACCATCCTACCTAAACTCCAAAAGTTGTCATTTTTTAAATCTTAATTCTTCTATGTAATAGATATAAGACATTGACACCTATCAAACCTAAAAATCACTTCATGTACTAATATTATTAATTGATAATAGTTTGTATAATCCCCACCAAAATTGCATAACACATACCAATTCCAAGACAATATATCCTCTAAGCATTTTCATTGCTATTGTAACATTCCATTTATTTTTCAATACATAATTGATTATAAAATTATAAAGCAGAGAACAATGAACAAATCTTAGAATAAGATTGATTTAGAATATAACCAAGTTAGAGTTTCATAGGTTATGATTAATATATGTCCAATAAAGATCGTGCTCAAAAGATCAGGTTCAAGAGTTGTCCAGGTTGCATGGAAATTCTTTTAGCAAAGAATAAAAAGTCACATAAAGATATCCATAGGGCATGCTAAAGCATCCGAGCATAAGAGTAAATACCATGCAACACGCATATCAGCCCATAAGGAATGTTCCTGACTTATAGTTTGGTGGTTTTGGTCAGAAGATGCTGAGGATTAGGAATTTATTAGCTAGGGCAAGGATAAGTATTAAATAATTTAGAAGGCGACCAAACAATAAACCCAAAACAAAAATACAACGAGATTATAAATTTTAGTTCACTGACTTTTGAATACCTGTGCTCTCCCTAAAGCAAATGTTGGAATGAGAACTTTACCACCAGCATCAACGCATTTGTGAACCTAACAAATGATAAATAGCAAAGCATAAATATAAAGCATTCAACGATTCACATAATACACGCATAATCACCTGAAGTAATCTACAATAAAGTTGTCTAAGAAAATAAACAGAATGGTAATGCAAAATATCTTACCATATATTACAAGATGTCTTTACAGATGTTTTCCAGTATAGTTTCCTAAACTTCAAGGCATTACAACTAATCTAGCGCATTTGGGTAAGCTACAAAAAGTACGTTGCATGATACCTTAACCCCTTGCAGACTACGCAAAATGATTCGTCCATCATGATTTCAACTCACAACTCTCACCTAAATGCTACCACTAAAAGTTTCAGATGATGTCTTTCTTGATATTCAACCATCATAAGCCAAGTAATTCATTTGGTATGGTGATGTGCGAAATAATAAACATTACTCTATGAGCAGCTTTGCTAATCTCTTGACCGAGATTGAAAAGGGATCGTGTGCAGTAAAGAGCTTTCCGCATCACATTTTCCACAGAAATCAGATTATATGATATGGCAGATTTTTTGAAAAGAAAGCATAAGAAAAGAATTATCAAACGAAGGCCAGACCTTTGAAATCAGTTCTTAATTGTGAGTTTCATTTATGAAATTTCATATGAAATATATGAAATTTGCATTTGGATTTGACAATGTGCTAGCACCTTCCACGTTTATAAACTTAACCCCACAATCTTTTTAACGTGGAGAAAGTTAATCTCGTGGTTTGATTTTCAAACATGTTAGTATCTTCCTTCAAATGATTCGTCTAGGATGTTAGATACATTTGATTTTTAGTTATTTTTGTTCATATTTTTATGGGTTTTAGTAAGTATATTTCTCATTTCACCTGTAATGGATTCATGCACAAATCCACAATATAACATATTCAAAATCCTGGCTTAGAAAAATACTTTTGAATCCAGTAACTACTGTACATAGGACCATTGAACTATTACTGATAGTATGAACTTCAGATGAAAAGAACCAGGACAAAGAAAAATACTTATACAGAATGTATAAAGCATTCATGAGCAATACATTCCATATTAGGCAGCAAAAATTGATAGTTAAAATAAACTGATCTACTCACAGCTTTTAAGAATTCCCTTTCCCGAGCATACTTTGAATCACGAATTGTTGTTGCATAAGTAGATCTTCATAAAAGAAACGCATAAACAAGACAGGCTTACTGAGCAGAGCAATAAAAAAATGAACATACATGTTAGAAAAAGCATGTTTATAGGGAGTTGACAAACTTCAGGGTAAAGATTTGGTTAGTAGAAATTTTGACAAAAAATAGCATGAGACACCAAGAGACTACTAAGCACAAATAATAAAGTATTTTCATTCTTTGTAGTAGAGCAATGCATTCTACCAACAATGCCCAATTTTAGCTTTATTTTAATCAATTTAATGTCGGATTGTTAAAGCAGTACAACAGGTCCATGCCACCAAGTGTATCGTTCAAATTGAATGCTATTCAAAAAAGTAAATCCCCCAACAAGCAAATATAGCATGAAAAAACATAAGTCAAAGAGACAAAGAGTGTATATTTCATATACAAAACTCTTCTACTGTCCATAAAACTAGAAGAAAAGATGAGCAATTGTCGTTATATATAAACTGAGACGCAATGCTTTTCTTCTTCCATAAATTGAGAAATGCATCATTTTCATAACACATTTTATTTATTTTTTAAATAATATATGGCCACCTATAAAGACACTTTCATTTCATAGAAGTTTCAAACAAGCTGCAGCGAATTCATCTTTATCCTAAATTCTTCTAAAGAAACTCCTTCAAGTTTTACTATTAGCCATTGTACAAAAGGTATACCCACAAATACCAGATAAATGACGTATGTAATTGTACACAGCCAACTGTTCATAAAAAAAATGATTATATTTAAAAGTTTTTGAAAAACTAACTAATAGTATAATTGAATGAAATCCAAAAATATGTACTAATTAGGAGCGCATAAAGTAAACTTTAAATCAAATTGTATTTTAGTTTACAATATATTTTCTTTTCAGATTATGTAAAGCATGCAAGTAATGTTGATCCTATTGAGAATGGGCTATGTTCTCCAATATTTTTATTTCCTTTTTAGGTTTGGTCAACTGCTGCAAGTTCAATTCTCCCAACGCATAAACAATAGGAATCAACTTTAATTTCATAATTACCATATGCACATATCCATACAAGGAATATTAAAATAGGCACTATCTTGTATGGATGGCTAACGATGGTGATAACTGTAGGTGATATGCCACGGCCTCGATGCGCTCCACTATCTTGTATAGACCAAAATATTGAGGCGATAACTTATCATTCTGTCTCCTTGCAAAAATGATTTTTTGTCTGTAGAGACGAAGCTTTAAGTAAACCCTGTCCCTCACCTCAAATTAAATGTCTCTCCTATGAGCATCTGCTTTCCTCTTCATAATTTGTTGAGCTCTCAACAAATGCCCCTTCAGCTCCCCCAAGATCCTATCTCTGCCCTCCAAGTACTACTCTACTGAAGCCACCGATGTGCTGCCTTGTCCATAATATATCAAGCGAGGCGGATCTCTTCCGTATAACACTTTGAATGGTGTAGTCTGAGCTATCGAATGATAAGAAGTGTTATACCAATACTTTGCCTAAGCCAACCATTTTGCTCACAACTTTGGCGTATCCAATATAAAGCACCGCAGATAAGTCTCCACAATACGATTGACCACGTCTATATGTCCGTCCGTCTGAGAATGATAAGCAGAGCTCCTTTTCAGAACGGTCCCCTATTTTTTGAACAATTCCTTCCAGAACTGGCTCAAAAAAATCTTGTCTCGATCCATTACAATTGATTCTGGGATCCCATGTAGTCTCACTACTTCTTCATGAAAATTGTGGCTACTATTACTGCTGTGTAGGGATTGCGAAGGGGAATGAAATGTATACTTACTCAACCGATCCACTACCACCAGTATCGTAGTGTATCCTTCTGACTATGGCAGCCTTTCAATGAAGTCCATGGTCACCTCCTCCCACACTTTTTCTGGCAAAACTACCGGCTGGAGAAGCCCTCTTGGAGACATAACTAGATACTTGTGCTCTGGCATATATCACAGTTAGCCACTATCTTCTCAACATACTTCTGCATATCCTCCCAATACAATTCTACAGAGAGCCGACGGACACGAATAAAGAGATTGTAATATGATAACTTGCCCGCAATTGACTACGGGGGACTTCTAGATAACAAAATAATTTGCTTATAAGGATGAGATATTTGCGATGATCATAACAACCCACCTACAGGCAGGCACGAGGACTCATGGTGAATATGATAATTTGGCTATAAACATAGACAAGAGATGTGTAAAATATAATACAACCCGCCTCGAGCAACATTAGAAGATTTGCACTAGGCACGAACAAGAAACTTGCAATGTGATAGTTTGCCTACAGGCGAGAACCGAGAACCTGCAATGAATATATAAGCTCACCTATGGGGAAATACAAGGACCTCTACTAAACATAGCAGTCGCCTACGAGCAAGAAATGACTTATAATGAACACTACAATTCACCTGTGAGCAAGAGCTGGGAATTTGTAGTGCATACAATAGCTTGCCTACAGGCAAGACTTGTAATGTTCACGTCAGTCCACCTACGGGCACGAGCAGAGAGCTTGCAATACACAGCAATCCATCTACTGGCAACAACAGCAAACGTGCAATGAATGTGATAATTCGCCTACGGGTGTACATAGGGAAGTTGCATTTAATATAACTTGTTTGGCGTGGACAAGGAGCTCATATCAAACGAATCAACATGTTTATGGACAATAGCAGTTTAATGCACACTACAAATCACCTATGAGCAGGAGTAGGAAATTCGTAGTGCACACAACTAGCTTATAGGCAAGAACAAGGGGCTCGTATTGAAAAGATCAGTTTGCTTATAGATGACAATAAGGGGATTCGTAGGGAACTATGTAGCTCACTTACAAGCAAAAGCACGATCTCCTACTTTCTATTAAGCAAACAACACCTACAAACTATGCTAAGTGAAAAACTTGCACGAGTTAAATGAACTAAATGTCTCTCTTATCTACAATTCAAAGAAACATAATTTGTCTTCACGCCACCGGATCTACAATACTCATATAAGTAGACAGAAGGTGTTTATAAGCCCCTAAATGAAATTTTGTGCACACTCCACTGACAATCACTTGCACAAATGATAAAATTTAAATATTTTTAAATTCCCCCTCATACATTAAAACACAAATCCTTACACATATGCATGCTGCTTCCAGAAGCGTGCGGCAGCCTCGGGAAGAATACGACAGCCCTAAGAAGAGTGCTACCACCTCAAAAAGCTTTTCATAGTATTGAAAAATGTACATGTTAATTTAAAAGAAGATTTTTATCACCCGTATGTGCTTTGACAAATGTGTTAAATCTGTAAAAAAAAATATTCGAGAATGTTGTGCGGGGGTTAAAAGCTTTTAAATGTTATCCTATTGCAAATTAATTACCTGCATGTGCTCCGGCCGTTGTATTAAGCTCCTAAACCTAAAATCCGAGAATGCTATGTGGATCAAATATTCAAGTTTCATCCTCCTTGAAAGGGTTGTAGTCGACATAACTTGAATTAATGAGCGAATGACTAATCCGAAAACTATCGAGATATATGATTTTAAAGTTCACATTAGGCCTTCAAAGGCTCTTTAGATGACATGCATCATAAAACATAAAGCTCTCAGTTCATAGTGTTCGTACGATAACTTATGAGATCAATCGTCGAACTCGAATCCTCTGTTAGCGGGAAGACAGAGTTGACATGGTTCAAATGAAAAATATGCAAGCTATTTAAATATCCTCAATGATGGCCATGTTGAAAATTAATCTCAATTGAGGGGACTCTATCTTTTCAAATGCCTCTAAATTCATATAAATACAAATATTTTCAAATGACTAAAACATCACCCTAATGAAGGCCGCGTTGAATGTAAATCTCAATCGGAGCGGTTAATTTCTAAATTCCACCAAAACTCTAAAGTTTAATATCTATTTAAATTTTCATAGTTAAAATTAAAAATTAATTACCTACAACTTAAATCAAAACTTATTCACCCTCTACAATCGTTTGGCGAGGGTGATGAACTCAAAAATAACTCTAGCTTAAAAAGAGCAAATGTTCAATCAAGAATATCATTCAAATTCATTCTCAAATGATTTCATGTCAGTAAGGACGTGGCAATTGTCCTCTAACTAGAGGCTTGGCCATATGGCTCCACAAAACTTGTAGCTTGACCAGACGGCTCTACGCTGTATGGTTATGACTAGTCCTCTAATCGGTGATTTGGTTAGACGGCTCCACAAATAACCAGTGGCTTGGCCAAGATGGCTCCATGTGATAAACGATTATGATCGCGGCCCACTGACCTAGTGGCTTGGTCGAACGACTCCACTGTATTACATTCATGGCTAAAGGCCCGTATATTCCCTAATGGCTGCTTACCATTGAGTAATGAATTATAAGGTATAATCGATTTGGCACAAAGCATTCTGTTAACCAAGGTTAACTTGAATTCATCCCTTAGGCAAATATTCATCCTAAGTCTACAAGGTCCCCTTATACAAAGTAACTTATAGCTGCCGACAAGGATTCTTCGGTCAGGTTGGGTTTACTACCTCCACTGACCAAACAGACTAGGGACCATGATGACCCGTGATGATGGACTCATCGGATCTTGATCAGGTTCATCATCATTTACCCAACATCCGCTTTAAATGCAATGTGGTGAATTTCTAAATTTAAATGTTAAATTGTGCATCTAGAATTGATGCTACTATATGCTAAATACTAAATATTTGTTTAATGACTAGCCTTAATCGAAAGTGCTCACTCAATATCGGGATGGGTAATTAGCTATAAGGGGTTGCGCTTATAAGAAACCAAAACTCAAATCTTAAAATCCTCGCTAAGATAGCAAAATCTTTGAACAATGTCTTATCTTTATTTAATCTGCCTTCTGAAAATTTCTCTAGAAACTTAAGCCACAAGCTCAAATTTTTGGAGCTCACATTAGTGTTAATACACATTAGCAGATTTGGTTGCAAAAAATAATTTTTCACCACAAAATTTTGTGAAAAGCAAAGATAAAACAATAAGTAGTAGTCAAATAAAAGTGTGGTTGCGGTCTAAAAAGCAAAGTAGACATAAAACTTCCCTAAACAAGACCCGAGACCAAAGCCTAAGGAACATATCAAAAAAAATTCTGAATTACAAGAGCCCGATTAAAAGCCTAATAAAGCGACCATAAGTTAGGATATTTTAAATATAATTTTAATTTTATTTTCCAACTAGAAACTTATATGACCAGCTATGGTATGATTTGGAATAGATTAAGCATTGAAAACAGATGATTGGAACTTTCTCATTAATGATAACCAACTCTCTTTTCCCTCTTTTTTTCCTTCACTTTTTCCCTCAAAAGTGAATGTTCTTCTAATGTCTATAAATATGGGTTGAAATGCTTTTTCATTAATGAAGTTTGTGTAGAAGTGAAGTTCATTTACTTGATGCTTGGTGGCTTCAAGTAGTTTGTATATCTTTAGTAAACTAGATAGTTATCTTTATATTTTTTTTAAGTTACTTATTACTCTTAAACTTATACTCCAAACTCTTTGAATATCTTCCACCACTTTTTAAGCATCCTCTAAGATCACTAAATCAGCAACCAAAATCTAAAATTATTCCAAACACTTTCACGTAGCTCTCGGCCAAACTAGAAAATATTAGGACTTAATTTTGTTTCCAACATCTTGAAAAATCCTTGTACTACACTAAACTCTACCATCAACTCCAAATCATAAGTTCACATCTTAAACTAACCCTCCACCATTATTTGTAGCCATTTGTATCATGTAAAACCCACTCCCTAAAGTAATCTTCCAAATTAGCCTAAATTAACCTAAACTTGGCTAGTCTTAGCATTCCTATAGTTTACCCCTTTAAACTCCTCATCATTCCACCATAAACTCTAAACCCTTCTTTAAACATTAAACCAAAGATCCCTGATCTTATATAATCATTAATCTTACCAACAGACTATCCACCATCATCACTAACCATACTATCAATTAATTCTATATATACTCGGAAGGAAATCAAGGAGGTTTTCAACATCATCAAATCAACATGCTCTTTGACTTTCAGTCCATGATTTGAACATATAATTGATGTTTTGTTCAAGAATTTCTTTAAAAAAAATTAAAAATGATTTTTCCCTTTTTTTCTTAATCAGCATCATCATTAACACCATTATTAGCCTTATCTGACATCATCAGTTAATTTTGATATATGAGGGTATAGTTCTGAAACACAAGGACAAGAATACAATTAACCCTAGTAAAATAAAACTTGATATAATTTAATATGGCCAACTAAAATGTTGCAAAGGATGGGAGAAGCTTATTTATACGAGAAATCAAGAACCCCTTTATAAATCTCTCCTTCGATCATCCATTAAGGCCATTCGTGGCCATTAGTGGCCCTTCAATAGTTAGAATAGCCCACTGCTTAACTTTTATATATATCTCACGGGACAAAATTGTAGAATCCACCAGGGATATCCAAAGCCCTTACAAAAGAATTACATGTACAAATCAGCACCATTAAAGAGCTACAAAGTCAACAATAGTAGAGATATCATCACTGCATTCTTAGCATTACAGCAAATACTTTGCTCAAAGTAATCAAACCTCCTTCATTCATTTGTGCCAAGATATATGTGGTTGTTCGTTAATAAATCAAGCTTATCTAAAGCCTGAACAACAATAAAAATATTATACTGCTTTACCTTTTTATAACAAACATTTGGTTATTAAACTTGTCATTTAGGTCACTGAAGCTTCCTCTTCTCTCCATTATGCGAGTCCAAAGCATCTCAACTAGTTTTATATTACCATTGATTTGCACGTCTACTACACTTTATCTCTTGAAGTCACCCCAAACTTTATCTCTAGAAGTCACCCCAAAATATATCATTTGTAATCGTAAAACAAATCGATCTTGTCATCTTCATTTTTTTCCAAATCAATTTGTTAGCTTGTTTGTGCTTTGTTTATTGGCCCACACCCATACACTAAAACTATCCTATATAAGAGGGTTTATAAAGTTTTACATTTAAATTGGCATGATCATTTCTTATAAAATGTACCCAATAAAAATACTTCCGTTTTAACCCAACTAGCTCTAAACTTATAGGTTAAATTTTTAGCTGCGCTCAAAACCTTGTTGCTTTTCCAACCACAGAAAAGTCAATGCCTAAACTAATTTTCAATCCAAAGTTGGTTGCGTTATTGCAAGTCATAAAACAAAAGACTACTCCAAAGTAGAAGAGGTAGTTTAAGCATCATGATCATAAATCACCTTTGGGAGAAAGGAAATATTTCTTGTCAAGCAGGAAATTTAACAGCACGGCTATAAAAAGTGTTCAGCCAAATCATGGATCAGAGTTACTTTCAATTGTTGAATGTAACATATGGATATTACAAAACTAGATGCAGTTTAAGCCTCATGTTAAATTTCATCTTTTGAGAACACTGCCTTCGATATATTTTTCATAGTGGAGTGAATCATCTTCTCCGCACATAAATAAATTTGATTATCCTTCAAACAAAGAAACATCTTACAGTAACTCAAGGTCGTCAGCCTCTTCCCAACCAATGTCATTAAAAGTTTGCCAAAGCGTTGCAATCACAGTTACAACACATCGATCGACCACAAAGCACTCCACCGCCATGAAGCATAATAGATTGTGTGTGCCACAGCACTTCATCGCACCAAGTGAGTTTCACTTTGAAGTTCAACCGTACTCTCCAATTTCCTCATTGTCACAAGTTAGTGACGCCGGAGCTGAACCACTTAATCAAGATAACTTCAGAATAGTTTAATTCCATTTAGTTGTTTGTATGACTACATAGGATTAGCGCTTGCTTATGTTGTGTGTAGCCTAATAGGTTGCTACCTTTCTCCATAAATAGGTAGCAATGCTTGTAATAAGGAGGATTTGGAGAGATGAATAATATTTGAGTAGTTTTACTCTGTTTTGTATTCCTACATCCTGAGATTGTTCTCAGGTAGTGGATTCTTTTCCCAAGAAGGAGTTCTTGGAGTTGTGCTCGGCCGTCGGCCACCGGATCATCGACATGGATTCGTCGAGCCCCCTCCGGTCCAGTGTCATTTGGTATCAGAGCCGGCAAGTGCCGGAGAGAAGTTTGGCTTAAATCTAGTTTTAAGAGAAATTCTCTCGTTCTGTATCTTGAATTTCTTCAAGTGGTGGTCTACCGTCCATGCTCTTAGATCAGCCAGCAATCTCCTCCGCTGGAGATTCTGATCCGAAGCTTGGAACGGTGTCAGGTGTAGATTCTAGGGCCGGAGAAGTCAAGTCAGAGGCCATCCAAGGTCCGACGTCTCGTTCATCCCGTCCTGATCTTCGGTGGCAAATCGGCTCCGACATCAAACCACAAGCAGCTGTTGCCAATCTCCCTTCCACCTTCTTGCCGCAAGTAGTCAATCTTCTTCACACGAACCAACAATTCTACTGCAAGAATCTCTACCAGTCAGAATCTTGAATTAAATCTGCTTTCAGCCTTACATTCCACCTCGAATTCTGCCGTTTTCAATTTTAACAACCTGAATTCTGCAGTTTCCAAATTCTGTATGCTAGAATCTTCAAACAACTGCAGGAATTGCAAGAATTTCAAGAACAAATGGTGCTCTTGTTGATCTAATTTCCACCAACCAGCAGTCTTCAACGTTGGATTCCTTCCATATCATCGCAAACAGCCGTTCCTCTGCACAACATTGGAGTCACAGCAGTCTTCCATCAGTTTTCCGGCACTCCATCAGTTGTATGCAGTCCAAAATCAGTCGCAGCCCTCATCCCTCTCCAACAACAACAACAGTAACCTAGTGTTCTTCTACAAAAATCAGCCGCAAGAATCTTCTTCCCTGCGGTTCTTTCCTTCATTCACACGATGCAAGCAAGCCTCGCAGCCAAGGAGTAGACATGTGATGTGCCAAACAAAGATTACATTGAAATTCTGAGCAAGTTTACACCAAGCACATTGTCAAGAAGTGTCCGGCAAAGATGCCTCCTAGACGAACGTTGCAACAACCACTGCAAGAAACGGAAATTGAAGATCTACTATAAGAAATTGCCCGACTAAAGCTACGATTGTCAAGGATTGAACGAAGGAAAATTTGAGCCCCCTTGGCCGGGACTTTAATGGGGTCCGGGGCAAGTATGCTGCCACGACGGCTTCAAGATCTCTCGTTCCAACTAAATCCTTATGAATTGATGACGATGACGAGGGTATCTTAGATGATCCGATCTCTTCTACCCACGAAGACGTGTTTGAATGGCCACCTCGTCAGTCTTCCACCCCACCCTTGATCAAGTCCAGCATCGAAGAATTTGAAGATCCGTTGCCGAAATCGTCATCTTTGCCTCTCTACGATGAGCCTGTGTATGACGTGCATGAGGACGACAAGTTTGGCAGAGTTCTTGGTGTTGATACGCCTGTGAATAATGATGATAAGAGCAAGCCAATTCAAGAGGTCATTGTAGAAAAGAATAATGGTGGAGTCGAATGCATTGGAAATGTTGATGCCATGATTTCTGCATTTGAATGTGTTCATGATGGCTGGGGTGTTACTGAACTCAAGGTGGAGAACAAGTTCTGAGATGTGGATGACAAGAGATGGAGAGCTTTAGCCCATCAAGTTAAATCGGTGTTGAAAGAGTACCCAAAGCAACGGGTAACTCCAGGAAGAAAGGTGCTAGAGATTCTCCCCATTATTAAATGGGACAAAGGGAGGGCGATGGAGTTCCTGTTAAAGTCTCTTGGATTCGCAGACTACAAGGACGTGTTGCATGTTTATATTGGTGATGATCTAATAGATGAAGATGTTTTTCAATCACAAGTATTTCATCTGCTCTTGAGAAATTGAAGATTGGTAAGCAAATTGACTCCGGGTGGAAATATCCAGACCGGTTTAGCCAACCAAACCTGCCTCCTTATGGCGACCAACCGGACATCTTTTTACAAGGCTGAAGTTTCTCCTACCCCGCTAGAATGACGCCGGAGCTGAACCACTTAATCATGATAACTTCATGATAGTTTAATTCCATTTAGTTGTTTGTATGGCTACATAGGATTAGCGCTTGCTTATGTTGTGTGTAGCCTAATAGGTTGCTACCTTTGTCTATAAATAGGTAGCAATGCTTGTAATAAGGAGGATTTGAAGAGATGAATAATATTTGAGTAGTTTTACTCTGTTTTGTATTCATGTATCCTGAGATTGTTCTCAGGTGGTGGATTCTTTTCCCAAGGAGTTCTTGGAGTTGTGCTCGGCCGTCGGCCACCGGATCATCGACGTGGATTCGTCAAGCCCCCTCCGATCTGGTGTCAGTTAGGCTGGCACTTCAAAGACGTAGATTTCAACTCCATGAAAATTCCTCTCCTCACATCATCATGGTCCATTCCTCTCGGTTTTTCACACACAATCATGTCAACCAATGAGTCATCAGTGTCTTGATAGATTTACATTGGAATAGTCCTCAAACACCTTTCAGCTTCAAGGTAATCTTCTTCTTAATCCAAGAAAAGCCTTTAATCAGCTGGCATGTGGTTGTTAATAGGGTTCATTTAGTCATCCAAATCTTGCAAAGGTTTTAGACCCTTTTTTACCCCAACTATTCGGTGTCAATAATATTCCCGAGGCACTTCTCCATTTTAACCAAACAAGCATAACCATAAAAGTTATATCCTAATTTATATCTATATTCTTCTATATAATATATTCAAGGTAATAAACATATCACACTTGTATCTCTTTAACTTCTAATGATACAAGCTAATAACTATTAATATCGCACCCACAAAAATCATATATCATATACTTAGCTTTTGCTATACTCTACATTGTTCAAACTCTCCACATATTGCAGCAGATGTATTACTAAGAACTATCATTGGAGAAAAGCCTAAAACAATCCATTTTAACCTGCATATTAGAAATAAGACATCAAATTTTAAAAGTTTTCACAAACATGTCCCATTCATCATGCATAAAAACTTGGTACGATAGTGAATTGTCCAAATAGTGAAGACGTTATTTCTGATTGACTTGACGTACAAGCATTTGTTTCACACATCCATGTTTTCATCATGACCGTATCAATATTGGAAGGCCGGATGTTTTCAGCCCACAAGACACTAACTATCAGCAATTTCTTGCTGTTTCTTATATTGTAAGTGATTTCTCAATGACAATAAGAGCACCATTATCAAGCAAAAGAATGTTCCTCAGCAATCAAATTTATTGGTGTCTAGGAATATTAGAATTATCCGTTCAAAGCAGGTTCAACTCATAAGAGATCAATCCGAGTTAAACCACGATGCATAAAATGCATCATACTGCAAACACTAAAGTTGGGCGCAATATAACCTGCATGTGCTAAAAAAAAAACACTTTTCAACTTCATACTCTGTTATAAGAAGGTCCAACTCTAATCGATCAATCTGAGCTGCTCCTAAATGTCTATCAGGTGTCATGTTATAATCTCCAGTATATACCATAGCATTATCCCCAACCTTTGCATAAATCATTGCGGCTCCAAGTACCTATAATAAAATATATTTGTATCAGAAAAAGGAAGAACAGTTTTAAAGGGAGGACAAATTTAAGGGAAGTAAGATTCTGCGCAGAAATTAGCAAGAAAAGAAGACAACAAATCACAATGAACAAGATGAAATTGTAAGGAAAAAGAAAAGCAGGTGCAATGGATTTCCGAACATCTTCCGTTTTCTAATACAGTATACCTACTTTAATTGCCAGTTTACAATGAAAACTGTTTGAAGAATTAATCCGAAGAGATTGCATGGAGTTCAACAAGACAGAGATTGATATCCAGCCAAGAAATGTGTTAAATTAGGATGACACTCTATAATAGTGCAATCTTGAGTCAAACTCATGCTGAGTAAGCATTTTGCTGGAAAACAAATAAGGCTAATCCTCCAGGAGAGTACATAAATACTAATACTTAGATAGATTGCAAGTTGGACAGATGATTATGGGTAATTTGAGATTTGCAAGGTAAATTTGTATGAGAATTTCATTCGAGCAATCTACTACCCAAAGTTATTCATTTTTTTTAAAAGGTGCTAAACCAGCATCTAGGGAAAAGTAGCACCAATAATATCCATGATACCTAAACATAAATAAATCTTTCCTACCCTCCAAAAAATAGCCTACTGGATCATGAAATAATTCCATTCTCCATTCAATGAAGAACCAAACTACGAAGATATTCTTGCCATGCTTAGAAGAGAGCAGAAATGGTATGATGGTTCCTTATGATCCCTATGAGTCATATTGCTAATAGCTACTCCAGCGGAAGTTTTTTTGTAGCTTCTTTCAGGATTGTAGCTAGCATTCACTCCTTACATCTCCCCTGTTTTCGTTTAGCAACTCCATTGCCGGTTCTTCAAGAGATTGCAGCTGGCATGGCAAGACTACAAATTAAGTCAGTTCTTTTGTGGATGCAGTTCTTCAGCAATTCCTTGATTCCAGAAGCATCTCCATTCCAAGGTTGCTTCCAGGACGGTTTAATTTGATTCTATTTGGTGCTTCTACATAATGGTATCTGAGACATGTTATCATGGCTAAATAAAATTTTGTATTTGATGTGCAAATCGTTCTCCATCTAGGATTCAATATCCAGATCAAATCAGAGACTTCAAATTTCAGGAGATATTATCTCCTCATACAAGAGTAAGAAATACATTTATAATGATTTCTTTCCCTTTTCTTCTTTTCTTTCCCCTTCTAATCATTTATTTTGGTAGCGGCTGGAATTGAGATTGAATTTTATCAAAAGTGCTAAATCTGGATTTCTTTCTACAGCAAGAGATTTCAATCGTGCCTTTTGTGATCCATAAATATATAGTTATTAACAACTAGGAGGGCATAAATTTCTTGTTCAAATTGTATTTTAACATTTTTAATCAATGAAGCAATGATTATTTGCTATAGATATATATAGGTTATGACATGCAAAATTTGCAAGTTTGCAACATTTTTTGTTTGCATTTAAATCAACAATGCATGATAGAACTGCACTAGAACCCAAGATCATAAGGCATCCAACGTCTAATTTAATATCAGAGCTTACAATTATATCATAAATCTTTTAGAACTCAAACTTAATATTACGGTCAATTAATAAAATAATAAAAGATAGAATCTACGCAAATCAATTTTAGTTATTACTGTAATGAAATTCTGACAACGAATATGGAATTAACAGCAGTATACCTAAATCTGATAGGACTAATGTTCCTGCACTATTTTCATATTGGATTGATAGGAGTTTTAAAAATGGTAGAATATGTCTAATTTTTAGATAGTTAAATTTGTTAAAATAAAATTAATAGGATATGCCCAAACAATTTGACAATCTATTAAAAATAAGATAAAACATACTTGGAATAAAATGAAATATATAAACTTAAGTAACAATATTTATGATTCATGTATTATAGAGATCTATGCATAATCAATTTACAGGACTTAAATCAAGTGGCTATAGTGAGTTTGAATAATTTCTTAAAGTTTAAAGATTTAGTATGACACCGTAAAATCGTACAAAACAATAATAAAAGAAGACAAGGACCTGGAAACTGGTAATTAAAAGTTTTCTTGAAGACTAAATGGTTCAGAATTCTCTTAAGCTGCTACCTTCTTGAGGTAGGAGAAGAGAGGGCAGCAGCTGTAATAATTGGCTGAAAACCCCTTGTTGAAGAGCTGGAAGGAAAAGACAGCAGGAAGCGAGGAAAGATTCACTGTTTGCTTGCTGGATGGATAGTTCTTGGAGGTTGGATGTCTGGGACAGCAGCAAGAAAGTGCCCGTATGGACAGTTCTGGGAGGCTGGATATCCAGGACAGCAGCAAGAAAGTGTCCAGTTGTTATGAAGGAGGGGTCCGGTAGCTGTAGAGGGAGGATCCAGCAGCAGTGCAGGTGGAAACTGAAGGTTGGACGGTGCTGTCTAACTGCAGTGGATGCAGGTTCTGAAGCGGGATCAAGGAAGAGGTTGCGTTCTTGGGCTGAGGCGGCTAGACAATGAACCAGAGGGCCTGATTACAGCTGGGAATGGCTGCGGCAGCCTGGAAGGGGGTGGCTAGAAAGAGACCTGCAGGAAGAAGGCATGGCGCGCCTTCTTGGAGGCTGCTTGTGGATGCGGTGGGAGGAGGGAAGGGCAAGTGACCACCACCTGGAAACTCCAGGATACAAAGAATAAACAAGAAGAGCTATGGCTCTCTTTCTAAACACCAAAATCTGAATTTCTGATTTAAGGAGCCTCTATTTATAAGCATTCAATTAGTAAATAAGAAAATAAGGCAAAAAAAAAGTTTTTTTTTTTTTTTTTTTTTTTTGGGGGGGGGGGGGGGGGGGGAATTAGGGCAATCATGCCCAATTTTCATTAAAATAATGAAAGATACAAGGAGAAGATTACAAGATATATTAGAAAAACTTACAAATGTTGAATACTAAAAACTAAGCTTCCAAGCTAAATTAAAACAATCTTATAACCTGCCCAAGCAAAAAACCAAAAAGAAGACCGGAAAAAAAAAAAACAGTCTCCAAAAAGAACAAAGAAATTACAAGTCTTTAAGTCCCAAATAATCCGCTAAGCCAATAAACATCAAAGATATCCATCCAGCCCAAAGGGATCCAAAAGACACCTCACACAAATATTGTATAGATCATGCAACAAATGAACCGAATGCCCTTCTTAATCCTCTTAACTAGACACCAATTCCAATGCAGGTCTTCACTATCCCAAAAAACCTTCCAAACAAAAAGTCTTGAGACCAGCCAACAGATGAACCAAAAGCCAAGCTTAACCCTCACAACCAGCTGATAATTCCAATGAAGGACTCCACTATCCAGAACTTCCTCCAAAATAATAGACATTCTATCCAAAACAAAGCACAAACCAAGAATCTGTGACCAAACTTCAAAAGCACTAGCACACCCAAACTCCATGCTCAACCAGCAGAATATCTAGCAAAAGTTAAGGGTCAAAGAGAAAACAAAAACTAACAAAATAAACCACAAAAAAACTCAGGAAGGTTAAATTTTCATCTGATTCCTCAAAGAGAAAAACGAACCGGACAATCCCAAATCGAAATGGCCATCCAAGTCCAAACTGAATGCAATTTAATTAAAAAAAAAACAAAAACAATGGTTGCTAGAAAAGACCATCCAGATCTAACTATCGGTTGTCAAAACAGCCATCCAAAGGTCCAAGATGAAAATTTAACCAACACATCATAGTCTCTTCCAAAAACGAACAACACACCAAACTTAAGACAAATAAAACTTTATCTCATTAAACGATTTCCAAAAAAAAATCTTAGCAAAAATAGCATGCTTAATCAAACAACAAATTAAATCCAAACTACTGCAATCACCTGCAAGCTTCCTTTCATTCCTTTCTCTCAACAAAAAATACAAAGAGAAACAAACAGTCAAAAAGAAAAGATTCTTGGCATCCTTAGGCACATCTAAATCAGAAATAAAATCAAAAACTTGTAAAAGAGTAGGCTTAAGAATAAAGTGGCTTAAACAAGGAATTAACTTAGAAATAATAGAAAAAGTAAACTCACATTCAAAAAATAAATGATTATGAGATTCAACGGAATTATCACAAAGAACACAAACTAAAGAAACATTTACAAAGAATATCAGCTATTATTAACCCATTTAAAACAACCATCCAGGCATAGCAAGAGTAATGCAACGCAAACCTCTTATGCCAAACATAAGAACACCAATCAATCTTAGAAAAATTATTATAAAAATCAAAATGCAATCTTTTAAAATTAAGAAACAGCACCCCATTTCATGCAATACAAGAACTAGAAGAATCTTGAATTCGAATATTAACAACATTTAAGGAAACCAAATTATCTAAAGAATCGGGTAAATACCATCTTCCATCAGAAATAGCATTCTTCACCAAAACAGAATGCCGAGAAGAGCTTAAATTTGAAACTAAATCATGCAAAGACCGTCCTCCACACCAAGAGTCCCAATAAAAAGAAAAGGAGCTATTATCAGTAATAATAAAAGAAATCTTATCCTTCATAGACCCAGCCATAATGCAAAGATGCTTCCAAAAAATCGAAGCCTAAGAGGAAGGACGCTTCCAAAGAGAAATGTATTTATGCATAACCCAGCTGGCCAAAAGACCATTCTCATTTAAAATTCTCCAAATAATAAAACAACTAAAAGCATAATATAAGGCATCAAGGTCAGGAATACCTAATCCCCTAAAACACTTAGGCTTACAAACATATTTCCAAGCAATAATATGCATTTTTCTTAGCATTAACATTACCGTGAAAAAGAAAGTTAGAGCAAACATTTCTTATAAATTTAAGGCCAAACTTAGGTATAACCATACCTCTGATCCAGTAAGAAATGTAATTTGAAATGAAAATTTTAAGAAATTGCAGCTATAAGCCTTTTTGTTGAAATAGGAAGACCCAAATACTTCATACTCATCTGAGAATTAGAAATATTTAAAACTTCATAAATACTATCCTCCTCAATGGTATCTTGGAAAACAAGGCCAAACCTTTATTATGATTAATAAAGAGACCAGAACAACTAGAGAAATAATCCAAAATGCCCTTTAAATTCTTAGCATTAGTAACCAAAGCTTTACCAAAAATCAAAACATCATCCGCATAAATTAAATAAGAAATATAATTGTCACCAGCCACCATTCCCTCAAAATGAGTTAGAAGATATATCATCTATCAAGTTAGATAATGCATCCATTAACGGGCACCTTGACGAAGACCAAAAGAGGAACTAAAAAAATTTTCTAACCATTAAGAGCAATTGAAAAGAAAATCTCCTCAATACAACATTTAATCCAAGAAATAAAGCAAACTGAAAAACCTTTTTAAGCCAATCTGGATAAAAAAAATCTTGAGAAACAGTATCAAAAGCCTTGTAAATATCAAGTTTAACACACAAATATTTTACTTTAGCATAGTTAAAGTCTCTCAATAATTCAAAAGCTAGCAAAATATTATCCGTAGAAATTCTCCTTTTGATAAACCCTGACTGACTAGGATAAGGCAAAATAAAGAAAATTCGTTCTACATCAAAAATGCTATTAAAGAAAAGAAAGGATAGCCTAATTAAATAAAAACAGAAATCTACGTTCCATGTTAGAACTACACAAGAATCACAGATCCAAATACATGCTACATGACAAAACTAGCCGCCACAATTACAAGGTGCATGGAGTTTGTTAGTTACCATATCATTGAAGGAAATTTAGAGGAAAATAAAGTAAAAGTATGCTCCCTAACACACATAATGTCATTATCAAACTACAAACAATCATAAACATCATCAAAGAATCATTAATCTAAATTTCTAATCCCAACTATTTGGGTCAACATAATGAATACTCATTTTTCAACCACTCCTATTGAGTGCTACATACAGTATTAAATGTACTCTTCATAAATTATTTTGAACAACGTCTATCCATATAATCTTAGGTCTACACCTTTTTTTTAAAGCTATAGCACTAATTTTATCAACCCGATTAATAGACACAATTTCTACCCTTCGTTGCATATGTCTAAATCATCTAAATTTATTTTTAGTCACCTTATCTTCAATAGATGTCACTCTTAACATTTTCTCTAATATAATCATTATTTAACTTATCATTCCTGATTTTGTCCTACATCCATCTTAAAATGCTCATTGCTATCACACTCAACTTATATCTTAATAATTTTTTTACAAACAACATTCAAATCCATAGAACATTGCAAGCCTAATTATTATTTTATAAAATTTAATATTTAGGCCTCCATGATATTCTCTTATCACACAAGATTATTGATATACTTCTTCATTTTAATCATCCAACCTTAACTTTACAAGTTATATCATCATCTTCATCTACATTCTTCTATATAGTAGTTTCAAGAAACTTACACCCGTTTTACACCCATCATATCTACCTTTCACCTTATTTTCTAATAATATTATATACTCAAGTCATTATTCTATTTATTCTAATATCTCTATCTTCTAAATACTTTCTTTATTAAATTTGTTGATAATAGCATTGGATGTCTTCGATTCTTAACCAATTATAAATATATCATCTGCAAAAAGCATATACCAGGATACTTTGCTTTGAATACCTTTATAAGCATATTGAAAATCAAGACAAGAAGTATGTTTAAGGAGTGATCATAATTGAAAGTGAAGAAAAAGTATCCTCCAAATCACAAAAGCTTAAAGGAAAACCTTCAAAGAATTAAGCGATGAGACTAAAGAACAAGGAGCGTACATGTCCAGCATAGTAAGCACAGATGCTGAGATCTTTATCAACTTGTATAACTTGCTTCAAGTCAATAGCCGTGACTGCGACAAAGGTGGAGAATATCTTAAACATGCATTAAAAGTCAATGCCTTGGAATAGCAAGGTTTTTGAAAGCATGACATGGAAATAACTAGGACAAAGAAAGAAAATAAACCAGTTGTTGATAGAATGTTTATATTTCATAAGTTGTTTGCTCAAGTTTTCAATGTTTATAGTTCATAAGTCATTTGCTTTAGTAAAACCAATCATGGGACAAAGAATTTATTACGTTAGGTAAATAAACAAACTCACATAGAATCAATGATTTTATGGTGCCATCTTGGGAATTTAACAATCCAACAAAGGTCGTATCCTTAAACAGGAAGCTAAGGTCCAAACAATAGATAAAATGATGCCACTAGTAAGTAACCAACTCTGATAATAAGTGCTTAGGTCATCTGCCAAACCTTCAAGAACAATAGACAAAAGGATTCATTAAAAATATTCAGGAGGGTGAGAGTTAACAGCTTAACCAAACAATATGCTTTCATTTATAAAGTTCATTGGGATTCCACCCTTTTCCTTGTTAATATATTTCCTTTGGCTTTATTTTTTTCAGCATTTCCTCTTTGATCCTATGCTTAAAAACATTTTCTGATCGCAATATTTTTTGCCAAAACCAGCAAAAGGTCAAATTGGGAAGTCCATGTCCAATGTAGAA
This sequence comes from Dendrobium chrysotoxum, assembly GCA_019925795.1. NCBI lineage: Eukaryota > Viridiplantae > Streptophyta > Magnoliopsida > Asparagales > Orchidaceae > Dendrobium > Dendrobium chrysotoxum. Next base: position 47,148,736 of record CM034303.1, read on the forward strand.
GTAATTAATTTAAAAATCATAATTAAAACTCAAAATATGATGACTTTACAACAACAACATCAAGCCTTTATCCCACTACGTGGGGTTGGCTACATGAATCCTTTTTCTCCATTGTGTCCAGTTAAGAGTCAAATTCTCATTTAGAGATAAGATTTTTCATTTTCAAGATTCAGGATGATCATTTAAATAAAATGCCTAGAAAACATAGATGTAAAAACTTCATTAGCATAAACTTTTCCAAGCCTTTTTTCTAGGTATATGCACTTAATAATTATTAAATAAAATGTTATATTGCATTTGAATTAAAAAAATTAACGCCGTCATAATATCACAACATTGTGATGCAAGTGCATCTTAATTTCAGAAAATTTTGGCTACAAGTCAACTGCATATAACAAAGTTACAACTGAGGTAGTCTACTATCCATGTAAGTGGGACCTTGTCACCTCCATAAAATTTGGTATTTCTATTATTCCATCCAAATATAAGGTCTGAGAAACCAATATTGAATTACAAAATGAAGACAACGAATGCAATGAATTTTATTATCTCTTATGATTTTAAGGAGATAGATCACGCAGGTAGTGGATAGGCGGAAAATGATGTTAAAAAACAGTTAAACTTCTGTTTTGGCTTTTCAAAATATTCAAACTATGGAATTTTCTCTCTTCTTTTCTTATAAAATACCTAACAAATTTATTTGATTTTCATAGATCAGCCCATTCACCATGACATACATGAACCATTGATCTCATCATTTAAGTTGTAAAATATGGCACTAACTACATATGTTAAATGTAAGGTCAATTCATAGTGAAAATTGTGAAATTTCAATTTTTTTTTCAGATATAGAACAAGAAGAGTAACCATGATTATGTTGATATTATCTACATCATAACCTTTTCCAGAGATTTTGATGATAACAAACATATGATTGGATGTTCTAATGTGTTTGTTAAGTATTTCATGTATAATGATTCGATGGATGTGCTTAATAATTATTTATGTGGAATTTAAATTATACAACTCAAGTTCAATCAAAATTTGAGCTGAAAGAGTTCAAAATGGACCAAGATGGAAGGCTTGAAGTTTTTTTTTTATTATCGTAGGAGTAAATTAGAGATCCATGAATATTTATTTGCACGGTTTGATTTGCTCGCAATTTAAATATCTATCTAAATGATTTATATATATATTATTAATTAAGGATAATAAGCTTAATTTAGAATTTTATATGATTCCTTAATTAAATTTTATATGCATCATTGATTACATAGAATTTATCAAAAATGCAAAGATACTTAATTAAGGTAAATAAATGTAATAAGCTTATGTGGTAAAATTTTTATTATATATTCATTTTAAATTGACTTATTTCACATCAATTTACTGATGCATGATTAATTCAATCTAAATTATATCATATTATTATATGGATATTCAATATATCTTTAAATATAACAATGTATATAAGTTTTTATTTTGCTATATATAATATTATTTTGATGGAAACGTTGTTTGATTTTTATTCCATTAGATTGCTTGGTTTCTGTAGATATAAATTGATAGGTTATATGACCTATTTGAAGCTATATTCAATTTATAATGAATTTCTAAACATTATACAATTTTAATATTATTTGCTGGGTAGCCGTTTTTGCTTTGTTTTGGATGTATATGAAGACTTTTTGACTTATCCATGTGACTAGCTGTTTTATAGCCGTTTGGAACTTATATTTCTTTAATATAAATGAATTCTTTATCAAATATAATATTTTTAAATGATAAATTAATATTAGATTAATAGTTTTATTCAAATTTGGCTTTACTTACCCTTTCTCTTTAAATACTCCTCATCCTCTTCATATGAGAACTATTCAAGAGAGAAACTCCTGCATTTTTCTCTATTTCTTTCTTCTTCCTTCCATGCTAAATTTTGAGAGAAGAAACTTTGATTTTCATTCCAAGAGCTCTTTTCATTTGCGAGATCAAATTCTTGGTTGGAAAGCTTCAAAGCACTAAATCCTCTAACGTCTCTTGGAATTCTTATTTATTTTCTTTTTCTAAATTTTTACTTGCTATTATTTTAGTTTTTCACCATATATTTTTCTTGGAAATATTTCTTATTTGGTGAAATACTAGTTGAGAATGTTATATTAAGTTTTTCTATGCTAAATCTTTTAAATCTATAAAGATAACAAAGTAAGTATTACTATTTCCTTTTACGTGGCATATATTTACATTTCAAATCTACTTCATTTTTAAAGTATTATGTTATTTAAAGATTTATAGTTTAAATCAGTAAGAAAAATATTTTTATTTAATATATTGTTCATATTTTTATCAAAATATAAATCTATTTTAAAGTGAGCAAATTTTATATTTCATTTGCAAGTAGTGAGGTGATTAAAATTAATTTGTAAGATCACCTCAAATATTTTGGTATTTTATTGCAAGATATTTTGAGCTTGTATTATTTACATCAAGTTGCATTTTTCTTTTTCTTGATCTAAGCCATTTGGCTTAGTGAAGCTTAAATTGTAATTAGATTGGGTTGTACTCGCCCGTGTAGGAGAGTACTTAGGTTGTAAAGAACTTCTTTGGTTTAAAGAAGTGAGGTTTGGAAGGCAAACCTGGGATTAGTGAATTCTAGCCCGAGAGTTGGCTAGCATGGAAGTAGGTCGGATTGGAATCCTGGCCGAACCACGCAAAAATATTTGTGCGTCTTATTTTCATTTCTTGCATTTAGTTTTATTTATCATTGTCATAAAAATTATGTGATTACTTATTATTTTTCAAATTGCATTAAAATTATTTTAATTGCCTTCTTTTAATAAAAATTTTAAGAACCCCAATTCACCCCCCTCTTGGGGTGCCATAGTCATCCAACAGATTTTGCATTTAGATCGAAGGGGTCAAATCATATCTTAAGAAAATTGTGTGGTAAGCGTCTTTGTCCACCAAGAAGGCTAATATGCAATATTCTAGTAGCATAAACTAGAGACCCACAAAATTACATTGAAGTTATGGACTCAATTCAGTGGAGCGAAGGTAATTAACTTTATTACTTTTATGAGGCATGCAAATACTCCAACTGGAAGTAAATATTTATTCTTTAAAGTTTACAAAACACTATATGAGGTGAATACATTCCTACTCGTCTATATGGACCAATGGTGTATGAAAAAAAAGCATCTACTGTCAGCAAAAAAACAAAGTAGTCCATCCAGGTATATTCAAAGCAAGTTACCAACCACAAAATAGGGATAAAGAAATTTGTAAATTTAACCATATAATGCCAACCTTTTTTCATACAGTCCACAATATGATCAAAACTAAATTGCTCTTCCTCTCCCCTTCGCTCAACCATCACTTTCCGATAATCTTCTAACATCAATGGGGCCAAAGCCTTTGTTGGATACTGTTTAAAATAGACCCAAAAAAAAAAAAAAACTTAACGAGATAATCACTAAGTAACATTCATAAACTCTATAGAACACATCACACCGGAATGATTATAATTGAAAATCTAATATGTGTTAATGAAATTCTTAGCCTCTATATAACAAATCATATGGGAATGAATATAATTGAAAATATGAGTGTGCATGCATGCATGCATCATCAAGCAACCATTGGAAATATGTAGGCAGATATGTGAGATATTATAAATCACCATAGTCTATGATGTATTGAGATGGGGAAAAAATAGTACCAATGACCTTGAGCCTTGAATTTTGGAGTTCAATCTTCTCTTATGATTTAAAAAAAAGCAAAGATGTTGAGGTTAAATCTTGACTAATTAGCTAGATCTTTTCATTGTTTTACATTTAGCAATTAATGCTAAAAGGTTTCAATTTGATTTGTTTGAGTTTCTCAGATCTTTCTTTCATTCAATTTCAAAATTATCATACAGTGTTCGCTAATTTAAGAAGATGGTGAATTCCCCAATGCAAGTAGTCCTACTCACAACTTTAATAGGGTTTTGGGTAGTATTGAATTGGTTTGTGTAGGGTATGAGGGTAAATCTTTTTCAAAGATTTCTAAAGGATTGGGGCTGAGATAACTGTTTTCAACCAAAGTCAAATTAACATGTCCCAATATACATGCATAGACACAAGCAATATACAATTGTTCATGTTTATAAGATGATTGCCCATGTATGGACACATTATATACATGCATACTAAAATTTTGATCAATAAAAATTGTGCACATTAGTGCTGGACTTAAACTCTAAATAGTAAGTTATGACTTTGAATGATATAGGGTAACTCCTGTTACTCTTATTCTAATATATTCTCAAAAATAATATTTTATATTTAGAGAAATGTATTTTCATGATAAGGAATGGTATTGTTGAATATTTGAAGCAGTTTCTCTATGAAAATTTGGAGTGGACTTAAAGTATCTTCTCTATTAAGATTTAGAGTAGACTTGAACAAGCTTCTCTATTAAGATTTAAAGTTGACATGAAGCAGCTTCTCGATGAAAACTGATAAATTCAGCCATTTAATGTGTGATGAAACATCATTTTCAATTCATGAATAATCATAGAAGATTAAAAAAAGTTACGAAGATAAAATGTCATTTTTCAACAAGAGACATGCATTTAAATCATCATTTTATGTGTTCTATTAAGGACCCCCTTCTTATATCTTTTAATTATATGCTCTGTATTACTATAAATATTCATGTGATGGGATGAAAAGATAATGTTGAGATGATGTTGGTTTATTTGTTTTGTTAGCAATGTAATCAGTTATGGCCTAGTGGTTTTCTTCTTTTGAAGAACTTAGTAGTCCTTCCATTAAAATGATATTTAAAATTCCCGTATCACATCACTCCATCAATGAAACATGTTATAACAAAAATATAAATAACTATAGGGATGGGGAACCCCTAATAGTTATTTATGAACAAACTCCCAACTTAACTGTGGATGAGGATCCTTTATAGGGTTTGGGATTAGACTTGTAAAATATGACTGGTCAATTAGTTTGAACTTTAACCATACACAACGCTCTGCAACCCCAAGTGGAAAGTAAGATTTAAGCATGCAGATTTTCAGTCGGAAGCAAACAGGATAGACAGAGATTAAATAACCTATGCCATTTTTTGGAAAAATATTACACACGGAAACTGCATGCTAGAGCAAAAGAGCAATAGCTAAACAACAACTAAGAACAAAGTTTATCTACAAACTTACTGTCATGTAGATAGGTCCGTTGTACCCACAGATTTCTGTAAAGTATGGAAGGGCTCCAACGTGATCTAGATGGCTGTAATACACATCATCTCAAAAAAATTAGTCCAAATAACACAAAAATAAACAAGCCAGGATGGTAAACAAAGATTTACGAAACATTTTGTTCTAATACGATGAAAAAACCTAAGGTGCCAGTGAACAGCTAAGTAGTCAGAAGAACATAATGGCATGTAAAGCAGTCAAAAACCTAAACAGTACGACAGGATTATCTGCATTGGCTAGCAACCCAACTACAAAAGATAATGAGTCAATTGCCTACATCTTCTTCTACAAATTTCAATTCGCAACTCATCCACCATGCTACAATTTCTCAATGTAAGCTTCTCGGAAGCCCGCTAATAAACTCACCATCACTTCACGTGAACAATAACTTATCATCTTCATTAGCCTATCCGAACTATCTGGGTCGCCGTTATGAATCTTCATTTTCCATTCTCCTAGTGAGTCATGTCTGTGGTAAACCTATTACACACAAATTATTCTGAGCAACCTCTAAGTCCAGCCCTTTATACTTGCTATTCCTCTGACCCTAGTATGAACAATAACTATATCCCTAACAAAAAAACTACAAGTTGAAACTGGCAAAAAACGAACGAACAATAAGCCTTGAAACTCACAAATGGGTGATAACGATGCAAGTGAGGGCAGCGTTGAAATCTCCCGACTCGGAGATTCGGGAGAAGTCGGGATAACGGCGGTTGTCAAGGTAGCCCATGTGCATTCCGCAGTCAAACATGATCCTTCTGCCACCAATCGAAACCACCACGCAGCTCTTCCCCACCTCTTGTCCCGCGCCTAGGATGTATAGAGAGAAAGAGATTATGACACTTTATTATTTTCTCTTAGACGTTAGATTGGAAAATGGATTCAATAGAGAGGGGTAAGAATAAAAGCACGGAAGCTGGGTTGAAATGCATAAAGAAAGCTGCTTGCCTAGGACCAGACATTCGATAGCCATCTCTGTTTGAAGTGCAACAAGCTCAAGAGCTCTTCAGAACCCTAAAATGCTGGGGTCTGAGACATGCAGCGAAACAGCGGTGGCGTAGACGGCGGCCGAAGCTATCGGAAAAGAAGAAAACGAGCGGAAGGACAGACAACCGTAAATGATGGAGAGGGTAACGGGGTTTAACATTTTGGAAGGAGAGTTTTTTTATTTTTTTTAAGATAAATATGTCGTAAATTTTATTTTTTTACTAATCATAAACTATTTATTTAAAATCTCCCCTCAATGTATTAGTTCAAATAAAAACTAAAATATATTAAAATAAGTTGTAAATCTTATTTAAATTAAATTCAAATATGACTTAAATAATATTGGATCAAGGCTTAAATAAGATTTCTTATGATTTGAATATAATTGCTATAGCATATTACAACACATGTATTATATATAGGGTAGATACAACAAAGTGTAATACAATAACTATAACGCAACATAATGTATATAATTATTATAATACAATGAAGAGCAATCCAAAAGTATTAAACTTTAATAACAACTTCTACAGTGCTTTGTTTATTTGTGATCACTTGTGTTAAATATGGTGCATTGAATATTTGATAAATTTATGTGATTTTAAAGTTATTTTTATATTTAATATAGTCATAAAATGTTGTGATTTAAAATTGAAAAGGAAAATTCCAAATAGAAAAGTTCCTCTTCGGAGCAATTGAGTGTTATAGTTGTGGCAGTATGATATTGCCCTCTATTTGTCAAAAAATGCTTAGGACCACCACACTACTAAAGGGATGGCGTTGCAGCCCTAAAGTCTCTATTCGATGCTAGAAACTTCCTCTTAGGAGCATTGCAATGGTGGGAAAGGGGCACTACAGCTCCAGTCTCTCTATCTAAGTGGCTGAAAATCTTCATTGGAAGAGTTGTGATGCTAGGGATTATAACGTTGCAACGATGGGTTTACAAATATCAAAATTCATTTATGAAATTTCATTTCTCGTTTGAGGTTGTGGATTAGAGAGAGGAGAGAGATTTAAGAGAGAGAACGGTGTATTTGGAGGTCTTAGAGCCTATTTAGTTTGATAGGCCAATTAAAAAAGTTGTCCGACTCATGATAAGTTATATGTACCCCACTTCATAATTTAATTTCATCACGTTTGTGGGTATTTCTTGTATGTTATTTGGGTTGAGTTCACACAAACACAAATTTACAAAGATTTAGAAAGCTTTCACCATTCGGTAAAATAGAACATTATGGTCACATTGATAAGAAAAGTGTACATTTTTATTGGGTATTTTGATTTTCACGCTATTTGTAGTATTTCGTGAGCATGTTGACATTGATTAAAAAAAAGCTAGAGAATAATAAATACTTTAAAAGAATGTTATTCATGAATGATTTTATGAATTGTTACTGTTGAATGTGTATACAAGCTTATCTCGTGCATATTGCTATTTCATTGTACTTTTTAAATTTAATATATTCATGTATAATGTTAAGTATTGCTCATGTATGCTAAAAATATTGATATTTCTATATTCATGCGATGAAATTGATATGATATGTTCATGTACTAAAGGATATGCGAAGGATGAGGGAGAAAGTAGGACGTGCATGTGATGACTATATATGTTTATGTGCAACATAAGTAAAGTTATGAGAGCCTATGCACATATCTAATTCCTCAATCTGTGTGTTTGATCTGCCTAAACAGATGTGAAATGATCACCTGGAGGTATATAGTGGAAGTTTCTTTCAATATCATGTTAATTATTGCACATGTTGAAATATTGATGTTTTTATGTTCATATGATGAGATTGATATGATATGTTCATCTGTTGGAATGATGTGGAGGGGGAAGAAAGGAGGAAGAGTATTTTGTGACTGGATATTTATGTGCAATACAAATAGAGTTATAAGAGCCTTTGCGCACGTGTAATTTCTCTAACTCTGCATATGATATGCTTGAAAATATGTAAAATGATCATGTGGAGGTACAATTGGAAGTGAAATTATAAGGGGTTTTGGAAAAACATGATCAAGTGGAGGTATAAGGAGACATGGGAAAAATATGTGGCTTAAGAGAAAGTGAAGGTATAAAGATGCACTAGGAAATGTGATATGTGTTTTGCATTGAGATATTAAATATTTTTTGCTATGTATTTCATTTTTTATAACATATTCAAGTGAATATTCATGTTATCTTTACTAAAATGTTCTTAATATGATTGAACATGTGACATTAGTTGTACGGATATAGTTATGTTAGAAATGACATCCAACATAAATAGCCATATTGCCTTATTTAAAAGTATATTTTCCTTGTTTTTTACAATGTTCGCTATTATTCAATTTTATTTTATTATAAATATTAAATTCCTTAGTAGGTTTTGTGTAGCCTAATGAGCATTTTTACTCGCCCATGTTACTTATATGTTATTTTAGGAAAGGGTAAGACCACGGTCAAGTAAGACTAGTTGATAAGGTTTGCAGTACAAGTCGTAGGTGTGTTTTTACATAAGTATTCTTTTGGTAATCCAGTGATCTTATGCTTATGGAGCCATGTGAGAAAAAAATTATATTTGGATTGATGTCCATTATTCTTTTGATTATATGAATGAATGAATGAAATAAAGATATTTATGTTTACTATTTGATGATTTGTTGTAGCTCTGTGTTGTTAATATTGAATAAATAAGAAAAAAACTCTTTCGATTAGAGCTTGGAACGTAATAAACACAGTTGAAAGAAATTCAATAGTTATATCATAATAGACCGCAATCCAACAACTACAACGTAACATATTGAAATAAAAATGATTAATCAAATAATAAATATTTACAATAATCATAAACAATCTACATTCAATTAAATAAAGAACCAAAAAAGAAATAAATATATTGTTGAACTCTTTTTTTTCTCATGCAAGAATTTCAAGCTCGTGTCACTTAGTGTGATGAGTCCAAAGCATAAGTGAGTCATCTTGACCAAGCTGTCCTGTCAAAGTGGTCAAACTTATTAAAAAATTTCAAAATATTCAAAAAAAGTCAAAGTTGATCAAATCTCATGCATGCATGGCACATGGCTTCTAGGGACCCCCCATGGTCTATCCTAGTTACCTTGACCAAGTTTGATCGGTCAAAGTAGTCTTTTAAAATTATATATATATAAAAGGGAAAAATTGGCTAAATGCTTGGATTGATCTCACAAGCTTAGACTAGTTGATTTGAACCCCTCCAAACCACTCTAGAATGTTCCTAGGAGGATTTTGAACCCAACCCAAACCATGGTTCAACCCAAATCAAACCTAAATGATCCCCCATACAACATGATAAAATGGGGTTTCCATCTTAGCTTGTCCTTACCTGGCCAAAGGCTGCCCACCTTCATGGGACACTTAACAAGCATCTAAGAGAGAGCTCCAAGCCATCCCAACCCTCCATACAATCCCAATGACTTAAATAAGATAAAACTCTCCAAAACCCTCATTCAAACACATCCCCCCTTAGAATTTGTCTCCAGAGCCTCCATTGTTGTTATTCCACTCCTAAAGAGTCCCCATTGACTTTCTCGTTGATCCCAAATGTTGAAAGTTTGTTGGAGAGGAGATCCAAGGTGCAACCTAGGCTATTTTCTTTCAAGTCATTGTAACTTTCAATCTAAGCATTTTTAGGAGGAGAGTACTTTAGAGAAGTGTTTCCTCTCGTTCGTACAAATAAAACTAGCCTAAGAACAACCCATTTTGGCCACTAGATAGAGGTATATTTCATATTTTAGTTAAATATATTGATCGCAAATAACTTTCAAAATACATCATATAAAGCACCCAAAATTAAGGTGTAGACAGTTCATAGGGACATAAACATTGCCTAAAATTTCATTAAGTTTAGTCCAGTGGATAACTCATAGTAAGTAAAGAAAATTTCTCAAGAAAGTTATTCTAAAGAAAGAAGACGAAATCTGGGCCTCCATTCTTGATCAGATGACCTAGATCTTATTGAATGGTTGTCCGTCTGACCCTACACATGCGAGATCCAATCTTGGATCGCCTTGGCTCAATCTGAGCAATCCTATCCGAACCACACAGATCAGAAACCCCGAATTGGGCACTAACTCACTTAAGTGAGACCCCTGATCACCGACACATAGCAGTTATCGCCCCTCTCCGCACGGCATGTGTAGCTCTCCCACACCGATGTGCATCCATCGTCCTGCTGTCATCCGGCCACCCTGTGCCTGCCATCACACTGCTCAGCTGACCACCCTACTAACCATCGTGCATATGTCATCTCGCCATCTAGCTAACCTCAATTCAGCTGCTATCCCACCACCATGATGTTGCATGATGGCCATCCCGCCACTGCCCTACCGTTGTTCCCCCACTACTAGGCCACCATCCCATAGTCGCCCTGCCCATTGTTCGATCACCTTCTCGCAGACTGATGCCTAAAATAAAAAAATTTGCTTTTTCAAATTAAAAAATGCCTAGAACTTTAAAAATTCACCAAAATTCTATTTCTGGACCAAATTTAATGATTTTAGGCATTATAAAACTGGAACAACGAGTCCTACACTCTAAAAATAAAATCAAAGTGATTTGACAGATATCTGAAGAGTAATTTACAGTTGAATGCATAATGTATTTTATAAATTAATTCCCAATTGGGCATCATCTTGAGCTAAAATTTGGACATAACAAATCAACAGATGTTTCCTATATCCCCTAGTTTTCTCTAGGCTTACTGAGCCCCCTAAGTTATATATTTTATTTTTTAAAGTTATGGGTCACTATTTAACCCAAAACTTTGGAAAATTACATCATTTAGTGCATGTAGGCCTAGGTCATCTTTTTACAGGCATCATTTCACATATTCTTGCATCATTTATTTATCATTTGCTCACATGTGTATACTTTTTATGTTATTTGAGAGGGACATTATTTTTATGTGTTGGTTGATGAGTCATAGCTCCCCGGGACTTAGGAAAGGCTCCTTCATTTTGTTGGAGCATATGTACATGCCCTGACTTACTTCTAGGTCAGGTATAATTTTTGCAACTTTGGTAAGACCTCTCTTTTATTATGAATGAGTTGGTGACACTCATACACAAACTTTAGACTACTTTTATTTTCACTCAATTACATGTTATAAGATGTGTTAGACATTGGCCATTGGTTAGCTCACTTATGAATCCTTGGCCTTGTTAGCCAAAGCTTGCCCCTTCTGTGAACCTTGGTGGCCTTCATATTGTCGACTAAGCCTGTAGTGGAGGTCAACCATTTGTGCCATGTGCATCGATATTTTTACATACGAAGCAGACCTTGCTAGAATATTTTTTTTATTTTGCTTATAAAATAATTAAAGCAAGTATAAAAATATCCTCCTTAATAAATTTTTTTATTTTAAATAATGTTTTCATGAACATGTTAAGAATGTATAAAAATAAAATAAAATTTAAGCTCTAACATGTTAGGTATATCTACATATTAGCTTTGTGTAGTGTATCTCTTCATAGGTGATAGATTAGGCTATTTTGCTTCAACCTACTCTAGGATCTCATATTTGAGTTGCATTTGCTATTTCAAAAATTCCATGATTAAATTATAATACATATGTATATCTTTCATACTACATGTTCCATAAATAAAGTTTATAGGCTGAAAATCTTGAGTTGTGAGGCTACATGTCCTAAGGTGGCTCTAGTCTCCATACCCATTGTTGCACGCCATGAATGAATTGATGGAATATATATCTTAAATTTATAAATATTATAAAAAAAATCTATTTTAAAATTATTTTTAAATATAATATGTGATGTTGGAGAAGCAAATATACTTCAATTCAAGCCTTAGTGTCTTAACCCATGCTTGATTTATGTTTATTTTTGTATCCTCTTCTTTGATGTGAGGCATATAGGTTAGATCCCTTGGGCTATGGGATTATGTGTCCTAAGGAGACTTTGATTCTTGTGTCTTTGTAACGATGTCATATACCTCATAATTAAGGGAAGAAAGGTTCAAATATTTACACAAATCACTCCCTTTAGAAATTTAAAGTCACCCTTAAGAACCTAACCCAACTCCCTAACCACCTAAGTGTTAAACCATAGGTCTGGTAGAACCCTTCTATACCCTTATATAATGAGTGTTTCATTCATATACCAACCAAATAATTGCATGATCTCTGTATGTGTTGAGTAGCCCATTGCCTATCTCTTTTAGATTAGAAAAACTTAGGAACCCCATCATACACCAAATTAAGAAGAGAATAAAGTAGCATCCCTAATTGAGAGTGTTCTTAGGTTAAGACCTAAAATATAATTAATCACTGGGGCTTGTGCCGGTGAAAAATTAGCATCTATATCAAATAAATCTCATTTGAGTTGATGTATTAAATGGGAAAAATCTTATAACTCTTAAATCATATATATATATATATATATATATATATATATATATATATATATATATATATATATATATATCATTATCCATTGAGATGTATAATTGAATGTTGCTATTTTTTATGAGTAATAATATGTATGATTTGATCTGCTCTTCCATTAACCTACTTACATATAGTGTAATGGTCTAAGACTATTTTGTCCTTTGAGATAATGTGATCGTACTCTTTGTATTATAAACCCCATAAATAGTGCCCTTTTTGGAGACCCACATATTTATGGAGACCACTGTTGGATTGGTTTCTCTCTCTCCATTTTTGAATACTATATTATTCTCTTCTATATGTATTCCTGGTTTGGTGCTGCTTTATTTAGGTTCTTCCTTTTCTAGCCTTTTTAGCTATTCAACCCTCTTATAGATCATCTCATGGTTTATCTTGTGTTATTTATTTTATTCTTAGTAGACATGTAATGGCATTTGTCGGTCCTTCAATACCTTTTCCTTCAGCCTAAACTATAGGATGACTCTCTTATGGAGTCCATATTGGCCAACCTCCCTAAGAGGGTATTACTTTCGATTTTTTATTCGATCTACGTCACTTTTGGTAGACCGATTCTGTTAGAGGACTAACTTTTCTCCCCCACAGAGCAGAGGACACAAAGCCATGTGCCCCTTTGGTCATCCAGTTGTCTAGTAGCCAGGCCGAGCACCTGCTATTCCCATTCCCATTCTTATGCAACTAGTGCGCCTCATAGTTATACAGCCCATGCTTAGGCCACTGCCTACCTGGCCTCCATGTCCAATAATTAGACAACCTGTGTATATAGTACAAGTACAATAATTTTGGCCCCTCTCAGCATCAACAGTTAGTAGTTCTTACGTCTGTTACTCTGGTGGAGGCTGCTCGTACACAAGTCTCTCCTCCTCTTTCCTCCTCAAGAAAGTGGGGTGCCTAGGCCAAGCTTCTCTCCTCATCCTCCACTCACCGAGTTTCTATTTACACCTGGCTTACCCAAATGTCAACCAGTAAGCCCTCGAGTAAATTATACATCACAAACTCTTTTGTATAATACGAACAATTCAAATTAGATCGTATTAGACAACCCAAACTTCATCTAATGAGCCATCGGGTGACTCATATAGTGCAATCTACTATCGTATAGTACGATCAATTCAAATGGGTCAAAAATTGACACAGACCTGACCCATTTTTAAATGTGTTGAAAATTGAAACCCAAAACTAACCCATTTATTAAACAGGTCGATCCTAACCCATTGGGTCTGATTGTCGGGTCGTATCAATAAATGACACCCATAATTAGAATCTAGATTATTATCAGTGGATCCTGGTCATCTTTACTTTTCAGTAGACATTGGGTTGTATATTAAAGTGGCACAAGTCACATGAACTTTGGATATAATATTCTGGTTAATGATTTGATTTGATTGATTATTTATATTAATTACGTAATAAAAATTACCTGCCTTTTATAAGTTTCTTTCTTGTATGTGCATGTGCCTGAATTTTGTTAGACTCTTAGGAATAAAAATATTTTTTTACTTATAATTAAAAATATCATGTGCCTAAATTTTGTTAGGCTCTTAAGAATAAAAATATTTTTCTACTCGTAATTAAAAATAAAATTTAGAAATAAATAATATAGAAAGATAATCATTCTAAGAAAGCAAACTGAGGATTGTCCTGGGTCGCATGCATATTAAAGCATTTCTTCTATCCTTGTTTAAGATAATTCCCCGCCTGAGGGTAGAGTTCAGATAATCTGACCAATGTGGATAAGGTGCTGAACCTGGGAAAACCTAGTCTTATAAAAAAAATTCTAAGTCTTTTTCAAATTTCAAGCATTCTTGATTTATGATACTTCAACTAGCATGCATTCTATTAAAAACTAATTTTAAAAAAAATTAATTTCATTATTTTAAAAGCATATCACCCTTCATAAGTAAAGGGCCACTAAAAATCTTCTCTAGATGTTATCTCTAAATTCTAAAAATTTAAATAATAGTTTACCCATCTTTTATAAAATTAGACAGCATGGTTTTGAAATGATGAGATAGTTTAGTTGGCTTTCTATTTTAGGCAGATATAAGTCCAGGATTGCACTTCTTTAGATAGGTTCGAGTTACTAATTTGTAGTACCCAACTTAGATATAGGTTCTGAGGTAGATAAAAAATCATAAGTCCTCACCCTCCGGGAATATATATCACCTTTCTAATAAATTGTCAACTTGAATAATAAATCCTCTTTTAAAATATAAAGCCTAACATAGGATAGATTTGGGTTACTCTGAGCTCCTCTGAATCTGGCACCTCCTACTTTTTCTCCTTTGACCCGCTGAGAGCTGTTCAACATTGAGATTTCTCCTTGAAAAATTTATATTTCTTTTCTTGTCTTCTAAGTTATAATCAAAGGATATGGAATCACTATTTTAATAGAGAGTTTTCCTGGGAGCACTCCTCCTATGATGTAATTAGCTGTAAGGGCTTGCCCTTATAGGGAATTGAGAACTTCAAATTAAAATAAATCTTATTTTATTCTTATAAAATATGGGGAAAATATATGAAAATATAGATTTTCTTTTCAAACCCATTTATATTTTCAAAAATTCTTATAGAATATCATTATCATCTCCCCAGATAATATGATATTCTCCTCGTTATATTTGATCTTAGAGATAATGAATTTTATAAAATACATTCTTAATTTTGGATACCTTGTAATATATTATATTCATATTTCGAGGTGATATATTATTCTCCTTGTTATCTCTGATTATAAGAATGGCTAAAATTTTTCAAAACCCATTTCTATTTTTAAATATTTTCTTTAGAATTTCATATTCATCTTCTGTGATGATATGCTATTCTTTGAATTGTATTTGATTATAGAAATATTACTTTTTAAAACCCTATTTTGATATTGAATTCATTATATAATATAGTCTTAGTCTTTCAAGATAGTACTTTATTCTCAATGTAGTATTTAATTATAAAATAGGAGAATATCAAATCTATGTGATACTTATTTATCCCACATATTGGAGTGAGAAATTAGTTATCAGTAGTTGAAAGAATGTCTGGTGTCAGCTCTTGTGTTGAATATTCCATTAAGTGTAGAAGAATTTTAAGTATTCAATAACTCTTCTTTGAAAGGCTTGGGGTATGTGTCGTAGCATAATAGGAAGGTGATCACATATGACTCTAAGCAGTTGAAGCTGTATGAGAAGATCTATCCTACTCATGATTTGGGGTTGGAAGCGATTGTATTTGCCTTGAAGATCTAGAGGTATTATTTATATAGAGTAAGATGTGAGACTTATACTGACCATTAAAGCCTGAAATATATTATCAAGCATAAGGAATTAAATCTGAGGCAGAGGAGATGATTGGAATTGAATAATGATTATGACCTTGATATCATTTATTAACCTAATAAAATGAATATAATTGTTGATACTATAAGCACAAAGTCAGTGGGAGTGGCATCCAATCTGATCACTTTTGAGCAGGATCTAATCCGAGAGATAGAAAGATTGGAGTTGGAAGTAGTATGTTCATATGATGTGCCTATAAGAGTCATTGCTTAGATGACTGTTCAACCTTCATTATAAGACCAAATTAAGGAAGCTCGGAAGGAAGATGATAAATATGTAAAGTTGGTTGACCATATTCATTCTAAAAGGGGGCCTAAAATGCAATTAAATGATCATGGTGCAGTTTCATGTAACATCATGTTATGGATTCCATATAATGGTGAATTAGCAAGGGAATTCTTTATGAAACCCATTATTCTGGGTATACAATTCATCTAGGTAGTAATAATATGTATCATGACTTAAAACTAATATTATGGTGGTCTGGAATGAAATGGGATGGAGTAGAGTTTATGTCCAAATGTGAAACCTATCATATGTTGAAAGCTAAACACCATAGACCCAATGAATTATTATGACCATAGTGAATGGGAGGAAATCACTATGTATTTTAATATGGGTCTTTCTATATCTTGATAAGGACGTGATACAGCATGAATGATAGTGGATAGATTGGATTAGTCATCCCATTTTCTTAATATAAGGCAAAGCATACTATGTAGAGAAGCTGACATAATTATATATAAAGGAGATTACCATGCTATATGGAGTACAAAAAGTAATTATCTTTGATCATGATGGTCGGTTTACTTTCAAGTTATGAAAAGGAATTCATGAAGGTTTGGGGACCAAGTTAAATATCAGTACATCTTTTTATCCCTAAATAGGTGGACGGTATGATAGGGCAATCTAGATATTATAATATTTGTTAAGGTTATATGCAATTTACTTTGGAGGAGGCTAGGAGGATAATGTGCCTTTAATTGAATTTGATTACAATAATAACTTTTAGAAGAGCATTAGAATGGCCTCATATGAAGATCTATATGGTAAATGATGCAGAATGTTATTGTCTTGGACAGAAGTAGGAGAAAAAATGTTGATGGGTTTTGAGCTTGTGGATAGTGCTATAGAGAAAATTAGATTGATTAGATAAATGTTGGAAGCAACTCAAGATAAGTAGAAGTACTATAGTCTGAAGCATAGAGGTAGGGGTGTAAATGAGTCGAGTCGAGTTGAGCCGAGTAGTGGCCTTACCGAGCTCGGCTCGTTAGTTAAAAAATGGGCTCAAACTCAAGCTCGAGATCGAATCAAGCCCAGAAAGCTAACTCGAACTCGACTCGTCATTTAACACCTCGGCTCGAAAGCTCGACTCGAGCTCATGGGAGTCCACTCAAAAAGTACAACAGGTAAACATGTGAACTGGAGAAATCATTGCGGGAGAGCGGGAGCGCTGAAGAAGCTTGGCATGCCAATGATCAGCCCATTAGAGAAGAAGAAGAAAAAGGTGTTCTTTTTTTTTTTGGAAGTGACAGTATCATTGAGACAAGCTAGCGTGGATGCGTGGAAGAAGTATGGTAGCAGGTGCAGATATAGCGTGGGCAAGCTTTTACTTTTTTTATGGTTTTTTTGGAGAAATACTATAACAGAAACATTTTTGGCAAAAAGAAAAAATCTTTTGGGTGAAAAGCAGCATATATATATATATATATATATATATATATATATATAAAATTGCATTAAAGTATTTTTCTTAAACTACATTTCACATCTTTTAAATACAGATAATCTCATAAAAAGATTGAATTTATCTCTAATTTACATAAATTAATAAATAAGATTATTTTTTATCCTTAATTTTTTACTTAATCGAGCAAGCTCACAAGCCATGCCTCATCAAGCTCAAACTCGAGCTCGTTTAATAAACGAGCTTGAGCTCATGGCTCGATAAGCTCGACTTGCGAGCTCATTAACGAGTCGAGCTCAAGCCAGCTCGGCTCACTTACATCCCTACATAAAGTTGTGGAGTTCCAGGTTGCTGATTTCATATTCTTAAAGGTTAGCCAATAAAAGGAGTAAGCATGTTTGGTAAATAAAGCAAGTCTAGTCCAATATATATCGATCATTTTGAAGTGCTTGAAAGAGTTAGAAAATATGCTTACAAATTATTATTTCTTGATTATATATATATATATATATATATAAGATATCCATAATATATTTCATGTATCAATTCTAAGGAAATGAGTTTTTGATCTAGAGCATAGAGTCCTTCAAAATGAAGTTGAAGTACAACCCAATTTAACCTATAGGAAAGAACCTGAACATATTTTGGCCTAGCTATGATGTAAAGCAACTAAGAAGTAAACAAATTCATATGGTTAAAATTCAATGGAAATGTAGGTCAAAATGAGAGTCAACCTAGGAGAAATAAGCAAAAATGAGACGCCTATATCCAAACTTATTCTGAGTACTTTCTTGTTTATAGTTGTCAAGGATGATATTTCTATGAGGAGGGAAGAATATAATAGCTGCTACTACAGAAACAAGTCATCTCAACTCAAATCTGGTAAGAAATTCTTGTATGCCCTTACATATGTTAAGTGTTTTTAAAAATTTAAGTTAACAAGTGTTTATTAAAGTTTATAAGAGTCTAAAATTTAGTTTGAAAAGAGTAGAAAAGTCAAGTGTAGAGGGCCTCTTGGGAGCACCACAGTGTTGTATGTCATGGTGTTATGGCGCTACCCTCTCTATTTGGGGGAAAGTTTAGTTGAGGGGGCGTAGTGGTGATGTGTATGGTGGCATTACAGTGCGACTCTCTAGATATTTTAGGGAACACCACGCCACTAGTGAGGGCACTACAGTGATGTATTCTCTTTCTTAAAGCATCTGGAGTATTTTAGGGAGAGCTGCGGCACTGGGAAGGGGAGTGCCATGGTGTTGTATCAAAAGTTATATTCAGTTGTCGAAGAAGGAAGAGAGGGAGGAGAGAGAAGGAGAGAAGAAGAGAAAGAAAAAAGCTAAATTTCAAAGGCTGTGGTGTGAAATTCATTCGTTGGGACTATTAAGAAAAATGTTATGCTTGGGGTAGACATATAATACCTTATTTTGTATTTTAATTTCAATGTTTGTATTAGTGGATTTGAAATAAAATGTGATTTTCTTAAGTTTAAGAAAATTTCCACCATGTAGATTTTAGTATATTGCAAAATACTCCATTTTGAATATTTTAAAAGTAGGAAAGTAAATTCTCACTGGTTGTTTTAGTTTGTGTAAAATTTTGGGTATATTGTGACATATTTAGTATTGGCTTCAATTCACTATTTACTCTAAAATAATATTTTAAATGTCCGCTATGAATAGTTTTAAAATTGGTAAAATGTTGAGTATGTTCATAAATTTCACATGTTTTCTCCTGAAATATCATACTTATGGCAATTCATGCATGCACATATACATGTTAAATATTATATACATATGTTAGATAAGTTTATATCTACATGTGCATATCGTATTCATATGGCTAGAAGTTCTGATGTGGGAGATGTTCAAGTGCATTACAAGTAATATTACAAGGGCCCTTACATGTCTATATCTCTATTTTTGTTCCTCTATCTACCTTTTATAAGTGTGAGATGATTAAGGGAGTTATTAGTAGAAGTGGAGTTATAAGGGGAATTAAGCTAAGTCTACTCCACCTATCTTGTATAGGTGTGGGCTAAGCAAGGGAGGTATAAGTGGGAGTGGAGTTATAAGCAATTATTAGGACATATGCACATCATATTTCATATGCTGCAGTACCAATTTATTAAATAATTTATATTAACACTTATGTCCAAAGTTAAGTTATGTTAAAGGTGAAGTTAATGTTTTTTATGTTAATAAGCAAGTTCGAGTGATACTCAAATTATGTTAAAGCTTATGTTCTGATACATGTCCATGTTTAAGAAATGTATATGACACCATTCTGAAAAAGTTAAACATATAAGTACAAAGGAACTTAATGTTAATATTTCATGAATGATAAAGTTATCCTCTGTTAACTTTTAAAATATTTTTTAAAAATTTGTCAAATTATTTATCTATGTGAATGTAAATGTGGACTTTAATTTCTTTGATAGGACTTGGGATATCCTATTGAGCAAGTAAATGTTCACTCTATGAATCATATGTTATTTCAAGAAAAAGGAAAAAGTCCGACTGAGTAGAAGATGATAAAGTTGGAATCCGTCGAGAGCTAGCTTAGTAAAGTTATTCTTTTGATAGTCAAGTATTCATTTATGTATTTTGATGTTTGACATGTATTCTGAAATGTTGTAAATGATTATTTTGGAAGAAATATGAATTATGATTTTGTATATCTTTTATTTTATTATAACTATGGATGTTTAACGGCTCTCATATGTCAAGTATTAAGGATGAGATAATTAGGTTTAGGTTTTAATTCTTTTATTAGACCCTGGGGCATGACAATGTTAGAGAATAATATATGAAAATTACTATTTTGTTGACTAAATAACAAGTAGACTAAATTATTCATGGGATTTGATTGATCTCTATATAGGTTCAAGTCAGAAAGCTATAAGGTTACTCTCTATAGGAGCGAGCTATAACCCCTAGGAATTCCTTATAAGATACCAAAGGACGATGAGTAGATGGGTAGCCAATGCTTGATAAAGTAGCCTTTTATACTTGGTTTTGAATTTGAGTTTCATCAAGAAAATGAAATATTTAATAAATTCATTAAAAAAAGATAAATGAATCAATATAATTATCATTAACTCAATAAATAAATCAAAATGAAAATTGATTAACTCAAAAAATATTTTTATTCATGCTTTTGTTCATTTTGCAAGTTTCTCTCCAAAGATATAATAGAGTTAGGGAACTAAATGTATGTCCAAATATCATATACCTAGTTCATATGGACGACTTCACCATTCATATGGAAAACATCACCCTTTCGGGTGTTTGGCTCTAGATAGCCAAATTCACCCTTCAACCTGTTCATATTAAGTAGTCAAATTCAGTCTTCAGGTGGTTGAGTTTAATTGGTCGAATTCACTCTTTAGGTGCCCAATTTCACCCTCAAATGGTTGCCTTTGGGTGATTGAATTCGCCCTTCAAGTGGCCGACTCAGATGACTACCTCAACTAATTTGTCGATAATCTTGTTTGATTAGTCTCACCCATTAAAATCTAATCCCAATGAGATATCATTCACATGTATCCTTCTCTTGAATTCAATTAGCAACACACTTTAAGTCACACTAAATATTTTTAAAGATGAATTACTTCGGTTTAGCATTTTCTTTAACACCCAAAACCCTATAAATAAAAGGGTCAAAGGGCCATTTTGGGGGAGAGGAGAAGGGGAAAGAGAGATAATTTTTTATACTCAAGTTTATTTTTACAAAAATCTTAGAGCTTCTCACTCTAGAATTTTTATTTTCCTTTAACATATTTCTATCTCTATTTTCTCTGATTCCTCTTATTCATTAAAATCTCTGTATCATGTGTGTACAATTATGATATCATCCATAGACAAATATAAAATTAACAAATATGAAATAAAATATTCATCAAATTATACATATAGGTATTATTTAAATTATATATTTTCTTAATATTTAAAATGGCCTAGCTTACAATAGACCTGGGAACCTCATTTGTGTTAACCCCACTCCAATTCCAAGAAGCTTTAGAAGAGAAAAGTTCCTACCTATTGTCAAATAATATTGACATCTCAAGAAGGAACTCATTATTACCAAAGGTATGAGTTGAGGTGGCACAGGGGTCAAAGTCATACAAGTTACGACATTTGCACGTAGTGAAATTTCACATATATTATAATATCCATATATTTAGTTTTAATTAGGAAACAACCACAATGCTATGGAGTATCTATTTGTTTTCAATATATTTATATAAATATATATTTATTAAATTTATCTTCTAATATGCCTATCAAAAAGTATTTTCAATTATTTCCTCTTTGAATAATTTTATAAATATTTGACTAAAAAATATGATACAATCTCTTCAAATGAATGTTAATACAAGTAATTTTATTAAAACTATCATGTATCTGTTATACAAACTACTTTCATTGGAGTGCTCTAGACACAATATATTATTTTATAAAAATTTTCATTATTTTTTGAGCCATATATTTCAAGTTATAAAAGCATTTATATGATTTTTGTAAGTAAAAAATAATAATTTATATAATTATAATTATACCATTAATTTTATTTTTTAATAAAATTAAATTTGCTTATAGAATCTTCATATTAAACCCATTTCCCTCTCTATAGTCTTATCAAGTCATTAATACTTTAAAGTGTAAAGAGGTGATAATACCATAAAGTCCTAAACAATTAATATTTGTCAAAAACATCTCTATGATCTCTTCACAGCTTCACTGTTAGATCTGCTTCGACCTCGACCAAGACGGCAGGTCCTCCCCTCAGCTTCCTTGTCTTCTCCTCGCCTCCTTATAGACAGGTGAGCCGTTCTTCTTAAATCCCCTTTATTCCCTCCTATATTTGTCGTTCTCTTCATGTTTATTCTTTCTTCCATTCTTTCGCTCTCGTTTGAGATGCTTAGACTTCCGAAATACTCCGGCGTGATTGGCCTTTTAAAGATACTTTTCAAAATCCTTCTTCGAATGATTATTATGAAATTCAAAAAGAGTTGCTGCATGAAAGCCAGCCATAAAGTGGATGTACCATAGTAGTTATTATTTGTTTTTGATGAGGAATCACAACACAAATGATCAAAGCTGAAGGACTTGTGATTAGAAATGGTAGCCAATACAATATTGCCTCAGAACAATGTGTTTTCAGTGTCATTTCATTGTGTAAAATAGTTTTCTTGTAGTTAATTTACAAATGATTTTTTTTTTCCTGAGCAAATGTCCTATTTTGCTCTTTTTTTTTTGGGGGGGGGGGGGGGGGTGGGAGGTCAATTAAGTCAAATTCACACCCACATCATGTATGCAAAACTCAAATCCAAAACCTCTTGGTTGGTAGCCAAAACTCCCAACCAACAAATTAAGATGAGCTATGTTTATTTTGCTCATGTCTTGCATTTCTGATGCAAAAAATCATCTTGAGCAGCTAACACAATTTGTTCCTTTGAATGATTGTTTAATTAGTGAATGCTATAATCCCAAAAAAATCTATATAAAAAACATTTGGAACCCACTTTTATGGGTGGACCAATCAAGTTTAGAAGTTTTCATCCACATTTGCTTGAAGAGTTTTTATGGACTACCACGTCAAAGGGCTTATGTCAGTTATATGAAATTAGTTTTTTGTGTTGGTATTTTAGGAAGCATAGTTTCTCTCTTATGGCAAGAACACAAAAATTCTAAATGCAGTAATATTAGCTGCATTTAACTTGCGATAATCTTTTAAAAAAATGCTTTGTAAATAATTCATTTAAAGTAAGTTCAGTAATTCTACATCATGGATTAAAGCTGTGTGCATCTGTGATTATCTGTTGGCTTAGAAATTTCCTTGGTTGATTAAGAATTTCTTTCCACATAGGTCTGTGAAATAGCATTGTGTCTTTACTTGGCTTATGTACCCACTAAAACATGAATATTTTAAGCTTCTTTTTCAAAATCCTTTTTGAAATATGTGATGATAGATTTTTCACAATTAGACAAAAAGAGTTGATGTAAATGAACTGAAGGGATGGCCATCGAACTTGCCTCATTGGGCTTAAATCTATGAAAGAAGAATTCATTCTAACACAAACCTGTGTCTTTTTAACAAAAGCTTATTTCTGCTTTACAATTACCTTCCTACTTTTCATTTTATGCCGATTTGTGCCCCCTAATTGATCTCTTTTAATTATTATTTACTTTTATTAAGAAATGTTTATTAGTACTTACATTGAGCTTATGAACAACAGATCAATATTTGCTAATGAGTTCTGAAACTATTATTCACAGTGGGGGATGTCACTGTAAGAATGTAAGATGGCAAGTTGAAACTCCTCCAAGTGTTGTAGTATGGCAGTGCAACTGTTCAAATTGTTCAATGAGAGGCAACATTCACTTTATTGTTCCATCTTCCATATTCAAACTAATTGGAGATTCTGAACAATATCTAACTACCTATACTTTTGGCTCCCACACAGCAAAACATATGTTCTATAAGATCTGTGGAATAACCTCTTTCTACATACCGAGGTCGAACCCTGACGGTATTGCCATCACTGTTAAGTGTGTTAATGATGGCACAATTTCAAATGTTGATGTCAAATTATTTGATGGTGGAAATTGGGAGAAGTCATGTGAGCAAAGTTCCATTTCAGCGCTCTCTAAGTTAGATGGTGAAACTCTGTAGCAGTTTAGCTTTTTATGCATTTGGCAAAGTTCTATGCCTCTATGTGTTGTGGAGTAGTGGTTAGTGGTTATGTACCCTGCAAATGGATGATATTTTTTTGTTCTTTATGTAAAAATTGGAAGTGTGTTGGGGTATTTGTAATGTTCAGAAATCAGCAATGTTGTAGTCGTTTTACTAATGAGTTTCTTCTTGTTTTTTTTTTAGCTTTTTGCTTGCTTTGTGATCGCATAAGTTGCAAGCCACAAAGGGGAAGTGTCCTTGAAGCTTATTTGGATTGTTAAAGAGTATAAATTAAAGGGTAATAAAACTCAGCTTGATATATCAATAATAAATCTATTTTTAGAAGTTTAAAATTATGGGTAGGGACTAACCCTTTTGTATCTTTACACTTACTTTACATATTGTTTAATAATCATAAATGGGCTCAAATATGTTACTCTTACATGTTTTAATATCTTCTCATATGAAAGCTCTTTATAGGCCATTACTCCTCAATGAAAAACTTTCAACATCTTTAGATAATATATATCAATAACACACTATCACACTCAATCACATGAAGATATTATATACATGTTGCATCATGGAATATTTGCGGTGGTAGAAAAATATAAAGTTTAGCGTCCTAGCTTTGTATGAAAATCTAACACACAGATAGATTTGTGCAACAATCATAAACGACACTGAATTTTTATGTGGAAAATCCTAGAAAGAGGGAAAAACCACGGGGCCTTGCCGAATCAAATAGATTCCATTAGTGTTGGTGGTTGATTACAAATAATGCCCTTCCTCGAAGGAGGGTAATGGCTCAATGTAGCAAATATACATATAATATAGCACATTATATAATTGGAGAACATGGCAGTGGCGACCTTGTGGCATGGATTCATTGTTGATGATGCAGGGGTGGAGTTCCAGAGCTCTTCTCTTCTTCCACTCCCCCCTCCGCCTCTTCATGTGAATAATGGGAGGCTATTTACAATTTTTGGGAGTGGCATCCTCGATAAATATGAAGAAGATTCATGATAGATTTGGAGTGTTCTATCTGACGGCTCATAGTGATTCCCTTGATCATAGAGTGCTTATTGAGCATTTAACTGCCTTAATGATGTTAGAATTCAACGATCTTAGGCTCGTTGGTTACGTCTCGTCTAGCCACTCGATTCAATTATTAGCATATCATATTTGGATATCATTTGGTCATCCAATTAATGTTTTGAAGCTTCCAAGAGTATTTTGGTCTTTTGATTTGGGCTTATTTGAGCTTAAATTGAACTGAATTTGATGCCATTGGGTTCGTTTTCTCGAGACGTTCAATTTGACTATAAGCTTGTTAAAATCAAAGTTTTGATGATTCCGAATTTTAATTTATAAGTTTCCAACTTAGTGTGCCTCGAGATTCATGCTCAATCATGATAATTTTTGTTGACGTACTAGTTGCACCCTATTTCAAATGTCGAATCTTGTGGAGTCCAAAAATATAAATCTGAGCCTTTCAAACTGTTGTGATGAAAATTAGAATTTTAGACAAATTATGAGGCGTAACCGTTCCCTGGATGTCAGCGTGGACCTCCCATCGAGGCCATGAACCAAGTAAAATCTACTTGATCTTGTGGTCAGTAAACCATCTTTGCTGGTCAAATTTTGTATTTTTTTAGATAACCATAAGGTAGGATGTCATGAGAAAGGTAACTATAATGGTTGAAGAGAGATATGGTGCACCGTAAGACCATGACTCTAAGGAAGAAGGCCTCAATTAGAGGTGTAAATGAGTCAAGTCGATCTTGAATCACAATAAACCTGAGCTCAACTCATCCCTTAAAAAAAAAAAACTTGAGCTTGAGCTGTAGTCGAGCCCATGGAAAAAGCTCAAACTTGGCTTGAGCATGACTTGTTCGGTTTGAGACCTTGACTCAAATGTATTCATCACCGGATTTCTGCTTTGCCAAAAGAAATAAGAGTGGTAGTTTTGCTTCACCGGTGGAAGTCGCAACAGCAGCCTACTTTGCCTAAAGGAATTTGCAGCTAGAGATTACCGAGATGAAGCTGTCTCATGATGCTCATCTCGAACAAGAAGATAACTTGTTCAATTCACTTCAAAATAAAATGTGTTTTTTTCTTTTGGAGAAAGATGTACAGACACATTAATAATGTTGATTTTTTTTTAAGAAACCTACACTATTGTATAGCTCTTTCAAATCCTATACTTTTACTAACTAAAAAAAAAGTTAATGTCAATTTTTAATATGTAATTTATTTAAGCTGACGAACCGAGCATAATCAAATTCAAACTTGAGCTCGAGCTCTAGTTGTGGCTCGATAAGCTTGACTCCCGAGCTCATTAATGAGTTGAGCTTGAGCCTATTCTGCTCATTTACACTCTTAGCCCCAACTGATTACATTGTAACGAGATATGTAATGTTACTACAGTACTACGCTTATGAAATCATTCTATACTTGCAAAAGTTGCGTCGTGTTTATTGGGGAGAGAGCATTAAAGATGTTAAAGCTGTAGTAGCAACAAGATACTTACATACAATAATTTATTGTCATGACTTATGAATAAATATTAGAGCTACAAGTCCAATTATTATTTTGATGTAAACATTCATTCTTTATATAGAATCATTGTTGAAATTTATAGATCTCTATTATAGATGCCGTAGATGGTGTTATGGATGTCCTGAATTTACATTAATTTTTTGAATTGCACTATGCTCTTCTTATAATATTCTTTGTGTTCACAACCGCATGTGTTGTGGTTGCTCTATTTGTTGTGGCTGATGTGTTCATTTCTTATAATTTCCACTGTGTTATGGGTGATATGTTTGCTAAAAAACATAATAATAATAATAATAATAATAATAAATATTTCATAACTATTGTGATTGCACTCTTTATTGCACCAGCTACATTGCAGTTGTTTTAATTATATTCATCGTATTATTGTAACAACATTATAATTATTTTATTTAATATAATGCGACTAATTGTGAGTTTATAGGTTCTATCTATACAATAATGTTACACTATTTAATGTGTTATCGTTATTAAATTATACTCTATTGTGTCTAATATGATTATACTATATTTGAACCTTACGAATCATATTAGAATAATTTGCAAATCATATTTGAATTTTATTTGATAATTTAATCAATTTTAATCATGACATGGTTAAGGAATAGATAAATGCTTTGCTATTTTGATCTGAAATGAGCATTTATGTTTTTTTTTTCCGTAGAATTAAAATAAGGGGTTTATTTCTATAATTTTGAATATTATGGTGCATATAAATTGAAATTTTTTAATATTTTATTCATTTTAAAATTTGAATATTAACTTTAAAAAGAAATTAGCATTTTCCTATTGGTTATTTAGAAAATTTTGGATGATCGCGCCGTGACCTTTATATCATTATCGCTAACCCTTCTTCTAAAACCCTAGCTAGACTAATAAATCCTGAAAAGTGTTCGGTATGATAAATGTTAAATTCTGTTAAATCCTGAGAAGATGTTTGACAATATATTTCAGAATTTATGGCAGTTAGATATTTAAATTGTATAATTATCGAGATTATTAAGTTCAAATTATTCATTAATTATTATTTACACTGTTAATTATATATTTTGTGATATATATATTTTAAGTTATATTAATTAATCTAATTATAGTATTTTTAATTATTAATATATCATTAATTATGCAATTAAGTTAAATTAGACAATTATTTTATGCACTAATTATACTAATAATTAACTCAATTATTATTATTTTAAATTATATTAATTAAGTTAGCCCCTTTCATCTTCTCTTTTCGTCGTTGCTGTTCAGCTTCGTTGCTTCGCAGGAGCTGCATAGATTGCACGCGTCGATTCTTTGGCTCCTTCGTGGCTGTTCGACTTCGCTCCTTCGACGAATTTCCCTTCCTGTCGGATCGGAAGTTAGGATATTTTTGATTGGATGCAACCACGGGAGCTCGCTGGCTTTGAAGGTAACTTTCTCCCTTTCGCGCTCTTCTCCGGCCAAATCCCGTAAATCTCGTTAAATCCGGGAAAGGATGGGATTAGGATTTACACGGATTTACCGGGATTTATGGATTCGCAGGATTTACAGACGCGCGGAATGCGTTTGGCTGGATTTACGTTAAATCCTACTTAAAACTACAGCTAAATCCGATACCAAACATCCCCTCAGATTGAGATTACTACTATCGCAGCAATGGCGTAAGTGCTCCTGTGTACCTTTTTCGTTGGATTCACTTGTGTTTCCATGTTCTTTTTCTCTTGAAAACTTTACTGCTTGATTGGGTGATTGAGCGAACTAGTATTTGATGAGTATCGGTAATCGTTCTGTAAAAAAACTGAGTTCTTTTTAGTTCGCGTATTCGCGATTCACTTTAACTTCTACCGACTTTGCAGTTGCGAGCGTTCGAGTAAAATTTATTTGCATTTATAGATTGGAAGTGTGGAGAAACTGAGAAACGTTAGTTATTTATCCTTGTCGTAATTTAAATATCCCCTCCCCCTTTTCGATCCCCCTTTTGTAGGTTTGTTAACAAATTGAATAAGCCGTTTATCCCTCGATCCTTCAAGGTCATAACAATTGGCACTCTCGTTGAGATTGGGTGCTTTATCTTGGTCTACGTTCATCTCAATCAAAATTTAGAGCTTGATTTCGCTTCCTGCATCCAATTCCTTGTATCAATTGGTAAATGCCTGACTATTGTCGCTGGTCTCATCTTTCGCTTGCTCTGTCTCTACTATAAAAAACACAAACACAGAGAACAAAAGTCCCTTTGCCGGCACCTCGCTATGTATCCATCAACATCCTTTTAGCATCAACCCTGATGATCTAGATCGCTGTTCATTGTTAGAGCATCCAACCATGACCTCCTTTGTACTCATCTTACAGATCCCACACTTGACCCTTGTAGATCCCATTTCCTCTAGACTCTCGTGGCATAGATGCTAACATTGCCAGTCTTGCTTCCTATGATCCTTCTAGATCTCATCTTCTATTCTCAAACCTTTGCTCCAATCCATACATCCACTTGCAATATCATGTTGTGTTCAAGCCATAAGCCAACATCCATGCTTTTTTGCACACTTTCATCCATGTTTTAATCCTTTCAATGCCCTCTCCACGCTCCTGCACCTTTCAACATTGATCTCAGATCGCCCCATTGCAACGCTCGCGTCCAACCTCTCATCGGTTACCCGTTTTGAACACATAATGAAAGTAACGCGTTCATGAACTTATTGATCTTGTGTAACTTTGTCGTCACTCATGCATATCCATGCTAATACTTACCAACCTTTGTGATTGTGTGCTCATTTTACTGAACTCAGATCCACCTTACCAAGCCTCCCAATGCCATTTCCACTCAATCGCTTCTACCCTCCTTGTAGGCTCAATACTTAGACGCTACTTTCGCCTAATCCCACAAGCCATCACCAAGCCTAGATCTTTTTAGATCCACTCCCCCCATCCCATCTTTGCCATTACTATCAAAACTGCTATTTCCCGGCATGTAGATTTGCATCAAAGTATTCAAGACAATCATTGAAGAAATTCATGAGGCATAACGCCTTGACATATTTAAAAAAAATTGGGAGAATTTGGGAGATGATTCATGACATCAATTAGAGGTTGACTAGGTTCAAAGTAAAATATGAACAATAGTCACCTCATAACCTAGCTTGTTGAAAAAGAAACCCACGAGGCCACAACTCTCCCACATTATTAAGATCCAAGTCGCGTCATGTGTTTTTTTTTAGTTCATCAAAATATGGTAGGAGCTTTGCAATGCATCCAAATCTGTAAAAAATGGAAAACACCTGCTAGAGTTCCTTGTGTGATTTAAACAGATATCGACACATCCTTTCCTGCTCCACCTGCTTCACCATTCCAATTAGCAATCCAAGCACCCGCTCAAGGTCCTTGTTTGATTCAATTGGCAATCCCAACATCATCTAGTGCTTAACCACAAGAGTTATATTGCCTTCAATTTATGTGGAAGATAATCCAAGCCTATCCAAGACAACTCCAATCACATTCCAACAATTATAGGACACAAAATGAACGACTAAAAGAATGGTTTCCACCTTCAATGCCACTTGCGGATCATCGATTAAAAGTGTGGCTCTATGACTACAATCTAACAATTTCTCCAACATGTTTGCTTGGCTTCCTTAACTTGAAGATTTTGCACGGATTTCTTATGTGGATTTCACTTGTTTCATTATGTTATTCTACCTTGAGGGCAAGTTCAATTTTTAAAGGGGTTAGAATGATAGCGTTAGCAAATATTATTGGGTACTTTGATGGATTTAATTGGTTATAACAGGTCTTAGTAGTTATAGGTCTATAATGAGTATTATGGTTCTTAATTGTTAGATAACGTGTCATTGAGTCATTGTAAGGCTATAAATACTTCACCTTGGGAGTGTCAGGGCATGAATCAATGAAATGAATGTCCCTCTTTGTTGGGTTCTCTTCTCATTGCTATCTTAATCCCCCATTTTATGAAATTTCCATCGACTTGATAAGCCGTTTATCCCTTAATCATCCAACCATCAAGATTAAGTATCTATAATATATAATCACAAAGTCAAAACAGTTGGTGCCATTGTTATAAGGCTTCAACTAATATGTTCAATTTACCAAATTACGGGATGGATCAATCAGTCAATAGAATTTTGACAATCCCAATTGTCACATGGGATGGATAAGTTTGCTCACACGTACATCATTCCAAATCCACTCTCTCTTGCATTGATGTTTACACCTTCCATGAGAGATTGCCTTTTATAATTTAAATTCTAGAACAATTCAGACATATTCACATCACCTTGTGAGATGCTTTTTTTTAAGGATAGGAGAAATATTTAGTTTCTATCTTTCGTTTTACAAGTAATGCATAATGTTGATATCATTGTTCTCGATGAACCAATTAGTCAAGAAATAATAAGTGATTAGGTTTGTCTTTGCCATTGTTATCTACTTGCATGGAATTGGTTGGGTTGGGATGCTGCA
This sequence comes from Dendrobium chrysotoxum, assembly GCA_019925795.1. Lineage (NCBI taxonomy): Eukaryota > Viridiplantae > Streptophyta > Magnoliopsida > Asparagales > Orchidaceae > Dendrobium > Dendrobium chrysotoxum. Next base: position 47,180,155 of record CM034303.1, read on the forward strand.
TGCTAAAATGATGGCTATATTGCTTTTTAATATATTTGATTAAATTCATTTATTGTCTGATGTTAGCACGGTATGAATGAATGACTCAGTTATGTTCTGAGATTAAATTGTAGTATCATAAATGTGTACTTTCACAAATGTGTAGTGGTGTTTCTTGTCTAAGGGTTCACTTAATATTGGTGTCTTGTGATATTTATAAGCATGCTTGTTGTTTTAAGGGAGCCGCTTCTTAACTTTCATACAATTACACTTCTTCTTACAGCTGCTTTTCCAAACGTTCCAAAACTATTTAAGAAGCGGAAGCAGAAGCTCGTTATAGAAAGTTATATCAAATAATTACAGCTTTGCTTTTGCAAACGTATCAATCACTTCATTTTGTTGAAGTTCAAATTTTTGAGTCTTTGATTTGTAATTTAAAAATCTATAAGTTGAAGTTTTTTTAGGCGAGTGATCAATGATTTTATGAATGTCAGTTCTACATACTTTTACCATGGTCTTGGAAGGTTGATGCAAAATTTTGGTAAACTCATCATCAGCCTTATCCCAATCATTTGAGATCGGGAATAAATTTAAGAAACTCATGCAAACAGGAATCTTGGATTCAGGCTTTTTAGTATACTTATCCTAACTATCTAGGATTCTATGAAAGATACGATAACTGAAAATTGAGTTAGGTTATTTGATCATATGCAATGAACGATGGAAAATGTGCTATTTTCGATTTGATTGTGGCACCCACTACAACTCACATAAGAAGATCTTAAAATTGGTCACCTGAGGGGACCACATCCTTGCTTTGAATGAACTGAAGGGATGGCCATCGAACTTGCCTCATTGGGCTTAAATCTACTAAAGAAGAATTCATTCTAACACAAACCTGTGTCTTTTTTAACAAAAGCTTATTTTTGCTTGACAATTATCTTCCTACTTTTCATTTTGTGCCGATTTGTACCCCCTAATTGATCTCTTTTAATTATTGTTTACTTTTACTAACAATTGTTTATTACTACTTACATTGAGCTTATGAACAACAGATCAATATTTGCTTATGAGTTCTGAAACTATTATTCACAGTGGGGGATGCCACTGCAAGAATGTAAGATGGCAAGTTGAAGCTCCTCCAAGTGTTGTAGTATGGCAGTGCAACTGTTCAAATTGTTCAATGAGAGGCAACATTCACTTTATTGTTCCATCTTCCAGATTCAAACTAATTGGAGATTCTGAACAGTATCTCACTACCTATACCTTTGGCTCCCACACAGCAAAACATATGTTCTGTAAGATTTGTGGAATAACCTCTTTCTACATACCGAGGTCGAACCCTGACGGTATTGCCGTCACTGTTAAGTGTGTTGATGATGGCACAATTTCAAATGTTGAGGTCAAATTGTTTGATGGTGGAAATTGGGAGAAGTCATATGAGCAAAGTTCCATTTCAGCGCTCTCTAAGTTAGATGGTGAAACTTTGTAGCAGTTTAGTTTTTTTTTGTATTTGGCAAAGTTCTATGCCTCTGTGTGTTGTGGAGTAGTGGTTAGTGGTGATGTATCCTGCAAATGGATAATTTTTTTTTGTTCTTTAGGCAAAAATTGGAAGTGTGTTTCGGTATTTGTAATGTCCCGAAATCAGCAATGTTCTGGTCGTTTTATTAATGAGTTTCTTCTTGTATTTTTTTTTTAAGCTTTTTGCTTGCTTTGTGATTGGATATGTTGCGAGCCACAAAGGGGAAGTGTCATTGAAGCTTATTTGGATTGTTAAAGAGTATAAATTAAAGGGTAATAAAACTCAGCTCGATATATCAATAGTAAATCTATTTTTAGAAGTTTGAAGTTATGGGTAGGGACTAACCCTTTGTATCTTTACACTTTACTTTACATATTGTTTAATAATCATAAATGGGCTCAAATATGTTACTCTTGCATGTTTTAATATCTTCTCCTCATATGAAAGCTCTTTGTAGGCCATTACTCCTCAATCAAAAACTTTCAACATCTTTAGATATTATATATCAATAGCACACTCAATCACATGAAAAAATATGTCTGTTGCATCCTGGAGTATTTATGGCGGTAGAGAAATATAAAGTTTAGTGTCCTAGCCTTGTACGAAGATCCAACACATAGATAGATTTGTGCAACAATCATAAAAGGCACTAGAGTTTTATGTGGAAAACCCCCAAAAGAGGGAGAAATCATGAGGCATTGCCCAATCAAATAGATTTTGTTAGTGTTGGTGGTTGACTACAAATAATGCCCTTCCTTGAAGGAGGGTGATGGCTCAATGCAGCAAATATACGTGGTATAGAGCACATTATATAATTGGAGAATATGATAGTTGTTCTTAAGAGAGTGCTGGCATGTTTATTTGGTTCGTAGGGTCGTAGTTGGATGATGGTGATCAAAGTGACCGTAGTCGAGTGATAGTGGTCGAAGGGATCATAGTCAGACAGGTGACGGTTTGTCACAGGGACCGTAGTCGCCGAGCGATGGTTGTCACAGGGACCGTAGTTAGCGGTAGATGGAGGTCGAAAAGGCTGTAGTTGGGCGGGCGACGATTGTCGTAGGGATTGTAGTTGGCCGACGACAGTGGTCGAAGGGACCGTAGTCATTGAGTGACAGTAGTCAGAGGAAGGCTTGTTAGTGGCTTACATATGGAGGTTCGACATAGATGGTAGGCCAAAGGTTTAGCACTGACAGCCTAATGGCATGGATTCGTCGCTGATGGTGCCGAGGTGGAGTTCCAAAGCTCTTCTCTTCTTCCACTCTCCTCCCTCCCTCCACCCCCTCTCCCCTCTTCATGTGAAAAATGGGAGGCTATTTCTAATTTTTTGAGAGTGGCGTCCTTGGTGAATATAGAGAAGATTCAGGGTAGATTTGGAGTGTTCTATCATGCAGCTCATAGTGATTCCCTTGATCATAGAGTATTTCTTGAACATTTAAGTGCCTTAATGATGTCAAATTTTGGCGATCTTGAGCTCATTGGTTACGTCTCGTCGAGCCGCTCGATTCGATTATAAGAATATCATATTTGGATATCATTTGTTCTTCCAATTAATGTTTTGAAGCTTCCAAGAGTATTTTGGTCTTTTGATTCGAGCTCATTCGGGCTTAGATTGAACTGAATTTGGTGCCGCTGGGTTCATCTTCTCGAGATGATCTATTTGACTATAAGCATGCTAAAATCGAAGTTTGGATGATCTCGAATTTTAATTTAGAAGTTTCCAACTTGGGTGTGCCTCGAGATTCGTGCTCGATCAAGATAGTTTTTTGTGACGTACCAGTTCCTCTTTATTTAAAATGTCGAATCTGGGGAGTCCAAAAATATACATCTAAGCCTTTCAAACTATTGCGATAAAAATTATAATTTTAGATAAATTATGAGGCGTGATCGCTACTTGGACGTCAACGTGGACCTCTCCTCAGGGTCATGAACTAAGTAAAATATCCTTGATTATAACTTAAGTGTTTACTGAAGTTTGTTCATTGATTGAAGCAAAAGATTGAAACATTGAGCTCCAAAACTCTTGAATTTCTCTAAATTGACTGTAGAGGCTTCGTTTGGCTCCAAAAGTATCAAAATTGAGCCTGACACGTTGAAAAATAGTTCTGTGGACCAAAAAAAATGTCCAAATTGGACCATCTGGGCCGAAATTGGGTCCGGACAAGACTTAGCAGCCGAACCAGTTGGCCAGTCGGATGATCATTGGTGCCCCCCCGGCGGGCTGCGCACTTGGGTCTGTATGCATGTCATGTGTGCCTTGGCGCTTGCATGGGGCGCCTACGGTTGCTCCTTTTATTTTTATTTTATTTTTATGTTTGGGCTTTCACCTCTTAAGGCGGGCTGAACTTGAGGAGGCACAGAGCCGCTTTGATTTCAAAAATAAATAAATAAAATATTTATTTACATATTCTTAATATGAAAATAAGTGTTTTTAGCCTTTAAAATTTCAAGAAAAATAAAAAAAAAATTTAAAAAATCCCAAAACTTTTTGAAATTACATTTCAGCTACCTCCTCCATTTACCTATAATTACCTCTTTGGGAGATGGAGGAAATACAATCTCTTGTGTTAACCCAAGCATTGATCTGGATTGGTAGCTCTAAAATTTTTAGTGGCAAGACTATCCAAAAATTTGGAAACAATCATGGAGGATATTGCCAATATTAGCAATCGAGGAGGCATCTTGGATTTTTTCGCGGGTGGGTGTTTTTTCAAAAGTTCAAAAAATCTGTCAGGCGGTGGAGTAACGAATGCATCAAAAGTTACCCCTTTTGGAGAGGTGTTAAAGCATGTCTACATTGGGCAACATTGTGCTAATGAAATTGTGTGTTACCTCAATCTTCTTCTTCTTCCTACTATTTTTCTTGATAATTATTAACATAATTATATTTTTACCGTAGATGATCCAAAAGACAGACTTGGATTCCTGATTTGAATAAGTATTGGATGATTGGAATACTGAGTTTGTAAAGGTTAAATATCTGAAAGGTGAAAATGTGCGAAGACTAAAAGTGAATATTAAAGAAACATCAGTCTTGGAGAGCCAATTAGAGGAGTGCAGAGCTGAGATGGTGATGATGTCCACTTCTCTTTCTCTTCAAAATTGGCCAGCTAACCTTTCTCACAATGAGTTGATTGAAGCTTGTGCAGAAATAACTCAACAGAAGAATGCTTTGAAGATTCTTGCTGTAGAGAAGAGTATCCTTCAAGCTAACAAAGAAACTCTTGAGAAAGAGAATGCAAAATTACAAGATTGCGTTTTAGAGTCAATTGAAGCTCATATCGCAGCTATATTTTTAAAGGCAATAGAAGAATCCAAAAAGTCTTTAGTCTATCACCGAGAAATCTAAGATCACATCAGAGAAGCTTATGATAAATCATTTGATGTTGAAGTGAAGGAACTAAAGTGTTAAAGTCTTGAGAAAGGCTTTGCTCATGGTTTCCTAAAAGGACTTCGCTTGGTATAGCGTAAGACTTAGGTTTCAATTGAAGGGCTGACTCCTAGCTAGGCATATGAGGATTCTCCTTCAGATTAAGGTGTTGGCGATATTGAGAGCGAGTTGAGAAAAGTATTCTCAAGTGATAAAGAAGATGTTGAGATTATGTAAAAAATTTATTATGGAATATTTTTTATCACCTCTCTTTATCTTAAAGATTTTTGTATGAAATTGATATTTGCCCGAAATAATTTATCTTTATGTATGAACAAAGTTTCTTATGCATTATTTAGATATGCTTTGATTTTTTTCTCTCTAGTTAGAATAATTAGAATAGAGGAATTTATTCCTTCAATAGCTTCTAGCCTTTTGAGGTTTTAGAGAATCAAAGAAATATATATCTTCTGAGATTTTTAGCCTTTCAAGATTTTTATATATTTATACCTTTTAAAGCTTTAAGCCTTCTAAGATTTTTAGTGTACCTGTGCCTTTTGAGACTTTTAGCCTTCTAAGGTCTTTGATATACCTATGCCTTTTGAGGTTTTTAGCCTTCTAAGATCTTTGATGTGCTTGTGCCTCTTGAGGCTTTTACCCTTTTAAGCTCTTTGATATACTTGTGCCTTTTGAGAATTGTAGTTTTCTAAGGTCTTTGAACAAGTGATGACCCTGTCAACCACTTGCTCTCGTGAGACTTTTTAGTGAGGACCTTGTCCACTACTAACTTCCATTCGACCAAGATTTCCTAAATCAATTCAAAATCCCTCGGGACTCAAAGTCATCCTTTACTTCTGATCGAGGCTTGATCATCAAGGTTGAGATACTGCCTTTTTCTTAATTGAATCTGATGCATCAACTTTTGATAGTCCTCATTTGATTTCTGTGTCTCCCAAACTCTTTCTTCAAGAGTAGGATGCATTGACATTTGCTATAGGATACAAGGGATTTGATCCTTCTAGCTAATCACTTCTAATTATAAAGCTACCAAAGATCTGATCAACTCATTCTCCTGAAGTAGCATCCAATTGGCCTATCCACTGGATTTTCTACTCAAGGCATCAACCACCATGTTAGCTTTTCCTATATAATATTAGATATCCATATCAAAATCTTTAATCAGTTCTAACCATGTTCGTCGCCTCAAATTCTATTCCTTTTGGGTGAAAATATATTTTAAACTCTTGTGGTCAATAAACCACTCCATTGTCTCAAATTATGCATTTTTTAGATAACTATAGGGTAGGATGTCATGAGAAAGGAAACTACAATGGTTGAAGAGAGATATGGTGCACTATAAGACCATGACTCTAAGGAAGAATGCTTCAATTAGAGGTGTAAATGAGTCAAGTAGAGCTCGAATCATAACAAACTTAAGCTCAACTCATCCCTAAAAAAAACAACAACTCAAACTCGAGCTCGAGTCGTGCCCATGGAAAAAGCTTGAACTTAGCTTGAGCATTTCTTCTTTGGTTTGAGACCTTGACTCAAATTTAGTCATCACTAGATTTCTGCTTCACCGAAAGAAGTCATGGTGGTAGTTTTGCTCCATCGATGGAAGGCGCAATAGTAGCCTGCTTTGCCTAAAGGAATTTGCAGCTAGAGATTACCGAAAAATGAAGCAGTCTCATGATGCTCATCTTGAAAAAGAAGATAACCTATTCTATTCCTTAAGCAAGCTCATTTAGACTCTTAGCCCCAACTGAGTACATTGTAACTAGATATGTAATGTTACTACAGTACTACGCTTATGAAATCATTCTGTACTTGCAAAAGATGCGTCGTGTTTATTGGGGAGAGAGCATTAAAGATGTTAAGCTATAGTAGCAACAAGATGCTTACATACAATAATTTATTGTCATGACTTATGAATAAATATTAGAGCTACGAGTCCAATTATTATTTTGATGAAAATATTCATTCTTTATATATTATCATTGCTGAAATTTACTTAACTCTATTATAGATGTCGTAGATCGTGTTATGGATGTCATGAATTTACATTAATTTTTGAAGCACTATGCTCTTCTTATAATATTCTTTGTGTTCACAACCGCATGTGTTGTGGTTGCTCTGTTTGTTGTGGTTGATATGTTCATTTTTTATAATTTGCACTATGTGTTATGGGCGATATGTTTACTAAAAACATAATAATAATAATAATAATAATAATAATAATAATAATAATAATTTATTTTATAACTATTGTGATTGCACTAGCTACGTTATAGATATTTTAATTATATTCATCGTATTATTGTAACAATATTATAATTATTTTATTTAATATAATGCGGCTAATTGTGAGTTTATAAGTTATGTACAATAATGTTAAACTATTTAATGTGTTATAGTTATTAAGTTATACTCTATTGGGTCAAATATGATAATACTATTTTTGAATCTTACGAATCAAATTAGAATAATATACAAATCATATTTGAATTTTATTTGAATCTTATTTTAACCAATTTTAATAATGACATGCTTAAGGAATAAATAAATGCTTTGCTATTTTGATCCAAAATAAGCATTTATATTTTTTTGTTTGTAGAATTAAAATAAGGGGTTTATTTATATAATTTTGAATATTATGGTGCATATAAATTAAAATTTTTTAATATTTTATTTATTTTAAAATTTGAATATTAACTTTAAAAAGAAATTAGCATTTTCCTATTGTTTATTTAGAAAATTTTGGATGATCGCGCCGTGACCTTTATATCATCGTCGGGTTATCGTCGCTAACCCTTCTTCTAAAACCCTAGCTAGACTACCATATCTCTCCGCCGCCGAATCTACTAAATCTCTTTCAGATTGAGATTACTACGATCGCAGCAATGGCGTAAGTGCTCCTATGTACCTTTTTCGTTGGATTCACTTGTGTTTCCATGTTCTTTTTCTCTTGAAAACTTTACTGCTTGATTGGGTGATTGAGCGAATTAGTATTTGATGAGTACCGGTAATCGTTCTGTAAAAAATAAAACTGAGTTCTTGTTAGTTCGCGTATTCGCGATTCACTTTAACTTCTACCGACTTTGCAGTTGCGAGCGTTTGAGTAAATTTATTTGCATTTATAGATTGGAAGTGTGGAGAAACTGAGAAACGTTAGTTATTTATCCTTGTCTTAATTTAAATACCTCCTCCCCCTTTTCAATCCCCCTTTTGTAGGTTTGTTAACAAGTTGAATAAGCCGTTTATTCCTCGATCCTTCAAGGTCATAACAATTGGCACTCTCGTTGAGATTGGGTGCTTTATCTTCGTCTACGTTCATCTCAATCAAAATTTAGAGCTTGATTTCGCTTCCTGCATCCAAGTCCTTGTATCAATTGGTAAATGCCTGACTATTGTGCAGGTCTCATCTTTCGCTTGCTCTGTCTCTACTATAAAAAGCACAAACACAGAGAACAAAAGTCCCTTTGCCGGCACCTTGCTATGTATCCATCAACATCCTTTTAGCATCAACCCTGATGATCTAGATCGCTGTTCATTGCTAGAGCATCCATCCATCACCTCATTTGTACTCATCTTACAGATCCCACACTTGACCCTTTTAGATCCCATTTCCTCTAGACTCTCGTGGCGTCGATGCTAACATTGCCAATCTTGCTACCTATGATCCTTCTAGATCTCATCTTCCATTCTCAAACCTTTGCTCAAATCCATACATCTGCTTGCAAGCTGTGTTCAAGTCATAATCCAACATGCACGCTTTTTTGCACACTTTCAATGCCCTCTCCATGCTCATGCACCTTTCAACATTGATCTCAGAACACTCCGTTGCAACGCTTGCGTCCAACTTCTCATGGCTTACCTGTTTTGAACACATAATGAAAGTAACACGTTCATGAACTTATTGATCTTGTGTAACTTTGTCGTCACTACTGCATATCCATGCTAATCCTTGCCAACCTTTGTGATGGTGTGCTCATTTTACTGAACTCAGATCCACCTTGCCAAGCCTCCCAATGCCATTTCCACTCATTTGCTTCTACCCTCCTAGTAGGCTCAATGCTCATACCCTACTTTCGCCTAGCCATCACCAAGCTTAGATCTTTTTGGATCCACTGCCCCCATCGCATCTTCGCCATTACTATCAAAACTGCTGTCTCCCGACATGTAGATTTGCATCAAAGTATTCAAGGCAATGACTGAAGAAAATCATAAGGCATAACGCCTTGACATAATTGTAAAAAAATTGGGAGATGATTCATGACATCAATTAGAGGTTGACTAGGCTCAAAGTGAAATATGAACAATAGTCTCCTCATAACCTAGCTTGTTGAAAAAGAAATCCACGAGGCCACAACTCTCCCACATTATTAAGATCCAAGCCATGTCATGTGTTTTTTTTAGTTCACCAAAATATGGTAGGAGCTTTGCAATGCATTTAAATCTATAAAAAATTGAAAACACCTTCTAGAGTTCCTTGTGTGATTTAAACGGATATTGACACATCCTTTCCCGTTCCACCATTCCAATTAGCAATCCAAGCACCCGCTCAAGCTCCTTGTTCGATTCAATTGGCAATCCGAACATCATCTAGTGCATACTTGTCAATGACGCAAAATGGCGCGCGCCATGGAGCATGGCGGGGCGCACCTATGGCTCCAGCTGCATGGTGCGACGCACATGTTCAAGTTGGCGGGTGTCATTTGCGCCACATCACGCGCAATTTGAATTTAAGAAATTTTTTAATATAATTATAAATAGTTTTGAATATTTATATATTTTAATTTATAAAATAATGTAATAATTAATTTTAAAATTATTTGATATGATTAAAATAGTTTAGTTAGGTTTTATTAGACTTTATTTAGACTTTATTTTAGTAGAAGTTTTGGTTGAACTTGAAGCTCACTTTAATGGTTTGAACTTTGGACCACAAACATATTCAACCAAGCCTTACCCAACTGTATTGGTACTCTAAAATAGGATCCATATAAAGTTTTTTATAATTCTCTTTTATTTTGCGCCGAATTCAAAATGGTGCCCGCTGCGCCGTGCGCTATGCACCATAGCTCCACGGGAAATTTTGCGCCGTGCTGTGCCATTCACCGTTAACAAGTATGATCTAGTGCTTAACCACAAGAGTTATATTGCCTTCAATTTATGTGGAAGATAATCCAAGCCTATCCAAAACAACTCCAATCACATTGCAACAATTACATGACACAAAATGAACGGCTAGAAGAATGTTTGCCACCTTCAATGCCACTTGTGGATCATCGATTAAAAGTGTGGCTCGACGACTACAGTCTAACAATTTCTCCGACATGTTTGCTTGGCTTCCTTAACTTGAAGATTTTGCAAAGATTTCTTATGTGGATTTCTCTTGTTTCATTATGTTATTCTACCTTGAGGGCAAGTTCAATTTTTAAAGGGGTTAGCAATGATAGCGTTAGCAAATATTATTGGGTAGTTTGATGGATTTAATTGGTTATAATAGGTCTTTGTAGTTATAGGTCTATAATGAGTATTATGGTGCTTAATTGTTAGATGATGTGTCATTGAGTCATTGTAAGATTATAAATATTTCACCTTGGGAGTATAAGGGCACGAATCAATGAAATGAATATCCCTCTTTGTTGGGTTCTCTTCTCATTGCTATCATAATACCCCATTTTATGAAATTACCATTGACTTGAAGAAGCCGTTTATCCCTTAATCATCCAACAATCAAGATTAAATATCTATAATATATAATCATAAAGACAAAACAGTTGGTGCCATTGTTATAAGGCTTTAACTAATATGTTCAATTTACCAAATTAGGGGAAGGATCAATCAATCAATGGAATTTTGACAATCCCAAATGCTTATCACTTGGGATGGATAAGTTTGCTCACATGGTACATCATTCCAAATCTACTCTCTCTTGCATTGATGTTTACACCTTCCATGAGAGATTGCCTTTTATAATTTAAATTCTAGAACAATTCAGACATATTCATATCACCTTGTGAGATGCTTTTTTTTAAGGATAGGAGAAATATTTAGTTTCTATCTTTCATTTTACAAGTAATGCATAATGTTGATATCATTGTTCTCGATGAACCAATTAGTCAAGAAATGATAAGTGATTAGGTTTGTCTTTGCCATTGTTATCTACTTGCATGGAATTGGTTGGGTTGGGATGCTGCATGCTAAAATGATGGCTATATTGCTTTTTAATATCTTTGATTAAATTCATTTATTGTCTGATGTTAGCACGGTATGAATGAATGACTCAGTTATGTTCTGAGATTAAATTGTAGTTTCATAAATGTGTACGTTCACAAATGTGTAGTGGTGTTTCTTGTCTAAGGGTTCGTTTAATATTGATGTCTTGTGATATTAAGTAAAGTGGATCACTGCTGTGTGTAGTTCTGTCTAAAAGTGTTGTTAGTTCTTTCTTTTTGGTAAAAAAGATTAAAATGATACTTATACAAGTTGTTTGATTGATCAAAATGAATATTTCTATGGATATTATTATGAGTTTCTTACAATTATAATAAAAATTAAATCATATATAAAAAAATAAAAATACCATAAACATGCTTACTGTTTTAAGGGAGCCGCTTCTTAACTTTCATGCATTTTCACTTCTTACAACTGTTTTTCCAAACGTTCTAAAACTATTTTTACTATTCAAGAAGCGGAAGCACAAGCACAATATAGAAACTTATAGCAAATGGTTACAGCTTTGCTTTTGCAAATGTATCAATCACTACATTTTGTTGAAGTTCAAATTTCTAAGTCTATAATTTGTAATTTAAAATCTAGAAGTTGAAGTTTTTCTAGGCGAGTGATCAAGGATTTTATGAACATCAGTACTACATACTTTTACCATGGTCTTCGAAGGTTGAGACATAATTTTGGTAAACTCATCACCAGCCTTATCCTAATCATTTGAGATCGAGAATGAATTTAAGAAACTCATGCAATCATTAACTTAACAGGAATCTTGGATTCAGGCTTTTTACTATACCTATCCTAACTATTTAGGATTCTATTAAAGATACGATAACCAAAAATAGATTTAGTTTATTTGATCATATTCAATGAATGATGGAAAATATGCTATTTAGGTTTGATTGTGGCACCCACTACCACTCACAGAAGAAGATCTTAACATTGTTCACTTGAGGGGTCCCTGCCCATGATATCACTCGGTGCCTTCTTTCTCTTCCATGGAAATGTGGTAATAGGCCCCAACTGCAATAGCTCTTTATCAAAATGTGCTTGTGATACTCTGCGATGCTGTTTTGTGAGATTCAAGATTGTATTGGAAGAATCCTCCAAAGACTTATTTTTTGTAGCAAAAAACACAACTTGTGTTGGGCTAGCAACCTTCTTTTCCTGACCTATGGAGTGGTGACCAGAAGTACACACATTTGATTTCGGCTTCCTCCTTCTAGTGACAAGGGTTCATGATCCATCCTCCTCAAAAGAGCTTTCTATGTTTTGTTTAGTTGAGGGGTCTTCATGGTGGGACAGGCTATTGCCATTTTGAGGCAATGAGCTAGTATCATCAAGACTGTATTGGAAGAATCCTTCAAAGACTTATTTTTTTGTAGCAAAAAACACAACTTGGGTTGGGCTAGCAACCTTCTTTTCTTAACCTATGGAGTGGTGACCAGAAGTAGTTACATTTGATTTCAACTTCCTCCTAGTAACAATGGTTCATGATCCATAGTCCTCAAAGGAGCTATCCAAGTTTTGTTGAGTTGAGGGGTTTTCATGGTGGGGTAAGCTATTTCTATTTTGAGACAATGACCTAGTATCATTAGGCTGCATGTGAGAGGAATATCTATTATGGCGTTTCTCACAAATGGGCTGGCCAGAGGTGGGGGTGGGGGGGGGGGGGGGGGTGCTACAGATTGTGTATGAGTGCGCAAAGTTGTAGGAGGTTGCACCTTGGTCGATTGTTGCTGAGATCTAGCCCAACACTGTTCAACTTTGTGACCAATGTGCCCACATTGAAAGCAAAGATGTGGGAGGCCCTCATATTCAACTCTCTGAAAAAGCTTCTCATTTCGCCCATTTACCCAAAATCCTGGAGGCAGCTTTTGTGCTAAAGCAATGCACATACAAACTCTAGCATAAGAGTTTTGGCCCTATAAGATGGTTTGTTTGTCCATCTATAGTGGTTCACCCACCATAGCTGCCATTCAAGCAATATTTGAGGGATCCCGATACATGAGTGGAAGCCTCGAAAATCTGATCTAAATGGGAGAACACAACCCTTGCATATCATCAAATGAAGATGAAGGTATCCACTGATCCAAACTAATTATATTTCCTGTCACTATCTATGGTCCACTCCTAAGGATCACATCTCTTGCTTCTGAGTTTTGAAAGAGGCAAATGAAACAATTCGGAGAATTGTTTAGAGATCACTAATATGTGACTACCTCCGGGTAAGTTAACTATGCAATGGGGAATATAGGATTTGCTTGTCCAACAATTTGCCAATTAAAACTCTTTCCAATTTGGAGATGTTTTTTTTCGACAATTTCTTCATTTAGACTTAAAGAAAGCCCATCCTATGCAAGCACATCAGTCTTGTGAAGCTTATCAAGTTGGGTGTAAGAAGGCTTCCTCTAAGCAAATTGGCCAGAGGTGCGATTACCAAATACTTTAGGATGGATTTGGGTTGGTGTCTGATTAATTGTTTGCTGAATTTTTACATATGTGGTCAATGGGGCAATCTTACGAACATCTGAAGCGCGTTTAGCTGCTGTAAGTTATATCTTGCCCATTACCTTCCATATTCACTTCCAATCTAGCAACATGAACATAATTGAAAACTGGGTTATCGTACACATGATACGTCCCTAATTGTTGCACTAATCTGCTCAGTTTCGACGGGTTGCTCAAAGGCTTCCTCCAATTTGTCCATGGGTCGAACCTGCTCTGCATCAGTAGGATGTTCGCAATCGTATGAGACACACAACATGGAATCCTGATAGCTGCGCTCGTCTTCCATCCCATTCATCCTGAACGAGTCGAGCGACCCTTCCTCCTCCATCTGCTCAGTTTCATTTGAATTGTGCGATTCATCAATTGCAGCTGCAGCTGCTTCGTCGGGGTCAAGGTCGTATGCCTCCCGTTCGTCAAAATCAAAATGACCGCCCAAATCAGCTTCGAACCTGCATTGTGAACCCAAATCCTATTCGTTTTCATCAATTTCCTGCTGTAAATTGAGATTGGCATCACCCAAGGGGGCTTCGATCGGAGCGTGGGAAGAGAAATCAACCTAGTTCGAAATATAGGGAATGGTGCGGCTTCGATTTGGAGTTGAGAGGGATGTGATTCGAGATGTGAAATATCATTGGACGGGGCTCTAATATGTTTAAAAGCTGATTGAATGAGATTGCCAAAGTGCCCAGTCGAAATATACAATCCATAAGGAAAAACAACCTTCCTCTTGTCATTGGTGATTGATACAAAATCCCCTTCAACCTGTAGTCTTTTTTAGCATATAAAAGGAAGTCGAGTCTTTTTTCCATCGATCTGCTCTGAGCTCTTCTACTTGCCTCATCCCGGTAGCTACCACCCTTAACAGTCGGTTGTTGCCTCCACCTAGCTCAGGAAGCTCTGAGCTATCATCTTCTATGACCTTCTAGTAGTTACCTGTACCTGTGTTTCTCTTTTCATTGCTAATGAGAGAGGAAGGAGGTGATCTAAGGCCACCTCCTTTCTCTCTCAATGGTCATGAAAGGATGAATACAACTACAAGTAACTATTGGAAAGTCTTGGAAGATGATAGTTCGGAGCTTCTTGAACTATGTGGTGGTGGCAGCCTTCGAGGGAGGGGCCGAAGGGCCTAACCTTCATCTATGGGTGGTAGCTACTGTGAAGGTGCGAGTAGAATGGCTCGTAGCAAATCGAAGGAAAAAGATTCGCCAGCCTTCTATTTTAAGGCGAAACGAGACTATTGGTCAAATGAGAGTCCAATGTCGATCAACCATGGCAAGAGGAAAGGAGTTTCCACCACATATGCTTTGGAAGCTACTGCCCGAAGCAATGTCCAGGTTCTTAAATCAGTTTTGAAACTCGGAAGTGTCCTATCCCTTGCTGTTTCGAACCAGGCTTCAAGCCCATCCTAGGTTTTGAGCGCAACTTCCATAGGTCATATCGACTATGAATTGCAACAGGAAACAAATGTAATCCAACAAGTTATTGATTCGCATGATTGTGACCTACAGGCGGATCTTGATGATTGCGACGAGCAGGCTATGGATTCGATTGATATTGATGATTGCAACCTACAGGTGGATTGCGAACTTGCAAATGACGAACTAGCTGCCGCTCTTGATGACTTGCACAATTCAGACGGGATGTCACTCCAGCCCACGAGCAGTAGTTTGCATTACAGGTCCGAACCTGCGGCTGATGCTAATGATTGCGACCAACAACATCTTCGCTAGCTGGAGGCTGTCGAACCAGTTGAGCTCGTTCCTCAAGTGCCGCACGGGTTTACTTGGGTTGAGCAGATGGAAGTCTTGACTGCTTTGCACAAGCAAGGAAATAATTGACAAGCAAATGGTGGATTGCGAACAACCCGTACACTTTGAACAGGTTCGTGCAATGCATGGAAACGTCTCGTGTGTAGACAATCGCCTAGATTTCGCTTGTGTTGATTCTAATGAAATGGAGGTCATTATGGTTGTGAATGAGCTCTATGAAGCTCCAAACAGGTGTGGATCTCCCATTAAAATAGCCCTTAATGACACCATTCAACCAGGTTTGTGCATAAAAGGTGTTCGTACAAATGTTCTAATGGCTACAGATTCATACTTTCAGCAACTTGTCAAGCTGCAGCAAGGATCGAACCACCCCAAAGTGTTTGGTGATCGCACTCCTGGTCATTTTGCTTGGAGGAAGCCTTCCTTCAGCCAACTCGACAAGCATCGTAAGGCCGATGTGCTAGTAGATGATGGGTTCTCTTTAAACTTGAATGATGAAACGATCCAAGAGAACATCGCTAAATTGGAAAAAGCCTTAATTGGCAAGTTGCTAGGCAAGCGAATCCCTTATTCTCTATTGCATGGTGAACTCACCCGGAGGTGGTCACATGTGGGTGAGTTCCAAATAATCACAATTGCTCCCAATTGCTTCATTTGCCTCTTCCAAAGCTTTGAGGCAAGTGATGTGATCCTTAAGAGTGGATCATGGATAGTGGCAGGAAATATTATTGGTTTGGATCAGTGGACACCTTCCTCTTCACCTGATGATATGCAGGGGCTGTGTTCTCCCATTTGGATCAGATTCCCAAAGCTTCCACTCATGTATTGGGATCCCTCTAATATTGCTCGAATGACCGCTACAGTGGGTGGACCGTTATGGATGGATGAACAAACCAGCTCATAGGGCCAAAACTCTTACGCTAGAGTTTGTGTGCGCATTAATTTGGCACAAAAGTTGCCGCCAAGATTTTGGGTAAACAGGAGAAATGGAAATTATTTCAGAGAATTGAATATAAGGGTCTCCTTCATCTTTGCTTTCAATGTGGGCACATTTGTAGAACCGGTTGGATCAGTTCAATTGAATTGAACCAACCCTAATCAAATCACGAGCGAAGCAGCGGACAAAGCAGTCGAGTTGAGCGAGAAAAATCACGGACGCGGGCGTAGCTGCCAGAATCGGAACGTTCGAATGAGCGAGGAAACATGTTTGAATGCAAAAAGTGCCGACTCCTCGTGGGAGATAACTTTGATTCACTCACTTCAGTGGAATCAAACGAGCGAATGAAAGCAACAATTGAGAGGAAAAGGAGAAGGGAGGAAATAGAGAGAAAGAAGGAAAATGGAGTATGGAATGAGCTTGAGCAGCGAATGAGGGAGATTAAGAGGGTGAGTGCCGAAGCTAGGAAGAAGGAAGACGCGTGCGTGTGAGTTAGGGCTCGAGATTGATCAGCAAGCGAAGGAGGGGAGTGTGGGCAAGAGGATGTAGCAAGCGTGAGTCGTGTGTGAAGGGAGAAGGTATGGAAAATTTCTTAAGTTATAAATTAAGAAAGTTAATTTAGAAAATACTTTAAAAGAAAGGTTAATTTTTTCTTAGAAAATTTAAATTCAATTTATAGAGCTAATTGTTTCTATTTTAGGAAATTTTAAGACTTTATTAGTATTGATTAATTAGGCTATGAGATTATATACTTTTAAATTTCAATTTTAGAGAATAATGAGTAAATTTATATTTAAAAATATAACTTATGAGATATAGAGAACGTTTAGAAAATTGACTAATGTAAAGAAAGATTTAAACCTTAAGATCTTATCTTACAATTAAATTATTAGAATTTATGGAATTATAAAATTAAGAATGATTTTAATTACTATTTAAAAATTATGCTTGCATAATTTAAAATTAAAATCATTATGTAATGTCATATAATTGAACATAATCATAATTAGATTTTAAGACTAATCAACAGTGTATATTTATGAGCAAATTTTATTTTATAAAAATAAAATTTTATGAATATAAATTATGGAATCAGAGAATATAAATTAAATCAAGAGCAACTCATTATTTAAATTTTAACAATAAAGTCTTCAAATATGTGTTATATTATTGAAGTCAGAATAAGAAAAATAGGTCAAAAGCTATTTAAATCAAGGGGAGTACTCATATCTTTTTAATTACAGTAATAATTTTATTTCTCTCTTAAATTAAATGCATCGAAAAATAGTAACACCTCTTTATTAAGTCTTTATTGCAAGCTAGATTATGAATTGTCATTCTCATATCCAATGATTGGTCATGTTGAATGAAATAAAAATTAATATGTTATGATTTATAATTTTCATATAAAGTAAATGAATGTTATATAAATGAATTGGCTATATATATATTTATATATATGTTTGCATGTGCATGTTGAATGATGAAGCACACCCCCTTATAGTACTGGATGTGACACAATGTACCCGTGCACGAAAATGAAAAAAGTTATGAAAAAGAAAATGGAAAATGAGTATCTTTACTGGTACTATTTTAGATGGTGGCTTCTGTGACGGTTGTATTATTTACGAGAAAGATTAAAGATATGGATAAAGATATGATATATGCATAACATTGAATGCCATAATTGAAATGATTAAATAAAATTACTTTATGATTTAAATTGAGCATGCATATTCTTGATGTCTTATGTTACTGTAATTTAGAAGTATGATTTACTCATCGAGTTATGTTATGACTCACTCCTATTGAAAAATAATTATATGTATAATTCAATTAACTAAAATGAGCAAAAAAGAAGAGAATGTATATCGTAGGTGAGATGCTCCGAGAGAAAGATATTTATATTATTTGAATTTTAAATGTTTGAAGTTTTAGTAGCTCTTTCAGTTTATTGGAGATAGTTTTAGCAAATGAAATTTAATCAACCGTCTGACCGTCTGTTCCAATCTCTTTAATTCGAGCCTCCGGGCCGGGTCATGATAACATTGGTTACAAAACTAAACAGTGTTAGGCCATATCTCAGCAACAATCGACCAAGGTGCAATCTCGTACATCTTTGCACACTCAAACATAATCTACAACACCCCTCACATTTGGCCAGCCCATTTGTGAGGAACACCAAGGTAGATTTTCCTCTCATATATAGCTTGATGATACTAGCTAATTGTCTCAAATGGCAATAGCTTTGCCCCACCATAAGGCCTCTCAACTCAACAAAACTTGGAAAGCTCCTTTGAGGAGTATGGATCATGGACCCTTATCACTAGAAGGAGGAAGCCGAAACCAAAGGTGACTACTTCCAATCACCACTCCAGAGTTTAGGAAAAAAAGATTGCAAGTCCAACATAGGTTGTGTTTTTTGTTATAAAAAACAAGTCTTTGGAGGATTCTTCTAATACAATCTTAAATCTTACAAAACAACAATGCAGAGTATCATCACATTTTGATAAAGTGCTATTGTAGTTGGGGCCTATTAACACAGTTCCACAGAAGAGAAAGAAGGCACCAAATGATATCATGGGCGGGGACGTGGTCCCCTCAAGTGACCAATGTTGAGATCTTATGTGGGCTGTAGTTGGTGCCACAATCGAACAAGACCTCTGCCGGAGCATTGGGATACTAACTAGCTCTTATGGATGTTTCAACCCCCCATTTGGCATCCCATCCTCTAGAGTGGTTTCTTGTTTGTTTTGTTGGTCCTTACTACACTAACATAAGGGACCTCACATTATCAGCTGAGAGAGGGGCTATTTGTTTCTTCCTTACTTGCTTATTTTAGTTTTGGTTGTACTCTCGTATGGATAGTTACAGACAGCATAGTTCTTCTCTCTTTTGTTTGTTTTTTTGTTGGGGGAAGACATAGATAGTAGTTTCCATACTAGCATGTACTCTTTGGTACTCCTTTATTCTCTTTAATTAATGCAAGATGCAACTTTCAAGATGGAAAATGTGATATTAGATTAGTAGATAAAGGATTAGATATGTGAAGGGGTAGACTTATGGCTACATGGAGTGAAGTTGTGCGAAATGATTAGCAAAGAATATGATTTAACTCCTGAAAGAGCACACAACATGAAAGAACTCATATTGTTGGGAATAATGATGATAGGTAGGTTTCGGTATAAAGTATGTATCTTCTTAACTCATGTAACCCGTTTTGGCTAATCCTTTTCCTGTCTAATATATGTTACTTTCTATTCAGCCTAGAATTGCCCTATTTTGTGGTACATTATTTAACTTTTTTTGCAAGTACATGTTGTGAATGGTACCTATATTGTGTTAACTTAGGGAAACACGATGTTCTTATATTTTTACTTGTAATTTTGTCCAAATTTAATTCTTATTTGTATTCAATCCCATCGTAGTTGTTCTTAATGGAAATTTTATCCAACCAAGAAGGAATATTTTATGCGCCAACCACAAGAAAGTAGGAATTGATGAGTTTGTAGCACAATATATGTGTTGATGCAGCCGTTTTCTAGATTGTCTCTACTAATGTGCAAAAGAGAGTAGAACTGAAAAGAAAACCTCAACGGCTCATTCCAAGTTTGCAAATGTGCCATACTGTCTCTACTGTTCATCTCCTTGAAGCCAGGGAAAGGAGATGGGTGGATACAGACATCTCCTATGAACTGACCAAACATACATTGTATGGTTTGAATCCGCAGATTTTGTAGATTGTTGACCTTTAGGCATTCAATAAATTATCCAAGTAGTTGTAGTTGCATGAGATCTACAAAATTATTTTATTTTATTGCTATGCCATTTTTGGTTGCTTGTAGGCAAAAACATGTTTTAGAAAAACATAATTCTATTTTCACTGAAATCAACTATATTTGAGGAGATTTTGAGCATATTTGTGGAGCTTTAACTTTTAAATGCGTTTTTCTAACTTTAAGCAACCAAATGATTCCTCAGTTATATAACTGGAGCATGAACAGAATTTTGTTCAATTTTTAAGACGTTGATCATTGATTTATTTTTTACAATCAGCAAAAGAAAAGGAGTTAATCTGATGTTATCCTATAATCTCCTATGAAATCTTCTTTGTGGATAATACGCCCTTAATTTTCTATGCCATGGCAGGGAAGATGGTATCCCTGCAGAAGCACCTGCTTCTGTTCTTGGACAGCCGATGGACCTCTTAACTGCCCTGCAGCTTGTTTTAAAGAAGTCATTAGCACATGACGGGCTTGTCCGTGGACTACATGAAGCAGCCAAGGCTGTTGAAAAGCATACTGCACAGCTTTGCGTGCTTGCTGAGGATTGCGACCAACCAGATTATGTGAAGCTGGTCAAGGCTCTTTGTGCCGATCACAACGTACACTTGGTGACTGTTCCAAGTGCCAAAACACTTGGAGAGTGGTCTGGGGTTAGTTCGCTACCTATTTTAAATTGCTCCATTTTGGTTTGGGAAATTGCTTCACATTGATTGAATTGGTTTTCATTTTCAAGCAACCTGGTGCCTGAGTTTTACAATGCGTTCTGCTCTGGTTTTCATTCATGCCCATGATTCGATGTTAATTATTGATGCATTTATTTTTCATTTCCCTATTTTTTTGTTACCATTTTTCCTCTATTCTCTCCAGCTATATTTATGCATGTTCTTTATTTTTGTCGTTCTAGCAAATCTTATTTTTGTTTTTTCTCTCTATTCTCTAAGGGAGATTTGGGATCTTTTTATTTTATTTTATTTTTATCAAATCAGCTATTATATAGTTGCTGCTTTTATCAAATCAACTATTATATAGCTGGCTCTTTTATTACTTTTTTCTTGGGAACATAAGTTTTTTTTTTCAAATCAGCTATTTTTTTTATTAGCTGGTTATTTTTATCATTATCAATATATTTTATTAGAGGAAAAAATTATTTACTGATTTAACTAAAAAATTAATCAGTTATGAACAATTATGAGCCTGCTTGCGAGCTCGTGAATTGAGCATCAACAAGCTCGAGCTCGCGGCTCGATAAACTTGGCTCACGAGCTCGTTATTGAGTTGAGATTGAGCCGTCTCGGCTCTCTTACACCCCTAACTTTGATGCTAACTCCCGGTGACATCACTATCTTTCGAAGTGAAGTGTCTCGATGGATTAATATACTGTTTCGATTAGATCAATGAGTGGATATTGCGGCTTGCAATAATGGTTGTGGTGGATTTTGGCGTTTGATATCCATGGGTTGGTTTTGAAGGTCGCCTAACAAAAGTGAGGGGGCAACAAAACCAAATGGTGGTGTTGAGTCGAGTGAGTTTGAATTTATATGTCTTAACACTACATGTTATTGGATAAATACCCTCATTATGTATTTTCTTGAAGAAATATATCTAAACTAATTATTTTCTAAATGAAGTTATCCTTATGGTGACAATATAAGATGTAGTCTTTAGTGAGATTGCGAATGCTCAAACGGGATGCTTGTCCACCTTTCAAGCTTCATCCCCATTTTTCAAGTGTCTTTCTTTGCCTTTGAGTGACCTCTCAGTCATAAACCTTTATTGTGAGACCCATCAAATGAATAGAAGGCTTTTGTTAAACTTTCTAAAAATAATTTTGAATGTAGTCATCGATCATAATAAGGAGGCGGCGGAAAGAGAACCCTAAGTTCGAAAACGAGTAAACGAACATGATTCGAACTCCTCCATATTCAGTGTTTGATTCTTGTTTGAATAAAGATCGAACATTTGTTTCGAACCTATGGCTTGACCAGTAGACACGAAATATGTTCGGGGCGGATCGAATAAAGTAGTTGTCTCAAACAAAGCTTAAATTTGCTGCTTATCTGAAAGTTTGTGTTTCTGTATTGTGATGCAGCTCTGCAAAATTGACTCAGAGGGAAAAGCAAGGAAGGTTATTGGCTGCTCTTGCTTGGTTGTTAAGGTAAATGCATTTTATAATAATCATTGTTCATTGCACTTAATTATTTTGCTCTTAGGTGTTCATATATCATAATGCCTGTGATTTTTTCATTGGAGCTTGGAATACCTATTTGATTTACAGGACTATGGAGAAGAGTCAGAGGGTCTTCATATTGTTCAAGAATTTGTTAAGTCTCACTGAGCTGCTCATCAATTAGTATCATCCATGGGCTTAAAACTTAATGAATTTAGTTCCATGCATGAGCCTATATATAAATATTTTTATGTGTGAACATAGTTTGTTATAATATTTAGAAGCCATATGATGCAGAAGTACTATATTAGTTAAGTTGGAATTATTGGGTGCTATGGAACTTTTATTTCAAATAAAATGTTATTTTGATTACTTTTTTTTAATGGCAATGCTATTTATTGATTTTGAATTTTTTTTGTAATGTACTCTACAAAGGTTCACATTTAGGGGGTGTTTGATTTGAAGTAAAATGAGTAAAATTTTTCAAATGCAAGGGGTTTTAAAAATATTAGTATTTGATCTGAAGTAAAATAAATGCAGTGTAAAATTTTAGTGCATTTAGAATTCTTTAGATTTGGATGAATAAGCTGACACCGTCGCCTCTCTCCCGCACATCACCACTGGCTATTGCTGCACCTCTGGCTGCTGCTCACCGGCAATCACCTGCCATGTTAATTGCCCATTGCCTTACCACTGGCTATTGACCACGATTATATTTGAGTTTTATATTACATTTATTTTACTTCACACTAATAAAAAAAAATAGTTGCCGGTATTGATTTCACATCTAAATTATTATAATGTATTTCAAATATACTATATTTTGTTTTTTTTAGCTAACCAAACAACCTTTTAATAAAATGTGGCTGCATCTACTAATAGGATGTGCAAAACAGCTAATCATTTTCAATAAATTTAAGACAATTTATTGTAATATAACTTCTGAATGTATATATTCTGATTATGGTTTTGTTGGGGATAATTTTTTTATTGCTTTTTAAATTAGCTTTTCACTATAAAAATTTTTAGTTCAAGAAATTTTTGTATTAAAAAGCTGTTTAGAAAGTAGTTAGAAAGTTGTTCCAAACAAAATCTATATCAGTTGGGATCATTAAACGTGGAATTGGTAGTGTTTAATAGAGATAATTTTTATTTGGAGTGTAGCATTCTTTTTTCATTATTTTTGCTTTGACCTTTAACTTCAAAGGTTGGGGCGTTTAATCATTAAACTTCGCTATTATGTTGATTAAAACTCTTACTACTTTTTTAAAAAAATGAAAAGTTAGTTTTATAAATAAGAAAAATATGGATACTATTTAACTTAAGGCAATTAATTTGGTTTTAGCGTAGTTTTATTGAAAGTTAAAATTCTGGCGCTAATATTAAGGTTTTCTTTGTTGAAACCAAGCAATACTAATAATGTTCAACGTGCAATTTGTGAATCTCGATGCCATCAAAATAGGAAACTTTTGAGATTAAATTTGGGTTTATCTGAAATTCAATTTTAGCAAATTTATAGTAAGATTAAATATATCGACAAGATAAATTCAACGATATAAAAATTGGTCCAATCCGTGCCCAAATGGCCCTAAATCAATGCCTTAAAGAATATTCGAAAGTTTCGAGAACTAATTGGATGATGAAATGATCTCTAAATATGGCATATTATAGTTGAATTGAGCGGCTCGATGAGACGAATCCAACGAGCCCAAGATCGGTTAATTCTAACATTATTAAGACACTTAAATGCTGAATGAGCGCTTTATGATCAAGAGAATTAATATGGGTCGTCTGATGGAGCACTCCGAAGGATATTCTCCATATATACGAAGCATACCACTCCAAAAAATATATAAATATGCCCACACTTTTTGCATAGAGGAGGCTTGGAACATTGGCTCTAAGAGGGAAGAGAGCTATGGAGCTTGAAGGATCCCAGAACTCCACCCGAACACCATCGTGGTAAGCCATCGCCACCATTGGACGTTCACCGCTCAATCATTGTCGGACATCCACCCAACCATCCCCATTAGACCTCAGCCCGGTTGGCATCTTTGAACCCCTGCCCGACAATCGCCAACGGGTCTCCGCTCGACCTTCGTCGCCAGCCGACTACTATACTTTGACTACCATCGCTCGACTGCAGTCCTCAGTCCTCTGTCGTCCAACAACTATGGTCCTCAGACTACCATTGTTTAACTACGATCCCTCCAACCATTGTTGTATACAAACTATAATCCTCAGACTACCATTATCCGATTATGGTCCTCGGACCATTATTGTCTGCCGACTACAGTCCTCGAATTACTTTTGTCTAATTATGGTCCTTAGATCACCATCGCCGATTATAATCCCTTTGACATTGGTCAACCGACTATGATCCCTCTGAACTCAATCGCCTAACTACAACCCCTCGGACCTCAATGGCTGACAATGGTTCCCTCGGACCTCAATGGCTGACTATGGTCCCTCCGACCTTCGTCACTTGTCGACTATGATCCAAACCACTGTCGCTCATCAATTACAATCATCAGACTACCATTGCCCACTACAATCCTCGAACCACCGTTACCCATCGACTACAATCCTCGGACTACCATTGTCTGATTATCGTCCTTTTGACCTCTATCATTCACCGACTATGATTATCAGACTATCATTGTCTGACTACGGTCCTTCTGACCTCCATCGCCCGTTGACTACGATCCTCGAACTACCGTCCCCCGCCAACTATGGTCCTCAAACTATAATCACGCGACTACAATCCTCAGATCACTATCGCCCACCGACATCATTCCTCGAACTACTATTGTTCGACTATGACCCTCAGGCCACCATTGCCAACTACAATGCCTTTGACCTTGATCACTCGACTATGATCCTTCTGAAATCAATCGGCCAACTAAGGTCCCTCCGACCACCATTGCCCAACTATGGTCCCGCTGACCAAGCAAACATGCCTATAGTATCTTAAGAACAACCATTATACAATAGGATTCTTCCAACTCCAACCATGTAACATGCTCTATAAATAACGCCTTCGCCCGAGGAAGGGCATTATTTGTAATCAAGGACGAACATTAGTGGAATTATTTCAACTGGGCCAGGCTTCGTAGTTTTTTCCCTTTTTAGAAAATTTTCACATAAAACTTCTGGTGTCTCTTATGACACTTGCACCCCTCTCTCTTATCTATGTGTGTGATGGATCTTCATACAAAATTATGATGTTGAACTCTCTTTACCTCTCTACCATTGCAAATGTTCTAGCATGCAATAGTTTGGCATTTTCGGCGGGAAACAATTCACATTCTGGACATAGTTGTAGCGAGTTAATACATTTACCATGAACCATTATGAGTTTCGAAAGAAATCCTTCAATATTGAGGGCAACCTAATTGACAATAGCGAACTAGTATTGTCATATCTCCTCTCAACTATTAGTCATTATTGCATCAATTTTGTGGGAAAAAAATTTAGATTGGAGGAGCAATTTTGGCTGCAAACTCAAAGGGATATTTATATTGAATTGTCAACTATGACTATGGTCAAGTAAGTCCTTGTAATATTTTAGAAAGAAAGGGAAGAGAGCTCTAGGGCTTGAAAAATCAAAGAGCTCCACTTGAGCACCACCATAGGCGAACCCTTGCCACCACCCAAATTTCACCAGTCAATTGTCACCAAAATTCCACCTGGCCACTGCCAACCTCAGTCTGGTTGCAGCCATTAAATGGTTTGTGGATCAATGCCATTGAATATCTGTTTGGCCACCGCTGCAAGGTTTCTGTTTGCTTGTCGCCATTTACTTCTGCCCAACCTTTGCTGTAAGACCTCCATCTGACTATTGATGTCGAACCTCCATCCGACCACCTCCACTAGGTCTCCGCCCAACTACAGTCTCTCTGACCTCTATTGCTCGCCAACTATGATCCTTAGACCACCATCTCCTACCAACTATGGTCCTTAAACTGCCATTGTCTGACTATGACCCCTAGACCTCCGCCGCTAACTACAGTCCTCAAACCACTGTCACCCGACTATAAGGGTGTCACAACCTAACCTAATATGACCCGTAAATATTACATGTCATATCGTGTTGACTTGTGACAGACTGAGCCCTAAATCTAAATTTTAGAGGCTTTTTTTTCAGGTTTCTTTGAATTAAACTATACCAGAGAGTTTTTATTTAACTTCGGGTAAGGAAAAAAAAACTCATCCACAAATTCTTTTTATTTATCATAAAAAAATATATATATATATAACAATTATACATTATACTACATGGCTACAAACTAAAACAAAACAATTAAATATCTAATCATGACTATACCAAAATTCAAAAAATACCTCTCTGACCACTCCCAAACAACCTCCCAGCTACAGAACTAGAACCACTACTTCTGCTAGATGATCCCTTAATAAACACATGAGGTGGAATTGTCCTTCCTCTCCCCGTTGGTCTAGCAGAACTCTTAGACCTGGGCTTAGAATGTCCGTCATGTCCTGCTTGTGAAACTCAACTATTCTATGCCAAGTTTGATCACATCGAAAGCACTGTTCCGTCATCCTGTAAAACTAATCAAAGTGTTTCCTACCAAAGCTCTAGCATATAGATGCCCCACAAATAGAAATTTTAGATCTAACAATGTGGACACCATCATGAACTGAAATCAACGGTCCACCTCTCTTAGAATCTATAGGTCAAAATATGTTTTCTTACCAGAAAATTGATTACCAGAAGCTTAGCTGTTGAACCTCTTCCTACTAGCATCCCATTGCTTTTGAGTGGCTAACAGATTATCCTTAATCAGATGTGCCCTCTTTACCAACTCAGAGAAATGTGTAATGTGAAATGAAACTAGTGGTTGCCTCAGACTATCTTGGAGCCCCCTCATAAACCTATAATACTTCTTGAAAGTGTTGACTAACTACAGAGCATACCTGATTAGGGCAACGAACTCTCTCTAGTAATATATAACTGTCTTGCTCCCCTGAACCAGTCTTAGAAAAATCTCATGTATCTGCTGTCGTGCAGACAGAGATACAAACTATGCTCGAAAAACATCTGTAAACACATCCTAACTGATCAAGAACGCCTCCCTCGAAACTTCTCCTTCTACTGGTCTAACACTAGCACTCAGCCTCACCATCAAAGAAAAATACAACCAAATCTTCCTCCTAGGACACTCACAAACCTATGTGGAATACATGAATAAAGAAATTTCAATGGATTACCTTTTACTAGACATGGTCAAAAATACGTGCAACTACGTACAGATTCAATAGGTGTTACAAGTTCTCAAACCACCATTGCTCGTCAACTACGGTCCTCGAACTACCATCACCCGACTACGATCCTCAGACCATCGTCGCTTATCGACTATAATCCTCAAACTACCATTATTCGATTATGATCCTTAGACCATCGTTGTCGATAATGGTCCCTTCAGCCTCCATCGTTAGTAAACTATGGTCCTCGGACTACCATCACCTATCTACTATATCCCTTGGATTACCATCGCTTGACTACGATCCTTGGACCTCAGTTACCTGAATACGACCCCTCGGACCTTAGTTGCCCAATAATGATCCCTCTGATAAACATAGCCAGACTACAATCCCTCCGACTAGGATCGCCCAACTATAATCCCTCCAACCTCAGTCGCCTAACTACGATCCCTCAAACCACAGTCATCCGACTACAATTCCCCTGAGCTTCGATGCCTTCCGACTACGATCCTCAAACCATCGTCGTCCGACTACAGTTCTTAGACCATTGCCCACCGACTACAGTCCCAAACTAACATCACCCGACTATAGTTCTCAGACCACCATTGCTCACCGACTACAGTCCTCAGATCACCGTTACCCACCGACTATAATGCTTGGACTACTATTGTCTGACTACAATCCCACCAACCTCCATCGCTTAACTCAGTCCTCAGGCCACCGTCGCCTGCTGACTATTGTCTTTGAACTACCATTGATCGACTATGATCCTTAGACCACCATTATCCACCAACTACGATCCTCAGGCTACCATTATCTAACTATGGTTCTTAAACCACTATTGCTAACTACAATCCCTTGGAGCTCAATCGCTTGACAATGATCCCTTCGATCAACGACGCTCGACTACGATCCTTCTGACCAACGTCGCCCAACTACCATCCCTCCGACCTCCATCACTTGACTACAATTCCTCTGACCTCCATCGCCTGACTACGACTCCATCGAACACCATCGCCTGACTACGATCCCTCCGACCATCGTCGCAGATTACAATTCCTTTGACCTCTATAACATGACCAATCCATTTGACCTTCATCATTTGATTACAGTCTCTCCAACTACCATTATCTGATTATGGCCCCGTCGACAAAATAAACATGCCTATGATCTCTTAAGAACAACTCTTATGCCATCAAATTCTTCCAACTCCAACCATATAACATGCTTTATATGATATATATTTGATACAATGTGCAAATGCCTTTCTCCAAGGAAGGGTATTATTAGTGATCAACTATGAGCACTAATAAAATCATTTCAACTTGATGAGGCCCTATAATTTTTCACTTTTTTAGAGTTTTTTATTTAAAAATTTTATTATCTCTTATAACTCTTGCACCCATATATTTTATATATATATGTACTTAATCTTCGTGCAAAACTAGATCATACTCTCTCTTTCTCTGTTGTCACAATATTTCGGCATGCAACAAGGATAATTTTTATTTAAATAATTATTATAATAAAATAAAAAATAAAAAAAACCAATTATATATACAATTTTAAAATATTTTTAATAATTCACTCCAATATAATTAAGCTAATTTTATCAAAATTATTAAAACAATTCAAAACATAAGCTGAGGAGTTTAGCCAAGAATAACTGAAGATTTATTTTATTATCCCTATGAGCTCAGCTCACAAGCATTTTATTAAATCGAGTCTAAGCAAAGCTCACAAATTAGCTCCCCTCAATTACACTCCTAAAATCAAACATTCAATGACACTATGAGGTATTCTGAGCCTTTCTTTTTCAAATATATTTAAAAATATATAAAATTATTTAATTAATTGTAAAATAAAATATGCATATAACTGTAAAATACCTACCTAAGAGGTGCCCGCAAGCGGATATCGTCAAAGATTAGCCGCAGAGGACGCTGTGGCACATGGCGAGCAGCCTGCAAATGCGAGGGAGGGAAGCCTTTGTCACAGCTATAAAGCAGTCTCTGGAATAACAAGCTGAATCTCTGCATAGACATCTTATATCCACAGGAACGGGAAAATTTTAGGAATAAGCATAGTTAGAGATTTAATTAAGGGAATAAGCATATGATTAGCGGAATTTAAAAATAGGCAAAGTTGCTCGTTTAAAAAGCGATTTACGTCCACCCACCTCGCCACGTGGCTGTGACGTGGAAGAAGTCGCCGTTGACCGGGATGACATAAGTCGCCCGAACGCTGGGCGACTTATAAGTCGCCCGAACGCTGGGCGACTTATAAGTCGCCCGAACACTGGGCGACTTAGCCCTATTTATCCTTTCCCTTTCCCTTCCCGATCCCAAACGTCTCTTTCGCTGAAGTTTCGAGCTGCAGTCGCGATCCGAGCCAAATCCGCCGGCGTTAAGCAAAGGTGAGTTGTTTTTGAATTTTTTTTTGTTAAATTAGTTAATGAAATGATGTTGAAGTGTTGTTTTATGTTAGAGATGTATAGATTGAATGTTTATTGTGTAGTTTGTATAATTTTTTTTGCAAATCTCTTCATTTGTTGTATGAATTGAAAAAATAGTTTAGGATTATTGTAGATCTATGCATTTAAGATGTGAATGGTGTAGAAATTTTATAGATCTATGCATTTTGATGTTGAAGTGTTGTTTTAGGATTATTGCAAATCTCTTCAATTTTGGGATTTTTGTTTAATTAGTTAAATGAATGATGTTGAAGTGTTGTATTAAATTTGAAATAATTATGTTAGGGAAAATTTTTACTTCCTAGGAATAATGATTTTAGGTTTAGAAAATTTTCATATGTATTTTATATTCTAGTTAAATTATGAGCTTACTTATGTTCTATAATTATACAAATTCCGTTAGTATAATCTTATAATAAAATTTTTAAATAATCTAAAAACTACATTTTTTAGAGAGCATATAATCAATTTTTGTTAAGGTAAATAATAAAGTGCTTAAATGTTGTTAGGATTTTTCATTATTAGGAAATATTAATTGTAATGAAATTTATTATTTATTATTTAGGCAATTGTACTTTAACTATTTTCCATCTTATACACTATTAATCATTTTAAGTTTTTATTGTTCTTATTGTTTAACAAATTTAAAACTTAAAATCATCACAAATATAAGATTTAACAATGAAATCTTAAAGTGCAATAGTTAATTAGTTATATATTAGGTCAATAGGTAATTTTAAAGTGCAATGGTTAATTTTAAAGTGCAATAGTTTATTTTAAAGTGCAATATTTAATTAGTTATATATTACGTCAATATTAAGTGCAATAGTTAATTAGTTATTTTTAAAGTGCAATAGTTAATTTTTCATCTTAGTTAATTAGTGATAATCTCCTTAGAAATTTCTATGATTTGACGTATATTACAATTTATTGAATTATTCATCTTTCATAGTGGAACGTAGGTGTTCAATAATGAGTGGACGTGGTGCAACCTTCATGCTAGTGTATGGAGGTGTATTACAAGTGGATGAAAAATTCGCGCCAAGTTATTCTGGGGGTAGGAATTATCCCCTACATGTGCCAAGAGATATAAACTTAGAACAACTTAAGTTAAGGGTACTTCGAGCTCTGAAGTATGATCCTTCAAAGTATTCTGTGAACTTAGTATGTCGAGTGCCCGTGGGAAATAAGTTTGTTGCCTCACATGTTGAGGATGAGGAGGTTTGTGAAGTTTTATTATGTCAGGCTGAAACAGAATTTCTCATCTTGTACGTTGATATCGAAGAGATTAATAACACTGAAGATAATACTGAGCCTTCAAATTCACAAAGATATGAAACTTCAGCCCAAGCTGAAAGGGTAGATATGGTTGCTGGTCCTTCAAGGGTAGAAGCAGTAGAAGAACTCCTTCATTGGTGAGTTCCCTATATCGCATATCAGTAATAGTTCACTAGAAATGTTTTAAATTGCTAAATAAATGATCGATAATATTTATCAATACTATTTTAAATGTAGTGATACAACGAACCAACATACGCAGGAACCTCCGTTACATTCTACACAATCAGTCCCTTCAGATTATTATAATTATGAGACTATGAGTAGTGGCTCCAGTGAGGAGTGCTCTGAGGACGATGGTGTTGATCTTTTACCTGTGGATACTGGTAGAAGTGCAGATGATAACGAGGAGATAAGAAATGTCATCCAAGATTATTATTCTAGATCAGTTGGTAGTGATGATACAATGGTGGTCAATAATAACTATGCTGAGACATGTAGGACTACAGAAGAATGGGATCACGAAATAGAATCTGATGATGTTAACGATGAGGTCATGGTCGAGGATGAATTCTCAATTCCTAATGAATTAATTGAAGGTATGTGTTTCACAAGCAAGAGTGATCTTCAATTTGCCTTACAAGGCTGGTCAATTATGAACAATGTGCAATATATTGTTATAGCTTCGAATACACAGAAACTTACTGTTTGTTGTGCGAAGCATGATAGCCCGACCTCTCCTTGCCTATGGCGCGTTCATTCTGGTAAGAGCAAACGATTAGGTGGTATATGAAAAATCGCATCTATAAAGCACCGTCATACCTGCGTAACTCCAATTCTCGAAAGTGGGCACCGTCAGTGCAACTCCCAATTTATTAGTTTTTACATACTTCCCACCATTAGAAAGCAAATGGACTTGAAGCCAAGGGAGGTTATAGGTCGCATGGAAGCTAAGTTCAATATTAAAATTTCGTACATGAGGCATGGGATGCTAGAAGAAAGGCAATTAAGGTTGTTTTCGGCAGTTGGGAAGAGTCATACCGTACTCTCAATTTATTCATGGATGCTGTTGCCTCTGCAATGCCACATACAGTCTATCGAATTCAGAGCTCACAGGTTAATAGGTTTCAAAGGCTCTTTTGGGCATTCGGTTCTTCAGTTATTGGGTGGATGTATTGTCGGCCAGTTCTTAGTATTGATGGCACATTCCTACTCGGTAAATATCGAGGTACATTATTAACTGCAATTGGGTTGGATGCTAATAATGGACTTTTTCCTCTTGCATTCGCCATTGTTGAGTCAGAGAGTACTGAATCATGGTTATGGTTTCTACGGCAACTTAATGAGCTGCTACCGTCTGTGACAAGCAGGCCAAATCTATGTATAATCTCAGACAGGCATGCAGGCTTAGTTAGAGGTTGTAGAGAAATTTTCCCTAATGCAGCTCATCGGCACTGCTTACGGCATTTACGAGAGAACTTCAAGAAAGCAGTACGGCAGATGGGGATTAGTGATGTAGAATTTCTTTGCCAAAAAATGTATGTAGCAGGCAATACTGATGACCCACGAGTTCATCACAGATGCATGGAAGACAAAAAAGAAATCAAGCAAGAACTTCACCAATGGTTGGTAGATCGAGATGTGAGCCGATGGTGCTTAACACATGATGGAGGATTTAGATATGGTGTCATGACAACCAATGCAGCAGAGTCTTTTAATGGTGTACTGAAGAGAGCTCGAGGGTTGCCAATTCAAGCGTTGATAACGGCTATATACTATAATGTTATTGCCATATTCATGAGGCACTTGGATTTTATTGCATCTGAAGAGAGGCAGAATAATTACTTCTTTGCGCCACGTGCACAAACAACAATTAGAAGGGCTGAGGAGGAGGCAAGAAGAATGCCAGAACCGATAAGGCTTAACTTGCATGAATTTTAAATTTTTGACATGTCATCCAGATCTTATCGTGTTGATTTTCTTGATGGTAGGAGATGCAAGTGCAGTTGTGGGAAACCTTTGATGTTTCACATACCGTGTGCACATGTCATTTATTGTTTAGCAACGTTAAGGCAAACACATCTAGATTATGTTACTCCGTACTACACTATGAGCAATTACAAATTATGTTATTCCACAGAATTTCACTA
Source organism: Dendrobium chrysotoxum (assembly GCA_019925795.1). Classification (NCBI taxonomy): domain Eukaryota; kingdom Viridiplantae; phylum Streptophyta; class Magnoliopsida; order Asparagales; family Orchidaceae; genus Dendrobium; species Dendrobium chrysotoxum. The sequence continues at coordinate 47,213,553 of CM034303.1, forward strand.
TATCCTCAATAAGGATGAATGGCACCAACATGATCCCAACGTTGGTTTGTTTCCACTTCTCCCCCCAAACTATCGAAGACGGTCAGGTCGTCCGAGGACCAATCGATATCGCAATACAATGGATGAGTCACAACCACATAGCAACAGGGTTTGTGGAGCTTGTCATTCAGTTGGTCACAACAGAGCCACTTGTCCTATAAGACTTGGTCGTAGAAATTAGTATTTCTATTATATGTGTAAGTGCTGGTGTACGTGTCTGTATTTGATGCACTAAATGGTTATGTAACTTAAACTTCATTTGATATATTTATGTAAGTCTGAGTGCAAGATCTTGTATGGATCAACAACAACTTCCTAATTACTTCATAACCTGACTAAGTCATTCGATAAAAACACATACATAAGCCACTTTACACAAACTTCCAAAACACATGCATAAGTCACTCAATACATAAGTCAAGCAATATAAAAACATACATAAGTCACGCAATACAAACACAGACATAAGTTACTTGACAGAAACTTCCAAAACACATACGATGATTTAATACCATGATAAAACACAAGTAACTCGACACAAACTACGTTGGCAGCTCCACTCATGAAAGTTCCAAGTATGAGGGAATCCTTCATCGCTTTTGTAGTGCGGTGCGAGTGCGAGCTTGGAGTTGGGTTTGACTATGGCAACAGCCAAACCTCTGTGTAAACCAAAGTTGCATAGATTGCCAGTCTGTTGTATCCAGAAAGTCCTTCCTCTGTCTACCAGGGATAAAACTCAAATTATCATATGTCTTGATGAGGAACGCATCAGCCTTAGCATCCCAATTATGGTAAAGGATGCAGTGCGCAATATCCGCTGTTGGATTGTCCAATATCTCCTCGAACGATCCATCATCACAGCGTCTAATTTCGATTGCTCTAGGCTTTAGAGTGTTAATCAGCGCAAGATGTGCTGAAAATTTTGAAACCTCCCTTTGCACATACGCCCATGCTTCCTCATTCAAACCCGTTCCATCTCTTCGAGATGGATACCTCATAAGATCCGTATATGTCTCCCATAGCTTGATGTCCTCTTTCTCTGACCAGGAATGAACACAACACCGGTAGATTTGATTCATTCTGGCCTTCTCCTCCAATGCTTCATCTGTTTGAAACGCTAAACTTATATAAACTCGACTGCTACCCTCCGTAATCGACTGCTTCAAAGAAATCTTCTATGTGTGATACTTTCTTGCTCTCCACATTTCAATATGAATGCAATACTCTACTCTGTGTGATGATAAGAATGGAATGGTTCTCAATTTATAGAAGAACTTCATCTGGGAAGAGGTACATTAGTTTGATATGCCAAAAAACTCCTTATTTGACTTTAGTAAGAGAATTAATATGACAGCACATAACGATTTGACACTACATACCGATTTGATACCACAAGTTCATCTTACAACTCATACCGATTTGATCACACAAGTTGATATGATACCGCATACCGATTTGATAATACATGTAGCTTTAATAAATATGTGTCAGTATGAAATATTATAATTAATTTAAATATTATTAAGTATGAAATAAATTTAACTTTGAAATTTTTTTGCTAAATTCATAAGGGAAAGTTGAGAGAGGAAAAGGAAAGTTTGGATTGAATGAATAAGAGTGCAACGGAGGTAAGTTTTTTTATTTTAAAGCATGTATAAATAGCCATATTTATATTTTAGGTTGTACATTATCTCCTAGAGAATCAGGTGAGATATTAAGTTTCGTTATCTATATTGTTATTTTAGTTTGTATTTTTAATTCCTATTAAATCTTATGAAATATATTTTTGAATATTCTACAGGTGTTATGGCTACTGACCAACGACGCCGTAGAAAGAAACGGGATACTGGTGGCCCCTCAGGAGAGGGTAGCAGTGATGCTCCACCTCCTACTCAGCTCCATCCTAGTATTGCTTCATTACATGGCATACATAGGGCAGCGCATCCAGATGGGGTATATGGCATTTCATTCAACTTATTATTATTTTGTTGAATATTTTTTGTAAATGCTACTAACATCTCTTTAGGGAACAATTTTGGAGGCAGCATCACATCTGTTGATGGTTCATGAATGGCCGGTAAACTGCTCTAGATTAATGGATGCTTTAAGGATGGTTGGGCTAGATTATGTGAGCCAGATGAGATATCTAAGGATGGACCACCACCTGTTGACGGCATTAGTTGAGAGATGGTCACCACAGACCAATAGCTTCCACCTTATAGTTGGGGAGATGACCATTACGCTGCAGGATGTAGCCATGATTTTGGGTATCCACATAGATGGTCCTGCTTTTGACGGTCATATAGTTGTTGGAGCTGGGAGACGGTGGCTGAGCTGGCCAGATTGTTGTGATGACTTACTTGGGACCCATCCACTTCCAGATGTTCTGTACCATGACCCGTTCGACAATCGTATCACATCTAGATTTCGTATGGGCCAAGCACATGCACAGACATGTGTTCCTCTCAGATGGTTACGATGGACATTTTGGCGTGACTCATACTTGGACTTGAATGAGATGGATTTCTAGAGGCATGTATGTGCCTACATCTTGTTCGTTTTGGGCTGCCATCTACTCCCAGATACTTCGGGTTCAGAGATTCATTTGCAATACCTTAACATTATGGATGATTTGGCTGTCTTCAGTACTTACTCTCTTGGGGGAGCTGTTTTGGCACATCTTTATAGGGAGTTGAGTGAAGCAACCCGGCCTAGTAGGGCCAACATAGCTGGCTGTATTCATTTATTACAGATTTGGGCTTGGGAGCATCTGCATGTAGGACGTCCAGTGCTTCGTGTTCCCTTTCCGGTGGAACTCCATGGACTTAGTGTTGGCTTCAGGTATGAAGTTATCTAATTAATTTATGTTTATTTAATAAAATTATATGCAAGCTAATATAATGTATTCATAATACATTTATAATAGGTGGAATGAGGAAGGGCTGAGAGAGTTGCCCGTCGGGAATATCATTAGCTATAGAGACGAGCTCGATGGTCTGCTTGACAGTCAGGTATGTTACTAAACTTAAGAATTGCTTAAACCACATAATTATTTATATTTTGTCTATGCAATTCTTTTGAATGTGCAGGTTATTTGGCAGCCATACACGCCAGATATCCGTGCTCAGGTCGCACAGATTTGTCTGTCAGGGGAGGACATTTGGTCTGCACGAGTGCCCCTGATTAGTTGGAAGAGGGTCGAGTGGCACTTGCCAGATAGAGTGCTACGACAGTTTGGATTGTGTCCCACGACTGATGTCCAACCAATGGAACCAAGCTTCAAAAGGGTAGATGGTCGTGGAAAATCGGACATGGATTGGATGTTATATCACCAAGCTCATATTTGAAAGTTCGATAGGGATGTTAAGCCCTTATGAACTAGTCCCGAGGCTAACCAAGAGGGGGGGTGAATTGGATATTTGAAACAAAATAAAAATCTTTTTATAACTTGCAGCGGAAACGAAATAAAACAACGATAAAAAGATCAATCACAGATTTCACCCAGGCAGATAATCGCAGTTAAATAAAGTACGGAAAATAATAAGAAAGAACACACCAGATTTATAGTGGTTCGGTCCAACCTGACCTACGTCCCTCCTCGGAGGCACCCTCCAAGTATTGCACTAAACCAAATAGTGTCTCTCCTTCAGCCCCCACAGCTAGGCGGAGAAGCCCTTACAAAATCACTTCCACCTTCCCCGGTGCGGCGGAGTAGCCGGGTCCTTTGACACCAAAGAGCACTTCTTCTTCCCAAAACTTCCTTCGAGACAAGCCTTGAATCCGACGGTACTTAGGTGCAAGCCTGCCGAAGCAACCGGGTGAACCCCCTCACACTCCCTCGAGAAACCCCCTTCCCAGGCTCTTCTCCCTCTCAAACTCCACCCTTTCCTCTCTCCCTTTCAAGCTCTCTCTTCAAGTTTTCTACAAAAGAACGAAGCCTCAATGGCTGCCAAAGACACCTATCAAGTGCCTTGAGAAAGCTTAAATAAAGAGCTCTAAAAACCCTTCCAAATTAGTTCTGGCGGCAAAGATCGTCCAGGACGATCTCCGGATCGTCCAGGACGATGTGCTCCAAAAGACGGCTTCAGAAAACCCTAAAAACTCAATTTTACCGCCAAAGATCGTCTAGGACGATCTCAGGATCGTCCAGGACGATGTGCTCCAAAAGGCGGCTTCAGAAAACCCTAAAAACTCAATTCTGCCGCCAAAAATCGTCCAGGATGATCGCAGGATCGTCCAGGACGATGTGCAGAATTTGACCTGATAGTCCCGTACGATCCTGGCATAGTCCAGGACGATCAGAACAAATTTTGCACAAATCGTCCAGTACGATATATAGATCGTCCAGGACGATTAGAACAAATTTTGACTCTTAAATCCTTGCCTAAATTGTCGTGGTGGCTAGGGTTTTGAGATCATATTGGATCGTCCAGGATGATATAAATATCGTCCAGGATGATTAGTTCAATGAACAGATCATCCTGGACGATCAGAAATCGTCCAGTACGATTTGTTCAAAAGTTGAACTTCGGGTTTTGACAGGATCTCACTCCCCCTAAGTATGTGTACACATGGTCATAAATAAACATATACCATTACAGGACTTAACTCAAGGAATTAAAAAGTACATCAATGAGAAATACAATAAAGCCTATTCTACTCATTCTTGAGTCTTGAATCTTTCTTGTATTGATGCATGCTATTCCTGAAATGTTAGTACACACACAAATAAGTATACATTCCAAATATTAGAAGATGTGAGCCATAATGTTTGTTATCATCAAAACAGAAACTTGTGAGCCCGAGTCGTAACAATCTCCCCCTTTTTAATGATGGCAAACATTACTGGTTGAATTTGCAAAAAAGATATTTTCTCCTAATCTCCCCCTCACTAAGAAAAAGTCTTTAAAAAACTGGGAGAAATACTTTCTTCTTTTTTTTTTAATTTTTAAAATAACTACAACAACAATATGATGTAAAACAAACAACACAAAAACAAATATCACAAATACAACAATACGTAAAAAACATCATAAATACAACAGTACGTTCTCCCCCTTTGACATTATCAAAAAGAGGAGGAGTAAAAATTTGAAAAGTCACGTCTTAATGTTCTCCAAAACTTAGTAAGACATGAATTGACTTCTTTGAACCCAGAAATGTTAGAGAATTAGAAAATGTAAATCCAAACTCAGGTTTTTTTTAAAAGGCGAAAAAACTTTTTAAGCCAATATCTAAATCAAGGAACAAATTAGATAAGGAAACAAAAATCTTTCAAAACTCCTTTCATGAAATACATCTAATAGAAGATTGATGCAAAGTAATGAATAAAAAAATCTTGATTTTCAAACTCAAGTAACGAATCTATCAAAAAGTCATAAGAGTTTTCTAAACTTTAGAGATTTACAAGAATGGAAGCAGCTTTTATGGGCTAATTTTGTGCCTCTTTTTCAATTTGTTTGGCGCTTTGCGCATCTTTTAATTTTTGATACACTTTGTGTATTCAATTTGACAATTTCGCATCTTTTCAGTTTTGGGCTCATTTTGTGCCTCTTTTCAATTTATTTGGCGCACTGCGCATCTTTTGATTGCCTCCTTTCTAAATCTTTAAAATCAGCAAACCTTATTCTTATGATAAAGACGAACAACCTGAATAAGATAATCTTGAAGTTGGTTCAATAATTTGCAAAAGATTCCTATGAGATAGAAGAAATATTGGGAGATGAAAAAAGTTTTAATTTCAAAAACCAATTTATAATCTGAAATAGATTTTGACTCAAAAGTAAGATAGCTTTATTCAAAGAAATGAGATAGAGAGACAAAATCATGAGTTTCCTTCCTTTATTTGATTTTAGAGAAATCAACCACAACTAACAAAGTATTTAGAAAATACAGGAGGTAAATTTTCCATTTTTAGAAAATAAGATCTTAAAAAAATGATTTAAAATAAGAGGTATTATGTGTGTGCTTGATCAGAGGAATAATAAAAAATATCAAAATTTTTAAAAGAAAAAATAAAAATACTAAAACACAGAAAACACAATGAATAAACAATAGTACCAGAAAAATAAAACAAAAAACATAAACACATAAAAAGAACATTAATTTACATCAGCTTGCTCCTGATCTGATGATTCAGAAGCTAGATCTGCCCAGGACATTTTTTGTTTTGCATTATCAGCCCTTATTATAATTTGCTTAGCTTTACCCTTTTCCTTTTCAGGAAGGGTTCTTAAGTTCGGGCACTAATTTTTCATATGTCCAGACTTCCTACATCCAAAACAAATAACATCAGAAGAAAACTTTACATTCTTACCATTTTTACCTTTGTTCCACTTTTGATGTTGATGTTTGTGCCTTAGTAGATTTTTTAATTTGTTTGTTGCTGATGCTAACTCTTCACTTTCCTCACTTTCTGAGTTATTTTTTCCAATGTCTTCAGTTTTCAGCACTATCGTTTTATCTGCATCCAAAAGCTTTTGACCCAAACCTTGCTCGTAGGCAATGAGTGAGCCAATCAAATTTTCAATAGAATATTCATTCAAATTTTTTGATTCAGAAATTGCAATGACTTTGGCATCAAATTTAGCAAGTAGAGAACGTAGGATTTTATTCATTTTTTCAAAATTTGAAAGTTCTTTTCCTAAAGCATATAATGATGTCACAATTTGAGAAAACCTAGTAAACATGTCCAAGATCGTTTCATAAAGTTTCATGCTAAAAAGTTCATAATCATGCATTAACATATTTAGCCTAGATTGCTTGATTTCACAAGTACCTTCATATCTAGTGCATAATTTATCTCAGATTTCTTTGCCAGAAGTGCATGCAGATATTAACATACAATCATCAGAATTCAAAGCACAGAAAAAATAATTTAAACATTTAGCATTTAATTGAGCATTGATCTGATCTGTTCTACTCCATCCATAAAAGGGAATATCAATTTTAATTTCATTTACAATACGTGACGGTGTAGAATAACCAATTTGAATCATATGCCACATGCGATAATCAATAGATTTCAAGAAAGTAGACATACGGATTTTCCAAAAATCAAAAGTAATATTTTCAAATAAAGGTGGCCGGGTGATTGAATATCCTTCCGCAATATTACGATTACAAAAATTAGCCATGGATCGAATTCAAAAGTTTTTAAACTTAAATTTTGAATCCCGCTCTGATACAACTTGAAAGTTCGATAGGGATGTTAAGCCCTTATGAACTAGTCCCGAGGCTAACCAAGAGGGGGGGTGAATTGGATATTTGAAACAAAATAAAAATCTTTTTATAACTTGCAGCGGAAATGAATTAAAACAACGATAAAAAGATCAATCACAGATTTCACCCAAGCAGATAATCGCAGTTAAATAAAGTACGAAAAATAATAAGAAAGAACACACCGGATTTATAGTGGTTCGGTCCAACCTGACCTACGTCCACTCCTCGGAGGCACCCTCCAAGTATTGCACTAAACCAAATAGTGTCTCTCCTTCAGCCCCCACAGCTAGGCGGAGAAGGCCTTACAAAATCACTTCCACCTTCCCCAGTGCGGCGGAGTAGCCGGGTCCTTTGACACTAAAGAACACTTCTTCTTCCCAAAACTTCCTTTGAGACAAGCCTTGAATCCGACGGTACTTAGGTGCAAGCCTGCCGGAGCAACCGGGTGAACCCCCTCACACTCCCTCGAGAAACCCCCTTCCCAGGCTCTTCTCCCTCTCAAACTCCACCCTTTCAAGCTCTCTCTTCAAGTTTTCTCCAAAAGAACGAAGCCTCAATGGCTGCCAAAGACACCTATCAAGTGCCTTGAGAAAGCTTAAATAAAGAGCTCCAAAAACCCTTCCAAATTAGTTCTGGCGGCAAAGATCGTCCAGGACGATCTCCGGATCGTCCAGAACGATGTGCTCCAAAAGACGGCTTCAGAAAACCCTAAAAACTCAATTTTACCGCCAAAGATCGTCCAGGACGATCGCAGGATCGTCCAGGACGATGTGCTCCAAAAGGCGGCTTCAGAAAACCCTAAAAACTCAATTCTGCCGCCAAAAATCATCCAGGATGATCGCAGGATCGTCTAGGACGATGTGCATAATTTGACCTGATAGTCCCGTACGATCCTGGCATAGTCCAGGATGATCAGAACAAATTTTGCACAAATCGTCCAGTACGATATATAGATCGTCCAGGACGATTAGAACAAATTTTGACTCTTAAATCCTTGCCTAAATTGTCGTGGTGGCTAGGGTTTTGAGATCATATTGGATCGTCCAGGACGATATAAATATCGTCCAGGACGATATAAATATCGTCCAGGACGATTAGTTCAATGATCAGATCGTCCTGGATGATCAGAAATCATCCAGTACGATTTGTTCAAAAGTTGAACTTCTGGTTTTGACAGGATCTCACTCCCCCTAAGTATGTGTACACATGGTCATAAATAAACATATACCATTACAGGACTTAACTCAAGGAATTAAAAAGTACATCAATGAGAAATATAATAAAGCCTATTCTACTCATTCTTGAGTCTTGAATCTTTCTTGTATTGATGCATGCTGTTCCTGAAATGTTAGTACACACACAAATAAGTATACATTCCAAATATTAGAAGATGTGAGCCATAATGTTTGTTATCATCAAAACAGAAACTTGTGAGCCCGAGTCGTAACAATATTGGCATATGGGAGAGCAGGCGTGGATATATAGTCAATGGGGAGCTCCTCGATCAACACAATTACTATTTGGTGCATCAGTATGTGCAGTGGTACAAGTCATGGGCATCATTATATATGTTAAAGGCACCTGTAGAGCCTCCCACCACGGCATACCCTAGAGCTCCTTCTGAACGCCTTCTGCTAAGTCATAATTGAACATAGTTTATTTATATATGATGTCATTTTTTCTAAAATAAGCAACTAATTAATGCAGAGGGATTTCTTCCTCGGAACGGAACAAGCTTTGCGCCATCATTTCAATGGTACAGATGATACACAACAACAGAGAGACATCAACACGGTGGCTGAGCTTTGTCGTGGGTTACGTACGCAGTTGCATATTCAAGACCAAGGATACTTTGATGACATAAGGGAGCATGATGTTCCAATCTCAATGACCCAGGACGCTCCTCAACATTACAGTGGATATGCTGGACCCTCATCCTATTATGATCAAGGGCACTCTGGGGACATCTTCAGTCAGCAGGTGCCAGCGGATTTGGAAGCATACCTTACCCCAGATTTTGTACGTAGCTCCCATCCTACAGATGACATTGCTGAGGAAGAAGTAGATGTGGAGGAACGTCACATGTTACGTCAAAGGCCACGACGACCTCCACATTACACCCCAGGCACTGATGCGTTACCACAGAGGCCACGTAGACGACGTTAGCTGTTACTTTCATGTACTGGATTTGGTTTGCTTATTGCATATGTAGTAACTGTTGTAAATGTGGCTTTCTATATTTTTTTATTATCGGTGATACGAAGCATAATCCTTTAAGACATATATATTAGCACCCTTACTTATTAATATATTTAAAAGATAACACATCAAAAATTGAACATAGAAAGAATTAACAAAATGTGTGTATACGAAGTAATTAATTATTCGAGCTATATGGTATATCAAGTAACAAATTGAGATTGTGTTTATCATAAGCATAATAATGAGATCAAGGATATATTGGTTTGGGAAATAAAGGTATGATCTTTTTACTTTCATTGAAAATGGAGAAGAAGTTGAGCTCATGATTTACACATTCAAGACACAAGGATTCATTCATAACACCAAATAAAATTTCGCCACATCAATTTATGTTATTATCATTATCATCAATAATTCGTAATGATTCGTCTAATAAATAGAGATTGTCTTTACCTTCATTTTGTGAAGCCCATTTCTATTTGAAACAAACTTAGCATATTATAGCAAGCTTTGGGTGCTTCCTTCAATCTTAAAAGAACTTTATTTAATATGTCTAAATGATAACAAAAAGTTTGATTTTTTTAATCCAAATGGTTAATATATAATTTTTTTTAATCGAAAATGATTTGTTTTTTATTTGTGAATTGTGAATTAAAACATTTCATATGTATATAGGAGTGTAACATATTCATTAAAGTTTATATTAATTATATCTTGATTGTAATATATTGAAAATTTCTAAATAGGCATTTCATAAAATATATAGTGCTAAAGAAGGTCAAGGAACCTAAGATGAATGATTATATAAATGAATCATAAATGGATTGTTTAAATTGACTTCATATTTTTGTAATTACATTTGGATTTAGATGCTATGAATTACTTTAGAGAATATAAAATATTATAAAATATAAAAAATTGTCATACTAGTACTTTGGAAGGAATATAATTTTTTATGATTATTATAAAGATATGCTATATAATGTAACATAGTATTTTATTATCTAATTTAATTTCTTCATGCCTATTCACATTATTAGTAGATTTATAATTTCCATAATTAATAATTAAGTTATGTAGATCTCTTTATGCAAATCATACATAGCTGGCAATATTAATCATTTTCGCGTAGATTGTTCTCACTAAGCATTGACCTAATCATATGTAGTATTATTCTATTGTTATGCTCTACTACACCATTCTATTGAGATGTCCTAGTGGATGAAAATTGTTCCCCTATCAAATATGTTCAATTGAATAGGGGTTTTTTAGTATAAGGTGTAGGTTTCACATAGGGGGAAGTTCTTATGATTAATTATATCTCAAAAATATTTAACAATTACTTTTTTTTTTAAATTAAAATACTGATTTGTAAATTTTAATCAAAATATTGATTTATTTTATTTTAAAGATTTTACTTTCAATTATTTAACTTTGAAAAATATAAATAGATATATTTGATGACTTACTTTAGATTAAATTGATTTTACTCATTTGACCTTCTCTGACTTATAAAATTTAATGGATCAACAAAAACTATCATTTCAGGTTAATTAATCAAGAATGTACTTCTCCATTTTGGATGCTACCAGAACTGCCCAAACCAAGCAACGTATTAGAGATGGAAGTAGGCGCCTGCGTGAAAGTTTATCTTTTCCTACAGATGAGATCCTTGAAGCCAAGGTAACATCAAATGAACTATTCAGGTGTGTTATTCATTCCTGGGATGACGATCAGGATTGCTTACTGTGGCACAAACATGATGAAGTAAAAAAAATCAATGAATATAGAGCTGGCCCTGAACTTCGAGATGTGGGTTGGAATTATCTACAGCACAGCTTTAGCGTTCATGACCGCCACCTTGTACCAATAGACTTCCTTAAGGGTAGAATTCAGGAACTTGATCTTGATAAAGAAGGTATAGTTGAACCAGGGATTGGAAGGTCTATGCTAGATATAGACCATTGTATTCTATATTGTTATTGGTCTCCTGATAAAGATCAATATATATTAGATTGCTATAAAATGTTACTGCAAAGTCCTGAACATGGTAAGGATAAGGATTTTCTTAATGGAGAAGATTGGCAGTAAATACAACTAGAATTTCAGCTCTACTTCAGATGTTGTCCTACCCAGACACAGCTTCAAACTCGTGTACGATATCTACTGCAGCATATGTAATAGTAAAGAGTAACATGTACAATTATTGTGTTTAGCTTTGTTTACATGGACAATAAATAAATGTATTTCAAGTTCTAAATATGCGAGTAAAGAAGCAACACTAAACCACAGTGTATTTTAATCACATAGTCAATAATTACACTATTAAAGAAGTGTGACAAAAAATAATTACAGACTACTTAATATTTTTTAAAAAATTAAGATTGATGATATGAGTTCAAATCACAATAATTAAAATAAAATTTACAAAGCAAAAGTCTTTCAGTGATATAAATAATTTCAAAGCAAAAAATTTTCAGCTCATGAGTAATTTAACTGGCAACTTATGCCAGGAATTGCACTGGCTGTAAATCGCCCGATTAACGGGCGACTTACAGTAAGTCGCCCATTTGACTGGCGACTTACCATAAGTCGCCCTTTAAACGGGCAACTTATTCCAGATCCTGCTGAGGTGGCACTTCCTTGCCACGTCGGACTATGAGGTAAGGTTAAGTCGCCCATTACACGGGCGATTTTGCCTATTTTTAAATTTTTTTAATACATACTTAATCTCTTAAAATAATTACTAATCATGCTTACTCTTAAAATTTTCCCCCACAGGAACAGGATGTTTTGACATAAACCATACATTTGTTGACAGGTTTGGAGAAGTAAAGAGGGAGTGAGGGTCCATAAATGATATTTATTAATTTAGAAAAATAATATGATAAATTTTCAAAAGAAATGCACTAAAGAGTTCTAATAAAAAAAAGAATTAATAATATTTATATTCAAGTCATTAAGTATACATATGCAAGAGCTATTACCTTAGATTTTGCAGATTTTTATTTGTGTAGATCTAAAATTGACTATATGAAATATAATTTTAATAGTAATAAAGTGCACATTTTCAATGTCTCAGAAGTATTGTTGAAAACGATGTTGAAATATATAAAAATATTATTAGTAGAGCACAATGTTGGAAGGTTGATGGGAGGAATGCATCTGGCCTAGTTTGTGATAGGAAAATGCCCCTCAAACTTGAGAGATTTTTTTATAAGATGGTGATGAGACCTACAATGCTTTAAGGCACAAGTGTTGCACAAGTGGATGAGTGGCTTTAAACATAGAGAAAGAATATAAAACGAATATTCATGTGAAAAGATTAGAGTAGCACCGGTGGAAAATAAGAGTAGAAAGAGTTATCTTATAAATGGTTCGGTCACTTGAAAACGTCAACTTTCTAATGACCCAATCATATTAGATCTAATTTATGTTAAGAAAGATAGAGGTAGATCTAAAAAAAAAATTAGTTAAAAAATATTTTTTTTATTAAATTTAAATGAGAAGTTAACTCTTAATAGGATATAATAATAATAATAAATTCATATAGCTAAACCACCATATAATAGGATAAAAACTTCTTATTGAATACATGTCATATAATTGCTATATACATCAATCTTTGCAAATATAATTATGGGGCTTCAAAATTTAGATTCAAGCTTAAGCTTCATTTGGGACAACTTTCTTCCTGCTTCTTAAAACGGCTTTCTAGTACAAAAATTTTGTACTAGAAAGTTGCTTTAAAAAGCAGTCAGAAAGCGTCCCAAATAAAGCCTTAATTTGGGACGACTTTCTTACTACTTTTTAAAGCAACTTTCTAATACAAAGATTTCTAGTTCTAAATTTTTTTGCACTAGATAACTACTTTAAAAAGTAGTAAAAAAATTATCCCAAACGAAGCCTCAAACTCTTTTAAATTATTACTGAATTTTGCAATTATGGTACACTTTAAAAGACTTGTTTAGAAACTATTAAAAATGACATTTTTTTTATTAAATATAAATAAGAATTTAACTCAATAAGACAACGGAGAAAAAAGATTGATACTGCTGATCCCACGTAGTGGGATAAAGGCTTAATGTTGTTGTTGTAGTATTAAATTTTGCATCAAAACTAAATTTCAATGGAAATTATAGAAGCATCACTAAAATTTATATATAAAAAAACTGAAAATACTGTGCCAAAATTGTCAACTACAAAATCTGATCGACAAATAAGAACCATAAACTATTTCAGAACAATTTAGAATCACAATTCATTAATTTGATCCCATGAAAAAGATAACTGGTGTTTACAATAGAGTAGGTTAAATCCTAAACTATCAATAAAGGCCTCACTGCCTGATTCAATTTAAGAAATTCTATTGACCGAAAACTATCCACTCTTTAGATAACTCCATGATCAGAAACTGATATTGAAGCTAACCAAAAGATTTCCATTTGAAGAATGCATCAACACGAATATCAGTAGAAATTAAATGAGCCTTCAAGGAAAAAAAAAATGTCACTGGATAGACAACAGCACCTGAATTCCTCAGCTGAAAAGTGATTTGAATTGAACAATCAAAAAGGCACTTTGATGATGATCCATGGCTTCCCAGTATGGAACAAGTCTAACCAAATCTAACTCTGGAGTGAAGATAAACTAGAATGGCATTCGGCCTGCAAGCCTGCTTTCAGAAATCCTCCTATCTATGGCGGCATTAACCGAGTTCATCTGGGAAAAATATGACAATAAAGGGATCAGACAAGAACTGAAACCAGATCTTGGTTCAGTAAATGTGAATTTAAGAGAATAATTCATCAATTTAAGCAGGGGGTATAGCAAACTTGCTGGCTGAATGAAAGCTGACCTGTAAAAAGCCTGGTCGCACACTGATCAAAAACAGATAACAAAGAAAAGATGCCTAGGGATTGGCAAAAGCCTGACAAAAATAAAAACCTTGTTCCAACCAGATCCCCTTGCTTGTTAAGAAGCAATGAAATCTAAATAAAATAAATTACATACAGATTTTCAAATGGAGAAATGGTGCTATAGAGTGAGAGAATCCTCCGGTGAAATGCAACACAAGCTTCGTTAGATTTGTGGAGTTAAAAAGCTAGCAGCATCATGGGTGGATGATTGTTAAACAGATGCACATAAGAGCAATTGACCATTTTCACTAACCTCATGCCGTATGTCATGTCCTGTCCGTACACTCATGTAAATAAGCATTTATTTCCGTGTCTATGAAGCACGGACACGAACACAACACCACATGGTCATGGCGGTACATAATAACTGTAAAAAGTAGGACACGACATGCCATTGCCACAATGATATATTATTTAAATTATTGATAAAAAATATTTGATTTATATTATTTTCTATTAAATGCATCACCTGATGAAACCTGATGAAATATAATCTTGTCACATAAACTTCACACAAAAAAACAAGGAAGTTTAGTGATTGCAAAAGAAAAACAAAAACTAAAAAGAATAAAATAAATATTTCATTGCATGTGATGATTATCATTTGTTACAAACTCCAACATCAACATTCATTAATTATTGTGAGTTGTCACATATTTTGTGGGTGCATTCATATCTCATGAATGGGCCATCTGTCAAGCATGTGGCCTTAACTGTGTGCTAAGCTCTCTCTAGCTTGTGTCATTAACATAATTTTGTCTTTAAACACTTTTAACACAATTTTAAGTATGTCAGATATAGGACAGGGCATGTCGGAGGCATGTCTATGTCCAACACAAACACAAGGTATTTGAAAGTGTCCGTGCTTCCTAGCACTATGCTATAATGGATGATCTCATCAATATATATCTTTGAAAAACTTGTGAGAAAAAACCTGGAGATAGCTTTGTTTTTCCTATCCATCATTTGGATCTGCCGACCAACAAGCAAATCCATTTCAATGAATACAAGAGTGAAGTAAAAACTTACCTGGCTAGTTTCATCATGAACCTGATACTTCCCCATCGACATTCTTCTTTCCTCCTGCATAGCAAAAGCATGTCATGAGATGAGAAAATGGGCGAGTCGAACAAGCAAAATTGGAAAAAAGAAAATACTACAAGCTTGCAAGCCTAACCATGGACATAGCCTCGTCATCCCAAACCAAGTACACTTCATTGATAGCGGGTTGGGGACCAGGAGCTTTGTTGGATATCACAGGAGGAGGACCAATAGAAGGACCGCTTGTATTTGGACCAGATGCATACATATGAGAGCTGGTATAAGAAGCCCCGCCGCCTAACAAAAGAAAAGAATGGTTCATAACAGATAGATGGTGGTTTAGGACCGCACAAAAAACTTGTAGAACATATCAAGCATAAATGATCCAACAGATAGAAAAAAAAAAGGTTCAATACAATTCCGTGGCTAAAGCCACCAAGCACCTTCATAAAATAAACAACAGATATATCATAAATGATCCAACAATAATCTCTTTCAAGAAAATTTGAATTTACAATGGCACAAACTCACAAAATATAAACGGCTACCCCAATACAAAGCTCTGCAATCTGCTTGAACAAGGTATATTCCACATTCCACGTCATAAAATCAGTTAAATGTGTCATATATAACGTTGATATAATTGATCGCTCAAGAATGGAATAAGCCAATTTTGGCACCTCATTTAAAATAATTCATAAAACTACTGGTAGAATACAATATGCCTAGTTCATATGGATTTGCTTTTGCATTCATACTATACTAGTTACATGGAGACTTTTTAAGATACCTGAAATGGATAAAATTTTGAAACATCTCCGCACTTAGCTTCCAGTAGTAAACAAACCATAACTAATGGTATACTAACCATACACAGAATTACGTCCCTTAAAAGCAAATATGGGTGCTTCTACCGGGAATATTCTACTTAAAAAGGACTAAGCCTCACAATATGTTCAAATTCTCCCACTCACGTGGTGGTCTGGTTACTCTGCCTGCATGGCCTAGAATTTTCAAAATATGAATGTTATTTGGGAGGGATAACCATCTTAAAGAGCCACAATGACCTGTTAGTTTCCAAGCATGGTGGAACCATCAACATTGTTCTTCGATCAACAAAAACATTAGTTTAGAGTCCACAGCCTTAGTTTGCCGAATGGACGGTAAACTACTTGTAACGCCAACGTTTATATAATATCGTCAGATCAAAAGTCTCTTTTGTCAATCCGGTCAATATGGGTTGAATAAGCTATTTCACTGAATGAGTAATTAGCTATTTTCTAAATGAGAGAGATCTTAATAAGCAATTGGAGGACATTAAAAATTAAAAATAACAAACATTTGAAACCTTTCTAGTAAGAAATCATGCAACATCATGCTAAATAGGTTAGCTTATAAGCATGGTTTTAAAACAAGACCAACCGATTCAACCAGTTGAACCGTGAACCAGTCGGCCAACCATTTTGGTTTCATTACAGACCCAGGCTCATAGAGAACAGGCCAAAAACAGATCGGCCCGGCGGTCAGACCGTCGAACCGACGAACCGGAGCCGGCTTTAAAAAACCGTCCAGTTCAATTGGAATGAAATCTGAGCCGTCCGATTTACATCAAAACATTGTATGAGAAAAATGAAGGAAAGAAAAAACCTAATATTCCTATTCGGCGCTATTCCAATCCTGTTCGTCTGTTCGACCTTCCGTTGAATAGGTTTCAGCGTTTAACCCTTTCGAACTTCCATTCCATTTGTCTCAGCATCCCTCTTCATTGGCGAACTTGACCGTGACGAAGGTCAAAGTCTCTTCTCAACGCAAGCATTATTTTTCTCCGGCTTTACACACAAGTAAACAAATTGAGGGATGTATGTTCTTTAGAAATCTATATTTTTTTAGGTTTTGTTTTGATTTTTTAATTTTTTAATGTTTGAGTCTGTGATTTCTGCTGGGTTAAGGAAAAAAAACAATAAATTAAAATTGGTTTGGTTTTCGAATTTTTGTTTGCAGCTATTTTCTTTGAGTTTGTGCCGCATCTTGCTTATTTCTTCTACAAACAGGAAGATGTTAGACATAGGGTCAACTGATATAAAATTTCAGCTCTATCAATTGTTGGTACACATCGAGCTAAGGTATGCATTCCTCCCCCCAATGCATTGTAGTAATAACGAATTAGTTGATTTGGCCATCCTGTGTAGGAACCGGGAGCCGCGGGATTGCCGGACCACCTCGTGCAAGAACCTGGAGTCGCAAGGCGTGTCGTTTAGGTTTAGTGATTTTAGAACGTGTTTAAGTTTAGTTGTGTAAGCAAATTTATTTTTAATATTCTTAAATATATCTGTTGTGCTTGCTTAGAGAATATTTTGAAAAATATTGCATATTGCTGAAATTGATCTTCAGATTTGCTGAATTTGGGTTTTGTATGTATTAAAATTGCATTTGTGTTTCGCTAGAATCAATCAAATATGCTGAAATTAATTCTAATATTTGCTAAAATTAATGTTATATCATATTATTATGTTAATTTTATTAATTTTTAATAATATTATTTATTATGTCATCCAGTTCGACTAATCGAATCGGTTGAACCGTAAACCTCTCCTTCCGGTTCGTTGCCTGGTCCGATTTTCACAACATTGCTTATAAGTGATTTGAACTGAAGTTCCACATGATAAAAAAAACTCTGGGAATGTACTACTTGTTTCAAATTGAAAGAAACTATGTAACTGCTATAAAATAAGTTCAAGTAACTGAGTAGAGATTGGTAGTAGGGGTTGCAAAGAGAAAGCTGTCGAGGAGAAAGAGGACAGCTTGGCAGACAGAATGGATTCTAAGACATGAGGAAGCTTGATAGGATCACCAGGTGCTACCAACAATATAAAAACTCAGCACTAATAGTAAGTAACTTGGCATCAACTATTCCACCTGCCTCAATCCCCTCAACTATCACACTGGCTTCAGGTTGCCACATTGCGCCGCAGTGCCCATGACTTCAAAGGCCACATGTGGCATGGTCACTTTTTGGCTGTCATGCCCAGGACCGGTCTCCCTTTGCTTAAAAAGTTTTTGTTCCCCTTTTCCCAAGAGAACAAATGCAGTTGAAGGTACTTCATAACCTTTTATGTTAGAATTATCAGTTCATCACAATTAATTTTCTATATTACTATCTCCAAATACAAGATCAAAATTATTAATATTGATCTATAACCTAAGAACAATTTGATAAATTTTTTAAAAGTTGATTATTAATCAAACTTGGTGAAGAAATAGGCAATTTACAAAGCCCCACACTAAAACCATTGCTTCAATGCAATGTTTTTTTGGAATAAAGTATAATAAATTATTTTCCATGACTTCAAAAATTTGAGATACTTTCATGTTCCTATCTATTGTAAAAGACATGGGATGCAGCCAGGCAAACCTTCTCAAAAGCTTGGGAGGCTGCACAAATCTTCAAAATTAAAGTCAAGGTTAAGTTATTTAGTAATTCCTTTTGGATATCACCTACTCAAAAATTTTCTTTCAACTTGAGCAATCCTACAACATTAAAATAATGAATAATCTAAACTAGTTGTTAGGGCATTACTTTTACTTATGTTGCTTTATATATAATCAAATCATTTTGATATTTCACAAATTTTGGCATCATAGTAATTTATATGGTGAAGTTTAAGGTTAATAGCCTTGATATGCCAATTTGATATTGTATGACTGAAAAATAAGACAATAAAATAAGGTGAAAAAATATATCTATTCTTCTAAAAGGACAGTCTATATATAATATCAACAAATTATATATATAAGGGTTGACTTAAAATTTCTCATTCTCCAACTTCCTTGTTCGGTGAATGTAAATAAGAGAATTGATGTGTTAAACATAATATAATAAAGAACATATTCTTCCTAAATATGAGAATTGAGAACTATTCCATTGGAAATAAAATAAAATGTATATTATAGTACCTTACTTTGACTATCCATTGTAGACATCCCTATAACCAATTCAAAACAACAACAACAACAACAACATCAAGCCTTTGTCCCACTACATGGGGTCGGCTACATGAATCTTTTTTCTTCATTGTGTACTGTTAAAAGTCAAATTCTTGTTTAAATCTAATAAAGAAAGATCTTTTCTAATATTTTCTAACCAAGCCTTTTTAGGTCTACCTCTACCTTTCTTAATATAAGTCAAATCTAATACATCTACTTTCCTAACCGGGTCATCGGAAGGCCGTCGCTTTATGTGACCAAAGCATCTAAGACGACTCTCTCTAATCTCATCATCCACTGGAGCTACTCCAACCTTTTCACGTATATGCTCATTTTGTATCCTATCTCCAAGAGTAAATCTACTCATCCACCTGAGCATCCTCATCTCTGCAACACTTAACTTAGTATTATGCTTCTCTTTTAATGGCCAACATTCTGCACCATAAAGCATTGCAGGTTTCACCACCATCTTACAGAATTTTCCCTTAAGTTTGAGGGGACTTTTCTATCAATTCAAACGGATACAAAATTAATGTTGAACCATAATATAAATCTACCATGATTAGGGTGTTGGCAATTATTTTTTATCACTAAAAAAAAGTTGAAGTTAAAAAAAATTTTATTAGCTAATGAGCTATATATATATATATATATATATATATATATATATATATATTAAAAGTTATGTTAAATATGAAATAACAAGTTTCATTTTTTTAATCTGACTAAATAAATTAATTATTTTTTACCTTAAACAAAAAATGTGTACTAATGAAAAGTGAGGCATTATGGTTATTATTAATCATTTAATAATTCTATAGTTATCTAATTCAATGAGCATTAGCTTTTTATTCCAGTTACTATTTTCAAAGCACGTGTCATATTATAATAAGCTGCCATACATCATCTTCCTAATATTAGAAATATAGATATAATCTATCATATATATTTATTTCAGACATTAAGAATAATTTTACATTATATAATATAATTAATTATATAATTTATTAACAAAGAGCTAATAATTTTAGTGTATAATTTAATAAAATAGCAATTAAAGAAGGCTTTTGGTGGTAGCTTCGAAAAAAACAAATGGAGTTTCCAAAAAAAAAAGTGCCAAAATAACCCAAAGTATATTTTCTATCATAATCTCTTCAAGAGATCTCTTACCATTTCTCAAATATAATGAATTCTCAATTTATCATTCCTAATTTTGCCACAAATCTATCTTAAATTCTCGTTTATGTCACACTCAATAAATCTATTAATGACTTCTTTACAATGAATGCTTGGAACCATCAAACACAGATTATCTAATTGCACTTTTATAAAACTTACCTATAGGTGTACAAAATGCTCTTTTATTGCATTATACCCTTTCTAAGGTACTTCATTTTAACCACTCAATATAACTTTTCCTTCATACATTTTAAATCAACTCTCATGATAATTCATCATATAACTTCTCAATATCAATAAAAATAATATAAAAGTATTTTCTCTCTATATATCTTTTCATTAATTTTATTAGCACAAAAATCATGTTTATAGTGAATCATCCAGGTATAAAACAATTGATGCTTCAATATTGACATAACTTTTCAAACCATATGCTTAATTACCCTTTCCCACCATATCGCCTAAATTTGCAAGAAGGTAGTATCATTTCTTAACCAAATGCATATTCTTTAATAAAAAATCATAACAAAATCGCTCCAACTCCTATTCACTGCTTCAATTTGGCAATACATGTCAATAGCACCAAATAGCGCATCATGGCACATTGCAACCCCCACAATATGGACTACCTAAATTTTATAATTGAGGGTTTAAATTTAATATTAGTACTTATGATTTATTTAGCAATTTTATTATATTTTAATTTGAGTTTTAATATGGCACAATACTGAAGTCTTCAAAATTGCGCTTTGAGCCTTCGACACTTAGTTGAGTTGTTCTAGGTCTCCCACCTTCGTCAACTTGTGGAGGCTCTCAATCTCTTACTTTGACACACTTATTCTCTTGGTTTCATACGACAAGGCTCTAGCTTTCTAACATTTTTAGGGTTCTTGATCTCACCTTCGATATCTCTTCTTCCACAAGCAACATTGCACTCAACTTCAGCGGACAAAGGCTTCCAAGACTTTGAAAGAAGGAGAAGGTCTCTAAGCTTATGTCTATGCACGAATGCTCAACATTTGTGCATTATTTATAATTCTCTTGATTATTGCCTTATAAATTAAAAAATATCAAGTGAAACAACAAGAGCTATATCTTCTAGCTATAATTTTCTTTACATGTAAAGATGATAAAATTAATCTTTATAAAGTACTCTTTATTGTAGTAATAATATATTGTGCATCTCTTACAAATTCTAGGGCTCAAAAGATCTATCGTGCAGTCTTATTCTTGTCATTGGTTTCATCTTATCAGATACCCAAAATAAAATTAGATTTAGTTCAAATTGCAAAGGAAGTTTTATCATGAAAATATGTAATATTAACAAAATAGTGCTAATAATTTTTTGACACATATTTTATATGGAAAAATGACAAAAGTAAGAATTCTTGATCACAAACAACACTTGATTTGAGGTTTCAGAAAAATTAGATCCCATATTAAATTCTATCAGCGTGTGAGATGCAATGCAAGGGTCTTTGAAGAAGAAAATTTTGAAGACCAAATTAATGAAATGCCATGTGCTAATATTGATCAAAGTGATAATTTTGAAAAAAATGATATTTTATGCGGACCATAAAAAAATACCATACAGCAAAATCAACATGCACCTATATGATTTAGTAGAAAATGATGATGGAAATGAGGTTATTTAAGCTCATGATGATTACGATAATGATTTTCAAGATGATTACTTTAGTTTTTTTAAAACATTAAACTTGCCAAAAAATTTGAAATGTTTTGAATTTTGATTGGTTAAGTACTTGAGACCACGCCACAATTTAGTTGTTCTCATTAACATGAGCAATTTATTTTTCAATATAATAATCTTTAATATTTAGCTTTATTTATATATTTTTAATATATTACACCATGTTTAAAATTATGTGCCCTACGCCATGTGATGTGTGTTTTGGCTACATAGGGACATTTGGGCTACGATGTGCAATTCATCAATGGCAAGTACGAGTTTGATAATTGATTTGAGAGTAATAAGCAGATGAAAACATTAATTGGGCGGTTCTTATATTCTTTCCCAGAGTTTCAAAAACTAACTCATGAACTTCAGAATCATTTTAGTTACTTTGTGCAAATTTACCATTTTATAAGCATAAATATTTGCTAGGTGAGC
The DNA here is from genome assembly GCA_019925795.1 of Dendrobium chrysotoxum. Taxonomy (NCBI): domain Eukaryota; kingdom Viridiplantae; phylum Streptophyta; class Magnoliopsida; order Asparagales; family Orchidaceae; genus Dendrobium; species Dendrobium chrysotoxum. Next base: position 47,236,269 of record CM034303.1, read on the forward strand.
TACCTAACACTTTCTAAAACATAGAATAAAATGAGGAATATCTTGCAAGTTATTAACTACCAAAAAAATAAAATAACGTTTCCTTAGCATTCGTGGTAATCTTTGAATAAAGTCCAAGCTCACGTCCTCTCAAGCTTTATATAAAGCAGGTAACGTTCTATAAAATCAGCATTATGTTTCTTTCCTTCAGCATATGACATGTTCAGCATTGTGACATTATGCATGGAGCGTCTCGTTTTAAACTAGGTCAATAACATCCACCCTCAAGCATGGTTACTATATTAACTCAACCGAACACCCTATAACACCGCTAGCATGTAGATCTAAGAGAAGGAAATCTCAAGAAATTGAATAAAAGAAGCAAAGTTGAGTTCCCCTAAAAGGAAGCCATCTTTAATCATGAAATTCTTATCAAGCAGAGGTAAGGCACAATTTAAATTGAGATATATCTAGCTAAAGTTCTTACAATTGGCATAATTCTCTCTGATGTGATCGAAGTAGGTCACCTTGCATAGTGTGCAAGATGAAAGCCACACTACTTGAGACATTAATAGGTTTATGTTTAGTTCCAACGTATTGTTTTAACTCAATGGAGTAATCTTGCTAGAATTCGACACATTTGGTATGCTTATGCTCTAATTTGTGTTGCGAGTTAAAAATATTTTAAATCTGATGGTTCGAATATAAAACATATTCCTTCAACAAGAAGTAATTATTTCAATATCATGGTGTTATATAGCAGCATTGATGCAGAGAATTCCTTGTCATAATTTACTAAAATAAAAGATTAGATGCCATCTTTACTCAACACTTCCCAATTCTTTTGCTAGATGCATCACATGAAACCTCAAATTTTTATTAAAATTATATAATCTTAGGATAAGTGCATTAAGAAGTCTCTCATTAAAAGTTATTGGAGGCTAGTTAAATATATTTCTTCTATTTGAATTCCCCTTTTAAAACAATTACTAATTGGTAGCATGGCAATACGAATTTCTTTGATTAATCGTTGAAAAAAGAGCGTCAAACCATGAAAATCCCAAATATCATGAATATTAAGAGTTGGCCAATCCCTGATTGCTTTAAAGTTGTCAAGATCAAGAGATAGTCCATCGATAGACACTAGAAAATTCAAAGAAAATTCAACATATAAAAGATGGGTTACCAAAAAACCCTTTACAAATTTAGATATATTATTTAAGATTGCAACTTTTCAAAGAATTTCATAAGATGTACAAACTATTCCACTCTAGATTTGTTGTACATCAAAATTTTTTCAAAGCATATTGAAAGAAATTTGCCTATAAAAGGTAGAACTCAAGGAATTAATTAATTTGAAATACATAACTAACCATTCATATAAACTATCATTTATCATAAAAGTAGTCACCCCATCCTTACATTATGATAACCACTCCTTAAATAAATATTTGCCCCAATAATCATGTCTAGCATATCAAATACTAATAATATAAGAAATTAATATTTTAGTAATTTAATTAATCGCTTAACCATCCACACACATTCTCCATCTCCCATACTTCTTAGGTGTGAGTAAAGAAGGCACTGCACAAGAGCTCATGATTTCCCTAATAAATCATTTCCTCAATAATTTACTTAGTTGTATTTTTAGTTTAGCATGTTCAATAGGATTCATCATATAAAGTGGTAAATTAGATAACAATAATTCAAGTACCAATTCAATGCATGTTAAATATTCCCAAGGTTTAAAATTGCACAATTGGGTATTGAGACATTTTCGATTCATGAGACGAGACATAAGCCTCAAAGCGTTTTGAGGCATAAGCCTCAAAATAAAAAAATTGTGTAAAGCCAAAATGAGAATTTTTTTAAATAATAATTAAATAATATATTAAAAGTTGACATAAAAAATAAATTGTCATATATATGAAACACAAAAATGCACAAGATATAAAGTGACAAGTAATAAATTGTATGAAATAGAATTGAAATCCAAACATCACAATAATAAAACAATATAAAATATAGTTCAACACAAAATTCTATCCTTCAGTCCTTCCCAATATCCTGCTCATTGACATTTAATTCAAAAAAGAATTAGTAATGGCATAGCAACTCAGAAGTCATCAACATTGTCATCACTAATGGGGTCTTCATTTGAATCACCGTCATAATGAATTGCTCTCTCCCTTGCCTCATCACCTGTGGAGTCCAATGCCTACCAATCTGCTTCTTCTTTCTCTATATCAGTTATCTTCCTCTTCTCTAAATATTTTTATCAATATAAAGATGAGTAATACTTCAACATAAATAAGCTTTAGCAAATAAGTTTTTTATATACCTTTTTGGTTTACTCTTTTTATGCTTGGGTTGCGGTGGATGTAGGTTCTCTATTTCTATCACCATCAAAGAAATCAATGTTCAAATCTTCCTCTCTATTACCTCCACTTTATCATCTACAAACCCCTCATCATCTGATGCCATATCCTCACAAATTAAATGATCTTCGTCATCCTTCAACCCTTTCTTCTTCTAGTTTTTGTCTTTAAGTCTCTTATTGCATATGATGTACACTAAGTACTTCATTCTTAAAGTTGTCAAACGATTTCTCCTCTTTGTATGTGCTCCAGTTACGTTCACATCCAGATGAAAAGCACATTAATCCCAAAACCTTCACAATGAAATGCTACAATTTTCGAGTGTCATCATTAAATTCAATCCACCACTCAACTGAGATTTATATAAAAAAGTATAATAAATACTAATAGAATGACTTTTAAATAAATAAGTATATAATACAGTAAAGCAACAAATAAAATTACCTTGCGATCATTTGAAAATGGTGTCATTTATTTGTTGCAATCCAAAAAAGCCCTCTTTATTCCTAAATGGTATCAATTGCATATCAGCATTTGATCTTTCAGTTGAATCAACTATAAGTTTATCAATGCAATGATATAATCATAATTTTATCTCAAGATTTTTTGACTTGTTTTTTTGCATATTTATATTGAAGGATCAAATAATAGCCTACTGCATTTAAGTGTCAATGAAACTATAGCTCCCACCTATCATCAATAATATTCCAAATTTCTTGTTATCCTCTAAGTTGTGGGCAATCATTTCTTTTGTTTCATCCATATTATTATATATGAAGTCTATAGCATGTTTTTTCTCAGCATCCACCATCCTCATAACTTTCACCAATGGCCTAATACAAGTTATAGCATACATGACATTTTGCCAAAATGTTATTTGGAACAATCTTCCTAACATCTCTCCCCTCAAATTTGTTTGCCTAAGCACAACTCAACCATTATGTACAGGCAAAGCTAGACTTCAAAGGTTGCTTGCCTCCAACATACTATGGAAAATCAAATAAGTGATGACAAATCTAGTTACTGCAGGCCTAAGTATTTCTTTCTTTGAAAAATTTCTCATAAGTGTTAAAACCCAAGAATTATTATAAATAAATTTACTTATCTTTTTAATTTTTATCAACACATCATTGTGTTGCGGCAGCTCCCCATTTCTTTCTTGCGGTTTGAAGTATAAAGCTTATCACAACATCAAAACTCAACCTCATGTGAAGCAACAGAAGCCAAACAACAACAAAGGAACTACAACGTGTTGAAGTAGGCGCAATAGCTAACATCTCATACAAATCCTACCTCTCGTGAACGAGGCAAAGTCGAGCAAGGAGCAACGACGAAGAGCGTGAGATGTGAGAAAGATAGCTATGGTCACACCGAGCAAGCTCCAATTGTTACTTCTGATCCAATAGGAAGAACATCAAATTGTCGTGCTTTCTGATCTGATCAAAAGGCGACGTCGTCGATGAAGACGAAGAAGCTTTTAATTATTCGTCAAAGTAGGTGAAGTCGAACTGACAAAATGCCGAATGAGTTAAACAAGTTTAGGGATCAGCTTTTAATTTTTCTCGTTATTTTTTAATGCAAATGCAGAACACCTCATGGAAATGAGGCGAGGCATCTCAAATTGCACAATTTTAAATAGTGAATATTCCTTAGTAGTGGTACTTCATTAGGTTATTCATTAGGACATTGTTCCTAAATTTGTATAGTAATTCACTTCCATCCATAAACATAAATATAGTCTTACTCACATCTTAGTTCAATTTGACAATGATCAAAGCATAGATTATTCCTTCTATTGTGCTCTCATTTCCAAAAGCATGTTGGCTTAAAATGTGAAGAGGTTTTTTTTAGTTCATTAGGAGCATTTAAGAGTTTTGACAGCAAGACTCTTAGGTCTAATAGAATGATCCTAGTTCATGTACCTTAAAAGCATATGTATTGATCAAGTACCTCATGTGGAACTATATCTTTTAGGTGTAGAGGAAATTTTATCATAGATTGAAATATAAAGCCAGCTGAAAAGTCTCCTCAAACAAATAAAAGTTATTGACAAATCATTTCTATCTTTTAGCTTAGGTTTTCAACAAATCAGATGTCTAAAAAGCTCCATTTTTTAATCCTCCCGATTTTCAAAATATAGCAACAATTTTTCAAACATATTTATGTACTTAAAACTTAATTGAAGTCTTGGTCCCGTGCTTTAATAAGTTAAACTCATCAATCAGCTGATCCTAGTAGGATAAATGTAAGAATTTTCTTTTAATAGCAATTTTATTTTAACCCATGTGACTGTTGATTAGAACCCTAATCTTTCACTTTGTTTTCCTACTTTTATCCCGTAAATTTTTGCTTGGCCAATAAATATTAATTTCACAAACCTTATCACTCATCAGATAATGGTTGTCAATCAAATAAATTATCTATATCCATTACCCAATAAAAAAAACACTTCAATATATATTCTCCCATAAGCACATCAAGTTAAACTTTCCTTGTTATGCTTTCATCAATATCATATGGTTGTTGTCGATGAATATAAATTTCATTGGGGCATTTACTATGAAGTCTACCTTGGTTATTTCTTTCATGGAGAGATCTGTTTCCTGATAATGTTGTGAATGTATTCTTTATTAAGGATAAATTTGCTATACGGTTCTTGTAAGCGTATTTATCCAATATATCAAGTCACTCGTTAATTTAGCTTACTGATGTTCATAGTTGATCATGTCATGCGAATAACTCTTTTAGTTGGCTTTAGAAAGCAAATAAAGCATCATAATTATGGTGATATGCTAATTGATCCTAAGAATTTGCCCTACGTTTATGTTGACACACCATAGACTCTAATATCAATTTGATAAAGAATGATTAAGAGTTTAGGATTACTAATGCAACCTAGGAGATGATATATGATGAGAACACCATGAAATACACAATCACCATATTATTGACAACCAAATATTAAGTTAATAGCAAAAATCATTCTCTTTCAATGTAAAAACACAAGCATGCCTCATTATCCCAAGCAATAATTTAATAGTCGCCAAATCTAAAATATTATTAAAAAATTTGTGACAAATATAAAATTTCAGCATAAATTAAGTTTCACGTTATAAATAGGAATGTGAAACATACCACAATTGATAAAATTTCAATCATGCATGCAACTAACCACTAAACAAACTAAAATTAAAAAAAAAAAACAACAAGGATAAAAATCATACAAAAGGAAGAGCTAGGCCTCAAACCAGAATAAGAAGACTTGCCTGAAAAATAGTTAAAACTAGCGAAACACTCAAAAAATACACACCTAACTAGTGCACACACAAAAATTGAGAAAAATAAAATTTTATTTCAATACTCACTGCAAAATATTTTTAGATGCCCCTAGGTTCTTATGTATAGCCCACGGAAGACCCAAAAAAGATGTTTCCTCAAAAACCTCATAGAACTGGTCAAAAGATGCAAGTTTCTTAATTTTCATGTGGATTTATCCTTGAAATGTTTTTTTCCTTGAAATATTCATCTGAAATTATACAATAATGAAAACCAAGAGGCCACAAGCTTGGGCAACAAAGAGTGTGGTTTGCAAGAGATAGAGGCGTGAAGTAGAAATTACGCGTAACAAAACTAGAATCGCAAGGCTAACATTATCAGCAATAGGCTTCCATTCAATTTGAGCTGCAGTGCAATTAATAGTAATAGTAAAAGTTGAATAAAACCGCCTCCATGGTTGTCCCATAATAATGGTAAAATGGGGTTGAAAAGACATAGAAAGGAAACTACCTGGAGGAAAATATATAAAGAATTTGTATGAAGGAAAATTGTACATGACAATATCATGTATTCTAGAAGAATAGGAGGTTTTGAAAGATGAAACCTGAATTGTTCATGATGCTGATGGAATTAAACCCCTACAGTGAGTAACAAACCTAAAGAGAATTTCAAAATATTAGAGCGAACAGCTCGTTTTCTTATAGAGTAAACAGCATATAGCTCATATAAGATCAACATCACAAGCCTGCTTAACAATAAACTAAAAAGAAATACAATATAAATTAAGCATACTCCTCTTAAGGTTCACTTCATGTGCCCCTGATAATTGGGAACAAGAAAATTTTTATGAACTTGCTATGAGATACTAAGTGAGGATAGAGTAAGCAGTAAAGAAGGAAATTGGGTACAGGAGAAAGATCAGATAGATAGCAAATGCCAACAGAGATCTTTCAAAAGTCCTCATTTCTTCACCAATAATCCCTTACAAAACCCTGACCCTCATATACATAGAAAAGGGCATATATTAAAAAATATATATACAATGCCTACAAACCAAATGCCAGAAGCATCCCAAAACATGAAAAAGCATTAACAATTATAAGTAATTCGAAATATAATACTTTCCTGAATAATAACATAAATATATGACTAATGTTATTGATGGTCCTGCATCAGAGGGGTGAAAAAAAGTAGTAAGGAACTAAGATGCAAATTTGAAGGTGGCAGAGGAGAGGACTCCCATTGAGGATAAATTAGTTTCCCATTTTCACAGGAAAGGAGAACTGATAGAACAAGAGTCAATAACAACGCACAGAGAAGAAAAATAGGCATGGAGACAGCATCATTATGGCTAGAACAATACAGATGCACTGGTATAGCTTGCATTGTCGATGTGATTCAGCATCTTTCTCTTTTTTTATGCTTTAATGAATATTGTTTATCATCCATTTCTCCAATTACTTGCAGAAGAAAATTGTTGAGCCATATGAAACCACAACTTTGTTCTTTTCTTGTGTTTCATCAATCCTTATTTAAAATAGATGGGACTCATTTTGTTGATTATTCAATAACAACAATGTTAAATAATCTACGTAGTAAATGTTCCGTAAGGAACATTTCCCTATGTTCCGCACAGGATATTTCCATCTCATTAATTATCTATCTCACAATGATTTACATCAATTTAAGTATAATAAACATAACAATCATCTATAACCATAAAAAAATATTTATCAATTCCATTTTTCACTTTTGTACAAATTAATCAATACAAAGTAAAAACATTGTTGGTTTCTATAGCATCAAAGCAAAACAAAGTCCTTAATGTTTCTTATGGAATAAATTATTAAGACAAATAATAAACAATTCGAAGTAAAAAAAATCCCACTACCACCAAATCATTTATCTAACGATATTTCTGATTGGAAAATCACAGAATAATAAAAAAAGAGTATGCAGCATCATTATAAATGAAAAACAAAAGTATCACAGCAAACCAAATTAGAAAAAGAAAGAAAAACAGGGGCAATGCATAGACAGATGCAAAGGGGCTAGCAGCTAGATAAGAGTTCTACTTCAGAGAAGATAAATCTAACCTTGGTTGCTTGGAGTATTATAGCCAGTTGTTGAAGCATTACTAGAAGTGGAATTGACATCAGGTGCACCTGAAATTATTGTTGAGGAGCTTGATGAGATGACTGACGGGAGTGTATTTGGCAAAAATGGTGATTTTTGAGTAGGAGTGATACTTAAGTTATTGATTGGAAAGAGTGGTTGGGGTAATGGAGTGGGCGTTGATGAAGGTAGACCAGGTGGTGCAACTTGAAATGATTGTTGAAGTACAGTTGTAGTAGGCGTCAAAGGAGTCGACACATTCTGGACAGGAAACAGAGGCTGTTGTGCCAGACCTGCAGGTGGAGGGGGTGCCAATGCCACTGGGTTTGATGGAAACCAGGATTGCGGCTGCGGTTGCATAGGCCAACTTGGAGGCTGCAATGGCAGTGCTGCCGGATTATAACTGCTCCATGGAAAAAAGATATAAATGCAAGAAAGGCAAAAGGTTATATTAAATAGAAATAAATGAGTTAAATGATTCTAAAGATGGAACAATCTACCACTCTGTCACTATTGATTTGTTCAATGAGAAAAAATGGTTATTATAATGACCTTTTGGACAAATATGTGATTATGAAAAGAAATTCTGAAAGAGGAGGTGAAATATCATACAAGTGTAAATACTTGGAATAGTCTTCGGGATAAAAAAAAGGTTAAGATGACATACACTGGTGGTATAGCACCATAAGTTGGAGGGAACCCAACACCAACTGCTCTTGGCACCACTCCAGTCATGAGCCCTGCAGAGGGAACTTCAATCTTTGGCACCTTCAATGAGGGATCCTCCTCTGCGTGATACATTTTTACAAATTATCAACCGAAAAAACATGGAAACAAGGCAAGGGCAAACCAGCCTTTTTATTAGGGTGGACAAAATAGGATTGTGAAATGCATAATCTTTATATATGAAATAGAAAAGGAATTTTTTTTTCTTAGTATTTAGGCAACTGCATTTATTGAAGGTAGGCAAAATAGTTAAAATATTTATTTTTTTAGGAAAAAAAATTTAGTGTGAGCGATTACCCACCCTGAGCTTTTCCTGATTCCACCCTTGAACAAGGGAAAACTTTTAAAAGTGCCCTACTATATCTCCAACAACTAAAAGAAAAGCCATGCCAACGATGATTATCAAGGATTGACCAGTGATGCACCAAAACCAGCATCCCAAAAACAAAATAATAATAATAAACAATCACTCAAATAGAAAAGAAAAAGAAAAAAGAAAAAAGAGAGCAGATGTTACTAACTTCAGCAATACCTAGTGCCATAAATAAAGATGGTACGAAGCAGGCATTAGAACCATTCTGCTGCTATGGATAAATATGAAAATCTCATAAGCATATTAACATCAACATCCATTATGATTAAAAAATAAATATGGCTGAAGTAAATATGCAGAACAGTCAAAAAACCAACATAGACTCAATCTAGAATTGATACAACATGCTCATAAAGGAATGCATATATTAACTGAATACTCAAGGAATTAACCACAAAGAAGCTGCTCATAGAAATAAACAAATTTAATCGCGCATAGAAAAATAATCCAAAGGTTAACATCAAACATGCATATGGTAGTTGACAACTAGTATATTAGGTACATGTTAAAAGCTACCGTATCCTAAAACAAGCGCCACCAAATTGTCAATCTAAATACATATTGAACTCTACATAAATGAATATGCTCATCGATCCAATCACATCACCAGCATTCATTTATGCCGCCCTCCACTGCACCCACACCCTAGTCTATCCACTTCTCCCGTCTGCCAAGTAAGCTCCTATGAAAGCAAGCATTAGTGTCACACAGACACTCACAGCACGACTGACCTAAGGATTCTTTGAAGCTTACACATAAAACCTACTTAAAGATAAGGGGAAAGATATTGCAAAGCAGCTAAATCAAATTATCCAACAAAAGGTGAAACAATTCATTTCTTCGTATTACTTTTTAATCCAAAAGCTCAACTCAGTATGGCATCCCTGCAACTGATAGCATTAACAAGGAATAAGATTTATCTGTTAAAATGCTCAAGCAACACCACTGAAAACCGGATCTGGAGACTTACAACATTAGGACCATCCTAACAATAGTCCTGAAAATTTCATGCTTGGAAGTACCTTCGTTGTAAGCGAAACAAAAATAATCTATAATTTTAAGGCATTCCTGAATCTTGAAAACTTCAACAACTTTGTAGAGCATTGAGATTAAAGAAGTTCAAGAACAAAACAGAAAAAAGCATTAGCCTTTTAGAAAACATAAAATCGTTATTAAAAGCCCACAATTAAATATTAAGAGGACAACAAAGATATATTTTTTATATTTGCAAGGAAAATGAGTATTACATCTTAGAGACCACAAGAGTCAATTCAACTCCAATCCAAAAATGCAATGTGAGGGTAAATTTAGAATTGTTAACTCACAAAAGAAGTCAATTTTAAAATAAAAAAAAAACATATCAATTGCAATGAAATGACAAAAAAAAGCAATACCATCGGGAATATTTGTTCATAAAGAAACAAAAATAAGTACCCAAAAGCACTATGTTGAATTTGAAAAGTAAATCATAACTCTAAAGAAAAAATAATCATGGATAACAATCCGGATCAATCTACAATCACTGTCTCAAAAAAGAGAACAAGATGCAAGTAGCATGTTACCTTCTCCATAGTGCGCTGCTAAGATGTCAGGAGGAATTCCTTGCATGCCAAATATCTCAATTTCTGTTGATTCTCTGCCAGCCTTAGCGTTAGGAACTCTGAAAAAAAAGCAATTCAGCATTAGAGACATTAAACAAAGCAATAAGCCACAGATAAAGCATTGAATATTTAAAAACAAATGACAAAAGAATAAGCCAAAGATGAAGAATATCTTGAAGATATAGCAAATACTTGAACTTTACGAATGAAAACATTCAACCACATGATATGTGTTAGCAGTTGAACTTTAGCAAAGTTCTTTGTGACATCAAATGGGGTTTCTACACAAAATTTCTAAGGCATGCAAAACAATAACCATACAGCATGGTTCGAGAAAAGAGCATAAAAATTTTTAAAGCTGGCTTATCAGCTCATACACACCCTTCTTCAAACTATAAGTTGAATAAAAAAGCCTGAAATAAAATACAATGCACATTGGATGAGAAAATTATATACTTCACAAGAAAATCTGATAAGGCAAATTAATGAAATCAATGTCTTCCCCTAACTGTACAAACCATATCTATTCATACGCAAGAAAGGTCAGAAATACAGGATCTGTAGAATTGGAATAATTTCTATTGTAGGGAATCGGTTATAAAGTAATGTTCAAATATTTGCATGATAGGAACTGTTAAGGCATGAATAAGTCTTCCTCAACAAAACAATCTACAGTGAGATCAGAAAGTAAGAAATATCTGAAATTGAACCAGGAATTAACCCAAATATAGAAAGAATTTTGTTAAATCCTAGCCGTCCCGGGACATTTTGATCCTACGGCTAGGATGGGAATTCATGGGAGGCTCACATGTTAAATCCCAACAATCCCTTGGCATTTTGATCCCACGGCTAGGATGAGAATCCATGGGAGGCTCACCTGGATCACGCCGATCTCCTTCCATATTTAGTCGGCTGATTTAGGAAGGATTATATTAGAGAAATTATGCATGATTTTGTAATTACTTGTTTCTTTATTAAAATATATCTTGTATAGATCTATAAATAAGGAGTTTTGCACAATAGAATTAAGCATTTTCCCTCTCCAATTCTCTGAATTTAACATGGTATCAGAGTCTTCATTGCCATTGTCGGAATTTTGAGTTTTTTTTATAGTTGTGACTTCATTGCCGGCCTTTCCTTATTGTTATCCTATCTATAACCAACACAACCTTCATTGCTGCCCTGCTTGATATAACCTTCATTGCTACCATTTGCCGCCGCAATGTCTGAAGCAAATTCCTCCCAAAGCTTTGACCAAATGGAGGACTTTATGATGCACCAAGGAAGAGGAGATCTCCAAAATATACAACCTTCCTATCGCTTAAATGAGGATAATTACTTGAAGTTGTCTCAATTTGTGAAGGCCTACTTGAAAGGAAAAGGAAAGTTGAATCACCTCCCTGGGGTAGGACCAAAAGAAGATCCTAATTGTTGGGCATGGGATGAAGCAAACTCCATGATTATATCATGGCTGTGGAATTCAATGACTCCAAAAATTACTCAAATTAGTGATGCTTTTATATTCATATCTACTGCAAAGGACATATGGGAGCCGCCAGGCAAACCTTCTCAAAGGCTCAGGATGTTGCCCAGATCTTTGAAATTAAGGTCAAGATGGGAAGCACAAAATAAGTAAGCAAAACTGTAACAAAATATGCCACTTTCCTTCAAAACTTGTGGCAAGAACTTAATCACTACAAATGCATAGAGACGAAGTGTCCAGAAGATGATGCTATCCTGAAAATTTTTATTGAGAAATAAAGTGTATGACTTTCTTGCAGGATTAAATGCAGAGTTTAATCAGGATAAAGTTTAGATCCTTGGAAAAGAGGAGACACCCTCATTAAACGAGACAATTTCTCTCATTCGTGCTGAGGAAAGCCGACGAGGGGTAATGCTAGAGCCAAAGGTAGTTGAAGGTTCAATAATGATGTCAACCAAAGAGGCTTCATGGACGGAAAAAGGTAAGGATTCCTCAAAACCTAAAGACAAAGACTTCCTTTGGTGTAGTTATTGCAAGAAATCAAGACACACAAAGGAGATATGCTGGAAGATACATGAAAAGCCCCCAAGTAAGAGGTAAAATCAAAGAAGTGGATAAAAGGACACATCACAAGCCAACACTACAACAAATCAACCTAACTCAGAAACGCAGTCCAGCTTCAGAGATCTCAATAAAGAAGATATTGATAAACTAAAACAACTTCTGATATCCCTTGAAAAACTACCTGCAACTTCTTCTCTCGCATTTTCAGGACCAGAGATCGAGAAAGAAGATTGGACTCGCTAAGGAGAGAGATGGACTGTACTACTTGAAAGAGCAGAACAAATTTAATATTATCAATAATGGCTATTCTATGTTATCCCTATTTGATAAAAAATCTACCATTTGGCTTCACCAATTTAGATTAGAACATCCATCTTTTGATGTCTTAAGAAATATGTACCCAAAACTTTTTTATAAGTTGGAAAATGAATCTTTTCATTGTGAAACCCATGAGTTAGCCAAGCATAAACGAGTTTCTTTTCCAAACAAACATGAGAGATGTAATACTCCCTTTTACCTTATTCATAATGATATTTAGGTTCATAATGATATTTAGGGACCCTAAAAAATCCCTAACATCTCAGGAGCCCAATGGTTTGTATCCTTCATTGATGACTGCACTCGAGTCTCTTGGATCTTTCTCTTTAAAAATAAATTCGATGTTAGCACTATCCTCCCCATTTTTCATACGATGATCCATAATCAATTTGGGGTAAAAATAAGAAAATTTCTTTCAGACAATGCTAAATATTGCTTTAACCAAACCCTATTCTTCTACTTTCAAAAAGAATATATCATTCACGAGTCTTCCTGCATTCACACCCCACAACAAAATGGGATTGCAAAAAGGAAAAATGATCACCTTCTAGCCGCCACCCGTGCACTTTTATTCCACCACAATGTACCCAAATCCTATTGGGGGGAAGCCCTTCTGACCGCCACATATCTCATAAGTTGATTACCTTCAAAAATCTTGGGATCAAAAACACCAATGGATATTCTATCCTCTTTTTACCCCAAATTTCGAACCCATAATAACCTTACACCCAGAATCTTTGGGTACACTAGCTCTGTTCACATTCATAACCAAAATAGAGGAAAATTAAATCCAGGAGCACTCAAATATATCTTTATTGGATATTCATCCACCCAAAATGGTTATAAGTGTTATCATCCCTCCACCAAAAAATTCTTGTATTTGTTGACATTACCTTTAATGAACACTGCCGTTACCAGGTCCCAAGTCCTGGATGAGAAAAATGGAGGGTTGCGTTAGGTAGTCGACCGCCAGCGTAAAACTTGTCGAATAATAATGATATGAATCCTTTAAGAAATTATGTTAATGCTAAGGCGCCCCCTAGAAGCGATGCGCTGTATGGCCTGAATACAACGACAAGTGTACAGGGGTCGCTGCACCGCCGCCCGGGTGCAGTGTTAAATAGGCAAGAGTTCCCACATCAAAGACGGATGTGCGCAAAGAAGCTAGTCCATGAAACTAAAATTAGGATAAAAACTTGGAATATAGGTTCCCTTACAGGAAAATTAATGGAATTAATAGATATTATGATTCATAGGAAGATAAATATTCTGTGCATTCAAGAAACTAAATAGGTTGGAGAGAAGGCTAAGGAGATTGATAGTTTAGGATTTAAACTTTGGTATTTAGGTAAGAGTCGTACTAGAAATGGTGTAAGCGTTATTTTAGATAAGAGTTTGAAGGATAATGTTATAAATATTAATAGAATTGAAGATAGAATTATAGCTTTAAAGATTATTATTGATGCTAAGATTGTTAACATTATAAGTGCTTATGCTCCTCAAGTGGGTTTGAATATGGATTCAAAATTAAAATTTTAGAATGACTTAGAAGAATTAATACAAAAGATATCTCTTGAAGAAAGAGTTTTTATTAAAGGAGATTTAAATGGACATGTTGGTAGAGAGGTAGATGATTTTAAAAGCATTCATGGTGACCATGGGTTTGGAACGACAAATGAAGGTGGTAAGTCCATATTAGATTTTTATTTAGCTTATGATTTTTTAATTGTTAATACCTTATTTAAGAAAAGGAATGAGCATCTCATTACTTATAAAAATGGATATAGTATAATTTAGATTGATTATTTTCTTATAAGGAAATTAGATCATTTAGATTACAAAGATTGTAAAATTATTCCGAGTGAAAATTTATGTACCCAACATCGTTTATTAGTTTTGGACTTGAAGATAATGGGGCAGAAAATAAAAAATAAAGTAAAATGATATTCTAGAATTAGATGGGGGCATTTAAAGAATATTAACAAAAATATTTTTGAGAGTAAGATTTTAGATCTTAAGATTGTCTGTGCATGAGGATGCTAATGTTATGTGGGAAAAAGTGACTAGTGATATTAAGAATATTCCAAAAGATGTACTTGGAGTTTCAAAGGGAAAAGCTCCTAATAGTAAAATAGTTGGTGGTGGAATCCAAATGTGCAAGAAAAGATTAAAAATAAAAAAATTTGTTATAAAAATTGATTTAATTGTAAAAATTCTGATAATTGAAAAATTTATAAAGAGGCGCGTAAGGAATCTAAGAAAGCAATATGCGATGCAAAGAGTTTAGCTTTTAGTGATTTATGTACCCAACATCGTTTATTAGTTTTGGACTTGAAGATAATGGGACAGAAAATAAAAAATAAAGTAAAACGATATTCTAGGATTAGATGGGGGCATTTAAAGAATATTAACAAAAATATTTTTGAGAGTAAGATTTTAGATCTTAAGATTTTGTCTATGCATGAGGATGCTAATGTTATGTGGGAAAAAATGGCTAGTGATATTAAGAATATTTCAAAAGATGTGCTTGGAGTTTCAAAGGGAAAAGCTCCTGATAGTAAAATAGTTGGTGGTGGAATCCAAATGTGCAAGAAAAGATTAGAAATAAGAAAATTTGTTATAAAAACTAATTTAATTATAAAAATTCTGATAATTGAAAAATTTATAAAGAGGCGCATAAGGAATCTAAGAAAGCAATATGCGATGCAAAGAGTTAGCTTTTAATGATTTATATAATAGATTAGATACTAAGGAGGGAGAAAGATGTATGTATAAGTTAGCCAAACAAAAAGATAGGAGTAGTAAGAATTTAGTTCAAGTGAAGTGTATTAAGGATGAAGATCAAAAAGTACTTTTTTTAGAAAATGATATTCAACAAAGGTGGATGAGATATTTTACTAAACTTTTTAATGAAGAATGTGAAAATAAAATTGACTGTAGTGACCTTAGCATCCTAAATGAAAATAAAGATTTCTGTTTTTATCGGTGTATTAGTAAAACCGAAGTTAGAGAAGCTTTAAAGAAAATGAAGGATGGAAAAGCTGTTGAACCTGATGATATTCCAATAGAGGTGTCGAAATACTTAGGAGATGAAGGAATTTCTTGGCTTACTAAGCTTTTTAATACTGTTTTGAAGACTAAAAAGATGCCAGATGAGTGGAGAATGAGTGTGTTAATCCCTATTTTTAAGAATAAAGGTGATGCACAAGATTGTGCGAATTATAGAGGAATTAAATTAATGTGTCATACTTTAAAACTATGTGAACGAGTTATGGAGCATAGGTTGCGACGTGATACTAATGTTTCTCAAAATCAATTTGGATTCATGCCAGGTAGGTCTACCATGGAAGCCATACATTTATTAAGAGGTTTGATGGAGAAATATAAAGAGAATAAGGAGGATTTACATATGATATTTATTGATTTAGAAAAAGCATATGATAAAGTTCCAAGAGAAGTGCTATGGAGAGTTCTTAAAAAGAAAGGAGTTAATAACGCTTATATTCAAATCATTAAAGATATGTACGCAGGAGCTATTACTTGTGTTCAAACACATGGTGGTTTGACCAAGTATTTCCCTATTTCGGTTGGATTACATCAAGGATCAGCCTTAAGCCCATATCTTTTTGCTTTAGTCATGGATGTTCTCACTAGACATTTGCAAGAGGATGTACCTTGGTGTATGCTTTTTGCTGATGATATTCTTCTTGTTGATAAGACAAGAGAGGGAGTTGAAGGTAAACTAGAATTGTGGAGGTCAACATTAGAGTCTAAAGATTTTCGCTTGAGTAGATCTAAAACGGAATATATGGAGTGTAATTTTAGTAATAATAGACCTAGTGAGGGGATTGTGACTTTAGGGCGATTAAGTCATTAATAAGAGTACACATTTTAGATATCTTGGATCTATTGTTCAGAGTGATGGTGAAATAAATGGGGATATTATCAGTAGAATCCAAGTTGGATGGTTGAAGTGGAGGAATGCATCGGGCTTATTGTGTGATAGAAAAATACCCCTCAAACTTAAGGGAAATTTCTATAAGATGATGGTGAGACCTGCAATGCTTTATGGTGTCGAATGTTGGTCATTAAAAGAGAAGCATAATTCTAAGTTAAGTGTTGCAGAGATGAGGATGCTCAGGTGGATGAGTGGCTTTACCCTTAGAGATAGGATACGAAATGAGTATATTCGTGAAAAGGTTGGAGTAGCTCCAGTGGAAGATAAGATTAGAGAGAGTCGCCTTAGATAATTTGGTCACATAAAACGACGGCCTCCTGATGACCCGGTTAAGAAAGTAGAGGTCTTAGATTTGACTTATGTTAAGAAAGGTAGAGGTAGACCTAAAAAGACTTGCTTAGAAAATATTAGAAATGATATTTCTTTATTAGATTTACACGAGAATTTGATTTTTAATAGGACACAATGGAGAAAAAGAATTCATGTAGCCGACCCCACGTAGTGGGATAAAGGCTTGATGTTGTTGTTGTTGTACCTTTAATGAACAAAAATCCTATTTCACCAAATCTCATTGAGGAAGATGAGAAAAGTAAGCTTGCCCCTCTTGACCTTCTAGTTCCATATCAAATTAATCCACAGAAACCTAAATCAAAGTCAGGGAAATTGAGGACAAAGCTATTATGGATAAAAGGAGGTTTGGGCAAGTGTATTCCAGGCATACAAATCTAAATTATGCTCTAGAGAAGATCCAAGAATCTGACCCGCCTCCTGAAATTGGGGTAAACACAAATTCACCAAAAAAAGCCTCCCTTGTACCCTATAACCAACTTTGTATCCTTCCATAACTTCTCATCTTCACACAAAAAATTTCTGGTTATACTAAATGATATTCATATTTCTAAGGTTTTATCTAATGAAAATTAAAAAAATACCATGATAGATGAAATGCAGGTCTTGGAGAAGAACAATACATGGGAGATCACCGACCTACCAAAAAGAAAAAACAATTGGCTGCAAATGGGTGTTCTATGTGTAATACAAAGATGATGATATATTAGAAAGGTATAAGGCAAGACTGATGGCGAAAAGGTACACTCAGACCTATGGCATTGACTACCATGAAACTTTTGCACCAAGGGACAAGATGAACATCGTGAGGATTCTGTTCTCACTAGCAGCTAATTACGATTGACATCTGAAACAGCTAGATCTCAAAAATGCATTCCTACACAGGGACTTGGAGGAAGAAATATTTATGGAGATTCCACCAGAATTCAAGGAGAAATCTAGGGGTAACAAAGTGTTCAGGTTAAAAAAGGCTCTATATGGGCTAAAGCAGTCACCTAGAGCTTGGTTTGAAAATTTTTCAAAAATTGTGCTACTTAATGATTATCGGCAAAGCCAAGGGGACCACACATTATTCTTAAAACACTCAGATTCAGGAAAAGTCATAATTCTATTAGTTTATGTGGATGATATCATCTTGACTGAGAATGATGAAAAGGAGAAAGTGATTTTAAGGAAATGGCTTGCCAAGGAATTTGAGATCAAAGATCATGGTAGAATAAAATATTTTCTTGGAATTGAAGTGGCCCACTCCAGCAAATGAATCTTCATTTCACAACAAAAATACATTAATGATCTTTTTAAAGAAAGAGACAAACTAGCTTGTAAATCAGTATCAACACCAGTAGAACCAAATCTCAAATTAGGGAAAGCTACAGAAGGTCCAAATGTAGATAAAGGATCTTACCAGAGGCTTGTGGAGAAATTAATCTACCTTTCCAACACCAGACCAGATATAGTGTTTGTTGTAAGCATGGTAAGCCAGTTATGCAAAATCCAAAACAGACTCACAAGCAAACTGCAGACAGAATACTATATTACCTTAAGTGGAACCCATGTAAAGGGATTCTCTTCAGAAGAGAATGTGGAATAATCCTAGAAGCATATACTGATGCAGATTATATAGGATCACCAATAGATCTGTCTCAGGATATTGCACATTCCTTGGAGGAAACCTTGTTACATGGAGGAGAAAAAAATACAATGTGGTGACAAGGTCTAGTGTAGAAGCAGAATACAGAGCTATGGCTTTGGGAATATGTGAGCTACAATGGATCAAGATGATTTTAGAAGACCTAATGATTAAGTGGAAATGACCCATAAAGCTACACTGTGACAACAAATCAACAATTAGCATAACTCATAATCTGGTTCAGCATGATAGAACCAAGCACATAGAAGTGGACAGACATTTCATAAAGGAGAAATTACATAGTGGTCTTATATGCATAGATCATGCCTCATCAAAAGATCAGCTTGCAGATATTCTTACCTAGGGACTCGATAACTCTATCTTTTTTGGATTGATTATCAAGCAGGGAATGATAGATCTGTATTTTCCAGCTTGAGGGAGAGTGTTAAATCCTATCCGTCCCTTGACATTTTGATCCCACAGCTAGGATGAGAATTTGTGGGAGGCTCGCAATCCCAACAGTCTCTTGACACTTTGATCACATGACTAGGATGGGAATCCGTGGGAGGCTCACCTGGATCATGCCGATCTCCTTCCACATTTAGTTGGCTGATTTAGGAAGAATTATATTAGAGCAATTATGCATAAATTTGTAATTTTTTGTTTCTTTATTACGATATCTTGTGTATATCTATAAATATGGATAATTTTGTGCAATAAAATTAAATATTTTCCCTCTCCAATTTTCTGAATTTAACAAATTTATCCCCAACAATCTCCTCAACAAATTGGCCAACAGTGAGATCAGACGATAAGAAAGATCTAAATTTAGCAAGAAATTCAGAAAAATAATGTTCCTTCCGATACAACATATCCGCTAGGATCCGATTAACCTTCTCATAAATAAATAGCACGATGATCAATACAGGCTCTCTGTTTTGAAAATGAGAGAGATAATAGAACAAATATTTAGGCTTTTCAATACCTTCATTAGGTTTCATAATTTCAGAGAACCATGCGAAAAGAAATAGATCCTACTAGGTGCGGCCTCAGAAGTCGCTCATTTCAAACTAGAAAAGAATAAAATGGAAAAAAAGATTTCATAACATTTCAATTTAAAACAAAAAATATGAGGAGCCTACTACATTATATAAGGTATTTTCAACAAACATATATGAAAGCAGTAGAAAGCAAGATCAAAAGTCAAGAACATCGCACATGTTTACATCTGAACATGCTCTGAGAATTCACATATTCAAGGCAAACTTACAGATTTATCACGCAAAAGTTGACCTCAAGCGCATACTGAGATGTCTAAAATCTTTGAGTCCTATAGGAAAAGCCAAAAAAAAATCTTCTTCGTACTAACACAAGGACTTGAAATCAAGAAATGAATAACACTGCCTCACCACAGTAGCTCTTGGTCTTGGATCCTAAAACCACCGGAATCATTTAAAAAAAAAATAACTTCTCAAAAGTACGAATAACATGAACCAAGTTAAATAGTACATTATCCATGACAAGATCCAAAAATATATGTAATGTAAAAGAAATAGACACAGAAATTGCAATAAATTATGGCGTGACGAACCGATTGCCATCCTACAATGCAAAATATCATACCAAGCATTCAATGGAATGTCCGAGTTCATGAAGATAAAAAATAAACAAATAATAATATAAACGAAACGTTCATCCACAAAAGACATCTTAATAACAAACATCAAACCTAATCAATCGCTTTAAACAGAATCAAATCGAACCAAACAAAATATAAAGAACACTGCAAAGAAATTTTAATAAATTACTAACGACTTCAATAGCTCTAAAAACAATATACGCGTAAACAGAGGGCAGGAAAAGCAATGAAATCGGCTACAAATAAAGTTTTCAAACAGTTTGATCTATACTTGGTGACGCTTTCCTTGTGAACCTGGAGTACATGTATGGCCATGCCGCCGGCGGTTGAGAGTTTCTTATGGCAGACGTGGCATTTGAAGTGTTTGGCCTTCTGGTGCTGTACAAGTATCTTCTCGTCGTCGAACTCGCGGTCACAGTAGTAGCACCAAACCTTCGAGGGTCTCTTCTTCTTCTTCCCCATGGATCGGCTTAACAAAACTAGGGTTTTTCCTCCTTTATCACTCCTCTCCTTCACCACTCTCGCTCGAAGCCGCGATGCTTTCTTCGATTCTAGGGTTCTTGTTTACCGCTAGCGGTAGAAAAACATTCTTTTATAGACAGCAGCTGAAAGTTGCAATTCTACCACATTTAAAGGGTAACAAAATGGGTCATTGAGTCGATTAGGTGTACTTATTTGATCCATTTAATAAATAGGTCAAAAATTTAAATTCAAATCCAACTCACACTCATATTGATTGGCCAAAATTGAGCTGACCTGATAATCCATTTAGATAAAAATAATAATTGTAAAGAAAGCTAATATTATCAATGAGCAAAAGAATTTAAGCAAACTGAAATTACACCTATAACTTACACCTATTTAATTAGATTTTTTTCACTATATTACTATCAAATTTTAATTAATTTAAACTTCAATTATTAAGTAACATATCTATATACATATCAAAAGTTCTAATTCACAATTCGCAGGTCAAAATCATGTCATTTTCGGGTTGGCAGGTCAATAGAGGCAGACCCGATAAATAGACGAGTTGGAAAATATAACTCAAATTCAATCCATTTATTAAACAAGTCAATCATAAATCTAATTTTTTGGGTCAGATTTGTATCAAGTTATCGGGTCATGTCTTGTATTAACACCCATATATTTTTCCTCTTTAATTTCTAATTTTGCATAATCCTAATTTAATATTTAGCTATTATTAATATTTGAAAATATATAAATATTTAAGTTATGAATTGTAATCACAAGATGTGGACATTCAAGTTTGATTTCATTCAAACGTGAGACCAATGTTGTGAAAATCGGACCGGATAGTGAACCGGAAGAATGAGAGGTTCACGCTTCGGCTGATTCGACTGGTTGAACAGGGGTCAAACCGGATGATATTATAAATATATTTAAAATATATATTATTCATCCAATGCATTTCATGATATATTCAAAAGAATAACAAATTCAATTTGCACACATAAAAATGAAATATAAAAAGAGAAATTTTATTCAATTCGAGTTTTTTTTAAATAATCAAAACATGTATTTGTAGGCCCCTCATCTCCTAAACTCAGATATAGCTAGCATAAGATCAATTTAATCCAAACTTAAATTAATTCCAAAACTTAATTTGAAAACAACCATAGGCAATAAATTTTAAATCTCAAATTCTAAAACTAGTAATGAAAGTTTATGCATTTAATGATAGCATTTAAAGTATACATCACAACAGCTTTAAAAAAATGTCATATCATTATTTAGTATGGCATACTTTGTACAGCTTTTTCAAAAAAATAAATAAAAAATAAAAAATTTGATTCCCACTTTCTTCTTCTTCTTCTCGAGACCTGTCATTTCAACGAAGCAAAGCACGCTCCTGCGACCTCTCCACGGCACCACCGCGGCATGCGACTTCATCGGTGAAGAAAAAATTCTGCTTGTCGATCTCCATCACCGTCGGATCTTAAATCAACGGCTCAATATCCATCGTTTTTTAATCGCTCGGTTCTTAATACTGGTGTTGGTTCGACGGTTTGCCGGTCCGACCGACCGAACAGTCGATTTTGCACCGATTTTGATTCAAAGCCAGTTTTAAATATAAAGCTAATTGGTCGGCCGACCGGTTCACGGTTCAACCAGTTGAACCGGCCGATCCGATCCGATTTTTAAAATCATGCATGAGACATTGATAAGTTATAATTTTGATAAGTGGTACAAATATTTTCTTAAATATACAAAAAACAAATTACAAATAAAATTTGGTGGCATAGCTCCTACAAAATAATGAGTAGGGTAAATTAGTAATTTTCTATCAATTACTATTTATTGTCAATGCTCATTTTGTTCTACCTATAAAATTAGGTTGAAAAATATTAAATGTGAGATTATTTAATTACATATTTGACATTACATTATTAATGATTTTATTGTAAGGACTTAATGAGATTACTAATTTCATCTTCAAGTTAGTTATGATTTCAAATTTTAATCTACTCATATCTAATTTTTAATACTAATTATTTATCTTACCATTTTAAAAGTTAATTTCATAAAGGTATAGCTCATAAATTCAAATTAGGATAATAACTTAAATGGTTGAATGAGTTAAGTATTAGTTTTTCCAACCAATAAAATATAAACAAAGTTTATTTAAACTAGGATCTAGGGTTTTATTATTATCCTAATTTTACATAATTTTCAATTATTATTTTTATAAACATTAATTAGATAATCATAATATAAAAGTAATTGAAGGACAATAATAATTTAAGCATGAAGAAAATTTGCTAATGTATAAATAAAACACATTAACAAACACTATAAACACCTGCTTTCATAAGAATGATAAAAGACGGATAAAATATATGTTGAACATAAAACATGACATAACATTCATAACATAATGGATACTATCATAACACATACATGGGTTACCTCCAAGAAGCGCCAAGTTTATAGTCTTCAGCCACACTTGCCTAGATTTTTCATTTGGCTAAGGTGGATGATTGCTATTCTTTAATTGGGTCCCATTGGTATCTCTTTCCTTCTCCTTGAGATTAACTTCAGTGTTATTAGGTAAGGATCCCATGGGCCTACTACTCATAGAAATTGCAAGCTAATTTAATTAAGTTTCTAAATTTTTAATTGAAGCAGATGGTTTTGTAATTGAGTTTTGAATTACTTGACCACATATTCTAGTGGTGTCTTTCTAGTTCCATACCGATTACCTTGATTAAATCCAGGAGGATAAGCTGGTCTTGGATTGTTATTGGCTTGATTTTGATTATTCCAATTTGCTCCTTGGTTATTTTGACCATAATTTCATTGATTTTCATCATTATTATTTGACCAACTAAAATTAGGATGATTTCTCTAACCTTAATTATATGCATCTGAATGAGAACTATTTTGTCTTTCAATCAAATTTATATTTTTAATATCTTAGATATCATTCTCTTCCATTGAGCTTCATCTTCAAAATATAAAGATGAATCAGAATTTAAGCTTAAAGTAATCAACTTATTTTATATTGCA
The DNA here is from genome assembly GCA_019925795.1 of Dendrobium chrysotoxum. Taxonomy (NCBI): domain Eukaryota; kingdom Viridiplantae; phylum Streptophyta; class Magnoliopsida; order Asparagales; family Orchidaceae; genus Dendrobium; species Dendrobium chrysotoxum. The sequence goes on from CM034303.1 coordinate 47,260,191, forward strand.
GCAACTTGTGCAGTCAAAATGGATAAAAATTATTTTCATAGACTACTGTCACTCTCTTAGGATTCACCCTATAGTTTTAATATCTCCATAGAACTTAGAAGGTTAAACATCCTATGTGTAAGTATGCCAATATTCTTTTCCAATATTCCTATTTGTTTTAATACTCCTCCGTTGAGATAATATATCACCCCAAATTTTAACTACATCCATGACCATTGTATTTCTTAGATGAAGAACTATAGATATTAAAATATTTATAATTTTATTCAAAGCACGAGAGTCTATATTAGTACTTACATTGTGTTTACATCATTAACCCGAAACTTAAAAATTAACAAGACATATATATAATTGAAAGCAAACTCATTTTTGTTTTACTCATGAAAGAAAAAAATATATGTAGGAGCGATAATAAGAAAAAAACTTTATTAGGATAGCATAATTGATTTCTCCACACTCATTCCTCCTTCAATGTTAGGATTGCTTACACAAAACTGACTAAGATCTTCAATGAAAATATTTTGCACTTCCTTAGCCTCCCTTAGACTTTACTCTAAGAGAACATTAAAGAACTACACAGAATATTACAGGTCTTTACTGAAAGTGACAGAACTCCTAAATAAAAGAGCTACAAAATTATTTATAGTAAGTGTAGAAATGGCCTCGGGAATTGCGACAACCGTAATGATGGTGTTGTGGCATTATAAATTGAACTAGCACCTCAGCACTATTAGTCTTTCTCCATTACGACATTGTGTTGACTCGACTCTTTGTTGGCTGAACTAGTGCGTCTCTTGGCTCAATAAGTGTGGCTCAATCTTTCGTTAACTGCACCACCATGGTGCTGTAAAAGTTGAGCACTACGATGCTTAAATATGGAATTTAACAATGCAATATTGAGATGATAGGCACTACGACATTCAAATTCTTGAGACTTATGTGTTGCAGCATAGATTTCTAACACTTTGACATAGATTTATGATGTCGTGGCACTGAATTATTTATCATTTTTCCTAAGACATTGGCACTGCAATTCCCTAATTTGATGTCGAGGCATTATAGATGTTGCGACACTAGTAATTGGATAGTTGTGGCACTAGTTCAACACTTGTGAATTTTTTTTCTTTTTCTTGAATATTTCTTGTACAAATATAAATAAAATAATACATTTTTGTTGAATTTAAATATAATAAATATGACATAATTTACCATTAACACTACGCTCTATAGAAGAATGGGATGGTGCTGATGTCATAGATGCTCCAACAGTTATCATAAAAGGTGGCTTCGAAGAAATTATACCTACACAATTATATGTTGATATAACTTTTAGTAGCAAAGATGCCTTATAATGTGTTATAAATGGATAGTTGAGTATTCATAATATCGAGTCATCCTCTAATAGGATAAAATTAACAATTATGTGCAAATAAGATAATCATCCCTCACGATCGTATTTGTGACATGTTTATACTTTGAGGAAAATCTTACCTTGTGTTTTGTCGCATTCATGCATGCATCCAAGACTTTTGAGTGGCCATCATAAATGCAACGCAAAACTCATATGTCACCATATCATCACGATTCTTCCATAATAGTTGGATCTCAAACCCCATGAAATAATAGCTCGCATCGAGTCCACGTTTGATATAAAAATTACATATCATACGACATGGGATGCAAGAAGGAAAATAGTCCACTATGTCTTCGGGAGTCTCAAAGACTCATATTGCTCTTTATATCGTTTGATGAGGGCTATTTTTTAGCCATCCTAAGAACATTATATGCCATCCAACTTAGCATAAATAACTATTTTAAAGGCATTTTTTAGTCTTTCGATCCCACCATTCAGGTATGCTGGTATGGCAATTTCATTGTCAAGTGATAAGCCTTGATAACATGTTCTTGCTCGAAAAATATAGAGGGACCTTACTAAAAGCTATTTATGTCAACTAAAATATCAGGCTTTACCTTGTTGCATTTGTTGTGGTTGAGGTTGAGACCAATGATTCAGGGGTTTGGTTCATGTAAAAATCTCTATAACCTCCTTCCACAGTCCATTGTAGAAGAGACCTATGCTTAATCTCAAACACGCACTCAACAATTATGCACAGTTGTAGAGAATATTTCCAAGTGCTGCACATCATCATTGCCTACGCCACCTTTGTGAGAACTTCAAGAAGGTTGTATGATGTCTTGTGACCATAGGTAATGTCCCATTTTATGATAAGAAGCACTAAGAAAACTCCAATGATATCGATGTCTTTAACATAAGCATGGTAATATTAGAAATATTAAAAGTCGCACTTAACTAGTTGGTTGTGAGGGACATTTCTAAATGGGACTTATCACACAATGGTGGATATCGCCACAGGATCATAATAATCAATACTTATGAATATTTCAACGGAGTTCTTATGCATGCTCTAGGCTGTTGACCTTATTTTTATATAAGGTCATTAGAACCCAATCCAGATTCCAGATCAATCCAGACCCTAGGATCTACCTGACCCTAGATCTATCCAGGCCCTAAGATCTATCTAGACCTTATATCTATTCAAACCCTAAGACCAATCCAGATCTTAGGTCAATCCACATTTAAGTTTATCCAAACCTCAAATCAATTTAAACTTCAAGCATATCTAGATTTCTAACATATCCAGATCCCAGCCCTAGTTTAAACTTTGATCCAACCTTTTATAAAGCTCTAATCTTATCCAATCAATAAAATCATTAAATTAATTATTATTGACTTGGATAATTTAAATTCAACCATTCAAATCTAAAACCCAGTTCAAATCCAAAAATTCAAACCCAAAATCCAAGGTTAAAGGCCCTATCCTGAAAGCCTTTTCCAATGATTTTTCAAACACTTCAAATCCCAGTCAAATGACCTCTAATTCAGAGTCTATCAATTACATATTGAGAGGATATATCTCTAGAGGCAATTCTCCAAATTTGAGCTCAATTTGAGACTTCTAACCTCAAAAATTAAATTGAAATCCAAAGGCTATAAAACTTTCAAATATTTATGCCCTATGCCACTAGGCCTGTCCCTTAGTGGAATTTGACCTTGGAGCCTTCTCCAAACCCCTTGATCACTTCCAAACCTTTGATTATGATATGATGAGCATTTATTTGCATTTTGATGGACCCATTTTGACCCCCAATTGACCAGGGGTCAAAATGACCAAAATATCCTTAGGGGTATAAATAGTCATTTTGAACCAAATGATCTTCAAATTGCATGAAACCACTTCAAATTAAACTTGTTGGACCCAAACCCAGGGCCTGGGTCAACCTAGGTTGACCAAACAGGTCCTTTAGGGCCCAAACATGTATTTTGACTGAATTAATCTCCCTAGACCTTGGAACCACCTCTAACAGACTCAGAATGTCATTTCAAACCTGTTGAGCCCAGACCCAGCCCCTGGGTCATCCTAGTTGACCAAGTCAACCTAGGTTGATCCAATGACCCATTAAGGGTCCAAATAAGTGATTTGACCCCAATGACCATTCTGATCCTTCAAACCACCTCTAACAGACCCCATTTTTTATTTTAAATTGGTTCAACCTAAACCTAGACTCTGGGTCAACCTAGGTTGACCCATTAGTCCCTTAAGACCTTCAATGGACCATTTCAATCCATTTGACTTCTCCAACACATATCAAACCTTCAAATTAACCCTTAATTACACCCCAAGCATTAATTAATCAAATCCAAGTCAACTTGACCAAGTCAACCTTCCAAAACTTGGTTAAACCACATTTAAACCTTCTTTAACTTATTCAAAGTTCAAATCCCTAGCCATCTCCTCTTCATTCAAACAACTCCTCAAGCTCCTCTTACTGCTACCTCAGCAGACTTTGACTGGTCAACATAGGTCAACAAAGTCTCTAAAGGGGTTTTAAATGACTAACACTATCAAACATTGATCCTTTGATTCATGCACTAAACCCAAAAGCATTCCATCAATGCTTGAAGTCACCTTGGATGCCACCTCACTCCCCTTGACTGCTTGACTAGTCAAATGGTCAAACAATTGGTTTGGAGGGGTCCAAGATGGTCAAAACCCACTTTAAGCTTAATCCCCTCTTTCCTAAACTTCTCCAGCAGTTTTAGGATATTCTAAAACATCCCTAAATCCATCCTTAACCTTTAGATCAAGATCAAACGGTTAGGATCATTTTCACATGCTCATATAAGGATAAGAGCACCTTTCCAACTACTTGTCCTTATGTCCTTTTGCTGCTCTGCGCTCAACAATTCTTGGGACAACTGGCATGCATCAAGGGAGCCTCCCAAATGATCAAGGCCATCCAAGTTACCTGGGTTAGGTTGAATAGGGCAAAACATCTAAACCTAGCCTCATTCTAACCTACATCTTCTCTCACTACTCTAGCCTCCTTAAGTCCGATCCCCAGCTCATTTTGAGTCCCCAGACCTTCCTCCACACATCTCCACTCAAATCCCTCCTATCAAAGCGGCCGGTGATCAGTTCTCCAATGAGACCAAGCCTATTCCGTCCAAGCTCCCACACCCTCTGATCCGGCGCATTTCAGACCATGAGTTCAACAGGACAAAGGAGTATGGACAATCTACAAGTGCAACTAAATCATTTTCTTACAAATCCAATGGTAAAAACTCCTGAAATCCTTAGCCCTAAGTCACAGTAGTTAGGGTTAATTAGCATTTCATTAAATGTGTTTTGAGCTATATCAAACATCCCCCATGATTTCTATTCATGCTTAGAACTTATGTTTAAAATTCCGTCCGATTTGGTTCGCCCGATCAATCAAACGAGGCAAAAAAACCCTTTCTAGGGTTCGTTCGCAACGTGCCCTTAGTATACATATTCTAGGCTGTTGATCACGCGATTAATGGCCTAGATCAAGCCATTCTACAGCTTCGTTCAACCACGGATCTGATTTTGCAGTCATTTGATTCATTTGGCTTCATCCCAGTCATCCATTTCAAAACTACGGAGATCCAACAGCCCACAGCTCGCTCCAACGTGGATTAGTAAAAGTGTAAAACAGTTGTGTGACATTTGATTAGCTAATGATTGCCGGTGGCGCAATCATTGCTAATCATCAGGCCGTCGACCAATGATTGGCAAATTGCGTTCGCGGTTCGAGCTCAACTTATCCAGAGATGACTCATGGTTTGCCAACGCCGCCATTTTATTTTTAATTAGTTTAATTAATCTAAATTACTTATTAAACCTAGAAATCTTTAGAAAATTATTAAAAATTCAATTTAAATCCAAAAAATTAAAATAATATATCAAATTACTCATATTTTAACCCTGTTTAATTTAAAATTAAAATCAACTTAAAATATTTAATATATTTTAAATTATTTTAAATATTTAAAATTTAATTAATATTTACTTAAATATTAATCAAAATATTTCCAAAATTCAAATTTTATTTTAAACATATTTTAAATATTTAAATATAGGATATTTATAATAATTGAATTCTAAAATTGAATTAATTTAAAATATTTCTTTTTAAATATTCTAAATAATTTCAATATTTAAATATCTAGTTAATATTTAATTAATCTTAAGTTAAACAATTCTTTAAATTTTAAAGGTTTATTTTAAAAATATCTTAATGAATTATAAAACATATTTTAAAGATTTTAAAATTAAAATTAATTCACAATTTTTAAAATAGTTTAAATAAATTGAATTATTTAATTACTTGAATATTTGATTAATATTTAAATAAATATTAAATTAAATATTTTCAAAATTAAAACTTTTTAATATTTTAAATAAATCAGAGATTATTTTAAGATATTTTTAATTTGAAATTTGAATTAATTTAAGCAATATTGATTAATTTTAATTAACCAATCCCTTTAATAATTAGTTAAATATTTAATTCAATTTAAATATTTTCAAAATATGAAAAATTTAATATTATTTCAATAAATTTAGAGAATATAAATCTGATTATTTTAAGATTAAAATTTTATTTTAATATATTTGAATCAATTTAATTAATTCAAATACTTGAATATTTAGTCAATATTAAATTAAATTCAATTTAAATATTTATCATAAATCCAAAGAACCTCAAATTATTTTTAAATTATAAAAATATTTTTCAAAATTGTTTTAAAACTATTTTGAATTTATTTTGGATTTATTTTCAAATATATTTTGAATTATCTTAAATTTTCTAAAAATTCCTATAATTAAGCTATTTTATAGTAAAAAAATTAATTTTAAAATTATATGTATTAAATTTTGAGAGTTTTGAGAGATCCTTTGAAATTCTGAACATAGCTTGAGTATGTGAATGAAATTTATGGGGAAGGGTTAGTGAATAATTGTATTCCAAGTATTCACTAATTAAATCAATAATCATGTTAATTAGTGTTTAACCATTGCATGCTTAGGATGCACACACCACTTTGCCTAAGCTCTCCTAGATTTAAGGACTTGAGTGTGATTGTGCATATATCTATACTACTATATAAAAGTGGCTTGGGATTTCACCCAAATACAATCTTAGCCTTCAATTTAATTTACCTAAGATAAATCTCAACCTTTCATTTTATTTATATATTTAATTAACTTATTTATTAACTTCATTTATTCATTTAAATGCATGATATTTTTCATTTTGTTTACATTAATTGCATTTAAGTAAGAGTCAATTGGTGCATTTAATTAAATTTATTTTTATATTCAATTAGGATTAATTAATATATTTATTTTTTATTGTTTCTTAATTAATACCTATTCTAGCAATTAATAATATAATTCATTAATATATATATATATATACTATCTATACTACTATTATAAAAGGGACTTGAGTTTTCTTCCCAACAAATCTTGATCATTCATTTTAATTCTTCTTAAATTATCTTGGTCATCCATTATATTATAAATAATTAATAAATCAAAAAATTACTCTTTATATAAAGCTCATTAAACGTTTTAGTTTTTTACCGTCTCAACCTATCCATCCATTCAACTTATTAATTTATTAATTCTCATTTAGTTATTTATTAAATAATTAAGGAGTTATTAATTCTTCTAAAGAATTAATAAATTATTTTCCCTTAGTTCCGGCAGTTTAATTTATTAATTAATCAATGTTTGGAGGAAGTTTTTTTCCCTTAGTTCCATCCGTTTAACTTATTTAGTTTATTAATTCTTCTGAATGTTTTATTAATTCATGTACTAATGTTTCATGTATGTCTAAACCTATCCGCCTTCGTCTCTTCGTCTTCGTGCCATCGTCCCTAAATATCGCCTTCTCCTCTTCGTCTTTGCGCCGTCATCCATAATCTTCGGATTGTCCTAGCTGACTCCACTCGCCGTCAGGTAGGTTTCTCTCTAAAATGGATGTTTCGGTCTCTCAAACTTATTTAATGTTTGTTCTTCCCGGCAATCAATCACCCGCATTTTTATTTCGGTATTTCAACTTCTTAAACGTTTCAGGTTCCTTTCTCCAATTAATTCTGTCTTCTGAAATTCTTCAACGTCTAGCTGCCTCCACTCACCGTCATCTCCTCTAGCAGGTTTATTGGCATAAATTTCTTTAACGTTAGTTTTTCCTGGCATTTACTCACCCGTATTTTGCATTTTTATTTCAGTGTTTTCAACTTTTTAAACGTTTGAGGATCCTTTCTCCAATTAATTCGGTCTCCTGGAATTCTTCAACATTTTTTCACTATTTGGATGCATGAAGATGAATTCAATTGTCGAAACGTTTCAACCTTCGACTGTTCGGTTCCCGTAAGATAACTGTCGCATATTCTCTTTCTCCCTTATATATATAATTGGTAAAATTATTCTCACATGTTTTTTCCTTTAGCGCTTTCGTGATTACTTTAGAGAATCTCTACTATTTCGGCTTCAAATTTAGGTAATTAATTTTGTGACGGAAATCGTTTATTAAGTTCGTCTTTTTAATTATTGATTTTCTACTATGTGCTTAAGTTTTGTGCTATGGCTTTTATGTTCATGTCTTCAATTTCCATGACTGGTCCTTAACCTAGGAAAAGTTTCAGGCCTTCTTGTTAGTTTACAGCATTAAATGTTTGTCAATATTTAAAGATCACGAAATCAAAATGAGGTCTTTGCACTGTATATTGAGATTGGGAATTGAAGCCAAAAGAAAAATAGGTGAAATCATTAAGATAATTCTTGATATCCTTTAGAGAAATTATATACATCATTTAGATATTACTTTTTGAAATTTTTATCTTCATACTCATGTTTTATATACATCGTTTAATTTGTCTTAAATATACTTATAAAAGAAATTTTAAATTTGTTTATGAAGATGTTTAATTTTATATATTTATTTTGTATTTTATGTTTGCCCTATGTTTAGTAAAATTTGAGTTGATGTATTTTTTTTATGATATCATGCTTGAGATAACATTATACAAGAAGTTTTTAAAACCGCCAATGCCGGTCTCAAGCCCGGATGAAAAAGGTTGAGGGGTTACAATACAAAATTTATGTTCTTCTAAAAGTTTAAAAAAGAGTAAAATATTTGACAGACTTGAAAATATCATCCATGCTTTGTATAATTAACTTCCATTCTCAACTTCTCTTTGGTGGGGCTAGTACTGCTTTTCAAGTAAGAAGCGATCTCTTCGTATAAAAAATTCAACATTACTTATTACTTCCATTTCAGTTGTGCAGTGGTAACATAACAAATTGTGGCATTGCAATTATAATAAATGCATATTTATGTTTGATGTGGCATAATTTTCTTGCTTTTAGTGTCACATTAAGTTTTTTAGACATCAAAATATTTACACCTTATAATTCTAGCACACGTCTTATATGCCGCAATGGGTTGATTAGCTAAATGATGATTATAAGACTGCTTTCTTTACTTTTTTTATAATTTTCATTTTCAATTGATTTTGGAAACATGTCCATGATAGTGAATGCATATGAGAACAGGTTGTGTTATTTAAATTTTTTTTAATTCCTGTTGACCTCATTTTTGTATGAGTTTAGTAGGACCAATCCAGACCTTAGGATCTTTCTAACCCTTAGGATCAATTTTGACTCTAGGATCAATCTGATCCTAGATCAATCCAGATTCAAATCAATCCTGATCTTAGATCAATCTAATTTCCAGACTATTCTAGATCCTAGGGTCTTTCCTAGATTTTAGATCTTAGGATCATTCTAGACCTTAGGATCCTCCTAGAACCTAGATCCTAGGATTCTTCTAGATCCTAAGACTATTCTAGACCCCAGGCCCTAGGACTTCTAGATACTAAGATCTTCCCAGACTTCAGTCCCTAGGATCTATTTTAGATCCTAGGATTCCTTTAAGCTAATCTGGACCCCAGGGCCTACTCTAAACCTTAGGATTCCTCTAGATCAATCCAAGCTTCAATTCAATCTAAAATTAATTCAAACCCTATCATTCAAGCTCAAAATCTAGCTCAAAACAAGAATTCCAATTCAAATTCCAAGGCCAAAGGTCTAAGTCCTGAAAGCCTCAACAAATCTAGCTCAAATGAGTTCCAAATCAAGTGCAACCACCTCCAACAAGTTTCAATCATCAAACCAAACCTATTAGACCCAAAACCAGCCCCTGGGTCAATCTGGTTGACTAAGTCAACCATGTTGACCAAACAGGCCTTTAAGGGTCAAAATATGTCATTTTGACCAAATGATCTCCTCAGATCTTGGGACCACCTTCATTGGTCTCCAAATATTATTTCAAATTTATTGAGCCCATTTCCAGACTTTGGACCCACCTATTTGACCAAGTCAACCAGGGTTGACCTAAAAGGCCCATTAAGGGTCCAAATAGGTCATTTTGACCAAATGACTTTCCCAAACCTTGAGACCACCACCAGTAGACCTAGAATATCATTCTGAACTGGTTGGACCCAATTTCTGACCCTGGGTCAACCTGGTTGACCAAGTCAACACAGTTGACCCATTAGGCCCATTAAGGGCCTAAATAGGTCATTTGATCTAGATGACCTATTTAACCCCTGAAAACACTTCTACTAGACTCCAGATACCCAATCAAACCTATCAAGTCCAGACCCTGGCCCTGGGTCAACTTGGTTGACCAAGTCAACCTAGGTTGACCAGTTCAACCCTTAAGCTTCCCTACCTTGAATCAAGCCCCAAATCAATTTCAAACCTATTCGAACTTCTCTGATCACTTCTCTTAGTGATTCAGACTTGATTGGACCCTTGACCCAGTCAACTTTTGACTAAGTCAACTAAACCCATGTTTGGTCAAATCTAACCCATTTGGATCAAATCATTTAGGATATCTAATCTAAACCTTCCAATTTTTCAAAACCTTTCAAACACTTGACCTAAATATCTTCAAAACCCTTATTGAATCAAAGCATGTAGATTTGAGTTGGTCAAATCTTAATCATGATTAAACCCTTAATCATTATCAAACCTCAATCAATTTGAGTCATCCAACATATATCATGCTTCAAATTAACTTCAACTCATAATCTAAGTATGTCCTAATCAACCAAACCCATATGGAGTTAACCAAGTCAACTCAATAAGACTTGGTCAAACCATTTCAAACTCCTACATTTTCATTCAAACCTCAATGTTCTAGCATTAAGGCTTTCCAAATAAGCCTAACCAGCTCCTAGGTTTCTTCCTATGCCACCTCATTATCCATGTGGACTGATTGACTGGTCAACTTAGTCAACAAGTCTCCATATTGATTTAAGAGGCTTTAAATGGTCAAGGTAGCCTCCTAAGCTAATCCACTTCATATCAAGTCACCCTAACCAGCTCAAGCCATCTCTCCATGCCCACTCAGCAGTCAATTTGACTGTTTGACTGGTCAAACATTCAAATTGAGCTTTTAAATGGTTCAAACATGGTCAAACTTCCCATTTAAGATAACCCATTTTAATCCATTTCATTCCAGCAGTTCCAAATCACTTCTAAAAGCTTCTTAAGCCTCTTATAATCCTCAGATTAAAGTTTAATTAGCTTCAAGTGGTCCCAAGTTGGTTAGCCAAGGACAAAGACCTTTACACCTCATCGTCCTTGTAGTCCTTTTATTCCCTTCTACTTTAACTGTTTTGGGACACTTGTCAAATATCAGGGAGGTACCTGGATCAATCAGGACCCTCCATGCAAGCCTGGGGACGTTTGAATAGAGTAAAAACGTAAAGAGGAGTCTCATTCGAAGGCCCATACTCTCTCTATACCCAAGGATTCTCAAGATGAACTCTCTGTTCGATTGAGCTCCTAAGGTCCTCCATCTCAAATATCTAGCTCAACTCCACTGCTAGCAGCCCGCCGGCGGCGAGATTTCGGGCAAGCCAAGGCCATTTTCTGTCCAAGGCTTGTGACGGGCAATAGGGAGCTTTTCAGGCCATGACTTTACTGAAGGAATTTGCGTGGACAGTCCACAAGCTCAGAGAATCAAAGACCTCCCGAATCCACCGTGTGGATTAGGTAAAAAACTCAACCCTAGATTAATACACTTAGGTTTATTTAACTTTCCAATAAGCTTGTTTAAAAACTTTTAATTATATCCACACAAATTCTGTTCAATATGTTAATCTACGTTTCAAATTTCAAAGGTTTTGATTGAGTATGTGAGGAGAACGAACCAATAATCGTAATCTAGGGTTCGTTCGCATTTTCTGTTAATGGTACATTTTCTGGACCGTTGATCTCCGAATCAACGGCTCAGATTGCGTCATTCCGCACGTTGATCCTCCGTTTATTCACGTCTGTTGAATCGAAGCACCGTTCGCCCTAATCCGGACCATCCATTCTCGAACCGCGGAGATCCTACGGCGCCTGCGGTTTGCTGACGTGGTTAAGTGATACCGCGCTCCGCGGTATCATTTCACCAATCATTGGCGGTAGCGCAATGATTGCGCCGCCACCTAATGATTGGCCCACATTTTGGTTACCCCAATCAAAATGTGCCACGCGTCCTTCGTCGTTGCCGGCGCCGCTAGATCCCTTTAAATGATTTAAAAATCTAGTTTAAATCATTTTAAATTCATTTTTTTAATAATTAATTTTAAATAATAAAAAATATATTAAACATTAATATTTCAAAAAATTTAATATTTTAATTTTAAATTAATATTAATTAAAAATATTAAAGTATTTTAAATTATTTTATATAATTAAATATTTAGTAATTTAAATTAATATTTGTTTTAAAAAAATGAAAATGATAATTGAAATATTTAATAAATTTTGAAATTATATTTTAAAATTGACTTACAAATTTCAGATTATTAAAATTAAAAGATTCTTTTAAATATTTAATTTTAAATTGATTAATTTAAGATATATTTATATTTTAAATAACTTTTAACTAATGAGATATTTAATATTTAATTAATACTTGATTAAAGCTAATCTTAAATAATTTTGAAAATTTAAAGGAAATTATTTTAAGTAATTTCAAAATTTCAGAGAGTATCTAAAATTTAATTTGATCTAATTTAAAATTTATTTTAAACATTAATTAATTTTAAATGATTTAAACTCATTTAATTGATTTAACACTTAAAATTCATAATGAAATTCAAACTAATTTGAAAATTTTCAAGTTATGTATCAAAATTTTTGAAATTTATTATTCTTTAATTTTAAATTAATCTTAAAATTTAAAACTCAAATTATTTTAAATAATTTTGAATTATTATAATATTTAATTAATATTTAATTAAAATATTACATTAAATATTTTAAAAATTAAAAATTTTATTTTTTAAATAATCTTGAAAATCAAAGGATCTCTCATTTGAATATTAAACTTATTTTGATGATATTTTGAGTATTTTAAATTTAAATTATATATATATAGGTTTATATATATATATATATATATATATATATATATATTTATTTATATTTAAGAATCTATTTTAAAATTATATATATTTAAATTCCAAGTATTTGAGAGATCCCATGAAATTCTAAACTTAGATTAAGTTTGATTGAATAGAATTTATGGGGAAGGTCATTAATGAATAATCATATTTTAATTATTCATTAATGATATCATTAATCATTTTAATTAGTACTAACCCATGCATGTTTATCATGTTATGTTAATGGTTAGTGACTTTGATTTGAACCCAATTAACCTAATGATATTATTAAGGATAACAATTAAGGACATAAGTATAGAAAACTTAGAATATTTCTAATAATTAGGATTTACCTCCTATTGACTTGAAACTCAAACCATTTGAACATAGTGACACTCTCAGCCTTAAAAAAATTTCCCACTGAATTTTGAAATGATTAAGCCCCTTAATCAACTTAATCAAACTTAAACCTTAATTAAGCCTTTAAAATTTCTAAAAAATATAATAAATCAAGATTAAATTCAAAAATTACATATAATATCTTAAACTGACTAGAATTGAACCCTTAATAATTAAAAAATAAAAGCCTATTGACTGGACTTTAAAATCAGGTTTAATTTAATTTCAATTGAAATTCAATATTAAATTAAATTAATTAATTAAAAATAATTAAAAATTCCAAAAATTTTCCAAACACTTGGAGATCACTCCTTAGGTCACTCCTAACCTTGGAGTTGATTTCAAGGAGTTTGGAGGTCATTTGGATTCAAATCACAAAAAGGCCTTTAATTAAACAATTCTGAAAATTCAAATAATTGTCCAAAACTTCAAAAATCATAACTAATTCAAATGAACTCCAAATTGAGCAAACTCAAAGGCATACAATTCATATTAAGGTCTAATATTTATCAAAAATGTTAAGTTTTCAGAAATCAAACAAATTTGAAAAAGTCAATTTTTGGTCAAACCTAGTTCAAAATTAAGTCAAAACTTCAAACCTTCATAATAAAATCTAGAAAAATCCAATTTCAGCGTACTTACTATCTAACTGATTGTATTAAGGTCTAGTATTTTAATAAAATATTAAGTTTTCAAAAAATACTTTAAATAAAAAAAGTTAATTTTTAACTCTTGAATTAAATCATTAAAATAATCCGGAAAATCTCAAAATTCAATAAATCTTTTAAAAACCCAGAAAACATTAATTTAATATTAACACCAGCAATCAATCAACCTTAATTAAGATTCATCAAATTTTAAATCTTAAACCAAATCTAATTCATTTAATCATATCGGGTACCACTCGGTAACCCAGGCCTACGAGGCTATTAAATTAGCCCCAAGGAAGGTGAAATAAACTTCACGGCCTCGGTGAGCAATAAAGGTGGTATCCATTCAACACTTTAAAATATATCTTAAAATTTTAAAATATTAAGATTTAAACTTTAATTAAAATATCTCTCAAGCCTTTCAACCAACCAGAACCTCAAGCAACTTTAATCAAATTATCCTATTTAGGACATATCCAAACCACATAGCCTATCTCACACACTTTAGATGATTTGTTAGGACAACCAACTCTAGTCTTAGGTTAGGACGGTGTTTACTTTTCTGCTGCTTGCATGTATATTGCATGCTGGTTATTAGATTTAAGTAATTGATGTTGATGTGATTGTTTATTTATTTACTGCACTCTGTGTTGATTTAATTGTACGTTAGATCTACCCCTAGGCTAGGGGCGATTTGTATTAATTTAATCTTATGTAGGTGGCCATGCTCATACAGAGCATTAAATAAAGGGGGTAAAATCATAAATAATAAATTGCACATGTGCTCCAGAAAATTGCTTAAGTCCCCCTTTTAAATTAAAAGAGCATGGCCAAGTGTGACTGTGATTGAGCATTTAAATTTTAATCTATTAATTGCTTAGGATGTTTATATAACTACTGATTATTAGGATAACCATGCAAGATCGAGTCTAGATTTTTTTTAATTTTAATTAATGTAATTTGAGATGATATTTGAGTTGTAAATGTTAAGTACTTTGAGATTGAGATGCTAAGCATCCAATTTGGAATCCAAAGAGGAAGGAACATCCCTTAGAGGAGAGTTCCTCTCCATTTGGAGATCCAAATTAGGATGACTTTTTGAATATCCAAAGAGAAAAGATAGCACCCTTATTAAGGGGGAGTTTCTTTTCATTTGGATATCCGGACCTGACGATCCAAGGAGTTCCAAGAAGACGAAGAAGTGAAGAATGAGAAGAATCTCAAATCTCAAAATCACTTGAGTCTTAGGAGTAGAATCTGGGTTGTAGTCAGTGGTACCTGGCCACTTTACTTTTCCTGTGACCCTCGGTTGTACAATTAAGTGGCACTTGCCACATGGACTTTCAATTTGAGTTTTAATTTAATTGATTTGATTAATATTAATTGTTTGATGTTGATTGTGATTAAGGACCCGCATGCTTTTAATAGTTTTTTTGGCATTTTTGCATGTCGATTTTGATTTAGCCTGGAACCCGATCGGAGGCTTGTAAGGGCTCGTTAAAACTTTTTCTACTTAAACAAATTTAAAATCTTTAAGTCAACATAGAAATTTTAACGCTTTAAGAAGTAAGCCCGGGACTGCCAGGAGTTTTTTATATGCATATTCGTTGCATTTTCTTTCCACTTGCTAGGCACCTCCCCGCCTGCGGGTTTTGGCAAACCACCTGACCTATGAGGGTGCAGTTCTGTCCAAGGGGATCTGTGCAATCTTCTAGGAAAAAAATATATTTTTAAGCCTCATTTTAAAATTTTTTCATTCTGATTTAAGCATTTTAATTGAGTCAATTTACATGCATTACATTAGAAACTCATTTAAAAATATCTAAAATTTTAATTGCATTTCTAGTTTAAGAATTTCATCCAACATACGTAAAGGGGTCAATTAGGAATATGCTCTAGATGTCGGCCTCACGTTCCTTAAATATATCTTAAACAACATCCCTAATCACTCTACATTTATAGATCGGACACATAGTTTTAAAGCATTTAGGTGGTTTAGCTGGCTCCCCAATCCAGGCCGGGGTAAGTCCAGGCCTTGCATTGCATTAGCTAGGATCCGGATCACTAATTTTCAGTACCCATTTTATACTTAGGTTCTGAGGCAGAGCTTCAATCCTAAGACCTCAACCTTCCGGGAATCTAATTCCCACTTTCTAATAAAATTGACCACTCAAACCTAAATCTCTTTCAATCAAATTCAAGCCCAACACTTAGGATAGGTTGGGGTGTTTCTGAAGTAATTCAAAATCTCAAAACACCTTCTACCCTTCTTTCTTTGACTCCAAAAATAACTGTTCAAATTTGATCCAGTCCCTATTGAATTTCCAACCCTTAACCTCCTTTGACATCAAACTTTGAAATCTAAATAAAATTCGTATCGCTATTTTAATTCAGAGTATTCGTAGGAAAATTTCTGGTTTCCTACGATTTAATTAACTACGAGGGTTTGCGCTCGTAGGAGATTTAGAAACCCAGACCTGATTTTCAAAATTAAACTTTTTCAAAACTTTAATTAATTATCTTTGGAAAGTTTAAAAGTCAACGATCATTGTCATTATTTTCAAATGCTCGATAACAGACAATATCCTCTTTCTTTGGAAAGATATATCGTACTATTATTGTAGCTTTGATTATGAAATTAATGATCTCTTTACTAGATTATTGTAGTTAAACATTGGATTAAATATCATTCTGATTCTTCGGGATCATATCTTATTTCTCCTTGAGTTTGACTACGATAATCAGGGTAAATCAGGATTTGTAATCTGAACCTATTAGAGAACGATATGTTCACCTTTCGAGGTGATATATCATTCATAATAAGCGTTCGATTTCGAATATTAAAATTTCAAAAATTTAACTTTCCCAAAGAAAATTAAACCTTTTTCAAAATATATATTTTCAATCACATCAAAAAATGGCAACTCCACTGGGGAGAATCTATCTCTCAATCTTTAATAGCGTTATAAATTTTGTTGCATCGATAATTTTGACTACCTTTCTTCTGTTGGTCCCTCCACTCATTTCTCCCTTGGGTGAGTGTGTCTAACTCAATTAAGACATGTAAAAAGAGAGACAAGTATAGGATACCTCCCTCCAAGCCGGGCTTTGACATTTTTGCCTCCAAGTTTATTGGTAGAGCAAAAGAGTCAAGCCAAGCTTTTTTACTTCTTCCTGTATATGTTGCAAACTTGCATGCGAATAAGTCTCTGCATGCTAAGTTTCATAATTTACAGAAGATCATCCAATCTTATAATTAAAGTTTCAAGTCTCCAATAAAATCTTACCTCTTCAAATTCAGTTCAAAATTTCAATCCTTCTGGTATAGTCGGTCTCTGACATTTCTCTCCTAAACAATTTCTTTGGATGAAAGAGTCAGGTCGGCTTTTAAGAATTTCCCCTAAAATTTGTAAACCTTTATGTTGAATGCGAATTCAACACATTGAGTTTCAAAATAAGGGGGAGATTCTACCGGATTTTGAAATTTTTCTTAAATTTCCTTCAAGATTTTTCAAATCAATTTCAATCATCGTTGTCATGTGTTTCCTATAACACTATGTTATAGTTGAACGTATGCAATGTAAATCCAAAATTCATGTCAAATCTAAGCTTTGACATTGCACCTCTAAATCACTTGGTGGGGTGAAAAGAGTCGAGTCTAGGTCTTTAGGATCTTCAGACTAATTTTGTTAACCTGCATATTTGAATAAAATCAATGTGTTGAGTTTCAAAGTTAGAAGAAGGTCCGTTCAGTTTCAACCTCAAATTCGAATTCAATCTTAAATCTTAATTTAATTCAAATTTTATTTCAACCTTGAATTCAACCTTAAATTTGACTAAGTCGGGCTTTGACATTTCGACCCAAGTCAATTGGTGAAATGAAAAGAGTCGAGCCCGATCCCTGGATCTTTCATATCGATTTTGTGCCCCTGCATGATTAGGTAAAACTCAATTTATTGAGTCATAAAATTTTAAGAAAGATCCATTTGACTTGAGCTTCAAGTTCAAATTCAAACTTTGAGTCCAAATATAATTTCAACCTGAAATTTGAATTTGATCTCCACTTTAAAGTCAATTCAATTTTGATCGGACTTTGACATTTCAACCCAAGTCAATTGGTGAAATGAAAGAGTCGAGCATGATCCCTGGATCTTTCATATGGATTTTGTGTACCTACATGATTGAATGAAACTTGATCTGTTGAGTCACGAAATTTGAAGAAAGATTCATTCGACTTCAACTTTAAATTCAAATTTAAATCCAACTTTGATTCAAAATACAATCTCAACCTTAAGTTCGAATTTAATTGTCACCTTAAATTTTAAATTCAATTTTGAATTCAAGTTCGAGTTTGAACTTTGACATTTTGCCCCAAGGTACTTGGTGTAGCGAAAGTGTCGGGTTCAACCCTTAAGTCCTTGTCAATTCTACAAATCACTATTTTGAATCCAAGCTTAACATGATTGAATTATCAAATTTTGAATAATATTAATCAAGTTTAAAATTCAAATTCAAATTCAAGATTAAATAATTTAAATCATTGTTCATTAATTTTAGGATTCAAGCACTCAAATGGCTGGGAAACTCATCTTCTCCATTGATAGAAACTTGATAGTCGAAGGAATCACTTCTGGAAATTTCATCCAATTTGAAATACAATTCCAAGACTTCAAGTTATCAGTCGACAGAGAAAAAATGATTGATCTGTCTGCCGGCATACGAAGGAATGTCCCCTTAGTTGAGATTACTTTAGGGTCAGGAGTTGACTCCCCCATCTTCGAGATGGAGGCCGATGTCGCCCCTTTACCCATTGTACCCTCTGCCCTGTTGGATAAGAATCAGAACTCAATAACGATAGAAGAGCTACCATCTCAACCTGAGATTGGGTCAAGTTCTAGTACCCCTGTCGTCAGCAAGGTCAGCAAGAACAAAATGAAGAACTACCTCCGTAGAGTCAGAAAGAAGGCTTTTAAGGCCAGAAAGACTGCTGAGACGAAAGCCTTAAAGCAAGTCAAGTCAAAGGCTACTAAAAAGTTCATTGCTCCTTCTATGTACCCCTTTCCTGGTGGAAATTATTTTCACCCTTCTCCTGTTGCTCAAAGGAGGGAGATTGTAGAGATGAGAGTGCGATCTTCAATACATCTTCTTGACTACTACATGGCGAGAATCAATCAAGTCAGAACTGATCAAACACCAGCACCAGGTCCTAGGCCCCCAATTGAAGGTTATAACCCGTCCAGTATGCTAGAAGATGTTATGTCACATTTCTATACGTGTCCCACTACATCATCTGTAGAGGAGGTGTAGAAACCACTCAGGGTGCTACTCTCCTAACTACTAGTCCATTAGTATAGAGAGAGAAAAAATAATCTAAGATTATATCAGATAGTGATATCGTTAAAATTCAACTTTCAACGGGGTCCTATCGAGATACATCTTTTGATTGAAATGATACCACTAGGATAGTGCAGATTCCACAACAGTATCTCCCTCCAAGGAGATCATAGGAATTTAATTCCATACTGCTGGATCTTGCCACCTAGATTTGCAATTTCTCTTTAACGAAAAGCTTCCAATTTCTCAAGTGTATTGATTTCAAATTTCAAGATAGTTTAATCATATTTTTAATGAAAATTGACCTCTACCTTGAGTCTTAAGCAGGAGAAAGTTGTTGTTGACTCCTTCAAATGTTTGAATACCCCTCCCTCCCACCTCTTTTGTGGGATTGATTTAATTGTTAAATTAAAATTAATGTCAAACTTAAGTTGACCCTTGAAATGAAATTCTTTTTAATCTTCTCGCAATTTTCTATCTCAATAGATGTCTCTTGCATGCTTAAAATCTATTCAATGATTTTATAAAAGTCAAGTAAATACTCATTTTAAAAGATTGGGTCCTGCCTTGAGGATTATCCGTCATTGCATAAGAGAATGAGTTTTCTTCTTTTATACTTAAGATTTAATCCCGGTATTGAAATAGAGAAGGTGTAGCCTCTTCTTAAATTTAATTGAATTCAAAAGATGCGCAAAATGTGCCATCAATCAAGAAATGCACAAAGTGCACCAAAGTTAAAAGATGCGCAATGGGTGCCACGAGTTAAGAAACAGTGCAAAATGCACTATAAATCAAAAGATGCACAATGTGCGCCACCAAAAAAAGAATGAGGCTCCCTTTTTCTAAATGTTTTAATCTCAAAAGACCCAGTCAACTTTAAATTACTTGACTTTGCTATGTCTTGAATCCAGAATTTTTTTTTGTCGTGCATCGATAATCTATCAAGATACAAAAATCTCTCGTACTGGAGAATTGAAAAGATCAAATTTTTTTATTCAACTTAAACCTCTTTGAAATTGATTTTAATTCAAAATACTCAAGGGAGACCACAGTTTAGTTTCTACGAAACTTGGTCTGGGTCAACAAAACCTAAATCCTGAAATCTTTTTTAGGTTAGTTGGAGTCACTCAAATTTTTCACTGCACTTCTGAATTTGTTCCCGCTTGTCGTTCCAACAGGGTCCAAATACTTAGAGGAAGTTTTCTAATAGAAAGAATGAATCTTCTATTCTTGATAAAATTTAAATTTGGTCCTTGAGAAATGTGTGTAAGTCCTTGCATATAGGCATCTTTTCCTTTAAGGCCTTCTTTATAAAATTACACTCTATGCTGGGTCCAAGATTAATCCCACTAGAGGAGTATTTTATAATGTTGAAAATTATCGTTCAAAATCAAACCACACCCTGTGCTGGGTCCTAGATCATTCTGATCTAGGAGCGTAGTTTTCTTTGCTGGGACTTGCTGTTCAAAGTCAAACTATAATTGAGCAAAGTGCCCGACTCTAATTGGAAGAGTTCGAGGGCCTCAAATAAAAAATCAATACATACTTAACAAAGTTTGAAAGTCTTTAAGTCACATTTGATTCGAGATATTGATAAGTTGTGTCACTTTAGAACTCCCCAAGTAGGAGACTTGGTCGTAGTCTTTTGTAGAACACTTCTAATTCATTGTAAATTCAATGGAGGTCTTGAATTAACATTGACTGGATCGTTCATTCTAATGATGATCTTTAAGAAAATTTCCAATCGATTGATCAACCCTGAAGAATGCCACCTAATATTTTCAAAAATTGGGGAGGCCCTTCAGGAAGTACCATGCCAGATGAGTGTCAAACTTAAAATTAAATTCAAAACACTTCAAAATTCAAAATCAAGTTCAAATAAATCAAAATCAAATCAAACACAATCAAAATTCAAAATCAAATTCAAGATGAATCAAAATCAATCAAATCTTAAATTCAAATCCCTCGAATTCAAAATCAATTCAAATTTAAATATCTTTAAATTCAACACTCAATCAATTCAAATTCAAAAATCTTTCAAATCTCAAATTCAAGAATTTAGACTTGATCCTCTGTATAGAGCAAGTTTCCTCTATACATGATTAATCCAGACTCGATCCTTTATATGGAGCAAGTTTTCTCTATACATGATCATTTCAGACCCGATCCTCTATTTAGAGCAAGTTTCCTCTGCATATGATCATCCAAACCCGATCCTCTGTGTAGAGCAAGTTTCCTCTACACATGATCACTCCAGACTCGATCCTCTTTATAGAGCAAGTTTCCTCTATACATGATCAATCTAGACTCGATCCTCTGTATAGAGTAAGTTTCCTCTATACATGATCATTTCAGACTCGATCCTCTATATAGAGCAAGTTTCCTCTATATATGATCATCCAGACCTGATCCTCTGTGTAGAGCAAGTTTCCTCTACACATGATCACTCCAGACCTGATCCTCTATATAGAGCAAGTTCCCTCTACATATGATCATCCAGTTTCGATCCTCTATGTAGAGCAAGTTTTCTCTACACATGATCACTCCAGACCCGATCCTCTATGTAGAGCAAGTTCCCTCTACATATGATCATCCAGTTTCGATCCTCTGTGTAGAGCAAGTTTTCTCTACACATGATCACTCCAGACCTGATCCTCTGTGTGAAGCAAGTTTCTTTCCTACATGATCACCTAGACCCGATCTTTTGTGTAGAGCAAGTTTTCTCTCCATAAGATCATCTATTAGTGATGGAGCACGCCCTTTATGGCACTATCCTAGTTTTCTTCCAGATCTGATCCTCTGTGTAGAGTAAGTTTCCTCTACACACGATCATTCCAAACTCGATCCTCTGTGTGAAACAAGTTTCCTTTATATACTATCATTCTAAATCTGATCTTTTATATAGATCAAGTTTCCTCTATACATGATCATTCCAGACTCGATCCTCTGTGTGAAACAAGTTTCCTTCACATACGATTATTCCAGATCTGATCATTTATATAGAGCAAGTTTCCTCTATAAATGATCGTCCAGACTCAATCCTCTGTGTGAAGCAAGTTTTCTTCACATACGATCATTCCAGATCTGATCTTTTGTATAGATCAAGTTTCCTCTATACATGATCGTCTAGACCGGATCCTCTGTGTAAAGCAAGTTTCCTTTACATATGATCACTCCAAACCCGATTCTGTGCGAAGCAATGCTTCCTTCTCACAGGATCATCCAGCTTTCTTTTCCTTAAGGTTAGATGTGAGTCATCGTGCTTTCTTTCCTTAGGATTAGATTTGCTAGTGGTGTAGTACACCCTTCGTGGCACCATCCTAGCTTCTTTCAGTGTTCTTTCCCTTAAGGATAGATGTGAGTCATTATGCTTTCTTTCCTTAGGATTAGATCTTCAAGTGATGGAGCACACCCTCTGTGGCACCATCCTAGGTTTAAAATCCAGATCTGACTTTCTGTGGGAAGCAATGCTTCCTTCCCTCAGGGTCCTCCAGTCTTCTTTTCCTTAAGGATAGATGTGAGTCATCGTGCTTTCTTTCCTTAGGATTAGATCTACTAGTGATGAATAACGCTCTCTGCGGCACCATTCTAGTCTCAAAATTCAAATCCTTAAGCATGATCTCCTATAGGAAGTAATACCACCTTCCTATGAGATCATCCAGTTCTCATTTCCTCAGAGTAAGTATTCTCCTTCTCTTAGGATTAGACTCCCCAGTGATGGAGTAAGTCCTCTGTGGCACCGTCCTGGGTTTAATTTCAAAATCAAACTCTCTTCTCCTTAAGGTTAGGCTCTTCTTCCTTTCCTTAGGATTAGACTCCCCAGTGATAGAGTAAGTCCTCTGTAATATCGTCCTGGGTTTAATTTCAAAATCAAACTCTCTTCTCTTTAAGGTTAGGCTCTTCTTCCTTTCCTTAGGATTAGACTCCCCAGTGATGGAGTAAGTCCCCTATGGCATCGTCCTGGATTTAATTTCAAGTTGCAAAATTAAACCTTCTTTTCCTTAGGGCTAGGTATTTCTTCCTTCCCTTAGGATCAGATCTACTAGTGGCAAAGTACGCCCTTTGTGGCACTACCCTAGTATCAAATTCAACTTCGATCCTTTGTAGTTAGGAGTTCTTCCTTTCTATACGATCATCTAGACTTCCTCTTCCTAAGGTTAGGACTTCCCTTCCCTTAGAATTAGATCTACTAGCGGTGGGGTATGCCTTCTGTGGCACTACCCTAGTATCATTTCAAACTCAATCTTCTAGGGTTAAGATTTCCTTTCCCTTAGAATCAAATTTAGACTCGATCCTTTGTAGTTAGGAATTCTTCCTTCCTATACGATCATCTAGACCTTCTTTTCCTTAGGGCTAGGTATTTCTTCCTTCCCTTAGGATCAGATCTACTAGTGGTAGAGTACGCCCCTCGTGGCACTACCCTAGTATCAAATTTCAATTTGATCTTCTGTAGTTAGGAATTCTTCTTTTTTATACGATCATCCAAACTTCTTCTTCCTAAGGTTAGGACTTCCCTTCCTTTAGGATTAGATCTACTAGTGGTAGAGTACGCTGCTTCAGCACTACCCTAGTATCATTTCAAACTCAATCTTCTAGGGTTAAGATTTCCTTCCCTTTTAGAATTAAATTTAGATTCAATCCTTTATCGTTAGGAGCTTTTTCTTCCTATATGATACCCTAAACTTTCTTTTCCTTTAGGGATAGATTATTCCTTTCCCTTAGGACCAAACCCACTAGTGGTAGAATACGCTTTTTCTAGCACTACCCTAGTATCTATTCAAACTCCGATTCCCAGGGATAGACTTCTCATTCCCTTAGGATCAAAACTCCAGACTTGACCATTCTATTCGGTCAACGCCAATATGTGTAATAGAACTACATTCTATTACACATATTGGGGGTCAATTTGTTGACCTCATTTTTGTATGAGGTTAATAGGACCAATCCAGACCTTAGGATCTTTCTAACCCTTAGGATCAATTCTGACTCTAGGATCAATCTAGATTCAAATCAATCCTGATCTCAGATCTATCTAATTTCCAGATTATTCTAGATCCTAGGGTCTTTCCTAGATTTTAGATCTTAGGATCATTCTAGACCTTAGGATCCTCCTAGAACCTAGATCTTAGGATTCTTCTAGATCCTAAGACTATTCTAGACCCCAGGCCCTAGGACTTTTAGATACTAAGATCTTCTCAGACTTCAGTCCCTAGGATCTATTCTAGACCCTAGGATTCCTTTAAGCTGATCTGGACCCCAGGGCCTACTCTAAACCCTAGGATTCCTCTAGATCAATCCAAGCTTCAATTCAATCTAGACTTAATTTAAACCCTATCATTCAAGCTCAAAATCTAGCTCAAAACCAGAATTCCAATTCAAATTCCAAGGCCAAAGGTCTAAGTCCTGAAAGCCTTTTCTAGTGAATCTTTGAACACTTCAAAACCCTATCAAATGACCTCTGATTCAGGGTCTATTAGTTCCACACTGATGTGACATGTCTCTGGAGGCAATCCTCCAAATTTGAGCTCATTCTGAGGTCTCTAACCCCAGAAACTGAATTGAAATCCAAAGGCTGTAAAACTTTCAAATATTTACGGCCTATGCCACTGGACCTGCCACCTAGTGGATCCTGACCTTGGAGCCTTCTCCAAACCCTCAAATCACTTCCAGACCCTTAATTATGACCCATTGAGTAATAAACTGTATTTTGTAGGACTCAATTTGACTCCTAGTTGACCAATGGTCAAAATAACCAAAATACCTCTATGGGGTGTGAATAGTCACTTTGGTCAAATGAGTTCCAAATCAAGTGCAACTACCTCCAACAACTTTCAATCATCAAACCAAACCTGTTGGACCCAAAACTAGCCCCTGGGTCAATCTGGTTGACCTAGTCAACCAGGTTGACCAAACAGGCCTTTAAGGGTCAAAACAGGTCATTTTGACCAAATGACCTCCTCAGACCTTGGGACCACCTTCATTGGTCTCCAAATGTCATTTCAAATCTGTTGAGCCCATTTCCAGACCCTGGACCCACCTGTTTGACCAAGTCAACCAGGGTTGACCTAAAAGGCCCATTAAGGGCCCAAATAGGTCATTTTGACCGAATGACTTTCCCAAACCTTGAGACCACCACCAGTAGACTCAGAATGTCATTCTGAACTGGTTGGATCCAATTCCTGACCCTGGGTCAACCTGGTTGACCAAGTCAACACAGTTGACCCATTAGGCCCATTAAGGGCCTAAATAGGTCATTTGATCTAGATGACCTATTCAACACCTGAAAACACTTCTACTAGACTCCAGATACCCAATTAAACCTGTCAAGCCCAGACCCTGGCCCTGGGTCAACCTGGTTGACCAAGTCAACCTAGGTTGACTAGTTCAACCCTTAAGCTTCCCTACTTTGAATCAAGCTCCAAATTAATTTCAAACCTATTCAAACTTCTCTGATCACTTCTCTTAGTGATTCGGACTTGATTAGATCCTTGACCCAGTCAACTTTTGACTAAGTCAACTAAACCCATGTTTGGTCAAATTTGACCCATTTGGATCAAATCATTTAGGATATCTAATCTAAACCTTCCAAGTTTTCAAAACCTTTCAAACACTTGACCTAAATATCTTCAAAACCCTTATTGAATCAAAGCATGTAGATTTGAGTTGGTCAAATCTTAATCATGATTAAACCCTTAATCATTATCAAACCTCAATCAATTTGAGTCATCCAACATATATCATGCTTCAAATTAACTTCAACTCATAATCTAAGTATGTCCTAATCAACCAAACCCATATGGAGTTAACCAAGTCAACTCAATAAGACTTGGTCAAACCATTTCAAACTCCTACATTTTCATTCAAACCTCAATGTTCTAGCATTAAGGCTTTCCAAATAAGCCTAACCAGCTCCTAGGTTTCTTCCCATGCCACCTCATTATCCATGTGGACCGATATACTGGTCAACTTAGTCAACAAGTCTCCATATGGATTTAAGAGGCTTTAAATGGTCAAGGTAGCCTCTTAAGCTAATCCACTTCATATCAAGTCACCCTAACCAGCTCAAGCCATCTCTCCATGCCCACTCAGCAGTCAATTTGACTGTTTGACTGGTCAAACATTCAAATTGAGCTTTTAAATGGGTCAAACATGGTCAAACTTCCCATTTAAGCTAACCCATTTTAATCCATTTCATTCCAGCTGTTCCAAATAACTTCTGGAAGCTTCTTAAGCCTCCTATAATCCTCAGATTAAAGTTTAATTAGCTTCAAGTTGTCCCAAGTTGGTTAGCCAAGGACAAAGACCTTTACACCTCATCGTCCTTGTAGTCCTTTTATTCCCTTCTACTTTAACTGTTTTGGGACACTTGTCAAACATCAGGGAGGTACCTGGATCAATCAGGACTCTCCATGCAAGCCTGGGGATGTTTGAATATAGTAAAAACGTAAAGAGGAGTCTCATTCAAAGGCTCATACTCTCTCTCTCTCTCTACCCAAGGATTCTCAAGATGAACTCTCTGTTCGATTGAGCTCCTAAGGTCCTCCATCTCAAATATCTAGCTCAACTCCACCGCTAGTAGCCCGCCAGCGACGAGATTTCTGGCAAGCCGAGGCCATTTTTCGTCCAAGGCTTGTGACGGGCAATAGGGAGCTTTTCAGGCCACGACTTCAACTGAAGGAATTTGCATGGACAGGTTACAAGCTAGAGAATCAAAGACCTCCCGAATCCACCGTGTGGATTAGGTAAAAAACTCAACCCTAGATTAATACACTTAGGTTTATTTAACTTTCCAATAAGCTTGTTTAAAAACTTTTAATTACATCCACACAAATTCTGTTCAATATCTTAATCTACATGTCAAATTTCAAAGGTTTTGGTTAAGTATGTGAGGAGAACGAACCAATAATCGTAATTTAGGGTTCGTTCACCTTTTCTGTTAATGGTACGTTTTCTGGACCGTTGATCAAGAAAATGTTGATCTCTGGATCAACGACCCAGATTGCATCATTTCACGCGTTGATCCTCTGTTTATTCGTGTCTGTTGAATCGAAGCACCGTTCGCTCTAATCCGGACCGTTCATTCTTGAACCACGGAGATCCTACGGCGCCCGTGGTTTGCTGACGTGGTTAAGTGATACAGCACTCCGCGGTATCATTTCGCCAATCATTGGTGGCGGCGCAATGATTGCACCGCCACCTAATGATTGGCCCGCGTTTAATTTTAAATAATAAAAAAATATATTAAATATTAATATTTCAGAAAATTTAATATTTTAATTTTAAATCAATATTAATTAAAAATATTAAAGTATTTTAAATTATTTTATATAATTAAATGTTTAGTATTTTAAATTAATATTTATTTTAAAAAAAATGAAAATGATAATTAAAATATTTAATAAATTTTGAAATTTTATTTTAAAATTGACTTACAAATTTTAGATTATTAAAATTAAAATATTCTTTTAAATATTTAATTTTAAATTGATTAATTTAAGATATATTTATATTTTAAATAACTTTTAACTAATGAGATATTTAATATTTAATTAATACTTGATTAAAGCTAATCTTAAATAATTTTGAAAATTTAAAGGAAATTATTTTAAGTAATTTCAAATTTTCAGAGAGTATCTAAAATTTAATTTGATCTAATTTAAAATTTATTTTAAACATTAATTAATTTTAAATTATTTAAACTTATTTAATTGATTTAACACTTAAAATTCATAATGAAATTCAAACTAATTTGAAAATTTTCAAGTAATGTATCAAAATTTTTGAAATTTATCATTCTTTAATTTAAAATTAATCTTAAAATTTAAAACTCAAATTATTTTAAATAATTTTGAATTATTCTAATATTTAATTAAAATATTACATTAAATATTTTAAAAATTAAAAATTTATTTTTTTAAATAATCTTAAAAATCAAAGGATCTCTCATTTGAATATTAAACTTATTTTGATGATATTTTGAGTATTTTAAATTTAAATTATATATATATATAGGTTTATATATATATATTTATATTTAAGAATCTATTTTAAAATTATATATATTAAAATTCCAAGTATTTGAGAGATCCTATGAAATTCTAAACTTAGATTAAGTTTGATTGAATAGAATTTGTGGGGAAGGTCATTAATGAATAATTATATTTTAATTATTCATTAATGATATCATTAATAATTTTAATTAGTACTAACTCATGCATGTTTAGGATATACACACACCACTTAGCTAGGGCTCTCATAGATTTAGGATTTGTTTGTGTTTGCATGTATGCTTATCATGTTATGTCAAGGGTTAGTGACTTTGATTTGAACCCAATTGACCTAATGATATCATTAAGGACAACAATTAAGGACATAAGTATAGAAAACTTAGAATATTTCCAATAATTAGGATTTACCTCCTATTGACTTGAAACTCAAACCATTTGAACATAGTGACCCTCTCAGCCTTAGAAAAATTTTCCACTGAATTTTGAAATGATTAAGCCCCTTAATCAACTTAATCAAACTTAAACCTTAATTAAGCCTTTAAAACTTCCAGAAAATATAATAAATCAAGATTAAATTCAAAAATTACACATAATACCTTAAACTGACTAGAATTGAACCCTTAATAATTGAAAAATAAAAGCCTCTTGACTGGACTTTAAAATCAGGTTTAATTTAATTTCAATTGAAATTTAATATTTAATTAAATTAATTAATTAAAAATAATTAAAAATTCCAAAAATTTTCCAAACACTTGGAGATCACTCCTTAGGTCACTCCTAACCTTGGAGTTGATTTCAAGGAGTTTGGAGGTCATTTGGATTCAAATCACAAAAAGGCCTTTAATTAAACAATTCTGAAAATTCAAATAATTGTCCAAAACTTCAAAAATCATAACTAATTCAAATGAACTCCAAATTGAGCAAACTCAAAGGCATACAATTCATATTAAGATCTAATATTTATCAAAAATGTTAAGTTTTCAGAAATCAAACAAATTTGAAAAAGTCAATTTTTGGTCAAACCTAGTTCAAAATCAAGTCAAAACTTCAAACCTTCATAATAAAATCTAGAAAAATCCAATTTCAGCGTACTTACTATCTAACTGATCGTATTAAGGTCTAGTATTTTAATAAAATATTAAGTTTTCAAAAAATACTTTAAATCAAAAAGTTAATTTTTGACTCTTGAATTAAATCATTAAAATAATCCGGAAAATCTCAAAATTCAATAAATCTTTTAAAAACCCAGAAAACATTAATTTAACATTAACACCAGCATTCAATCAACCTTAATTAAGATTCATCAAATTTTAAATCTTAAACTAAATCTAATTCATTTAATCATATCGGGTACCACTCGGTAACCCAGGCCTACGAGGCTATTAAATTAGCCCCAAGGAAGGTGAAATAAACTTCACGGCCTCGGTGAGCAACAAAGGTGGTATCCATTCAACACTTTAAAATATATCTTAAAATTTTAAAATATTAAGATTTAAACTTTAATTAAAATATCTCTCAAGCCTTTCAACCAACCAGAACCTCAAGCAACTTTAATCAAATTATCCTATTTAGGACATATCCAAACCACATAGCCTATCTCACACACTTTAGATGATTTGCTAGGATAACCAACTCTAGTCTTAGGTTAGGACGGTGTTTACTTTTCTACTGCTTGCATGTACATTGCATGTTGGTTATTAGATTTAAGTAATTGATGTTGATGTGATTGTTTATTTATTTACTGCACTCTGTGTTGATTTAATTGTACGTTAGATCTACCCCTAGGCTAGGGGCGATTTGTATTAATTTAATCTTATGCAGGTGGCCATGCTCATACAGAGCATTAAATAAAGGGGGCAAAATCATAAATAATAAATTGCACATGTGCTCCAGAAAATTGCTTAAGTCCCCCTTTAAAATTAAAAGAGCATGGCCAAATGTGACTGTGATTGAGCATTTAAATTTTAATCTATTAATTGCTTGGGATGTTTATATAACTACTGATTATTAGGATAACCATGCAAGATCGAGTCTAGATTTTTTTTAATTTTAATTAATGTAATTTGAGATGATATTTGAGTTGTAAATGTTAAGTACTTTGAGATTGAGATGCTAAGCATCCAATTTGGAATCCAAAGAGGAAGGAACATCCCTTAGAGGAGAGTTCCTCTCCATTTGGAGATCCAAATTAGGATGACTTTTTGAATATCCAAAGAGAAAAGATAGCACCCTTATTAAGGGGGAGTTTCTTTTCATTTGGATATCCGGACCTGACGATCCAAGGAGTTCCAAGAAGACGAAGAAGTGAAGAATGAGAAGAATCTCAAATCTCAAAATCACTTAAGTCTTAGGAGTAGAATCCGAGTTGTAGTCAGTGGTACCTGGCCACTTTACTTTTCCTGCAGACCCTCGGTTGTACAATTAAGTGGCACTTGCCACATTGACTTTCAATTTGAGTTTTAATTTAATTTATTTGATTAATATTGATTGTTTGATGTTGATTGTGATTAAGGACCCGCATGCTTTTAATAGTTTTTTTTAGCATTTTTGCATGTCGATTTTGATTTAGCCTGGAACCCGATCGGAGGCTTGTAAGGGCTCGTTAAAACTTTTTCTACTTAAACAAATTTAAAATCTTTAAGTCAATATAGAAATTTTAACGCTTTAAGAAGTAAGCCCGGGACTGCCAGGAGTTTTTCATATGCATATTCGTTGCATTTTCTTTCCACTTGCTAGGCACCTCCCCGCCTGCGGGTTTTGGCAAACCACCTGACCTATGAGGGTGCAGTTCTGCCCAAGGGGATCTGTGCAATCTTCTAGGGAAAAATATATTTTTAAGCCTAATTTTAAAATTTCTTCATTCTGATTTAAGCATTTTAATCGAGTCAATTTACATGCATTACATTAGAAACTCATTTAAAAATATCTAAAATTTTAATTGCATTTCTAGTTTAAGAATTTCACCCAACATACGTAAAGGGGTCAATTAGGAATATGCTCTAGATGTCGGCCTCGTGTTCCTTAAATATATCTTAAACAACATCCCTAATCACTCTACATTTAAAGATCGGACACATAGTTTTAAAGCATTTAGGTGGTTTAGTTGGCTCCCCAATCTAGGCCGGGGTAAGTCCAGGCCTTGCATTGTATTAGCTAGGATCCGGATCACTAATTTTCAGTACCCATTTTATACTTAGGTTCTGAGGCAGAGCTTCAATCCTAAGACCTCAACCTTCCGGGAATCTAATTCCCACTTTCTAATAAAATTGACCACTCAAACCTAAATCTCTTTCAATCAAATTCAAGCCCAACACTTAGGATAGGTTGGGGTGTTTCTGAAGTAATTCAAAATCTCAAAACACCTCCTACCCTTCTTTCTTTGACTCCAAAAATAAATGTTCAAATTTGATCCAGTCCCTATTGAATTTCCAACCCTTAACCTCCTTTGACATCAAACTTTGAAATCTAAATAAAATTCGTATCGCTATTTTAATTCAGAGTATTCGTAGGAAAATTTTTGGTTTCCTACGATTTAATTAACTACGAGGGTTTGCGCTCGTAGGAGATTTAGAAACCCAGACCTGATTTTCAAAATTAAACTTTTTCAAAACTTTAATTAATTATCTTTGGAAAGTTTAAAAGTCAACGATCATTGTTATTTTTTTCAAATGCTCGATAACAGACAATATCCTCTTTCTTTGGAAAGATATATCGTACTATTATTGTAGCTTTGATTATGAAATTAATGATCTCTTTACTAGATTATTGTAGTTAAACATTGGATTAAATATCATTCTGATTCTTCGGGATCATATCTTGTTTCTCCTTGAGTTTGACTACGATAATCAGGGTAAATCAGGATTTGTAATCTGAACATATTAAAGAACGATATGTTCACCTTTCGAGGTGATATATCATTCATAATAAGCGTTCGATTTCGAATATTAAAATTCCAAAAATTTAAATTTCCCAAAGAAAATTAAACCTTTTTCAAAATATATATTTTCAATCACATCAAAAAATGGCAACTCCACTGGGGAGAATCTATCTCTCAATCTTTAATAGCGTTATAAATTTTGTTGCATCGATAATTTTGACTACCTTTCTTCTGTTGGTCCCTCCACTCATTTCTCCCTTGGGTGAGTGTGTCCAACTCAATTAAGACATGTAAAAAGAGAGACAAGTGTAGGATACCTCCCTCCAAGCCGGGCTTTGACATTTTTGCCTCCAAGTTTATTGGTAGAGCAAAAGAGTCAAGCCAAGCTTTTTTACTTCTTCCTGTATATGTTGCAAACTTGCATGCGAATAAGTCTCTACATGCTAAGTTTCATAATTTACAGAAGATCATCCAATCTTATAATTAAAGTTTCAAGTCTCCAATAAAATCTTACCTCTTCAAATTCAGTTCAAAATTTCAATCCTTCTGGTATAGTCGGTCTCTGACATTTCTCTCCTAAACAATTTCTTTGGATGAAAGAGTCAGGTCGGCTTTTAAGAATTTCCCCTAAAATTTGTAAACCTTTATGTTGAATGCGAATTCAACACATTGAGTTTCAAAATAAGGGGGAGATTCTGCCGGATTTTGAAATTTTTCTTAAATTTCCTTCAAGACTTCTCAAATCAATTTCAATCATCGTTGTCATGTGTTTCCTATAACACTCTGTTATAGTTGAACGTATGCAATGTAAATCCAAAATTCATGTCAAATCTAAGCTTTGACATTTCACCTCTAAATCACTTGGTGGGGTGAAAAGAGTCGAGTCTAGGTCTTTAGGATCTTCAGACTAATTTTGTTAACCTGCATATTTGAATAAAATCAATGTGTTGAGTTTCAAAGTTAGAAGAAGGTCCGTTCAGTTTCAACCTCAAATTCAAATTCAATCTTAAATCTTAATTTAATTCAAATTTTATTTCAACCTTGAATTCAACCTTAAATTTGACTAAGTCGGGCTTTGACATTTCGACCCAAGTTAATTGGTGAAATGAAAAGAGTCGAGCCCGATCCCTGGATCTTTCATATCGATTTTGTGCCCCTGCATGATTAGGTAAAACTCAATTTGTTGAGTCATAAAATTTGAAGAAAGATCCATTTGACTTGAGCTTCAAGTTCAAATTCAAACTTTGAGTCCAAATATAATTTTAACCTGAAATTTGAATTTGATCTCCACTTTAAAGTCAATTCAATTTTGATCGGACTTTGACATTTCGACCCAAGTCAATTGGTGAAATGAAAGAGTCGAGCATGATCCCTGGATCTTTCATATGGATTTTGTGTACCTACATGATTGAATGAAACTTGATCTGTTGAGTCACGAAATTTGAAGAAAGATTCATTCGACTTCAAGTTTAAATTCAAATTTAAATCCAACTTTGATTCAAAATACAATCTCAACCTTAAGTTCGAATTTAATTGTCACCTTAAATTTTAAATTCAATTTTGAATTCAAGTTCGAGTTTGAACTTTGACATTTTGCCCCAAGGTAATTGGTGTAGCGAAAGTGTCGGGTTCAACCCTTAAGTCCTTGTCAATTCTACAAACCACTATTTTGAATCCAAGCTTAACATGATTGAATTATCAAATTTTGAATAATATTAATCAAGTTTAAAATTCAAATTCAAATTCAAGATTAAATAATTTAAATCATTGTTCATTAATTTTAGGATTCAAGCACTCAAATGGCTGGGAAACTCATCTTCTCCCTTGATAGAAACTTGATAGTCGAAGGAATCACTTCTGGAAATTTCATCCAATTTGAAATACAATTCTAAGACTTCAAGTTATCAGTCGACAGAGAAGAAATGATTGATCTGTCTGCCGGCATACGAAGGAATGTCCCCTTAGTTGAGATTACTTTAGGGTCAGGAGTTGACTCCCCCATCTCCGAGATGGAGGCCGATGTCGCCCCTTTACCCATTGTACCCTCTGCCCAGTTGGATAAGAATCAGAACTTAATAACGATAGAAGAGCTACCATCTCAACCTGAGATTGGGTCAAGTTCTAGTACCCCTGTCGTCAGCAAGGTCAGCAAGAACAAAATGAAGAACTACCTCCGTAGAGTCAGAAAGAAGGCTTTTAAGGCCAGAAAGACTGCTGAGACGAAAGCCTTAAAGCAAGTCAAGTCAAAGGCTACTAAAAAGTTCATTGCTCCTTCTACGTACCCCTTTCCTGGTGGAAATTATTTTCACCCTTCTCCTGTTGCTCAAAGGAGGGAGATTGTAGAGATGAGAGTGCGATCTTCAATACATCTTCTTGACTACTACATGGCGAGAATCAATCAAGTCAGAACTGATCAAACACCAGCACCAGGTCCTAGGCCCCCAATTGAAGGTTATAACCCGTCCAGTCTGCTAGAAGATGTTAGGTCACATTTCTATACGTGTCCCACTACATCATCTGTAGAGGAGGAGGTGTAGAAACCACTCAGGGTGCTACTCTCCTAACTACTAGTCCATTAGTATAGAGAGAGGAAAAATAATCTAAGATTATATCAGATAGTGATACCGTTAAAATTCAACTTTCAACGGGGTCCTATCGAGATACATCTTTTGATTGAAATGATACCACTAGGATAGTGCAGATTCCACAACAGTATCTCCCTCCAAGGAGATCATAGGAATTTAATTCCATACTGCTGGATCTTGCCACCTAGATTTGCAATTTCTCTTTAACGAAAAGCTTCCAATTCCTCAAGTGTATTGATTTCAAATTTCAAGATAGTTTAATCATCTTTTTAATGAAAATTGACCTCTACCTTGAGTCTTAAGCAGGAAAAAGTTGTTGTTGACTCCTTCAAATGTTTGAATACCCCTCCCTCCCACCTCTTTTGTGGGATTGATTTAATTGTTAAATTAAAATTAATGTCAAACTTAAGTTGACCCTTGAAATGAAATTCTTTTTAATCTTCTCACAATTTTCTATCTCAATAGATGTCTCTTGCATGCTTAAAATCTATTCAATGATTTTATAAAAGTCAAGTAAATACTCATTTTAAAAGATTGGGTCCTGCCTTGAGGATTATCCGTCATTGCATAAGAGAATGAGTTTTCTTCTTTTATACTTAAGATTTAATCCCGGTATTGAAATAGAGAAGGTGTAGCCTCTTCTTAAATTTAATTGAATTCAAAAGATGCGCAAAATGTGCCATCAATCAAGAAATGCACAAAGTGCACCAAAGTTAAAAGATGCGCAATGGGTGCCACGAGTTAAGAAACAGTGCAAAATGCACTATAAATCAAAAGATGCATAATGTGCGCCACCAAAAAAAGAATGAGGCTCCCTTTTTCTAAATTTTTTAATCTCAAAAGACCCAGTCAACTTTAAATTACTTGACTTTGCTATGTCTTGAATCCAGAATTTTTTTTTATCGTGCATCGATAATCTATCAAGATACAAAAATCTCTCGTACTGGAGAATTGAAAAGATCAAATTTTTTTATTCAACTTAAACCTCTTTGAAATTGATTTTAATTCAAAATACTCAAGGGAGACCCCAGTTTAGTTTCTACGAAACTTGGCCTGGGTCAACAAAACCTAAATCCTGAAATCTTTTTTAGGTTAGTTGGAGTCACTCAAATTTTTCACTGCACTTCTGAATTTGTTCCCGCTTGTCGTTCCAACAGGGTCCAAATACTTAGAGGAAGTTTTCTAATAGAAAGAATGAATCTTCTATTCTTGATAAAAATTTAAATTTGGTCCTTGAGAAATGTGTGTAAGTCCTTGCATATAGGCATCTTTTCCTTTAAGGCCTTCTTTATAAAATTACACTCTATGCTGGGTCCAAGATTAATCCCACTAGAGGAGTATTTTATAATGTTGAAAATTATCGTTCAAAATCAAACCACACCCTGTGCTGGGTCCTAGATCATTCTGATCTAGGAGCGTAGTTTTCTTTGCTGGGACTTGCTGTTCAAAGTCAAACTATAATTGAGCAAAGTGCCCGACTCTAATTGGAAGAGTTCGAGGGCCTCAAATAAAAAATCAATACATACTTAACAAAGTTTGAAAGTCTTTAAGTCACATTTGATTCGAGATATTGATAAGTTGTGTCACTTTAGAACTCCCCAAGTAGGAGACTTGGTCGTAGTCTTTTGTAGAACACTTCTAATTCATTGTAAATTCAATGGAGGTCTTGAATCAACGTTGACTGGATCGTTCATTCTAATGACGATCTTTAAGAAAATTTCCAATCGATTGATCAACCCTGAAGAATGCCACCTAATATTTTCAAAAATTGGGGAGGCCCTTCAGGAAGTACCATGCCAGATGAGTGTCAAACTTAAAATTAAATTCAAAACACTTCAAAATTCAAAATCAAGTTCAAATAAATCAAAATCAAATCAAACACAATCAAAATTCAAAATCAAATTCAAGATGAATCAAAATCAATCAAATCTTAAATTCAAATCCCTCAAATTCAAAATTAATTCAAATTTAAACATCTTTAAATTCAACACTCAATCAATTCAAATTCAAAAATCTTTCAAATCTCAAATTCCAGAATCCAGACTTGATCCTCTGTATAGAGCAAGTTTCCTCTATACATGATTAATCCAGACTCGATCCTTTATATAGAGCAAGTTTTCTCTATACATGATCATTCCAGACCCGATCCTCTATGTAGAGCAAGTTTCCTCTGCATATGATCATCCAAACCCAATCCTCTATGTAGAGCAAGTTTCCTCTACACATGATCACTCCAGACTCGATCCTCTGTATAGAGCAAGTTTCCTCTATACATGATCAATCTAGACTCGATCCTCTGTATAGAGTAAGTTTCCTCTATACATGATCATTTCAGACTCGATCCTCTATGTAGAGCAAGTTTCCTCTATATATGATCATCCAGACCTGATCCTCTGTGTAGAGCAAGTTTCCACTACACATGATCACTCCAGACCCGATCCTCTATGTAGAGCAAGTTCCCTCTACATATGATCATCTAGTTTCGATCCTCTATGTAGAGCAAGTTTTCTCTACACATGATCACTCCAGACCCGATCCTCTATGTAGAGCAAGTTCCCTCTACATATGATCATCCAGTTTTGATCCTCTGTGTAGAGCAAGTTTTCTCTACACATGATCACTCAAGACCTGATCCTCTGTGTGAAGCAAGTTTCTTTCCTGCATGATCACCTAGACCCGATCTTTTGTGTAGAGCAAGTTTTCTCTCCATAAGATCATCTATTAGTGATGGAGCACGCCCTTTATGGCACTATCCTAGTTTTCTTCCAGATCTGATCCTCTGTGTAGAGTAAGTTTCCTCTACACACGATCATTCCAAACTCGATCCTCTGTGTGAAACAAGTTTCCTTTATATACAATCATTCTAAATCTGATCTTTTATATAGATCAAGTTTCCTCTATACATGATCATTCCAGACTCGATCCTCTGTGTGAAACAAGTTTCCTTCACATACGATTATTCCAGATCTGATCATTTATATAGAGCAAGTTTCCTCTATAAATGATCGTCCAGACTCAATCCTCTGTGTGAAGCAAGTTTTCTTCACATACGATCATTCCAGATCTGATCTTTTGTATAGATCAAGTTTCCTCTATACATGATCGTCTAGACCGGATCCTCTGTGTAAAGCAAGTTTCCTTTACATATGATCACTCCAAACCCGATTCTGTGCGAAGCAATGCTTCCTTCTCACAGGATCATCCAGCTTTCTTTTCCTTAAGGTTAGATGTGAGTCATCGTGCTTTCTTTCCTTAGGATTAGATTTGCTAGTGGTGTAGTACACCCTTCGTGGCACCATCCTAGCTTCTTTCAGTGTTCTTTCCCTTAAGGATAGATGTGAGTCATTATGCTTTCTTTCCTTAGGATTAGATCTTCTAGTGATGGAGCACACCCTCTGTGGCACCATCCTAGGTTTAAAATCTAGATCTGACTTTCTGTGGGAAGCAATGCTTCCTTCCCTCAGGGTCCTCCAGTCTTCTTTTCCTTAAGGATAGATGTGAGTCATCGTGCTTTCTTTCCTTAGGATTAGATCTACTAGTGATGAATAACGCTCTCTGCGGCACCATTCTAGTCTCAAAATTCAAATCCTTAAGCATGATCTCCTATAGGAAGTAATACCACCTTCCTATGAGATCATCCAGTTCTCTTTTCCTCAGAGTAAGTATTATCCTTCTCTTAGGATTAGACTCCCCAGTGATGGAGTAAGTCCTCTGTGGCACCGTCCTGGGTTTAATTTCAAAATCAAACTCTCTTCTCCTTAAGGTTAGGCTCTTCTTCCTTTCCTTAGGATTAGACTCCCCAGTGATAGAGTAAGTCCTCTGTAATATCGTCCTGGGTTTAATTTAAAAATCAAACTCTCTTCTCTTTAAGGTTAGGCTCTTCTTCCTTTCCTTAGGATTAGACTCCCCAGTGATGGAGTAAGTCCCCTATGGCATCGTCCTGGATTTAATTTCAAGTTGCAAAATTAAACCTTCTTTTCCTTAGGGCTAGGTATTTCTTCCTTCCCTTAGGATCAGATCTACTAGTGGTAAAGTACGCCCTTTATGGCACTACCCTAGTATCAAATTCAACTTCGATCCTCTGTAGTTAGGAGTTCTTCCTTTCTATACGATCATCTAGACTTCCTCTTCCTAAGGTTAGGACTTCCCTTCCCTTAGAATTAGATCTACTAGCGGTGGGGTATGCCTTCTGTGGCACTACCCTAGTATCATTTCAAACTCAATCTTCTAGGGTTAAGATTTCCTTTCCCTTAGAATCAAATTTAGACTCGATCCTTTGTAGTTAGGAATTCTTCCTTCCTATACGATCATCTAGACCTTCTTTTCCTTAGGGCTAGGTATTTCTTCCTTCCCTTAAGATCAGATCTACTAGTGGTAGAGTACGCCCCTCGTGGCACTACCCTAGTATCAAATTTCAATTTGATCTTCTGTAGTTAGGAATTCTTCTTTTCTATACGATCATCCAAACTTCTTCTTCCTAAGGTTAGGACTTCCCTTCCTTTATGATTAGATCTACTAGTAGTAGAGTACGCTGCTTCAGCACTACCCTAGTATCATTTCAAACTCAATCTTCTAGGGTTAAGATTTCCTTCCCTTTTAGAATTAAATTTAGATTCAATCCTTTATCGTTAGGAGCTTTTTCTTCCTATATGATACCCCAAACTTTATTTTCCTTTAGGGATAGATTATTCCTTTCCCTTAGGACCAAACCCACTAGTGGTAGAATACGCTTTTTCTAGCACTACCCTAGTATCTATTCAAACTCCGATTCCCCAGGGATAGACTTCTCATTCCCTTAGGATTAAAACTCCAGACTTGACCATTCTATTCGGTCAACGCCAATATGTGCAATAGAACTACATTCTATTACACATATTGGGGGTCAATTTGTTGACCTCATTTTTGTATGAGGTTAATAGGACCAATCCAGACCTTAGGATCTTTCTAACCCTTAGGATCAATTCTGACTCTAGGATCAATCTAGATTCAAATCAATCCTGATCTCAGATCTATCTAATTTCCAGATTATTCTAGATCCTAGGGTCTTTCCTAGATTTTAGATCTTAGGATCATTCTAGACCTTAGGATCCTCCTAGAACCTAGATCCTAGGATTCTTCTAGATCCTAAGACTATTCTAGACCCCAGGCCCTAGGACTTCTAGATACTAAGATCTTCCCATACTTCAGTCCCTAGGATCTATTCTAGACCCTAGGATTCCTTTAAGCTGATCTGGACCCCAGGGCCTACTCTAAACCCTAGGATTCCTCTAGATCAATCCAAGCTTCAATTCAATCTAGACTTAATTCAAACCCTATCATTCAAGCTCAAAATCTAGCTCAAAACCAGAATTCCAATTCAAATTCCAAGGCCAAAGGTCTAAGTCCTGAAAGCCTTTTCTAGTGAATCTTTGAACACTTCAAAACCCTATCAAATGACCTCTGATTCAGGGTCTATTAGTTCCACACTGATGTGACATGTCTCTGGAGGCAATCCTCCAAATTTGAGCTCATTCTGAGGTCTCTAACCCCAGAAACTGAATTGAAATCCAAAGGCTGTAAAACTTTCAAATATTTACGGCCTATGCCACTGGACCTGCCACCTAGTGGATCCTGACCTTGGAGCCTTCTCCAAACCCTCAAATCACTTCCAGACCCTTAATTATGACCCATTGAGTAATAAACTGTATTTTGTAGGACTCAATTTGACTCCTAGTTGACCAAGGGTCAAAATAACCAAAATACCTCTATGGGGTGTGAATAGTTACTTTGGTCAAATGAGTTCCAAATCAAGTGCAACTACCTCCAACAACTTTCAATCATCAAACCAAACCTGTTGGACCCAAAACTAGCCCCTGGGTCAATCTGGTTGACCTAGTCAACCAGGTTGACCAAACAGGCCTTTAAGGGTCAAAACAGGTCATTTTGACCAAATGACCTCCTCAGACCTTGGGACCACCTTCATTGGTCTCCAAATGTCATTTCAAATCTGTTGAGCCCATTTCCAGACCCTGGACCCACCTGTTTGACCAAGTCAACCAGGGTTGACCTAAAAGGCCCATTAAGGGCCCAAATAGGTCATTTTGACCGAATGACTTTCCCAAACCTTGAGACCACCACCAGTAGACTCAGAATGTCATTCTGAACTGGTTGGATCCAATTCCTGACCCTGGGTCAACCTGGTTGACCAAGTCAACACAGTTGACCCATTAGGCCCATTAAGGGCCTAAATAGGTCATTTGATCTAGATGACCTATTCAACACCTGAAAACACTTCTACTAGACTCCAGATACCCAATCAAACCTGTCAAGCCCAGACCCTGGCCCTGGGTCAACCTGGTTGACCAAGTCAACCTAGGTTGACTAGTTCAACCCTTAAGCTTCCCTACTTTGAATCAAGCTCCAAATTAATTTCAAACCTATTCAAACTTCTCTGATCACTTCTCTTAGTGATTCGGACTTGATTAGATCCTTGACCCAGTCAACTTTTGACTAAGTCAACTAAACCCATGTTTGGTCAAATCTGACCCATTTGGATCAAATCATTTAGGATATCTAATCTAAACCTTCCAAGTTTTCAAAACCTTTCAAACACTTGACCTAAATATCTTCAAAACCCTTATTGAATCAAAGCATGTAGATTTGAGTTGGTCAAATCTTAATCATGATTAAACCCTTAATCATTATCAAACCTCAATCAATTTGAGTCATCCAACATATATCATGCTTCAAATTAACTTCAACTCATAATCTAAGTATGTCCTAATCAACCAAACCCATATGGAGTTAACCAAGTCAACTCAATAAGACTTGGTCAAACCATTTCAAACTCCTACATTTTCATTCAAACCTCAATGTTCTAGCATTAAGGCTTTCCAAATAAGCCTAACCAGCTCCTAGGTTTCTTCCCATGCCACCTCATTATCCATGTGGACTGATATACTGGTCAACTTAGTCAACAAGTCTCCATATGGATTTAAGAGGCTTTAAATGGTCAAGGTAGCCTCTTAAGCTAATCCACTTCATATCAAGTCACCCTAACCAGCTCAAGCCATCTCTCCATGCCCACTCAGCAATCAATTTGACTGTTTGACTGGTCAAACATTCAAATTGAGCTTTTAAATGGGTCAAACATGGTCAAACTTCCCATTTAAGCTAACCCATTTTAATCCATTTCATTCCAGCTGTTCCAAATCACTTCTGGAAGCTTCTTAAGCCTCCTATAATCCTCAGATTAAAGTTTAATTAGCTTCAAGTTGTCCCAAGTTGGTTAGCCAAGGACAAAGACCTTTACACCTCATCGTCCTTGTAGTCCTTTTATTCCCTTCTACTTTAACTATTTTGGGACACTTGTCAAACATCAGGGAGGTACCTGGATCAATCAGGACTCTCCATGCAAGCCTGGGGATGTTTGAATATAGTAAAAACATAAAGAGGAGTCTCATTCAAAGGCTCATACTCTCTCTCTCTCTACCCAAGGATTCTCAAGATGAACTCTCTGTTCGATTGAGCTCCTAAGGTCCTCCATCTCAAATATCTAGCTCAACTCCACCGCTAGCAGCCCGCCAGCGATGAGATTTCCGGCAAACCGAGGCCATTTTTCGTCCAAGGCTTGTGACGGGCAATAGGGAGCTTTTCAGGCCACGACTTCAACTGAAGGAATTTACATGGACAGTCCACAAGCTAGAGAATCAAAGACCTCCCGAATCCACCGTGTGGATTAGGTAAAAAACTCAACCCTAGATTAATACACTTAGGTTTATTTAACTTTCCAATAAGCTTGTTTAAAAACTTTTAATTACATCTACACAAATTCTGTTCAATATCTTAATCTACATGTCAAATTTCAAAGGTTTTGGTTAAGTATGTGAGGAGAACGAACCAATAATCGTAATTTAGGGTTCGTTCACGTTTTCTGTTAATGGTAGGTTTTCTGGACCGTTGATCAAGAAAATGTTGATCTCTGGATCAACGACCCAAATTGCATCATTTCGCGCGTTGATCCTCCGTTTATTCGTGTCTGTTGAATCGAAGCACCGTTCGCCCTAATCCGGACCGTTCATTCTCGAACCACGGAGATCCTACGGCGCCCGTGGTTTGCTGACGTGGTTAAGTGATACCGCACTCCGCGGTATCATTTCGCCAATCATTGGTGGCGGCGCAATGATTGAACCGCCACCTAATGATTGGCCCGCGTTTTGGTTCCCCCAATCAAAATGTGCCACGCGTCCTCCGTCGCTGCCAGCGCCGCGAGATCCCTTTAAATGATTTAAAAATCTATTTTAAATCATTTTAAATTCAAATTTTTTTTAATAATTAATTTTAAATAATAAAAAAATATATTAAATATTAATATTTCAGAAAATTTAATATTTTAATTTTAAATCAATATTAATTAAAAATATTAAAGTATTTTAAATTATTTTATATAATTAAATGTTTAGTATTTTAAATTAATATTTGTTTTAAAAAAAATGAAAATGATAATTAAAATATTTAATAAATTTTGAAATTTTATTTTAAAATTGACTTACAAATTTTAGATTATTAAAATTAAAATATTCTTTTAAATATTTAATTTTAAATTGATTAATTTAAGATATATTTATATTTTAAATAACTTTTAACTAATGAGATATTTAATATTTAATTAATACTTGATTAAAGCTAATCTTAACTAATTTTGAAAATTTAAAGGAAATTATTTTAAGTAATTTCAAATTTTCAGAGAGTATCTAAAATTTAATTTGATCTAATTTAAAATTTATTTTAAACATTAATTAATTTTAAATTATTTAAACTTATTTAATTGATTTAACACTTAAAATTCATAATGAAATTCAAACTAATTTGAAAATTTTCAAGTAATGTATCAAAATTTTTGAAATTTATCATTCTTTAATTTAAAATTAATCTTAAAATTTAAAACTCAAATTATTTTAAATAATTTTGAATTATTCTAATATTTAATTAAAATATTACATTAAATATTTTAAAAATTAAAAATTTATTTTTTTAAATAATCTTAAAAATCAAAGGATCTCTCATTTGAATATTAAACTTATTTTGATGATATTTTGAGTATTTTAAATTTAAATTATATATATATAGGTTTATATATATATATATTTATATTTAAGAATCTATTTTAAAATTATATATATTAAAATTCCAAGTATTTGAGAGATCCTATGAAATTCTAAACTTAGATTAAGTTTGATTGAATAGAATTTGTGGGGAAGGTCATTAATGAATAATTATATTTTAATTATTCATTAATGATATCATTAATAATTTTAATTAGTACTAAATCATGCATGTTTAGGATATACACACACCACTTAGCTAGGGCTCTCATAGATTTAGGATTTGTTTGTGTTTGCATGTATGCTTATCATGTTATGTCAAAGGTTAGTGACTTTGATTTGAACCCAATTAACCTAATGATATCATTAAGGGCAACAATTAAGGACATAAGTATAGAAAATTTAGAATATTTCCAATAATTAGGATTTACCTCCTATTGACTTGAAACTCAAACCATTTGAACATAGTGACACTCTCAGCCTTAGAAAAATTTTCCACTGAATTTTTAAGCCCCTTAATCAACTTAATCAAACTTAAACCTTAATTAAGCCTTTAAAACTTCCAGAAAATATAATAAATCAAGATTAAATCCAAAAATTACACATAATACCTTAAACTGACCAGAATTGAACCCTTAATCAATGAAAAATAAAAGCCTCTTGACTGGACTTTAAAATCTGGTTTAATTTAATTTCAATTGAAATTTAATATTTAATTAAATTAAATTAATTAAAAATAATTAAA
This sequence comes from Dendrobium chrysotoxum, assembly GCA_019925795.1. Taxonomy (NCBI): domain Eukaryota; kingdom Viridiplantae; phylum Streptophyta; class Magnoliopsida; order Asparagales; family Orchidaceae; genus Dendrobium; species Dendrobium chrysotoxum. The sequence continues at coordinate 47,304,719 of CM034303.1, forward strand.
AATTCCAAAAAATTTTCAAACACATGGAGATCACTCCTTAGGTCACTCCTGACCTTTGGAGTTGATTTCAAGGAGTTTGGAGGTCATTTGGATTCAAATCACAAAAAAGTCTTTAATTAAACAATTTTGAAAATTCAAATAATTATCAAAACTGCAAAATTTCATAACTAATTCAAATGTACTCCAAATTGAGCAAACTCAAAGGCATACAACTCATATTAAGGTCTAATATTTATCAAAAATGTTAAGTTTTCAGAAATCAAACAAATTTGAAAAAGTCAATTTTTGGTCAAACGTGGTTCAAAATCAAGTTAGAACTTCAAACCTTCATAATAAAATCTAGAAAAATTTAATTTTAGCGTACTTACTATCTAACTGATCGTATTAAGGTCTAGTATTTTAATAAAATATTAACTTTTTAGAAAATACTTTAAATCAGAAAATCAATTTTTGACCCTTGAATTAAATCATTAAAATAATCTGGACAATCTCAAAATTCAATAAATCTTTTAAAAACCCAGAAAACATTAATTTAACATTAACACAAGCAATCAATCAAACTTAATTGAGATTCATCAAATTTTAAACCTTAAACCAAATCTAATTCATTTAATCATATCGGGTACCACTAGGTAACCCAGGCCTTTGAGACTATTAAATTAGCCCCAAGGAAGGCGAAATAAACTTCACGGCCTCGGTGAGCAACAAAGGTGGTATCCATTCAACACTTTAAAATAGATCTTAAAATTTTAAAACATTAAGATTTAAACTTTAATTAAAATCTCTCTCAAGCCTTTCAACCAACCAGAACCTCAAGCAACTTTAATCAAATTATCATATTTAGGACATATCCAAACCACATAGCCTATCTCACACACTTTAGATGGTTTGCTAGGACAACCAACTCTAGTCTTAGGTTAGACCGGTATTTATTTTTCTGCTGCTTGCGTGTGCCAGGTTTTATGTAGTTTTCATTACATGCTGGTTGTTAGATTTAAGTAATTGATGTTGATGTGATTATTTATTTATTTACTGCACTCTATGTTAATTTGATTGTATGTTAGATCTACCCCTAGGTTAGGAATAATTTATACTAATTCAATCTTATGCAGGTGGCCATGCTCATACAGGACATTAAATAAAGGGGGCAAAATCATAAATAATAAATTGCACAGGTGCTCCAGAAAATTGCTTAAGTCCCCCTTTAAAATTAAAAGAGCATGGCCAAGTGTGGCTGTGATTGAGCATTTAAATTTTAATCCATTAACTGCTTGGGATGTTTATATAACTACTGATTATTAGGATAACCATGCAAGGACCCACATGCTTTTAATAGTTTTTTTTGGCACTTTTGCATGTGGATTTTGATTTAGCCTGGAACCCGATCGGAGGCTCGTAAGGGATCGTTAAAACTTTTTCTACTTAAACAAATTTAAAATCTTTAAGTCAACATAGAAATTTTAACGCTTTAAGAAGTAAGCTCGGGACTGCCGGGAGTTTTTCATATGCATATTCGTTGCATTTTCTTTCCACTTGCTAGGCATCTCCCAGCCTGCGGGTTTTGGCAGACCACCTGGCCTATGAGGGTGCAGTTCTGTCCAAGGAGATCTGTGCAATCTTCTAGGGAAAAATATATTTTTAAGTCTGATTTTAAAATTTTTTCATTCTGATTTAAGCATTTTAATCGAGTCAATTTGCATGCATTACATTAGAAACTCATTTAAAAATATCTAAAATTTTAATTGCATTTCTAGTTTAAGCATTTCTCCCAACATACATAAAGGGGTCAATTAGGAATATGCTCTAGATGTCGGCCCCGCGTTCCTTAAATATATCTTAAATAACATCCCTAATCACTCTATATTTAAAGACCAGACACATGGTTTTGAAGCATTTAGGTGGTTTAGCTGGCTCCCCAATCCAGGCCGGGGTAAGTCCAGACCTTGCATTGCATTAGCTAGATCCGGATCACTAATTTTCAGTACCCATTTTATACTTAGGTTCTGAGGCAGAGCTTAAATCCTAAGACCTTAACCTTCTGGAAATCTAATTCCCACTTTCTAATAAAATTGACAACTCAAACCTAAATCTCTTTCAATCAAATTCAAGCCCAACAGGATAAGTTGGGGTGTTTCTGAAATAATTCAGAATCTCAAAACACCTCCTACCCTTCTTCCTTTGACTCTAGAAATAACTATTCAAATTTGATCCAGTCCCTATTGAATTTCCAACCCTTAACCTCCTTTGACATCAAACTTTGAAATCTAAATAAAATCCGTATCGCTATTTTAATCGACAGTATTCGTAGAAAATTTCTGATTTCCTACGATGTAATTAACTACGAGGGCTTACGCTCGTAGGAGATTTAGAAACCCAGACCTGATTTTTAAAATCAAACTTTTTCAAAACTTTAATTAATTATCTTTGGGAAATTCAAAAGTCAACGATTATTATTATTATTTTCAAATGCTCGATAACAGACGATATCCTCTTTCTTCGGAAAGATATATCGTGCTATTATTGTAGCTTTGATTATGAAATTAATGATCTCTTTACTAGATTATTGTATTTAAATATTAGATTAAATATCATTCTGATTCTTCGGGATCATATGTTATTTCTCCTTGAGTTTGACTACGATAATCAGGGCAAATCAAGATTTGTAATATGAACCTATTTGAGAACGATATGTTCACCTTTCGAGGTGATATATCATTCATAATAAGCATTCGATTTCGAATATTAAAATTCCAGAAATTCAACTTTCCCAAAAAAAATTAAACCTTTTTCAAAATATATATTTTTAATCACATCAATTCCTTGTTTGATTCCCATTGGTTTTTTCTTTATTTGGGTAACTATTGGGTTCCATGTTGGTTGATTTAGTGGTGCATTACTGTTGCTATTTGCGGTTGGAATGATGTTCATCCCTTATGGCTCAACTCTTCATTGATATATAGAGTGTTGCAGTTTGTTTCCTACCATTCAAACTTATTTTATCATTCAAGAAGCTAGAGTTACTTGTCTTTAAATTTCTAGAATAGAATTTTAAAATATGATTTATATCTATGAGTTGGTGATTTCATTGTTATTTCTATGGATAATTCCTGTTTGTATCTATGGAATTTATGTTGCCACTGTCGAAATTTTCCTGCCTACCTAGAGTTTGGGTTTTCTGTAAAGAAAGTGAGTGGCTATCAACCTTTCAAAGAAATGCATGATTATAAAAACTTCATTTATGGCATGTAATGAGAAGCTTTTTGCCTAAAAATTTGTAGTTTTTTTTTCAAATCAATGTGCATAGTTGGATGTTGATTTCTTTGAGTAGTACAATGTAATGGATACAAAATTTTGGGTGTGGTCATCTCTTTGTCCCAATGAGTATATTAAATTGTCTTTGTTTGGCGATCTCTTGTCTTGCCATTTTTTTATATAATTTGACATTGATTTTTTATGCATAATTGATCTTAATCAAATTGGCTATAATTGATTTCCTAATTATTGTGTGAATTATGCTTGATTTATGGTTTTTTGGTGGTTTTAAGTTTTTTGATGATATTTTTATTTGGATGATCATTAAATTATGAGGAGATTGGTTTTTCACATATTAAACTTTTTTTCCTCTTTGGATGCATCATATTTGTGCATGTTATTTTCATTGATAAAGATTCATGAGAGTCAGCTTTTTATCCAATGTATATATTTTATAGGTCTTGTGTGCAAAGAAATTGCTGATAATACAGAGAATAACTGGAAGATCCAAACAAATATCTCTTGTTCCCATCCATCTTAGTATTTATTCAGCCAACGGTATAGCATTTTTACGTTTTTTGTAATTTATGTTGTTATATTTCCAATTATCACTCTATATTGATATTACATTGAATTTTTAGCCCTGAATAAGTATTGATATGGTCATATTAAATGGCATAATGGTCATAAGCTATGGCAATTTGGTGCATATAAATTATAAAATTTAAGATTATAAATTATAAACATTGAATTTTTACCCAATTTTTTCTTGAAGTGCTATAAATTATAAAATTTAACAGTATAATAAATATTGGAATATTCATTAAGGTATAGTTATTCTTGCTTCTCTATTTAAAAAGAAAACTAAATTTTATAAACTATTTTTTATTTTTTAAAATGTAAATATAAATCGCTGTGATAAAAGATAAAATTTTCAAAACTTATCTCATATAAAGAAAATAATGTAACATATTGATTACACTCATGATAAAAAAAATCACAAATAAAGCTTAATCTTATCAAATATATTATATTACCAACTTTCTTATTGGTAATTTGATTTTAAAATTATTTGTAACAATAATTTTATAAAATGAAATATAATGAGTAAAAAAGTAAATTTCTCTCAAATTTATTCAATTAGTTTTTTTATTTATTATTAATGTTTAAAATTTTACTAATATGCAATTAAAAAAAAACTTATAACTTTCAAGAAAATCCAACTTAAAAAATAAATAATCTGTTTATTAACTAATAAATAGAATTTAATATCAAAATAATTCATGAATGATAGAAAATTCATATCTTATAAAACTATTTACCTAATCTTATAAAACTTAACATAATGATTATAATTATTTATAATAATAATATTTTTCATCTTAATAATAATAATATAATTAAATTATTTGTAATATAAATTTTTAATTTAAAATTTTTAGTCACGTGCATTTAATACACGGGCATTATACTAGTATATATATATATATATGTCAAGGGTTTGCAAAATATTGATTTGATCCTACATAACTTAGTGACATCATTAAGGATAACAATTAAGGACTTTTATCTAGAAAACTTTGATTAATTCTACAAATTAAAATAGATGTCCAATAGACTTTAAACTTGAATCACTTGAACTTAGTGACACCTTAAGCCTTAAGAAAACTTTCTAATAATTTTAAAAATCATTAAGTTCATTAATTAATTAACTTAAGTTTAAATCTTTAATTAACACTTAAATCTTCTGAAAATTCTAATAAATCAAAATAAAATATAAAAAATATATGTAATTTCTCAAATTGACCAGAATCAAACCCTTAATCAAAGAAAAATAAAAGTCCATTGACTGGACTTTAATTTCAACCTTAATTTAATTTTAATTAAAATTTAATATTTAATTAATTTAATTGGTTAAAAATTATTAAAAATTCAAGAAAATTTCCAAACACTTGGAAATTTCTCCTTAAGTCATTCCTGACCTTTGAAGTTGATTTCAAGAAGTTGAGAATTCATTTGGATTTAAATCAATAAAAGCCCCTTAATTAAACAATTTTTATAATTCTAATAAATACCCAAAACTTTAAAAATTCATAACTAATTCTAGAAAATTTCAAATTGAGCAAACTCAAACGCATTAGACTCCATTTAGGTATAATATTTATTAAAAATATTAAACCACCAGAAATAATTCAAACTTAAAAAGTCAACAATCCGATTAACCTTAAGTCAAAATTCAAGTTAAAACTTCAAACCTACATAGCTGAACGTAGAAAAATTTAAATCCAACAAACTTAGTGTCTAATTATTCATCTTAAGTTCTAATATTTTAGAAAAATATTAACTTTCTAGAAATCAATTTGAATCTAAAAGTCAAATTTTGACTCTTTTAATTAATACATTTAAATAATTTAAATAATTCAAAAAAATTCAATAATTAATTTAAAATTTTTAAAAACCTCAATCCAACTATAAAACCATCAACTATTCAATCCTAATTAAAATTTGTCAATTTTTAAATCTTAATCAAATCAAATCACTTAATTATACCGGTTACCACTTGGTAACCCAAGTCAACGAGGCTATTAACTTAGCCCCAAGGAAAGTAAAATAAACTTTACGGTATCGGTGTGCAATAAAGGTGGTAGCCATTTAACTCTTTAAAATATATCTTAAAATTAATCTTAAATTATTAATACTTAAACCTTAATTAAATTTTCCCCTGAGCCTTTTAACCAACCAGAACCTCAAACAACTTTAACTAATTATCATATATAGGACATATCCAAACCACACGGCCTACCTCACACACTTCAGATGGTTTGCTAAGACAACTAACTCTAGTCTTAGGCTAGGCCGGTGTTTACTTTTCTATTGTATTCCAAGTTTTCTGTGGTTTTCACTACATACTGGTTGCTAGTTTAGATTGATTGATTATTTGTTTAATTTTTATGCAATCTGTGAATTGATTTGATGGGCATTAGATTATCCCTAGTCGAGGGATGATCTGAATGCTAATACAATCTTATGCAGGTGGTCATACTTATACAGGGCATAAAAAATTAAAGGAGGCAAAATCATAAATATCAAATTGCTACAAGTGCTATTGCTGTGCTAAGTCCCCCTTTTAAAATTAAAAGATCATGGTCAAGTGTGACTGGTTTGAGTATTTTAATTTTAATATATAACTGTTTGAGATGTGATTTCAAATTATAATTGCCTAGGATAACCCTACAAGTGTTGAGTCTAGATTTTAATTTTTATTTAATATAATTTAATATATTTGAGAAGTATTTAAGAGTTGTAATTTTATGTACTTTGAGATGAGATGTTAAACATCAAATTTGGAATCCAAAGAGGAAGGAAAATCCCTTAGGGGGAGAGTTCTTATCCATTTAGAGATCCAAATTTGGATGACTTTAAAATATCTAAAGGGAAAAGATAACACCCCTTGCAAGGGAGAGTTTCTTTTCATTTGGATATCCAGACCCGACGATCCAAGGAACCCATAGAAGGATAAAAAAGTGAAGAACGAGAAGAATCTCCTCTCAAAGTCACTTGAGTCTTAGGAGTAGAATCCATGTTGTTGTTAGTGATACCTGGCCACTTTTAATTTCAAGTAATTTTAGGTTGTAATATTAAAAGGCACTTGCCTATGGATATTCTATTTATTTATTTAATTGATTTAATTATTCAATTAATTATTTGATGATTGATTGCGATATAGGATTATAAGCTTTTAGTAATTTGTTTTTTTGCACTTTTGCATGTCAATCTTTGATTTAGCTGGAACCCGATTGGAGGCTCGTTAGGGTATGAATAAACTATTTCTACTTTAATTAAAAATTAAAATATTTTAAGCTCACATAGAAATCTAACATTTTAAGAAGTAAGCCTGAGACCACTGGGAGTTCTCATAAGCATGTTTGTTACATTTTCTTTCCTTTTGTTAGGCACCTCCCTGCCTACGGGTTTTGGCAGACCACCTGGCCTATGAGGGTCCAGATCTATCAAGGGGATACTGTACATTCTTTTAGAGAAAAATCTATTTTCTAAGACTTTTTTAAAATTTTTTAATTCTGATTTAAATATTTATTGAGTCAATTAACATGTATTATATTAGTAACAAATTAAAGTGTGTCTAAAATTATTAATTGCATTTATTCATCAATTTATCCAACATATGTTAAGGGGCTAATTAGGATCTGCTCTAGATGTCGGCCCTAATTCCTTAATTCAATCTAATTAATGTCCCTACCACTCTCATATAAAAGACTGGAGATATAGTTTTGAAATACTTAGGTGGTTTAGTTGGCTCCCCAATTTAGGCTAGTGTAATTCCAGATCTTGCATTGCATTAGTTAGTTTCGGGTCACTAATTTTTAGTATCTAATATAGATTTAGGATTCTAAGGCAGGCTTGGGCTATAAATCTCAACCTTCAGGAATTGAATTCCAATTTTCTAATAAAATTGATCATTCAAACTTAAATATCTTTCAGTTCAAATTTAAGCCCAATACTTAGGATAGGTTGAGGTGTTTCTAAATTATATCAGAATCCCAAACACCTCCTACTTATCTTCCTTTGACCTCCAAAAATAAGTGTTCAATTTTGAACCATTCCCGATTGAAAATTCTAGTCCTCACCTCCTTTGACATCAAACTTTAAATTCTTAAATAAAATTTTTATCATTATTTTAATCGAGAGTATCCTAGGAAACTTCAATTTTTCTAATATGTAATTAACTACAAGGGCTTGCACTCGTAGGAGATTTAGAAACTTAGACCAATTTTTAAAATCAAGTTTTTCAAAACTTTAATTAATTATCTTTGGGAAAATTAAATATAATGATCATTATTGTCATATCCAAATAATCGATAACAGTATTGACCTCATTTTTGTATGAGGTCACCAGGGACCCCATCTAAATTTCAGAATCAATCTTAACCTTAGATTAATCTAGCCTCTAGATTTAATCTAGACCTTAGATCTATCTAGATCTTAAGAACATTTTAAAACCTAAATCCTAGGACTTCTAGACTCTAGAATTCTTCTAGATTCAAGATTTTAGGATTCCTCCAGACTCTAGACCTTAAATCTATTTAGATATTTATATCATTCCAGACCTCAGATCCTAAGATTTTTAGACTTTAGGATTCTCCTAGATTTTAAACCTTAGGATCTACCTAGACTCTAGATCCATCTAGACCCTTGATCTACCTAGACCTTAGATCTATCTAGATCCTAGATCAATCTAGGCCCTAAATTAATCCAGATTCAAATCAGTCCTGACTTTAGACCTATTCAAAATCCAGACCAATCCAAACTTTAAATCAATCTATTCAAGGCTTAAATTAATCCAGAGCTCAAGTCAATCTAAACTCCTGACCAATCCTGACCCTTAAACAGCTCAAATCTAGTTGCTCCAGCCCCTGACCTGACCTTAATCTTATCTAATCATCTAAATAATTGTAAATGACTTAGGTAGTTTATATTCAATCATTCAAATAAAAAATCAAGCTTAAATCCATATTTTCAAACCAAAATCCAAGGCCAAAGGTCTAAGTCCTAAAAGCCTTTTCTAGTGAATTTTCAAATACTTCAAAACCTAGTCAAATGACTTCTAATTCAGAGTCTATCAGTTGCATACTAATTTGATATATCTCTAGAGACAATCCTTCCAAATTTGAGCTCATTCTGAGATCTCTAACCTCAAAAATTTGATTGAAACCCAAAGACTATAAAACCTTCAAATATTTATAGCCTATGCCACTAGACCTTACACCTAGTAGATTTTGACCTTAAAACTTTCTCCAAAGCCTCCAATCACTTCCAGATCCTTGATTATAACTCATTAAATAATAAACTGTATTTTGTTGGACTCATGTTGACCTCTAATTGACTAGAGCCCAAAATGACCAAAATACCCGTATGGGTTATGAATATTCACTTTGGACCAAATGAGCTCCAAATTAGATGCAACCACTTCGAGCAAGTTTCAAATATCAAACCAAACCTTTTGGACCAAAAATCAGACCCTAGGTTAACCTGGTTGACCAAGTCAACCTAGGTTGACCTAAAGGCCCATTAAGGGCCTAAATATGTCATTTTGACCAAATAACCTGAAAGTTCGATAGGGATGTTAAGCTCTGATGAACTAGTCCCGAGGTTAACCAAGAGGGGGGTGAATTGGTTATTTAAAAATTCAAGAGCAACAGTAAAAAATCTTTTTGATGATATGCAACAGAAATAAGTAAATACTCAAACGAAAAGATTAAACACAAATTTCACCCAGGCAGATAATCATAGAAAACTAAAGTGCAGAAAGTAATCAGAAAGAATACACCAGATTTTTATAGTGGTTCGGTCAACTTGACCTACGTTCACTCCCCGGAGCCTCCCCTCCGGGTATTGCACTAACTCAAAGTGTCTCTCCTTTTACTCCCACAGGAAGGTGAAGAAGCCTGTACAAAAACCTTCTTTCCACCGACACGGTGCGGCAGAGAACCTAACCTCCTTTTGCTTTCTCCTGAAGCAGGCAGAGAACCTCAGACTCCTTTCGCTTCCTCTTGAAGTGGGCAGAGAACCCCGGATCTTCTTGCGAATGATCCTCTCATAAAGAACACCAACATGACGAAAGACGACTCTGATCCTCGCTTGGAGCAACCTTCGCGAATCCCTCACGAACTCCCCCTCACAAGATCCTCTCTCTCTCCCAAACTCTCTCTCTCTCTAGGGTTTCTCTGGAAAGGAAAGTGGCAAAAAAATTTTTTTGTTCAAAGAAAAAATATCTTTTATAGGAGGGCTCAAAATTTGCCCTAAATCTCAACTGGTCGGCCTAGATAGTCCAGGATGATCGATAGATTGTCCTATACGATCAATTCAAAATCAGTTGTTTTAGCCTGGATGATCTGGCTCTTCTGGACGATCAGTGAAAAAAGTTGTTATGATCGTCCCATACGATTCTGCGATCGTCCGGGATGATTAGTATAAATTCAGGAATATCGTCCAGAAGACAGCTAGGGTCGTCCAGAGAAAATTGTGTTGGACGACCAAAAAATGACTTGATCGTCCCGGACGATACGAGTATCATCCTGTACGATTAGTTCAAAAAGTGCCAAAATTATCCTTATCACCGCACTGGACGTACAGCTGAAATGCACTAGACGATCATGATCGTCCGGGATGATCCTGCGATCGTCTAGGATGATATGATCGTATCAATCAAATATTAATTGCTTTCCTTAACTACCAGATTAATTTAGGTATGATTATACTGGATCATCCAGGATGATACATGTATCGTCCGGGACGATCAGACCAAATATCTTAAAATAAAAACTTGCCTAACTTGATCTAGCGGCTGAGAATTTTTGATTTGAGCCTATCGTCCCGGACGATGTTGGGATTGTCCAGGATGATCTGCTTAATCAGATACACTTAACTTGGTCGCCCTAATTAGGGTTTTTATTTTTACTTGATCGTCTAGGATGATGTGAATATCGTCCAAGACGATCTGAATAAAAATTGAACAGAAACTCTAATTTACTCAAGCTCTCCCCCTGAGTGTGTGTGTAAGGTTACTTAGCTAGGGGATCAGTTATATTATAATTGACTCAAAAAAAGGAAAATAGTATATTTGGACACACTTGGACCCGATCTTGAGTTGGCTTGAGTTGCTCTTGATCTTTTGTACCTGAAATGGGTTAGCCAAGTAAAATATACTACCAACATGTTTATCATCATCAAAACCAGATTTACAATAATCTCCCCCTTTTTGATAATGACAAATATTTGTGCAATAGTTTAAAATAAAAGAACTAGGAGTCATCTAACGAATGAACACTTAGAGCAGTACATGAAAGCAACTACAAATGACATAAACACTATAAGATAAGATCAATGCATAAACCAAAAAGAAACTACTACTGACTCTCCCTTTTGACATCACAAAAAGAAGGAGGAACAGAAACAACAGTACAAATAGAAAAAATAGCACAAAACACAAAAACTAAGATTTTTGAATTTTGATTTTTTTTTTGAATCGATATGCTCCAGTAAATCAAAATTTTTCCTTGATTTTAAATCTAAAAGCCAATAAGAAGACGATTGACAGCGCTGAAATCTAAAAAAAGTTGGAAAATTGGCTTTCGTAACTCCCACATCGGACATCTTATAGATGCAAATCCTTTTCAAAATAAAAATCCAATTCAGAAGAAATGAAATTAGATTCGAAAAGAGATCCATTCAAGCCTCGTTCCAAAAAAATATCTGATATAATAGTGTTCCAAAGTAATAAATCAGAAATCAAAATTTTCAAACTTAAGCTTTTGAAAATATGAAGTGGCGCACGAATTTTTCTAAGACATTTAGCGATCTGAAGGGGAAGAAAGGTTGATTTGGGCTCATTTTGTGCCTCTTTTTCAATTTATTTGGCTCTTTGCGCATCTTTTAATTTTTGATACACTTTTTGTATCTTTTAGTTTGGCGACATTTCATATCTTTTCAACTTTAGGCTCATTTTATGCCTCTTTTTTAATTTATTTGGCGCACTGCGCATCTTTTATAAGCTTTCTCCCTCTCAAAGTCGTTAAAGGACCTTAGCTGTAAAATTACTTTCCAAACATAGGAGACGCTCTCTATAATAAGGAAGAGTAATTTATAAAATAAAAACTATATGTCGTATGATAAGTGCAATCACTTGATTTAGAAAATCATAATAATGACTCAAGACTTTGAAAACACTCTTCATATGAGGTAGATTACTGTAGGAAGATAAAATAAATCTTTATTTCAAAAATTAATATTTTAATTTTGAAGAAGCTTTTTTATCTAAAAGAAATAATACACCAGTAAAGGAGTTAGAGGAAGAGAAACAATCATCAATATTTCTTCCATTTAACAGATCTAGTGGAATCAATCACTACTTACCAGCTTCCAAATAAAAACAAGGTAAAACTCTCAGTTAGAAATTCAGTTTATCAGAAGTAGTGAGTAGTGATCGAATTTTAAAAAGCATAAAACAGTAAATAAAAGAGATGAACCAGTGAATAAAAATATGTAGAAAATCACATCAAAATAAATACTCAAATCAAACTAATACCAAGGCTAAAACAGAAATCAACAGAAAAAATAAAAATAACAGAAGGCAAATAATCAAATCACACAACTAACTAATAGAAATAGAATGAAAATCAGAAAAATCAAAAATTAATAGTCATCAGAATCAAGAATTTATATCAATCACTCCTAATCTGGTCCTTAAAATATTGAATGAGTCAAATACCAGTGGTTTAGTAAATATGTCAGCCAGCTGATTTTCAGTTGCTACATGATGTAGCTCAATGTCCCCTTTTGTAACATGGTCCCTAATGAAGTGATGCCTTATATCAATGTGTTTGGTCCTAGAATGTTGGATTGGATTCTTAGAGATGCAGATGGCACTAGTATTAGCATACATAATAGAAATTATGCCAACAGGTAAACCTAAATCCAAGACTTATTGCTTCAATCAAAGAACTTGGGCCACACAACTTCCTAAGACAATGTACTCAGCTTCAGTAATGAAAAGTGTAACTGGGTTCTATTTTCTACTGGACCAAGAGACTAAAGACTGTCCTATAAATTGATAAGTTCCAGAAGTGCTTTTTCTATCCACCATGCACCCTGCAAAATCAGAATCAGAATATCCAATAATCTCAAAAGAGGTGCTGTGCCTAGGGTAACAGATTCCTAGGTTTGGGGTCCCTAAAAGATATCTAAGAATTCTCTTAACAGCAGTCAGGTGGGACTATTTAGGATCAGCCTGAAAACTAGTATAAAGATAAACACTAAACATGATATCAGGTCAGCTAGTAGTTAGGTAAAACAGTGATCCAATTATTCCTCTATACTTCTTCTGATCAATAGTTTTTCCACTTGAATCCTTATCTAACTGAACAGAGGAGCTCATGGGAGTGTTGATTGGCTTGGGTTTATCCATATCATATTTCTTCAAAATATCCTTAGTGTATTTAGATTGATTTAGAAAGGTTCCATCATCCAATTGCCTTATGCTAAACCCCAAGAAGTAGGATAATTCTCCCATCATACTCATCTCAAACTCCTTACTCATTATTTTAGAAAACTCATCACATAAATATTTATCAGGCGATCCAAAAATTATATCATCAACATAGATCTGGATAATGTGTAAGTCATCCCCTATTCTCCTCAGAAAAAGGGTGGTGTCTATGCTCCCCTTAACAAATTCTCTCTCTAACAGGAATGTGCTAAGCCTCTCATACCAAGCTCTGGGTGCATGTTTCAATCCATATAAGGCCTTTTTCAATTTATAAACATGATTTAGATATTGGAAACTCTCAAAACCTGGGGGTTATTTTACAAAAATATCTTCTTTTATTACCCCATTTAAAAAGGCACTCTTGACATCCATTTGAAACAGCTTAAATCTCTTATAACATGCAAAGGCTAGTAGCACTTTAATAGCTTCCAATATAGCTACAGGGGCAAAGGTCTCCTGAAAATCAATCCCTTCAATCTGATTATACCCCTCGGGCACCAATCTTGCCTTATTCCTAACCACCACACCAGAATCATTCATCTTATTTTTAAAGACCCACTTGGTTCCCACAATACTTTGATTTTTAGATCTTTCTACTGACTCCCAAACATCATTCTTTATAAATTGATTCAATTATTCTTGCATAGCCAAGATCCAAAACTCATCAGAAAGGGCTTGATTGATGTTGGTGGGTTCAATCATTGAGATAAAGGCAGAGTGGTTTACTTCCTTCCTAAGTCCATGCCTAGTCCTAACACCTTCAGAAGGGTCTTATAAGATCAGTTGTTTAGGATGACTCGAAGAATATCTTCAATCTCTAGGCAGTGTGATTTGAGGTTCTACCCTTTCCTCTAGATTTGTATTTCCAATCTCTTGGGTAATCTTCTCTACCTCTTCTTCTTCCTCAACTCTAGTCACCTTAGGATCAGATTTATCAAACACCACATGAGTTGTCTCTTCCACCACTAAAGTCCTCTTATTGAACACCCTAAAGGATTTCCCCACACTAGAATAGCCTAAGAATACTTCTTCATCAGATTTGGGGTCAAATTTTCTTAAGGAAGATTTCTCGTTGTTTAGAATGAAAACCTTACAGCCAAAGACATGGAGGTGGGACAGGTTTGGAGTTCTACCCTTAATGATCTCAGAAGGTGTTTTGTTCAGCTTTGATCTAACATTCACCCTATTCAGCACATAACAGGCAGTGTTTACCACTTCAGCCCAAAAGTATTTTGGAAGTGAATACTCAGCAAGCATGGCTCTAGCGGCTTCCACTAAGGTCCTGTTCTTCCTTTCAGCTACCCCGTTCTGCTGAGGGGTCCTAGGAGCTGAAAAATTGTGACTAATCCCTCGCTCCTCACAGAAACTTCCAAATTTCACATTTTTAAACTCTCCACCATGATCACTATGAATAGTCAAGATCTCACAACCTAACTTCCTCTGAACCAAGTGGAGAAGGACTTAAATTCATCAAATGACTCAGATTTATGTGACATAAATTTAATCCAAGTGAACCTCGAGTAGTCATCAACAATCACAAAACCATAGACTTTCCCTCCTAAGCTGGCAGTGCTAATGGGTCCAAAGAGATCCATGTGAAGGACTTCTAAAGGTCTAGAGGTGCTAATGTCCTTAACATAGTGAAAGGAGGACTGGACTTACTTCCCTAACTGACAGGCATCACACAGGTGGTCCTTAGTGAACTTAAGCTTGGGCACACCTCTAACTAAGTCCTTTTGGGTGGCTCTCCTAAGGGTTTTCATTCTGGCATGACACAATCTCCTATGCCACAACCAAGACTCATCAGCAGCAGTTTTTAAGCAAATTGAATTTTTAGCTTTAAGGCAACTTACATCCAACTTGTAGACATTATTGATCCTTTATCCCTGCAAAATAATTTTGTCATTTAAGCTTAAAATGCAGCCAGTGGGCAGAAATTTGATGCTGTATCCTTAGTCACAAAGTTGACTGATGCTCAGTAAGTTGTGTTTCAGTCCATCTACAAGAAAAATATTATCAATCATAAAATTCTTTGAATCACCAATTATACATGAACCTACCACCTTCCTGGTGGTGTTATCTCCAAGTGTAACCTTGCCTCCAGCCTTGGCCTCCAACTAAATGAACTGATTTGCATCTCCAGTCATGTGTCTTGAACATCCGCTGTCCAGGTACCACATTCTCTCACGAGATCTTATGTGAGAGCACCCCTACAAAAATTATCAAACGTCAGATTTAGGAACCAAAACAGGTTTGGGTTCCTTCTTATGAAAAGAAGAATGCAATGCATATGTGCTGTGCTGTGAAGTAGGCAGTTTGGGTCTCCACACCCAATGTGTACTACGGTGAACAGTGCAGGTGTGGGAAATGTGTCCTAAGATGCCACATGAATAACATCTAACACCAGGAAAAGGATTAACTAAACGTCTTGAGTGATAGTACCTCTTCCTAGATGTGTATGAAACATGCTTTGATGAATTTTTATCAGATTTTTCAAAAGGTGGCGGTGCATAAAACTGTTCAAAAGTAGGTGGTTTTTTATTCTTCTCAAAGGCAGCAATTTTCACTCTTAAAAATTTGTTTTTCTTATTAAGACTAGCAATTTCAAAAGTCCTTGCACTTTTATTACTTTTTAGGTCACATGCTATATCATTCAATTTCTTAAAAGCAGCTTCTAATTCAATATGTGATATTTTTAATGCATCATGCTCAATAATTAAATCAGAATGTTTTTTATTCAGTTCATTAAATTTATTAAGTAAAGACATATGATTGCAATCAACAGTGGAATGATCCTTAATCAAAACATCATACTCTTTTTGCAAAGTCAAATAATCCAATTTCAAGCTAGCATGGGTTTTCTTAAGCTTCCTATACGATGCATGAATTTTTTTCAGATATTTCAAGTAATTGATCGTAAGTATGCTCACATACCTCTTCATGGTCAGACTGACCAGGGTAATCATCATCCATCAGACACAAGTTTGTTTCCTCCTCTTCAGCTTCAATCTCAGAAGAGTCAGATGCAGAATCTGCCCAGAATGCCTTTTGAATCCGCTTCTTGTTCTTCCTGAACTTGTGTTTCTCCTCACCCTTCTTCTTGCTTGGGTGAGTTTTAAGTGTAGGACAATCAGCCTTAATGTGTCCAGGCTTCCTGCATTCAAAACAGATAGTGTCAGATAAACCCTTAAAATTTTTGCTGGACTTACCCTTGTTCCACTTCTGAAAGTTCTTATATTTCTTCCTTAGAAAGCTTTTGAATTGCCTAGTGATCAAGGCAATGTCATCGCTATCAGACCCGGAAGAACTAGTATCACTCTCGTTGGCCTTCAGTGTCACTATTTTCTCCTTCTTCTTCTCACCTGTATCAAGCTGTCTTTGGT
Source organism: Dendrobium chrysotoxum (assembly GCA_019925795.1). Lineage (NCBI taxonomy): Eukaryota > Viridiplantae > Streptophyta > Magnoliopsida > Asparagales > Orchidaceae > Dendrobium > Dendrobium chrysotoxum. The sequence continues at coordinate 47,321,417 of CM034303.1, forward strand.
TCACCCTTTGCTCGTAAGCAATGAGTGATCCAAGTAAGCTATCAATAGAGTAAGTATTCAAATCTTTAGATTCAGTGATTACAGTTATCTTAGCATCATAAGAAGAAGGCAAACATCTAAGAATTTTGTTCACTTTTTCGTAGTTTGTAAGTTCTCTACCTAAGGAATGCAAAGAGGTGACAATTTGAGTGAACCTTGTATACATTTCAGAAATGGTTTCAGTAGGTTTCATGCGAAAAAGTTTGTAGTTATGAAGCAAAATATTTAACCTAAACTGTTTGACTTCACAATCTATCCCAAATCTCTTTTCCAATTATACAAGTTGAAACACACATGTAATCCTCAGATTTTAAAGCACAGAAAAAATAGTTCAAGCATTTGACATTCAATTGTGCTAAATCACGATCATCAAAAGTCCAGTCAGTAAAGGGCAGTTCAATTTTTACATTGTTAATCATTCTAAAAGGTGGTTCGTATCCATCCTTAACAAGCATCCACATATGATAATCAATTGATTGAAGAAAAGTGGACATGCGAGTTTTTCAAAAATCAAAAGAAATATTATCAAATAATGGCGGTCGTGTAATTGAATAACCTTCAGCAGTATTATGATTACCAAAGTTAGCCATGGATCTAATTCAAAAAATTTTCAAAACTAGATTTTATGAATCCTGCTCTGATACCACTTGAAAGTTTGATAGGGATGTTAAGCCCTGATGAACTAGTCCTGAGGCTAACCAAGAGGGGCGGTGAATTAGTTATTTAAAAATTTGAGAGCAATAGTAAAAAATCTTTTCTATGATATGCAGCGGAAATAAGTAAATACTCAAATGAAAAGATTAAACACAAATTTCACCCAAGCAGATAATCACAGAAAACTAAAGTGCAGAAAGTAATCAGAAAGAACATACTAGATTTTTATAGTGGTTCGGTCAACTTGACCTACGTCCACTCCCAAGAGCCTCCCCTCCGGGTATTACACTAACTCAAAGTGTCTCTCCTTTTGCTCCCACAGCAAGGCGGAGAAGCCTGTACAAAAACCTCCTTTCCACCGACACGGTGAGGCAGAGAACCTAACCTCCTTTTGCTTCCTCCTGAAGCAGGTAGAGAACCTCAGACTCCTTTCGCTTCCTCCTGAAGCGGGCAGAGAACCCCAGATCTTCTTATGAACGATCCTCTCACAAAGAACACCAACATGACGAAAGACGACGAGCGGAGACGACGACTCTGATCCTTGCTTGGAGCAACCTTCATGAATCCCTCACGAACTCCCCCTCACAAGATCCTTTTTCTCTCTCTCCCAAACTCTCTATCTCTAGGGTTTCTCTGGAAAGGAAAGTGGCAAAAGATTTTTTTTGTTAGAAGAAAAAATATCTTTTATAGGAGGGCTCAAAATTTTTCCTAAATCTCAACTGGTCGGCCTAGATCGTCCTGTACGATTAGTTCAAAATCAACTATTTCAGCATGGACGATCTGGCTCTTTTGGACGATCAGTGGAAAAAGTTGTTATGATCGTCCCGTACGATTCTGCGATCGTCCGGGACGATTAGTGTAAATTCAGGAATATCATCCAGAAGATAGCTCGGGTCGTCCAAAGAAAATTGTGTTGGATGACCAAAAAATGACTTGATCGTCCTGGATGATACGGGTATTGTCCTGTATGATTAGTTCAAAAAGTGCCAAAATTATCCTGGTCATCGCACTAGACGTACAGCTGAAATGCACTAGACGATCATGATCGTTCGGGATGATCCTGCGATTGTCCAGGATGATATGATCGTATCAATCAAATATTAATTACTTTCCTTAACTATCAGATTAATTTAGGCATGATTATACTGGATTGTCCAGGATGATACACGTATCGTCCGGGACTATCAGACCAAATATCTTAAAATAAAAACTTGCCTAACTTGATCTTGCGGCTGAGAATTTTTGATTTGAGCCTATCGTCCCGGACGACGTTGGGATCGTCCAAGATGATCTGCTTAATCAGACACACTTAACTTGGTCGCCATAATTAGGGTTTCTATTTTTACTTGATCGTCCAGGACGATGTGAATATCGTCTAGGATGATCTGAACAAAAATTGAACAGAAACTCTAATTCACTCAAGCTCTTCCCCTGAGTGTGTGTGTGCAAGGTTACTTAGCTAGGGGATCAGTTACATTACAATTGACCCAAGAAAAGAAAAATAGTACATTTGGACACACTTGGACTCGATCTTGAGTTAGCTTGAGTTGCCCTTGATCTTTTGTACCTGAAATGGGTTAGCCAAGCAAAACATACTACTAACATGTTTGTCATTATCAAAACCAGATTTGCAACATGACCTCCCCAGACCCTGAGACCACCACCAGTAGACTCAAAATGTCATTTTGAACTGGTTAGACCCAATCCTTGACCCTGGGTCAATCGTGTTGACCAAGTCAACCTAGTTGACCCATTAGGCCCATTAAGGGCCTAAATAGGCCATTTGAGCCAGATGACCATTTTAATCCTCCAAATCACCTCCATTAGACTCAAAATATTAAATCAAATCTAATGAGTTCAAATTCAGATCCTAGGTCAACCTAGGTTGACCTAAATTTCCTTTAAGGCTTTTTATAGGCTATTGCAACCTACCTAACCTATCAAACCCCTTTTAGGTTTTAAATCAACTTCTAATCATGACCTAGACTTAACCTTAATCATTGGTCAACCAAACACAAGTCAAGTTGACTTAGTCAACTACATCCCTTCTTGGTCAAATTCTATGTGGATTCAATCATACACCCATTTCAACATCTTTGAACTACTTTAATCATTCCACATCAGTTCAAAGCACTCTTCTATGCTAACTCATCATTCCATGTGTCATGTTGACTGGTCAAACAATCAACATGAGCATTAGGAGTGGCCAAAGAGGGTTAGATGACCCCTTAAGCTTAACCTATTCCATTCAAACTCCCTTCAACCCATCACTCCAGTCTCTAATACCCCACTCCATGCCACCTCAGCTTCCCATTGGCTGTTGACTAGTCAACTTAGTCAGCAAGAGCTTTCAAGAGGTTTAAATGGTCAAATACCTCCCTAAGAACTAATCCACTTCATATTAGACCTCTCCAGTAACTTTAAGACTCTCTAGAATGTTCTTAAACATTATTTAAACCTCCCTTATTCCATGGATTAGAGTCTAATCAGCTCAAGTGGTCCCAAACCTATCATGAGGCCAAAAATGCCTTTCCATGTGGATGTCCTTGGGCTGTCCTTGATTCCCCTGCTCCCAACAACCTCTTGGACAGGTGCAGGCCATCTAGAGTCTAGCCAAATGAATCACAACCCTCTATTTGAGCTGGAAGAGTTTGAATAGGGCAAAAGGCCCATTTGAGCTCTCATTCTCCCTTGAACCATCTCTCTTTATTCTAGCCCCCTTCAAGTCTCTCTGGGATTTCATTCAAGCTTCCTAGAATCCCCTCAAGCCTTCCAGATCAAAACCCGACCATCCAGAGCTTGCCGGCGACGATCCTCCAGCCAATTAAGCTCCAAATCCATCCAAGTTCAATTCCTTTCAATCCGTAGCTTCTCCAGCCTCAACCTCAACTAAGGAAAATTATGAGGACAAACAATAAGTTCAGAGCATCAAACAAATCAAAAATCGACCGGTTAGATTCTTTAAAAACTCAAACCTTAGTTTTCCACACTTAGAGTTAAATAGTGTTATGAAAAGCGCATTTTTAACTTGGAAATTAATTCCCCACTAATGCTTTTCATTAGTGTGTTCTATGTTTAAAATTTTATTAAGTATGGTTGGCTGGATCAATAGAACAAGCTAGTTTATTGTTTCTAGGGCATTTTCTAGATTTTATTTCAGCTATACATTTTTGTGACTGTTGATTTTATGATCAACGGTCTAGATTGGACCATCCCGCGGCTCTGTTTAACCGCGGGTTAGATCCTACAGCTTTGTCTTCGGTTTGGCTCAATCTGGGCCGTTAATCTCAAAACGCGGAGGATCCGACGGCTAAAATCCCGCGCTGACGTGGTTTAGTGGAAGACGCATCCGCGGCCCGCTGATTACTCAATAATTGCTGGCGGTGCAATGATTGCGCTGCAGGCAATCATTGTTCCGCAGTTTAGATTACCTAATCCGAGGCTGCCGTGTGTCCCACTCAGCCTTCGCCGCCGTGCATTAGGATTGGGCGAATTAGGTGTTGCCACGCATCCTGTCGACGCCGTCATTTGATTAAATTGGTTTTAATTTAATTTAAAATCAATTTTAATTCTATATAACTTTAATAATTAATTAAAAATTAATTTTAAGTCCAATTAATTAATGTTTTATATCAAAATTTCCATGATTTAATCTTCTTTAATTTAAAATTAAGACTAATTTAAAATATTATTTATATTTTAAACTATTCAAAATATAAGGCATTTAATACTTAAAATTAATATTTAATTAAAATGAATAAAATATTTTCAAAAATTAAAAAAAATGTTTTATTTTAAGTATCTTAATTAAATTTTAAAGTTTATCCTAAATATTTTAAAATCAAAACTTTAATTTAAAATTTTAATACTATTTAAATAATTCATACTATTTAATTATGTAAATAATTATTTAATATTTAATTAATTAAATACTTTTAAAATTCATTAATTTATATTAAAATATTTTAAGTAATTGAATCATTATTTAAAAATATTTTAATTTAAAATTAAATTAATTTCATAAATTTTATACTTTGAATAATTTTAAATTATTTAAATATTTAAATACCTAAATATTTTATTAATATTTAATTAAATTTAAATTTAAATAATTAAAATATGTATATATATATATATATATATATATATATATATATATATATATATATATATATATATATATATATATATATATATATATATTAAAGAAGTTTTTTAAAAATTTCAGAAATATTTAAGACTTAATTTAACTTGATTTAAGAATTATTTTTAATTATTAATTAATTTTAAATTAATTTAAATACTTTAATTGATTTAAAACTTTAAAAATTCAAATTAATTAAAAATTTTAAATAATTCATCAAAATTTTTGAAATTTTAAATACTTTAATTTAAGATTAATTTTGTGATTTTAACTTTGATTTGTTTTAAATAATTTGAATTATTTGAAGATATTAATATTTAATTAATATTAATTAAATATTTTAAAATTAAAAAATTGATTTTCAAATAAAAAAAATCAGGGATCTCTTAACCCGTTAAAAATTATTTTAATGATATTTTGAAATTATTTTATTTTAAAACTTATATATATAGGTTTATATATATGGGTATACATATTTTAAAGTAAATTTTGAAACTATATATATATTTAAATCTTTAGGTTTTGAGAGATCCTTGGATTTCTAAACATATATTAAACATGTTTGAACAGGATTAGTGGGGAGTGATGATTAATCAATGAATAATTATTTTGTTAATTATTCATTGATTAATCCTTCAATTAATTACATTTCAATTTGATTTGTATGCTTAAGACATACACACACCACCTAGTCTTAAGGCTCTCCTAGATTGAGGATTTGATTGTGTTTGCATGTACACTTGTCATGTTATATCAAGGGTTAGCAAAACTTTGATTCAAAATCCATTAAACTTAGTGATATCATTAAAGATAATGATTAAGGATTTATTTATAGGACTTAGAATATTTTTAATAATTAGGATTCACATCTTATGGCCTTGAGATTTGAACCATTCAATTATAGTGACATTCTCAGCCTTTACGAAAATGTTCTCTGATTTTAGAACTAATTAATTTTTTTAATTAATTAATTCCTTAATTAAGCCTTTAAAATCTTCCAAAAACTCTAGTAAATCAAATTTAAACCCAAAAATGGCAAATAAGACATCTAACTGACTAGAATTAAATCCTTAATCAATGAAAAATAAAATCAACTAGATTTGACATCAATTTAAGAATAATTTAATTTTAAGTGAAATTAAATATTTAATTAATTTAATTAATTAAAAATAATTAAAATTTCTAAAACACTTGGTAATCCCTCCTTAGATCATTTTTGATCTTTGGAGGTGATTTCAAGAAGTTTGGAATTAATTAGGAATCAAATCATCAAAAGCCTTCTAATTAAACTAATTAAATAATTCAAATAATTTAACAAACTTTGAGAATTCATAACTAATTCAAATAAACTCCAAATTGAGAAAACTCAAAGGCATATAACTCATGATAGGATACTTTCAAAATATCCAAGGAGAAAAAATAACACCCATTTCAAGGGGGAGTTTATTTTCACTTGGATATTCAGACCCGACGATCCAAGGAGTTCTAAGAAGACGAAGAAGTGAAGGATGAGAAGAATCCCAAATCTCAAAGTCACTTAAGTCTTAGGAATAGAATCCAGGTTGTGGTCAGTGGTACCCGACCATTTTACTTTTCTTGCAGACCCTGGGTTGTATAATTAAAAGGCACTTAACTATGGACTTTCATTTTGCGTATTAATTTAATTAATTTAATTATTTGATTAATTTGATTGATGTGTTGATTTCAATATAGGATTACAAGATTTTAGTAATTTTTTGGAGCTTTTGCATGTCGATCTTTGTTTTAGCCTGGAATCCAATCGGAGGCTCGTGAGAACATGCTTAAAATTATTCTACTTAAATAAAATTAAAATATTTAAGCTCACATAGTAACTCTAACGCTTTTAAGAAGTAAGCCCGGATCGTCGAGAGTTTTTCATGCATACATATTAAACTTTATCTACCTTATTAGGCACCTCCCCGCTTGCGAGTTCTGGCAGGCCACTCGACCTATTAAGGTGCAGTCCTGTCAAGAGAATGTTGTGCAATCTTTAGGATAAAATTATTTTTAAGCCTAATTTTAAAATTGCTTCATTCTGATTTAAAGCATTTGAGTCAACTAACATGCATCGCATTAGTAACAAACTTAAAAGTGTCAAAATTTTTAATTATATTTCTAGCTTAAGCATTTCACCCAACATAAGTCAAGGGGTCAATTAAGAATCTGCTATAGATGTCAACCCTAGCTCCTTAAACTAATCTTAATTAACGTCCCTACCACTCTAAATTTAAAAGACTAGACATATGGTTTTTTAAGCATTTAGGTGGTTTTGCTGGCTCCCCAATCCAAGATGGGGTAAGTCCAAATTTGTATTGCATTAGCTAGGTTTCGGGTTACTGATTTTCAGTACCCATTTTAGACTTAAGATATGAGGCAGATTTTTAATCTTAAGTCCTCAACCTCCGGGAATCTAATTCCCACTTTTTAATAAAATTGATCACTTAAATACTAAATCTATTTCCATCAAATTCAAGTCCAATACTTAGGATAGGTCGGGGTATTTTTGAAGTGATTCAGAATCTTAAAATACCTTCTACCCTTTCTCCTTTAATTCCAAAAATAAGTTTTCAATTTTGAACCAATCTCGTTTGAAAATTCTAGTCTCTACCTCCTTTGACATCAAACCTTGAAATCTAAATAAAATTTATATCGATATTTTAATCGAGAGTATTCGTAGGAAAATTTTTGGTTTCCTATGATGTAATTAACTACGAGGGCTTGTACTTGTAGGAGATTTAAAAACTCAGATCTAATTTTCAAAAATTAAGCTTTTCAAAACTTTAATTAATTATCTTTGGAAAATTCAAACTTGATGATTATTATCATCATATTCAAACTATTGATAGTGATTGATATCTTCTTTCCTCAGATAGATATGTCAATTACAATCGTAACTTTAATTATAAAATTAATAAACCATCTATTCAGATTAGCGTAATCAAATAATAGATTAAACATCACTTTAATCCTTTGGGATCATATATTATTTCTCTTTGAGTTTGATTATGATAATCAGGATAAATTCAAATATTTGTAATCTGAACCTATTAGGGAATGATATATTCACCTTTCGAGGTGATATATCATTCATAATAAGTGTTCAATTTTAAATATTAAAATTTCAGAAATTCAATCTTCCTAAAGAAAATTAAACATTTTTCAAAATTATAAGATATACTTTTTCAATCAAACAAACAGACAACATCCTCTTTCCTCATGAAGATATATCGTATTATTATTGTAATTTTGATTATGAAATTAATGATCTCTTTTTTAGATTATTGCAGTCAAATATTTGAACAAATATCATTTTGATCCTCTGGGATTATATGTTGTCTCTCATTGAGTTTGACTATGATAATCAGGGAAAATCCAAAGCTTTATAATTTGAACCTATTTGGGAACAATATGTGTTGCAACTTAATTTTTAAAACTATATTTTTATATCATGTGAGTTTTTGATGATACCAAAATATTATTATGTTGATTATTATTTCTCATAATATATATTGGATATATTTTATTTGTGTGCTAGATTTTAAGCTTATCTAAAGGAACACATCTGATTTTTGTTAAGAAAATTCTAAGATATATTTTGGGAACTCAAAACTTAGAGATTTAGTATCCTAAGAATAGCTCTTTTTTTAAAATTATTGAATATTCTGATTCGGATTTTCTAGTATATAGGGTTGATCAGATGAGTATTTCTGAAACTTATAAATTTATAGAAAACTCTTTAGTTTCTTGGTCTAGTAGAAAATAGAATTAAGTAGTCCTTTCTATTACTGAAGCAGAATACATTGCCTTAAGTAGTTGTGTGGCACATATTCTTTGATTAAAATAATAACTGATTGACTTAGGATTTTATATTGATACTATTCCAATTTTTTGTAATAATATAAGTCCCATATGTATTTCAAAGAATCATATTCAACATTCTAGAATTAAGCATATTGATATAAGACATCACTTCATTAGAGATCATGTGGCTAAAGTAGAAATAGAATTACATCATGTTACTATTGATAATCAACTTGCACTTGCAGACATTTTCACAAAACCACTGGCCTTTGAAATATTTAACACCTTAAGAATTAGATTCGATGTGATTGATCTCAATGCTTAAAATTAAATTTCTGTAAATTAAATTTATAATGCATTAATGTGTTTGTTTATTTTCTTTATTTGTTTGTTACTGTTTGTATGTTTGTTTGTTAGTGTTTTGTTGTTTCATTAGTTATTCTTATTTTTTCTTTCATTAGTATTGTGTTTTTAGTTTTATTTTTTATGGTTGCATGCCATTGGATCTTGAGTGATTGGTTTTTGAAAAAGTTTTTTTCTATCATGTCATATTTTAATTATTTCCTTCATATTGTATGAAATTTTTTTCGTACTGTAAGAATTCTATAGCGTGTATATGATATTTTTTTGAGTTTAGCATGCATGACTGATTTTTTGAATGCATATCATACTATATGATGTCATCATCATCCGTACGATCAATCATTTTTCATCTGTATGAATGGGGCGCATTTTCCAAATGATAGTTATTCTCGAAGATCGTATGTATGAAATCCCATTTTGTCTATATGATCCTGTTGTCCATTTTTTATATGGACAAACCTAACCGCCTTGAAATAATCATTAATATTTTGATCGTATTGGACGAACACATGTTCATCTATACGATCGTGTTGTCAAAAAGCATGTATGAAACGACTCCTCGGGAGTGACAATTTATGAAAAGTCATTTCATTTTTGACTATTTCCATTTGTGTGTACAAAATAGTTTTAATCCCGTATAATTTCTAAATCATACGTATGTGTTTGATTGAAAAAGTATATATTTATAGTTTTAAAAATATTTAATTTTCTTTGAGAAATATTTAATTTCTGAAATTTTAATATTTAAAATTGAACACTCATTATGAATGATATATCACCTCGAAAGGTGAACATATCGTTCCTTATCAAGTTCGGATTACAAATCATTAAATTTATTCTGATTATCATAATCAAACTCAAGGAGAAATAATATATGATCCCGAAGGGTCAAAATGATGTTTAATCCAATATTCGACTACGATAATCTGGTAAAAAGATCATTAATTTCATGATCAAAGTTATAATAATAGAACGACATATCTATCCGAAGAGAGAAAATATCGCTTATTATTAATTATTTAAAAATGATGATAATGATCGTTATATTTAATTTTCCCAAAGATAATTAATTAAAGTTTTGAAAAGCTTGATTTTGAAAATTTGATTTGGGTTTCTAAATCTCCTACGAGCGCAAGCCCTCGTAGTTAATTACATCGTAGGAAACCAGAAAATTTCTTATGAATACTCTCGATTAAAATAGCGATATGAATTTTATTTAAGAGTTCAAGGCTTGATACCAAAGGAGGTCGGGATTGAAATTTCAACAGGGATTGGATCAAAGTTGAACACTTATTTCTGGAGTCAAAGGAGGAAGGGTAGGAGGTGTTTTAAGATTCTAAATTGCTTCAGAAACACCCCAACCTATCCTAAGTGTTGGGCTCGAATTTGATGGAAAGAGATTTAACGTTTGAATGATTAATTTTATTAGAAAGTCAGAATTAGATTCCCAGAGGGTTGAGGTCTTAGGATTGAAGATCTGCCTCAGAACCTAAGTCTAAAATGGGCACTGAAAATCAGTAACCAGGAATCTAGCTAATGCAATGCAAATCTGGACTTACCCTGGCCTGGATTGGGGAGCCAGCTAAACCACATAAACTCTTTAAAACCATGTGTCCGGTCTTTTATGAAAGAGTAGTTAGGGATATTATTTAAAATTAGTTTAAGGAGAGCGAGGCCGACATCTAGAGTAGATCCTTAATTGGCCCCTTGATATATGTTGGGTGAAATACTTAAGCTAAAATACAATTAAGAATTAGACTCAATTTTAATTTGTTAGTAATGCGATGCATGCTTGTTGACTCGATTAAATGCTTAAAATTAAAATGAAGCAATTTTAAAATCAGGCTTAAAAAATAAATTTTATCCTAGAGATTGCACAACATCCCCTTGGACAGAACTGCACCATAATAGGTCAGGTGGTCTGCCAAAACCCGCAGGCGGGGAGGTGCCTAACAAGGTAGAGAATGTTCAATATGATGCATGAAAAACCCCCGGCGAGTCCGGGCTTACTTCTTAAAGGTGTTAGAGTTTCTATTTGAGCCTAAAGTTTTTAATTTTTAATTAAAGTAAAAATAGTTTGACCATACCCTCACGAGCTTCCGATCGAATTCTAGGCTAAATCAAAATCGACATGCAATAGCGCCAAAAAAACTGCTAAAAGCATGCAATCCTTAATCACAATCAACATCAAATCAATTAAATGTAATATTCAAACTGAAAGTCCATAGGCAAGTGCCTTTTAATTGTATAATCCAGGGTCTGCAGTAAAAGTAAAGTGGCTAGGTACCACTGACTACAACCCGGATTCTATTCCTAAGACTCAAGTGACTTTGAGAATATCATTTCTTCATCTTCTTGTAACCCCTTGGATCGTCGGGTCCGAATATTCAAATGAAAAGAAACTCCCCCTTAATAGGGGTGTTATCTTTTCTCTTTGGATATTTTAAGGTCATCCTAATTTGGATCTCCAAATGGATAGGAACTCTCCTCTAAGGGATGTCCCTTCCTCTTTGGATTTCGAATTGGATGTTTAAACATCCCAATCTTAAAGTATTAAACACATTACAACTCAAATACATTCAAATTACATTTGAATAAAAATTTAAAATCTAGACTCAATAACCTGCAAGGTAATCCTAATAATTAGCAGTTAATATTTGTATCCCAAGTAGTTAATATATTAAAATTTAAAAACTCAATCACAGCTACACTTGGCCATGCTCTTTTAATTTTAAAGGGGGACTTAAGCATTCTGGAGCACCTGTGTAATTTAATATTTATGATTTTGCCCCCTTTAATTTAATTGCCCTATGCGAGCATGGTCACCTGCATAAGATTGAATTAGTATAAATCGTCCCTAACCTAGGGGTAGATCTAACGTAGAATCAATCACGTCATAGAGTATAGAAATTAACTAAACAATCACATCAATATTAATTACTTAAATCTAGCAACGAGCATACAATGAAAACCACAAAAAATCTGGCACACGCAAGTAGCAGAAAAGTAAACACCGGCCTAGCCTAAGACTAGAGTTGGTTATCCTAGAAAATCATCTAATATGTGTGAGGTAGGCTGTGTGGTTTGGATATTTTCCTAAATAGGATCATTTGATTGAAGTTACTTGATGTTCTGGTTGGTTGAAAGGCTTAAGGGAGAATTTAATTAAAGTTTAAGTCTTAATGGTTTAAAATTCATTTTAAAATTGATTTTGATTGTTCATTGGATACCACCTTTGTTTCACACTAAGGCCGTGAAGTTTATTTCACCTTCCTTGGGGCTAATTTAAAAGCCTCATAGGCCTGGGTTACCTAGTGGTACCCGATATAATTAAATGATTTAGGTTAAAAGTTAATTAAAATTTAATTAGAGTTGATTTATTGCTGGTTTTAAAGTTAAATTGATGTTTTCTGGAATTTTGAATGATTTATTGAATTTTGAAATTTTATGGATTATTTTAATCATTTAATCAATGGGTCAAAAATTAACTTTTGATTTAAAGTATTTTCTGGAAAGTTAGTATTTTATTAAAATACTAGATCTTAATACAATCGGTTAGATAGTAAGTACACTAAAATTAGATGTTTTTATATTTTATTATAAAAGTTTGAAGTTTTGACTTAATTTTGAACTAGGTTTGACCAAAAGTTGACTTTTTCAAAATTAACTAATTTCTAGAAACTTAACATTTTTGATAAATATTAGACCCTAAGATGAGTCATATGCCTTGGAGTTTGACTGATTTGGAGTTTATTTAAATTAGTTATGAATTTCCAAAGTTTTGAGGATTATTTGAATTATTTAATTTGTTTAATTAGAGGCCTTTTGATGATTTGAATCCAAATGACCTCCAAACATCTTGAAATCAGCTTCGAAAATCAGGAATAATCTAAGGAGTGATTATTAAGTGTTTGAGAGAATTTTGGAATTTTTAATTAATTATATATTAAATTTTGTTTAAAATTAAATTAAGTTTAATTTTGAAGTCCAGTCAAGCGGCTTTTATTTTTTATTGATTAAGGGTTTAATTCTAGTCAGTTTGAGTTCTTGTATGTATTTTCTGAATTTAAAATTGATTTATTATAATTTCTGGAAGGTTTAAAGGCTTAATTAAGGGTTAAATTCGATTAAATTAATTAAGGGACTTAATGACTTCAAAATTTAGTGGAAAATTTTCCTAGGGTTGAGAGTGTCACTATGTTTAATTGATTCAAATTTCAAGTAATTAGAAGGTGAATGTTGACCTCCTTTTTGGAATGGGTCACTTGCATGGCCTTATCACTCGAATTTCATAGGTAGATACACTTATCTTTATGTCGAACTGTTGTGTTTGATGAAGGATCAAATTGCACATTTGTACCTCAATTCATCGTCGGCTTTGAAATTTATTCCTTTTGATCACACATTGCCTGTTATCATGTCTTAAAATATGTGTGATCGGGTCAACGATGATTTGACATATATTTTGTGTGTATTTGAGCCTTTATCGTGCATATTTGTTTCATGCATGTGATCTTTTGATCTAGGCCTCGTTTTGAGAAACGGATGGCTTGAGCACGTTCGTGTCGCCGAGATCTTTCAAACGAGCCTATTCACGCTCAAATCGGCACTGTTTCACACATGTCGAGGAGAGATATTGAGATAATTATTATTATTGTTATTATTATTATTTTAAATATGTATAATAAAAAAAAATATAATAAAAAATATATATATTTTCTAGTTAATTAAATAAATATAGTAAGTCAAATTTAAATATGAAAATAGAATGAATAGATATATATAATAAACAATAAATAATATATTATTCACATGAAGTGTAAATAGGGTTCCAATACAAAATAATCTTTGTCTTAACGTTGTTTTACATCTCTCCCATTTAGGTAACTTTAAATCTAATGGCTGGGAATAAAGCATGAAAATCCAAGCCTGATTTCAGCCATTTGATTTAGGGTATTAAGGGTCATAATGCTATTTTATCCTATGTTGGTAACAGATTTACTGCTAGGGCCGGCCACAAGAAAAAGGAAGAGAGACCTCCAAGCCGCTCTCTCGTGACAGGAGAGATGGACCTTTCCTATTCACTCGCCTCCAATCAACCTATAGTAAATTTCAGCCAAGGCGAGCTCCAGATTTCAGCCAAGGCGAGCTCCAGATTTTAGCCAAGGCGAGCTCCAGATTTCGGCCAAGTCAAACTCCATATTTCAGCCGAGGCGAGCTCCAGGTTTCGGCCAAGTCAAACTCCAGATTTCGGCCAAGGCAAGCCTCAGATTTCAGCCAAGCAAAACGTGAAGCCTCTTGTACATATATATATGTAGCAATTGAAAGATATGCCTCAACTCTAAAATTTCAGATTTTGTATTATTTTGTTTATATTCTGTAATCTGAGATTGTGCTTTTGGATTCATTTATTAAATGAAATTCTTTGATATATATTACATATGCTAATAGGTATTCTAATTCTTCTACTTATTGTTGGGTTATATTTTACTTTCAAATTAAATTATAGTATATGACAAAGAAAGCTGCGACAGAGTTCAAAAGTTGTCTGATGTGAATGAAAGTAGGTAATTCCTTGATGATAAGTATAATGGCCATGATTTAGTAGATCTTTGAGCATTTGTTAATTTGCAATACATCTCTTTGTGAAATAACTATCATTCATTCATAAATTGTGAGCCTTAACTAGATCTTTGTTTCCATATGATCCTATTAGTTGTGATATTTTCGAGTCCGCTTTTGTATCTTAACTTTATCCCAACATTAAGTATTTACTTTTTATTGCACCTTATTCAATGGAAAGGTGGTGAGATGTCATTCATTTATTCTATCAAGGTAAAAGTGTAAGAAGAGTCATTTAGAGCTCTTCGTTCATTATAAAAGAGTAGTGAAATATATCTTTTGTGTTTAAATTCTTTGTTTTTATTTCCTTAGACAACTACGTATTTGCCGTCGAATATGTTGCATATATCACTTTAATGAATTATCTCAATCGTCTGATGTTATTATTTCTTAATTATAATGCGTGGGTTTGCTTGCCCAGTAGCATATCTGTATATATTTTTATAATCTCTGTATATTTCCTTCATAAAGCTAAGGGAAGGAAAGTAGGCTAATTGGTATGTTTAATACGAGTCATAGATTGAAGATCAATAGACACATATAATTAAATGTATTATTTATTTACTGAATTTAGAGATTCCATCATTTGGATCATTGGTTATTGGTATATCATTATATATATATATATATATATATATATATATATATATATATATATATATATATATATATATATATATATATATATATATATATATATATATATATATAAGGGCTCTCGACTATTTGTTTTATAGTTTAGACAAAACTGTAGTGTATTGTAATATGATTTTCTTTTTTTGATGTGAAATGTGTTATGACTATTGCAATGCGTGGTCACTAAAAAAATTTGTCTATTTTTGTTTGCTCAAATTTAAGATGTGTGTGCTATCGTCTTCAATACATCATTATTTTCTTAGACTTATTCCCATTGAATGAGAACATTTCATGCTTATTTTCATTGAGAATTTCATTAGTTGTGATGGGAGATAAAACAAATAGATCTTTGATTTGTCGGTGCACTATCATGATTATCTGAAGGATCATTTTCTAGCGTCGCACTCAATACCCCATAAATGCCATATATTTGATTTTGAATATTTATGGATTTACGATAGAGTTTTTATTGTATAAAGTCTTACGTTGATCGGTCTTTGAGATTGAATGAGTCTTTATGGGTAAAAAAAAAAAGGATTTAAATCAGCTGTAGTATTCAATTTCTTACCAAATTGTCATAGTCTTCAATCAAGATCTAATTTATGTTGGAAGTGGATATATGCTTATGAGAGCGACCTTATGAGAGATTGAGCCATCATATCAAAAGTGAACAATAAATACACGTGTAAGCATAGCAATCAAATTCCATTTATCAAATTCTAATGACTTCAGATATCATATACAACTTGTAATTTCACTCTAGTGTATAATTTGATGATTGTATTTATCCAATTATGTATGTGTTGACATTGATAAGACGTTATATTTGTAATTTGCTCGTTATGTAATTTTTGCAAAAATCCTTTACATACTATTTATGCATAAATTTATACCTCAATTTAAATGCATGCCCCAGCCTATTATGGATGGTCTTAGATTGTATCTTCATGTATAAAATTTATAAAAATATGGATTGGTTGGTATCTCAAGTATAGCATATAATTTTAAAAAAAAATGATTTCTCATATGATTGACTATCAAACTCGCTTATAAGTATGTATCATAATTTCATTTCTTCACTAATTAGTTTTTGGAGAAAATTCATATGTTTATCGTTGTCTCAAATTATATCATATCAGTGTGTAGATTTCACTCACACATTTATGTTCTAAATTGTGTGTAAGTTCAATTTTAACGAGCAATATGAGTATGTGAGATATATTCATATGTGAAACTCAGCAAAGTCAACGTACTTAGTTCAAATGTTTTGATTATGTTGAAAGTTTTATGTTATGCTTCAATTGTAATATATAGTTTGTGAACATGATCTATAGATGAGTTAAGTATATTGCAATAGTGTATATGTACACATATTTGATGTTATACAAATTGAACGATTTGCAGCCGTGTTATGTGATTTCATTAGTTTCATGCTCTAATCACAAGCATGTGTAGATTTAACTCGAAGCTATATAATGATTGTATACATTCTTATCTCGAATTATATCATGTATATCTTTACTTTAATGATTGTTTATAATTTCTCATGTATGCCTCTTGTTTACACATGCCCTTCCTGTGCTTTCTTGTCATGTACTTGATATGCATCCTAAAATTATAACTCTCAATTATTTTGGATTAATTTTTGCTTAGTTGTGTTTCTCTTTGAATGATGCCTACTCTCATACAATCTTTCTTTGCTTTTCTTTGATTTTTGTGAGGTGCATTTGGGAAAGCAAAGGAGAAAGGATCATTTGGAGTTGCCATGACGAAGGAGTCTACATAAGCAAATCAGTCGCCCCCATTCATTCCGGTGGAGGTGCTACGGGCGGAACCACCGGGTCATAGCCCCCGGTGCTGT
Source organism: Dendrobium chrysotoxum (assembly GCA_019925795.1). NCBI lineage: Eukaryota > Viridiplantae > Streptophyta > Magnoliopsida > Asparagales > Orchidaceae > Dendrobium > Dendrobium chrysotoxum. The sequence goes on from CM034303.1 coordinate 47,338,558, forward strand.
AAGTTTCTTAAAACTTAGATAGCCTTTAGGAGCCCATCAGTGTTTGCGCCTCCCATCCTTAGGGCTTTGTAGTAACTTCAATACTATTAGGATCTTTTGTTTCTTTTAGATCCTTAAACCCATCTATACGTACGAATGTCCAAGAGGGTTAGAAAATGAACTTCACTTCACCTCCTACAACATTAGTGACACCTAAGGACAGAAACTCAAGGATGAGTCTTAGATAATATAAACTTAGGAAGCATGCTCACTATAGGGTAGAGACATAAAACATAGAAGACTTAGCGTCACCTCACCATATGACTAGTATATTAGTACCTAAGGCTAATTGATCATCAATAATTAATCTATAATCAAATCCTTTAACTAATTTACGATAATCCAACTTAAAAGGTATTAATGCGCTTAACCCCTGACTAAGTTGTAATTAACACTTATAATCATTTAAAATACAAATTTAAACATAAACTTAAATTAAGTTTGACTAATTCATTAATCATTCTTTGGCCCAATATTAACTAAATAAAATTCATCTAAAACAAACTTAAGTCTAAAAATCATGAATTAGAGAGCAAACCCTAACCTAAAATCTGCTAAACAAGGAACTTTTAAAATTCAAATCCCAATTGAACCCCTCCCCTAATTTAAAACCCCTCTAATCTTAAACACTAATGAATTAGAACCTAATTAACTAAGTGAATGATATAAGAAACTCATTAAAAGACTTAATCATAACCCAAAAACCTATTAACTCACTTAAAACTTAATCAAATCATTAGCCTAATTTCTTAAAATCAACCAACAAACCTTTAATTAATGACAAGTCCCTTAATATACCTTTATTTTAATTCCTAACAAACTAAAACAACTCAACAAAATTGGTTACTACTGGGTAACCCAGGCCTACGAGGCTATTAAGTTAGCCCCAAGGAGGGTGAAATAAACCTCACGGCCTCGGTGAGCAACAAAGGTAGTAATCAATTGAACACTAAAATAAAAATTTTTAAAGTCAATCTTTAATTACTAATACTTACATTTAAACTAAAGTCTCTCTTTGACCTTCAACAAATCAAGTCACAAAACAACTCTAATTAAACTTTCCTATCTAGGACATCCCTACAACCACACAACCTACCACACACACTTAGACTTGTTTGCTAGGACACGACTTCTAGCTTTAGGTTAGGCCGGTGTTTTCTTACTTTCCTGTCTCTGTAATGTGGTGACTTGCATGTGACACGTGTGCTGGTTGTCATAATTTTCTGTGTTAGATTTCTATGATGATTTCTGTTGTGATGGTTTAATTTACTGCATTCTCTCTGTGATGTGATGGGCGATAGACTACCCATAGGTTAGGGACGACCTTGATACTGACGATGTTTTCTACAGGTGGTCATGCTCGTGCAGCGCTAAAAGGGGGCTAAAAATAAAAATCATAAATAATTGTTACAGGTGCTTTTGCTGCTTAGCCCCCAAATAAATAGGAGCATGGCCAAGTGTGACTGGTTTGAGTACTTTTATTTTCATATATAACTGCTTGGGATGATTGATTTTGATTGCTTAGGATAACCCTGCAGGAGAGTCTAAATTTTTCTTTTATAATTCTGATGTAATGTATTTATGGCATCGAGTTGTGAAAGTTTATAAAATGGGGCATTTTATAAAGGATTAGGGATCCAAAGAGAAAAGAAAGTCCCCTTACGGGGAATTTATTTTCATTTGGGTATCCTACTGACGATGTTCCACGAGAAGATTGAAAGAAGGTGATCCATAGAAGGACTAGAAGATGAAGATCAAGATGTAAAAATGTCTCATTTTAAGACTTGCGTCGTTCTATAGGATTAGAATCCAGGTTGTTGTCGGTGGAGCCTGGCCACCACTACTTTTATGTACTCTGGGTTGTATATTGAATGGCACTTGCCATGAACTTTGGACACTGTTCTTTTGATTTGTGTGATGATTTATTTACATTGATTGTGTAATAGAATCGCATGCTTTTTCCTAGGTTTCTTACTTTGCTTTGCTTTGGGGTGGCTCGGACTGAGTCTTTACGTTAGGCTTCTTAGGATGTTAAATTTTCTATAAAGTTAAAATTTATTTAAATAAGATAAAAATGAATATAGGATTAAAATCAACCAATTTTTTTCAAAATTAATGCATGACTCCTTTAAAGGGTCACCTTTTAAAATGACAATGAATAAGCCTCGTTCACTTTACAGTGATTACTGGCCAGTCCTAATTGGCCTTACCTATGCATGCATAGCCTTGGGTCAATCATATAGATTTTCTTTTTTTATTTTTTTTATTTTTTATAACATAGAGGAATAGTTAATTTTGCATAAAGCATAATACCATTCATGATCGGGACTAGTGCCCATTCCCTTTCTATGTCTCTCACCACTCTTGCATTTGCATAAGACTGAATTTCATGGATTTAATATGCTAGGTGGAGTTTAGCTGGTACCCCTTTCCGAGCAGGGTGGTAAATCCAGGTCGGGCCTGCTTAGATCCCTAATGGGGTTTAAGTTATAAGTCCCCTCTATGTGTCTTTCATAACTTCTGAATTGTCATTTCTCATAGGATAGCAAATCCAACCTCTGATCTTCTAAACTCAAACTTTTAATCATATCTCTATACATTCAAAAAGGTCTAATCATCATTAACAATAAGGAGAAGAGCTTCTCCTCTTTAGAATAGAACTTAGGAACCCTCTCTATGCACTAAATTAAGAAGAGAATAATATATAATCCTTAATCGAGAGTTTTCTTAGGCTGAGGTCTAAGATGTAATTAACCACGGGGGCTTGCGCCCGTGGGAAACCGATCCCCACATCAAATAAACCCCATTCGAGCTGATGTATCGAATGGGGGAAATCTCGTGACTCTTGGGTTATGCATATTATTACCCATCGAGGTGTGTGGGCGAAAGCCTCTATCCTCCATGGTTAATTATATGTATAATCCCATCTGCCCTCCCATTGGTCTACTTGTGTAGAGCGCAAAGGTCTACGATCATTTTGTCCTACGGGATAGTGTGGTCGTACCCTTTACATTCTGTTCCCCACAAGTAGAATCCTTTCGGAGACCCACAGATTTCTGGCGACCACGGTGGGACAGGTTTCTCTCTCCATCTTTGGATGATGTATTATTTTCTTCTGTAGGTATTCCTAGTTTGGTACCTAGTTTGAGTTCCTTTTTTCTACTTCACTCTCTTCTCTTCATTCTTAATGAAGATTAGATCTTTTTAATGTATAAAGATTTAATTAAAATTTTGAGTTTATTAGATCTTTATCCTTAATCTTCAAATTCAAATCCAGACAATTTATTTCAATTCTCCTTACTCAAATCAAAATTTCAATTTCAATTAATTCCTAATGGGAATTCTTCTAGACTTAATTTTGATTTATATCATTTCAAATGAAAGTTCATATTCTATTTTTGATTACATGATTCATATACTTGGCATAAACTCTACTTTCCATCATCTCTCTAATCTCAGCCCTTTTAGATTGGGTTTTGATTCATATCAGTCCACATAAAAATCTAATTTTTATTTTTAATGGTGGGATCCTTAAATTTGATATATGCAAAGTTTTCAAAATGGAAAATTAATTTGAGAAAAGTTTGAGAGTTTCAAATAAAAGATAAACTTTTGAGAAAATTTTTCTTAGAGAGTATGTGACTTATTTTTCTTAATGAAAATTTACCCCTATTTTATTTAAAATATGAAGTGTTGTTGGTTGACTCCTTTAAACACTTAGAGAAGAAAATTTTTGATGATCTATGAAAGAGTATGTCTTCTCCCTCCCATTCCTTGTATGGGGTGATTCTCATTTTTGAATTAAAATCTATGTCAAATTGAAATTGGACCTAGAAATGAAAATTTTCTCCATCATCTTGCTATTTTCTATCTTGTAGGCATCTTTTGCATGCTAATGAATCTACCTTATAATTTTTTTAATCAGGTTGTTCATCTTTATCATAGGATCGAGTTTGTTTTGTGAATTTTTCTTCCTTACATAAGAGAGCGAGTTTTCTTCTCTTATGTTTGGAAGATAATTTTACAACTGAGAAAATCTTTTTTTAGAGATTTAGAAAGGAAGTCAATTACAAAAATGAAAAGATGCGCAAAGTGCGCAAAAAATGAAAAGATGCGCAAAATGCGTCAAAAATGAAAAGATGCGCAAAATGCGCCAAATTTGAAAGATGCACAAAGTGTATCAAAAGTAAAAAGATGTACAAAGTACATCAAAATTAAGAAAGAGGCACAAAATGAGCCCAAAATGAATAAGTAATTGACTTCCCTTTCTTGTAAATTTTTAAATCTCAGAAAACTCATGTGTCTTTTGATATTTTTGATACCTGAGTTTGAAAATCATTACTTTGGATTCATCATTATGCAATGATATTCTATTAGACATAAAATATTTTTCATGCAAGAAGATTGAGAAGATTCAATTTCTTTCTCTAATTTAACTCTTTTTGAATTAGATTTCAATTCAAAAAATTCATGTCTAAGGGGGAGAGCCCAGTTTAGCTTGTAGGGAGCTTGGCTTGGGTTAGCGAATTTTAAGTTCCTAATCTTTTTGGAAAATTAATTAAAATTAACTAAAATTTCAAAATAATAATATCTTAAAATTAAAATTAACTAAAATTTCCTAAAAAGATTTTTAAAATTAATTAAAATTTCAAAATAATAATATCTTAAATTAATATTTTTTTATTATTAGATATTTTGTAATGAAATTCTAATTTCAAAAATCTAATTTTAAATTTAATTAATTAATTATTTAATTATTCAAATGACTTAAACTATTTAATTAATATCAATTAATTAAAATTAACTCTTAATTTTCAAAATATTTAAACTTTACATTATTATTTAGATAAACTTTTTAAAATGATTGATAATTAATAATTAATATTTGTTAATTAATAATTAACAATTAATATTTAAATAAATTATTAATATTTAATTATTAATTATTAATTTATAGTAATTAATAATTAATATTAAAGTAATTTCAAAAATATAATTAAGAATTTAAGTTAATAATAATTTTAAATTAAAAAAAATTAATTTTTTAAAAATATTAATATATAATATATATTTTATTATTTAATATTAATTTTTAATATTTATTTTAAAAGAAAATTAAATTTAAATAGGGTTTAAAATTAATTTTAAATATAATTAAATGTTCTAGCGGCGGCGGCGGCACAGAACACGTAGTGAAGGCTGATTGGCCACTACTAAACCATGGCCAATCATTACCTCGAGGCGTAATGATTACGCCACCGACAATGATTAGGGAATGATACCGCAGGACGCGATATCATTAATCCACGTAGGATGTGGATTGATAGCCGTCGGATCTCCGCAAGCTCGATCCAATGGCAGAGATCAAATCCCGTCATTTGATCTTCATTGAGAGAGATCAGACGGCAGATATTAGATCCCGTGGTTTGGGTGGACGACCCATATTTGGCTGGAGGAAAGATTATGCATCGGATCAAAACTGCGGTTGATCTGAGCCGTGAAATGATTAGATCATGACCCCTAGTTATTAGATAATGTAAACCGAGCCCTAGACTTAATTTTTGGCTCGTTTATGCGATCAGATGGACTAAACCCGACTAAATTCTAAACTCAGATTGTCTATATGAACAAAAATCGTGTGGGTAGTTTGGTTTGACTTAAAATGAGCTTAATAAAAAGCTATATTATTCTAAGCTAAGTGACCTAGGGCTAGAGTTTTCAAAGATTTTTACAGTTTGATCTTTAAACTCTTGACTCGGTTGAGCTTGTAGACTGTCCTCGTATTAATCCTCAGTTGAAATAGCGACTTGAAATACCTTGGATCGAGCTGTGCAACCCTTGGATGGATCAAGCCTTGGCTCGTCGGAATATGGTCACCGGCGGGCTTTGACCGGTGGATTCTGGTCGGGGATATGAAGAGGAGGTAGTTTAGGGCTTGAAGGAGCAGAGAGTTTGGCTAGAGAGTCTGGAATAGGTGAGAGAGTGCTAGGGATCGAATGAGCTTTGATTTTGATTCTTTTCCCTATTCAAACATCCCTGAGCTTTTTGGACGGCTTGGATCTTTTGGGGCAGCTCTTAGATGATTGACATCTGTCCCCAGGGTAGGTGGGAGGCAGAGGGATCAAGGACAAAGGATAAGTGAGGTGTAAAGGGAGTTTTGTCCTTATGCAAGCATATGGGAGTGATCCAAACCATTGGATCATGATCCAAAGGCTAGAATACACCCTAAGAAGGTTCTAGACTCAAGTTAAATAGCTGGAATAATTTAGGATTAAAAGGAGATTAGTCCAAGATGGATTTTGACCATCTTTGACCTCTCTAAGGCCTTGCTTTGACTGTTTGACTAGTCAAAGTCCCTTGGACTGTTGAGGTGGCATGGAGTGGGATATCAAGGACTAGAGTGATGGGTTGGAGGAAGTTGAAATAGAATAGGTTGATCTTAAGGGGTCATCCAACCCTCTTTGACCATTTCTAATGCTCTTGTTGATTATTTGAGCAGTCAACATGACACATGGAATGATGAGTTGGCATAGGAGAGTGCTTTGGATTGATGTGGACTGACTAAAGTAGTTCAAGGGTGTTGTAATAAGTATATGATTAAACCCACATAGAATTTGGTCAAAAGGGGATGAGTTAACTAGGTCAACTTGACTTAATTTGGATTGGCCAAGGTTTAAAACATAATTAGGCCATGGTTTGGAGTTAATTTAAAGCTTGAAAGGGGTTTGACATGTTAAATGGGTTGAAATAACCCATTAAAGCCTTAAAGGTGATTTAGGTCAACCTAGGTTGACTTGATCAACTAGGTTGACCCAAGACCTGAATTTGAACTCAATGGGTCTAATTTGATATTTTGAGTTTGATAGAGGTGAGTTGGAGGGTTGAAATAGTCATATGGGTCAAATAACCTATTTAGGCCCTTAATGGGCCTAATGGGTCAACTGGGTTGACCTAGTCAACTAAGTTGACCCAGGGTCAGGAATTGAGTCCAACCAGTTTAGAATGATATTCTGAGTCTACTGGTGGTGGTCCTATAGTCTAGGGAGGTTGTTTAGTCAAGGTGACTTGTTTGGGCCCTTAATGGGCCTTTAGGTCAATCCTGGTTGACTTGGTCAACCAGGTGGGTCCAGGGTCTGGAAATGGGCTCAGCAGATTTGGTTTGATATTTGGAGACCAATGAAGGTGGTCCCAAGATCTGAGGAGGTCATTTGGTCAAAATGACCTATTTGAACCCTAAAAGGCCTTCTTAGTCAACCTAGGTTGACTTGGTCAACCAAGTTGACTCAGGGGCTGGTTTTTGGTCCAATAGGTTTGATTTGATATATGAAACTTGCTGGAAGTGATTGCATTTGATTTGGAGTTTATTTGGTTTAAAGTGACTATTCACACCCATAAAGGGTATTTTAGCCATTTTGAACCCTGGTCAATTGGGGGTCAAAGTGAGTCCGACAAAATATAGTTTAATGCTCAATGGGTCATAATCAAGGGTCTGGAAGTGATTTGAGGTTTTGGAGAAGGCTCCAAGGTCAGGATCCACTGGGTGATAGGTCCAGTGGCATAGACTGTAAATATTTGAAGGTTTTACAATCTTTGGATTTCAATTCAGTTTCTGAGGTTAGAGACCTCAGAATGGGCTCAAATTTGTAGGGTTGCCTCTAGAGACATATCATATCAATGTGGAACTGACATACCCTGAATCAGAGGTCATTTGATATAGTTTGAAAGTGTTCAAAGATTTGCTAGAAAAGGCTTTCAGGACTTAGACCTTTGGCCTTGGAATTTGATCTGGATTTCTGGTTTTGAGCTGGATTTTGAGTTTGAATGATAAAGTTTGAATTATCTATATCATTTATAATCATTTAGAATAATCATGAATGATAGGATAGGATTAAAGTCTGATATGGGGTTGAATAGACTAGAGTCTGGGCTAGAATCTAGTTAGATTTAAAGCTTGAATTGATTTGAGGTGTAGACTGATTTGAGTTGTGAGTTGATTTTAAATTTGAATTGATCTGGAGTTTAGATAGATGTGGGATCTAGTTATATTTAAAGTCTAGGAGGATCCTAAGACCTAGGATCTAGGAGGTCTTTAGAGTCTAAGAAATCCTAGGTTCTAGGGTCTAAAAGAGTTTTAGGATCTAGAGTAGATTTTAAACTCTAGATTCTAGGAATATCTTAGGGTCTAAAATAGGTCCTAAGGTCCTGAATAGAGCTGGAGATTGAATATAGATTGAACTAAAATCTAGATTAATCAGAGATTGAAATTATATTGAGATATGGATTGATTTGAGTCTTGAAATAGATTGACTTAAGATCTGGGTTGATCTGGAGTTTGAATAGATATAGGGTCAGGATTAATTTGACTCTAAATTGATATTATCGTCTAGATTGATCTAGAATTAGATTGATCATAGGGTCTAGAATGATCTTGAGCTCTGAAATCTAAGAAGAATCCTAGGGTCTAGAATAGATCTTAAGATCTAAAATCTAGGAAAAATCCTAGGGTCTAGAATAGTCTGGAGACTAGATTGATTTGAGATCAGGATTGATTTGAATCTGGATTGATCTAGTATCAGACTGATCCTAGGGTCAGGATTGATCCTAAGGATTGGAAAGATCTTAAAGTCTGGATTGGTCCTACTGGCCTCATACAAAAATGAGGTCAACAAATGGACCCTTAATATGTGTAATAGAATGAAGTTTTATTGCACATATTGGTGTTGACCAAATTAAATGGTCAAGTCTAGAGTTTTAATCCTAAGGGAAGGGAAAAGTCTATCCTTGGGGAATTGGGGTTTGAATCGATACTAGGGTAGTACTGAGGAAAGTGTGCTCTACCACTAGTAGGTCTGGTCCTAAAGGAAAAGAAAGTCTGGGGTATCGTATAGGAAGGAAGAACTCCTAACTATAGAGGATTGGATCATAAATTTGATTCTAAGGGAAAGGAAATCCTGTTCTTATAAAATTAAATTTAAAATGATATTAGGGTAGTGCTGGGGACAGCGTATTCTACCACTAGTAGATCTAGTCCTATGAGAAGGATAAAACCTATCCCTAAGAAAAAGATGGTTTGATTTTAAAAGTGAGATTGAATCCAAGACGGTGCCACAGGGGACTTACTCCATCATTGGGTAGTCTAATCCTAAGAGAAGGAGAATACTTACTCTAAGGAAAAGAGAACTGGATGATCTTATAGTAAGAGAGTATTGCTTCCTATAGGAGATCAAACTTTAAAGTTTTGAATTTTGAAATTAGAATGGTGCTGTAGAGGGCGTTATCCATCACTAGTAGATTTAATCCTAAGGAAAGAAAGCACGATGACTCAGATCTGTCCTTAAGGAAAAGAAGGCTGGAGGACCTTGAGGGAAGGAAGCATTGCTTCCCACAGAAGGTCAGATCTAGATTTTAAATCTAGGATGGTGCCATAGAGGGCGTGCTCCATCAATAGAAGATCTAATCCTAAGGAAAGAAAGCACGATGACTCACATCTTTTCTTAAGGAAAAGAAGGCTGGAGGACCCTGAGGGAAGGAAGCATTGCTTCCCACAGAAGATCATATCTAGATTTTAAACCTAGGATGGTGCCATAGAGGGCATGCTCCATCACTAGAAGATCTAATCCTAAGGAAAGAAAGCACGATGACTCACATCTGTCCTTAAGGAAAGTCCTTAAGGAAAAGAAGGTTGGAGGATCTTGAGGGAAGGAAGCATTGCTTCCCACAGAAGATCAGATCTAGATTTTAAACCTAGGATGGTGCCACAGAGGGCATGCTCCATCACTAGAATATCTAATCCTAAGAAAAGAAAGCACGATGACTCACATCTGTCCTTAAGAAAAAGAAAACTGGGAGATCCTATGAGAAGGAAGCATTGCTTCGCACAGAATCAGATCTGGATTGATCGTATGTAAAGGAAACTTGCTTTACACAGAGGATCAGGTCTGGACGATCATGTATAGAGGAAACTTGCTCTATATAAAGGATCGGATCTAGAATGATCATATGTGAAGGAAACTTGCTTCACACAGAGGATCGAGTCTGGATGATCATATATAGAGAAAACTTGCTCTATATAGAGGATCGGGTCAGGAATGATCGTATGTGAAGGAAAATTGCTTCACATAGAGGATCGAATCTGGATGATCGTGTATAGAGGAAACTTGCTCTATACAAAGGATCGAGTCTGGATTAATCGTACATGAAGGAAACTTACTTCACATAGAGGATCGAGTATGGATGATCGTGTATAAAGGAAACTTGCTCTATACAGAGGATTGAGTCTGGAATGATCGTACGTGAAGGAAACTTGCTTCACATAGAGGATCGAGTCTGGATGATCATATATATAGAGAAAACTTGCCCTATATAGAGGATCGAGTCAGGAATGATCGTATGTGAAGAAAACTTGCTTCACACAGAGGATCGAGTCTGGATGATCGTATATAGAGGAAACTTGCCCTATATAAAGGATCGAGTCAGGAATGATCATATGTGAAGAAAACTTGCTTCACATAAAGGATCGAGTCTGGATGATCGTATATAGAGAAAACTTGCCCTATATAGAGGATCGAGTTTAATTTTGAATTTTGATATTAGGATGGTGCTGTAAAAGCATTATCCATCATTAAAGGATCTAATCTTAAGGTGAGAAAGCATGGTGACTTACATCTAAACTTAAGAAAAGAGAAATAGAATTTTGAAAATAAAAAACTTGAACAAGATTGAGTTGAAAAGATTCAAAATTTAAAAATTTTATTGATTTGAAATTCAACCCACATCAAGCATAGTATTTCTTCAGGAATCGCCCATTTACAGGAAGCATTGGGTGATTTCCTTTACAATCCACTAGCTAATATGAGCCTCCTTCGTAGACTGTTTCTACTACGAAGGGTCCTTCCCAGGTTGGTTCAAACTTCCCACTGAGCTTTCAGTGGGCTAAGATAGGCCTCCGAAGAACCAAGACCAAGTCGCTTACTCGGAAGGTTCTAGGTCACACTAACTTATCATGAGCTTGAACCATTCTGGCTTTATAGAATTTTAGATTTTGCTAGGCTTGCAGACGAAGTTCTTCAAGACCCTCAAGTTCTTCTAGTCAAAGTTATGCATTATGTTCTGTTGTGATCTGGTTCTGGACTACAGTTCTGAGCGAAGGGATTTGAATTTTCAGAGAAAGTACGGCCTCGGACCCATACACTAGTGCAAATAGTATGGATTGGGTCGGGGTTCGATATGTGGTCCTGTAGGCCCACAAAGCTTCCACCAACCTCTTATCCCACTGATGTTTATTGTCATCCAGGATCTTTTTGATGATTTATACCAGGGTTTTATTGAAGGCCTTAGCCAATCCATTAGCACATGGATAATAGATTATTGAGTATCTCCAATCAATACGGTGGCAACTTGCAAAGTTGTTAATTTTTGTAAACTTGAAAGCGGACCTATTATCGGATATGATTCTGCGGGGTACGTCGAATCGTTATACGATATGGTCACGAAAGAATTTTATTACATGGTGTGATATTACATTTCTCAGTGGAACTGCTTCTACCCACTTTGAAAAGTAATCAGTCGCTGCTAAGATGAAGCGATGACCCCTTGAAGAAGGAGGGTCAATTGGTCCGACGATATCCGTGCCCCAACTTTCAAAGGGCCACGAAGCTATCATAGGATGCAACACATTAGGTGGCTGATGTAAGACCACACCATGAACCTGGCACTGATGACAACATTTTGTAATTTTCATGCAATCGTCAATCATCGTAGGTCAGTAGTAACCAAGTCTTTTGATTTTCATTTTTATCTTAGGACCCGATTGCTGAGCACTACACAGTCCAGCATGGACTTCATTAACGATCTTCAGGGCCTCTCATTTGTCTAAGTAACAGAGCCACATCTGATCGAATGATCGTCGGTACAACGTATCGTTGACTAGTGCATATGATAGGGCACATTTCTTGATTTGATTGGCAAGAGACCTGTCGTGGGGAAGCTTGCCTTCTTGCATGTATTTGATTATTGGTTGTCTCCAATCTTCTTCTTCATCAACTGCTGAAGAGGTAAAAAGGACCTGGGGAGATTGTTTATTGAGGTATTCCATATCTATAGGAGATAGGACTTGACGGCCCTGAACTTCTATAGGGATAAAGTCTTCTCTGGGCAAGCAAATTCTTTTGCAAGCTTTGCTAGGGCACCGCCGAGGAATTGCTTCCACGAGGAACCCTATACATAGTTATAATGGGAATTTTCTCAAGTAGGTGCATTGTGTACTGGTGATATTTCAGAAGTTTATGATTCAAGACCTTATAGGTCCCTACAACTTGGTTGATCACCAGTTGAGAGTCACCATAGATCTTAATCTATTTAATCTCCACCAAGATTGCAAGTTCTAGACCGTTTATCAGAGCTTTGTACTCAACCTCGTTGTTCGTATAAGGTTCTGATAAATGATAGGAAAAGTGCATCATTCCCTTATCTGGTGTTATGAAAACCAGACCGACTCCAGCTTTTCCAAGAATAGTAGATTATGGTGTTTTGCCCCGTTGAGAGGACACTGCACCTTCAAAATATATTTCCCCGGTTTGAGTATTGGATTTCTCAAAACTCATGATTTGCTCATCAGGTAAATCATCGTTTAGAGGAGATTTCGCCAGTAGCAGGTGTGCTGTAAGGAAGTCGGCGACGGCCTGTCCTTTCACAGCACGTAGGGGAATGAAAGTGATTTCGAATTGAAGCAATATCATAGACCAACGAGCCAGACGTCCTGACAATGTGGGCCAGATCATAAGATATTGCAGGGGGTTGACACTGGAAATCAAACTGACTTGATGAGAAAGCATGTAATGCCTTAGTTTTTGTGCTGTAAAAACTAAAGCAAGGCAATATTTCTCAATTGTAGGATAACAGATTTTCGTTGGAAGGAGTCTTCGACTTAGATAGTAGAGAGCGTTCTCTTTTTCATCGTCATTGATTTGAGCTAAGAGGGCCCCAAGAGATTCGTCAAGGGCTGCAGTGTAAAGGATTAAGGGTCTCCCCGGAATGGGGGCTGCCAAAACTGACAGATTTATCAGGTATTATTTGATATTTTCAAAAGTATTTTGACATTTCTCATCCCAAATGAAATTGGCATCCTTTTTAGCCAGGACATAGAATGGTTGATATCTTTCGGAAAGATTGGAAATGAATCTTCTTATATATGCCAGCCTTCCTTGAAGAGATCTCAATTGAGTGAGACTCTTGGGAGGCGGCATATTTAAGATAGCTTTGATTTTGGCAGGATCAATTTCAATTTTGCGGTGCCTGACTAAGAAACCTAAGAATTTCCTTGACGTGATGCCGAAAGCACACTTCAAAGGATTCATTTTAAGGTCGTAGTGGCGCAATCGCTCAAAAATAGTTCTTAAGTCATAAAGATGAGCATCTTTCACTCTGCTCTTGACAACTAAATCGTCGATGTAACATTCGACTTGATTATGGATTAAGTCATTAAAGATATGAGTCATGGCCCGCTGATAGGTTGCACCAGTATTTTTAAGGCCAAAGGGTATCACTTTATAACAAAAGATCCCTATAGGACTTCTGAATGTCGTGCTTCTCTCATCTTCTGGGGCCATCTTGATTTGGTTATAACCAGACGAGCCATCCATAAAGGAGAAAATGACGTGCGAAGAGATAATGTCCACCATGAGTTCTGGGATTGGCAAAGGAAATTCATCCTTAGGACATGCCTTGTTCAGGTCTCTATAGTCAACACAGACTCAGATTTGATCGTTCTTCTTTTGAACTGGCACGACGCTGGCTACCCAAGAGGGATATTGTTCCTCTCGAATAAATCCAACCTCAGCCAACTTCTTAACTTCAGAAATGACTTGTTGTTCGATCTCTAGATGCATGCATCGTGGAGCTTGCTTAACAGGAATGGCATCATGCCGGATTCCAAATTTATGGACTGCTACGTTAGTGAACAACCCCGACATTTCATCGTATGTCCAGGCGAAGCAATCTTTAAACTCAGAGAGAACTTGAATTAGATCCTTAGACTCATCCTCACTCAACAAAGAACTTATGAAAGTGGGGCGAGGGTCATCCTCTGTTCCAAGATTGATTTCTTTAAGTTCATAGACTGTTGATTTAATCTCTTCTTCGAATTCAGGGGGTGCATCCCAAACCTGAAGTTCATCAGAATCATCTAAAGTCTCCAAATAAAGTCCATCGAAAGAATCAATGACTTCAGTAGGAACATTTTTAAATTCAAGATGACTAGTTATCATTAGACAGAATTTGTCATCATTAAATGATCTAACGGTACCAAAGCCGATACCACTGGTCCAATGTTTATTAAATTTTGAATTACAAAGACTTTCATGGTATCTAGTCTGACCCTTAATTCGTTGACTCGGAGTAAAACCTTTAGAGATAAGAGATTTAACACCAGCAGGAAAGTAGTCAAAAGGTAATTCTATTAATTCATTGAGATTTGTCTCCTTAAGGATTACATCATCTTTATTCCTTGAGGAGGAAGAGTCAGGAAAGAACTTATGGACTTTCCTTACTTCTCCATCTAAGTTAGGGGCATCCTTAGTCACTAACCCTAAGACTCTGTCAGCAGACAGTGGGGTTAAGGTTAAAGATTCAACCACTATATTAAGCTTTTTATATATACTCAATTCAGGCTCGTCACTTTGAATTTTTAATTTTGTACCCTCCTGGTCACTATCCGATTCTAAAGTAAGATCAAACTTCGAAGGAGGATTGATTTTTGTATAGTCAAAAGCAAATATGACACCCCTTTTTCTTGATTCTTCATCAGAACTTATTTCATGTTCGATGTAAATTGGGGAATTTCTTTTTTCAATTGAAGGGCAGCCTCGACCACGTGCTCTTTGGGCCATCCTCCCACCTCTTTGAGGTAAAATGTTTGGAGGCCTAAAGATCACACGCTCGGCGTCGTCTTCAATACTTGAATTTTATCTCTTTTGATTTTTGACTTTTTTTTCTTAATCTTTGAATTACTTTTGAACTTTGACTTTCTGCTTTTTTCCTCCTTGACGTTGATCTCTACCTTAGAATAGGTAGTGGACCCTTTAGGTATGTAGTACGCTGCATCTTCGTAGATCCCAATCTTGTGAATAGAGAATGGTTGCAGATCACCCTTAATTTCAAACTCAATGCCATTTTGTTGGTACTTGATGCATTGATGTAGGGTAGAAAGAACTATCCTATACTCATGGATCCAGGGCCTTCCTATGCGTTAAAGGACGTCGCTGAATCGATTATATAAAATTTTGCTTTGGTTTTCAATTCTCCTATCTCTAGAAAAAGGGTAATTGAACCTAAAGCCTTCTCGCCCTTTTCATTGAACCCATGAAGCACTAACTTGTCAGTTGAGAGCTTGCTAGTATCAATTCTAAGGTATGCAAGAGTCTTTATGTTCATCACATTCACCGATGCACCCGGATCAACGAGAACTCTTGATAACTTAAATTTGCCCACATTTACGATGATGTAAAGTGGACGATTGTGGTCAACAGTTCCAAGGAGTAAATCTTCATCAGAGAAGGTAATCCCAGGGATTTTCTTAAAGTACAAAGCTTCTTCCTTGGAAGTTGAAGCTAATTGAGCTAAGCAAATCTCTGGGTTGAGAAGTGCTTTAATTAGAGTCTCCCTCATCTCTTTTGAAAGGACAAGGGCATCATAAATGCTCAACTTAGCAAGTAACTTCCTAAGATGAGCTAAGATATTATAATCAACACTTGGAACATTAATATCATGACCCGATGGATTTAAAAGAATTGGAGTTGATTGTTGAGCGGGAATTTGAATTGGATCATCGAAAACAACTTGTTTTCCTTTATCCCGAGGATGTAGCCTAGGAGGTAAGACCTTGCCACCACATAGTTATACTTGCATGATCTCATCGGAAGAATAAACTACAGGGGAGTCTATGCTTTCCTTAGGCGATTAATTATTGTTATCTGAGCGGGAGTCCGAATCTGAAAAGTCTATCACGACGGGACTCTCTTGAAAGTTAATTTTAGGGGTTTCACCATCTAATAAGACATCATATTCATTTCTCTCTTGAAGAGTCAAATCTGGAGAACTGAGTGTTTGATCTTCTTGATTGATCTCAGCTTGTTCTTGATTATTCTCAATAGAAGAGTCATTTTGGATTTCATTCTCAACATTAATCATCAAAATTTTTGCAGAAGGATCAGATTTTCTATTCAATTTTCAAACCTTTGCCTTTGATGGAGCAAAGTAAAAGTCAGATAATTTTAGTGGAGATAGTGGTTTTGAGCCATCATCCACCACTTGTACAGATCTCTCATCAATCAATTTTCTCTCTACAAAAGGTTCACTATTTTCATTTTTATTTGATACAGTAGTTTCTAAGACTATTGGAGATGAAACTGTCCTAACGTCCTCCTGTGAAGCCTCGAGGTCAACCTCCCAGATCAGGTCCCGGGCTCTCATCGGTAACTGTTGAGAAAGACAAAAAGATTTATTAATCGACTTTTTAAATATCCGGGATAGTACTATATCCCAACCATCTTCAATGGACAGAGAAGAGTTAGAATTTTTACCTGAAATGAATTTGACAGACCCCTAATCCGGATCGACCAGGTACTCCTTTGGAATTATAATATTACCTTGACGGAAGTTCTTTTAGAGCCAGTCTTTGAAGATAATGCAGTCTTCGATTGTGTGGCCTAACATGCGATGGTAGGGGAAAAAAGTTGGATCATCCTTCTTATTTGCCTCTTCCGACTTCTTGGCCTCGGGCAATCAAAAATATGGCTTCTTCTGAAGACTTTTAAAGAACTTTCTCACTGACTCCCTTTTAAATGGATATGTACAGCCAATCTCTCTTTAAAAGAAATTGGGTGAGAATCTCTTGTAGGTTGAGAGGTTACTTAAAAATGTGGAGATTTCTGAGTTTGTTGAACTGGAGAATTACTGGACTGAACATTCATTGGTTTCTTCCCCTTATAGACAACTAAAATCATTGATGTTCTCTTTTCAAAGGACTTCAACGGTTTACTAGCTTTCTTTTCCTCAGTAGAATCCTTCAAGAATGGTATTTTGGAAGCCTCTTCCTATAGATTACTAGCCTTATTCAAAAGTTTTTCGAAGGTTTTGATAGTGAAACCCTTCAGAAGAAAATGAATAGGCCCGTAGATATTCTTTAAAAGAATCTCCACTGCATATTGCTCTTGCAACTGGGGTTCACACTTCATTGACAGGTTTCGCCACCTCAAGATGTACTCAACCAAAGACTCTCCCAATTTTTATTTTTCAATGACGAGATCACCAACGGTTACACGCTGCTGAGCTCCTGAGAATCTTTTTAAGAATAGACTCTCCAGCTCTGTGAATAGTTTTACTAAACCATTAGGTAAATCTGCGTACCACTCAAAAGTAATACCAGATAGACTACTCACAAACTGGCGAAAGAGTAGAGCATCTGACCCTCCTGTGTTGCAACAGCTCGCTCGGAAGTGGGCCAGGTGCTGTCTCGAATTTTCTAACCCACTAAAAACTTTGAATGAAGGTGGTATAAAGCCTTTGGGATAAGAGACTAAATCATATTCTTCAGGGTCGGGTCTATACTTTGGAATAGATGCAGTCCCTTGAGAGTGGGCTAAAGCCTCCCATACTTGGGTTTCGATCATCTGGCGGATATCTTTATCGGTTGGAGAGGTTTAGGAAGCAACTTTTGGAGTTCTAAGGCTTGATTCTGTATTCCTATTGTGCTCATCCACTATATGTGTTATAGGTTATAACCGCTCGGATTGAGACTGTTGAGCTTTAATCATTTGATTCTATATTTGTTCCATTCTGAGCGTCATTTGTTCAATCTTATTCTCCAAACTCTTGATGTATTCATCTTTCTCATTCAACTTGATTGATCCATCAGAGTCTGAATTTACAACTGCAGAGGCTTTTCCTTACCAGATCGGTGTCTTGAAGGCTCAGCATCTTTATTTGATGCTCAAGTTTCAACCATGCAAATATTTCCAGCTGAATCCTCCTCCATTAAATCATCAGCTTCTGGATCAAAGGCTTCAATTGCCTTTTTCTTAAGTATATCTCTTATTTCCTGGACCACCTCATTGACTGGTCTACCCTCAATTGATTCAATATCGATTGGTAGGTACCCCTTATAGTTAATTATTTCTTCAAACTCCTATGCTCCTAGCTTGGTGAGGACTTCTTGAATCTTCAAATCATCAGCAGTAGGTTCTGTTACCAACTGATCTAACATTTCTTGATCATCATCAAGCTCTATCCCCTTTCCTTCGACTGTCCCGGGGTCGGTAGTCACGAGGGTGACATCCTCAACAGGGTGAGGGATATCTAACTTAACAGGCGATGAAGGAGTTTGACAGGTGGGAACTCCAGCATCAATATGAGGAGAATCCTCACATCCCTGAATGAGGAGTCAGGGGACTTCAATAGGTAACTGAATTAGAGTATCTCTGATCTGAATCCCAACAGTTGTGCTTATCTTCATCGGTACATATGGTTCATCCAAAGACATGGGCCTCTTGCCCTTAACATCAACTAGCTGCAAATCTTTAATAATCTCTTTTGATTTGGCTATTACAGGGGCCAACTTTAAAAGTCTTGAAGGGGGAACTGGAGTTTTACCACTGAGAGGGTAACTCCTACCAAATCCAGTTAAAACTATCTCCTCTATTCTTGCAGTTGGGAGACGAGGCACCCAATGATATCCGTCCACTAAGATGGAGGCCACAAGTTGTTTAACAAACTTTTTGTTTCTCCTCACTGGCTGAGGAGTCAAGTTTCTTGCTTCAGATTTTTCTTCTTTTAACACTTCTTTTTCAAGTTTATGTGAAATCACCCCCTTCATATGTCTCATATACTATTCTTTAGTCTGACCTATTTCAGCAGTACAGGTGTGAATGATGTTTCTTAACATTCTTATTCTTAAAGTATTCCTTTCCTTTGTGGTCTTCTTCACAGAATAGTCGATCGGGCTAGGTGGAGAGCTAGCAATTCACGTGACCCTCTCCTCCCCTGCAGCAGCTACGAGGGGGTGAAAATGACTCCCTTTCAGAAGTGGAGAAGAGGCAGGGACAGACAGCTCCTTAACAGCCTCAGGCTCAACTAAACTCAGAGCCTTCTGCTTATCAATCTTTCTAGACTTGGTGATTTTCTTTCTCACCCTTCTCAAGTAGTTCTTCATGGCCTTCTTGGTGCCAAACAGTGCTCCTGAACTAGAAGTTTCTTTCTCAACAGTAGACTTAATCTCAGTTTTCTTATCTTTACTTTGGACTGAAGGTGCAGAAGGTGTGAGGGTAGCACCTGCTGCCAGCTCTAGCATGGGGGGAAGGTCACTTGTTGCCCCCACAGCTAACTCAACCACTTGGCCATTCTCGCCCTCAGCAACGAGGTTAATAATTATCCCACCATTTACTGACAGCTTTAGAGTCTTGAAACCCATTCCAAACTAAATAACACTGCTATGAATTAGCTCTTCGACTTGAAGGTCTCGGTCAATTGAGAACAGAAGTTTGCCAGCCATTGCAAAGGATTTGAATGTCTGAAATTTAAAAGAGAAGATTTGAATCAAAATTTTAAATTTGAATTTGACAATAAATTTTTTATATTTTATCATGTAAATTGAATTATAAGAACTATAATCCGATATGTAATGATAAAGTATAGATATCAATTTTGACTTGAAGAAAGTTTGAATTCTTGTTGTATATGTTCAACTACAAGAAAATATTGTAGAATAACATATATCAACGATGATCTGGATTTGATTTGAATGGATTTGATTGGAGATTTGAAATTTTGAGAATTGAATGATTTTCCTTGAGTATTTGAAACCAATAAGTTGAGTTTGATTTCAACTTGATAGTTAACAAATTTCAAGGGAGATCAGGAAGTTTTGACTCGACTCTCTTATCCCACTGACTAGGCTAGGGATAAGATATCAAAGATTTAATTTGGTAGAAAGATTAGATCTTTGATCTTAAATTTAGAAATGATTGAGTTTACACTGTACATGTCATACTACAAGAGAATATTATAGTACTACATGTGACAATGAAGATTGGATTTTGATTTGAAAGGAATTTTAGTGACTCAAAAATCTGGCAGCATTTCCCTTTATTTTGAAACTCGAAGTGTTGAAGTTGCATTCAACATGAAACTTTACAATTTTTTAGGGGAAGCCTACAGAAATGAATTCGACTCTTTTATCTTGTCAAAGGTAAATGTCAGAGTTCAAAGATTTAAGAGATACTGAAACTAGACATTGGATTTGAACTGTCAATGCTAATCTACAAGAGGTATTGTAGGATAACATATGACAAGTGATGATTTAAAATTAAAGAAATTAAAAGAGAAATTTTCTTTTGAAAATTAGAGATTCCGGCAGCATCTCCCCTTATTTTTGAAACTCGAAGTGTTGAGTTTGTATTCAACTCAACGGTTTACAAATTTCAGGGAAGAGCTAAAGAAAACAATTTAACTCTTTTATCCCGATACGTGATTCGGAGTAAAATGTCAAAAATTGATTCAACCAGAAAAAATGAAGAAGCATTGCATATATTAAACTACAATAATTATCGTAGAAAAATATATAGCAATAGAATTTAGACTTGAATGATTTCAAAGGGATATTTAAAAAGTTCAAAAATCCGGCGGCATCTCCCCTTATTTTGAAACTTGAAGTGTTGGACGTGTGTTCAACATAACAGTTTACAAAACTCCAAGAGGGAGATTTTAAAAGCTCAACCTGACTCTTTTATCCTGATGAATGGTTCAGAATGAAATTTCAAAGATTGAAACAACCGGAGGGATTGAAAGTGCATTGCATATATACAACTACAATGATTGTTATAGAAGGATATACTTGAAATGACTACTAGAATTAAATGATTTTGAGATGAACGTAGGAAAAATTTGAAATTCCGGCAGCATCACCCCTTATTTTTGAAACTCGAAGTGTTGAACGTGTGTTCAACATAACAGTTTACAAAAATTTTAAATGGGGAGACACTAAAAAGATAACCCGACTCTTTCATCCCGACGAGTGATTCAGGATTAAAATGTCGAAGATAAACTTTGCCAAACGTATTGAATTTTCAAGTTGAATTTGAAAATGACTTCTACACTTAATCACATATATTGGATTGTAGAAATTACAATTCTATATATAGTGATATAGTGAATAAATCATTTAGAGTTTGAGACAGATTTAAACCTTGATAAGGACGTTGAAAATTTTGACTTTGAAATCGAAAGACCTTCTATAAGTTATATAACTTAGCATGCTATTGATTAGTTCAAACATGCAAGTTTCTAACATTCATAGAAAAGTTTGGACAGGATTTGGCATGACTCTTTTGCTCTACCAATTAATTTGGAGACAAAAATATCAAAGCTCGACATTGAAGGAGGTTTCCTACACTCACATCTATTTTCACATGTCTTAATTGAATTGGCCACACTCACCTAAGAGAGAAATGGGTAGAGGGACCAACGGAAGAAAGATAGTCAAAACTACCGATGCAACAAAATTTATAACGCTATTAAAGATGGAGAGAGAGATTGTCCCCAGCGGAGTCGCCATTTTTTATTTAATTGAAAAAGTATATATTTATAGTTTTAAAAATATTTAATTTTCTTTGAAAAATATTTAATTTATGGAATTTTAATATTTGAAATCGAACACTCATTATGAATGATATATCACCTCGAAAGGTGAACATATCATTCCTTAATATGTTCGAATTACAAATCTTTGAATTTATTTTGATTATCATAATTAAACTCAATGAAAAATAACATATGATCCCGAAGGGTCAAAATGATGTTTAATCTAATGTTCGACTACGATAATCTGGCAAAGAGATCATTAATTTCATGATCAAAGTTATAATAATAGAACGACATATCTATCCGGAGAGAAAAAATATCACTTATTATTAATTATTTGAAAATGATGATAATGATCGTTATATTTGATTTTCCCAAAGATAATTAATTAATGTTTTGAAAAGCTTAATTTTGAAAATTTGATCTAGGTTTCTAAATCTCCTACGAGCGTAAGCCCTCGTAGTTAATTACATCGTAGGAAACCAGGAAATTTCTTACGAATACTCTCGATTAAAATAGCGATACGAATTTTATTTAAGAGTTCAAGGCTTGATGTCAAAGGAGGTCGGGATTGAAATTTCAACAGATATTGGATTAAAGTTGAACACTTATTTCTGGAGTCAAAGGAGGAAGGGTAGGAGGTGTTTTGAGATTCTGAATTGCTTTAGAAACACCCCAACCTATCCTAAGTGTTGGGCTCAAATTTGATGGAAAGAGATTTAACGTTTGAATGATTAATTTTATTAGAAAGTAGGAATTAGATTCCCGGAGGGTTGAGATCTTAGGATTGAAGATCTGCCTCAGAACCTAAGTCTAAAATGGGCACTGAAAATCAGTAACCCGGAACCTAGCTAATGCAATGCAAATCTAGACTTACCCCGGCCTGGATTGGGGAGCCAGCTAAACCACCTAAACTCTTTAAAACCATGTGTTCAGTCTTTTATGAAAGAGTAGTTAGGGACGTTATTTAAAATTAGTTTTAGGAGAGCAAGGCCGACATCTAGAGCAGATCCTTAATTGGCCCCTTGACATATGTTGGATGAAATGCTTAAGCTAAAATGTAATTAAGAATTAGATTCAATTTTAATTTATTACTAATGCAATGCATGCTAGTTGACTCGATTAAATGCTTAAAATCAAAATGAAGCAGTTTTAAAATCAGGCTTAAAAAATAGATTTTATCCTAGAGATTGCACAACATCCCCTTGGATAGAACTGCATCCTAATAGGTCAGGTGGTCTGCTAAAACGCACAGGCGGGGAGGTGCCTAACAAGGTAGAGAAGATTCAATATGATGCATGAAAAACCCCCGACGAGTTCGGGCTTACTTCATAAAGGCGTTAGAGTTTCTATCTGAGCCTAAAGTTTTTAATTTTTAATTAAAGTAAAAATAGTTCGACCGTACCCTCACGAGCTTTCGATCGGATTCCAGGCTAAATCAAAATCGACATGCAATAGCGCAAAAAAAAATACTAAAAGCATGTAATCCTTAATCGCAATCAACATCAAATCAATTAAATGTAATATTCAAACTGAAACTCCATAGGCAAGTGCCTTTTAATTGTACAACCCAAGATCTACAGTAAAAGTAAAGTGGCCGGGTACCACTAACTACAACCCGGATTATACTCCTAAGACTCAAGTGAATTTGAGAATGGGTATTCTTGTTCTTCTTTTCTTCATCTTCTTGTAACCCCTTGGATCGTCGGGTTCGGATATCCAAATGAAAAGAAACTTTCCCTGAATATGGGTGTTATCTTTTCTCTTTGGTTATTTTAAAGTCATCCTAATTTGGATCTCCAAATGGATATGAACTCTCCTCTAAGGGATGTCCCTTCCTCTTTGGATTTCAAATTGGATGTTTAAACATCCCAATCTCAATATACTTAATACATTACAACTCAAATACATTCAAATTACATTTGAATAAAAATTTAAAACCTAGACTCAACAACCTGTAAGGTTATCCTAATAATTAGCAGTTAATATTTGACATCCAAAGCCGTTAATATATTGAACTTTAAAAACTCAATCACAGCCACACTTGGCCATGCTCTTTTAATTTTAAAGGGGGACTTAAGCATTCTAGAGTACTTGTGCAATTTAATATTTATAATTTTGCCCCCCTTTAATTTAATTTCCATGTGCGAGCATAGCCACCTGCATAAGATTGAATTAGTATAAATTATCTCTAACCTATGGGTAGATCTAACGTACAATCAATAACGTCACAGAGTATAGAAATTAAATAAACAATCATATTAATATTAATTACTTAAATCTAGCAACCAGCATGTAATGAAAATCATGAAAAATCCGGCACACGCAAGTAGTAGAAAAGTAAACACCGTCCTAGCCTAAGACTAGAGTTGGTTGTCCTAGCAAACCATCTAAAGTGTGTGAGGTAGGCTGTGTGGTTTGGATATGTCCTAAATAGGATCATTTGATTGAAGTTGCTTGATGTTCTGGTTGGTTGAAAGGCTTAAGGGAGAATTTAATTATAGTTTAAGTCTTAATGGTTTAAAATTTATTTTAAAATTAATTTTGATTGTTCATTGGATACCACCTTTGTTTCACACCGAGGCCGTGAAGTTTATTTCACCTTCCTTGGGGCTAATTTAATAGCCTCGTAGGCCTGGGTTACCTAGTGGTACCCGATATAATTAAATGATTTAGGTTTAATTAAGGTTGGAAGTTAATTAAAATTTAATTAGAGTTGATTGGTTGCTAGTTTTAAAGTTAAATTGATGTTTTTTAGAATTTTGAATGATTTATTGAATTTTGAAATTTTCTGGATTATTTTAATCATTTAATCAAGGGGTCAAATTAACTTTTTGATTTAAAGTGTTTTCTAAAAAGTTAGTATTTTATTAAAATACTAGATCTTAATATAATCAGTTAGACAATAAGTACATTGAAATTAGATTTTTTTTATATTTTATTATGAAGGTTTGAAGTTTTGACTTGATTTTGAACCAAGTTTGACCAAAAGTTGGCTTTTTCAAAATTGATTGATTTCTGGAAACTTAATATTTTTTATAAATATTAGACCCTAAGATTAGTCATATGCTTTTGAGTTTGACTGATTTGGAGTTTATTTGAATTAGTTATGAATTTCCAAAGTTTTGAGGATTATTAGAATTATTTAATTTGTTTAATTAGAGGCCTTTTGATGATTTGAATCCAAATGACCTCCAAACTTCTTGAAATCAGCTCCAAAGATCAGGAATTCTCTAAGGAGTGATTATTAAGTGTTTGAGAGAATTTTGAAATTTTTAATTATTTTTAAATAATTAAATTAATTAAATATTGAATTTCAATTAAAATTAAATTAAGTTTGATTTTGAAGTTCAGTCAAGGGGCTTTTATTTTTTATTAATTAAAGATTTAATTCTAGTCAGTTTAAGGTCTTGTATGTATTTTCTGGATTTAAAATTGATTTATTATAAATTTTGGAATGTTTAAAGGCTTAATTAAGAGTTAAATTTGATTAAATTAATTAAGGGACTTAATTACTTGAAATTTGAGTGAAAATTTTTTATAGGGCTGAGAGTGTCACTATGTTTAATTGATTCAAATTTCAAGTCAATAGGAGGTGAATCCTAATTATTGAAAATATTCTAAGTTCTCTAAATAAGTCTTTAATTATTATCCTTAATGACACTAAGTTTAATTGGGTTTGAATCAAAGTTTCTAGACCCTTGACTTAACATATACATAAACATGCATAAACACAATCAATTCCTAAGTCTAAGAGAGCCTTAAAGCTAAGTGGTGCATGTATTCTAAACATGCAAAGATTAATACTTAATTAGTTGTAAATAATAATTAGATTAGTGAATGATTAGAGCATAACCATCCACTAACACTCCCACATGATTTATATTCAAACATGTTTAATCTATATTTAGAATTTCAAAATAGATCTCTCAACCTAGAATATTTAAGTATATATATAATATTTTAAAGTAATTTTAAATATATGTTCAATATACACATAGAACTATATACAAACATAAAGTTTAAATTTAAAATACTTAAAGATATGATTAAATTAAATTAAATATTTAAATGAGAGATCTACTTGTTCTCAAAAGTTATTTAAAAATAAACTTTTAGTTTTCAAAATATTTAATATAATATTTAATTAAATATTGATTAAACATTAAGGTAATTAAATAATTAATATTAATTAAAATAAATCAAATTTTGATTTCTGAAATTAGTTTCAAATTAAAGTACTCAATTTTCTGAAAATTTTGATATATTATATTAATTTTTCTGATTTAAATTGAATATCGTATGAATTTTTAAAGTTTAAATTATTTAGAAGGGGTTTTTAATTAATTTAAAATTAATTAATGATTAAAACAAATTTAAATTTAGTTAGTTATAACTTAAACATTCTCTAAAATTTTAGAATTATTTAAAATAATAAAATATTTTTTTATTAAATCATTGAAATTAAATAATATTTACTCAATCATTAATGAGATATAATTAAAAAAAATTAAAATAAAATATTTTTAAAATTAATTAAATTTTCAAAATAATAATATCTTAACAATCTTTTTTTTATTATTAGATATTTTGTAATGAAATTTTAATTTTAAAAATCTAATTTTAAATTTAATTAATTAATTATTTAATTATTCAAATGACTTAAACTATTTAATTAATATCAATTAATTAAATTAACTCTTAATTTTCAAAATATTTAAAGTTTATATTATTATTTAGATAAACTATTTAAAATGATTTATAATTAATAATTAATATTTAAATAGATTATTTAATATTTAATTATTAATTATTAATTTATAATAATTAATAATTAATATTAAAGTAATTTCAAAAATATAATTAAGAATTTAAGTTAATAATAATTTTAAATTAAAAATATTTATTTTTTTAAAATATTAATGTATAATATATATTTTATTATTTAATATTAATTTTTAATATTTATTTTAAAAGAAAATTAGATTTAAATAGGGTTTAAAATTAATTTTAAATATAATTAAATGTTCTGGTGGCGGCGGCGGCGGCGGCGCAGAACACGTGGCGAAGGCTGATTGGCCACTGCTAAACCTAAGCCAATCATTGCCTCGTTGCACCGTCGGCAATTATTAGGGAATGATACCGCGGGACGCGGTATCATTAATCCACGTAGGAAGTGGATTGATAGCCGTCAGATCTCCGCAAGCTCGATCCAACGGTGGAGATCAATCCCGTCATTCGATCTCAGCTGAGAGAGATCAGACGGTGGAGATTAGATCCCGCGGTTTGGGTGGATGGCCCAAATTTGGCTGGAGGAAAGATTATGCATCGGATCGAAACTGCAGTTGATCCGAGCTGCGAAATGACTAGATCACAACCGTTGATCGTAAGATCAACGGTCCCGATCTCCTCCAGTTAACAGATAACGTAAACCGAGCTCTAGACTTGATTTTTGGCTCGTTTACGCAATCGGATGGACTAAACCTGATGAAATTTTAAACTCAGATTGTCTATATGAACAGAAATCGTGTGGGTAGTTTAGTTCGACTTAAAATGAGCTTAATAAAAAAGCTATATTATTCTAAGCTAAGTGACCTAGGGCTAGAGTTTTCAAAGATTTTTACCGTTGGATCTTCAAATTCTTGACTCGGTTGAGCTTGTAGACTGTCCTCATATAAATCCTTAGTTGAAATCGTAACTTGAAACGCCTTGGATCGAGCTGTACAACTCTTGGATGGATCAAGCCTTGGCTTGCCGAAATATGGTCACCGACGGGCATTAACCGGTGGATTTTGGCCGGGGATATGAAGAGGAGGTAGTTTAGGGCTTGAAGGAGCAGAGAGCTTGGCTAGAGAGTCTGGAATAGGTGAGAGAGTGCTAGGGATCGAATGAGCTTTAATTTTGATTCTTTTCCCTATTCAAACGTACCTGAGCTTATTGGACGGCTAGGATCATTTGGGGCAGCTCTTAGATGATTGACATCTGTCCCCAGGGTAGGTGGGAGGCAGAGGGATCAAGGACAAAGGATAAGTGAGGTGTAAAGGGAGTTTTGTCCTTATGCAAGCAGATGGGAGTGATCCAAACTATTGGATCTTGATCCAAAGGCTAGAATACACCCTAAGAAGGTTCTAGACTCAGGTTAAATAGCTGGAATAATTCAAGATTAAAAGGAGATTAGTCTAAGATGGATTTTGACCATCTTTGACCACTCTAAGGCCTTGCTTTGACTGTTTGACCAGTCAAAGTCCCTTGGACTGCTGAGGTGGCATGGAGTGGGATATCAAGGGCTAGAGGGATGGGTTGGAGGAAGTTGAAATAGAATAGGTTGAGCTTGAGGGGTCATCTAACCCTCTTTGACCATTTCTAATGCTCTTGTTGATTGTTTGACCAGTCAACATGACACATGGAATGATGAGTTGGCATAGGAGAGTGCTTTGGATTGATGTGGAATGACTAAAGTAGTTCAAGGGTGTTGCAATGGGTATTTGATTAAACCCACATAGAATTTGGTCAAAAGGGGATGAGTTGACTAGGTTAACTTGACTTGATTTTGATTGGCCAAGGTTTAAAACATAATTAGGCCATGGTTTCGAGTTAATTTAAAGCTTGAAAGGAGTTTGACATGTTAAATGGGTTGAAATAACCCATTAAAGCCTTAAAGGTAATTTAGGTCAACCTAGGTTGACTTGGTCAACTAGGTTGACCCAAGACCTGAATTTGAACTCAATGGGTCTAATTTGATATTTTGAGTCTGATAGAGGTGAGTTGGAGGGTTGAAATGGTCATATGGGTCAAATGACCTATTTAGGCCCTTATTAGGCCTAATGGGTCAACTAGTTGACCTGGTCAACCAAGTTGACCCAGGGTCAGGAATTGGGTCCAACCAGTTCGGAATGATATTCTGAGTCTACTGGTAGTGGTCCCATAGTCTGGGGAGCTTGTTTAGTCAATGTGACTTGTTTGGGCCCTTAATGGGCCTTTAGGTCAATCCTTATTGACTTGGTCAACCAGATGGGTCTAGGGTTTGGAAATGAGCTCAACAGATTTGGTTTGATATTTGGAGACCAATGAAGGTGATCCGAAGGTCTGAGGAGGTCATTTGGTTAAAATGACCTATTTGAACCCTAAAGGGCCTTCTTGGTCAACCTAGGTTCACTTGGTCAACTAGGTTGACTCAGGGGCTGGTTTTGGGTCCAACAGGTTTGGTTTGATATTTGAAACTTGCTGGAAGTGATTGCATTTGATTTGGAGCTCATTTGGTTCAAAGTGACTATCCACACCCCTAAAGGGTATTTTAGTCATTTTGAACCCTAGTCAACTGAGGGTCAAAGTGAGTCCAACAAAATGCAGTTTATTACTTAATGGGTCATAATCAAGGGTCTGGAAGTATTTGAGATTTTGGATAAGGCTCCAAGATCAGGATCCATTGGGTGACAGGTCCAGTTGTATAGACTGTAAATATTTGAATGTTTTACAGCCTTTGGATTTCAATTCAGTTTTTGAGATTAGAGACCTCAGAATGGGCTCAAATTTGGAGGGTTGCCTCTAGAGACATATCATATCATTGTGGAACTGACAGACCCTGAATCAGTGGTCATTTAATATGGTTTTAAAGTGTTTAAAGATTTACTAGAAAAGACTTTCAGGACTTAGACCTTTGGCCTTGGAATTTGATCTGGATTTCTGGTTTTGAGCTGGATTTTGAGTTTGAATGATAGAGTTTGAATTATCTATATCATTTATAATCATTTAGAATAATCATGAATGATAGGATAGGATTAAAGTCTGATATGGGGTTGAATAGACTAGAGCCTGGGCTAGAATCTAGTTAGATTTAAAGCTTGAATTGATTTGAGGTGTAGACTGATTTGAGGTGTGAGTTGATTTAAAATTTGAATTGATCTGGAGCTTAGATGTGGGATCTAGTTAGATTTAAAGTCTAGGAGGATCCTAAGACCTAGGATCTAGGAGGTCTTTAGAGTCTAAGAAATCCTAAGTCCTAGGGTCTAAAAGAGTTTTAGGATCTAGAGTAGATTTTAAACTCTAGATTCTAGGAAGATCTTAGGGTCTAAAATAGGTCCTAAGGTCTTGAATAGAGCTGGAGATTGAATCTAGATTGAACTAAAATCTAGATTAATCAGAGATTGAAATTATATTGAGATATGGATTGATTTTAGTCTTGAAATAGATTGACTTAAGATCTGGGTTGATCTGGAGTTTGAATAGATATAGGGTCAGGATTAATTTGAATCTGGATTGATATTATCGTCTGGATTGATCTAGAATCAGATTGATCCTAGGGTCTAGAATGATCTTGAGCTCTAAAACCTAAGAAGAATCCTAGGGTCTAGAATAGATCTTAAGATCTAAAATCTAGGAAAAATCCTAGGGTCTAGAATAGTCTGGAGACTAGGTTGATCTGAGATCAAGATTGATTTGAATCTAGATTGATCTAGGATCAGACTAATCCTAGGGTCAGGATTGATCCTAAGGATTGGAAAGATCCTAAGGTCTGGATTGATCCTACTGACCTCATACAAAAATAAGGTCAACAGTATAATCGAAATTTTGTACTGTACGATAGGTTGTTTCTCTTTAAATGGAAAGATGGTGGATTTTTGTTTATTCTCATTCGATCCCAAACCATTTTGTATCCTTCTGTAGAAATGGCCAGCAGTAGCAAACATCCTCGTGCTTCCAAGGGCTCATCCTCTTGCTCTGGTAGAGATGAGGATTTTCTTTCTAAGGAGAATGAGGAAGCATTTGATCATTTCATTGGAGCCAAGATTACCCCTTCTTAACTCCTTATTCAAAGTGACATAAACTTCTCTGTTATGCCCCTTTTCGCCTCAACCCAGTTTTCTTTTATCCTCAACTTGATCTATGCTTATCATAAAGAAACTTTTTAAATCTTTCTTGCAAACATGAAAGTGAACCAAGATCACTCTAGGATTACCTCTTAAGCCTTTGAACAACGAGTTGAAATTACTAAGAAAGACTTAGGCAACTTCCTTCACCTTAAGACTCAAGGGATTAGAGCACACATCATGACCTATAGAGCAGATTTTGATTGGTCGAAAATAAACTAAACTCTTAGAGGTGTTGCATAAGTAAACCATATTTCTCATGTGTATACCCTTAACCAGAATGCCAGGATCATCCAGCATATCTTAAAAACTTTGATTATTTCCAAAGCCGGTGATCTTATCAATCTAACTTCTCTTTTGTCTACTATCACATACTTGATCATGACCAATACTCCAACTAATCATGGACTACATCTATAAACTTTCTGATATTGGACTTCCTCACAATGGGAGGAAGAAAAATGTGGCCTTAGGATACTTAGTGGCCTACATTTTATAAAAGAAGTACAATTTGATCCATACTAATCCTCCCACTGAACTTCCCATTTACTTTATCGATGCATCTTTTCATGCACTTTTTAGTCCAGAGTATGAAATGGATATGTACCAGTTCGTCTGTACGAACTCAACATTTTTTGAACTGATCATACTGTACGAAGTGGGGTTCGTACAGATGATATCTAGAGAATGAAATAGGATCGTCCATGTTCATACAGACGAAGCATGATTTGATTTAACAGTTTGTAATGTACGATACAGGGTTCGTACAGACGATGATATATAAGAGTATAAAATGAAGTTTGTGCATGATCGTACCAGACAAATAAGTTAATTTTTCACTATTTTAAAACGGACCGGACCGACCGGTCTGACCTGTTCAACCGTGAACTGGTCTTATGGCCGGTCCGATTCATTCTAAGAACCGCTTCTGCATCAAACCAGCTAGAACCGAACAAAATTGTTGGTTCAACCTGAAATCGCTGAACAGGTCATGGTTCTCTTGAACCAACCGGTTCAACTTTTGCTTTTTTTTAATTATTTAAATAAATTATTTTAAAATATTTAGTAATATTTATAATTCAATTTTAAATTTGAAATGCTTAATTTTAAATTAAAAATTCAAACTAAGCATTTCACAAAATTTTATCACTTCACATGATGTACTACTTCATTCTTGCTCAAAAGTTAATATAAAGTAAAAGCATTACCAAGAGAAAGTCTCCCAAGTAATGTGGGACTAAAAAAGCTAAAGCTTCTATTTCTTACTTTTTAACTCTTAAGTTTACAACACACACTATCCAATTTAAAATAGATCTTTTAAATAAACTTTTTATGATGTAAATAATATTTATTTTTAATTAATAATATTAAATAAATTATATTCTTCATTTATTTTTTTTATGTACTATAAAAATTTATTATTTATTTATTTATAATAAATGATCTAATATAATCTCAATAATTTATAATTATAAAATAATAATATGAATTTAATATATAAATTATATGTAAATATATAACATAAATTAATAATAATTTATATTAAACTTATTAATTAATATGTAAGTTAAATTTTTGTTAAATTTGAATTAAATTTAAATATTGAATACGTTTAAATTTAAAATTACATAAGACATTAGTAATGTGTAAATTCAATTTATTTTTTAATAAGAAATTTATATTATTATATGAATTTTATGTTATCTAAATTTTATTTATTACGTCATCCAATTCGACCCCAGTTAGACCGGTCAAACCGATCGAACTGTGAACCGCTCCTTTTACCGGTTCATTATCCTGTCTGATTTTCACAACCTTGTATTTTTAAACTGTTCGTACAGTACGATGTTAGTTCGTACATATGACTGACAGAGTATAAAACCAGGTTTATACAGGATCGTACATCAACTTTTAAACTATTTGTACGCATAAAGTACTATCGTACTGTACGATCCAAGTATGTTCAACTTGAATTTTTCAGTTTTCTTTCATATATAAGTGTCCTAAAAAAATTGACAGTCAGAGATCTTGCTTTGAATTTCTTTTGAGAGTGGACTTGGAGAGTGTTTTAGAATTGGAGAGTGAGAGGTCTTGTGAGAGGGATTTGTAAGGGGATTCATAAGGTTGCCCAATGGTGAGAATCTCTTGCTTATTCTTCAAAATTTTTCCCTACTTTCTTGAAGCCTCTTGAAAGAAGATTTTCAAAGGAGATCAGGTACTCTGCCTTCACCAGGAGCATGAGAAAGGATGTTGGTACTTTGCCTTTACCAGGAGGGTGAGAAAGGATATTGGTACTCTGCCATCACCAAGAGAGTGAGAAAGGACATTGGTACTCTACCATCACCAGGAGGGTGAAAAAGGACAACGGTTCTCTATCACACTGGGTTGGTGGAAGAGAGGTTTTTGTAAGGGCTTCTCCGCCTTACTATGGAGGCAAAATGAGAGTCACTAGTATTTAAAGAAGGAGTCTCTAGAGTGGACATAGGTCTTGTTGGACCGAACCACTATAAAATTTAGTGTTCTTATGTACTTTTACTTTTACTACATTTTTATTTTATACACTTTAAATTATTATGGTTCAAAAACATTTTCTTGTGAAAAATTTATCATTGTGTCAAATATCTTAAATTGGTTTTCTAAAATCCAAGAGAATTTTTAAATTATTAATTAACCCCCTCTTGGTTAGCCTTGGGATAGTTGTATTAGGTCCAACAATCTACTCGAACTTTCAATATGTTCATCTTTCAAGTTGATATATCATTTATAATGATGTGTTTGATTTCAAAACTAAAAATTCCAAAAAATTTAATTTTCCCAAAGAAAATTAAACTTTTCAAGCTACCCTTTTTAATTAAACAAATGCCTCCCAATATACAGCCTAATTATAACCATCTATTACAATCTTGTTATATTATTTCTTAAGCACATAAATAACACGAATCAATGGTTGCTAATGGGGATTCAACCTTGGTACTATGTGCTTCCACCACTCTATAATGATTTGAAAGTGTTGCATATAGATGTCCTAAACTAACATGTATAAATAATTAGGATTATTAAGTTTTTGATATGTCTTGTAAAGCTTTATATATATATATATATATATATATATATATATATATATATATGCATGTGTAATAAGCCTTAGCTATACCACATGTCGTGTCTACATGTAGTTGTAACAGCGAGCGCAAAGCAATGGGACTTCACCTCATT
Source organism: Dendrobium chrysotoxum (assembly GCA_019925795.1). Taxonomy (NCBI): domain Eukaryota; kingdom Viridiplantae; phylum Streptophyta; class Magnoliopsida; order Asparagales; family Orchidaceae; genus Dendrobium; species Dendrobium chrysotoxum. The sequence continues at coordinate 47,372,310 of CM034303.1, forward strand.
TATCTTGCCCTACTACACATTAGAGTACTATAAATAAAGTTATGCTTGCCTCGTCCACATGATACTTGATAAAAATTATTGGCCACCATATAACATAGAGGCAAGATTAATCTTTTCACTGTCCCCAGCTCTTAGGCGACGAGTAGGAAGATCAAGAATTAGCATAATAAGAAATATCATGGATGAAGATTGTATATTTTGGTCGTGCTTATAAAATTTGTAGGAGTACTGGGCATAATAATACAATATGTCCTAACAATCCTAGTTCACCGAGGTACAATTGTAAGGTTAAATTCTTGATTATATTTTAATTACATCATTTAATGTGAAGTTTTTTATTTTTTAAAAGGCATGATAAGTTACGATGGTAAATTGGGCAACGTTTTATCTAAATTTGTTGATTTTTTAGGTCCACTTTAATAAAAATTTATGATTTTTTTTGTTTTTCAAAATCAAAACTAAAGAATTATTAGCTTTGAGATTGGTGCTTGATTAAAATGGCTTTACATTGGGACCAGTAGTTTAAGGTTTAGGAGTTTGGTGAACTCAAACTCAAGAGCTATATTAGATTGTCATGCTTATCAATGATCCTATATAATAGACATTAGGGCTTCTTTTAGTTGGATGAGAAAGAAAGATGGAGTAAAATAGATTGGATGATCGTAACATAAATGCATGTGAATTTTTTTTGTTCAGATTAAAGTGAAATGACTACAATTTTAAGCTCAATAATAATGGTGGCTAGTAGTGGTTGGTTGTGGTGTTGGTGGCAGCAACTGACAATGATTGGCTATAGCTGCAGCAGAAGATGGTGGCGAGCAATCAGCAGCAGTGATGACGACCGGAGACACATCGAATATTGAATTATGTGATGAATTTAAAGTACTTCACAATTTTACTATTACAAAGCTTCCTTGGAGAGATTTTCTTAGTTGGCCTAAATGTCTCAAAAAATAATAATAAGAATACTATTCATTTCTTTTATTTAAAATCAAACATCAATAATTTTGAAATCTCTTGATTTGCTAAATTCTTATACTCAATTCCATCCAGACCTGGTTAGAAATGCTTATGCAGGGTCACAATATATTTTCATCACCCCCGTATGTAGTGCCATAAGCAGCTGATCACATTTTATCTTCCAAAGATATGTACAATAATTAAATGCATCATTTGAATGCACAAGCATTTTTAATTTAGAATTAGATGATGTGTAACATGTTGCTCTTTGTCGAGCTGTTGTCTCTGTCAATAATAGGTTAGATGAACTTTCGTTGCTTTTTTTTTTAAATATGGCTCCTCCTCCTCCTCCTGGTTATTAGATAGGATGAGGTCATGAACAAGTAATGCATATTTTAGCAAAATGTAAACAATATAAGTGGGAGCTAACTATGGTGTCTCTTGACCGTTATTATGTATCCTGAATCGATATGAAGAATGGTATGTCTTTAGACCATTACTATTTTTTTGAGGTCAAGATTATGACCTTACTCAAGGAGTAAAAGTCCATATGCGGATTGTATAAAGTTTAGGATTCACCTAAAAACTTCCTGTATTTTTTAGAAGCTTTATGATATGTGGTTCCTGGCAAGATTATTTTTGAAGAAGTAAAATATTGGAAGGACTTAATTGATTATAATCATATTCAAAATTACAACTAAAATTGACCCCCAATCTAAATCTGCTTCTCATAGAATTGAAGCAACGATGACTGATGGTTGAAATGTGATAGAATAATGTTTGCTCATTGTTGTGATGAAGTTGCCCTTAATATTGAATGACTTTTTTTAGACCTGATAATAGGGTGTGGTAAAGAGACAACTATACTTCAACCTTGCCTAGGACGTTGAAGTGAACGACCTTTCGAGGTTGGAGCAAAAGTTGCCCCCAAGCCAGGAATTATTTCCAACATAATTGATGTAGTGTTGACTGATAATTAATAGGCGATAATGCATGCTTTCTTTCCTTTGAGGTTGCATTTAACATTGAAGGACTTGTTTTGAACATGATAATAGATCATTATAAGGGGACTACCATGATTCAACCATGCCCAGGACGTTGATGTGAACGACCTTTTGAGGTTGAAGCAAAGGTTGTCCCCAGCCAGGAATCATTTCCCTCAGATGACGACAAACTGTTGCCAACTGAAATATTCAAACATCAATAGAAAAAGATATAGTTTAGCATCTTAACTTTGAACGAAGATCCAGCACACATATAGATAAAGGGAGAGAGGTGAGTCATAAGAGATATGAGATTTTTATATAGAAAACCCTTAAAAGGGAAAAAAATTATAGGGACTGGCCTAGTTAAAATAATCTCACTAGTGTTTGTAGTTGATTAAGGCATTGGCTCGATGTATCATATAGAGCACATTATACAATTAGGGTTAGAAGAATCCGATGATAAGGGAGTCATTCTCAAGAGAATGTTAGCTTATTCATTTGGTTGGTGGGACTATATTTGGGCTACGGAGGTTGGAGGGACTATAGCTAGTGGGCGACGGTGGTTGGAGAGACCATAGTCGACAAACGACGGAGGTCGGAGGGACCGTAGTAGATGGGCGACAGTGGTCAGAGGGACCGTAGTCGGCGGGCAATGAATGTTGGAGGGTATCGTAGTCGACGGTCGATAGTGTTCTGAGGCACCATAGTCCGTAGGCAACGGTGGTCGGACAAACCATAGTCAGTGGGCGACGGTGGTCAGAGGGATCGTAGTTGGCAGGCGATGGAGGTCCGAGGGACTGTAGTCGGTAGGTAGCGGAGGTTGGCGTCTAAGCGGTGGTCCTACAATGGTCGAGCGAAAGTCCGGTGGCGGTCAGCAGTAGGGTAGAAGTTCAGCAGTGGTCGATGGCCAGGCGGTGGTCAGATGATGGTCGGGCTAAAGTCTGGCAGCTGTCGACGGCCTAGTAGTAATTTGATAATGGTCGGTGGCCAGGCAGTGGTCCGACGATGGTGGGCAGAAGTCAAGCGGTGGTTGGCGGCTGGGTAGTAGTCCATCAACAGTCGACGGAGGTTCGCCGGCGATGGTGCTAGAGCTCTTGAAGCCTCAGAGCTCTCTACAATCTTTAACCAAAAGGTCCAAGCTTCTAGTCCCTCTTTTATGTAGAGAGTGATGGTTTATTTATAGACTTTTGAGAGTGGTATTCCCCATAAATATTGAAAAGATCTGAAGCAAATTCGGAGTGCTCCATCAAACGACCCATATAGATCCCTTCGATCATAAAATATTTATCAAGCATTTATATGCCCAAATGATGTCAGAATTAAGCGATCTTGGGCTCGTTGGATTCGTCTCGTTAAGTCGCTCGATTCAATTATAAGCATGCTTTATTTGGATATCATTTGATCATCTAATTTATGCTTTGAACCTTCTAAATATGCTTCGGGTCTCCGATTTAGACCTATTTGGGCTCGAATTGAACCGATTTTGATGTCGTTCGATTTGTCTCTTCGAGACATTCAGTTTGACTATAAGTTTATTGAAATTGGAGTTTTGATGGTCCATAATTTTATTTTGGAAGTTTCTAATTTAAATATGCCTCCAAATTCATGTTCGATGAAAGCAATTTTTGCCTTTTTGGTGACAAGTCAATCCTCATATCTATAACACTTAATTTAATATTATACTTCTCTTCTAATTAGTCATTTATTATTTAATAAACACAAAAAATAGACATTAGTTCAACAAATGGACATATAACCAATTAAAAATAATATACAAAATAAATAAAATAAAAATATTCAAATAAAAAGAATAAAAAAAGATACATATAAAATATAAACAATTAATATCATGCTTATTTTAAAACTACACAACATATTCAAAATATAAATACAAATTTAATTTATGATTAAAACATAAATTATAGATAAAAAATGCATATTTTCTATTTTAAAAATCAATTTATATAATTATTTCAAAATTGAATCAAATCAAGATGGATGAATCAATTTGAAAGTGCATATTCCATCACAATAAATACTAAAGGTTAATATAACATTTCTTTCATTACTGTATGAAGAATATCTTACATAATTAATAATAATATAAAATAATATATATAAGATCAAGAAGGCTATTTAAGCCATAAAATAAGACAAAAAAATCTCATAAATTTTTTTAAGCAGAATTTATATACATACCACTTATATTATATTATTTATATATCTAAATACTAAAAAAATTTAACATTTTATTCATTGTCCTAATTTTTTATCTACAAGTGATAATCATAAAATATCAAAATTATAAATATTAAATATATATATATATATATATCCCTTTTTTATAATCACTTACAAGCAACAAAATTTTCATCGGATTTGAACAAGATGTAAATCTCACAATGGAATCAATCCTTCATTTGCCTTTTTGTTGTAAATCCCATATTTACAAAATCCTATAATTCGGCGGATTTACAAGATTTGGCTAAAGAAGCATACAAAAGGAAGAAAGTTACCTTCACAATGAGCAAGCTCCCATCCTTCCGATCAAAATAAAATATCGTAACTTCCGATCCGACATGAAAAGGTAACATCATCAAAGCAGCTAATATTAATTGTTATGATGAACTAACAGTCTTAAATCTTGAATTACATTGCCAAATAATTTCATAAAATTATACAAAATTCATAATTTATATTGCCAAACAATTTTTAGAATTTAACTCCTCCATAATTTATTAAATCCAGGATAATATGATTTACTAAACCCTACTGGTTGAGAAACAACCCCTAAATACCTTTCATTTCAAGCTAAATCTTAGGATTGATAAACTATATATAATTCATAGTTCAAATATATGACAGAAGAAAACCCATTATATTCATATATGAAATGTCTACATAGCACCGAAAATATAGTTAAATTTACATAAACTGCCCTTCCATAAGAAGCTGAACAAAATACAAGAACATAACTAAATTATACACCCTACTTTGCCTTTCTAGTTGAAATCTTCTTTGCTGGAACCTTAGCTGCAGACTTCCCACTGCTCGCCCTCCTCGTGGTTTTGGCCGCAGTCGCCACCGTTTTTGGTGCAGCCAGAGTCTTTTTTGCCGCAACTACCTTCTTGCCCGGAGCATCCTTAGCCGAGGTCTTCGCAACCTTAGCAGGACGCCTATTGGGCTTCGCTGCCACAGTCTTAGGTTTAGGCTTCGACACCTTCACTGCTGCTTTGGGCTTCACTGTCACCGTCACCTTTTTCTTAGGCTTGGGCTTCACCGCTGCCTTTACCTTAGGCTTAGTAGCTACACCAGCCTTCGGCTTCGGCTTTGCCAAGGCTACCTTCTTAGCCTTCGTTGGAGCAGTAACAGCAGGCTTCTTAGTCGTTGCCGGCAGCTTATACGAGTTCTTTACCTTAGTGAGCTTTCCACTAGCTGCAAATTTCCGGAGCTGAACGAGGAGTACCTTACTGAAGTTTGATGGTAGATGAGCTTTGTGCTTGACTTCGATGAATTTAGCAATCGCATACTGGCTCGATCCCGTTCTCTCCTTGAGCGAAGTAATTGCTTCTCCGATCATCTAGGGTTAGACGCATCAGTTATAATCGCATCAGATCAGACGAATAAAGGTACAGTGAACAAATAACGCTGAAATACCTCAAGATAGGTCGGGTGGGTGGAACGTTCGTGTAGCTTGCTAGTCTTCTTCTTCTTGGTCTTCTTCGGTTTGTCACCGGCGGTATTCGCCGGTGCAGGATTGGTTACTGGCCCCTCCGCTGCAGTAGGCAAGGCTTCTGTCGCCATTATGATAAGAATTAGGGCTAGGGTTAGGTTTGATTCCTGTAAATTGAAATCGGGAAAGTGGTGAGGTGCGAGATGTTCAGAGAGGAAGTCGCGTTTAAATACCGATAAAGTGAGGAAGAAGGACGCGTGGATGAGATCCATTGGTGGATAAAAACCTCACTCGGATTTCTGAAGCGTTTGATTTAAATGAGGGCCTTTGGATCTGTTTATAATCAACGGCTGTAACAATTTGGTAAGGTGAGGAGAAGGGGAAGACCCATGAGGGCATGGCTTAGGTGTGTTTTCCCTCTATCTTGTTTTTTAGATAACTTGAGCTCTATTGCATGAATTTGAGAGATGTTTGTGCCATTTTGAGGTTATGAAGCTTAGCTTTAGAACAAATATGGACTTGCTTGATTTGGTTGAGTATAAGAGGAGAATTGAGAGTTTGAAGTGGGGTCGGTCATGGAGACAATTTTGTGTTAGCTTGTTGGAGTTTTAGATTTGTTATTGTATATCTTGAGTGTTCCATTCTTGTTTTTGTAATTGAGGATGATAATATAGGAGCAAAGGAGTTAGTAGAATTTGGAATCATGAGAATTGGATAAGAAATGATGATTTAATTTTAAATTAAAGTGGTGGATGATACTTTTTTTTAATTTTTTGCATGTAGACAACCTTATACTCTCTGATGTACAAAATAAAGTCTTACTATCATTAAATCAAGTTGCCCTCACTTCACATGATAATCCATAAAAAGCAAATAAAATATAGAAATGCTCTTTTTTGTTTGGAGGACTAGTTGTCACACCCCATGATCTATAGTGGAACAATTACATCTTTTTTCTATTTTCATATTATATTCATTTGCTCTATTTTCAATTAATAGCCAATCCACAATTATAATCAGATCCTCAACAATCAGAGCTAACTAAAAGAAAATATAATTAAATACAAACAACAATTAGAGCTGGCTCATCTTGGATTCCTCTGGTGCCTGGCGTGATCAATAATATTTTAATTTTTAATAATTGACATAGTGCAACGACGCTTCGGGGTGTAGCATTGTGGCACTAGGTTGAATTTCTCAAAATTAAATCCCAACACTTTAAATCAAGACTACACATACAAGATTGATAAAACTCAGATCAAATCTAACTAAAAGGTTTTCTAACCAAAAACATAACACCATTTATACATAAATTCCTAACAATAAATAAGGATGATGAATTAAGTTGTCTCTCAAGCAACACTAAATTTATAGTATTCAAGAAGAATGCCAAATTTCTATCCAAAATGAGCTAGCTCTACAAAACTCAATGTACATTAGGGGTGTTCTTCTTTCAAAAGAAGCACGGCCTCGACCACGTGCTCTTTGGGTCATCCTCCCACCTCTTTGGGGGAAACTGTTTGGAGGCCTAAAGACCACGCCCTCGACGTCATCTTGATTATTCGATTATTGTCTTTTTTGACTTTTGTCTTTTTTTCTCCTTTTGATTTTTGATTTTCTTTTGAGCATTGCTCGTTCGTCTTCTGCTCTTTAATTGTGATCTTGCTTTTAGGACAAGTTGAGGACCATTTAGGTGCGTAGTATGTTGCATCCTTGTAGATCCCAATCTCATAAATAAAGAATGGTTACAAATCACTCTTAATTATGTACTTAATGTCATCTAATTGGTACTTGATGTATTGGTGTAGGGTAAATAAAACCATCCTATACTCATGTATCCAGGGCCTACCTTGAAGTGCGTTAAAGGACATCGTTGAATCAATTATGTGGAATTTGACTTATGTTTTCAACTCTTATATCTCTAAAAGGAGTGTAATTGAACCTAAAGCCTTCTCTCCCTTCTCATTAAACCCACGTAACACCATTTCATCGGTGGCGAGCTTATGTGTGTCCACCTTAAGGTATGCGAGAGTCTTTACGCTCATCACATTGACCGATGCACCCATATCAATAAGGACTCTGGATAACTTAAAGTTTCCCACATTTACAGTGATGTAAAGCGGGCGATTATGATCGGTAGTTCCTAGAAGTAAATCCTCACTGGAAAAGGTTACCCTTGGGATTTCTTTGAAATATAAAGCTTCATCTTGTGAAGTCACTGCTAACTAAGCTAAGCAAATCTCTGAGTCGAGAATATTTTGATTAAAGATTCTCTCATCTCTTTCGAGAGAATGATGGCGTCGTAGATACTCAACTTAGTTCACAACTTCCTAAGATGAGCTAAGACATTATAATCGATCTTGAGAACATTAAGATTGGGACCTGATGGATTGGAAGGAAGATTTGATTGTTGAGAAAGATTTTGAATTGGATCATTAGAAACAACTTGTTTGTCCTTTTCCTGAGGAGGAAGTATAGGGGGTAAGACTTTACCATTACAGATTTGTACCTCCACAATCTCCTCGAGAGGATAAACTATGGCGGAGTCTATGCTCTCCGTAGGTAATGTAGCGCCATTTTCTAAAAGGGAGCCTGAATCTGTAAAAAAATCTATAATGAGGGGACTCCCTTGAAAGTTGACTTCGGTGGTGTCACCATCTGATAAGATCTCAGATTCACTTCCCCCCTTAGAGGTCGAATCCGAAGAAGCGAGTTTTTGAAGATCTTGAATGAACTCAGCTGAGTTTTGATTCTCTTCTATGGAAGTTTCATTTTGAGTTTCATTATCACCATTAATCATCAAAATATATACAAAAGAATATTTTTTTCATTGATTTTTGACCCTTTACCTTTGATGGGGCAAAATAAAGTTAGATAATATTAGCAGGGACTAGGATTTTATGCCACCATCCACCGTCTGAATATATCTCTCATTAATATATTTTCTCTCTACAAAAGTTTCACTCTTTTTCTTTTTATTGATTACAGTAGTTCCTACAACTATTAGAGAGAAAACTATTTCAACATCCTCCTGTGATGCCTCTAGCTCAACCTCTAAGATCAAGCTTTGGGCTCTCGTCAGTAACTATTGAGAAAGATGAAAAAGATTTGTTAATCGACTTTTTAAATACCTAAGATAAATTAATATTCTAACTATCTTCAATTGATAGAGAAATGTTAGAGTGTTTGCCTAAAATTATATTGACGGACCCCTGATCCGGATCTACCAAGTACTCCTTAGAGATTATAATGTTGCCCTATCTGAATTTCTTCTCAAGCTAGTTCTTAAAGACTATGTAGTCTTCGATTGAGTGGCCAAACATGCGATGGTAGGGGCAAAAATTAGGGTCATCTCTCTTGTTTGTCTCTTCTGGCTTCTTCGCCTCCAGTACTCCAAAGTCTGACTTCTTTAAGAGACTCTTAAAGATTTTCCTTACCACCTCTCTTGTAAATTTATAGAACTTCACCAATTTCTCTTTAAAGAAGATCGAGTAAGGCTCCATAGTAGGTTAAGGGGTTACCTAGAATGGTTGTTTCTGAATTATTGGTGGTGGAGGACCACTGCATTAATTGATAGCTAATTTCTTCCCCTTGTCTATGATTAAGACTATTGCTGCTCTAATATTAAAGAAGTCTAATGCCTTTGAGTTTGCTCAATTTGAAATTTTCTAGAATTAATTAGGAATTTTTAAAGTTTGAATATTTAATTGAATTATTAAATTGCTTAATTAAGAAGGTTTTGATATTTTTGCTTCAAACTTCTTGAAATCACTCCTAAAGGTTAGGGATGACATGTAGGAGTGTTTTAAGGGTTTGAAATTTATTTGGTATTTTTAATAATTTTTTAATTATTTAATTCAATTAATTATTAATTTTTATTAAAAATTAAATTAATCTCAAATTAAAGGTCCAGTGATGGGGCTTTTAATTTTCCTAGGTAGAGGGTTAAATTTTGAACAGTTTGATAAATTATTTATACTTTTTTAGTTAAATTGTATTTATTGTAATCTTTTGAAGTTTTAGGATCTTTAAAAAGGTTGAATTTTAACTTAGCTAATTTCTTGACCTAATGGGCTCCAAATTCAATGAATATTGAACCTAAGGTGTAAAATATCACTAAATTTAATATTACAAAGTTTCACCCCTATTGAGTATGTGTAGAATTTCTTAGAAATTTTTTAAGTTATCTCGGCATCATCCTTAATTATTTTTCTTAGGTGTCACTAGTGTTCTAATTGATTTGAATATTTATCCAACTAACTGTGCCACAAATGCAAGCATACCACAATAAACACATAGCTTAATTCTATCACTTTGGAGAACTATGTATTTTCAAAGTTTTAGGTCTAAAATGGACCTATCACTTTGTAAATTCACCCCATAGAAATCCATTGAGCATTTGGACCTAAAAAAATACAAGGGATGCTGAAGATGCTCTAAAAAATTTTCACTAAAAGTTGTGTCCAATTAGACCACTAGATTGTGAGAAATTATTAAAAATTAATTTCAAATAAACATGAATAACTTATAATTCAGTGATCAAAATACTTTAATTTAATTTTAATAAATACTATACATTAATACCTTTCAAATGACCAAAATCACTTAATTTAGTAAAAAAATTAAATTTTTTGTGAATTTTAGAAGTTTATAGCATTTAAAATTAAATTTTTAATTCAATTTTACAATAAAATGACAGTGACGGCTGAGAGGGCGACGTAGGGTGACCCGTGGCGGCACGAAACTACATGGACATGCGTAAGCATCATGGTGCGACACATGACAAAATCTAATTCACCACTTAAACACGTCGAACGTTGATTTGAGTCGTTCACTCGACCGTGGGCGATCCAACAGTCAGGATTATGCCACGTAGCCTCCCGTAGTCTCATTTGGAGCGCATTCGAATCCGGCCAAATAAATGTGCAGTCTGGCCAATCCTGGGCCCTTCCGATCAAGACAGAAGAAAAAATTGGATGGCTGAGATCGATCCGGGTCGATTTAGTTTAAAATGAATAAGAAAAATTAAATTCTTGTAACTTTTAAAATACTTTTCCAAATCCTACAAAATTTGAAACATACACTCATGGTAATTTAATCTTTAAATGCCTGGAGTTTGGAGGCTCCATGCATTATAGATTGTGAACAATTTCAAATTTAAGATTTAGCTAAAAGTGGAGATATCTCACCAACCAGTGGATGAATTTTGAGCTCTTGGGCTCCTTTTGCTCTTGATAAAGTCCTCTCCTTTTACTCCAAGAAGGCTTCATAAGTAGATGACAACTGGATTGAAAGTTGTTGAAGAAAACTCACTTTCTCTCACTAGAACCCTCTCTCTTCACCAAAATGATGATTTAAAGCTTGGATTTTATGGAGAATGTTGCGACTCGGCTCACGAGTTTATATTTTGATGATAACAAATATTGTGGATCACATCATTATGTCTCCTAATATTTATAATGTATATTTATTTATGTGTATACTAACTTTTTAGGAACATCATGCACCTTCCAACAAAGTTTCAAGGCTCAAGAATGGGTAGAATAGGTTATGATGTGATGATGTTTGTAATATCTCTTGATGTACTTTTTATTTTCTTGAGTCAAGTCCTGTAAAGGTGTATGCTTGTTTGTGACCAAGTACACACACACTCAGGGGGAGTGAGATCTAGTCAAAATCAGAAGTTCAACTTTTGAACAAATCATACTGGACGATTTTAGATCGTCTAGGACGATCTGTTCATTGAACTAATCATCCTGGACGATCCAATATGATCTTAAAACCCTAACCACCATAATAATTCAGGCAAGATTTCAAGTTTTAATTTTTGGTCTAATCATCCAGGATGATCTATATCATACTGGATGATCTATGATAATGTTGCCTAAATTAATCATGTGATTATTCAATCAAATATGTAAAAATTGATATTCTGATCGTTCTGGATGATCTATATATCGTATTGGATGATTTGTACAAAATTTGTACTGATCGTCCTGGACTATCCTGGGATCATCCAGGACTATCAGCTCAAATTCTGCACATCATCCTAGATAATCTTTGGTGACATATTTGAATTTTTAGGATTTTTTGAAGTTGTCGTTTTAAGCACATCATACTGGATGATCCTGCGATAGTTCAAGATGATCTTTGCCGTCAAAACTGATTTGGCAGGGTTTTTGGAGCTCTCTATTTAAGATTTCTCAAGGCACTTGATAAGTGTCTTTGGCAACCATTGAGTCTTCATTTCTTTTGGAGAAAACTTGAAGAGAGAGCTTGAAAGGGAGAGTGAAAAGGATGGAGTTTGAGAGGGAGAAGAGCCTTGGAAGGGGGATTTTCAAAGGAGTGTGAGGGGGTTCACACGGTTGCTCCGGCAAGCTTACACCTAAGTACCATCGGATTCAAGAGTCATCTCGAGGAAAGTTTTGGGAAGAAGAAGATATCTTTGGTGTCAAAGGACCCGGCTACTCCGCCGCACCGGGAAAGGTGGAAGTGATTTTGTAAGGGCTTCTCTGTCTAGCTGTGGGGGCTAAAGGAGAGACACTAAAGGTTTAGTGCAATTCTTGGAGGGTGCCTCCGAGGAGTGGACGTAGGTCAGGTTGGACCGAACCACTATAAATTTGATGTGTTCTTTCTGATTATTTTTTGTACTTTATTTTACTGTGATTAACTACTTGGGTGAAATATGTGATTGATCTTTTTATTATTATTTTAATTCATTTCTACTATAAGATATAAAAAGATTTTTCTTTTGGTTAAAGAAATTTTTAAATATCCAATTCACCCCCCTCTTAGTTAGCCTCGGGACTAGTTCATAAGGGCTTAACACCCCTAACAAACTTTCAAGTGGTATCAGAGAGGTATTTATATAATCAAGTTTTGGAAAATTTTTGAATTTTGATCCATGGCTAATTTTAGAAATTGTTATATTGTGGAAGGATATTCAATCTCCTGACCACCTTTATTTAAAAATATTACTTTTAATTTTTGAAAATTTTGTATGTCTATTTTCTTGAAATTAATAGATTATTGCATGTGGCATATGATTCAAAATAGTTATTCTATACCGTCACATATTATAGATAGAATCAAAACTGATATTTCTTTTTCTGAATGGAGTAGAGTAGATCAGACTAATGCTCAATTAAAATTAAAATATTTGAATTATTTTTTCTATGCTTTAAATTCTTATAATTACATGATAATATCTATAAGTACTACTGGCAAAGAAATTTGGGAAAAATTATGCATTACATATGAAGGAACTAGTGAAGTTAAGCAATTTAAGTTGAATATTCTAATGCATGATTATGAACTTTTTAGCATGAAACTTTATGAGATAATTTTAGACATGTATACTAGGTTTATGCAAATTGTGACATCATTACATGCTTTAGGTAAAGAATTTTTAAACTTTGAAAAGGTCAATAAAATTATATATTGCCTGCTTGATAAGTTTAATGCCAAAGTTGTTGCTATTTGTGAATCAAAAAGGTTGAACGAATATTCTATTGATAATCTGATTGGCTCATTCATTGCCTACGAGTAAGGTTTGGGTCAAAAGCTTTTGGATGTAGGTGAAACTATAGTACTGAAAGCTGAAGATATGGATGAAAGCAACTTAGAAGATAATGAAAGTAAGGAGTTAACATCAATAACAAATAAATTGAAAAGTCTACTAAAGCATAAGCATCAACATCAACAAAAGTGGAATAAAGGTAAAAAAGGTAAGAATGTTAAGATTTCTTCTGATATTATTTGCTTTGGATGTAAGAAATCTGGACATATGAAAAATCAGTGCCCGAACTTAAAAACCCTTCCTGAAAAGGAAAAGGGTAAAGCTAAGCAAATTGTAATAAGGGCAAATAATACAAAACAAAAAATCTCCTAGGCAGATCTAGCTTTTGAATCATCAGACTAGGAGCGAGATGATGTGAATTAATATTTTGCTTGTGTATTTTTATTTATATTTTTAATTTTTTATTATTTTGTATTCGTTGTGTTTATGTTTTTTTAGGTGGTGTTTTTTATGTTTTATTTTTTTTATTATTTTTTATTTTTCTTTTAAAATTTTAAATTTGTTTCTATGTTGTTTGTGTAGCTTCTCAGATCAGCACACACATATCACTTTTAAAAAATTTAATTATTTTGTAAAAATCATGTTTTCTAAAAATAGAAAATTTACCTCCTATTTTTTTAAAAATTATATGTAAGTTGTGGTTGATTTCTCTAAAATCAGGCAAAAAAAAAACTCATGATTTTGTCTCTCCATCTAATTTTTTATATAAGGCTATTTCACTTTTGATTTAAAAACTGTTTCAAATTATAAATTAGTTTTGAAATTAAACATTTTTTCATCACCCTATATTTTGTCTATCTCATAGGGATCTTTTGCAAGTTAATGAACATACTTCAAAGATTATCTTAATCAAGTTGTTCATCTTTATCATAAGAATATGATTTGCTGATTTTAAAGATTTAGAAAGGAGGTAAATTATAAAAATCAAAAGAGGCACAAAATGAGTCGAAAGCTGAAAAGATGAGCAATGTCGTCACATTGGAAAGATACACAAAGTGTATCAAAAATCAAAAGATGCACAAAGAGCACTAAAATAAAAAGAGGCACAAAGTGAGCCCATAAAAAGTTAGCTTCCTTTCTTGTAAATCTCTAAAGTTTAGAAAACCCATATGTCTTTTTGATAAATTTGTTACTTGAGTTTGAAAATCATGATTTATGATTCATTACTTTGCATTAATCTTCTATTAGATATATTTCATGAAAGGAGTTTTGAAAAGATTTTTATTTTCTTATCTAATTTGTTCCTTGATTTAGATATTGGCTTAAAAAGTCTTTTAGCCTTTTTAAAACCTAAGCTTGGATTAACAATTTCTGAATTTCTAACATTTCTGGGTTATGAGTAGTCAATACATGCCTTACTAAGTTTTTGAATAAAATCAAGAGATAATTTTCACATTATAAAAAAATTCTTGATATTTTAAAATAGTTTTAAATTTTTTTTTCACAAGATCAGTGACCGTGTTCAATCTTTTAGTCTGTTTTTTCTATTTTATTTTTCTATGCTCCTCTTATTTTTGATAATGTCAAAGGGGGAGAAAGTATTATTGTATTTGTGTTATATTTAAACGTACTATTATTTTTATGTTATATTTATTTATTTTATTTTAAAATTATATATATATATATATATATATTATTTTCCCCTATTTTTAAAATTTTTATCTTAGCGAGGGGGAGATAAAGAGAAAATTCTTTTTGTTTGCAAATTCAACCAGTAATATTTGCCATCATCAAAAAGGGGGAGATTATTATGACTCGGGCTCACGAGTTTATATTTTGATGATAACAAATATTATGGATCACATCATTATGTCTTCTAATATTTATAATGTATATTTGTTTGTGTATATACTAAATTTTCAGGAACATCATGCACCTTCCAACAAAGTTTCAAGGCTCAAGAATGGGTAGAATAGGTTATGATGTGATGATGTTTGTAATATCTTTTGATGTATTTTTATTTTCTTGAGTCAAGTCCTGTAAGGGTGTATGCTTGCATGTGACCAAGCACACACACACTCAGGGGGAGTGAGATCTAGTTAAAACCAGAAGTTCAACTTTTGAACAAATCATACTGGATGATTTTAGATTGTCTAGGATGATCTGTTTATTGAACTAATCATCCTGGACGATCCAATACGATCTCAAAACCCTAGCCGCCATAATAATTCATGCAAGATTTCAAGTTTTAGTTTTTGGTCTAATCATCCAAGATGATCCATATCGTACTGGATGATCTATGATAATTTTGCCTAAATTAATCCTATGATTATTCAATCAAATATGCAAAAATTGATATTCTGATCGTCTTGGATGATTTGCATATCGTACTGGACGATTTGTGCAAAATTTGTACTGATCGTCCTGGACTATCCTGGGATCGTCCAGGACTATCAAGTCAAATTCTGCCCATCATCCTGGACGATCCTGCGATCGTCCTATATGATCTTTGGTGGCAGATTTGAGTTTTTAGAATTTTCTGAAGCCATCTTCTTAAGCACATCGTACTGGACAATCCTACGATCATCTAGGATGATCTTTGCCGTCAGAACTGATTTGGAAGGGTTTTTGGAGCTCTCTATTTAAGCTTTCTCAAGGCACTTGATAAGTGTCTATGGCAGCCATTAAGTCTTCATTTATTTTGGAGAAAACTTGAAGAGAGTGCTTGAAAGGGAGAGTGGAAAGGGTGGAGTTTGAGAGGGAGAAGAGCCTTGGAAGGGGGATTTTTGAGGGAGTGTGAGGGGGTTCACACGATTACGCCGGCAAGCTTGCACCTATGTACCATCAGATTCAAGTGTCATCTCGAGGGAAGTTTTGGAAAGAAGAATATCTCTTTGGTGTCAAAGGACCTGGCTACTCCGCTGCACCGGGGAAGGTGGAAGTAATTTTATAAGGGCTTCTCCGCCTAGTTGTGGGGGCTAAAGGAGAGACACTAAAGGTTCAGTGCAATACTTGGAGGGCACCTCCGAGGAGTGGACGTAGGTCAGGTTGGACCGAACCACTATAAATTTAGTGTGTTCTTTCTGATTATTTACCGTACTTTATTTTATTGTGATTAATTGCTTGTGTGAAATCTGTGATTGATCTTTTTATTATTATTTTAATTAATTTTTGCTATAAGATATAAAAAGATTTTTCTTTTGATTAAAGATGTTTTTGAATATCCAATTCACCCCCCTCTTGGTTAGCCTCGGGACTAGTTCATAAGGGCTTAACAATCCTAACAAACTTTCAGAGAAAAGCTTGGGAAAGCCTAGGAAATGGCTGGAGAAGTTGGGGAAGGGTTTTGGAGGGCTAGAGGCTACTAGAGATGGAGTTTTTTTTTAAATGGGATTGAATGTGTGGAATTAGGTTATGTTTCCCCCACTTAACCTTCACCTTTTTAAATGGATGACTTGCATTTGATTGAGGGAGGCTTGGATGCATGCCATGTGTCCCCCAAGGCTGTTAGAAGTCGGGGGGAGTACTGGAGTTGAGAGAGACCTCTCTTGGTCCATGGGAAGGGGGGCCACTAGCTTTTCCCTCATTTGGTTAAATCATGCCTTAAGCATGGATTAGGGGCTAAACTAGGGCTTCTTTGGGAGGGGAAAGAGCTGCTTTACAGTAGGTTAAAGCAAGTTTTGAACGAGGGAATGGATTTCCAAGGTGGCATGACCACTTAAGCCCATTTGAAGGCACATTTGACCATTTGACTGGTCAAACTAGTCAATGGGGGTGATGTGGCAATCAAGGAGGTGCATTTGGCTGCTTAAGTGATTAGCTAAGTGTTTAAAACCATGGTTTTGGAGTTTTGACAAAATGCTTGGGAATGAAGAGGGTTTTGACCCCTCTAATTGAGTTGACCAAGTAAAATCAAGGGGGATTTGACTTGGGAAAAATTTTGGACATGTGTGGGATGTCCAATTGAATGATTTTAAGAGATTAAATTGGTTTGAAATGGCTTGAAGCAATGATTTTGACATTGGTGTAGGTTAAGGGTTGATTTGATCGGCTATTGTTGACTTGATCAACCTGGTCAACCCATGGGTTGGGTTTGGATCCAACAAGTTCAAATGGGTGATTTTGAGGCTAATGGAGGTGGTCTCATGCAATGAAATGGTCATTTGAGTTGAAATGATCATTTGGACCCTTAAAGGGTAATTTGGTCAACATGAGCTGACTTGGTCAACCATGCATGACCAAGGCTTGGATTGGAGTCCAGTGTACTCCTAATGATATTTAGGATGCATTAGAGAAGGTTTCAAGATTTGATTTTATCGTGACATGTTGAGGTTTAGAGAAAATTCCAATTTTTCCCTTAAGGGTATTTTGGTCATTTGGACCCCTGATCAACTATGGGTCAACCTGGGTCCACCAAAATATAATTTAATGTTCAACATATAATAACAAGGTTTATGGACATGGTCAAAGATTTTGGAGAAGGTCCCAAGGTCAAATTTCACAAAGTGGAAGGTCTAGTGGTATAGACTGTAAATATTTGAAGGTTTGTATCCTTGGATTTAAATTGAGTTTTTGGGGTTAGAGGTCTCAGATTGGCCTCAAATTTGGAGAGTTTACCCTATGAATATACCTAATCAATATTTAATTAATAGATCATGAATCAATGATCATTTGAATGAATTTTGAAGTGATTGGAAATCACCCAAAAATGGTTATAGGACATGGGCCTTTAACATTGAATTTTGGTATGAAATTCTAACTTTGAACTAGATTTTGGATTTGATTGATTGAATTTGAATTATTCACTTTAATGAAAATTAATTAGGTGAATTTTAATGATTGGATAAAGGGAATCAAGTGGTGGTCACTAGGTGACAGAGCACTAAGTTGGGCAATACACTGAATCACCTAGCTATAGTGTAGGACTGCAGCTTCAAGTGATTGTAGATTGATGTAGACTGGGTAATTAAAGTTGATTGAAGCTTGATTGAAGTTTTATTGAGATTTGATTGAAGTTTGATTGAAAACTAGATTGAAGTTTGATTGAAGGCTGGATGATTGACAACTGGATGATTGTCAACCATCAGATTAATAGGCATGAGTCTGGATGGATCCTGATGACCTCATATAAAAAATTAGGTCAACATATCCTTAAATACCTCCTAAATAGATCCTAAGTTTTGGATTAGTCCTAAACATACCAAGTGACCCATGTGCGCATCTGAAGAAAAAAACACCTTTCCAACTCATTATCCTTGGCATTTGTCCTTGTCCTGCCCTTCTAACTACCCTAGACACTTGGCATTCATCTTAACAAGCTTCCAAAATAATCTCAACCATCCAAAACACTCAGGACATTTGAATTGAGCTAAATGAGAAAAAAGGGTAATTTTGCATTCTCTCACTAATCCTAAGCCTCCCAAGACCAGATCTCTTTTCATTTTGCCGCTTCATATGTCCCTTTATACTTTCCTAGTTCAAATCCATTGAATGAAAGCTACCGGTAGTGAGAACTGTGGTTTAGTGAATGAACAATCTTGATCATTGCTTGCATTATTTAGTGAAACCACGTGATGTGGCCATTGGTTGACACATGGCGAACCGTTGCCGCATTGATTGTACGCCACTACGCAATCATTCCAATGATTGGTTTTCTCCGTAGTTTTCAAACGGTCACTCAGAAGCTAACACATGTAAAGCAGCCACCACTACCACAGTATTCTTGAGCGAATGATTGTCGGCGGCGCAATCATTAACATTTAATGTGCCACTGGTGGTTAATAAAATTTAATTTTAAATATTTTAAAACCATATAAACTTTAAAAAATCATAATAATTTCATTTCTTGATGGATTTTAGCATTTTTGGTGTCTATGGATTTGGGATGAAGAGCTTTATCTATAAAAATTAAAATAAGGGCATTTTAATGAACATTTTAGGAATTATTTTTAAACATTCAATTGTATTTATTTATTTAATAATTTTAAAAATGTTTGTCCAATTTAGCTCAAATTTAAAAGAGATGAATTAGTGGATGTTTAACACATCTAGTAATTTTCTCAGATTTATTTGAAATCTATCATTAATAAATGAATTTTCAAATCATTACACATATTTTTTAATTATATTTTAAAAATCCACATTAAATTTATGTTTTGTCCATTTCAAATATTCAAACTCTTTTTAAAGGCAATAAACAAAGCTTAATCATTGAGAAGTGAATCCAATAGTATGTTGTGGACCTCCGAGAGGACAACAAAACACCACCGCCCCGCGAGGGGAGATAGTATTTGGCCAATGGGAGGGCAGATTCGATCACACATACGATTAACCATTGAGGATAGTGGCTCTCACCAGCACACCCCGATGGGTAACAATATATGTGACCTTATCATCATAACGAGTTTCCCCCACCCGATACATTAGCTCGAGTGGAGTTTATTTGAAAGTGAGATTCGGTTTCCCACGGGCGCAAGCCCCCGTGGTTAATTACATCTCAAGCCGGGGCCTAAGAAAACTCACGATTAAGGATTCTAAATTATTCTTCCCAAATTGGGATTGGCACATAGGGAGAAGACTAACAAATCCTACCCAAAGAGAAAGAAATGTTCAACTAGGCTTAGTCAACATGCACGGCTCATATCAACATCCGGAGGGACTAAGGTAGTGAGAAGAAACTGGGGAAAATAAATAAATCATGCACTCAAAGCATGCAGGAGAGAAGGATGGAGGTGGCGTCATCAGTGTGATGCAGATAGGTAGGGTTTATAGTCTCTGAACAATAGAAGACTTACCTACAAATGAGGCATACTATAAAATAATAGTAGCATTGAATCCTAAATCTAATTGGTTTAATGTTCTACGCACAACACCAACACCCGTGTCCTAGCTAATGCAATGCAAAATCTGGGCTTACCCCAGCCTGGATTGGGGAGCCAGCTAACCACCTAATCGCTTCAAAATCATGAGTCCGATCATTTTTATGAAAGATGGGTGGGTAGGTTATAGTTCTTGGAAATAGGGCCGACGTCTAGAGGATTTCCTAATTAGCCCCAGACTTATGTTGGGTGAATGCTTCTAGAGCTGATGTAGTTAAAATTTTAATTTAATCGATTTTTAATGCAATGCATGCTGGTTAAAGTATCCAAATCAGATATGCACAGAATTTTAAAAAGGCTTATGAAAATAATTTTTAGAATTAGATTGGGCTTCCCCAGGTCTGGCACCTCATCCTCATAGGTTAGATTATCCGAACTCTACCCGCGGGCGGGGAAGTGTCTTATAGAAGGAGAGAGAGAAATGTAATAATATGCATGGGACTCCGAACGATTTCGGCAGTTCCCTAGATCATTAGGTTGCTAAATTATTTAAACCTTAAAATTTTGAATAATAGTTATGAGTACAAAATATTTTAGACCTTAGAGAGCCTAACGAAATCCAGGCTAAAACAAAAGCGGCATACAGATCGCCAATAAACTAAGAAAATTAAGCAACCCTAGATGTACACAATCATAAATAAAACACATCAAAATTATCCAAATTAATTAATAAATGTCTATTGGCCAATTGCCCTTAATTACAAACCAGGGTCTGCAGAAAATAAAGTTTCTGGGCACCACTGCCAACAACCCAGATTTCTAATCCTAAGACATACGCAAGTCATTTTGAGTGGGATACTCTGGATCTTCATTTTCTTAATCTTCTCTTCTTTTGACTCCTTGGATCTCAACTTCATTGGACTCTTTGGATCTCAGCTTTCTTAGACTCCTTGGATCTCAGCTTCCTTGGACTTATTGGGTAGTAGAATGATCTAAATTTAGATTTCTAAATAAAAAAAGGACTATCCTCATATTGGGTGTCCTTTCCTCTTTGGAATCCAATCTTTGGATTCTTGTATCCCCACTCAAAATTCACTTTCATAACTCAATACTAATATTACAAATGATTTACATTAATAGAAAGTAGTAAATCTAGACTCTCCTGCAAGGTTATCCTAATAAAAATCATCCCATGCAATTTATATATCACAAGCAGTTATATAAAATAAAAGATGCTCATCGCAGCCATGCCTTGCCATGCTCTTAATTATTTTGAGGGCTAAGCAAACTTTGGAGCACCTATAACAATCTATAATGATGATTTTATTTAGCCCTCATTTATTTAGGGGGGCTGAGCAATTTCTGAAGCACCTGCATAAAATAATGTCAGTCTTTAAATCATGATTATTGCCCCCCTTTTTATTTAGCGTTGCATGAATATGGCAATCTACAGAAAACATCATTAGTATCAATATCGATCCTAACATATGGGTAGTCTATCATGCAATCACATCAATTCCCAGAGTGCAGTAAAAGTAAGCAAACACACCAGCATCATCTCAATCACAACATGCAGTAAAATCTCAGAAAAACTCGGCACACAATAGAAAAGTAAACACCGAACTAGCCTAGGTCTAGAAGTGGTGCCCTAACAAGCCATCTAAGTGTGTATGAAAGGCTGTGTAGCTGAGATAGATCCTAAGCTGGGTAGTTAGTTGAAGTTGCCTATTGTTCAGGTTGGTTGTAGGCCTAAAAAGGGATCTTATTTAAAGTTTAAATATTAGTGAATTAGGATCTATTTTAATTAATTTAATATATGGATCAGTTTTAATACTTAGGATAATGATGTTTGGAGTTTGAGTTTCATTAGTGAATTTTAGGAGGTTCGGGGTCAACCTATACACTAGGCTGAGGGATCCAAAATTAACTTTTTGATTAAAGGGACTTTGTAGATAGTTAATATTTTTATAAAATAATAGGCCTTAACCTGATCAGTTAGATAGTAAGCATGCCCGATTTGGATTCTTCTATCCAAAGTTACGAATTTCTGAAATTTTGGTCTTGTTTTGAACTAAGTTTGACCGGATTGTTGACTTTTTGATTTAAGTTGATTTCTAGAATCTTAATATTTTTAATAAATACTAGACCCTAATGTGAGTTTAATGCCTTTGAGTTTGTCCAATTTGGAGTTTTCTATAATTAGTTATGAATTTTCAAAGTTTGGGCTTTTTAGTGAATTATCGAAATCATTTAATTAAAGGGCTCTTTTAGGAATCTGGATCCAAATCAGCTCCAAACTGCTTGGAATCACCCCCAAAGGTCAGGAATGACCCAAAGAAGTGTTCCCAAGTGTTTGGGAAAATTTTGGAATTTTAAATTATTTTTAATTATTTAATTTAATTAAAAGGTAATTTTTAATCAAAATTAAATTAAAGTTCAGATTCAGGTCCAATCAAGGGGCTTTTAATTTTTATGGATTAGGGACTAAATTCTAAAGAGTTTGATACATTATGGATATTTTTCTGATTTAAAATGAATTTATTAGAGTTTTATGAATTTATCGGGTCCTAATTAAAGGGTAAATTAGGGTTGATCAATTAAGGGGCTTAATGAGTCCTAAAAATTCCTAGAAAATTTTGAGGGGTTTAGGATGTCACTGAGTTTAAGTGTTTCAAGTTTCAAGACATTCGGGGTTCTATCCTAACTCCTAGAATTTTTTTAAGTTCGCTAGACGGGTCATTAATTATTTTCTTTAAGGTGTCGCTACGTTAAATGGGTTTAAATCGATGTCTTAACTAACCCTGGGCATAACATAAGGGAAATGCAGCAAATATAAACAAACCAAACATGTCCTTAGATCTAGGAGAGCCTAGGCTAGGTGCTTGTGCAACATACACATGCAAGGAGTACGAAAGACTAAGTAAAGCAAGCATAATGAAGTGATTAGTGAATGATTGTGGCCTAATCATCCACTAATCCTTCTACCACATGAATGCTATTCATATATAGGCCCTATGTTTAAGATTTCAAAGGGTAGACCTCTCAAAATTGGAGGATTTAAATAATATTTAATTTTAAAGTAATTTTAAAATACATAAGTATTATAAATATGTAAAAATATAAGTTTGAAAGAAAAATAATTGAAAGTAATTTAATTCATAAGCATGGGAGGTCCATCAGCCACCAAGAGGGGTTTTAAAATAAATTTATTTCAAAATAATTGATTATACTAATTATTTAAATAATATTTAAATAATTAAATATTTGAACAATACAGAACTGATCCAGAGCAGTCAAATTTGAATCCAAAAAATATTTTTAAATTAAAGTTCATATTTTTCTAAAAAATTTAAGGTATTGTGTGTTAAAATCCAATTTAAAATGAGAGAGATATAAATTTTTGAAGTTTAATAGGCTTAAAAGTAATTTTTAGATAATTTAAAAAAAGGTTAATATTTAAAAATAATTAATACATTAAATATTAAAATCTCTAGATTTTAAAATAATTAATAAGTAATAATAATTAAAATAGTTTTAAAATATTAATAATAATATAATAATAGTTATGATAGTTTTATAATATTAATAATATAATAATATTAGTAAAATAATAATAATATTATTAATATAATAATAATATTAAAATAATAATACTATTAACATAATAATAACATTAAGATGATAATGATATTATTAATGTAATAATAGTATTAAGATGATAATAATACTATTAACATAATAATAATATTATTTATAATTTTAAAATAATAATATCATTATTAATATAATAATACCATTAAAACAATAATAACATTATTAATATAATAATATTAAAATAATAATAATATTATTAATATAATAATAATATCAAAATAATAATGTTATTATTAACATAATAATAATATTAAAATAATAATATTATTATTAATATAATAATAATCATTAAAATAATAATAACATTATTAATATAATAATATTAAAATAATAATAATATTATTATTAACATAATAATAAAATTAAAATAATAATAACATTATTAATATAATAATAATATTAAAATAATAATAATAATATTATCATAATAATAATATTAAAATAATCATAATATTATTAATATAATAATAATAATACTAAGATAATAATATTATTATTAATATAATAATATTATTAAAATAATAATAATATTATTAATATAATAATAATATTAAAATAACAATAACAATAATAATAATAAAATATAATAATAGTAATAACAAACATATTAAAATAATACTAATAATAATGCTAATAATAATTAATAATATAATTTCTATATATTTAAAATAATTTAAAATGATTTTAACATTTTTTTTTCTGATTTTAAAAATATATTTAAAATATACTTTAAATTAATTAATCCTAACCTAATCCTCGGTGGCGGTGGCGACGGTGTGGGCCACGTGGCAGCACGGGACTCGCCTGTACAAACCATAGTAATCATTATCGGCGGCGCATGATTGCGCCGCTGGCAATGATTACTGCAACCATTGCGGTAATCAGACACCGCGGACGCGGCGTTACTTAGCCACGTCAGCGGGCTACGGGAGCCGCTGGATCACCGCGATTACGAGATGGACGGCTGAGATTCAGCCAAACAAAGGAATGAACCACAGATCGATCCACGCGGTCGTAACGAACGGCGAAACGACGGGATATGGGCCGTTGATCGTGAGATCAACGGCCCGAATCGCTGCCAGCGAATGGAAGCGAGAACCGAAACCCTAAAATGGAAAAACGCCTCGTTCTCGCGATCGACTGGACCAAATTACATGAAATTTTAAACCTATGATCTACTCATGAACAGAGATCATGTGGGATTAATATCATGGCCTAAAACATGGTGTATCGAGAGTTAATTAACTTGGTATGTTGTGACCTAGGTATAAGGTTTTTGAGGGATTATACCATTGGATCTTTAGGATTTTGATATGGTTGAGCTTGTAGACTGTCCTCATATGTTTCTCCTGTTGAAAACGCGATCAAACTGGGTTTGGATCGAGTGGATCGAAGCCTTAGACGTCTAGGGCCTAGGGTCACTGGGAACTTACCGCCGGCAGCTTTGACCGGTAGTCTTCGGCTCGAGGGAGGTAGAGGGAAGTCGTGGGAGCACTCTCACCAAATCTCAGGGTCTAAGGAGGTCTGGAGAGAGAGCAAGAGTGAAAGGATCCTTAAGATATCCTAAATCCTCTTATTTATAGCCTTAGGGTTACCATCAACGATCCTGATCGTCCCTAGGGTTTGATTAGGAGGAGGTGGGGTTGAATAGGCCGTGGTTTGCGTTAGAGTGCATTAGGAAAGGGTTTAAATGGCCTTAATAGGTATTGATGGGTCCTAATGGGTCCAATGGGCCCATTAATGACTTGGGTTGACCAAGTCAAGGATTGACTTGGGTTGACCAAGTCAAGGATTGACTTGGTCAACCTAGTCAATCAAGGTCAAGGGGGTAGGGGTATGAGTCAAACATTGGGCTTGAAGTGATTAGGGTTGATTTAGACCTGTATGGGCCTAATGGGTCAACCTAGGTTGACCTGGTCAACCAGGTTGACCCAGGACCAAGACCTGGGCCCAATGGGTCAAACCTAACCCACAGAGTCCAGTGGAGGAGGAAATAGGGCTTGGAGAGCCCTGGATTGGGTTTGGACCTGACTAGAGCTTGAATAGGCCCAATAAGGCCTACTGGGTCAACCTAGGTTGACCTGGTCAACCTGGTTGACCCAGGACCTAGGTGTGGAGTGAAAACAAGGTCAACAAACGGATCCCTAACAGGAGTAGCGAACAAACTGGTGAACCGCTCGTGTTGGTGTTAACCGAATGTAACAAAAGAAGTATAGTAAATACCCAAGAAAAGGGAGCATCAAAAGAGGTGAAAGAGAGTAATGGGGGATCTTCTCATGGCCTTGCCTTATAGCAAGGGCAGAGTCAAGGAGAGAATAAAGAGTAAAGTAGTAACAGGTCACCAAAAGGTGATAAAGTAAGGGAGATCATCTCCTTGCCTTCCCCTGTAGTGAGGGCAGAGCTGAGGAGAGAACAAAAAGTAAAGTGGTAAAGGTAAACCCTCTACCTGCCTAACCATGTCGAAATAGCATGATAGAAGGTGAAAGGTGGTGAGGCGTGCCTTCCAGGGGCTCTGTAAGGTGCTCTCAACCGAGTAAAGTCTTACGTCCGCTTGATCAGAGCGAGACAATCATGGAAAAAGTGGTGGTGAGGAATGCCTCCCAGGGACTCCATCGGGCTCTCTCAACTAAGTAAGTAAAATTGACTACCTAACTGATCATTTCGAAACAGCAAGATAGAGGGTGAAAGGATCCTGTCTCCTCCTGCTCCTTTCGGAACAGCGGATAGGGGTGACCCAATACTCTGCCTGACCTCAGCAAAGTAAATAAGCCACGAAATCTGATGCCTGCATAGTCTTTTATAGGATAATCAGGGTAAGAAAGGGTGGTGAGGAATGCCTCCCAGAGACTCTGTCGGGCTCTCTCAACTGGGTAAGTAAAACCAACTACCTAACTGATCATTTCAAACAGCAGGATAGAAGGTGAAAGGATCCCGTCTCCTCCTGCTCCTTTCGGAATAGCGATAGGGGTGACCCAATACTCTGCCTGACCTCAGCAAAGTAAATAAGCCACAAAATTTAATGCTTGCGTAGTCTTTTACAGGACAATCGGGGTAAGAAAGGGTGGTGAGGAATGCCTCCCAGGGACTCTGTCCGGCTCGTTCAACCGGGTAAGTAAAACCAACTACCTAACTGATCATTTCAAATAGCAGGATAGAAGGTGAAAGGATCCGGTATCCTCCTGCTCCTTTCGAAACAGCGGATAGGGGTGACCCAATACTCTACCTGACCTCAGTAAAGTAAATAAGCCACAAAATCTGATGCCTGCGTAGTCTTTTACAGAACAATCAGGGTAAGAAAGGGTGGTGAGGAATACCTCCCAGGGACTCTATCAGGCTCGCTCAACCGGATAAGTAAAACTAACTACCTAACTGATCATTTCAAACAGCATGACAGAAGGTGAAAAGATCCCATCTCCTCCTGCTCCTTTCGGAACAGCGGATAGGGGTGACCCAATACTCTGCCTGACCTCAGCAAAGTAAATAAGCTACGAAATTTGATGCCTGCGTAGTCTTTTACAGGACAATCAGGGTAAGAAAGGGTGGTGAGGAATACCTCCCAGGGACTCTGTCAGGGTCTCTCAACCAGTAAGTAAAACCAACTACCTGACTGATCATTTCAAACAGCAGGATAGAAGGTGAAAGGATCCCGTCTCCTCCTGCTCCTTTCAGAATGAGGATAGGGGTGACTCAATACTTCTGCTTGACCTCAACAAAAGTAAATAAGCCATGAAATCTGATGCCTGTGTAGTCTTTTACAGGATAATCAGGGTAAGAAAAGGTGGTGAGGAATGCCCTCCCAGGGACTCTGTCGGGGCTCACTCAACCGATAAATTTTGATGTCTGCTTGATCAGGGCAAGAAGATCGGGGTAAAGGTTTGATGTCTGCCAGAGCGGCAGGACAGTCAGGGTAAATGAGTGGTGAGATATGCCTCCCAGGGGCTCTATGAGGCACTCTCAACTAAGTGAGGTCTGATGTCTGCTGAAGACAGCAAAACTATCAGAGAAAAGTTGTCTCAACCATACCTTGACATGCATATGTGTAGGGATGTGAGGGAAAGTAGAAAGGTAGGTTGGAAAATTCCAAGAGGAAGAGTCATCTAAGGAGTCCCAAACTAGAGCTTTGGTTACCACGTGGTAGAGGACAAATCGTCATGGCCACGAGTAGGCAAATGTCAGCGAAACTTCTTAGATAATATCAAGATCATACAAAGCTGGAAGCATCAGACTGATGCCTCGAGAGCCGATAGGGAAAGGCACGCCCTCAGTGAAGCGTGAGAGGGGTAATCTCATTCCCAGTGAGTAACAACTGAAGTAGCGGGGGATATACCCGCTACAGAGAACAGAACTATATCAAAGAGAAATAATCATGAAGAACTACAGTGGTATGCCCACAACAGCTTGTGGGACCCTGTAGGAGGTGACAACAACACCAACATATCCGTGAAACTACTCTAGCAGCTAAGAGTAGAATACGGATGAGAGAGTGGGTCATTAAAGGAAGGAAAGAGCTGATCTCTTGCTAGGAGATCAGAGCCCTCAGGATAGTGATGCCAACACCTGATACTAGGTGTACTACAACACTACTGGAAGAATCATTCAAGGTAGTGAGGGAACATACTCGCCACCGAGGGTAATATCTTACTAATAAGATCAATAACTATCAATCATCACAATGGTAACACCCACCCTGACTAGTGGGACCCTATGGAGGTGGGAGCAACACTACTATATCCGTAGAACTACTTTGGTAGCCAAGAGAAGGGTAAGGATGAAGAAGTAGATTGCTAAAGGAAACTAGAGAGCTGATCTTCAGGCTATAGGATCTAAGCTCTCAGAGGTGTGATGTTAATACTTAGAATAAGGTATGTCACATCACTGACAAAGACTATCATGATCATAAGGGATCACAACAACACGAGTGTGAACTCCTCCTTGAAGCGATCACTTAGATGCTTCAAAGGGTAGGAAAAGGAAAAGCTTGGGAAATTTGAGCTCTTAAAGAGTATTGTCGGGTTCCACCTGTGACAAGGGCAACTGATTTTACTCTACTAAGAGCTTCCCTCTTTTATTTTATCAATGCACATTTTTTTATTTTGCATATTTTTTATTTGTTCATAATCATAGATTAAGTATATCCCGTACTGTCGAAGGTAACACGTGGTAGAGGGAACGTTTACCATATCCGTGAGTTATCCCTAGTATGAGTTATCCTCTAATGATTAGAACACAAAAAGAGGAAGGTAGGATTGGCTTTGATAACCTAGGTCACATTCGCCATATGAATAAAACTGCGGGCACAATCAGAACAAAATTGATGTAGGGATGAAACGCAAATTAGGATGGTGGATCAACATTACCTTTCTTGTCGAATATAGATTGGTATGGACCCAACATCACATCCCCTAAGGGATCTAAGTCAATGGCTTTAATATCCCAGGCCACACTCAAACTGATGAATGAAACTGGGGAAACAGAGAGGGGGAAAACTCCCAAACAACCAGAACTCAAAAGAGAAAAGTGTAATAAATACAAGACTCTTATCAGTCCTTAAGAATGAGCTATAATCAGATGTCAGGGTCAAAATATTTTCATGCCTGAATTTTTAAAAGAATAAGGTAAGCATTTAAATAAACTCAATAGCGGGGACACTAAGAGATGTTAAGCATTTACCAACTAATCTAAGAGAAGTCTGATTCACATAATTCTTAAAGAGTAAAAATTTCACCAGAGAGTAAAAGGATTATTTTTAGGAATAAAAAATTAACCTCTTAGTCACCTTAAACCTTAGAATAGGTCCGAAAGTTTAGTAATATAGGTCGACTCCACCTAAACCCAAAAAGGTTAGGGATTTAAATTTTGCTAACCCAGCTTAAGCTCCCTACAAGTTAAACTGGGCTCTTTCCCTTATATATATATATATATATATATATATATATATATATATATATATATATATATTGAATGAAAATCTAATTCAAAAGCGTTTAAATTAGAGAAAAATTTGAATCTTCTCAATCTTCTTGCATGAAAATATCTTTATATCAAATAGAATATCATTGCATGATGATGAATCCAAAATCATGATTTTCAAACTCAAGTATCACAAATATCAATAGATATGAATTTTTTGAGATTTAAAGATTTACAAGAAAGGGAAACCATTTACTTATTCATTTTGGGCTCTTTTTGTGCCCCTCAACTTGGTTTGGCACACTGTGCATCTTTTAATTATTTGATGCACTTTGTGCATCTTTAACTTTGTGACGTATTTTGCGCATCTTTTCACTTTTAATATACTTTGTGTATCTTTGGTTTTTGGCGCACTGTGTATCTTTTCACTTTTTGATACCCCTTGTGTATCTTTCATTTTGTAATTGGCTCCCTTTCTAAATCCCTAAAAAAAACTTTTTCAGTTGTAAGATTATCTTCCAAATATAAGTGAAGAAAACTCACTCTCTTGTGCAAGGAAGAAAAATCCACAAAGCAAATCCAATCCTATGATAAGAATGAACAACTTGAATAAGAAAATTATGAGGTAGATTCATTAGCATGCAAAAGATGCCTATGAGATAGAAAATTGTAAGATGACGGGGAAAATATTCATCTCTAAATCTAATTTCAATTTGATATAGATTTCAGTTCAAAACATGAAATCATCCCAAGCAAGGGATAAGAGAGAAGGCACACATTTTTTTTTCGAATCATCACAATTTTTCTTTAAGCGTTTAGAGGAGTCAACCACCAATTACTTCACTTTTTAAAGAAGACAGGCGTAAATTTTTCATTAGGAAAAATAAATCACGTACTTTTTAAGGAAAATTCTCTCAAAAGTTTACTTTGTGTTTCAAACTCTCAGACTTTTCTCAGATTAATTTTTTTTCTTTTAGAAATTTTGCATACATTGAATTTAAAGACCCTATCATTGAAGATAGAACTTGGATCTTTATTTGGACTGATATGGGTTAAGATCTGGTCTAGAAGAGTTCAGCCAAGGGAGATGATGGAGACTAGAGTTTATGCCAGTGTACAAATCATATCATCTCACATCACCACCCCTAAGGATAGCCTCATACTCTTCATAACAAACATCGTGTGGTAGAGAACAAATCGTCATGGCCACACAGACTGTTGAAAAGTGAAGAAGCCCCTCCAAAGGGGGTGCACATATGGAGGAATATTTACAGGCGGTAGGGAGACCCCCTTGCGAAGAGCAAAACTCAGGCATAGTACTTTTTCAAGTACTGCCCATTAATGACAGGCATAGGGTGAACACCATTGGCATCAACGAGTAGGTAGGCACCACCTTCATAGACTTGCTCTACAGCAAAGGGGCCTTCCCAAACAGGCTCGAACTTACCACTTCGGCGACGGCATGAAATGATAGGCCTACGCAAAACAAGGACCAACTTGCCAACCCGGAAAGCACGGGGTCGGCCAAGGTGATCATGTGATCGAGCTATACAGGCCTGGTATAGTTTGAGGTTCTGATAAGCTTGTAGGCGAAGCTCTTCTAAACCATCAAGCTCTTCCATCCGTAGTCGGGCGTTATCTTCGTGGGAAAGATTGTGGCTGACTGCCATACACAATGAGGGGAGCTCGACCTCAAGTGGGAGGATGGCCTCAACCCTGAAGGCTAAAGCATATGGGGTAGACTGAGTAGGAGTACGATATGTAGTCCTATAAGCCCATAGTGCCTCGGGCAGTCTATCATGCCACTCTCGCTTGTTTACAACCAAGATTTTTCTTATTAATTGGATGAGAGTTTTGTTGAATGCCTCCGCAAAGCCATTGGCCTTGGGGTAGTAAATCAAAGAGTAGCGTCAATTAATGTTATGGCGGTGGGTAAATCTAGCAATCTTGGTGCTCCTAAATGACAAGCCGTTATCTTAGATGATACGGCGCGAGACACCAAAGCGATAGACAATATGATCACGAAAGAAACAC
Source organism: Dendrobium chrysotoxum (assembly GCA_019925795.1). Taxonomy (NCBI): domain Eukaryota; kingdom Viridiplantae; phylum Streptophyta; class Magnoliopsida; order Asparagales; family Orchidaceae; genus Dendrobium; species Dendrobium chrysotoxum. The sequence goes on from CM034303.1 coordinate 47,403,864, forward strand.
ATCATATCTTCTGATTTAACTTCCTTGAGTGGCACGGCTTCTGCCCACTTAGAGAAGTAATCAATGGCAGCTAAAATGAACCTATGACCCTTAGAGAAAGGAGGGTCGATATGATCCACTACATCTGTGCCCCAGCCCTCAAATAGCCAAGATGATACAATAGGGTGCAATGGATTAGGGGGTTGGTGAATCACCGTGCCATGAATTTGGCACTGGTGGCACTTTCTAGCATGCTCCATGCATTCACGGATCATAGTCGGCCAATAGTAACCAAGGTGTTTAATTCTACCCTTCATTTTAGGTCCAGACTGATGAGCATCACAAAGACCTTCATGTATCTCACCCATGACCTTGCGAGCCTCCTCGTTGTTGAGGCAACACAACCATATTTGGTCAAAAGAGCGTCGATACAAGGTGTCGTTCACATAAGTGAACGATAGAGCTCTCTTTTTGATCTGAGCAGTGAGGGATCTATCATCTGGAAGCCTGCCATACTTCAAATATTCTATAAAGGGTACTCTCCAATCTGACTCTTCCTCAACTGAGAACACTGTGAGGGTCTGATCGGGAGAAGACAAGTCTGCGGGGCATAGGGCTTGATGGCACTAGACAATGATAGACAGTGGGTTGTCAGTTAGGTCAGCCAGTTCATTTGCTAACTTAGCTAATGCATCTGCCTTGCCATTAGCAGATCTAAAGATTTTAGTTAAGGTCACTTCAGGAATCAAGCACAAGAGCTACATTGCTTTGTTGTGATAGGGCAAGAGCTCAGGTTTAAGTACTTTGTAGACTCCCACCACTTGATTTATAATCAGTTGTGAGTCTCCAAATATTTTCACCCGCATGACGTTCATCTGGATGGCCAACTCTAGTCCTAAGATCAGAGCTTCATACTTGACTTCATTGTTGGTACGAGGTTCTGAAAGATTGTATGAGTATCTCAAAGTGTGACCTTCAGGGGATACAAAAAGAGGCCCAGACCTACCTTAACTATAGGAGTTTTATTCTTGCTCAAGGCCTTAACGGATAATGCACCGTCAAAGTAGAAATCCCAAGTAGGGGACTCCTGTTCATCCACACTCATGATTAGCTCGTCAGGTAGTTTATCATTGAGTGGGGAGTCTGCAAGGATCAGGTGAGCAGCAAGAAAATTAGCTAGAGCTTATCCTTTGACGGCCCGCTGAGGGACAAAAGTGATGTCAAACTGCAGTAGGATCATAGACCATCGTGCTAGATGACCGGAGAGGGTCGGATGGGTCACCAGATACTGCAAGGGGTTGACTCGAGAGATCAGGTTGACTTTATGTGAAAGCATATAATGAAAGTTCGATAGGGATGTTAAGTCCTAGTGAACTAGTCCTGAGGCTAACCAAGAGGGGGGTGAATTGGTTATTTAAAAATTTTACGAACAACAGAAAAATCTTTTCGATACTTTGCAGCAGAAATAAGTAAACAACAACGAAAAGATCAATCACAGAGATTCATCCAAGCAGTTAATATCAGAAAAGTAAAGTGCAGAACTGAATCAGAAAAGCAAACCAGATTTTATAGTGGTTCGGTCAACTTGACCTACGTCCACTCCCCGGAGCCTCCCCTGTGGGTATTACACTAAACAAAAAGTGTCTCTCATTTTGCTCCCACAGCAAGGCGGAGAAGCCTGTACAAGACCTCCTTTCACCACACGGTGAGGCAGAGAACCCGACCTCCTTTTGCTTCCACCTAAAGCGGGTAGAGAACCCCTGATCTTCTTGCGAACGATCCTCCCACGATGAACACCAACTAGACGAAAGACGACGAGCGGAGAAGACGACTCTGATCCATGCTTGGAGCAACCTTAGTGAATCCCTCACTAACTCCCCCTCACAAGATCTTCTCTCTCTCTCCCAAACTCTTTCTCTCTCTAGGGTTTCTCTGGAAAGGAAGGTGGCAAAAGATTTTTCTTGTTTGATGAAAAATATCTTTTATAGGAGGGCTTAAAATTTGCCCCAAATCTCAACTGGTCGGCCAAGATCATCCAGGACGATCGGTAGATCATCCTGTACGATTAGTTCAAATTCAGCTGATTTAACCTGGACAATCTGGCTCTTCTGGATGATCAGTAGAAAAAATTGATCATATCGTCCCGTATGATCCTGCGATTGTCCGGGACGATTAGTGTAAATTGTGGAATATCGTCCAGAGAAACTTGTGCTGGACGATCAAAAAATGACTTGATCGTCCAGGACGATAGGGACATCATCCTGTACGATTAGTTCAAAAAGTGCCCAAATCGTCCTGTATATAGTTCTGGACGTACAGCTTAAATGCACTAGACAATCATGATTATCCGGGACGATCCTGCGATCGTCCTGGATGATATGATCGTATCAATCAAAAATAAATTGCTTTCCTTAATTACCAGATTAAATTAGGCATGATTGTACTAAATCGTCCGGGACGATACACGTATCATCCGGGACGATCAGACCAAATAACTTAAAATAAAAATTTGCCTAACTTGATCTGGCGGCTGAGAATTTCTGATTTGAGCATATCATCCCGTACGATCCAAAGATCGTCCATGACGATCTGCTTAATCAGACCCTCTTAATTTAGTCGCCCTAATTAAGGTTTCTGTTTTTACCTGATCGTCCAGGATGATGTGAATATCGTCCAGGACGATCTGAACAAAAAATAAATAGAAACTCTAATTCACTCAAGCTCTCCCCCTGAGTGTGTGTGTGCAAGGTTACTTAGCTGGGGGATCAGTTACATTACAATTGACTCAAGAAAAAAAAATAGTACATTGGACACACTTGGACCCGATCTTGAGTTGGCTTGAGTGGCTCGTGATCTTTTGTGCCTGAAACTGGTTAGCCAAGCAAAACACACTGGAAATATATTTGTCATCATCAAAACCAGATTTGCAATAATCTCCCCCTTTTTGATGATGACAAACATTTGTACAGTAGTTTGAAAATAAAAAATAATCAGGAGATCGAAAACCAAATATTTTTTTTAAATTTTCATTTAACAATCAAACTAATACAGAAAATATAACACATAACACAAACAGACACGACTACGACTGACTCCCCCTTTTGACATCACAAAAAGGAGGAGGATAAAACAGAACAAGGAAACATAAGTACAAACCATAAAGGAAATCAACTACAAAACAGAAAACTAAAACTGAGGCGGATCCTGATCAGAAGAAGGAGGTGGCGGTGGTGGATTGAAGTAGTGGTGAATGGCTTGAAAATGGGCTCCAATCCAGGCAATGTCCTGGTCATGCTGCTGTTGCTGCTGCGCAGCATAGTCAGTGAAGCGCTAGATGTCCTCGGCGTGCCGCTATTCCTGGGCAACCACATAGGAGTCAAATATGGCCTCCCACTGATCAAAGAGCTGCACCAGGTGGTCAAAGGGAGAGGCAATGCGAAGGGGAGCAGGTTCCTCTGGTGCAGCAGGAACTAGAATAGCCTCTTCCTTTTCCTCCTCAACATCCGGGGCAGGCTCTGGATGTAGTCGGGTGCTGTGTAGGATGTGGAATGAGTTGTTTGTGAAGAAGGAAGAAGAGACATCAGGAGGGACAGGATACTGAAGGTCATATTTTATCTCTAAGGCATAATGAATAAGATGACCTAAAGCTAGATTTGGGCGACGCCTGTGACCCGGATCTCTAATGGTGGTTAGGTGTTCTATGTATCGGATAATCAGATCAGAGGCATTAAACTCTCGACGGGCCAAGATATAGTAGGTGGTCAAGGACAGTAGCGGGGTTATGTGAATTCGATCCCCCGCCTTTGGAATGACGGAGGAATGAAGGACGTGCTGAATGGTCCGTACGTCCTTGAGCAGGGAAGTGCAAGCGTTGTCATGATAGGGTCTATTTGTATTGCGAAGAAAGTGATTGGCGACACTCCAATCATAGTCAGGATCGGTGATAAGCGTGTGGAGTTTATCGCCAATGACAGACAGGTTAAGAATATTATGAAAATCATGGGTAGTTAGTTCCACGGGACGTTGATTGACGTATGAGCGAAGAGTGGAATAGTCCACAGAAATGCGCAAATTGGCAAAGAAAATCTGAAGGAGTTCAAGATTAAAAGGAAAGGGTAAGGTCAGGATGAAGGTGAGGGAGGTGTGTGCGAACAAATCTAGAATGGGATAAGTGAGAGTGAGGGGATTTACAATTTTAGAGTGCGTGATCCCCACGTCACGATAGCATTCGAAAGCAACCTGATCGACTGCATTTGGGAAGCGAGGATCGACATGTCCCCGGGAGGAACTCGTACCCTTTTGCCATGAGCATTTTCCACCAGCCATTAGGAAACAATAATGGAGGAAAGTAGAGGGAGAAGGTGTGAAAGAAAGGATGAAAATCGGCTATTTAAATAGACTTGGTCTGATCATCCCGTATGATCGCGAGATCATCCAGGACGATCGGTGCAAATTATTACGGCCTGGACGATTGGTCAAAAAGGCAGTCCGATCGTCCAGGACGATTAGACACAGATGATCCTCCCGAGGAGTCAGGCTGGACGACCGTTGACGAAAAGTATCGTCCAGGACGATTAGGTGGATCATCCAGGATAATATGCAATAAATATATCGGACGGGCCGAATTCGAATCATCCAGCGGCTTGACATGTGGATCATCCCGGATGATAGGGCGGATCGTCCAGGACGATATGCAATAATTGGAGCAATGTCAGCCGTTTGATCAGATCAGGAAGATTTAGATCATATCGTCCAGGACGATGTAAGTATTGTCTAGGACGATCACCAATAATTGGAGTTTCTCAGCAGCAGGAGTAGTGTGGGGACGATTTTGAATGAATCGTCCAGAATGATGTTTGGATCATTCAGGACGATCGGAGTATCGTCCAGGACAATGTGAAGAAAACAGAAAAAGATAGAGGATGAAGATGATAGATCAGGATCCCAAAAACACAACCACGAAATTAAAATAAAAATAAAAACGAATAAAACTCACAGCAAAAACACATAAAAGCAATTTTTTTGATCAAGTTGCTGGAGTAAATCAGAATTTTTCCTTGATTGTAGATCCAAAAACTAATAAGAAGACAATTGACAGCGCTGAAATCCAGAAAAGGTTAGAAAAATCAACTTTCGTAACTCCGACCCCGGGCACCTTATCGATGCAAACCTCTTTCAAAACACAAATCCGATTCAGAAGAAAAGACATTAGATTTGAAAAGAGATCCTTTCAAGCCTCGTTCCAGAAAAATATCTGATATAATAGTATTACAAAGTAAAAAATCAGAAATCAGGATTTTCAAAACACAAGTTTTTGAAAGTATTAAGCGGCACACAGATTTTTCTAAGACCTTTTAACGATCTGAAAGGAAAGAAAGCTTGGTTGGGCTCATTTTGTGTCTCTTTTTCAATTTAGTTGGTGCTTTGCGCATCTTTTTATTTTTGATACACTTTGTGTATCTTTTAGTTGGCGATTTTTTGCATCTTTCCAGCTTTGGGCTCATTTTATGCCTCTTTTTCAATTTATTTGGCGCACTACGCATCTTTTGTAAGCTTCCTCTTTTTCATAATCATTAAAAAGTCTCAACTGTGAAATTATCTTCCAGACATAGGAGATGACTCTCCACAGTAAGGAAGAATGATTCACAAAATAAAAGCCATACATCATATAATAAATGCAATCACTTGGTTTATAAAATCAAACTAATGACTCAAGACTTTGAAAAATACTATTGATATGAGGTAGATTACTGTAGGAAGATAAAATAATCTCTATTTCAAAAACTAACATTTTAATTTTGAAGAAGATTTTTATCCAAAAGAAACTATACACCAGTAAAGGAGTTAGAAAAAGAGAAACAATCATCAATGTTTCTTCCCTTTAACAGATTCAGTGGAATCAATCACTGCCTACCAGTTTCCAAATAAAAATAAGGTAAAACTCCCAGTCAGAAATTCCGATTATCAGAAGTAGTGGGCGGTGATCAGATTGTGAAAAGCATAAACCAGTAAGTACAAGATATGAAGCAGTGAATAAAAAGCAGGTAGAAAATCACATCAAAGTAAATGCTCAAATCAAACTAACAGCAAGGCTAAAAATAGAAATCAGCAGAAAAAATAAAATCAATTGAAAGCAAATATTCAAACCAAAAACTAACTAATAGAAAATAAAATACTAATCAGAACAATCAGAAATCAGCAGTCATCAGAATCAAGCATTTATATCAATCACTCCTAATCTGGTTCTCAAAATGCTGAATGAGTCAAAGGCCAGTGGTTTAGTGAATATGTCAGCCAGCTGATTTTCAGTTGCTACATGATGTAGCTCAATGTCCCCTTTTATAGCATGGTCCCTAATGAAGTGATGCCTTATATCAATGTGTTTGGTCCTAGAATGTTGGATTGGATTCTTAGAGATACAGATGGCACTAATATTATCACACAGAACAGAAATTATGCCAACAGGTAACCCTAAATCCAAGACTTGTTGCTTCAACCACAGAACTTGGGCCACACAAGTCCCTAAGGCAATGTACTATGCTTCAACAGTGAAAAGTGCAACTGAGTTCTGTTTTCTATTGGACCAGGAGACTAGAGACTATCCTATGAATTGACAAGTTCCAGAGATGCTCTTTCTATCCACCCTATATCCCACAAAGTCAGAATCAGAATATCCAATAATCTTAAAAGAGGTGCTGTGCCTAGGGTACTAGATTCCTAAGTTTGGGGTCCCTAAATGATATCTAAGAATTCTCTTAACAGCAATCAGGTGGGACTCTTTAGGATCAGCCTGAAACCTAGCACAAAGACAGACACTAAACATGATATCAGGTCGGCTAGCAGTCAGGTAAAGCAGTGATCCTATTATTCCTCTATACTTCTTCTGATCAACAGATTTTCCACTTGAATCCTTATCTAACTGAACTGAGGAGGTCATGGGAGTATTGATTGGCTTGGTTTTGTCCATTTCATATTTCTTCAAAATGTCCTTAGTGTATTTAGATTGATTGAGAAAGGTTCCATCATCCATTTGCCTTATGCTAAACCCCAAAAAGTAGGATAATTCTCTCATCATACTGATCTCAAACTCCTTACTCATTATTTTAGAAAACTCATCACATAAATATTTATCAGAAGATCCAAAAATTATATCATCAACATAGATCTAGACAATGAGTAAGTCATCCCCTATTCTTCTGAGAAAAAGGGTGGTGTCAATGCTCCCCTTAACAAACTCTCTTTCTAACAAGAATGTGCTAAGCCTCTCATACCAAGATCTGGGTGCCTGTTTCAATCCATATAAGGCCTTTTTTAATTTATAGATATGATTTGGATATTGGGAACTCTCAAAACCTGTGGGTTGTTCTACAAAAATATATTCTTTTATTACCCCATTTAAAAAGGCACTCTTGACATCCATTTGAAACAGCTTAAATCCCTTATAACAGGCAAAGGCTAGTAGCACTCTAATGGCTTCCAATCTAGCTACAGGGGCAAAAGTCTCCTCAAAATCAATCCCTTCTATCTGATTATACCTCTTAGCCACCAATTTTGCCTTATTTCTCACCACCACACCAGAATCATTCATCTTATTTTTAAAGACCCACTTGGTTCCCATAATACTTTGATTTTTAGGTCTTTCTACTAACTCCCAAACATCATTCCTTACAAATTGATTCAATTCTTCCTGCATAGCTAAAATCCAAAACTCATTCGACAAGGCTTGATTGATGTTGGTGGGTTCAGTCATTGAGATAAAGGCAGAATGGTTTACTTCCTTCCTAAGTCCATGCCTAGTCCTAACACCTTCAGAAGGGTCTCCTAAGATCTGTTCTTTAGGATGACTCGAAGAATATCTCCAATCTCTAGGCAAAGTGGTTTGAGGTTCTACCCTTTCCTCCAGATTTGTATTTCCAACCCCTTGGGTAACCTCAATAATCTCTTCATCTTCTACTTCAGATCTAGATTCCTTAGGATCAGATTCATCAAACACTACATGGGTTGTTTCTTCCACCACCAAAGTCCTCTTGTTGAACACCCTAAAGGATTTCCCCACACTTGAATATCCTAAGAACACTCCTTCATCAGATTTGGGGTCAAATTTTCCTAAGGGTGACTTCCCGTTGTTCAGAATGAAAACCTTACAGCCAAAGACATGGAGGTGGGACAGATTTGGAGTTCTACCCTTAATGATCTCATAAGGTGTCTTGTTCAGTTTGACTCTCACATTTACCCTATTCAGCATATAACAGGCAGTGTTCACCGCTTCAACCCAAAAGTATTTTAGAAGTGAATACTCGGCAATCATGGCTCTAGCGGCTTCCACTAAGGTCCTGTTCTTCCTTTCAGCTACCCCGTTCTGCTGAGGGGTCCTAGGAGCTAAAAAATTGTGACTAATCCCTTGCTCCTCACAAAAACTTCCAAATCTTTTATTTTCAAACTCCCCTCCGTACTCACTATGGATGGTAATAATCTCACATCCTAACTTCTTCTGAATCTAAGTAGAGAAAGATCTAAACTCATCAAACGACTCAGATTTATGTGACAAAAATTTCACCCAAGTGAACCTCGAATAATCATCTACAATCACAAATCTATAGACTCTCCCCCCTAAGCTGGCAGTGCTAATGGGTCCAAAGAGGTTCATGTGAAGAACTTCTAAAGGTCTAGAGGTGCTAATGTCCTTAACAGAGTGAAACGAGGACTGGACTTGCTTCCCCAACTGACAGGCACAGGTGATCCTTAGTGAACTTATGCTTGGGTACACCTCTAACTAAGTCCTTCTGGGTGACTCTCCTAAGGGTTTTCATACTGGCATGACACAATCTCCTATACCATAACCAAGACTCATCAGCAGCAGTTTTTAAGCAAATTGAATTATCAGATTTAATATAACTTACATCCAGCTTGTAGATATTGTTGATCCTTTGCCCCTGCAAAACAACTTCATCATTTAAGCTTAAAATGCAGCCAGTGGGCAGGAATTTGATGCTGTATCCCTTGTCACAAAGTTGACTGATGCTCAGTAAGTTGTGTTTCAGTCCATCTACAAGCAAAACAATATCAATCATAAAATTTTTTGAATCACCAATTATACCTGAGCCTACCACCTTCCTGGTGGTGTTATCTCCAAGTATAATCTTGTCTCCAGCTCTGGCCTCCAGCGAAATGAACTGATTTGCATCTCCAGTCATGTGTCTAGAACATCCACTATCTAGGTACCACATGCTCTCACGAGGTCTTGTGTGAGAGCACACCTACAAAAATATCAAACGTCAGTCTTAGGAACCCAAACAGGTTTGGGTTCCTTCTTATGAAAAGAAGAATGCAATGCATGCGTGCTTTACTGTGAAACAGGCAGTTTGGGTCTCCACACCCAATGTGTACTACGGTGAACAGTGCAGGTGTGGGAAATGTGTCCTAACATGTCACATGAAAAACATCTAACACCAGGAAAATGATTAACTAAGCATCGCGAGTGATAGTGCCTCTTCCTAGAAGTGTATGAAACATGCTTTGATGAACTTACAACAGATTTTTCGAAAGACGGTGGTGCATAAAACTGTTCAAAAGTAGGTAGTTTTTTGTTCTTTTCAAAAGCATCAATTTTCACTCTTAAAAATTTATTCTCCTTGTTAAGACTAGCAATCTCAAAAGTTCTCGCACTTTCATTACTTTCTAAATCACATGCCATATCTTTCAATTTCTTAAAGGCAGCTTCTAATTCAACATGCGATGTTTTTAATGCATCATGATCAACAATTAAATCAGAATACTTTCTATTCAGTTCATCAAACTCATCTAGTAAAGATATGTGATTGCTATCAATAGTGGAATGATCCTTAATCAACACATCATGCTTTTTTTGCAAAGTCAAATAATCCAGTTTCAAACTAGCATGGGTTTTCTTAAGCTTCCTATACGATGCATGAATTTTTTCAGATACTTTAAATAATTGATCGTAAGTAAGCTCACATACCTCTTCCTGGTCTGACTGACCAGGGTGATCATCAGCCATCAGGCACAAGTTTGTTTCCTCCTCTTCAGCTTTAGTCTCAGAGTAGTCGAATGCAGAGTCTGCCCAGAACGCCTTTTGTATCCGCTTCTTATCCTTTCTGAACTTTGGTTTCTCCTCACCCTTCTCCTTGCTTGGGTGAGCCTTGAGTGTAGCACAATCCGCCTTTATGTGTCCAGGCTTCCTGCATTCAAAACAAACAGATTCAGATGAACCTTTAAAATTTCTACTGGTCTTACCTTTGTTCCACTTTTGAAAATTCTTATTCTTCTTCCTTAGAAAGATCTTGAATTACCTTGTGATTAAGGTAACATCATCGCTATCAGACCCGAAAGTGCTAGCATCTGAATCTTTGGCCTTTAGCGCCACAGTCTTCTCCTTCTTTTGTTCACCTGCATCAAGTTGTCTTTGGTTCACCCCTTGCTCATAAGCAATGAGTGATCCAAGTAAGCTGTCAATAGAGTAAGTATTTAAATCTTTAGATTCTGTGATTGCAGTAATCTTAGCATCGTAAGAAGCAGGCAAACATCTAAGAATTTTGTTCACTCTTTCGTAATTAGTTAATTCTCTTCCTAAAGCATGCAAAGAGGTAATAATTTGAGTGAACCTTTTGTACATTTTTGAGATCGTCTCACTAGGTTTCATGCAAAAAAGTTCATAATCATGTAACAAGATATTTAACCTAGACTGTTTGACCTCAGTTGTACCTTCATATATTATACACAATCTATCCCAGATTTCTTTACCCATTGTATAAGTAGAAACACACATATAGTCTTCAGATTTTAAAGCACAAAAGAAACAGTTCAAGCATTTTGTATTTAACTGTGCTAAATCACGATCATCAAACATCCAATCAGCAAAGGGCAATTCAGTTTTCACATTGTTAATCAATCTAAAAGGTGGTTCATATCCATCCTTAACTAACATCCACATGCGATAGTCAATCGATTGAAGAAAAGTAGACATGCGTGTTTTCCAAAAATCAAAAGGAATATTATCAAACAACGGTGGTCGTGTGATTGAATATTCTTCCGCAATATTACAATTATAAAAATTAGCCATGGATCAATTTCAAAAGTTTTTAAACTTAAATTTTGAATCCCGCTCTGATACCACTTGAAAGTTTGATAGTGATGTTAAGCCCTAGTGAACTAGTCCCGAGGCTAACCAAGAGGCGGGGTGAATTGGTTATTTAAAATTTTACGAATAACAGAAAAATCTTTTCGATACTTTGCAGCGGAAACAAGTAAACAACAACGAAAAGATCAATCACAGAGATTCACCCAAGCAGTTAATATCAGAAAAATAAAGTGCAGAACTGAATCAGAAAAGCAAACCAGATTTTATAGTGGTTCGGTCAACTTGACCTACGTCCACTCCCCGGAGCCTCCCCTCCGGGTATTGCACTAAATAAAAAGTGTCTCTCCTTTTGCTCCCACAGCAAGGCGGAGAGCCTGTACAAGACCTCCTTTTCACCACACGGTGAGGCAGAGAACCCGACCTCCTTTTGCTTCCACCTGAAGCGGGCAGAGAACCCTGGATCTTCTTGCGAACGATCCTCCCAAGACGAACACCAACTAGACGAAAGATGACGAGCGGAGAAGACGACTCTGATCCGTGCTTGGAGCAACCTTAGTGAATCCCTCACTAACTCCCCCTCACAAGATCTTCTCTCTCTCTCCCAAACTCTCTCTCTCTAGGGTTTCTCTGGAAAGGAAGGTGGCAAAAGATTTTTCTTGTTTGAAGAAAAATATCTTTTATATGAGGGCTTAAAATTTGCCCTAAATCTCAACTGGTCGGCCAAGATCGTCCAGGACGATCGGTAGATCGTCCTGTACGATCAGTTCAAATTCAACTGATTTAACCTGGATGATCTGGCTCTTCTAGACGATCAGTAGAAAAAATTGATCATATCGTCCCGTACGATCCTGTAATCGTCCGGGACAATTAGTGTAAATCGTGGAATATCGTCCAGAAGATAGTTCGGGTCGTCTAGAGAAACTTGTGCTGGACGACCAAAAAATGACTTGATCGTCCAGAACGATAGGGACATCGTCCTGTACGATTAGTTCAAAAAGTGCCCAAATTGTCCTGCACATAGTTCTGGACGTACAGCTTAAATGCACTATACGATCATGATCGTCCGGGACGATCCTGCGATCGTCTAGGACGATATGATCGTATCAATCAAAAATAAATTACTTTCTTTAATTAACAGATTAAATTAGGCATGATTGTATTGAATCATCCGGGATGATACACGTATCGTCCGGGACGATCAGACCAAATAACTTAAAATAAAAACTTGCCTAACTTGATCTAGCGGCTGAGAATTTCTGATTTGGGCATATCATCCCGTACGATCCAAAGATCGTCTAGGACGATCGGCTTAATCAGACCCTCTTAATTTAGTCGCCCTAATTAGGGTTTCTATTTTTACCTGATCATCCAGGACAATATGAATATCGTTCAGGACGATCTGAATAAAAAATGAACAGAAACTCTAATTCACTCAAGCTCTCCCCCTGAGTGTGTATGTGTAAGGTTACTTAGCTGGGGGATCAGTTACATTACAATTGACTCAAGAAAAAGAAAAATAGTACATTAGACACACTTGGAACCGATCTTGAGTTGGCTTGAGTGGCTCGTGATCTTTTGTGCCTGAAACGGGTTAGCCAAGCAAAACACACTGGAAATATGTTTGTCATCATCAAAACCAGATTTGTAATATATAATACCTAAGCTTCTGTACCACAAAGATCAAAGCTAAACATTGCTTTTTCATCGCTGGGTACTTCAGCTCTATGGGTATCAACCGTCTACTAAGGTAGTACAAGGTATTTTCCTTGCCTTCCTCATTCTCTTGAGCCAATAGTGCACCCAAAGACTCATCCAGGGCCGTAGTGTAGAGAATTAACGGCCTCCCTGGGATGGGTGCAGCTAAAACAGGGAGGTTCATCGGGTAGCGCTTATACTCTCAAAGGCCTCCTGACAAAACTCGTCCCAGTGAAACCAGGCATCCTTCTTTGCTAGGGCAACAAAGGGGTGACACCTACTAGACAAATTGGAGATAAATCTCCACAAGAAGGCTAGCTTTCCTTCAAAAGACCTTAGCTGGGTAAGGCTTTTAGGAGGTTTTAAGTCTACTCTAGCTTTGATCATGGAAGGGTCAATCGCAATGCCACGGTAGTGAACTATAAACCCTAGGAACTTTCATGTACTAACTCCAAATGCGCATTTTAGAGGATTCATTTTTAAATCATACTTGTGCATGCGTTCAAAAATGATTCGTAGATCTCGAAGGTGATCCCCATGGACCTTGGTTTTGACTACCAGATCATCCACATAGCATTCAACTTGCTCGTGTATCATCTCGTCGAAGATAACAGTCATAGCATGTTGATAGGTCGCCCCAGCATTCTTGAGATCAAAGGGCATCACCTTGTAACAAAATACACCTATATGTGTGTGAAATGCAGTAAACTTCTCCTCCTCGGGGTCCATCTTTATCTGGTTATAACCAGATAAACCATCCATAAAGGAGAAAATGCTATGAGATGATGTTATATCCACCATAAGCTCAGGGGTAGGAAGAGAAAAATCATCCTTAGGACATGCCTTATTTAAATCACAGAAATTGATGCAGACACGAATCTGTCCACTCTTCTTTCGGACTGGAATAATATTGGCAAGCCAAGTAGGGTACTTCTCTTCACGAATGAAACCGGCCTCTATAAGCTTCTTAATTTCAGCGATCACCTGTTATTCTATCTCCAATCTCATCCTACGAGGTGCTTGCTTAACAGGGACTGTATTATGCTTAAAGACTAGTTTGTGGACTGCTACATCTGGGTTTAGGCCAGGCATCTCGGTGTAGTTTCAGGCAAAGTAATCTATAAACTCTGAGACTAGCTTGATGTATTCTTGAGCCTCTGAGTCAGATAACAAGATATTATGAAAAATAGGTCTAGGATCTGATTCAATGCCTAAGTTTACCTCACACAGTTCATCCATGGCAGGAGTGATGCCATCTTCAAACTCTCGTGGAGCATCAAGTACTCTATCCTCGTCATCATCCGGGTCTTCTTTATCGGTAAGAAAATCAACCGAATATGAGTGGGAGACAGCTCGAATGTTAGCGTGGCTAGGTAAGCTCTGCTCAACATAACCTAAACCTTGCTTGGTTTGGGGCATATCGGTTCGCCAAACACGAACCTGTCATAGAGCTTATTCATCTGACCAAGTCGAGATAACTGCTCCCCACTCTACGCAGATTTCTATGAAAGGGGAAAAATAACGAGGGGTGGTTGTGACCTTGTTATCCATAGCGGTCTCCATTGAACCCTGACTCTCAGGACCCAGTGGGGCACCTACACCATGGGATAACGAGGCACACTCACTAGCTCACGGTGGCACAAAAGTTTCATATAGAGGAGGCGGAGGGCAACCCCTAATCTATAGTGCACCACCATCACTAGTGGAGGGCGTAACCAAAGACTTCTGGTGAGACTCCTCAACTCTTATTCCGCATATCTGGCGGGAAAAAAGGCTGTTGACTAGTGGTCTGATGTCGGGGGTCTATTTCCTCGTCTGAGCCACCATCAATAACTAAACCACCCTCGGGTATCAAGTACCTATAAAAGGTAGGTAGTGAATAATAATCAATGAAATCCGGGGCTGGCGAGGGAGCTGGGCGATGAGAGACAACAATCATCTCATCATTAGAGGAGTCAGACTCGACAGTCAAAGGAGAAGCATAAAGATATGAGGGAGGAGGGATTTGAGGGTCGTAGTTTCACGGCGAGCGAGTCGACCCTCTACCTCTACCTCTACCTCGCTATCCCCTACCTTTATTAGGGGGAACATCGTGCCCAACTGTAAATTGGAAAGGAGATCTAACAGGATCTGTAGTGGAAGTATTTGCCTCAATGCTAACATGTGATGGACCTCACGCATGTAGCTATATAGGACCCTATACAGTACTGGCAGGTATCACTGGTGACTGGGCAGGAGGAGGTTTACTCTTTTTATGAGGTATGTAATGCTTAACATCGTCGTAAATAGAGACCTCGTGCACGAAAAAGGGTTGGGTATCCCCGGGAATGGAATACTCGACTTCATTCCTCATATACTTCATATATTAGTGCAGGATAGAGGGCACCATTCCATACTCATGTAGTCAAGGCCTTCCTAAGAGAGCCTTGTACGAAGTATCGGCCTCGATCACATGAAACTTTACCTCAGTAAGGAAATTTCAAAACTTCAGGGGCAGGGTGATAGACCCTAGGGCACGCTGTCTTTGGTCATTGAAGCCTTTCAACATAATCTTATCACAGGTTAACTTCAAATGACCAAGGGAGAGGCTCTTTAAAGTTTCATAGCTCAGGATGTTTACTGAAGCTCCTTGATCAATGAGGACCCTGTTCAACTCATAACCATTGACTTCAGCGGTGACATACAAGGGACGATCGTGATCAGAGGTTCCTAAGAGGAGGTCTCGATCTGAAAAGATAATGCATGGTATCTCTCTCAAATAGCACGCATCCCCAACAGATTCAGAAGCAAAGAAGGCTTGGTAGGACTCTGGTTCGAGTAGTGCTTTTACCAGGGTCTCTCTCAAGTCGGGAGACATTATCAAAGCGTCATAGACACTAAGAAGGGCAGGAATTTTCCTTAAATGGGCCAACACATTGTAATCAACCTCCAGCTGAGGGCCTTTCCCTTTCTCCTTAGACTTCTCTTGGGAGGAAGGGATAGGATCGTCCTGCTGGGTAACAATATTCTTATATTTTTCTTTTGTATTCTTAGCCATTCTAGGTGGAAGAACCTTCCCTGAACACAAGTGAACTTCCTGTATTGAGTTATCTTCAATAGGAGATTCACTTGGTTCAGCAGTGATGGCTTGTGCTGGCTCCAAGGAAAGTGACTGGAGTGGGTTCTCGGATTCATCTTCTGAATCCATATAACAACCACCCTCCGGAATCATAAAGACTAGTTCTTCATCACACTCAGACTCCTCATTACATACAGAATTATTGCAAGAGATATGTAAAATATTAAAAGAGCGAGTGCTAGAAGAAGTAAAAGTAGGGGCAGAACATCAAAAGTAGCCAGAATCACCTTCTTCTATTATTTCATCATCAGTCAAAGAGAGAATGAAATCCTTCAGCGTAAGTGCTGGAAGGCGTCCTATCTTCCCCTCGGAAGTTACAATAATCTTCTCCTTTTCATACATTTTCTTATTACATAAAGCAGGAAAAGAAATATACTCAGTAGGCACTACAACAAAAATAGAAGAAGAAAAAGGTGCTGGCGAAGAAATTGGGCTGATAACTATCGACTTGGCCTGGGTAGGCCTCCTCTCAACTGCCTCTGAACTCTAAACTGTCTGCCTAATCATCTACTTCATCTTCTGAGAGAGCGCTAGCTGCCACTCTCTCTCAGAACCTCTGGGTGATCTGCTATGGCTACTCTGGCTATCACTTTGACTGTCACTACAACTACTGGAGCCTGAGATCATCTGAACTGTTTGAGATGTCTTGCCCTTGGGCTGAACCAAGTCACTATCCTGTAGGTGGATCTGTCCACTAGCCATGAGCTTCTCAACTCTATCCTTGAACACATAGCAGTTTTTTATAACATGCCCGATATGTCTATGAAATGGATAATAGAGTGGGTGTGTCCCTCCTCCTCCACTCTAATGTTATTCGGGAATGTTAAGATATTCTTCTTAATAAGAAATTTGAAAATTTTCTTTACACTTTCCCTTTTAAAGGGATATTCCTTACTAAGCTTCTCTAGTAGGTACTGCTGACTCTCTGGGGTCCTACGAAAGGGTCTAGGCTACACTGCTGACTGATCCGGTGTGTGAGACTGCTAAGGTGGTGCTGAACTGACTAAGGGCTTCTTGCTCTTATCTGATGGTCCATAGGTACTGTATACCTCCCCTCTCATAGGTGGAGGTGCCCCTGAAGACTCCTGCCGCTGAGGTCTACGTGAAGGTTGACTCTCAACCTTAGGAGGGACTGCATCGGGTATACTGTCTTGCAAACTAATCACCTTTATCAATAACTTTTGAAAGGTTCTAATGTTGAAACCCTTCAGATAAGGTGCTATCGGATCATCTATATTCTTCAACAGAATCTCTACTGTATGCTGCTCCTGCAACTGGGGCTCACACTGTAGGCTGAGGCTTCTCCATCTGACTATATAATCTGGGAGAGGCTCTCGAGGGTGTTGTTTTGTCACAACTATCTCTTCAACTGTAACCCGGTCCTCTGCACTGATAAATCTCTGAACAAACAACTGCTCCAACTCTGTAAAGGTGCGTACTGAATCATTGGGGAGATCAGCGTACCAGGCAAAGGCCACCCCAACTAAACTGCTGACAAAGAGCCTCAACATCAATGCATCATTCCCTCCTATTTTGCAGCAGATGGCTCTGTACTGGGCCACGTGCTGCCTTGGGTTCCCAAACCCATCAAAGACTTTGAACCTAGGAGGGACAAAACTAGGGGGTAGGGCTCGTGCTCATACTATACTGGGTAAGGATGCCCTCTGCTAACTACCTCTCCAGACTTCCTGGAGGAAATATCCTGCTCGACCTTCTGTGCTATCAAATCCTGAATCTGCCCGGCTGACAATTGAGCTGATTGACTCTGAACTGGGGTAGTAAAAGTGACTGTTGTAGGTGCCACTGGAACTGCTCTTTGGGCCATGTCTACTCCTACAGGACCTGGTGCTACTACAGGTGGTGCTATTGGCTCATCCCTGGACATTGTAGGAGTGCCTACACCCATCATCTGGGGCATCACCCCCAAAGCTGTCAACTGAGCTGTCATCGCTGCCATGGCACTAGCCATCTCTACCATCTAAGTCTGTAACTGTAGCACTGTGGCATCTGTCTCAACTAATCAGGAAGATCCTCCTACTTCAGCTTCTCCCTGCTCATCATCATCATTTGCCTCTATCTGCTTGTCTGAGTGGCCACGTCTGGTAACCACACATACTCTATGCACCGATATATCTCCATCTGACTCCTCCTCGAGTAGGTCATCCTCAAGTGCATCATCCTCATAGAGGGTTTGATGGAAATCCTTCATATATGGACTCAAATGGGAGGAGGTCCCGTAGGGACTAAGGGCTGGCTCTACCCAAACTGGTGAACTACTAGGAGAAACTGCAACATCATCATCTATCACGGCATCACAGACCATTGGAACTGCCTCTGATCCGGAAGGAACAACTGCCTCTAACTGCTCAACTGCCTGAACTGGCTATACTGCCTCGACAGGGGACTCTGCCTATCGTCGTCTCCACACCCATCTACTACGATGGGACCCAGTAGGGGAAACTGGCTGCTGCGGGGCTACTACAACTGAAGCGAGCTAAGCTCTGGGAGGCTCCAACTGCTGCCTCTGTCCATGACGACGTGGACTTCGTCCAATGACTGGAGCAACTATCTGTGGTCTCGCCAACAGAACTGAACTAGTAGGCTACCTGGGTGGCTGTCCTCTCTGCCATGTGTACCTCTGCCTAACAGTCTGTCTCTGTAACTGAACGGGCGCCTAAAAAATCTGGTGGAGTAACCTCTCCCGACTGACAGGGCTTTGACCCCGCACTAAACAGATAATGCTCTGAATCCTCTGAGAGTGGGTTCGAGCAGCATCATCCCTAGGGACCCTAGCGCGTGGTAAAGTAGTAGTGACAGGATGGGCCACCGTAATGCAAGCGACATCCTCCTCATCACCACTATGTGTCAGTGGAGAGAAGTGTCCTCCCTGAACTGCTGCTATCTCAGGGCAACTGTAACATCCGGGGTAGGGGAAACTGCAACTGGTCATGGTGCCCACTGCCTGGGGACCACTCTTCTCTGAACTGGTTCCTGGTGAGCCAACGAATCTGCCACTCACTGTCTGTCTACCTCGGATGCAGCCAACTGAAGTCTATAGTTTCTATTCATCCGGGCCCTTCTCCCAAGGCAGGAGGCGGAAGACGAACCAACATCTGAACCCACTGCCTGAGTGATAGGGGGAACATGGACTACATGAAGTGTCGGGGTCTGCTCGAGGGTCTTTGGGTGAGACAACCGAGCAAAAGCTAAAACCTGACGGGAGGAAGGCGAAGGAGCCTCGGTCTAGGCACCCCTCTTCCTAGAGGAAGAAGAAGGGGGAACCCGAACACGAGCTGCCTCTACCAGAACAACAACATGGGTAACTACTGCCTGTCGGCGCTGAGGGGCCGGGGAAGTCTGAACAACAGGTGCGGTAGGCACTGGTCGCCTAACCACTGGACGAGTGGGCTGAACAGGAAGTGGTCTAGGCACTGGCTGCCTAACCACAGGGTGTGCTGGCTGCACATGAATAAGAGTAGGACGAGCAGGTGCCCGGGCTGTCTGCCGAGCAACTGGACGTCCGAAAGGTTATATGGCTGCACGAGCTCTCCTCTGGGGAGGAGAGTAGGCAGCAGCCTCAGCAGGGGTCGACCCGCCAAGAGTGACGAAGGCTGAGTTAGTGAAGGAACCAAAAGTGATTCCTCCAGCGGGAGGACTGGCTAGCAGGGACTCAGGAAGTGTCACCCACACTTCAGAACCGAAGCTGAAAGTAACGGAAGGTACAAAGGAAGCCATGGCACTATCCTCAAGAAGAATAAAAGAGATTTGAAATGATTAGTAAGAAATAATAAGAAGCGGAGTGATAGATAGGGATGGAATGACCTAGAAGGTTAGAAGGAAGGAAACTTAGCTAGGGGGAAACCCTAATTAAGGGGAACAGAAGGAAAGAAACCTAGCTAGGGGGAAATCCTAACTAAGAAAAAGAGACGATCCTAACTAAGGAAGGACCCTACCTAAGAGTGGGATGGATCTAATCTAAGGAGTACCAACCCCGGAGTACACATAAAAAAGGATAATATAGAATCCAAAGATGGAGAGAGAAACCTATCCCACCATGGTTGCCAGAAACCTGTGGACCTCCGAGAGGACAACAAAACACCGTTGCCCCGTGAGGGGAGATAATATTTGGCCAATGGGAGGGCAGATTCGATCACACATATGATTAACCATTGAGGATAATGGCTCTCACCAGCACACCCCGATGGGTAATAATATATGTGACCTTATCATCACAATGGGTTTCCCCCACCAGATACATTAGCTTGAGTGGGGTTTATTTGAAAGTGAGATTCGGTTTCCCACGGGCGTAAGTCCCTGTGGTTAATTACATCTCAAGTTAGGGCCTAAGAAAACTCTCGATTAAGGATTCTACATTATTCTTTCCAAATTGGGATTGGCACAGAGGGAGAAGACTAAGAAATCCTACCCAAAGAGAAAGAAAGGTTCAACTAGGCTTAGTCAACATGCACGACTCAGATCAATATCCGGAGGGACTAAGGTAGTGAGAAGAAACTGGAGAAAAATAAATAAATCACGCACTCGAAGCATGCAGGAGAGAAGAATGGAGGTGGTGTCATCCGTGTGACGCAGATAGGTAGGGTTTATAGTCTTTAGATGATAGAAGACTTACCTATAAATGAGGCATACTATGAAATAATAGTAACCTTGAATCCTAAATCTAATGGGTTTAATGTTCTACGCACAACACCAACACTCGTGTCCTAGCTAATACAATACAAAATCTGGGCTTACCTTGGCCTGGATTAGGGAGCCAGCTAACCACCTAATCATTTCAAAATCATGAGTTTGGTCATTTTTATGAAAGATGGGTGGGTAGGTTATAGTTCTTGGAAATAGAGCTAATGTCTAGAGGATTTCCTAATTGGCCCCAGACTTATGTTGGGTGAATGCTTCTAGAGCTGATGTAGTTAAAATTTTAATTTAATCGATTTTTAATGCAATGCATGCTGATTAAAGTATCCAAATCAGATATGCACAAAATTTTAAAAAGGCTTATGAAAATAATTTTTAGAATTAGACTGGGCTTCCCCAGGTCCGACACCTCATCCTCATAGGTCAGATTATTCAAACTCTACCCGCGGGCAGGGAAGTGTCATATAGAAGGAGAGAGAGAAATACAATCATATGCATGCGACCCCGGACGATTCCGGCAGTTCCCTAAATCTTTAGGTTGCTAAATTATTTAAACCTTAAAATTTTGAATGTTAGTTATGAGTAGAAAATATTTTAGTCCTTAGAGAGCCTAAGAAAATCCAGGCTAAAATAAAAGCGGCATGCAGATCGCCAATAAAATAAAAAAATCAAGCAACCCTAGAGGCACACAATCATAAATAAAATACATAAAAATTATCCAAATAAATTAATAAATGTCCATAGGCCAACTACCCTTAATTATAAACCAGGGTCTGCAGAAAATAAAGTGGCCGGGCACCACTGCCAACAACCCGGATTTCTAATCCTAAGACAGACGAAAGTCATCTTGAGTGGGATACTCTAGATCTTCATCTTCTTAATCTTCTCTTCTTTGGACTCCTTGGATCTCAGCTTCATTGGACTTCTTGGATCTCAGCTTCCTTGAACTCCTTGGATCTCAGCTTCCTTGGACTCCTTGGGTAGTAGAATGATCCAAATTTGGATTTCTAAATAAAAAAGGACTATCCTCATATTGGGTGTCCTTTCCTCTTTTGAATTCAATCTTTGGATTCTTGTATCCCCACTCAAAATTCACTTTCACAAATCAATACCAATATTATAAATGATTTACATTAATAGAAAGTAGTAAATCTAAACTCTCCTGCAATGTTATCCTAATAAAAATCATCCCAAGCAATTTATATATCACAAGCAGTTATATAAAATAAAAGATACTCATCACAACCATGCCTGGCCATGCACTTAATTATTTTGAGGGTTAAGCAAGTTTTGGAGCACCTGTAGCAATCTATAATGATAATTTTATTTAGCCCTCATTTATTTAAGGGGGCTAAGCAATTTCTGAAGCACCTACATAAAATAATGTCAGTCTTTAAATCATGATTATTGCCCCCCTTTTTATTTAGCACTGCATAAGCATGGCCACCTGCAGGAAATATCATTAGTATCAAGATCGATCCTAACCTATGGGAAGTCTATCGTTCAATCATATCAATTCCCAGAGTGCAGTAAAAGTAAGAAAATACACCAGCATCATCTCAATCACAACATGTAGTGAAATCTTGGAAAAACTCGGCACACAACAGATAAGTAAACACCGACCTAGTCTAGGTCTAGAAGTGGTGCCCTAACAAGCCATCTAAGTGTGTGTGAAAGGCCGTGTAGCTGAGATATATCCTAAGCTGGGTAGTTAGTTGAAGTTGCATACTATTCAGGTTGGTTGTAGGTCTGAAAAGGGATCTTATTTAAAGTTTAAATATTAGTGAATTAGGATCTATTTTAATTAATTTGATATGTGGATCAATTTTAATACTTATGGTAATGATGTTTGGAGTTTGAGTTTCATTAGTGAATTTTAGGTGGTTCGGGGTCAACCTATACATTAGGCTAAGGGATCCAAAATTGACTTTTTGATTAAAGAGACTTTATGGATAGTTAATATTTTTATAAAATAAAAGGCCTTAACTCGATCAGTTAGACTGTAAGCATACCCAATTTGGATTCTTCTATCCAAAGTTATGAATTTCTGAAGTTTTGGTCTTGTTTTGAACTAAGTTTGACCGGATTGTTGACTTTTTTATTTAAGTTGATTTCTGGAATCTTAATATTTTTAATAAATACTAGACCCTAATGTGAGTTAAATGCCTTTGAGTTTGTCCAATTTGGAGTTTTTTATAATTAGTTATGAATTTTTAAAGTTTGGGCTTTTTAGTGAATTATCAAAATTATTTAATTAAAGGGCTGTTTTAGGGATCTGAATCCAAATCAGCTCCAAACTACTTGGAATCATCCCCAAAGGTCAGGAATGACCCAAAGAAGTGTTCCCAAGTGTTTGGGAAAAATTTGGAATTTTTAGTTTTTTTTAATTATTTTATTTAATTAAAAGGTAATTTTTAATCAAAATTAAATTAAAGTTCAGGTTGAGGTCCAATCAAGGGGATTTTAATTTTCATAGATTAGGGACTAAATTCTAAAGAGTTTGATATATTATAGATATTTTTATGATTTAAAATGAATTTATTAGAGTTTTCTGAATTTATCGGGTCCTAATTAAAGGGTAAATTAGGGTTGATCAATTAAGGGGCTTAATGAGTCCTAAAAATTCCTAGAAAATTCTGAGGGGTTTAGGATGTCACTGAGTTTAAGTGTTTCAAGTTTCAAGATATTCAAGATTCTATCCTAACTCCTAGAATTTTTCTAAATTCTCTAGACGGGTCCTTAATTGTTGTCCTTAAGGTGTCGCTATGTTAAATGGGTTTAAATCGATGTCTTAACTAACCCTGGGCATAACATAAGGGAAATGTAGCAAATATAAACATACCAAATATGTATTTAGATCTAGGAGAGCCTAGGCTAAGTGCTTGTGCAACCTACACATGCAAGAACTACGAAAGACTAAGTAAAGCAAGCCTAATGAAGTGATTAGTGAATGATTGTGGCCCAATCATCCACTAATCCTTCTCCCACATGAATGATATTCATATATAGGCCCTATGTTTAAGATTTCAAAGGGTAGACCTCTCAAAATTGGAGGATTTAAATAATATTTAATTTTAAAATAATTTTAAAATACATAAGTATTATAAATATGTAAAAAAATAAGTTTGAAAGTAAGATAATTGAAATTAATTCAATTCATAAGCATGGGAGGTCCATCAGCCATCAAGAGGGGTTTTAAAATAATTTTATTTCAAAATAATTGATTATACTAATTATTTAAATAATATTTAAATAATTAGATATCTGAATAATATAGAACTGATCCAGAGTAGTCAAATTTGAATCCAGAAAATATTTTTAAATTAAAGTTCATATTTTTCTAAAAAATTTGAGGTATTGCTCGTCAAAATCCAATTTAAAATGAGGGAGATAAGAATTTTTGAAGTTTAATAGGCTTAAAAGTAATTTTTAGATAATTTAAAAAATGGTTAATATTTAAAAATAATTAATAAATTAAATATTAAAATCTCTGGATATTAAAATAAGTAATAAGTAATAATAATTAAAATAGTTTTAAAATATTAATAATAATATAATAATAGTTAGGATACTTTTAAAATATTAATAATATAATAATATTAGTAAAATAATAATAATATTATTAATATAATAATAATATTAAAATAATAATACTATTAATATAATAATAACATTAAGATGATAATGATATTATTAATGTAATAATAGTATTAAGATGATAATAATATTATTAATATAATAATATTATTAAAATAATAATAATTTTAAAATAATAATAATATTATTAATATAATAATACCATTAAAATAATAATATTATTAATATAATAATATTAAAATAATAAAAATATTATTAATATAATAAAAATATTAAAATAATAATGTTATTATTAGCATAATAATAATTTTAAAATAATAATAATATTATTAATATAATAATATTATTATTATTAACATAATAATAAAATTAAAATAGTAATAACATTATTAATATAATAATAATATTATTAATATAATAATAATATTAAAATAATAATATTATTATTATCATAATAATAATATTAAAACAATCATAATATTATTAATATAATAATAATATTATTATTAATATAATAATATTATTAATATAATAATTTTATTAAAATAATAATAACAATAATAATAATAAAATATAATAATAGTAATAACAAACATATTAAAATAATACTAATAATAATTAATAATATAATTTTTATATTTTTAAAATAATTTTAAATGATTTTAGCATTTTTTTATTTTAAAAATATATTTAAAATATACTTTAAATTAATTAATCCTAACATAATCCTCGGCGACGGCGGTGGCGTGGGCCACGTGGCAGCATGGGACTCACCGTTCAAACCGCGGTAATCAGACACCGTGGACGCGGCGTTACTTAGCCACGTCAGTGGGCTACGGGAGCCACTGGATCTCCACGGTTACGAGATGGACGGCTGAGATTCAGTCAGACGAAGGAACGAACTGCGGATTGATCCACGCGATCGTAACAAACAGCGAAACGACAGGATCCGGGCCGTTGATCGCGAGATCAACGGCCCAGATCGCTGCCAGCGAATGGAAGCGAGAACCGAAACCCTAAAATAGAAAAATGCCTCGTTCTCACGATCGTTTGGACCAAATCACATGAAATTTTAAACCTAGGATCTACTCATGAACAGATATCATGTGGGATTAATATCATGGCCTAAAATATGGTGTATCGAGAGTTAATTAACTTGGTATGTTGTGACCTAGGTATAAGGTTTTTGAGGGATTATACTGTTGGATCTTTGGGATTTTGATATAGTTGAGCTTGTAGATTGTCCTCGTATATTTCTCATGTTGAAAATGTGATCAAACGGGGTCTAGATTGAGTAGATCGAAGCCTTGGACGTCTAGGGCCTAGGGTCGCCGGGAACTCACCGCCGGCAGGTTTGACCGGTGGTCTTCGGCTCGAGGGAGGTAGAGGGAAGTCGTGGGAGCACTCTCACCAAATCTCAGGGTCTAAGGAGGTCTGGAGAGAGAGCAAGAGTGAAAGGATCCTTAAGATACCCTAAATCCTCTTATTTATAGCCTTAGGGTTACCATCAACGGTCCTGGTCGTCCCTAGGGTTTGATTAGGAGGAGGTGGGGTTGAATAGGCCGTGGTTTGCATTAGAGTTCATTAGGAAAGGATTTAAATGGCCTTAATAGGTCTTGATGGGTCCTAATGGGTCCAATGGGCCCATTAATGACTTGGGTTGACCAAGTCAAGGATTGACTTGGTCAACCTAATCAATCAAGGTCAAGGGGGTAGGGGCAGACATTGGGCTTGAAGTGATTAGGGTTGATTTAGACCTGTATGGGCCTAATGGGTCAACCTGGGTTGACCTGGTCAACCAAGTTGACCCAGGACCAAGACCTAGGCCCAATGGGTCAAACCTAACCCACTGAGTCCAGTGGAGGAGGAAATAGGGCTTGGAGAGCCCTGGATTGGATTTGGACCTGACTAGAGCTTGAATAGGCCCAATAAGGCCTACTGGGTCAACCCAGGTTGACCTGGTCAACCTAGTTGACCCAGGACCTAGGTGTGGAGTGAAAATAAGGTCAACATATGTGGTGAGTATTCTGTCAGTAATTACATCATGATTGTTTATTAGTTGAATTTCCAAATAATTAAGCTATGATTTAGTTCTAATATTTGGAAATTCATCCATTCTTATTTTTCCTAGATTTAGTACACAAATTTGTTGTGGTTTGATTACTCATTTATGTGTACAAGGGTTACAAATATTGGTCAACCATTCAAATATAGTGACATCTAAGGATAACAATTAAAGTGTGTATAGTAAACTTAGGCAAAGTCTAGGGATTCATTCATACATCTTATTTGGATGAAATATTAAACATTGAAAATTTTGTGTCATACACCCTATGACTTAAATCTATATTGATTTGACATTAATTGACTTCAAAATAATGATTATTTGAATTAACCCTTTATTAAGGGTTTAATTTTTAATAAATTCTAATAAATCAAATAAAATCATAAAAATATAAAATCAACTTCACTCAACTTCAAATTAAATGTATAATAATTTTAAAAATTAAATCTAAACTCAAGTTGATTAAATTTTAATTAACATTTTAATCACCTTAATTAAATATTAATTAAATAAATTCATTAAAAATTAAAAATGTAAAACAAATTTAATTAAAAATAAAAAATAGAGAATAATTAATTCAATTTAAATATATTTTTCAATTAAAATTCAATTTTAATTCATTAATTAAATAATTTATTTTTATAATTAATTAAATATAATAAATAAAATTCTAAAAAACATATAAATTTTAATAAAATTAAATGAAATTCAAAGATTAATTATTAAAATTTAAATAAATTTTTTGAATAAATTTTAATTATAATTCATTAATAGTTAATTAAATTAATTAAAAATTCAATAATTAATTAAAACTTTCTAAATAATTTAATAAAAAAAATTGAATTAAATTTTAATTCATTTACACTAAATTAATTTGATGAACTAATTGATTAAGATTTATTTTAATCAATTAAATTTGTTAGTTAATTTTGAATAAACGAATTTAGGCCTTTATGCCTAATGCTTGATTCCTTTTAGATGACATTTTGGCATTTATTTTTAAGGCATTTAATATATTTTAAATAACCAGAAGACCCCTATCTGTTGTGCATGATTCTTTTCAAGAAGGAACTAACACATTGGATTGGGGGGACCTTTAAACCTTAATAATCCACCGACCTTATACACTATACTTGCTTTCATCTATAGGGCATATGTATTAAATTTACAAGGTCGTTTCTCTATCTCTAATAAATTTTCAAAGGCTCCCATATGATCAATTGCACTTCATAGAGGATGGGTGTTTTGTTTGAAAGCCTTATGATTTATAAATTAATAACCCTTGTACTTTGGGGTTATTAATCTATAAATTCTTTAAAATTAAATAAACAACTTCAACATCTAAAGTTTGAATAATAAAAGTATAAATAAATATCATTTGAACTTCAATTAAATTATCTTTTAGCCTTTAATGAATAAACATTAAAAATACATGCACTTTAAACATTAAACCCCTATAACACATATTAAAACTACACAGCCTCTTCCACACACTTAGATGATTTACTAGGACAACCAACTTTAACCTAGGCTAGGCTGGTAGATTGGTTTAGTTTGATTGAGGGTGTCTTTGCTTAGAGGGCACCCATGTGTGTTTACTTACTTTTTATAAAATTTGAATGTCATATTTACTTTCGGTTGGTGCACCAATGAGTAGAGTGAATGAATTCAGGACTGTGTAATTTACTTTCACTTACTTTTATATACATATAATTGCTCAAATTGCACCATTATATCTACATTTTATATTCTGTTCATTATATCTCTACAAAGTAGAATGTATTTAGAGATGATATGTATGAGAAGCAAATGTATATGTAAATATTTTAAATATTTATATAAAGATCGAGTTGTACAAAGTCATGAGTTGTAAAAGGGTCAATGCAACTGCTTATATATATACAAGTGGGGCTCTAAAAAGCAATGTCCTCTCCCTATATTCTCTTTTGAAATTTCATAGAAGACTTGAAACTTGAAGACCATAAGTAACTGTATTTGATCCTATATGTATATGGTAGGAATAAAATCCAGGTTTGTTATTGGTGGGCCTGTCCATATTATTTTTATGTAGACCCTGAGTTGTACTTTATAAGTTTTATAAATTACTAATATTAGCTCTTTTATACATTGTTGTTGATGCATCATTTGCATCATATGAGTAGTTTCTATTTTTTGTAAGCATGTTGTATAACATTTGATTTAAAATTTCTTAATAATAACTCCTTGATTCTTAGGATAAAGCTTATCAAATCTTGCATATATATAATGATTATTACATTTAGGATTGTTAGCTGGCAACTCACTCTAGGAAAGTGTAAGTCCAGATTGTATACGCCCATCTCTTTACACATCTTTCATTATCATTTTCAAATCCAAATTCTAAATTTCAACTCTAGAATTTATAATCTAAAGCCTATGCATAGAAATCAAAAATAGCCTAATTATTTCTTTGAATCTATATGAATTTTAAAAATCTATAGTCTTCACTTTAATCAAGAATATTCTCTTAGGAGATATAATTAACTATAGGGGCTTGCCTCTATAGGGAGTCTAGAACCCAGAATAAAATAAAGTCTATCTTAGTTTCTTTCTAAGGTAGAGAAAAAATCTGTGAATGTAGGCCCTTGCTTTAAATATTATATTTAATTTCATAATCAAAAGATGAATGGATA
The DNA here is from genome assembly GCA_019925795.1 of Dendrobium chrysotoxum. Lineage (NCBI taxonomy): Eukaryota > Viridiplantae > Streptophyta > Magnoliopsida > Asparagales > Orchidaceae > Dendrobium > Dendrobium chrysotoxum. The sequence continues at coordinate 47,432,741 of CM034303.1, forward strand.
CTCCATGTACCTTTGTGGTGAATTGAATATCTTTTATGTATTTTATTATGAAAATACACTTTATAATTTATTTTTCTAATTGAAGCGATAAGAGAATATTCTACTCATCCCTTTGGATGGGTTATATATTCCCTTTGCTGTATCTGATTAGGAAAATAAATTGTAATTTCTCCTTCTTAAATCTATAGCAAAATATTAGTCAACCATTTGGGGTGGTATAATGTTAAGCTATGCATATTTTATTGATAGAAACTACTAAATATATTTGAAGTAAATCTTGTGTGGGCATTCAATCACACCTACATGCAATAGTAGTATAAAAACTTTGTCCATAATGGAATTTTGAAGCTAACAAGTTCAATAACTAATTATTTTCTCGGCCTAGAAAGGGTGATGGAAATATGACGCCAGAATGAGCAGAATGAAGATTATAAATGCAACCAATCTGTTGTAGTACCTGTAATAAAATGTAGCCTAATATTAAAGCAAGCTGCTCCATTTTACTTAAGAAAGTTTTATTCATTTTTTGAGGAAGATTTTTTTACATGGTGTTGGTAGAATGAGTATAGAGTATGTCTCAAATGATTCTTCAAAATTTTTTGTTAAGAATATAGAGAATAAGGATCAGTCGACCACTTGGGTTGTTCATTTCGATGTAAAAGAGGGTAGCATCCAATGCACTTGTGGAAAGTTTGAGATGATGAGTTTATTGTATTCTCATTGTATGAGAGTTTTGAGATGGCTCGTTATTATGATTATCCCTAAGAAGTACCTTTTATTGTGATGGTTAGCAAGACCTAGGACAAATATATATGCAAGACGTATATTTATAGGTACAAGAAAGCCATTTGAAGCTATTAGTGGATTAATATTCAAAAATCATCTCAATAGATTTGAATATCAAATAAGCACACCAGCATAAGGGAATGAGGAGTCTGAATAGTACATGTTGGCTGCAATAAAGGATATAACCAAAAATATTAACTTGATTCATGATAGCAATAGAAATAATCATAAGTTTCAAGATAATACACTGGGTGGCATTGCGAAATTAAAAAATCTAGTAAAGTGTAGGCCTAAAAGCATCTCTAATGCAAGGATAAAGGGCCACTGGGAAAAGAAAAAGAAGCATAAGAGTAAGATTTAGCTTACCTACTAATTACTTTTCATTATATATTATGAGATAGTGTATGTTTTACCGAGCTTAATTTTTTCAACAGAGAAATCTGCTGTAAAGGCAAAAACAATAAAAATAGCTTCACCTTTAAGACAAATGAATTTCTCAAGTATGCCCAAATGCTTTAGTGAGGAATTCATAAAGGGGAGATATACCAACCAACCGGGGCCTGAGTACTCGAGGATAATGATAGATATCATTACTTCAGAGCAACAATTGTATTAAATTTATTTATAAAAATTGATTGTTAAATTATAATATTTATTGTAATAATTCAGACATTATTCATTCATTGTAGCATGAGTTATTTTAGTTCATTGTCATATTATTGAACATGTGTTTTCACTATATATTAACTATGTAAGAAATATTTTTTTATTGTGTATCAGATAACTTCTCTATCAAATAATTTCTCTGTACATTTTATGCATATTTTCTATATATTTACTGTGTATTTACAGTGTATCAATGATATATCAAATGTGCATTTAGAATTGAACTTATTACGGAGAATATTTTTGATAAACTTTCAAGATAAATAGTCAAAAGTACTTACTGCATATTCACTGTGTATCAGTTATGTACTCACTATGTATTTATGGTGTATCAAATGTACATTATTTGAACTTGTAAGGAAAATAATTTTTATGCATTCAGAATTAAACTTGCAAAAAAAATATTTTTGATAAACTGATAAGATATCATCAATATGTATTAACTGCATATTTACTACATATTTACTGTGTATCAACTGTGTATTTATTGTGTATCAATTGTGCATGAATTTGTATTTAGTGTGAACATGAAGAAAATTTATTTTTGTCGAGTGTACATTCAACTTGTAATAAAAAATATTTTGGATAAATTATCAAGATAACATCACTAATATTTACTATATATTTATTGCATATGAACTGCGTATTAACTATATACTTACTATGTATTTACTATGTATATATTTGCTGTGTATTTACTGTATTTTGTCTGTGTATGAATTTGCATTCAATGTGAACCTGAAGGAAAATTATTTCTATCGAGTGTGCATTCAGAATTAAACTTTTAATAAAAAATATTTTTGATAGACTATCAAGATAGCATCATTGGGTATTTATTATGTATTTATTATATATTTACAATATATAAACTATGTATTAACTGTATACTTACTGCATATTTACTGTATATTTGTTGCATATTTGTTGTGTATTAACTGTGTATTTACTATATATCGATTGTGAATGAATTTTCATTTAGTGTGAACATGAAAGAAAATTATTTTTGTCGAGTGTGCATTCAGAATTGAATTTTTAATAAAAAAATATTTTTTATAAACTGTCAAGATAACATCACTCTATAGTTATTACGTATCAAATGATATTTTTTTGAAACTTTATTAATATAAGAATCAATTTTTATACAATAAATTACCTTTTATTTTATATGATTTTTTATTTTATAAATTGTACAAATATTATTTTATAAGATTTATTATTTACAGAAAAATTAATCAAATAATATATTATAAATCTATGTCAATACAATGCGTACACAAAAAAAATTATTTCATTGATGAACAAAATAGGGCGTATGCAAATTTGACCCTAAAATTTGACATTTTTGCTACCCAATCTTTATGTTCTACTTAGTTTACATTCCCTTGTAGAATAATTTTTTTCATATATTTGCAAACAAATATTCCACAATCAAAACTATTTCTTTGGGTTGGCAAACCATGGACACTTTGGACAGGTCATCGTCTTATATTGTTATCAAAAGATCCCTTCGTCTCCTCATATATATTTTTTATCTGAATAATATAACAAACTCATATTAGTTAAATGGCCACACGAGAAAAGAATTAACACTGCTCTCACTTACAATGGTAGGAAGGGTTTCCTTGTGCGTCAGATTGAATAAGGAATAGTAAAATTTTCAAACCTTTTCCTTTAGCCTCCCTACCAAAAGGGTCCAATACTAATTGTGGATGATTGGTTGAAGTAGAAGATTGCATGCCCTCACCGAAAACTTATTGGCATGTTGGACATATAAATGGCTATTCTGATTGTATTGCTTATATCCCTACAGAAAGTCAATAAGGACATGGTTAATGGCTGAGCAAAAAATATTATATAGAAATTATTTATTATATAAATACTAACTGAGTGCATTGACGAGATGTATAAAAAGGGTTGATAAATGCCATGGGTAAGTTTATTCTTCTCAGTTAGTAATAAAGCAAAGGCATCCACATCAGCTCTATTTATTATGATGTTCCCAGAAACAAATATTCTATTAGTCCTGCAACCAAAGTCAATAAGAATTAAAAATGCATAGTTAATACATAGTTAATACACAATAAATATACAATAAATACTCAGTAAATACATAATAAATATGTAGTAGGTAAGCAATTAATATGTAATTAATACACAGTAAATACATAGTAATTATGTAGTAAATAAACAGTAAACATATAGTAAAACTTACTTGTCATTATGCTTTTCAAAATATTCATCTATAAATAATTATTTCTCTATACTTAGCATCTCCCTGCCCTCGAATTGCATTGTTTTACTTATAGGTCTAGTAACTAATTAAAATGCATCCACATGAATTAGATTAGATGGGAGCTTTGTTCTCTTCTTCTTGTTGTTGTTAAGAGATGTGAATGGTGACTTGACAATATTTTCTTTTGGATCTCTCCTTTTCTTTACTGTTCTTGCTATATCCTTGACATACTCTCCTTAGGAACTATATCATCTAGGACTTCCTCCTTGATGTCGACAAAATGAGAAATTATATCAGCTGAGGCTTCTTCTTTTTTGTCGATTGAAGGAATTAGATCATATGAGGCTCCATTCTTGGTGTCAACAAGATGAAGTGGGGCTTCCTTCTTGATGTCGATAAGAGGAAGTGCATCAGCTTGGGGAGAGGGGGGGGGGGGGGGGGGTTCCGAAGGGGGCTTACTAGTAGGATGAGGATGAGAAAGTCGGAGATTGCTTGGGATCAAATTTACATTGACCAATATGGTGGATGCGCTTGTATTCAATAGAATCAACCTTTTCTTCTAGTCGCTTAAGCCTCGTACCCAACCTATCTTCAAGGTCATTGAACAGATTTGTGCATATTATACGGAGTGTTGTTAGCAATTTCTTCTATACAGCAGCCCAATCCTAAACTTTAGTTACTGGGTAGGGGGGCTTACTGGGGAGAATGAGGAAGGGCTTGTTGGGGAGAATGAGGGGGGCTTACTGGGGAGAATAAGGGGGGAATTGCTGGGGAGAATGATGGGAGGCTTTGTAATAACTCAAATATGTGAACTAAATTTTCTTAAAAAATATGAAAATTCTGAAGTAGAGCACTTTGGCACTGATCTGGTGAGCATTGCGGTGCTAGGCCATAAACAGTATATATATATATATATATATATATATATTCTTGCCTCATCCCATTGACTCCCTCACTTGATTGTTTGACCATGAAGATATTAAAAGAGGGGAAGAAGAGAGAGGAGAGAGAAAAACCTTTAGATCATATTTATCAGTCATTTTTATTACAAATTTTATTCTATTCATTATAAGTGACTAATATCTTACTTCTATTTTCAATGATTTTAATTTCTATAGATTTTATCTCCCCTAAATCTATCAAAAATGCATTATCTCCTGATTTTATAAGTTTTTATCGTACAAATTTGGATATATTATAGATTTAATCATTATGAATGATTTGATATGATTTTATTATATTTTAAATAAAGTACTGAATGATATCAGATACATGGTATGATAAATCTATGTGATACCAACTGATCCGCATAATTCACTGATTGGGAGTCATAATGAGCTAGAGATTGATTAGGAGTTATAAGGAGTCGGGGCAATTGATTCATATGATTCAAGAGGAGTTATAAGGAGTATATTAATTAGGAATTATAAGGGGATACTGATTGAGAGTCATAAGTATAGGAGCAAGATACCCTTAAGATATACTCATTGACTATCTGATTACTGATACCGATATTGCTATGAATATTATACTGATATTGTGACTGACACTAATACTGTTTTCTATTATCAATACTATTTAACATTAATGATCATGATACTAATATTATTACTAGCATTAGTACTGTTGACTATTATTGATATTATGACTGATAATATAATTGATTGAGATATGATGAATTATAGAATGATAAATTGATATAGATAATCAGTATAGATATTGATGCCTATATTTTTTTATATGATTTATAGCATAATATTCTCTTTTATCTTGCATTGGTTTTAATTGTAAGATTTTAGTTACTTGTTGGGCTATGTACTCATTACGTGGTTTTACATATTTTCAGGAAAGGATAAAAATCCTATAATATAAGGCTCCGAACAAGATAAAAATGCAATCATGTTTCTTTTCACTATTTATTGACAAGCTTTAATTAAAGGATTAAAATGAAAGATAGATGTAATTCTTCCAATATAGATCCTGAAGTGTGACAGGCTTGATGCGGAGAATGAGGCGTGTGCACGGAGAATTCTTTTCGTGTTGTTGGAGAGGGAATTTACTGAGGAGAATGAGAGGGGTTTGGTGTTTGGAAGTTATAGATGCCAGTGTTGTCAGCTAGTATGTTGTTTGCTTCTTTCTGAGTTACTCCCTATAGGGTATAAAAATCTGCACAAAAATTATTCCATTGTTAGCAAATCTCATATTATAGAGGCATTAATTGAAATGTGCTTTAGGGAAAATCTGCATGCATACCTATCTTTTCTTTAGCGTATGAAATAAATTGGAGGCCTTTTGGGAATTATGAAATATATCTATATTACCCCATCGAAGGAAACATGGTCTTAAGTCAGGGTACTTAGTGATATTTATTGAAAAGTGCTCTAGGAACTAAATCTGCATAAGATCAAATGTAATATTAGCTAATGAATTAATAAAATGAATTAACAATTAAAAGGATACTTAGATGCTCTTAGCACTCATAATTAGCAAAGGTATAAAACTATTTATTGACCCGATGGCTTTTGCAAAGCAAACTTCCTGACAATTTTATTAAACTTATTAACTAAGAAATCTCTTATGGTCCCGACCCAGTTAATAGATGAAAGCTCACATACATTATTTGCAATAGTAATGAGCCTTCATGGGATTTTGTAGTTATTAAGGGGGAAAAATAAATTTGACAATAAAAATATGATAAATGTCTTCAATCTAATAGAAGGGTTAGTTGATCTGTTGATTTCTATCATTTCACTCTTAATATCTATTGATCTGTATCCTGTAAGTGGTTTGCTCTGCCAGCAGATCTCAGAACATCTGTTTGACAATCCTGTAAGCAAAGCCACTTCATATGAGGTGCACTTTATCTCATGACCCTTGATGATAAAGTATTACTGAGGAATATCCCGGAATTTGAGCAGCTCAAATATCAATGGAACATTTTGCTAGAATGGTGGGAACTTCATAAATTGATAGATGTTTAATCTATTCAAGGTGTCATCGACATCCTTGTCTATTATCTCGACGAAAGAGTTACAGATAGTTCTAAAACTTGATGCATAGCAATAATAAGTAATAGGCAGAACAAACATCTGCAGACATCAGAGAAAAATATGCAGTTAATACTCAATAAATACACAGTAAATATGTAATAAATATACAATTAATATGTAGTAAGTAAACAGTTCATACATAGTAAATATGCAATTCGAAATAGATTCACAAAATGAATAAAAATAACTCATAGAAATTTGAAAATTGTGTAACATAATTTTTGAAATGGAAGATAATCGATGCACAGTCTATACAGAGTCAATATCAATGAATACACAATAAATATGCAGTTCATATGCGATTAATATACAGTTTGAAAAAGATACACTTAATACACAGTAATAATTTCTCGTTTGTTGGAGAGTCACAGTCAAACTTATAAAACGATAAGCAAATGCCCTAAACCCTAAAAACACTAAACGTTAAACCCTAAAACCCATTCTGAGAGATAAGCGAAAAAAGTATTTCTTTGAAGATGAATTTAACGAGAATGATAGACTAACCTTGTTGGTGGATGATGAACTTAGCGCCTACATGCAGTTGACTAGTGAATTGTTTGGAATGCCGAAGCTGTAAGTGAATAGTGAATATCGAAGATGAAAAGTGAATGCAAAGAGTCAAAGTGAACCCGCTCCGAGATTTTTGATCTCCCGCGAATTCAAAATTTTCACTTTTGAATTGGGCCTCTGGTCCGAATTGGTCGGGCTGACAAGATAGAAATAAAATATAAAATCTATATTAATCGAGTCGGTCGGACTGATAAGATATAAATAAAATATAAAATTCATATTAAATATTCATATGTCAAGATTTCATTGGAGTATATCCCGTGTCAAAATTTCATTCGAGTCTAGAGGCTTACTTCCTGACCGGCACAGAAAGATTTCTCATATTTTTTACCAGAACTTCGTATCTCAGCGCGGATAATTCTATCGCACAGGAAGTCCGCGTCGTAGCCTGGGGCTCGCATGGCTTCAGCCCTTCAAAGCGCGCGCGCTCTCTCCCATGGCGGAACCCTCCGTCACTTTGCCTCTCAAAATCCCTGCTTGCTACGAAGTCATTGCCGCCTCGTAGTGATCTGCTCGTCACCATCACATTGCTCACTGTCCGCCAGCCGGAGGCCACCTCCTGTTGGCCGGCGTTCCGCCGCGCTAGCTGTCATTTTCCTCCACTGCCTTTCCGTTTCCTCTAAAAGTAGTATATCTTCCCCCTGCTTTGTTTGAATTGAAGTTAAGCGAAGCAAATGAAAAGAAATCTCAACAGTTTACGGGTTGATTATGAATCTTCAACCATTGCTTTAAATTTTTAACCCTCGTTTTTTTCATTTCTTTTCATTCAAATTCCTAGAATCTGAAGACAGTCTAAATTAATTCTTGGTAATGTCCTCTACTGGCTTTGCCCTTCTTTACAGGTGCAGCTGCAGGTAGCCCTTTCGACAAGTATGTAAAGAGGTGCGTACAATTTCTGTCCGTCTGGTTAATTGCAATATTTTCACTAACTTGTTTAATTCATTTGCATATGTTATGGAATATTATGTCATTAGTAAATGTAAGCTATTTGATTGTGTAATCTTTAAATAATAATAGTATAAATGGAAGTTAAGTTTTATTTTGATGATAGCAGTTTTTGGTCAAATTTAATGAATAAAATATATAATGACAAAAAGGAAAATTTACAATTACAAACATTACATTATTTTATTAACATAATACTGAACCAAATATACTGTACTTGATAGATAATATTATTATGAATAACATAAATTGTTATCTAGAGAATACTAAACCAAAAGTGTCTTTCATTTAGACTGAAGGAATCCACAAAAAATGAATATTATATTTCCTTTTGTTATATTCTGCAGAAAATGCAGTATATAATGGAGTATAATGTTTGTTATTTTGATCTTTTAGGCGAATCTTGTGTGGATTAAAGTCTGGTGATGGTTAACTGTTATTTGAACTGCATTTGCTAACCTTCCTCTGCACAAGCAGGTTTTTTTGCCGGATAACCTTAGGTTGTGTAAAGAAATATACAATGTGCTTGCCAAGCATCAATGAATACATTCTGAAGCTGGGGGTTAAACAAACAGTGATGAAAATGAGGGAGAATGCCTCATTGCCTTAAATCTTATCTTAAATTAGCTAATTGCCAATTTTCCATGAGAAATTACTTAGTATGATTTTTTTTCCTTGGAAATTTTACTGCAAAACCTCAGTAATTTCTATCTTCTAATAGCTTGAACAGTTCAAAGATTTGGAAGTGTATATTATAAATAGTGTTAATACCATAGCAGTGTATCATTTAACTATTTGCATAGTATATCTTATAAAACTATTTTCTCCATGCGTGTATTTTATACCAGGAAAAAGCTTGAGCCATTGGAGGCATATGTACCTGCCGTTTTATTGACTGAAGAACAGTTCAAAGATTTGGGTAATGACTAGAAGTATTTCTGATTTTCTTTTCCGGAAAAACTCCACAAGGAAGATGAGCAAAAAACTATTTACATGCATCTGTCACAAATATTCTGGAAACATTAATGGGGAATATCATGCTGGTAGATATCAATGACAACCTAAATTCTCGGAGATATTATATCATCAATTAGAACATCAATCTGCATATATTAAAAGAGTTTACCAAGTTAATAATCATCTTTTTTTTGCACATCCCTTGTTCATTATTGAAAGCTTGGAATAGTGTCGTAGGTTTCAATGCATCCTTTACTATAAAAGAATTGAAATGTGCGGTCTCTTTAATTTTTCGAGGTAGGATTTGGGACTTAGTTCAAGAGCTTCTTTAATAGCATTACTCCATGATTCTCTCTAACATGTTACTCTGACTTAGCTTGGCCCAATTATGCTAAACAACCGAATGTTTAGCCTACATGCCTATTTTATGTAGGGTTTAGCCCACCCATGTTAATCTTATATAGCATTAAGCCTTAATATGTTTCATGGGTTCACATGGAATCATATTTAAGGATGCATGAGATACCATAATGACTTCAAGGAGTTTACAAATGTCAAGATGCACCACTTCTTTGCTGGATAAGGAGGCTGCAGACACTCCAACAACAACTTGATTGGTGTTCCTTGCGGGTGGTGGTGAAGGGGTTTTTTTGGGTGATGATGAAATGAGTATTTAGGGTTCGAACATATTTGATGCTTAAACTTCTAATCTATCAACAGACGAGCTTTCCTTTGAGGAAAATGGGGAGGAATTCCATATCAAATGTTTGAAATGTTAGTAAATTGATGATGGTGATTTTATGGATTTTGAATCAATAGTTAAGGAGTTATGATATTTTAATTTGCTTTCTCACAGCAAAATTGTCTCTTTATATAGGACTTTTGGCTAGGGTATTATAGAGTTATTGGGAGTTGAGCCCTTGGGAGGATATTGGGGATGTGACCAAATATTTAGGAGAGTTTTGAAGGGGTTAGATGTGTTTTGGGTTTTAGAGAAACTAAGTTTGAGGTTATGTAGAGGAGATGATAATTGTGTTGGGAAAGATAATGAATGGTTAAAAAAAAAGTAAAGACTCACAAAAATCCCAGAGGATCATCCACAATCTTCACCAGAGAGTAGAGCAGCCACCAAATATTTTCACACGAAATTCACAAAAGCAAAAATATTTTTTATTTAATAAATCAAAAGTACTATACAAAGTCTTATTTATAGGCTTTTTTCAAGCCTTGATAAATCTGAAAAGTTTTAGGAGCGAATAAAATATTATACATAGATTAATGACTTATCATATACAAAAGAAAAGAAAATTGGAGAAATAAAATAAAATTTAAAGCTTCGAAAAGCATAAAAATTTGGATTGGCTAAATAAGTCAAGTAGAATGGTTCTGAAAAAATAATTTAAGAAGATTTTTACTTCTTTTATTGGTATAACCCTCCTATCCATTAAGAGACTTTAAATTTCTTTATTATTCACATAATTTAAAGAGATTATGGGTTTTCTAGAGGTTTGCATGAAGAGTTGTGCATGATGAAGACCCAAAATTTGATGCAGATTTTAGTTGTGACATTGTTCTTGGTTTTTGTCTTGGTGCTGTATCAATAGGGTCACAACAAACTACAATGGGCTTACCATGTCGCTAAGTTGACTAGAGCATGTTGCCAATATGTCAATTGCAACATCAACTCTTACTTGGGCTGGCCACTCCTAATTTGTCAGTTAACTAAATGAAGGTTGGGAACAACTATAGCTAGGGATAGGTGATCAGCTAGACCCGAACAAGCTGACATAATAAAATTTTGGACTGGAGCAATAGCCTTGCCACAAAGGTTTATGTTGTCTCAAAGTTTTTTTTTTAATTGAATAAATAGTGTCCTTGGGCTAGTTTGAGCAAAAATATCCCAATTTCAAACTAATGAACCAACGGAATTAGTTACGTGTGTGTGAAGTTGATCCGACTTGACCTTAAAGCTTGATCTCATACCCAAACTCTTGATCCTATCCAATCAGATTTGGGCAAGGCTTTTAATTCTTTTGATGAAACTTGAAATGACCCGAATTATAGACCAACCTAGCGCTCACCTTTAGCCAGAATAAACATCATTTAGGCTACTTGATCCATTTGGGAGGGCAACTATTTACACTAGTTGGTTGACTCCATCCGCTAAGGTAACTATTTAATCACCATATGGACAACTCCATCGTCTGGTCTGACTAACATCCAGTATGAATAAATTAATTGGACCAACAACATGGTATAGGTTGGTGACACCATTAACAAACTGACTACTTTTTTATTACGCTCTATTCGGTTGACCACAAAAAGTATGTCATACCTCACTAATCTTATTTGTGACATAAGAATGATCTAAAGATGAAGCCATAATTCATGAGGCTTTCCACTAGTATATGTCAGTCATCTTGGACAAACTTCTCGGGTTGATTTAATGATGAGTAACTGGATCCAGCATATTGGGCAGCTAAGATAGATCAGGCATGAAAGTGCTACAAGTAAGCAACATAATGGTTGCAAGGAAGGCTTCAACTATCAAGGGTGTCACATCATCAAGTGTGCCAACTCATCAAGGAAGCATGTTGGGGCCGGCAAGCCCTTTCCTTGGAAAAGAAGGGTTTGATCCCCCTCTCCCTATATATCCAAGGGGAGATTAGGTTTGCATAAAGAAGGGATTAGCTTGATCCAAAACATAAGTATCCAGAGAATGATTAAATGATCCACGAATATTGGATGTAAGAGTGATAGGAAATTAAGGACATGATGCCCTTCAATGATTCCTTGCCTTTCTTCTTGTCGCTGCAGTTTCCTCTCCAAATAGCTGCAGCTTGTGATCCAATAAGTTAATGCACTATTATGGACAGATTTTTGATATTCAGATTATTCTACTTTGAAACCAATTGTTTGGAGGCTTTTTCCAACCTTTATTGGCCTACGGTTCTTGCCAAAAACCAGGAAGAGAGATCTCAAAATCTGATTTCTTAGAACTCAGAAAATTTGATTTTGCATCAAAATTGTTGTATTTATAATAAAAAGTGGCATTCAGATCCTAACTAATTGAAAGAAACACGGAGAGAAAATCTCCTTAAAATTCAAAAGTCTAAATTTTCTTAAAATAAGGAGAGAATATCTCCATAAATTCAAAAGTTTAACCAACTTTTATAGATTCTGCTAACAATCATCTAAATTCAAAGATTGAGCAACTCTCCAGCCTAAAAATATTGGAATAGATAATTACATCAAATTCAAACTAAATTCTATTATAAAATGGATTGAGCAAATCCCAAATAGACCCATGCATGGGCCCAATCTGCTCGTCCCCCAAAAAAGGATTGGCCTTGTATCTCCTGGACCGGATGCTTCTTACCGGATGAATGGATCCTCTTGGACCATTGCTGAATACTCACATTAAGTTTTAATCATGCCGTAACGTTTTCCAATAAATTTCAAAAGCTTGAACAAAATTTAAAGAAGGATCATCACAGCCTTTTTTTAGGTTCTAGATTACTAGCATCCAAGATGGGAGATGGTTAACCTGAAACGTTCATGTAAATTCTGGATCAGGACAACTTCATTTTCACAAATCATTTGTTTTATCTTGCCTTTTCAAGTAAATATTTTCTTTTCCCTAAGAGCCTGTAATATCTCTCAACAAATGTGATGCATCTTTTATATGAATTATTAAGGTTTGATCATGATTTTTTTTCCTTGTGACATGGCAAATGTGTAGATTACACCAGATGAAGTAAATACTACGCTGATGAAACTTCAAAACATGTCTGCTTACTCATAACAGCTGATCCATCCATGATTTATAGTTATCAGTTTACTGCAAAGCGACCTGTAATTTTAACAGCAGATCCACTCACGATGATCTCTTCAACATTTTTTTAGAAAATCTGTTGCATGCACTTGAAGTGAATTAGAGTTTTTTTTTTTTTAAATTCATTGCTGGATGGTTTGGTCACATAAAACGGCGGCCTCCTGATGACCCGGTTAGGAAAGTAGAGGTATTAGATTTGACTTATGTTAAGAAAGGTAGAGGTAAACCTAAAAAGACTTGATTAGAAAATATTAGAAATGATCTTTCTTTATTAGATTTAAATGAGAATTTGACTTTAACCAGGACACAATGGAGAAAAATGATTCATGTTGCCTACCCCACGTAGTGGGATAAAGGCTTGATGTTATTTGTTGTTGTTGCTGGATTAAAGAAGCACATCGTGTGGCGCATAATTGTTGGAATCTTTTGTTAACTCATTTCAAAATTGAGCTGAAAATTATGTCAATCATTTTTTCAAGTATTTTTACCATTTTTTACTAAAAAATTAGCTGGTACGAGAATCACTTGTAAAGCAAGGGAGAGCAGGATAATCATATATTTGCATTAGTAACCCATGAAGGTATTGTCTATGAGAATCAATTTTTATCGAACCTACTCTTGTGTAAATTTGATGACCGTTATAAGAAGAGCATTTTTGCAGGATCTATCCGTTCTTCCATTTCTCATAAACTTTCATGATTGAATACTAGAGGCACAAGTATTGGCACAAGGCATAAACATATTTTCTACTACATACAATAAGAAATTTGTTACATATAATTGGAAGGCTATTACTTCAGGCTTTTAGCTTCCATTAGCTCATTATAAATTATTTTGAAGTGCCTAGAAACACAAGCACAATAATTTTGCTCACGATTCTTATATTTCTCAAAATTTTTTTGTGAAAATATTTCATGTCATCTTGTTGTTGGTTGTCCGTCTAGTGCTATTGTTATTGCTAGTGAGTTTTGTCGACTCAGATACATTCCCCTAATGAAATGCACATTAATTTCTTCTAAGTAAAAATCTCCTAATAAATAGAACCTTATATTATGTGCAAATGTGCCTCATAATGGGTCTTTTTATACAGAGGATTCTTTGGATGTTGAGCAACCAAAGTATGATATAAGTAGATCTTTACTGCGTTCTGGTCCAGCTGCATCTCTTCGAGTAAATATTAGAGCCGTAAGTCCATAGACCTCTTAATGTTGCTGACAGTATTACCACTTCAGTATGTTGCAAACATGCCTTCCGAAAACTGACAATGCAATCTCAAAAGCCCTAACCTTTTATGTTTGACATAACTTTGCTTCGTATTTACTTATTACTTGTCAATAAATTGAGCTATTACATTTCCATATATGATATTCTTAGGAGCCAATCTTATGGCCTAACATCAAGATATCATTGCAGAAGGTAATTCTAGTTCACATGAATGTTTTATGCTGTTGTGCTGTAGAACGAAAAGAATAAGTTCATTGCTGGATAGAAAAATGGTTTCAAAGATTTATGGTTGGGTACTTATTCAATAACCAATCATTTGTTTTAAAACTATCCCGTGTTTACCTATAGTTTGGATTTCCTATTCGTCCTAACAAGCTTTAGACAATGGTTTTGGTACTAATCTAATAAGATTAAGATTTTTTCCTTATATTACTATAGTTTTGGCATAGCATAAACACATAATCTTATTGTTGTGGCTTTTTATTGGAATTTTTCCATAATTTTGGTTATGTTTGCACCTTATGTTCCTTAAACAAGAATGTTGTTATGAATACTAGCATTAAGATTGCCTCAGCTTGGCATTATTTTAATGCGAGAAAATGATCAAAATGGTCCTTTAACTCTTTATGAAATACCAAAATGGTCCTCAAATTTATTAAAAGACTTTTTTGGTCCTTCAACTTCTTGAAGAGAAATCAAAATAGTCCAATCATAGGACTAATTTGATTCCTTTTTAAAGACTTGAGGGACCAACATGATCATTTAATATAATTGAGAACCATTTTGATCCTTCATAAAAGTCAATAGCATTTTGATAATTTTTCCATTTTAATGCATACGCTTTATGACCAGAAGGAACTAAATATTGCAGTGATTTTAGTTATTTCATACACATGTAACCTAATAACAAGAGAATAAAAGCATGCGGTTGTAAATGTTTTGACTGCTAAAAATCTAAAGAAAATGAATTATGATTCACCCTTCAAAACAAAAAACAAAACCCTTATAAAATAGGCACAGATTGAAGTTTCTTGTCTATCAAGAACTGCAAACTGCAATACTTCCTGTGTTCAAAGTTTCCTACATCAAATCTTGACAGAAATATTTTATCTTAAATTAGAAAATCAAGAAAGAATTACTGTTGTGAAACCTATATTTAAGAACTTATTTGATGAACTTTCAGTTTTATTAATCTTTCACTCCATACACTAGATGTGCAGATATTCATTCAAATCATTCAAATAATTACTATAGTTAGCTGTATGCGTGGGGTATCTCCATTTTCCACCTACCTCATGAAAAAATTATCAATTCTAGGTGGCGCAATATGCTGATGATGATGGCAAAGGCAAAGCAGCTTCTGATGCTGTTGACAGATGTTTGAGGTATTTATTTTCATCACTTCAGTATAAATTTTGAGTTTAAGGGTTTGGGATGGCCACAACTAGTTGTAAAAGGAGTCGTGAAGTTGTAAGAAAAATAATTTTTCTAAAGATTATTATAATTTTTTACTTTTTTAAAAATTAGATAAAATTTTTTTTATTGCTGTTACACTCCATTAGTTTTTTTTTTGTAATTTCTTATCACATTTTTTTTACAAAATGCTAGAAAACGGTAGCTAAACATAATTATAAACTTGGTTGAAAAACAAAAAAACAAAAAGCTGCCTCAAATAAATCCTGAATGGTGCAATGGATTCTTAATTTAGGCTTCGTTTGAGACGGCCTTTTTACTGCTTTCTAAAGTGACTTTTTAGTACAAAAAAATTAATTTTTGTACTAGAAAGCCGCTTTAAAAAGCAGTAAGAAAGCCGTCCCAAACGAAACCTTAATGATAAATCCAACCTATTTCCTTTTCTTCATTTTTATTGTCTTACAGAGCCTTGGAGGATCTCGATTCGCTTCTGTTGCATGCATTAAGGAATGATCCAACAGCCACTATAAAATCCATGAAAATTAAGATCAATGTTGCATTGGAATCCTTGGATAGGTAATTTCATTGAAAAATTTTACTTGAGAGTGTAGAGATCATAAGAAGACATCTACTAAGCAATGGAGGTCTTTATCATTGCAGCCTCCTGCAAACAGTTCCAGCTTCAGTGCTCGATAAAGGGAAGGCCATTGCTGATTCATACAGAGTTCCTTATTTACCAACTGAGGAAAAGAAGTCTGAAGAATTAGACCCAGAATTGAAAAAGTTGGAAGCAATCCTTTAAAAGCTTTTAGTTTCATCCACATGGTACATTTCTTCAAACACTTACAAGCTTCTTAACGTAAATCCTTTGAATCTTTTGTGAGGTTCTTAAGAAAATGAGCTAAATTTTAGTTCTTTTACACCATTAACGTGATATGCAGATCCCTTCTGTAAATGTTTTTCAGAACCTCATAGTTGCAGTTTATTTATTGAAGTTCTTCCTTTTGCTTTTATTGACGAAATTTATTATTTTCTTTGTATGAACACAAGATCAGATATTTCAATGTAGCTTAAATAAACTTGAATTGCCTAAAACTTTCTCACAATTAGACAAAGCATGAAGTTGATAACATTACCCTACAAGAAAATGATCTCAAATGAAGCTAGAAGGGAAATTTTAAAGCTCCAGGTAAGCTTTACTAGGCAAACAATTTAGCAAGCTGCTGTACTTGTTACACTTTATAATGTTTTAGAACAATTTGCACACATAACATTTAAAATTTTTTTATACAACTTTATAAATTATATATAAATATAATTATATTTAAGCATAAACAAATTAATATTATTAACATTTTTCATATTATTTAAATAAATTTAACAACTTAAATAATAGACATAAACATATAAGAATTATGTGATAAGCATGTAATCAAGGACATCCTTATTGTCATCTCTATTCTTTGGAATAAAGCAAAATAAAGTGTCAAGTAAGGTTTTGTTTGGGGATTGCTTTCTTAATTCTTTCTGAAGCAACTTTTCAATACAAAATTTTTTTAAAATAAAAAATTTTATACCATAAAACTATTTTAAAAAATAATAAGAAAATTATTTCAAATAAAGTTTAAATAACACATGAATATAGACTTTATGATTGTCTTAATTGGAGCCGAAACCAATTGATTAAACTATTTTATTTGGTGAAATCATTAAGTTGCTGTATGCTACAGTTTAGAGTTATATTTGGAAAAGTTTTTCCTTTTCTTTGTTGTTAGTTTCAAAATATTTTTATTCTATAAAAAAATTGTACCAAACAAAAGCTAAGTTACCAGCACACTACAGTCATAAGATTGCACATTAAATAAATAAATTTCTCGAAATCTTTTTAACTTTTGAGATGATTAACAAATTTAACTTGAACATACTCATTAGCCAACTCTCCTCATAAAAAAATGACTAGAAATGACCAATTAAGTAGAAATTATTCTATGCAGAAATTGGACGAAAGAAAAAAATCATTCAGATATGTGAATGCACACGCTTACAGTGTGGATAATTTTTGTCCAGACTCCACACAAAATAATTTCTCCCAAGGGATCTCTCTCTCTCTCTCTCTCCCCCCAATGCTCGGCCAAACAATTGGTTAAAAATGCAAAATAAAATATTATAGATTTACATATTATTATTCATCTAACAAATTTCAAGTTGAATCAAAGAAGCTATCTTTGTGCTCATAAAGCAAACTTAAAAAATAATTATAACATATCAAAGTTTAGAGACATGATTTGTTATCAGCTGCAAACAATTTGTAAAAAAATTATTGCATTTTCATTAAACATAGCTCTGCCAACCAATTTGACAAAACCAATACAAACCAAAAAACAATAGATGTCAAATAAATACTGATCAAATCTATATATCTTTATAATACTCTTTGTAAAAAGATTATTAGAAATCCTATTCAATGCACAAAATAATACTACATAATCCTCCAAAAATTTGCAGCAGGTTCTACATAGAACTTCAAGAAAAAAGAAAATAATTTAATTTGCTTTGAAATTAACATAATACATGAATAATATACATTGCATTAATTTTAAAATAAATCTAATAATTTTCAAACTTATTTTGATTTTTTTTTCAGATTATTCTTAAAGTAAATCTAATAATTTTTAAACTTATCTTGATATAATCTATTTCAGAATAATCAGCTAAATTTTTTTTATAGAACAGAATAAAGAGTGATTTTAATGAACTGCCTCTCACTGCCAACATGAATTTATGAGGCACACAGCACAACATATCATTTACCCCAAATTATATTAACTTATATAGAATATGAAAGGATATCAGAGAAAATCAGAAAGTTAGGCTTCGTTTGGGACAACTTTTTTGTTACTTTCTAAAACAACTTTTTAATATAAAAATTTCTTGAATTAATTAAAAATTTTATACTAAAAAACAATTTTAGAAAACAGTATGAAAGCTGTCCCAAATGAAACCTCAATCAACAAATCAAAATATAACTTCAAAAAACAGAAATAAAACAGTGAACAACTATGCACATCACTTCTGCACTATAGCTAATACAACAGGCAAAATAGGCCGAGTACAAGGCAAACATCAGAATCTGGCCTACTTACAAGGCACAACCACCAGTAACTATGTTATTATACTCGATGGCACTCGTTATAATATGCCAACCATAAGAAAAAATTAACTCAAATTAAAGCTTGGAATATAGATGTAGAGAGCTGCAAACTATGCTGATATGTCTGGATGAGCTAGCCTGACACAATGGTCATCCAGAATAAGGAGTCAAAAAAATTAACAAACAGCTTCAGACAGAAGGATTAATCTAAAAAAGTAGAATCAGATTGGACAACCTTTCCTCGCGTGGCAAAGTTTCCAGGAAGATAAACCCACATATTAAGTTCCAGTTATCTTTGGAGCAATCTCACCCTTGTGGAAGAGTGGACATTAGGTGGCTCCGAGATGCAGCATCCTGATATAGCAGCTTGCACTGCTGCTTCTGATAGCATGCTACATGCCTGGAAGACATTTAAATCAGTCCACGAGAATAGCATGGTGCGATCTATTAAGGCTTCGTTTGAGATGATTTTCTTACTGCTTCTTAAAGCAGCTTTTTAATATTTGTATTAGAAAGCTGCTTTAAGAAGCAGTAAGAAAGCCGTCTCAAACGAAACCTAAGTTTATGTGAATTTTCCCCAAAAAGGGGAAGGAGAAAAGTTCATCAAAATGACTAAATATTTTTAGGTGGAATTCCAATTCCACTCATGACATTCAAATCTTATCTATTTATAAAGCTAAAATATATCTTTTTTTAAGCCACAGAATCCTTGCATTTTTCATGTGCCACAATGGGAATCCATTGAAGAATTGACAAAAGTGAAAAACATAATGAAGTTTTGCCGGGTATTTTGATATTTGGATGAGAATTTTAAAAAACGTAGGTAGGAAGGTTAAGAGTATGTGGGGATAGGCACTTACCGAAAGTTGAAGATTGGTTAAACGTGGGCAATCAAGCTTCAAAATCTCAAGTGAGCTGCAGTTGCTGAATGATGCAAAAAGAAGGAAACTTAAGACAATAGCAGATTTTGCAAAAACGTAGGTTATTTGATGGAAGATAACTAAAAAAAACAGGAAAGCTCTTCTAATTGTATCTGACCTCAAGTTGAGACTACTGAGGTTGGGACATGCTAGATCAACCTCTTTTAGATTTGCTGATAGGTTCAGATTTAACTTTGTTAAACGGAAGCAACATGCCGTTGACGGTATTACAACTTTCTTAAGATATGGGCACCCGGTACAGTTGAGAAACTCCAAAAGATGGTCCGACTTACTGCATGATATGTCACCATTTCCCAGAGGAGGCAAATTTGATAATGTAGGACCAATCTTCATACCAGTTGACTGGAATTCACTAGAACCCCAAGCAAGCTTATGCATATATACACATCCATTCAGATTCACATTGACTAAATTTCTACAGCAAGCAAGAAGATCAACAATTGCAGCCTGGCCAATGGAAGAATAAGACAAATCCAGCTCGCGAAGGGCAGGTAGTGCACCTCCATTATAAAGAGCATCCAAAGAAGAATCCCCTAGGTACTTGCATGCTGAAAGTTTCAAGATCTGCGGAAAATAATCAGTTTGAATAGGAAGAGTAAAAAATGGAAGACATGAAAACAAGAAAAAGAAACGGGGAAAAAAAAAAACCAAGAATGTTGTGAGCGGGTGATTCTAAAAACCATACCAAATTTTAATTATAAAAAGAAAAAACATATAAAACAATAAGAGTTTCTGTATATGAATATACATTCATTGAAACAAATACAAATCAACGCCACCAATGGCACCACTTTTTAAATACTTTTAATGCTGTCTAATTCACTCATTTACTTTCAAGAGCTACATTAGGTTTTAGTTTCCAGTTCTTGGTAACAACTAATGTAGGACTTCATATAGTCCAGGCTTGCTAATCCTAAGATGCACAAAATCACATGAACATTAAAAACTTCACAAATAACAACTCTTAATGATGTAGGACTAAGATGCTTTAAGAGTATGTAATCAGAATTTGCACGACTTGATGAGAACAAAAGTAATTATTTCTATTACATTCCCAAACGACAAGATAAAACTCAAGAGGGGTCACATTCGTTTAGGCCAAATCACATGGAAAGAACTTAAATCATTAAAGCAATATAAAAATTCAATGACATGCAGATGAAATAGACGTTCATAAAAAATCCCTACACTAACAATAAGATTAGAAACATCGAAGGTAGCTTAAATCCTACGTTGACTAAGCTTTAGCATTTAAGCGGAGCTCGATCCTTTGCAATTGCCTCATCACCTACAAGGTTAGTGACTAAAAGATAATTGATTAAGGGGGAAGAAGTTCACCCTTACTTCGAACCGAGATAGATGTGCCACTGGACTTTGCTCAATTGTTCGAGAATAGCGTCGGCGAGGATATTCAGGATGCTGTCGATGTAATCTTTGACGGTATGTGGAGAGGTGGTCGGAGGAGGGTGGTCGGCCGCTGATGATCCAACGTCCCTTTGGTCTTTGTTCGTCGATCACGTCAACTAAGGTGATTTGGATGCGGTCGATGTATTATTCAATGGTATTGTCGAAGTCGAAACCCACGTCAAAGAAAGGAAATTGGAGGATGTCGATTTGATCTAAATCGTCATGCACCAATCCGTAGTCCCTTTTGGGATCCACCATTCATAGTGATTTGAGAGGAGAAGAGTTGTGGGGATGCTTCTTTGCTGTCCCTAATGATTCTACTCAAGAGAATGATGTTTCCCCTTGAAAAATCAAGTGGAGAAAGGAGGGTGGAGGTGGCCGGCCAAGGTAAGGGTTGGGAGGAGAAGTTGGCTCAGATTTGGAGGAGTTCGGGTTAGGGAAGGGAAAATTCTAAAATCTGAAGTTAATTTCAGATTTGAATTGGGAGGGAATTTGGGGAAGAGGAATTAGAATTTAATTCCTAAAGAGGATAGGAATTAATGGGAGGGGGAGGGGGCTTGGAGAGAGAGAGAGAGAGAGGGGCGGGTAGAGAGAGGGGCCGGCGGCATTAAAGAGGTGGGAGGGGATTTAGGGAGATTAATTTGGGTTTCTAATTTAGGATATAGGCAAAAGGAAATGTTTGATTTAATCCTATTTAAGTAGAAATTCAAATAAGATTCAATTAGGAAACTTTCCTAAATTAAGTTTAGCAAATTAGGAGAGATTTAGATCTCAAATCAATTGGATTTGATGTTAAAATCTGCCCAAATTCAAATAGGATTCAATTAGGAAACTTTCCTAACATAAGTTTAGTAAATTAGGAAAGATTTTTTTGGATTTCAAATCAATTAGATTTGAATTCAAAATCTGTCCAAATTCCAATAAACTAAATTAGGAAGCA
Organism: Dendrobium chrysotoxum; assembly: GCA_019925795.1. Lineage (NCBI taxonomy): Eukaryota > Viridiplantae > Streptophyta > Magnoliopsida > Asparagales > Orchidaceae > Dendrobium > Dendrobium chrysotoxum. Next base: position 47,454,859 of record CM034303.1, read on the forward strand.
AGGCATTGGTGGGAAAAGAAGAAGGATGTGGGGAGAGGGATGGGCCGGCGGTTTGGTGGGGTGAGGGTGGTGCTTGGGTGGCCAGCGGGTAGAGAGTTGGGATTGGCCGTGGGATGGTGGAGGGGAAGTTGGGGTTCGGTTTGATGGGGGGGGGGGGGGAAGGCCGGCGGCTGCTAGGGAAGAAAGGGGAGCTTTGGGCCGGCGGGTGGGGGAAGAAGAGAAGGGAGATAGGGAAAGAGCCAAGAGCTCCCAAAGGTCGCTGTTGGGTACTACGAATTAGCCTCTCCTAGGCTCTTCCACAATACTCTCAAGCTCTCAAACACAAGAGAACACAAATGTAGGAAAAATTTCTTTCAATCATTCATTAACATCAAAAGAATACAATAGGGCTATTTATAGCCTCATACAAAAGGACTCGAATGTAAAATACGACAATGCTCTCTTGGGCTTACATAAGACCTCCCTTAAGTAAGGGTAACATCGGAAATAAAAACTAATAAAGCAAATAACAAACAAATACATAATAATACTAAAAAATACAAAGACTCAAAGACAAGCCCGCCACATACTTCCAAGAATCATCATCATCACCAATAGTAAGTATAAAAAAACTAACGACTTCATAGCAAAGAACCACCATTCACAAACTATGGCCCACCAAATAGAGGACCAAAAACAGAAAGCATCATCAATTGAAAAAACACAGGTTCTAAGAGAATGTAAACCATTCTCAAAATAAGAAACTTATCAGGCATATCTTAGTAAAATTAAGCAGAAAAGCTTGAAGGGAAAAGTAAAATTCCTACTGAAAGAAAATACTAGAAAAAAGACATTTTAATTTGTTCATCCAATACAGCATCTTATGTTTCCAATGACAATGAACTTTGAGATTTGCACCATGCATGGATTAAAAAATTATATCTCCAACGAATTGTTCAATTGATATTCACCAAATAAATCTATGCATAATTGTTGTGCTTCTAATAGACTAATCAATGAGTCAGCACATGTAAGTCTGCTATGCTAGTAGACTGTATGGCTTATGGAAACAAAAGTAATGAATATAATTTTATCATTTATTGTAATTTCTGGCACAAGTTATCTATTATTGTCTAAAAAGTATGCAGATGATGTCTTGGATGTCAGTCTCAAAGTTATAAAAAAAAGGAGAATAATCTAAAGCATTAGTTGATCGTACATGATATCAAATCAAATCAAATATCTTCAAACAAAACTAATTAAAAAAAATTTTAGAATTTTTATCGTATAAGCATTTGTCACAATATGTTGTATGACTTTAGAATTTTTCATTTTTCCGGATGTTAATTTTTTAAGTTCTTGTGGAAAACCTTGCAGGTTTTGCACAACAAATACCTTATCACTTGATTTGAATCTTATATATCCAAGCTCACATCTAAGTTATAATTATAATAGAAACAAAATTTCTTATTTCGTCTCCATAATCTCAAATTAATCATTCATACTCAATACCCTATTCCCCAAACATTTTTATTTCATTTCTCTCTAGTGGGTTACGAATAGGGTCATACTCAATACCCTATTCCCCAAACATTTTTATTTCATTTCTCTCTAGTGGGTTACGAATAGGGTTTCACAACGACGTACGATGTTATCTCAATATTGACGTTCGATGCCGTCATGACATCAGTGTTTTAAAATCATCTCATCATTGAAGTCTGATGTTGTTTTGTATTGACGCTCAACGCTAGCAACTTTTCCACCCACAATCACGTCCTCGCATTGTATCAAGATCTCATATTTGTCCAACGTCATCTCAATATTGATAATCGATATCCCTACTCGATGCCCATTGCACTACATTAATGATCGACTCTCAATAGCATCATCGTCTCCCCTTCGATGCCTGACAAGACATACATGCCTGACCATCAACATGTTAATATTAATCATTTTAAACACAAATCATAGTTAAATGACTAATTATTTTTTAACTATTCTTAATATTTTATTTATTCAATTTTTATATACTATTTTTAAGATATAAAAATTATAATATTGTGTCCAACATGTGTTCGTATCCCATATTTTTTAATAATTGATGTGTCTCATATTCATGTTGTATTGTGTCCCTGTCATTGTGTTCGTGTCTATGCATCATAGATCAAAACTATGCAAAGACTTAAATACTTAAATAAATCCACCCCTTCGCAAATCATTTATGTGCCTTTTAAGTCCAACATTTAGTTGGATTCATTCTATAACATGCTATGTTAGATAAAGATGGTCCCATAATCAAATCACTAGCATGTTGTATACCTTTAATTTATGTTAGTTCATCAAGAAAATAAAATGGTATTGAGGAAGCATATAAACATGTAAAAGGCTTTTTCAACTTTCTATAGGTAGTCAATGTAAAACCAAGATCCTTAGCTATATCTAATACGTCAACAAAAATTGCTTTGATCGGGCATGAATCTAGAGGCATATTCAAATTGGAAATATTTGAAATTAAATTCAGGACCATTTGAATTCTGATTTTAGCAAACTTATAGTCAAACTGAACGTAATGACATGAAAATCGAACAAATCCAAGCCCAAATGTGTTGAAATATATAGCTTGAAGCATATTTAGAGGCTTCAGAATATTAACCGAGTGACCAAATGATATCAAAATATAGCATGCTTATAGTCGAATCAAGCGACTCAATGAAACGAATACAATGAGCCCAAGATCACTTAATTCTAACATCATTGAGGGAATTGGATACTGGATAAATGCTCTATAATCGAGGGGATCAATACAAGCCATCCGATGAAGTACTCCATATTTGCTTCAGATTTTTTTATATTTATGGGGCATGCCACTCCCGAAAATTTATAAGTAGTCCCCTCACTCCCTACTTGAAAGGGGACCATTTAGTTTGGAGGCTAAAACCTTAGGCTAGAGATTCAAGAGAGGTTTGAAACTTGAAGAATCTCGAAACTCCACCCGAGTACCATCATTGACGAACCCTCAACACCATTTAAACTTTCACCGATCGATTGTTGTGTGTACGTCCACCTTGTCACCATCGCCAGACCTCAATCCCAGTTGTCGCTATCGAACCTCCACCCGACCATTACCGTTAAGCCTCTGCTCAGCCATCATCACACGACTACTGTTATCTGACTACTGTCACTTAACTACAGTCCTCGGACCACCATCGCCCTACTATGGTCCCTTCGATCTTTGTCACCCAACTACGATCCCTCCGATCTCTGTCGACCAACCACCGTTGCCTGACTATGATCCCTATAACCTCTGTCAACTGACTACAATCCTTTCGTCCCCCATCGCTTGCTGGCTATGGTCCTCGGAACACCATCGCTCGACTGCGGTCCTTCTAATCTCCGTCGCTCGTCGACTACAGCCCTTGGACCATCATCACCCGACTTCAATCGCTTGCCGACTACTCTCCTCGGACCACTGTTGCTCGACCATAGTCCTTCCGACCTTTATCACCTGCTGAGTACGGTCCTTAGACCACCGTCACTTGACTACAATCTTCCGACCATCCCTCGATTACGATCCTGATGACCAAATAAACATGCTAACAATCTCTTGAGAACACCTCTCATGCTAGTGGATTCTTCCAACTTTGACAATATAATATGCTTTATATAATCTATATTTGCTACATTATGTCAACACCTTTCCCTCAAGAAAGGATATTATTTATAATCAATGATAAATACTAGTGAAATCATTTCAACTGGGTGAGACCTCATAGGTTTTCCCCTTTTGAGGGTTTTTTACATAAAAATTCTAGTCTCTTATAGTTCTTACACCATTCTCTTTCTTATACGTATGTATGTTGGATCTTCGTTGAAAGATAAGACGCCAAACACTCCATCTCACTACTACCGCGAATGTTCCGGCACACAACAATATCCATTCCTAGTTTTGGGTCAAATAACCTATCATAATTTTATCTATAGTAGGGAAGCCTTCCATTGATTAACATCTTTGGGTAAATTTGAACTTTCAATAATAAAATATTTTGATGCTAACGTTAGCTAAACATAAATAAATCCTCATTTTAGAATTTCCTCAAAAGCATATTTAATAAGATAAACAATGATTTCTTCAGTTCATTAAATATGTTAGATTTTTTTATAAATGAAGTAGATATACTTTTTTAATTTTGTAAACTTTAAGATTATTCTCTTTCCATTGTTTTGAACACATAAATATTAGATTGTCCAAAAGGAGTAGCATCTGGATCTTATAAGTAAAATCAACTCAAGATAACCGTGTTGCATCCATAGGTAAAACACCAATTTATCACAATAAGTAACATGTTGACCTCTACTCAGATAGCCAAGAGAAAACAAAAAAAGGGATAAAAAAAATTTGCTTGAATCATACCTGTCTGAAACCCTATCCGCATTAGCCGCTCGCTACAATCGTCCATTTCCAGCAAACGGCGCCGAAATGTCGCTTCATGCCCCGCATGTGATTACCTATTCGCGTCGTTAAAACGAGAGCGAACTCACGCCTTCTTCGCTTCTTCCACTGCCGAGCTCTAGCCACTTCCTCTTCTTCATTTTTTCTTCCCAAATCCCGCAAGCCTCACGCGAGACCTGTCTGATCTCCCTCCACCAAGCCGAATCCACACAACCTCAAGCCCCGACCCGGTTCTTCCTCACGACTCCAATCGAACAGCTCTCGCCTTCTTTCCCATTTCAACGACTCCTCCCGCTTCTTCTTTGACTTCCTCTTTCATGCAACTCCAAGCACCTCTCGGCCTACAGCCGACTTCCTCTTCTCTATCCAAAAATCCCCCTCAGTCGCACCCTTCCGTTCATAGCCCATCAACATCACTACTTCAAGCCGATCGCACCCCTACTCCCTTCTCGTTTGAAGCCTCCGATCTCCTCTCTTCCCTAGCCCTCAGCCATCGAAGCCTCCACTTCACCCGACCTAAACCCATCTTCAAAGCCGATAGCTGACCCAACCTTCATCTCTCTTGTTCGACTCAGCCAGAGTAGTAGGTATAATATCTTCTAAATCCTCTGGAGACCCTTCATTTAGTTATTATTTCATTAGTTAATTGTTATGATGATTACCATTAGTTGCAACAACAATGGTAGCTATTATCATTGGTTGTTGTTATCATTATTAGTTGTTGTTGTTATTATTGATCACAATAATAATAACAATAATGATAATGGGTGCTAAATTTTTCTACTTATTACAATTGTTGTTATTAAAAAAAAAGAGAGAAAAAAGGGGGGCGAAGAAAGTTCAAAAATAAAAGAAAAAAAAGAAAATATGAGAAAATTCACAAAAAAATACGTGTAACAAATACAAGTACATGTAAGCTACCGTAGAAGACCTGTCGTACATACAACATACCATTCATGGGTAGATACAGAAGAACTGTACTAAATGCAAACATCTGTAAATCATGACAGCTTATACAGTTTGTTTGTGGCCTGCAACAATAGATGTGCAGTAAAATATGAGGGATTCCCTGTGGACATAGGCAAATGACATGTCTTGTGCAAGCAAAGACAGAAGCTCACAAGTAATGAAAGAACAAGACGGCTTGTTTTCAACCAATGAGCTGAAGTCTTCTTTGAATGTTGGAGATTATGATGTTGATCAGAAACACAAACATCAATAAATAACAACAATGGCAGTTATCCTACGAGCATGATAATTTGATAAGTTTGATGAATGTGATGAATGCTATGACGTCCCTTCAAATGTCAAATGTAGGCTATAGTTCTCCAGAAAATACTAAAAGTCAACGTGCAAGGGATATAGTAACTCACTGACCAGTGTGCATGAGAAGGTCAGTGATGAGTGCAACGATGCCCTGCAATCAACATCGAAATACAAGCAAATGTACCCGAGCTTGTAAGCAACAAAATTGATAAGGATAATCATGAATGTGCAACATGTCACCGACCAAGAAGGATCGAAAACCACGAGTAAGAGGCAAAATGATTACATCAAACACAAGCTCCTTCGAACTACTGTAGGAGCCCCGTCATATACACTACATGCCATCTACAAGCAAATACTGGATGATATGCAACAAATGCAAGTGTCTACAGACCCTTCCAGAAGACCCGCTATATACACAAAATGTTATCTACGAACAAAATACCAAATGACTACTGTGAATATAAATACCAATGAGCTACTGAAGGAGGCCCATTATACATCAACATGCTGTATGCGAGCAAATGTGAAAAAAACTGCAATAGATGCAAGCATCTACAACCGATAGCAGAAGAATCATTAGTGAACGACAACCTACTTATATAAAGCAGCAAATAACCTGCAATGGCGCCACGCTACCGAACCCGCAACATATGTACACGTGGATAGAAGGCGTGTACGAGCTTCCAAATAGAACACTGCATTCAAATGACAGATACCCACACAACTGATCGGCGTCAAACATTCCAAAAATGCCCCCACACATGCACTACAATGTGTATACACACAAACACAAAAAATTCATGTGCAATCGTACACCCGCATGGGCCCCGACGAGCATGTTATAGGCACACATGTGACGTCCAGGGATGCTGCGCGGGTCAGACAATAAACCTAAGTTCAAGCTTGATCCTTCTATGCGGATAGGTAGGAGTCGACATCGATCGAACCATCAAACAAATATACGATCACGATATCGACCGGGATATTTATTTTATACATTCATGTTAAGCCTTCAAGGTCTATGACAAGAGAAATTCATTAATAAAAGCACACAACCAACTTGAACCGGATCTTCTGTCGGCAACTAACAGAGTCGACAGGGTTCAGTCAATAAAATGCAACTCCCCATAAATGCTTTGATGATGGCCGTGTTGAATGTAGATCTCAACCGGAGGGGTTAGTTCCAAATATTCAAATGCCTCCCAAATTCTCAAATGCCCACAAAATTCAAAATCTCCAAAAATCCCAAAATTCAAAAATATTTAAAATCGAAATTCAATCATCAATCACTTAAAACAAAACTCATTCATCCTCTGCAACAGTTTATCAAGATGGACAAATTTGAAAATACACCTTAGCTCACAAAAGAGCTAGTGTTTAGTAGAGAATATCACTAGGATTCATTCCCAAACCATCTCTTGCCAGCAAGGACGTGGCACGTGTCCTCTAACCGGTGGTTTTGCTGCCAAATGGCACCGCAGGTAAATGGTTATTACTGGGGCCCTCTGAACCGGGTGGTTCGCTGTCAAATGGCACCACTAAATTACAGTCATGGCCATAGCTTGTATGCTCCCCAATAGCACTAAATCCTTGAGATATGAATCAATAGGATATAGTTGATAGGGCACAAAAGCCCTCTGTTAGCTAAGGTGGATTAAAATTTGTTCCCATAGACAAACATCCACCCCAAGTTTACAAGGTACCCTTGGACAACGCAACCCATGGCTGCCGACAAAGATCATTCTGTCAAGTTGGATCGACTACCTCCTCTGAATAAGTAGACCAGGGACCACAATGGCCCGGGACGACGGAACCATGGGATCTTGATCGGGCTCATCATCCATTCCCCCACCATCCGCTTTAAGTGCAAGATGGTGAAATTTTTAATTTAAATATCAATCCTTCAAACACCTAAACCCATGCTGCTACTATATGCCCGATACCACATATTTTCTACGTATTTGATTGATGACTAATCTTAATCGACAGTTCTCTCTTGTTATCGGGAGGGGTAATTAACTATAGGGGCTTGCACCTATAAGAAACTAGAACTCAGATCATAAAGTCCTCGCAAAATGAGGGTGAAATCTCTGAGTAGTGTCTTATCTACAAACCCAATCTGCCTTCTGAAAATTTATCTCGGAACTTAATCCTTAATCCTTTAAAACTCCCATGAAAGCATAGGGGCATGAATTTTTGGAGCCCACAGCACAAAACAATAACTAAAATGTTAGCTACCTAAGCTATGATATATGGTTCTATGTGATTTAGGTTTTAATTGAACAATAGCTAAGTTACACTTATTCTTCATATAACTTCCGCTATCTAATAATAAGTTTATGTAGTTTATCTGCATGCATGAGCTTTAAATATATATCTTTTTCAATTAAATACAACTTTCGATTCATGAATAATACATGCACATAACATTTTAAAAGGGTTTTCTTAAAATATCTTCAAAATCAATTATTTATTCATCAAATATCATATCCCCTATTAATTTCATTATCAAGTTCCACATTAATATGAAAGTTCTTACTAGTACATTCATTAGCATAAAGACCGGTCCAATGCACTTAAAACAAGCTTATATAACCATTTTAAAACTTGATACAACAGGAAGAGATTTCCATTACAGTATTTACCAAAGGTCGTGCTACTATCTTTTGAAGTAGTGGATGTAGTGTGTTAGATATGGTCATTGATAAAATATATTTTTCAGTATTTGTATTAACTCTCTTAGCGATTGAAATTTTCAACATCTGCTCAAAATCTAATATAAATTGGAAAAAATATTCATGTAATGGAACTGATGAAGTAGGTCTTTATCCACCGAAATCTAAAACATATTTTAGGATCTTTAGCTAGTTCAGAACATAATAATTTCTCAAATTTATTCATGTATAAAATAATTAATTTTGTTCCTTGTTTTAAGCGTTAAATTCTTCAAGTGAACGCAATAGTAATTTCATACTTCATTGGGTGAGTCACCTTGATCTTTTTCTTGAATTTTCTTTATTTTAACTTTGATTCGTTCAGATTTTTAGGAATTTTTATTCAAGCTAGGTGATAAGTGCCACAGGATGCATTGCATAAAGAGGGATTTTCATGATATGCATGTTCAATATTTATACAGGAGCTGTTACTTGTGTTCAAACACAAGGTGGTTTGACTAACTATTTTCTTAATTCAATAGGATTACATTTAAGGATCAGCTTTAAGCATATATTTTTTGCTTTAGTCATTGATGTTTTTATAAGACATTTGAAAGAGAATGTACCTTGGTGTATGTTTTTTTCTGATGATATTCTTCTTGTTGATAAGGCTAGAGAGGAAGTTGATAAAAAACTTGAATTATGGAGGTCAACATTAGAGTCTAAAGGTTTTCATTTGAGTAGATCTAAAATCAAATACATAGTGTAATTTTAGTAGTAACTAATCTAGTGGAGGGATTGTGACATTAAAACAAGTACACATTTTAGATATATCGAGTCTATTATTCAAAGCAATGATGAAATAAATAGATGGGGATTTTACTTGCAGAATTCAAGTTGGATGGTTGAAGTGAAGAATTGCTTTAGGCTTGTTGTGTGATAGAAAAGTACCCCTCAAACTTAAGGGTAAATTTTATAAGATGGTGGTAGGGCTGCAAATAAACTGAGCGTTCGACGAGCTGCTCGTGGCTCGGCTCGATAAGGGCTCGTTCATGTTCGTTTGATAAGGTAAACAAACAAATTTGAACACACTTGCTAAATACTCGATACTAAATGAACGAGCTTGAACAATATGTTGTTTGGTTCATTTATGTTCACGAACAATCTCGCTTGGAAGCTCGTAAACAAACTCGCTTTGAAGCTCGATTAGAGCTCGACTAAGAAGCTCGATAAAAACAAGTTCATCTGATGGCTTGATGAAAAGCGGGCAGCTGGCGGGGCGGGTTGTCTGAGCCGATTAATTTGTTGTTCGTTTGATTTGACGAGCCGCTCGGTTAGCTCGTAAATAAACGAGCTTGAAAGCGAACACGAGCTGAGCTCGAACATTTTTTTTTAAACGAGCTCGAGCTCGAACATGTGTCCAAGAAGCTCGACGAGCTTCGAACCGAGCTTGAGCTCGATTCTAACATACGAGTCTGAACTCGAACAGGCTAAAGCTCAGCTCGGCTCGGTTCGTTTGCAGCCCTAGATGGTGGTGAGACTTACAATGCTTTAAGGCCCAAAATTTTAGCCATTAAAAGAGAAGCATGAGATTAAGTAGGCGCAAAATGTTAGCCATTAAAAGAGAAGCATGAAATTAAGTTGAGTGTTGTAGAGATGAGGATACTCACGTGGATGAGTCACTTTACACTTAGATATAGAATATAATATGAGTATATACGTGAAAACGTTAGAATAGCTCCAATGGTAGATAAAATTAGAGAGAGTCGCCTAGTTACATAAAATGTCAGCCTTCTGATGACCCTTTTAGGAGAGTAAATTTATTAAATTTTGCCTATATTAAGAAATGTAGATATAAAACTAAAAAGACTTGGTTAGAGAGTACTGAAAATGACATTTTTATTAGATTTAAATGAGAATTTGACTCTTAATAGGATACAATGGAGAAAAAAGATTCATGTAACTGATCCCGCGTATTGAGATAAAGGTCGGTTATTGTTGTTGTTGCCAGTTCAGTATTTTCTTATTTTAGTTGGATTACATTTATGATTATCTTTAAATCCATATCTTTTGTTAAAATCTCAACCGTCCCTTGGCTCTTGATCCCACGGCCAGGATAGAGAACTGTTGAAGGCTCACCTGGATCATGCCTGTCACCTTCCATATTCTTTTTTTTTTTGAATGGTTGCATTGCGCATTTATATGAAAAATAAAGGAGTCGATACAACAAGAACTGTGAGAAAGAAGTGGAACAGAGCGGGTTCAATTGAATCGGCCAGTTATTAAATAGTGGGTCGCGACCCGCGACAGAAAGAAGCGGAACAGAGCAGGGGCGGATCGAACTCGCGCGCAGAAAGTGTTTGGGGAGCTCGTTTCGCTATTTTAGTGAGCGATCGCGTTAGGGGATAAGATTTACCAACTCCTTTTCATTCCTATAGTTAAAGAAGTGGAGAGTTGGAAGAAACGACGATGAATGAGAAGAATAAGGAGAACGGAGGAAGAAGGTTTGTTGATTTCTTCCTTCTCATTTCTTTATAAATTCTCCTATTTTTCTTCCAATTAAAGAAAGTGATATTTTCATAAGGGAAAAAAAGAGATTGAAAACGAGGAGAAGGGATTTTGGGAGAGAAAGAAGAAAGATTTGAGATTTTTGAAAAATTCTTTTTTGTAAGTGAATTTTTATCGTATAGTTTTTATTAAAAAAATTTGTTATTAATTTATATTACATGAAAATTTATATTGCATATTTTTAGAGATTTTAGAAAGGAATAGATCAAGTTGTACGAGTTCGATTCAACAAGGAAAAAAAATTCGAGGTTTGAGGTAATAAATAACTAAATAAATGTTTATGCAAAATTTATGAAAGGTAAATATAAAAAATTTACATGGTTGTGTATTTCTTTAGGTTGTACCAATGATCGAAGATTTGAAAGAATCAAAGTGGGCAATTATAGTTGTGTAAATTTTTAATATTTTATCTTTATTTTAAATCTGAAAGTAGTAGTTCATATAATTATTTACTTCTTTTTAGAGACTATCATGAATGAGGTAATGTAAATTCTAATGCATAAATTGATATAGAGATTGTTATAACTGAAAATAATTGAAATATTATAAGAATATATGAAAGAAAATACATGCAAAGAAAATAAATGTAAAGGAAATAAAAAGTGAAGTTGAAAAATATACATATATGTATGATACTTATATACATATAAAATTGCATATACATATAAGAATGCATATACATATAAGAATGAAAATAAATAAATGTTAAAGACCTGATATAAATAATAAAACATAAATGAATAAATGAAAAAGGAAAAAGGAAATGCATGCAAATTACAGAAGTTCACCTCCATATGGTACTGGCTGGGGAAGCAACGTACATGTGCACGTTAAATGAAAATGAAAATGGAAATGAAAATGGAAATGGTGTACCTTTATTGGTACATTTAGATGGTGTTCTTGTACAAATTGAATTGGAAAAGTATAAATTGAATTAGAAAAAGAATAAATGAGAAATTTTTATGAAATGTATTGTATATGAATTGTATAAAGGAATGAATGAATGAAATGGAAAATGAGATGCATATACTAAAAATTATATGACTGTTTATATAAATTCTAATATCGTATACGAAATCAGAAAAAGAATATACATTGTAACTTATACATGTTTAAATGTTATATTATATAAAGATTATCCACTGAGTTTACTTTGTAAACTCAACCTATCCAACTAATATTTCGGGTAAGTCTTCAGAGAATTAAAAATGGCTGAAAGGGAGGAGTACGTCTATAGAAGACGGCGTGTAAATAAAAATAGGTAATTTATAATTTATACAAATGTTAAATAATTGAGAAAATTTTGTAATAGTGGCTCTTCAGTTGTTTTGAAAAATTGTATGTTAATTTATTATGATATGAATTGAATTGTTACTACCATCCGACTTTTCGTTCCTGCCTCATTAAGTCGAGTTCCCGGGCCGAGTCGTGACAAAAGTAGTATCAGAGACCAATTAGGATGTGAATCATACTGAAAGAGCCATTAGGATGAATAGTAATGGTTTAAGATTAAGTTATGGAATTGTAAAATAAATTATTTTATTTTATAATAGGAACCAAAATGATTCTGAAGAAGAGGTAGAAGTGGAAAGGACAGTGCCTAATGTTGCTGTTAACACTGATGCACTTACATAAATGATGACAGTTATGACTGTTGATTCAAGACTCAAGGAATCAACCATCAGGGAGTAGTGGTGGTGGTAGTATGACTATGGATAAGTACTTGAAATTGTTTCAGGATATGGACCACCCTTATTTAAGGGAGTAGATGGACCAATTGAGGCTAAGAACTAGTTGCTAAGGATTGAGAAAATATTAGAAGGGATTTCTGTCCTGAAGAGAAGAAAATTTCTTTGGCAACCTTTATGCTTGATGAAGAAGCTGAAAGGTGGTGGAGAGGTCAATATCAAGACAAATTTGGAGGAATCCCTAACATGCAAATTAAGTGGGATGACTTTACTCAGGTGTTCAGAGACTGGTTCGTGCCACTTTCTGCGAGGAGCCAGATGCAGGATAAGTATATGAGATTGGTGCAAGGAGATAGACTCGTTATGCAGTATGAGGCTGAATTTACCATATTGTCTAGATAAGCTCCCCACCTAATACATACTAGAGGAAAAGTGTCACCGATTCATATATGGATTGAAGGATGCAATTAGGCAGCCTCTTGTTCCAGTTGTAATTGAAGACTATTTAGTGCTGGTGGAGAGAGTTAGAAGGATAGAAATGGACATATACAATACTCAAAGGAGACGCGACTTGCAGAAGAGGAAAAGTGGTGAGAGATTATGGGAGCTTCTCAGGATTCATATAGCAAATTCCTTTCACAAGCTGGAAAGTTTAATTGGAAGAAGACAAAGTCCAGTAGTAGTGATAGTTCAATGAGCATGAACAGTTATAGCAAGTGTGGAAAGCAACATAAAGGAGAATGACTATCTAGTACAAACACTTATTTTTGGTGTCATCAATCAGGTCATATAGCCAAGAACTGTCCTACTTTGGGGCAAAAATCAGCAGGAGAATCAAGAATAAATACTGGATCTCAGAAAAAGGTTGGAAGACCAGGAATGAGAATCAGCTGCTCTACTTCAGACCAAGTCAAGGCCGACATAATACTCAGCCTAGAGTATATGCCCTGACTCAGAAGGATGCTAAGGACTCACCTGGTGTGATTACAGGTGATTAAACAAGTAAAGTTAATAAGCATGTTATGAAAAATTGTTAAATAAATGATATATGTTTATGTTAATTTGTTTGAAAATTTTATAGGTATGAAAACGATTCAAGGAAAGCCTATACAGATTCTTTTTGATACTAGAGCTTCACATTCCTTCATTTCAGAGGAATTTGTTAGATCATTTGGGTTGAATGTTTATGAAACAAATGCAATTTTAGAAGTTTTGATGCCGAATGGGTTTATTATGAATATTAATGGTGTATGTCAAGTGACTTTCAAAATAAATAAAAGAGAGTTTAAAGCAACAATGAAAATTTTACCATTGCAAGAATTTGATATGATATTGGGAATGGATTGGTTATCAAATCATTTTGTGATCATAGACTGCAATAGGAAAATTGTCAAATTTAATTTTTCGGGAGAAAGATAATGTAAATTTTATCGAGATAGGAATTTCTTTGATGATCATCACTTATATGAAAGCTTCCAAGTTTGTATTCAAAGGATGTCAGTGTTTTCTTGCTCAAGTAAAGGATTCAAATAAGAAAGTTAAAGAGTTGAAAGATATACCTGTAATCAAAGAATATCCAGATGATTTGTTAGGATTACCACCAAAGAGAGATATATTTCACTATTGATTTGTTACCGGATTCAGAACCAGTGGCAAGAGCACCCTACAGAATAGCAATTAAGGAATTACAGAAGTTAAAAAGCCAACTTGAGGAATTGATAGATAAAAGGTTTATCAGACCAAGTTCCTCGCTATGGGGAACTCCAGTATTATTTGTAAAGAAGAAAGATGGAAGCTTCATAATGTGTATAAATTACAGGGAATTGACTAAGCTTACTGTTAAGAACAAATAACATTTGCCCAGAATTGATGATTTATTTGATCAACTGGAGAAAGTTACAATTTTCTCTAAGATTGATTTGCGTTCTGGATATCATCAACAACACATTAAGGAGGAGGATATAGCTTAAAATTGCTTTCAGAATCAGATATGACCATTATGAGTTTGTTGTAATATCATTTGGAGTGACAAATGCTCCAGCTGTCTTTATGGACTTAATTAACAGAATTTTCAAACCATTCCTGAACTTTTTTGTAATTGTGTTCACAGATGATATCTTGATTTATTCAAGAGATGAAGAGAGCCATTCCAGCCATCTGCATGCAGTGTCGCAAATATTTAAGGAGAACAAGTTATATGCCAAATTTTCAAAATGTGAATTTTGGTTGAGCAGTGTAAACTTTCTTGGGCATGTGATTAGTGGTAAAGGCATTTCTGTTGATAAGAATAAAATTCAAGCCATTGCTAAGTGGCCAAAGCCAACAACCATATCAAAGGTGAGGAGTTTTCTGGGTCTTGTTGATTATTACAGGAGTTTGTAGAAGGATTCTCTCATATTGCAATGCCATTATCCAGATTAACTCAAAAGGCAATAAAATTTGAATAAAATGATCAATGTTAAGGAGCTTTTCAGAAGCTGAAAAATTAATTAATGACTGCTTAAATTTTAATAATTCCATCAGATTCAGAAGGATTTCAAATTTTTGGTTATGCTTCATTGAGGGGACTTGGATGCGTATTAATGCAGCATGGTAGAGTGGTGGCATATGCTTCAAGGCAATTGAAAGTACATGAAAAAAATTATCCCACCCATGATTTGAAATTAGCAGCTGTGGTTTTTGCGCTCAAAATATGGAGACATTATTTATATGAAGTCAGATGTGAAGTATTTACAGATCATAAAAATTTCAAATATATTTTCAATAAAAAACAACTTAATTTGAGACAGAGAAGGTGGTTAGAGCTCATTAAATATTATGATTTGGATATACATTATCATCTTGGAAAGGCAATGTCGTGGTAGATGCACTTAGCAAAAAAACTCTTGGATATGCAAATTGGCTAATCACCCAGCAGAATCAGAAAATTAGAGACATGAAAAAATTAGAGATTTCAGTGATCAATTAGAAAGAAACTAAAGATATATTATTAAATCAGCTAGTGATACAATCCACTTTGAAGGATAGAATATGTGATTCATTGCATCAAGACATAATTCCAAAAAATCATAAAGTACAAACATGATAGTTGGAAAATTTTGTATGGGAGGAGGTAAGAATTTTGAAATATAAAGGCATGATCTATGTTCCAAATGTTGAAAATTTAAGAGGAGATATTGCATGAAGCTCATCTCTCTAGTTATAAAATTCATCCATGCAGTACAAAGATGTATCAAAAACTGAGAGGGTTGTTTTGGTGGCCAGGATTGAAAAGAAATGTTGCAGAATTTGTGACAAAATGTATTCCTTGTCAGATGATTAAAGCTGAACATCAAAAGCCAGGTGATCAACTACAACCCTTACTTTAACCTGAGTGGAAATAGGAAGAAATTGCAATGAATTTTGTAATTGAATTACCCAGGTCAAGGCAGAGTCGAGATGCAATATGGGTTGTTATAAATAGATTAACAAAGTCAGCTCAACATTTCTTACCAATCAAACAGACAGAATCAGTGAAAAAATTGGCAAAGATATATATTGATGAAATTGTGAGATTGCATGAAATTTCAAAATCAATAATTTCTGATAGAGATGCCCGTTTCACTTCTAGATTATGGAAGAAAATTCAGGAAGCTATGGATGCCAGATTGACTTTCAGTACAGCATTTCATCCTCAGACAAATGGGCAATCAGAAAGGACAATCCAGACTTTGGAGGATTTACTGCGATTGTGTGTTTTAAATTTTGGAGGAAATTGGGAGACTCACATACCGTTGATTGAATTTGCATATAATAATAATTTTCAGTCTAGCATTGGAATGACACCGTATGAAGCTCTTTATGGAAGAAAGTGCATGACACCCTTGTGTTGGGTAAAAACATGATAAAGAAAAATAATTGGTACTGAACTAGTGGATGATACTACTATGAAAATCAGATTGATCAGAGATAGACTAAAGGCAGTACAAGATAGGCAACGAAAGTATTATAATGCAAAGCACAGAACAGTTGAATTTGAAGTTGGAGAATTTGTTTTCCTTAAAGTCAGTCTAATGAAAGGTGTACAACGATTGGACAAAATAAGAAAATTGAGCCGAAGATTCATAGGTCTTTTGAAATCATAGAGAGGATTGGAATTATGACTTATAGATTGGATCTGCCAGTGCATATGCAAGGAATTCATAATGTGTTTTGAAATATGTTGAAGAACCTGAAAGAATACTGGAATATGATGTGAAACAACTGAGAAATAGGGCAATACCTTTCGTGAAAATTTTATGAAAACATGAAACAGATAAAGATGCCACTTGGGAGAAAGAAGCAGAAATGAAGAGTCAATATCATCTATTTAATTAAGGTATGTTTTCTTATACTTGATTTAATTTCGAGGATGAAATTTTTATGAGGGAGATTGTGAGAACCGGCCCTGGCCATTCAACTAAACCGATCAGTTATTAAATAGGGGGTCGCGATCCGCGACAGAAAGAAGCGGAACAGAGGGGGGGGCGAACCGAACTCACGCACGAAAGTGTTTGGAGAGCTCGTTTCGCTATTTTGAGCGAGCGATCGCGTTAGGGGATAAGATTTACCAACTCCTATTCATTCATATCGCTAAAGAAGTGGAGAGTTGGAAGAAATGACGATGAATGAGAAGAATGGCAAGGAGAAATGAGGAAAAAGGTTTGTTGATTTCTTCCTTTTCATTTCTGTATAAATTCTCCTATTTTTATTCCAATTAAAACAAGTGATATTTTCATAAGGGAAAAGGAACAGATTGAAAACGGGGATAAGGGATTTTGGGAGAGAAGAAAGATTTAAGATTTTTGGAAAATCCTAATTTGTAAGTGAATTTTTATCGTATAGTTTTTATTAAAAAATTTTATTATTAATTTATATTACATGAAAATTTATATTGTATATTTTTAGAGATTATAGAAAGGAATAGATTGAAAGTTGTAAGAGTTCGATTCAACAAGGAAGAAAAATTCAAGGTTTGAGGTAAGAAATAACTACATAAATGTTTATGCAAAAATTATGAAAGGTAAATATAAAAAAATTACATGGTTGTGTATTTCTTTAGGTTGTACCAAGGATCGAAGATTTAAAAGAATCAAAATGGGTAATTATAGTTGTATAAATTTTTAATATTTTATCTTCATTTAAAATCTGAAAGTAGTAGTTCATATAATTATTTTACTTCTTTTTGGAGACTCATGAATGAGATAATGTAAATTCTAATGCAGAGATTGATATAAAAATTGTTATAACTAAAAATGATTAAAATATTATAAGAATATGAAAATATATGAATATGTGAAAGAAAATACATGTAAAGGAAATGAAAGGTGAAGTTAAAAAGTATACATATATGTATGGTACTTATATACATATGAGAATGCATATACATATAAGAATGAAAATAAATAAATATTAAAGACGTGATATAAATAATAAAACATAAATGAATAAATGAAAAAGGGAAAAGGGAAAAGGGAAAAGGGAAAAGGAAATGCATGCAAATTACAGAAGTTCAGCCCTGTATGGTACTGACTGGGGAAGCAACACACCCGTGCACATTAAATAAAAATGAAAATTGTTGTACCTTTATTAATACATTTAGATGGTGCTCCTGTACAAATTAAATTGGAAAGTGATAAATTGAATTGGAAAAGGAATAAATGAGAATTTTTATGAGATATTGTATATAAATTGTATAAAAGAAAGAATGAATGAAATAAAAAATGAGATGCATATACTAAATGTTATATGACTGTTTATATAAATTCTAATATCGTATACGAAATAAGAAAAAAAATGCATTGTAATTTGTATAAGTTTAAATGTTATATTATATAAAGAACTCAACCTATCCAACTAATATTTCAGGTAAGTCTCCAGAGAATTAAAAATGACTAGAAGGGAGGAGTACGTCAATAGAAGATGGCGTGCAAATTAAAACATGTAATTTATGATTTATACAAATGTTAAATATTTGAGAAAATTTTGTAATAATGACTTTTCAGTTGTTTTGAGAAGTTGTATGTTAATTTATTATGATATGAATTAAATTGTTACTACCGTTCAACTTTTCGTTCCCTCCTTGTTAAGTCGAGTTTTCGGGCCGAGTCTTGACAAGAATAGCTAGAGAAGCAAACCAAGGACCTAATCCCCTCTATACATTAAAAGAGAGAGAGGATTTACTAATTATATTGAGACAATGCTGAAATGACTCTTTTGCTGCACTGTTTGCAATTGCAGGTTCAAACCCAATGTTGGAACGGTCATGATCTTTTACACAGGCTTATGATGGACCGGCCGATTTGATTGATAGAGAATAAGGAAATTTCTTAATCAAGAGAGAGCTATTTCAGAAGGTTCTTAATCAAAGGGGAATTATTTAGGAATGTTTTAATTACAATTAAGAAAGAATTATTTAGGGCAAGAGATCTAATTTAAATTCAAAATCTAAGAGAGAGTATTTAGGGAATAGGAGTAATTAAGGGGGATTATTTATGAAAGTTTTAATTATAATTGGGAGGGAATTAATTAGGGCAATAAATCTAATTTGAATTCAAATTTGAGAGGAAATTATTTAGGAAAATGGGGCTGATTTGGGAGGGAATTATGGGAGCCTATTTAAGGCTAACAATAGGATGATTTTAGGAATATGTTTGGAGTTTGCTGAAATTAGAATTTCTTAGGTTGTGAGGGCTCTAGCCGCTGGCTAGGGATTGGGGAGAGCCGGATCTTCCTCTCCAATTGAAGATCCAACTGTATCTTGTTGTTTTCTTTCATATATCTTGCAATAAAAAGAGTTTGGTATGTTATTCCTAAATTTTTTTGTGCCGTTTGATTTTGCTAAAATTGCATCTACTTCCTATCAAATTAGTATCAGAGCACGATCTGGGCACTTATGGCAGAAAGAAAGGTAGAATTGTTGGAAGGGGAGATCAGACAATTGAAAAATCTAATTTTGCAAAGATTTCAATTTTTGAAAAATAATTTTTAGTCATCCATGAGAAGATCGATGGGAAGTTTGCCATCATGTAGGAGATGATTAGGAAGATGCTCGAGTTCCAAACCAAAATGGTGCCGTCGAAGGCGAGGGAAGCCACCGCTGGCCAAGTAAGTGGGGAAAACCCTAATCCGATAAGGAGGGGAAAATCAGGTGATGGAAATATTGGGGGAAGAAGAGGAGATGCCACATTTGGAGCAACTTCTAAGGAGACGAGGATTTTTGATGGAGGTGCAAAGTTTGGAAGGAGGAAAAGATGGAGAGAAGATAGAAGTGCCGGACATGGTTCAGCCACCCCTACAGCAATATCGAGGGGTGTTCCAGCCAATTCAGGGGTTGCCTCCTCTGCAGAAACGCAAGCATGCTATTATCTTGAAGGAAGGAGTCTCACTTATCAGTATTCGTCTGTATCGTCATCCCCAAATCCAAAACAAAGAGATTGAGAGATTAGTCAAGGAGATGCTCGAGGCAAAGATCGTTCAACGCAATGTCAGTTTATTTTTCAGTCCAGTGTTATTAGTCAAGTGCTTCAGCAGCACTTTACTTCGTTCCACCTTGAGGACAAGGTGGGACTTTGGGAGGAGAGTTTTGATGGACCAGTCGATTTGATTGATAGAGAATTAGAAAATTTCCTAATTAAGAGAGAGCTATTTAGGAAGGTTCTTAATCAAAGGAAAATTATTTAGAAATATTTTAATTACAATTAGGAATGAATTATTTAGGGCAATAGATTTAATTTGAATTCAAAATCTAAGAAAGAATTATTTAGGGAATAGGTGGAATTAGGGGGGATTATTTAGAAAAGTTTTAATTATAATTGAGAGGGAATTAATTAGAGAAATAAATCTAATTTGAATTCAAATTTGAGAGGGAATTATTTAGGAGAAGGGGGCTGATTTGGGAGGGAATTATGAAGCCTATTTAAGGCTAACAATAGGATGATATAGGATTATGTTTGAAGTTTGCTGAAAATAGACTTTCTTAGATTGTGAGCGCTCTAGCTACCAGCTAGGGATTTGGGAGAGCCGGATCTTCCTCTCCAATTGAAGATCCAACTATATCTTGTTGTTTTCTTTCATATATCTTACAATAAAAAATGTTTGGCATGTTCTTATTAAATTTTTTGTGCCGTTCTTTGATTTTGCTGAAATTGCATCCACTTCCTATCAGCTTATTGTCTCCTTGTTACTTGAGTCCAAGTACCGTTTTGATCATCAGGTTCTCCATCTTGGTTCGGCAAGCTAGCTAGATTGTCATGCCTAGAGTGCTGCTCAACCTGCGGATTGGATGAATTGTGCAACGTTTTGGCATCCATTTCAGGAATTTTCTTCCTATACCAAATAGGTTTGGTTTGTCTTCTAGTAACAAGATTCCAAGTGCCATAAACATTCTCTTTATATGCAACATGCTAAGAAGAGTAAGCTGTATTGAAATTATTATCTAACCTTACATTTGTTTGAATCGTTGGCTCTACTTCTGCACCATTTCCTGCTACATTGCTTATTGGCATTTTGGTGTGACATTGAGAGATATTATGTCCTAGAAATCCACAATTAAAACATAATCGGGTCATACCTTCATACTCAAAATGCTGGAAAAACGTCCATGAATCCCTTGGATCCATACTCCTGAAGGGAGTTTTTTTGTTAGATCAATTGTAACACATATTCTTGCAAAAGCACTTCTACCCCAAGTGTTGGTGTGCTCATCTATCCATAGAGGATGCCCTATCATAGTAGCAATACTAGCTATATTACATTTGTTCCAATAAAGAAGGGGTAATTGAGGGAATCGCACCCAAATTGGAGTTGAAAAACCTTTTACTGAATTTGGAGAAAAAGCAGGTGTCCATTTGTCCATAGCAATCAATTGACCGCCTGCAAACCACGGTCCCCCCCCCATAAGAATATAACCCCTGATTCAATTGAATTAAAAATGCATGTGAAGTAATCGGCTCCCAACATAGTGAAATGTATCTCACCTACATGAGCCCATTTCAATTTAAGTTGTGAATTTAATGTTGCGAAAGACAGTCGTCGACCAATTATTTTTCCCACGAGAGCATTTTCAAGTCGTTTTGCATTCTGATTTACAACTTCCTGGACTGGAGAAACTGTCACACCATCAATGGAAATTAAGGCAACATCTTCCACATCATCAATAAGAGAGTACTTAGGCCTTATGCACGTGTTAACTGATGGCGTAATTGTGGGAATGACCCGGTCAGTCTAATTTGAATTAGCCCAGACGCCACTTGGACAGCTGGAACGGACCTTTTAGAGGTTACATTTTTCCTGTAGTTCTTCCACTTTTCCAAGAGCTTGAGAGGGATCATTCGAATCCATCTCCATTCGGTATGCACTTTTGCAAGGGAGAACTTCAGTAAATTTGATGGAGCCAACCTTTGAAGGTTCTAAAGTTGTACTTTTTCCATCCTCATCGAGAGGAATATTTTGCTGGAATGACCTGTTCCTTCTCCTCAGTCAGATTGAAATTGAAGTCACATGGCAAGTTGGAGCCGAACTTTTGACAATCAATTTGATTGAATTCTCCCACGCTTTCCAAAGGTGATTGGGAATGAACTTTCAGATTCATCTCCACTCGGGTGACTGATTTAGAAAGGATTATATTAGGGCAATTATGCATGATTCTATAGTTATTTGTTTCTTTATTAAGGCATCATGTATAGATCTATAAATACGGATAATTTTGCATAATAAAATGAAGCCTTTTCCCCCTCCAATTCTTTGAATTTAACATGTTATTAGAGCGAGGCATTCGATTTTTGTTCAAAAACCAGAGCGTGAGAGAGGGAGAGCTAGTTCTTGCGTTTTGTTCCTACTCGCGTGCGTCTAGGGAAACTGATCAAATGAGAGGGCTTCCCTTTTATGGTTTTCTGTGTGCGACTCTTGTGCGTGCCTGCCTGGGGGCTGAACTGAGTGGAGAAGAGGATAAAGAGAGGGAGCGAGCAGGAACTGTGTGCGTGCGTTCCTGAGTAGGGATGATCGGCCCTCGTGCGTGTGCTGGAGCCGAGCCGAGCAAGGAACGAGCGGTTGAAGAGCTGTTGTACACGCCATCAAATCCTCCACTCGAAGAGCCCCTCCTTGCCCCAAATCTCGACCGCTTTTGCATGTTCCCGACCCAATCCGCTACCCTCAGATCTGGGAGATGTACAATAAGGCTGAAGCCTCCTTTTACACAACAGAAGAAGTCGACCTCTCCCAAGATCTCCACCACTGGGATCAATCCCTCAAATCAAACGAACACCACTTTGTAATCCACGTTCTCGCCTTCTTCATTGTTGCTGACGTTATCATCATTGAGAACCTTGCCGGTCGGATTTGAACTGAAGTCGGTTCGCTGGATTCGAAGCTCGTCGATGGAATAGTCCTGATACGTGAAGCTGCCCAAACGATGCACGCTGTGGGAAAGGAGATGACTTTCTTGGTGGTAAGGCAGTTCGCTACTACAATCCAGTGCATGCTTACGGTGATCAAAGAGTTGGTGAGCACATGGATGGTGAAGTATGCTACTTCCCTAAGTAGGGAGTCGTGGATATCGAGGGTGAGGCTATAGAAAGATTAGAAAAACTTTATCCTATCCTGAAGGAGCTGACGCTTGCTGGTTCTCTAGGTTCCTAACACCATTCTTTATTGCCGAAATTCTAAGGAATATAGGTTCCGACCACCAGCCTTCATTGTTGGAATTCTAAGGAATACAGGTTCCTTCCACCGGCCTTCATTACCGAAATTCTAAAAAATATTGGTCATTTTGCTTCCTTCGTGCATCCAAGTCCGAGGAGAGATCAAGCGGGAGGGCTCCTCTCACGTGCAACGTCCAGAGTCGACCGAGAAAAAGCAAGAGAAGTCGAGCGCATGACATTCTCTTGTGTGCGTATGGAAGGAGTTGAGAATTCCCTCTCGTGATGGTCTAGAACCGGGACAAGCAAGAGTGCAAGACCTGCACTCCTTCCTACGATCAGCCAAGAGGGATCAGAGGCCTTGCATGTGCCTGTACGGAGTCGATCGAACAGGAGTGTTCGGGTGGAGTCAAACGACTGATTTGCATTGGGCTGAGGCTGGTTCGATTGAACGAGAGGAGATTTGTGTGCAAGTGCTGAGCCGCTTGAGACATGTTTTCTACCGTTGTCCTTAAAGCTTACCGCAACCATAAAAATAGATTTTTTTCCTACTACCATGCCTTCATTGTCGGCCTTTCCTTGTAGTTGCTATCCTATCTATAACCAATGCAGCCTTCATTGTTGCCCGGCTTAATATAGCCTTCATTGCAACCCTTTGTCATTGCAATGTCTGAAGCTAATTTCTCCCAAAGTTTTAACCAAATAGATAACTCTATAGTGCACTAAGGGACTTGATAAGTCCACTTTTTTGGGACTAATTACCAAGCTGGGAATGACAGATCTGTATTCCCCAGCTTGAGAGGAACTGTTAAAATCCCAACCATCCTTGAGCCCTCCATCTCATGGTCAGAATGGGGATCCATGGGAGGGTCACTTGGATCACGCTGATCTCCTACCATATTTAGGCGATTGATTTAGGAAGGATTATATTAAGGCAATTATGTATGATTCTATAGTTATGTATTTCTTTATTAAGACATCTTATTTAGATAAATAAATATGGATAATTTTGTATAATAAAATAAAGCCTTTTCCCTCTCTAATTCTCTGAATTTAACATCTTTTTACTTCAATCATTGATGATCTTACAAGACATTTGGAAGAGGATGTACCTTGGAGTATTATTTGCTGATGATATCCTTCTTGTTGATAAGACTAGGGAGAGTGTTGATAAAAAACTTGAATTATGGAGTTCAACATTGGAGTCTAAGTTTGAGTAGATCTAAAACTGAATACATAGAGTGTAATTTTAGTAGTAACAGATCTAGTGGAGAGATAGCGACATTAGGTGATCAGGTCAATAAACTAAGTGCATGTATTATATATCTATTGCTCAAATCGATGGTGAAATAGATGGATATATTATTAGTAAAATTCAATTTGGATGGATAAAGTTGAGGAATGCATCGGGCCTGTTGTATGATAGAAAAGTACCCCTCAAACTTAAGAAAAAAATTTATAAAATGGTGATGAGACCTGCAATGTTTTATGGCGCAAAATATTGTCTAATAAAGGAGAAGCATAAAGTTAAGTTAGGTGTTGCAGAGATGAGGATGCTCAGGTGGATAAGTGGCTTTACACTTAGAGATAGAATGCAAAGAGAGTATATACGTGAAAAGATTGGAGTAGCTACAAGGGCAGATAATATTAGAGAGTCGCCTTAGATGGTTTGGTCACATAAAATGTTGGCCTTCCGATGACCTTGTTAAGAGAGTAAATGTATTGGAAAGAAAGGTAGAGGTAAACGTAAAAAAACTTGGTTAAAAAATACTAGAAATGACTATTTTTATTAGATTTAAATAAGAATTTGGCTCTTACTAGGACATAATGGAGAAAAAGATTCCATGTAGCCAATCTCACATAGTGGGATAAAGGTTTGTTATTATTATTGTTGTTGCCTGTTCAATATTTATGTTAAGGCCCAAAAAGTAATTGCAGAGGAGAGATCAAGTATTCAACATACCAAATGTAGGATAGAAGGGACTTGTAGGAGATAGGCTTCAGCATCTTATGAAATGATAAGGGAGAAAGCAATGGAAGAGATAGATGAGAATAGTAGAGAATAAATGCAAGAAAATCTTTTCAAATGTAATATTCTCGTTGATTATTCAAATAATATCCAACCTGCCCTTATTCAAAATGATAGGAATCAGACAATGGGATACCAATAGCCACACTATTGTGTTGTGTGATCTCAGTTGAGTGCTAAAATGAATTAATAGGTAGAAATGTGTAAATTAAATAAAGGAATATGTTAGGCTTATAGGAATGCATAGTTTCCTCTATGCCAAAGGATTATGCCAAATCGTTAAGTCCAAATATAAAAAATTATAATCTCCTAATGTTAAGTTTAAATCAATTCTCCTTCTTAAGTCCAAATATCTATGTAAAATCTATACATTTTACTAATTCATCCGCCTACAACTAAATCAATTCTCCTCCTTAAGTCCAACAACAATAACATCAAGCCTTTATCCCACTACGTGGGGTCAGCTACATGAATCCTTTTTCTCCATTGTGTCCGGTTAAAAGTCAAATTTTTGTTTAAATCTAATAAAGAAAGATCATTTCTATTATTTTCTAACCAAGTCTTTTTAGGTCTATCTCTACCTTTCTTAACATAAGTCAAATCTAAGACCTCTACTTTCCTAACCGGGTCATCGGGAGGCTGCCGTTTTATGTGACCAAACCATCTAAGGCGACTCTCTCTAATCTTATCTTCCACTGGAGCTACTCCAACCTTTTCACGAATATGCTCATTTCATATCCTATCTCTAAGGGTAAAGCCACTCATCCACCTGAGCATCCTCATCTCTGCAACACTTAACTTAGAATTATGCTTCTCTTTTAATGGCCAACATTCGACACCATAAAGCATTGCAGGTCTCACCACCATCTTATAGAATTTTCCCTTAAGTTTGAGGGGTACTTTTCTATCACACAATAAGCCCGATGCATTCCTCCACTTCAACCATCCAACTTGGATTATGCTGATAATATCCCCATCTATTTCACCATCACTCTGAACAATAGATCCAAGATATCTAAAACGTGTACTCTTATTAATGACTTGATCGCCGAAAGTCACAATCCCCTCACTAGGTCTGTTATTACTAAAATTATACTCCATATATTCCGTTTTAGATCTACTCAAGCGAAAACCTTTAGACTCTAAGATTGACCTCCACAATTCTAGTTTACCTTCAACTCCCTCTCTAGTCTTATCAACAAGAAAAATATCATCAGCAAAAAGCATACACCAAGGTACATCCTATTTCACCATCACTTAGGATGCTAAGGTCATTACAGTCATTTTATTTCATATTCTTCATTAAAAAGTTTAGCAAAATATCTTATCCACTTTTATTGAATATCATCTTCTAAAAAAAGTACTTTTTGATTTTCATCCTTAATACACTTCACTTGAACTAAATCCTTACTACTCCTATCTCTTTGTTTGGCTAACTTATACATATATCTTTCTCCCTACTTAGTATCTAATTTATTATATAAATCACTAAAAGCTAAACTCTTTGCATCGCATATTGCTTTCTTAGATTCCTTACGTCCCTCTTTATATGTTTTCCAATTATTAGAAATTTTACAATTAAACCAATTTTTATAACAAATCTTCTTATTTTTAATCTTTTCTTGCACATTTGGATTCCACCACCAACTATTTTTACTATTAGGAGCTTTTCCCTTTGTAACTCCAAACACATCTTTTGCAATATTCTTAATATCACTAGCCACTTTTTCCAACATAACATTAGCATCCTCATGCACAGACAAAATCTTAAGATCTAAAATCTTACTCTCAAAAATATTTTTGTTAATATTCTTTAAATGCCCCCATCTAATCTAGAATATTGTTTTACTTTATTTTTTATTTTCCGCCCCATTATTGGGTACATAAATTTTCACTCGAAATAACTTTACAATCTTTGCAATCTAAACGATCTAATTTTCTTATAAGAAAATAATCAATCTGAGTTGTACTATATCCATTTTTATAAGTAATGAGATGCTCATTCTTTTTCTTAAATAAGGTATTAGCAATTAAAAAATTATAAACTAAGCAAAAATCTAATATGAACTTACCACCTTCATTTGTCGTTCCAAACCCATGGCCACCATGAATGTTTTTAAAATCATCTACCTCTCTACCAACATGTCCATTTAAATCTCCTCCAATAAAAACTCTTTCTTTAAGAGGTATCTTTTGTATTTATTCTTCTAAGTCATTTCAAAATTTTAATTTTGAACATATATCCAAACCCACTTGAGGAGCATAAGCACTCATAATGTTAATAATCTTAGCATCAATAACAATCTTTAAAGCTATAATTCTATCTCCAATTTTATTAATATTTATAATATTATCCTTCAAACTCTTAACTAAAATCATGCCTATACCATTTCTAGTACGACTCCTACCCGAATACCAAAGCTTAAATCCTAAACTATCAATCTCCTTAGCATTCT
Organism: Dendrobium chrysotoxum; assembly: GCA_019925795.1. Taxonomy (NCBI): domain Eukaryota; kingdom Viridiplantae; phylum Streptophyta; class Magnoliopsida; order Asparagales; family Orchidaceae; genus Dendrobium; species Dendrobium chrysotoxum. The sequence continues at coordinate 47,482,607 of CM034303.1, forward strand.
CTCTAACCCATTTAATTTCCTGAATGCACAGAATATTTATCTTCCTATGAATCATAATATCTATTAATTCTAATAATTTTCCTGTAAGGGAACCTATATTTCAAGTTCCTATCCTAATTTTAGTTTCATGGACTAGCTTCTTTGCCCACATCCTTCCTTGATGTGGGAACCCTTGCCTATTTAACACTGCACCCGAGCGGCGGTGCAACAGCCCTTGCACACTTGTCATTGTATTCAGGCCATACAGAGCGTCGCTTCCAGGGGACGCTCTAGCATTAACATAATTCCTTAAAGGATTCATGTCATTATTATTCGGCAAATTTTGCGCTAGCTGTCGACTACCTAACGCAACCCTCCACTTTTCTCATCCAGGACTTGGGACCTAACAACGGTAGTGTTAATTCTCCTCCTTAAGTCCAAATCAATCCTTGCCAGTAGGGTTAGAATGGCCATCAATAACAATACTGTATTGTAGGTTGAGAAAACCAACAATGAAACTATCTAGTTTATATTTCCACTAGAACTACAAATCAATTGTCCCAAAATAAACAATAGGTGCCTGTTTGGTTAAGGTTTTTGTTTAGTTTAAGCTACTTAAATGGGGAAAGGGCAAGACATCTGATTGTTTAAAAAGAAAAGTCGACTTAAGCTAAAAACTATCTGAAGTAGCTTTAAGTTAAGTTTTATTGGGTTCATGAAATTTAACCGCATGAAAATAAGAAAACTTTTTGGAAGTGATGTGGCTGCTATGCTTTACCTCATCACTTTTCCAAACAATGATTGTGGGACAAAGAAATAGTCTCAAACATTTCTTCGTGAATGATGGAATGTGTTTTTACTAGATCTAAACAAAGACACTCAAATCCTTCTCAAAATTTTATCCACCAAACCAGTGGAAAAAATTTTAAACGAATAACCATTTGGATCGCCCTGTCACCCTTTTTTTTTATATTTCATTTACTGTTCTGAGTTGTCAGAGGCACCAAAAGAGCAAAGCATTGTATGTAGGTACAGTCTCCTAAGCTGGAAAAGTTTTTTAAGTAGGATAAATTCAGCCTTAAGTTTTTGACTTTAAATGAAGGCTAAAATAACAGTTTGGCAAGCCTAAGAGGCTTAAAACCTAACCTGAAAGACCTTAGAGCTAAAATTAAGAGGGAACATCTATAAGTACTCTTAATTTTAAATAAATTTTAGATCACCAGATCTACTTTCAAGGAAGGTCAAAACATAAACTGCCTGTAAGGTTATATGAACAAACAAATAATTGTATGAATGGTACAATGCATGCTTGCTTATTTACAGAACATTACAAAATTCTGAATATTAAAAGATTAGAACTCACCAACAGCTGACAACAACTATCAAAAACAGGCTGCAAATTCATCAAAAATGTGTATGACAAATCAAGCTGGGTAAGATATTGAAGCCAGTGCAACGAAGAAAGCCCATCAAACGCTATTGCTATGCATGATGAAAGGATCAAAGATTCAATCTGAGGACATGAAGCTGCTGTACTGGATAAAGAGTTATCCGTAAATTGCCTGCATAAGGTAAGGCTGCCCTTTTAGCACCTATTCATGTAAAAAAATTAATGAATATAAAATAAATGCTGAAAACGTCCCACCTGCAGAAAGAAGCATCCAAGGATGTAAGACTTGGACAACTAATTGACGCCTGAGATAGCATGCCACAGCCCTTTAATTCCAATACTGACATTTTTGGTGCCTCAATCAGTAGAGCGCTTAATTTTGGACATATTCCCAAATTTAAATATTCTAGACCAACCTGCAAAAATTATACGTATTAGAAAAGTAAAATGGCTATCAAAAAGAAACAAACCGTTGTAATAACAAGACTTCATTACATTACTTAGGATTTAGAAAATGTTGCTCAAATCTTTTACAATGCATATAATTCACTTGGGGTTTATTTGGTTAGAAGTGAAAAGGGTGTAAAGTATTCCAAATACTTTTGAAAGTATTGGTATTTGATTTGAAACAAAAGAAAGCAGAATATTTTTTTTTTTTAATTCCAAACTCACCCCACAGTTCATTTGTGATGTATTCAAAACTTGGCCAAATTCCAAATACACCACAAGCCACTTCAATTGCCACCCCCATACAACCCACCATCCCCCACTCCTGACCCATCTGACCATAGCTGTCAGCCACTATCGCCGGGGTTTAGATTATATTTATTTTACTTCAAATCAAACACAAAAAACTAATCTCCTGCATTTATTTTACACCCAACAATACAAATCTAAAATATTTCAAATACACTATTCCTTCTACCATGCATTCCTTTTTCAAAAAAAATTTCATGCAAATGAGATAGACAAATGTTGAAAAATAATTGGAAAAATACAAAATAAACAATATATAAGTTACAAAGAATCAAGCTATAAGTCAGGTTAGAGAAATGGATGGAGAGGACTTCAAGAATGTATAGAACAAAATCAAAATATGTGATAATTAATTAGAGATAGTATCTACTACTGGATGAAAAAATCAAGTATCAGATGTAAGATATTAATGTAGAAAATCACATATCTGGATTTCATCAGATATACATAGTAAATAAGCTGATAATAACTACAAAACAGAACAAAGTCGAATAAATACTAAGGGAAATTGCTAGGGGCCAGTTCAAAATAGGCTGACGCTTGCACATCCGAGAGTTCATCAGAAATGATCTCCTTTTTAAAGTCAAGACCAATAACAACAACAACAACAATAAGAAGCCTTTATCCTGTTACATGGGGCCAGCTACATGAATCAATTTTCTCCATTGTGCCCTATTAAAAGTCAAATTATCATTTAAATCTAATAAAAAAAGGTAATTTTTAATATTTCTTAGCCAAGTTTTTTAGTTTTACCTCCACCCTTCTTCATATATGCCGGATCTAATATATTTACTCTCCTAACAAGGTCATCGAAAGGCTGACATTTTATGTGGCCAAATTATCTAATGCGACTTTCCCTAATCTTATCTTCCACTGGAGCTACTCCAACCTTTTCAAATATATACTCATTTCATATTTTGTCTCTAAGTGTAAAGTCACTCGTCCACCTAAGCATCCTCATCTTTGCAACACTTAACTTCATTTCATGCTTTTCTCTTAATGGCCAACATTTTGTGTTATAAAGCACTGCAAGTCTCACCACCATCTTATAAAATTTTCCTTTTAAGTTTGAGGTATACTTTCTACCACACAATAGACCCGATGCATTCCTCCACTTCAACCATCCAACTTGAGTTCTACTAATAATATCCCCATCGCTTTGAATAATAGACCTAAGATATCTAAAATGTGCACTCTTTCTAATGACTTAATCACCTAACATCACAATCCCACCACTAGATCTATTACACGCCATGTATTTGATTTCAGATCTAATGAAACGAAAACCTTCTGACTCTAAAGTTAACATCCATAAATCAAGTTTCTCATCAACTCCCTCCCTAATCTCATCAACAAGAAGAATATCATAAACAAAAAGCATACACCAAGGTACATCATCTTGCAAATGTTTAGTAAGAACATCCATGATTAAAGCCAAAAGATATGGGATTAAAGCTAATCCTTGATCTAATTCAACTTAAATAGGAAAATAAATGGTCAAACCACCTCTAGTTTTAATACAAGTAACAACTCTTATATACATATCCTTAATGACTTGAATATAAGTGATACATCATCAAAAAATTATCTTGATCGGGCACGAATATCAAGGCAAAATCAAGTTGAAAACTTCCAAAATTAAAATTGGGACCATCCGGACTCCGATTTCAGCAAACTTACTGTCAAACTGAGCGTCTTGGAAATACGAACCCAATGAAACCAAATTCGACTCAATCTGAGCCCAAATTGGTCCAAATCAAGGACCCAAAGCGCTGTTGGAAGGTTCAAACCATAATTTGGATTACCAAACGGTTTCCAAACATGACATACTTATAGTTGAATCGAGCGGCTCGACGAAACAAATCCAACGAGCCCAAAATCACTGAATTCTGATATCGCTAAGACCTTTAAATGTCCATCAAACGGTCCACAATCAAGGGATTCAACGTTGGCCATCCATCCAAACCACTCCCCATTTGCCCTTGATCTTCCACCTATTTACAAGTCATGCTACTCCAAGAAAACTATAAATAGAGCCCCCTTTCCTCTTGAAAAGGGACCCCTAAGCCAAAGGACTCAAGAGAGAGATCGGAGATCGCTCTTACCTCCTCGCTCCTCCTCGACCATCGCCCGGAGTTCTGCCGGACCACCGCTTGACGCCCTGAGCTCCGCCAGACCACTACCTGACATCCTGAGTTCCGCCGGGCCATCGCCTGACGCCCTGATCTCCGCCGGACCACCACCTAACGTCCTGAGTCCCGCCGGACTACTGCTCGACGCTCTGAGCTCCGTCGGAGCACCCTATGACGTCAGAGTTCCACCAAATCACCGACTAACGTCGGGACTTCCATCGGGCCACCAACTACCGCCCAAACTTCCAAGTGACGCTGTATTTTCATCCCCGTTGAGTATTATACTACAACCATACGGTTGACATTTGTAATCTGATCGCCCTCAAGAATAAGTCAGCCCACTGTAACCTACTTAAATTGTAGTGGAATCATCTTCAAATGGGCTAGGCCTCGTGATTTTTCCCTTTACAGGATTTTTCATGTAAAAAATCTTGCGTTCTCTGTGTGTGAGTTGGGTATCCGTGCCAAACTAAGACGTAAAATTCTAACTCTATCACCGCGTATATTCTAACCAGCAACAATAAGCACTATTAACTCTTTTCATTTCTAGAACTCTCCGAGCACCTTTGTTGAAATTTTATCATATGTTTTCTCTTCTCTAAATCGGTAAATACTATATGCAGATCCTACTTTCTCTATATTTCTCCATCAAACCTCACAACAATTGCAGAGCTTCCATAGTACACCTACCTGACATAAATCCAAGCTGATTTTGAGAAATATTAGAATCACTTAATAACCGATGCTCAATTATTCTCTCTCCCATAATTTTAATGTATGACACATTAATTTAACTCTTCTATAATTCGCACACTCTTGTGCATCACCTTTATTCTTAAAAATAGGAACCAACACTCTTACTCCAAAAAAATTCATTAATCTCCTAGGTATTTCCAAACTTCTATTTGAACAATATTACATATCCTACTGCTTTTCCATAGTTCATTTTTTTAAGCCTCTCCAACTTCAATTTAACTAATACGACGATAAAAAAAAATCTCTATTTTTATTTAGGGAGTTAAGATCACTAAAATCAATTGTATTCTCACAACATTCATTGAAAAGTTTATTGAAATATATCATCCACCTACATTGAATATCCTCTTCTAAGAAAAAACACTTTTTGATCCTCATCCTTAAAGCACTTCACTTGAACTAAATCTTTACTTATATTATCTCTTTTCTTGACTAACTTATCCATATTTTTTCCTCAATATTTAACCTATTCTATAAATCGCTAAAAACAAAATTATTTATATCACATATTATTTTCTTAGAATCCCTACAGGCCCCCTTATATCTTCTCCAATTTTTCAAACTTTTATATCTAAACCAATTCTTCTAATAAAGCTTGTTATTTTTGATATTTTCTTCTACATTTTCTTTCCAACACCAATTATTTTTTCTATTAGGAGATTTTATCTTTTATTCTCCAAGCACATATTTTGCAAAATTTTTAATATAAAATAGTTATTTTTTCCCATATAACATTAGCTTCCTCATGAATAACCCAAATCTTAAAAGCTTATAAATTTTACTCTCAAAAATATTTTTATTAACGTTTTTAAATATCATATGATTCTAGAATAATATTTTATTTTATTTTTCATTTTTCAAAAATATTTTTATTAACATTTTTAAATATCATCATCTAATTCTAGGATAATATTTTACTTTATTTTTCATTTTTCACCCCTTTCATCTTAAAGTTCAAAATTAATAAGCGATGCTAGGTACATAAACTTTCACTCGAAAATGATTTTACAATTTAAAAAATTTATTTTTTAAAAGAAAATAATCAATCTAAATTTTACTATATCCATTCTTATAAGTGATGAGATACTCATTTTTTTTTAAAATAAAGTATTAACAATTACAAAATCATAATTAGAGCAAAATTTAATATGGTCTCAACACCTTTATTAGTAGCTCTAAACCCATAATCACTATAAATACTTTAAAACCTTCAACTCTACCAATATGTCTACTTAAATCTATTCCAATAAAAAAATTTCTTTAAGAGATAGTCTTTTTATTAATTCTTCTAAGTCATTTTAAAATTTCATTTTAGAACACATATCCAAATATATTTGGAGAACATAAGCACTTATAACATTAATAATCTTAGCATCAACAATAATATTTAAAGCCATAATTTTATCTTGAATCATATTAATTTCTACGATATTATTTTTCAAACTATTATTTATAATCACACATACAATATTTCAAATATGAGTCCTACTTAAATACCAAAATTTAACTCCTAAACTATCACTCTCCTCAATCTTTTCCCCAACCCATTTATTTTTCTGGATACATATAATATTTATTTTCTCATGAATCATAATATTTATTATTCCATTAATTTGCCTGTAAGAGTACCTATATTCCAAGTTTTTATCTTGATTCTAGTTTCATGCAGGGGTGTCAAATTATGACCCGACCCAAAAACCAACCCGAAAAATCCAATTTCAGGTCAACCCGTTTAGCAAATAGGTCAAGTTCGGGTTTGAATTTCCAATCCGTTTGAAAAATCGGGTCTGGCCCGGGTCAACCTTCAACCCAGAAATGACCCCCGTAACTACCTCGCGTGAACCCGTCCACGTGACAGCACCGCATAGTGCACGGTGTCCGTGTCCAGACTCGTCTGGCCTGCGTGACCCCCCACCTCCGCTCTCGCCAACATGATCGCACCGTGTGAACCCGCTCCTACGCGCGTCCCACTCTGAAGCTCTTGCCTGCATGACCACGTCCAAACTCCAACAGACTAGTAGTCTAGCCCGTGTGACAGTGTACCGCGTGAGGCGAGACAGCACCAGCGCACGTGCACCGTTCCACTCCTGCAAAGCCGCGCTCGACCCACGCTCAACTTGTGCTCTGCGCTTGCCTGGGTCTGCCTATTGGGTCAAGTTGACCCTAATTTGGGACGGGTCTGGTCCATGTTCAGATTTCTAACTCGTTTGTATAATTGGGTTGGATTCAAGTTGTAGTGGAGGGTAGGTCTGTTTCGGGTTGGACCCGAACCTGACCCGAAAACCCATTTTGACACCCCTAGTTTTATGGACTAGCTTCTTTGTCTGCATACATACATGATGTGAGAACTCTTGTTTATTTAACACTACACCCAAGCACCAGTGCAATAGTCTTTGCACACTTTTCGTTGTATTTAAACCATAAAGCATGTCGCTTTCAGGGAATGCGCTAACATTAACACAATGTATTAAATTTTCATATTATGATTGTTCGACAAATATTATGTTGGTTGTCGACTACCTAACACAATCCTCCATTTTTCTCATTCAAAACTTGGGACCCAACAATGACAATTTGTTAAGGGGTCAAAATGCCATAATAAATTATCATGCGGCAATGAAGTATTACCATTTACAATGATAATATGTCAGGACATAAGAAAAAAAAAGCATCCCTCCCTATTACTATTAAAGTTTTTATCAAAAGATAACTATTATGTATAATTTTATAAATTACAATAAAATCAATAATGTTAGCTACTACTTTAATGTTGACAAGAATCTTAAATAAAAAGAAAATAATAGAAAAATCTCACAATAGTCCCTAGATTCTTCTTGTACGGCCAATTAGTCCCAGAGTATCACGTTGCCCAAATTTCGTCCCTCAACTGTACAAAATTGATCCAAAATAATCACACATATTATAATTGTGATATAAAATTGATCTCAATTTAGTCCCTCAATTTTATAAAATTGATCCTAATTTAATCCTGAAGGGATCATTGTGGATTAATTTTATATAATCAAGGGACGAAATTAGAGCAATGTTATACTATGGGATTAAAATGGTCATATACAAATAGTCGAGAGACTATGTTGAAATTTAACCTATAAATACGAAGCAAAAGGCTAATATGGATAGCAGATATACTGAAAAACTTCAATCTGTGAAAATAATTGAATAAAAAGTAGATTATCAAAAGGGTAAAGGAGCTGGTTAAAGCTAATTGAAGAGTAAACCACTGTAACTTATCTATGACTACATAAAGCATTTATGCAATATGCTACCTATAAAAGAAGACAACATTTGGTTTCATAGTAGCCGGTCAAAACAACATATGATTTCATTATCCGTCACACTTGCAGAAGAATACTGTCGATTAAGGAGATTATCTAGCCTCAACTTTGGGCCCAGAGTTGTTGTTTATGTTTTGAATCAAATTAATGAGATTGCTCGGATAGATGGAGATAACCCTCACCAAGATCCTGAGTATAGTATACTAGTGGCTCCAATAAGGCAACGTCAGAGGGTTGTAAGCTATAAATCTAAGGAACTTGATTAGTAATCATAAACTGCCTACTCTCAAGTATCCTAAAAAGATTTGGGCGGAAATATATGTTGAAGAAGCGCTTTGAGATTGAAGTTGACACATATATTGACAGATGACTTGTAAAATTTAGGTTTACTTTGATGGGCTCACTGGTTGTGTTAGCAAAATTAATTAAGTTAAAATGGGACTTAAGTCCATCAGAAGGCCCATAATATGTTGTTTTAAGACTTATATTTGATATTTGGAATGTACTAGATTTAAAAATTAGGACTTCTATTGTTTTAATTGAAAGTTTGCTTAAAAGGTCGGACCTTACGGTCCTCATTTCAAAATGCATGAATATGGGATCTACAACTAAAATATTGGAGTTGGTTCAACAGAAGATCTTACAACCTCATTCATTAGGCAATGGATCCTAATATTTGTCATTTAGATTCTTGACTTGTGTTGATGTTAGGAAATTAACATATTTGAAATTTGCGACTTATTGCAAAATTTGTGAATTGCCAGGCAGATTGACGCTTACATTCCTAGCTTTTGAAAAGCCCATAAGTAGACCTTTAATTTTTTGATGTACAGCATATTTTAACAAGTATATCAAAGCAATGGCTCATCAACACTATTAGATCAACTTATAATCAATAAGAACAAATTTGAATTTTTATTTTCCTGATCAACCCAAATTAATAACATGTATATAAGGCTATGGGGCATGGGTATTAAAAAATTATCTCGATGATTTTTTTAGAAAAAAATGGGGGCACATGGTCATTTAGATTTTTTATAGGTCTATCAAAACCCTTGATGCAAATTTGAAATTATTTTGATGTCCAAGCACCATTGACATGCTTATTATCATATTAGCATGCTTTTTCATGTATTATTATCATTATCAATGCACTAACACAAATGTTGGTGTCTACTTGTCATATATATATATATATATATATATATATATATATGTGCGTGCACCCTACATTACATTTTAATATTTTAAAACCTTTTAAAATATTATGGCTTCTTGACGTGCTATAGCACTTTTGAAGCCGTACATTTGAGCAAATGCAAGGTTCACTATTGGTCAACTTTAGGGGTGTAAGTTAATCAAGCTGACTAGAATTCGGCTTGATAACGAGTTTGCGAGTCAAACTTATCAAGCCATAAGTTTGAGTTCTAACTTGACTTGGCTCGGCTCAAGAGTCTGTGACTTGGCTGGTAATGATGTAGCTGCTATGGCCTTTTTCCCTTTTTTTGAGAAAAGTAGCTAGGATCATTTCACTAGAACTGCAAGCATTAATTAATAAGGTTGCATCCTGCAAGTAAGTTCTTATTTTTATAATAAAGCTACAAAAATTTATTCCTAAAAGGAAAAAAATGAGGTTGCGGCCTAGGTTTCCAAAAAAATTAAGGCTGTCTTCATATATTAATTAATAATGCTACAACCCATGTTCCTAGAAAAAAAAAAGCTGCAATACCTCACGCCTTCTTCTCATACGGTGATCACGCCGGCGCGTTCTAGCGGTGATCACATCGACGCCTTCTTCCATTGCTTTTTGCCTCGATCACATGAGGTAGCTCACGAACCTGCCTTTATTGCCACAAGCCAAGCTCGAGCTCACCCTTTGAGCTCGACTCGATTTCGAGCTCGTGATTTGGCTGACAAGCCGAGATTAAGTTAGGCAGTACTTGAGCTTGACTTGACTTGTTTACACCCCTAGTCAAATATCAAATATATTGATTTTGATGATTTTGATCCTTGACAACTTTATGAGACTCTTATAAGATTTATATCATAAGTTAAAATTTGAATGTTAGCGAGAACAGGTGCCATCTGCATGCCAACTAGTGATTTCCAATAAGTTTTAACTTATAAGGTAGGCTCTATATACTCCTGTCCGACCTTTAATTATAATAATTTATGTTTTATGACATGTATATGAATAGCCAAATTTAATAAATGTTTTAATTAAAGCCTTATGAGTCCTCATTTGCCTTTTCTTTAAGCATAATTTTATAATAAGCAATTGATAGGAGAATAGAAAAGGCAATTACCAAGAATAGAAACAAAAAAAGTGCACAAAGCAAAATAAAGGTATCATGTGTATAACCATTATTAGACTGCCTAGCTTGAATTGGTGAAAAATGAAGGGTTACAATAAATTTTTTCCTTATTACTGCCCCATTTAATGAATAAAATATGAAACCTCCAATGCACCAGAGCATCATAACTCAAAATGCTCCTATCGAAATTGGGAGGAAATGAATTATAAGATTGTGTTTTCATCAATAGGAGAGAGGAACTTCCAATGCATGAGAATCAATATCTAAATTAATTGTAAGATATGTAGATGCTGAAGCTAAAGGAATAATAGGGGGAATTGAGTAGGCACATAGGATGCAACTACTAGAGTATCAGTTAGTTCCAGATTTTGAGAACAAACCTCCACTGATCAAGGAGAGACAATCATAGAAGAAGAGGTGGTGTGAACATCTGAGTAAACCAAACATGTGATTTTCTTAACCGCAAATGGCAAGCCAAAGATCTTACAGAAATAGCAATACTGAGTGACGCTTTTAAATTCAATATTCTACCAATAACACCACTATGATGTACCAATCTACACCTCTGTATGAAAAGAAGATACATCATCCAATACCAAAAAAATCCTAGCCACATATGGCCTAGTGAGATAATTAGTTGAATAAATCTACAAAGTTAGCAAAAAATAGATCCCAACGAATATAAAGTTGATTTGTTGAAGTAATATAAGCATAACCTAGGAAAAGCCACCCAAATAAAAGCAATAGGTGGTTCTTCGGAGATATCAAAATGGAAAGACCACTTCAACATTTTCATAGAAAAGCTGCTAACATTATATCTACAATGAGAAAAGAGTCGGCTGTAATCCAACTCCAAAGAAAACATGATAGTAATATGGCAATGATCAATGAAACAAATTGAAAATTCACTAAGTAATTGTAAATTTAGCATGAATTTGCAAATGATATCCATCTTGGGACGACACAGAAATTTTTTTAGCAATAGTGAGGGTGGATGGTTAAGTGAGTTCAGAGATCTCAGCATCAATGAAAATAAGCATAGGTTTGTCTTGGAAATAAGATTGCTTGTGTACATGAGTATCTTTACCTTGACCCCAGGCTGAGCAACCCACCCGCCCACCACATTGGCAAAGGAGCGGGAGTAACGAGCATGAACCAAGGAGATAACTAGAGCAGGGAGTGACAAAGATGGATTTAGAGGGGACCACTGTAATCCTAGGAGACAAAGGAGGAACCTCGAATATGACCGGAATGACCGAAGCAAGGGATGACAAAGACGGATTAGAGGGGACTACTGACACTCTAAGAGTCTCCAAGGAGGGAGCTAGATGAGCAAATGTAGGGGGTGAAGAGAAGGAAGCCCGAGATGAGCCAAATAGGTGAAGAGAAGAGTGGAATAGATCTAGAGCGGGAAAAAGAGACCGCCGATCAGAGGGCAAAGTGCAGGTCAAAAAAGAAAAATGTGCCGCCCTAAAAGGAATGACGACAGCCATGAAAGACCTTCTAACAGGGACGAAGGACAAAGAGGAAAACCTCATCAATATAAAATATTAAGAGAAAATAAGCAAAGAGTATGGGTGACGAAAAGGTTTAGAACATTAGAAACAAGCCAAGAGTCTTGTGTCATGTGCAATTGTGGTGACGTGTGAACCTAGGTTGTTCTTGTGTAAGTAAACACATCACTATGCCTAGAGAAGATTATTCCAAATCGAAAGTAGGTAAAAAGACTGTTTGAACATCAGCAAAAAAATTTAAAGCATGCCAAATTTAGTACACTTACGGGACATAAGGATGCTTCTTCAAGATGATCACAACCATCAAGATTAATCTTCAGAAGATTTGGACATGAAAGGTCGAGCACATTCATAGCACGGCAACCAACAAGAGAAATACTAACCAGAGAGTAGCTGTTGAGTCTCACCACAGTAAGGCTCTGAAAAAGAAACCTTCATTAGTTTGACAAAGTCAAAACCTTACTACCAATTATGTAGTAGCTACGATCACATCAAACGAACTACGCCTTGAACAGATAATTCTGGGAAAAAAACGAACTACGCCTTGAACAGATAATTCTGGGAAAAAAAAATCCAAGCTTTTTCAGACAAGCGATGCAAACATATAAACCAGCTTATTTTTCTTCCATTAACCTTGTGAAGGGGCAACAATTAGTCTGTCAATTAGATATCTAATGAATCTGCATTTAAATAGAAGTAGATGAAACATCAATTTTATGCAAACCCATGAATTAATCATTGCTGTGGTATAAAACTATATCCTAATCTCATGTTATTTCTGTTATTGAATCCTTCTAGTTAAGAATTCAATCATAATTGCCATAAGAGAAGTTCATTACATTATAAAGGAATTCTCTACAGTATGCGATAACATCATAACCATTTGTACCACTCTATATGAATATGCTCCCTGCCATCAATCAAATAGTTTGAGTGATTAGCAAGCCCAGATCGTCTCCTTGCTGCTAGACATTGACAGCCTACCATAACTGGTTGCTGACTGCTGTAAGAAACATTGGTAAAATGACTACCGTAGATGGACACAAAACTGATACTACTATCAATAGCCCCTGATTCCAGAAGTAAACAAAAACTTCAACAACCTAAGGCGCGTGTTCTGAATGCTAATGAAATGTCATAAGAAAACAGTCATCAATGAATGATGCAAAGACCCGGCTGAGATAAAATAGGTCACTCTAAGCTTTACAACTTTGGTGAACTGCATAAACCGTTGCTTCCCACTGAAGCTGCATTTCACCTCACCATGCACTTGTGCCTCCGGAAACTTACAGGGCCAATTGGTTGGGCCAGGAAATTCAATATCAAAGCAAGAGTCCCCATGTGCTCAAACATCCTTTCAAGTGTACATCATAAAAGAATGTGGAAGACCTATAATTCAATCAAAGTGACAACCGAGGAGACCAACGTGGCAGCTTTAACAATTATCGGAAACAGTGCACCATTAGATCACAAAAACACTGCCAGTTTACACTTTAAACATTGAGCTCATCAAACAGTAACCTTTCAGTAAACCATTTAGATTTGTAGTTAAAACATACTGTTTTCAACATTAAATGTCAACATGCCCCCACCACCAAAACAAAGCATAGCATTTACGAAGCTCTGAAAGAAAAAACGATGCAGCAAGAATAAATTCACAGTGAAACCACAAATAGGACATTTTGAATGAGAAAATTTCCAAGCATTTCCATTATGATTTTATTTTTGTCAGTGGAAATTACAACAAATATGTACAATTGAGGTAATTGGGCATATATTGCTAAAACACAAGATATTAAGACTTGAATCTAGAGAAAAAACAAATTAAGCAGATTGCTAACCTCACAATTGTCAAGGACCAATACTTTAAGCATAGGGCAACTTCCGCCGTCGCTAAAAATTTCACACACAGAATTCGTCAAAGATTCACAATCGCTAAGGTCAACTTCTTGCAAGTTGTGACATTGTAGCAATAAGTTGGCTAGACTTTCCTGCTTTTGAAGCACTAATTTCTACATAGTGAAAATTCATAATTTTTGAATAAGCAACTTCAACATATAGCAAAGTTAAATCCGAGAACATACTAGAGGATCACCTTAAGTGCATCTGACACTATGCTAATGCGCTGAAGCAGCGAACAGTTAGAGACCTTCACATCTGACAGTACTTGACTCCGCAAATTTAGATCAAGAAACCTACAAAAGGAGACCAAAGTTTTGAATACACTCCCACAGTAAGCAAACAAGAATATGCTTCTAAAAGTGGAATGCAGGATGGATTCTACTTGCGGCAATGGACAAGACTGATACTCCGTAGATGTGGTAGATCTAATGAGACTGAAGTTAGCAAGCTGCAGTTATCAAGCTGTAATGCCTACAACAAAAAAGTTAAAATTTAACTCAGCAACAGAAGAGATAAAAGAGATTTGGTCAGCTTAAGTTGGAAATGTTAAAAAATAAATAAATATGAAACTTGATAAATTGGGAGACCAACCTTTAGCATTCGACTATGAGATATTGCACACAAAGATGCAGAAGTTATGCCGTGACAGTTGTGAAGTTTCAGATTTGTCAACATAGGCAGTTTAACAGACTACAGAAGTCAGCAAATCAAGCATTACACACTAATTATCATACCAAAGAGATGGAGGAAAAAAAAGAAATTCATAAAACAAACCTCAAGTGAGATGTTTGGGCAGTATGAAGCATCAAGGACACAAATATTAGGGCAGGCGAGAGCAATTTCACGCAGTGTCTCATCACTAATACATGAACAAAAAGCTAAGTCCAAAGATGTCAACAAAGGACATGATGTAGCTGCTGAGCGAATTCCAGCATCAGATAGCTTGTGACAGGAAGACAGATCCAATTCATCTAATTGGGGGCAACTAAGCAATGCATGGGCCATGCTGGTGCGTTTTAGTACCAAGGTTTGAAGTTGCGGGCATCTGTACAAAATGAGTTAACCAAACACATTAAAGGCTGACAACATAATAGAATCATTAAGTTCATCAGGAAAATTTGCTGATCTGTTCACCTAATTGCAACACGAAGTACACGACACTTGACAATCTTGAGTTCATTTAGTCTATCATGGTGTACAGATATCTCTTGAATACCATTACCAAAAGAGGTATCATAAATACTTAAACTGTTCAATGCAGGACAATCGGTCAAAGCTTGGAAGAAGCCATCACCAAGTTGTCCTTTCCCCAGATACAAATTTTCAAGGCACCTGAAAATACATAAGAACCACAAACTTAATAGAATATATATATATATATATATATATATATACTTGCATAAAGGTCAGGACAAATATCAAACCTGAGAGATGTCATTGCTTCTAAAACAAGCATTTCAGCATTAAGCACTCCAACTAAATTAACCTTAATCGCATTTGGATAGCGGTGACAAAGAGCTTCAACTGGAAAACATGACACCAGCTGAATAAATATTCATATTTCTACATGAATCACAAACATTAGAAATACCAGCACAGCTAGAATAGCAACATAGAAAGAAACCTTCAAATGATGGATTGCTTATTCTTATCCAATTAAACTATAAACTTTTCACCTGCGAAATTCTTATTTCCATCACATCCATAAAGCATAAATGATCACATCTTAAACAGGGAAGACTATCCAAAACCTTTAGTCAGTTGGACATGCATGAGAGTCCAGCTGTGGGAAATCGGAAATCTCCATATGTTAGAAATCCAAAATCTCCACGTATAGGAAATATGAAATCTAAATGCATTAAAAAAAAAATGCAATTAGCTTTCCTTTCGTAGACTAGCCATATCTGGAATGTCTAAATGAGAATATATTCTCCTTCCAAATAGGTAGCTACAAATATAGGATATTCAAAATTACTTGTGAGTGATTGAAAGTTTGGATCCTCCCTTTTATTGTTTCCTCAGTGTATAAAGATTAGGTGATTGGGCCTACCATAATACAATAATTACAAGGGGTCAAAAACCTTTTTCACCAAATGATGTCAGAGTAGGATTTGCACCATTCTCGCAAATGAATCTAAATCCACTACTACAATTCTATTTTTTCATTGGAAATAGCATTCAACACTTACTTTTCTATAGATCTATAGCTTTTATTGTTGGTTCTAATCTTGTCCAACTCTCATCCTTGAATTCAATTTGGATCCGATTGATCCATATTTTTTAAAAATGAAACCTTGTTTGTTAGGATCCTACAGTCTTCTTTATTGTTGATTCATAATAAGAAATAATCCAATTGAAAAAGATTATCTCATGAAAATTATTATCAAATAGATCAATCAATGAACTTGGATGGCTTAAGTACTTCTTGAAGATCAAAGTTACTTGTTCCGCAGAAGGTGCTTCTATTTCTTAACAGAATAATCCAGCAGTTCTCTTGAAAATAACATCTACTCTTGATAGCAAGGAATTTTGAATGCCTATTGAATTTGTTAAATCCTATCAGCCCCTTGGGATCCCATGGCAAGAATGGGAATCCGTGGGAGGCTCACTTGGATCACACCAATCTCCTTCCATATTTAGTTGGCTGATTTAGGAAGAATTATATTAGAGCAATTATGCATTATTTTGTAATTATTTGTTTCTTTATTAAGTTATCTTGTATAGATCTATAAATAGGGATAGTTTTGTGCAATAAAATTAAGTCTACTTCCTCTTCAATTCTCTGAATTTAACATGGCATCAGAGCCTTCATTGCCATTGCCGGAATTTTGAATTTTTTGTACTACTGTGCCTTCATTGCCATTGCCGAAATTTTGAGTTTTTTGTACTGTTGTGCCTTCATTGCCAGCTTTCCCTTGTTGTTATCCTATCTATAACTAACGCAGCCTTCATTGCTACCCTGCTTGATATAGCCTTCATCGCTATCATTTGCCGCCGCAATGTCTGAAGCAAATTCCTCGCAAAGTTTTGACCAAATGGAGGGCTCTATGATGCAACAAGGAAGAGGAGATCTTCAAAATATGCAACATTCCTATCGCTTAAATGGGAAGAATTGCTTGAAGTGGTCTCAATTTGTGAAGACCTACTTGAAAGGTAAAGGAAAGTTGAATCACCTCCTTGGGGTAGGACCAAAAGAAGGATATCCTAATTTTTGGACATGGGATAAAGCGCACTCCATGATTATGTCATGGTTGTGGAATTCCATAACTCCAGAAATTAGTGATATTTTTAAGTTCCTATCTACTACAAAGGACATATGGGATGCCGCCAGGCAAACCTTCTCAAAAGGCTCGGGATGCTGCCCAGATCTTTGAAATTAAGGTCAAGGTGGGAAGCACAAAATAAGGAAACAAAACTGTAATGGAATATGCCACTCTCCTTCAAAACTTATGGCAAGAACTTGATCACTACAGATGCATAGAAACCAAGTATCTAGAAGATGCTACTATCCTTAAAAATTTTATTAAGAAAGATAGTGTATGACTTTCTTGCAAGATTAAATGCGGAGTTTAATCAGAATAGAGTTTAGATCCTTAAAAAAGAGGAGACACCCTCATTAAACGAGACCATTTCTCTCATCCGTGCTGAGGAAAGCCGACGAGAGATAATGCTAGAGCTAAAGGTAGTTGAAGGTTCAGCAATGGTGTCAACCAAAGAGGCGTCATGGAAGGAAAATGTAAGGATTCCTCAAAACCTAAAGACAAAGACTCCCTTTGATGCAATTATTATAAAAAATCAAGACACACAAAGGAGACATGCTGGAAGATACATGGAAAGTCCCCAAGTAAGGAGTGGAATCAAAAAAGTGGACAAAAGGGCATATCACAAGCCAACACTACAACAAATCAGCCTAACCTAGAAACGTAGTCCAGCTTCAGAGATCTCAATAAAGAAAATATTGATAAACTAAAACAACTTATGGTATCCCTTGAAAAATAACCTGCATCTTCTTTTCTTGCACTTTCAGGTAAGTTTTCTGTATCCATTGGATTAAGTGCCTCTAAAAACATTTGAAAGGATTATGGATCATTGACTCAGGAGCCACATATCACATGACACACTCCACTACCCACTTCATCAACTATACTCCTAGCCCAAGTGACAAGAAAATCATCACTGCTGATGGTTCTCTTATCACAGTAGCAGGTCAAGGAGACATACCCTTATCTCCCTTCCTCACTCTAAAAAATGTGCTCAACGTACCTCACTTATCCACAAACCTAAACTCCATACAAAAACTTACCAGTGGCAATAATTGTCAAGTCTTATTTAACCTTACTTGTTGCTTATTTCAGGACCAGAGATCGAGGAAGAAGATTGGACTTGCTAAGGAGAGAGATGTACTATACTACTTGAAAGAGTTGAACAAATCTAATATTATCAATAATGGCTATTCTATGTTATCCCTATTTGATAAAAAATCTACTACTTGGCTTCATCATTTTAGATTAGGACATCCATCTTTTGATGTCTTAAGAAATATGTACCCAAAACTTTTTTATAAGTTGGAAAATGAATCTTTTCATTATGAAACCTGTGAGTTAGCCAAGCATAAACAAGTTTTTTTTCCAAACAAACATGACAAATGTAATACTCCCTTTTACCTTATTCATAATGATAGTTGGAGACCCTAAAAAATCCCTAATATCTTAGAATCCCGATGGTTTATATCCTTCATTGATGATTGCACTCGAGTCTCTTAGATCTTTCTCCTCAAAAATAAATCCCATGTTAGCACTAGTCTCCCCATTTTTCATACTATGATTCAAAATCAATTCGGGATAAAAATAAGAAAATTTCATTCAGACAAAGCTATAGATTGCTTTAACCAAACCCTATCCTCCTACTTTCAAAAATAATGTATCATTCATGAGTCTTCTTGCATTCACACCCCACAAAAAAATAAAGTTTCAGAAAGGAAAAATGGTCACCTTCTAGCCTCCACCCGTGCATTTTTTTTACAACATAATGTACCCAAATCCTACTGTGGGGAAGCCCTTCTAACTGCCACATATCTCATAATCGTCTACCTTCGAAAACCTTGGGCCTAAAAACACCAATGGATATTCTATCCTCTTTTTATCCCGAATTCTGAACTCATAATAACCTTTCACTCAGAATCTTTGGGTGCACTGCCTATGTTCACATTCATAGACAAAATAGAGGAAAATTAAATCCAAGAACACTCAAATGTATCTTTGTTGGATATTCATCCACCCAAAAATGTTATAAGTGTTTTCACCCTCCACCAAGAAAACTCTTGTATCTGTTGATGTTACCTTTGATGAACAAAAATCCTATTTCACCAAACCTCATCTTCAAGGGGAGACTGAAATTGAGGAAGACGCGGAAAGTGAGCTTGCCCCCCTTGACCTTTAGCTCCACCTCAAATCAATCCACAAAAACATAAAATCAAAGCCAGGGAAACTGAGGACAAAGCTATTATAGATAACAGAGATTTGGGCAAGTGTATTGCAGGAGTGCAAATCCAAATTATACTCCAGCGCAGATCCAAGAATCTGAACCGTCTCCTGAAATTGAGGTAAACACAAGTTCACCGAAAAAACCTCTCTTATACCCTATAACCAACTTTGTATCCTTCCATAACTTCTCACCTTCACACAAAAATTTTCTAGTTACATTAAATGATATGCATATTCCTAATGATATTTCTGAGGCAGGAAAAGTGTCATGAAAGATGAAATGCATGCCTGAGAGAAGAACAAAATATGGGAGATCACTGACCTACCAATAGGAAAAAAGCCTGTCGGCTGCAAATGGGTGTTCTATGTTAATACAAAGCTGATGGTACATTGGAAAGATATAAGGCAAGACTGGTGACGAAAGGGTACACTCAGACGTACAGCATTGACTACCAGGAAACTTTTGCACCGGCAGCCAAGATGAACACCGTGAGAATCCTGCTATCACTAGCAGCTAATTACAACTGGCAACTGAAACAGCTAGATGTCAAAAATACATTCCTACACGGGGACTTGGAGAAAGAAAAATTTATAGAGATTCCACTAGGATTCAAGGACAAATCTGGGGGTAACAAAATGTGCAGTACGGCTGTCAAAATCGGGTGACGGGACGGGTTCGGGTCCAACCTGACACTAGTTGACCCGACCCGTTTTTTAAAACGGGTCATTTTCTCGAACCCGAACCCGACCCGCTTCGGACCAGGGTCAACCCGTCGTTGTCTTTACTTTCGATCCAACAAAAAATGGCGAGTTGCCAAGGGCCTGCGAACCAAGCGCCGTAAAAACTTGCCTGCAATGGAAGCTTCCAGGCGAGCGTCAAGGTAGAGTGCCAAGGTGCACACAAAGGCTGTGAAGTCCCACGGGGAGGACTGTCAGGATTCGTCGTGGAAGCCGGAAAGGTTGAGGAGGCGACGCCGTGCATCTTCGCCGGTGGCAGCGAGGGCTTCGGGTGGAAGTCAGGATTGGCATCAGAGATGTCGCGGGAGATGAGTGACAGGGACTTGACGACGACGATCTAATTGTGTGTGCAGAAGAGTCGGCGGCAAATGGAGCGGATGGCGCATTCCAGCGAGGAGGAGGCAAGGAAGATAAGCCTAGGGTTCGGACTTCGACCGAGCGCTAGCGGCGAGATGGCGGGGCCGCGGGAGAGGTGGACGGCAAGGCTGAGCTGAATCGCGACTACGGCCTACGAGAAGCGACCCAAGCGGGATTTCGTTTACTGTTTATAGCGGGAGTTCGGGTAATGGGTCTGTTCTGGGTCAACCCGAAGCCGACACGAGTTTTAAAATGGGTCGATTTGTTGAACCCAAACTCGACCCGTTTGACAAGCGGGTTAACCCTAACCTGGAATTTTCGGATCGAGTTCGGGACGGATTTTTGAGACATGTCAAATATTAACGCCTCTAGTGTGCAGTTAAAAAAAGGCTCTATATGGGCTAAAGTAGTCACCTATAGCTTGGTTTGAAAAATTCTTAAACATTATGCTATTTAATGGTTATTGACAGAGCCAAGGGGATGATAAATTATTCTTATAGCACTCAAACTCAAGGAAGTCACAATTCTATTAGTTTATGTGGATGATATCATCTTGACTCGGAATGATCAAAAGGAGAAAGTGATTTTAAGGAAATATTTTACCAAGGAATTTGAGATCAAAAATCTTGGCAGATTAAAATATTTTCTTGGAATTAAAGAGGCCCACTCCAGGAAAGGAATCTTCATTTCATAACAAAAATACATTAATGATCTTCTTAAAGAAACAAGAAAACTAGCTTATAAACCAGCACTAAGACCAGTAGAACTAAATCTCAAATTGGGTGAAGCTAAAGAAGATCCAAATATAGATAAAGGACCTTACTAGAGACTTGTGGGGAAATTAATTTACCTTTCCCACACCAGACCAGATATAGCATTTGTTGTAAGCATGGTCAGCCAATTCATGCAAAATCCAAAGCAGACTCACATTCAAGCTGTAGACAAAACACTACACTACCTTAAGGGGAACCCAGGTAAAGGGATTCTCTTCAGAAGAGGCTGTGGAATAATCCCAGAAGCATATACTGATGCAGATTATGCAGGATCACTAAAAGATAGATGATCTACCTCAGGATACTGCACATTCCTTGGAGGAAACCTTATTACATGTAGGAGCAAGAAATAGAATGTGGTGGCAAGGTCTAATGCAGAAGCATAATACAGAGCTATTTCTTCATAAAGGAGAAATTAGACAATAGTCTTATATGTATCGATCATGTCTCATCAAAAGACTGGCTTGCAAATATTCTAACCAAGGGACTCGATAACTTTATCTTTTTGGGACTAATTACCAAGCTGGGAATGACAAATCTATATTCCCCAACTTGGGGGGGGGGGGGGGGGGGGGTGTTAAATGCTAACCGTCCCTTGGCATTTTAATCCCACAGCTAGGATGGGAATCCGTGGGAGACTCACCTGTTAAATCCCAGCCGTCCCTTGGCATTTTGATACCACGGCTAGGATGGAAATTCATGGGAGGCCCTACTGGATCATGCCGATCTCCTTCCATATTTAGTTGGCTGATTTATAAAGGATTATATTACAATAATTATGCATGATTTTGTAATTGTTTATTTCTTTATTAAGTTATCTTGTATAGATCTATAAATAGGGATAATTTTGTGCAATAAAATTAAGCCTTTTCCCTCTCCAATTCTTTGAATTTAACATAACTTAAACAAAGATTGGTTGAAAAAAAGGATGATAATGCAGTAGAAACAGAAAAGTGCCACATACCAGTTGGAAGATGATTTATTATCCCACACAAGGCTAACTATTGCCTATGTTATTGATACAGTAAGTAAATTCATGCATGATCTTAAGGAGAAGTGCTTACAATCTGTCCATAGGAACCTTACTACCTAAAAGCTACACCAAGAAAAGAGCTTTTGTTTGGAAGAAATAAAGAACTTTGTTTAGAAGCCTACATAGATGCAGATTATGATGGTTTGATCAAGAATAGAAGATACAGATTTGGTCTATGGCTTCCTCTACACATTTGATAACCACAACTTCCTTAGAGGTGATCTTGTAACAAGTAGTAGTAGATAGTGATTGCAAGATAAAGTGTTTTAACTGAGTTCAGATCCATTGATCAAGACATTTATAAAATAATACTTGATCAGCTCAAATGCAAGTGCGAAGGATGATTTAAATTTATTGTAACAAAAAATATGCAAATATTATTGCTCACAATTCAATAAAACATGACTAAACAAAACACATTGGAGTAGACAAGCACCCCATAAAAAATGGAGTTGGCTTGATCAACGCCCTCTGCATTCCTTCAAGCAACCAACTTGCAAAATGCCATGACCAAGGTACTTGCATTCCTTCAAGTGACCAGCTTGCAAATGCCATGACCAAGGGACTAGTGACTGAAAAGTTTCAAGAGATTACTTGCAAGCTGAAAATGGAACGTATCTACTCACCAGCTTGTCTGAGAGTGGCAAAATGAAAATCTCCACACGTGGGAACCCTTAATCTTCATATGTGAGAAATATGAAATATAGATGCATCCAGACATGAAATTAACTTTCTTAGTCTAGCCATATATGAAAAGTATAAATAAATATATATTCTTTCCATTTAAGTGGCAATAATCTGTGTTGGAGAGCCATCAGATCAAGAGGGGCTGGCGGGAATGCTAGATAAGGAAAATTAGAGGCCACAAATTCATTGCTTATAAGGAAAAATACCTCCTACGAATTCATATGCTATAAAGGAATGAAAGAGACTACAAATTGCCCCCTTTGCATCAATTGACAACCCCTATTAAACGGCAGGCATATAACTTTTGAGATTATTTATTTTTGTGTTTGTTATCATGATGAACATTGTCGATGTCAAATCCCAAGTCCTGGATGAGAAAAGTGGAGGATTGTGTTAGGTAGTTGACAGTCAGCATAAAACTTGTTGAATAATCATGACATGAATTCTTTAATACATTTTGTTAATGCTAAAGCGTTCTCTGGAAGCGACATGTTGTATGGGCCTATGTTGAATATCCTATTCTAATAAAAATACTTTTTTATTTTCATCCTTAATGCACTTCACTTGAACTAGATCCTTACTTCTCTCACCTCTTTCGTGGCTAACTTATGCGTACATATTTCTCCTTCCTTAATATCTAATCTATTATATAAATCATTAAAAACTACATTATTTGCATTGCATATTATTTTCTTAAACTCCTTACAAGCCCCTATTTTTGCCAATTTTTTTGGGTTTTTAAATCTAAACCAATTTTATAACAATACTTTTTACTTTTTATCTTTGTTGCACATTTTGATTCCACCACCAACTATTTTTACCATTTGGAGCTTTTTCTTTTAATACTCCAAGCAAATACTTAGCAATATTCTTAATATCACTAACTACTTTTTACCACATAATATTAACTTCCTCATGCACAATCAAAATCTTGAGATATTAAAACTTTAGTCTAAAAAATATTTTTGTTAGCATTCTTTAAATGCCTCCATTTAATCCTAAAATAATATTTTACTTTATTTTCATATTCAATTCATTCATCTTAAAGTCAAAAACTAATAATCAATGTTTGGTACATAAACTTTCACTCGGAATGACTTTACAGTCTTTACAATCTAAACAATCTATTTTTCTTATAAGAAAATAATCAAACTAAGTTTTACTATAATCATTCTTATAAGAAATGAGATGCTTCTCTCTTTTCTTAAATAAGGTATTAGCAATTACAAAATCATAAATTACAGCAAAATCTAATATGATCTAACCACCTTCATTAGCCGCTCCAAACTCATAATCACCATGAATGCTATTAAGATCTTCTACCACTCTACCAGCATATCCATTTAAATCTCCTCCAATAAAAAATCTTTCAATAGATATCCATTGTATTAATTCTGGTAAGTCATTCTAAAATTTTATTTAGAACATATATCCAAACCTACTTGAGGAGCAAGACACTTATAATATCAATAATATTAGCATCAATAACAATCTTTAAAGCTATAATTATATTTCCAATTTTATTAGTTTCTATAATATTATCCATCAAATTCTTATCTATAATTACAACTATATTATTTCTAGTATGACTTCTACCTGAGTACTATAATTTAAATTATAACTATCAATCTCCTTAGTCTCCTCTCCAACCCATTTAATTTTTTGAATACATACAATATTTATTTTCCTATGAATCATAATATCTATTAATTTCATTAATTTACCTAAAAGAGAATCAATATTTTAAGTTCCAATCCTAATTCTAATTTCATAGACTAGCTTCTTTTCTTATATCCATCCATGATGTTGGAACTCTTACTTATTTAACATTGCACCCGGGCGCCAGTGCAGCGGCCCGTACATACTTCTCATTGTATTCAAACCATACAGCGTGTCGCTTCCAGGGAATGCCCTGGTATTAACATAATGTATTAAATAATTCATATCATGATTGTTCGACAAATTTTACATTGGCTATCAACTACCTAAGACAGCCCCCCACATTTCTCATCCATTGGGATTCGACAACGACAGTGTTAAAATTCAGATAAAGGAATTCTCTAAAAAAAATATGATATCTTGCAAAAACAATACGAATTCTGTAATATGATATCTAACAAAAAAAATATGATACTGACTGTGTGGGGTCACCAATAGATAGGAGATCCACTTTAGGATACAACACAATTCTATGAGAAAATCTTAAAACATGGAGAATAAAAAAAACTTGACATTTTAAATCTAATGTTAAATCCGAATTCAAAGCAAATGTTCAAAACTCTTATGGATTAAAATCATTAGGGAAGATTTAAGAATCAAATGGGAAAAGCCTATAAAGATATAATGCGACAAAAATATGCCATTAAAATTGCTCACAATCCTATATAATATAATCGTACCAAACATATAGAAATTGATAGACATTTCATAAAAGAAAATTAGAAAGTGGATTTATCTACACTCCATATGAAAGACAATACTAATATTCAATAATATTATAAGCAATCTTTAAATAGTAAATCTCTACCATCCAATTTGTGGGGGAGTATTGATGAGTCATCAAACCAAAAGGAGCCGAAGGGAGTGCTAGATAAGGAAAATCAATTCTATGGATTCATTGCTTAGAAGAAAATACCTCTCCCACATATTCATACACAAGAAGAAAGAAATAGCCTACTAATTGCTCCCATGGCATTAATCAGCAACCTATACAACAACAACAACATTAAGCCTTTATCCCATCACGTGGGGTTGGCTGCATGAATCATTTTTCTCCATTATGGCCTATTATGAGTCAAATTCTCATTTAAATTTAATAAAGCCATATTATTTCTAACACTTTCTAACCAAGTTTTTTTAGGTCTACCTCTACCTTTCTTAACATGGGTCAGATCTAATACATCTACTTTTCAACAAGGGTCATTAGAAGGCCGACGTTTTATGTAACCAAACCATCTAAGGCGACTCTCTCTAGTTATATCTGCCGCAGGAGCTACTCCAACCTTTTTCACGTATATACTCATTTCGCATTCTTTTTCTTAAAGTCACTCATCCACCTAAGCATCCTCATCTCTACAACACTTAACTTAATTTTATGCTTCTCTTTTAATGGCCAACATTCTGCATCATAAAGCATTGCAGGTCTCACCACCATCTTATATAATTTTCCACTAAGTTTGAGGGATACTTTTCTATCACACAACAAGACCGATGCATTCCTCCACTTCAAACATCATAATATCCTCATCTATTTCACCATCACTTTGAATAATAGACCCAAGATATCTAAAATGTGTACTATTTTTAATGACTTGCTCACCCAAAGTCACAATCCCCCCACTAGATCTATTACCTAAGCATCCTCTCTAGTCTTATCATTAATCAATAACCCTTAAATGGATCAAATTGCGGGCAAACAATCACTAGGATTATTTCTGTTTTTGTTTATGAAACAACAATAAGCCTTTATACTACTACATGGGATCGACTACATGAATCATTTTTTACCATTGTGTCATATTACTAGTTCAATTTCTCATTTAAATTTGATAAAAAATATCAATTTTTAATACTTTCTAATCAAGTCTTTGTAGATCCACCTCTACCTTTCTTAACATAGGCCAGATTTAATACCTCAACTCTACTAATACGGTCATCCAAAGGCACATTTTATGTGACCAGCACTGTTGTTGCCGGGTCCCAAGATCTGGATAAGAAAAATAGAATGTTATGTTAGGAAGTTCAAAACTGGTGTAAAACTTATTGAACAATCATGATATATTTTTGTTTCATATTGCAATTATTTATTTTCTTTTTGTATTCTATGTTGTTTTGTTTATAAATAAACATTGAAATAATGAATAATCTAAGCCTTTCTAGAACTTTCTTTTTTTTTTCTAAATCTGAAATATTCAAAATTGCTTTAGGAGTGCCAGAAGCATTTAATCCTCCCCTTTAACATTATATTCTGGTCATAAACTAATCTAAACAACTTGGCCAGTGATCAGTCTTTTTTCATATCCAGGATAAAGTTCCAACATAGCTGAACACAACAATATAGAATAAATTGCTGCTCTGCTAATGTTCATGTTTATTGGTATGATGGCTTACTTTGCTACTTCCCAACAGATCTTATTTTCAATTTTACCATTCAGTTACATGATTAATGAAAGCAATTATAATTTTGTTTGTAAGCTTAAGCTTTTTGACGATGGGCATCTCATATTTCATGCTATTGACATATAAACATAATCTACATATGTTTCTAACGCACAATAGTAATAAAAATAATATCAATACCGAGTCATTAGTGTAACAGGTCCAACTTTTCAAGTAATTATGGTATGATCTGTGCTTCAAACTGCTGCATCCTCTCTCAGAACAACATTAACACCCACAAAGAATAGTAATTTGTACATTTTATAGTCCGTTTCTGTATAAAATGGCTTCAACAAATTTAATCCTAAAAAACGATTCTGCCCAATATAAAATGTCAGTAGCAGACGGCCTTCAGCTCAATTTCATGTTGGAAACATGCAACAATCATAATGGACAAAGTGAAAAGCTCGCTCAATGACCCAATTCCATTCCAAATTACTAAAGACTCATGCTGGATGAACACAGCAAAGATGATTAAAAACTGCATGTCTTCAGTTGAAAACAATCAATGTGTTCCGAAGAGCTTCCAGCAACATATAAAACGACATCTCATTCTAATCATCAACAACAGCTGTCAGATCTACAAGATAGAAGTTGCTAGGCTTGAAGATATGCAGGTTTGGAATTATCATGAATACTTGTGATCGTCACAACTCACAAGCCCATCATAGCGTTAACTACAGAGAAATCAACAGGTAAAAAAAGAAAACATGAGCAAAGCTGTAGTCCAAATCTTTGAATGGTGATCACTTGGCTGCCAAGCAGTCTATTTCTACTCTAGATTCAGCTTGTATCATTTGATAAGACAGCATAAAAAGATGATTAGCTGAAAGGTCGGAGTGGGAAAAGTTGGAGACCCAGGAAATTGTGCAATTGGGATTGCCGGCGGAAGACAAGAGCAAGGAGTTGTCAATGCGGTCAAACAGTAACGTGGGGAGCAAGCAATGAGGAGAGTAGTGATGAGCAATGGAGTGGATGAATGAAGCAAAGCAAGTGAACTAGTAATGAAAAAAAAAAGCACTCAATTGGAAGAGTCTAGCATGACAGGCCCAGCGAGATAGAATGAATAATGGAGTGCAGAAGCTAGACAAATGAACGCCTCAAGAGGAGGAAGAAGCTAGGTAAAGATAAAGCAACAGACAGAAACCAAAGAGGGGAGGCCACAAGAAATTTTAAATCTCAATACAATTTCTAATAATCCTTAATACAAGACTACCACTCTTTTTATAAGCTTAAAACTCAAATACTCGCCTAAAACATATAACAACTAGAAAGAAAAGAAATAATGCATACTTATTATAAATGTAAAATATGCTTAAAATCCAACCATTTAAGGGAGATACCCTCAAGTCCTGAATCTCCGTATTGAAATTCAAGAGCAACAACTCTTAGCCTAACTCAGGTGGTTAAGAGGGGAAAAAGATGAGGGTTCAGACCAGTCTAACACAAGTGGTCATAAAAGGATTGACAAGTCCGAGCAACAGTTGAAAAAGCAGGAAAATTCGTGCTAGATAGGAAAATAATATGTAAAGGATGAAGGAAAAGATTCAAAACGAACAAATAAAATAAATAAGTAAATAACTTATATAAGCTTTTAAAAGTCAAGGATATAGCAACAGAACCATAAATCTAATAAATAAGTTAAAATGATGAAGACATACCATCTATGCTAAGAATTAGGATTGCTCGTGATGATAATGATGACAATGTGAACACGAGCACACAAGTGCATGGAAGCTTCTAGGAGACGGTAAATAGGGACAAAGTGCGGTGCAGTCTAAAAGGTGAGATAAATAAAAGAAATATAAATTGGAGGAGCAACCCACTTTAAGTGAAAAAAGACCACACATATCAGATAACAGCATAATTGTCAATGAGCATAAGGTTGATATTCACAGAAGATCAAAACCAACAATTGAAACATGGATTGGATTGGGTGCATATCCCTAAACCACAAGAATACACAATCCTTGGAACTTTAAATCATTGCTTAAATTAGATTTCGAGTACCTCAAAAGTTTCAAACCTAAAAGAAAGAACTGTCAATATATGTTATTAACACATTGTAGCATCCAAAAACAACTAAAATAGAGCCAGTTGGTAGAATAGTTTACTCCAGAATGACCTAGATCAGATTAACAATAAGACTGTCTTCATTATGGAAATAACTGATACAATCAAGTCATGCTCATCTAATCAGTAACTGCCAGCTACAACTTAGGCATAAAAATATATGTAGCATGTAAAATCTTAACAATGATATGCATTACATATCATTAGCATGCATATTGCTCATAATTAGAACAGATAGGCCCGTGGCTTTTCTCAATAAAAAATGCCCAGGCCAACTTAAAAAAATGGTGCTTCTAACAATATGTGCAGGGAAGGAACTACTGCAGCAAAGTACAGAATTTTAACATGTTCAAACACCTCGATCAAACAAAATAGTTGAACGTTCAGACAATAATATTTAACTTTATTTGCAATACTCTCATTCATTTGTCAAGTCATCATAATGCTTTAGCAACGATATCACACTGTCTACTGAACAATAAATCACCAACTCATGGTTAAGCTTGAACAATAGTCAACAATAATCTTCATCATCGCTCAAAAGTTAATACCAACAACAGTAGTACGTCATATAAATGAGAATGACAAGTAGGAAGCATACAATTTTCCAGAGTGACTTCTGCATCTTCTAAATTTAAGCAACTCCAAAAATTCTCATGCATACTTGCAGCCTGCCACTGTTTGCAAGTTGCACCAGCTTTGCATAAATCCCTCTGGCTTAAAAAAGAGAAAACCTGCACTTAAAGACTTTCTAAACATGAATACTTTGTTACTGAACGGTAAAGGCTACACAAGGTAGTTAGTCAGAGCATACCAGATGCAAAAGATCCTCAGTGAGATCCATTCTATTCTCTGAATTATCAACATTGCCAGTATCAGTTTCGCCTCCATCATTCTGAGAACCATCAGAAAGTTTGGAACTTCTAACAGCATCAGCATTTATGTTATGGCAGTAATCGATCATCTGACTTCCAGATGAATCCAAAGTATGAGAATCAATGTAGTTCTCAATAGCAGGCAGAGCAGCCGTTTCATCAGCAAAGAAAGGTGTTGCAATAAGGTGTGCCCTGAGAAAAGCAGAAGGAAATAAATATTTGCATAACTGGCTAAGAAGTCCATGCATTTCAAGAAGTCTTTCACTAGGCCAGTCACAACCAACATGAAAATAACATGCAATAAAGATTAACATAAAAACATAGGAAATACCTACACAGTAGAACCTTATGAGATAAGAATTTGGATATGGATTGCAATTAAGATAAGGAAGACAAATGTTTTTAAATGAAAATAGGGATGGCAATTTGGGCACATGGCCATTTAACATCTTCATGGAAGTGCCGCCCCTGTCCTTGGGTTTTAGGGAAATAATCACTGGCATGTTTTTTTTTTTGGTAACATTTATAATTTCATATCATTATAATGCCAGTCTTAATTACTAGTTTGTTATTGAAACATACATGATAAAATCATTGTGCCATGATTAATCTGGGGACATAAATATATAAGCATGCACAAGTAGGTAAGTACGCACCATAAGAATGCACGTGCAAAGAGAGAACATTGAAAATGCATAAGCAAAAACATGGATTCTTATACATGTGCATTCACTACTTTCGTAAACCTAATCTACAATTTACAACTTTCCATATTACCAAACCCTACAATCATACAAAAATTTGAAAAATATTAGCGCAAGAACACGCACCAATTATGGCAAACAAAAGAGTGAACGAATTGCAACATCAAAGAAAGAGAAAGAAAAGGCCTAAAAAAACACTTAAACTCATTATAAGCATCTAACCATAGAATGCCCTGTAGACAAAAGTCTTATAAGCGAAAGAGACAAAAAGGAACTGACTTGAAGTGTCGGGACGCCCAGATAAATAGCCCAACTCACTACAAATCAATACATCACAAGATCTAACTTCACTGATGCCTCTCCCGCATCAAATTGACCGTCACCTCTATATAGTGATTCTCTCAATCATGTAGGTAGGTGATGGGGACATCAAATCATGGAAAGTCTATCAGAGGCGGGGCCGTCAATCTACGGCCATGATCGCGTCAATCTATTTTTTAGTCTTAATATGTATTTGTGTTATTTATTTTCTTTATGTATTTGTTTTAGTAGCATTTCCCGTTTTGCCCTTACTTAAGGGTTTTGTCATATGTGAGCCCTAGGGGCATTGTCATCATTTATTTCTCTTTCATTGTAGGAGGCTATATATAAGCCCCGTATGTTTCTTTTGAAGTTAATGAATGATTATCAAAGAAATTTCTGCATCCTTATGTTTGTGAGAGCTTGAGAGCTATGGAAAAAAAATCCTAGGAGAGGGAAGCGGATCACCCACCAACCTTGGAAGCGTCCGGGTTTGTTACTTTTGTTTTCTATCTTTTCTCCCTCCTCCCTTCACCACCGCCGGCCCTACCTCATCTTCCCCACCCACAGCCAAACCCCAAGCATAACCCCCTACCCGCCAGTCCAAGTTCCCTTCTCCCCCCCCCCTCCCCCTCCCCCTCCCCCTCCACTCAACTATTGGCCACCCTAGCCTCACCCAACTGACCACTTTCCTCTCCCACCACCCAACCTTCAACCCACAAACCCTACCCTAATCCTAGACCTAGCCACAGCCCCCCATCTCCCTCTTTGCCTCCAAAATTCAAATCCCCTCCATTACTTCTTTCCTTTTCCATACAAACTACTTTAGGAAAGCTTTCAATCCAATCACCCAATCAAAATATGAAATTTGAATTATTTCCTAAAATAGAGCTCTATTTTAGGAAACTCTTCCAATCAAATACAAATTAAATTTAAATTAGATTGGACTTAATTTCTCCTCCTTAATTTGGAATTCCCAAAGAAGCAAGCACTAAAAACCTTTCCCCAAACCCCTTCCCTCCTCTTGAAGCCGCCGGCCCCCTCTCTCTAGCCGCCCCCTCCTCTCTCTCCAATCTCCCTCCCCATTAAATCTCCTCCCCCTTTTGGAATTAATTTCAAATTCCAATTTTCTAAATCCCTCCAAGGTAAAAATCTGAAATTAATTTCAAATTTTAAGTTATTTTTCCTCCCAAAACCTAGACCTAATTCCCCACATGTGACTCTTCTCCCCTTAGCCGAACCATCTTCCCCTTCCTCCTTTCTCAAGAATAGGAAGGCCACCTCTCACCTTTCTCTTCCACTTGAAGTCTAGAGAGAAACTTCTTTCTCTCAAGGGGAATCTCTAAGGAAAGCAAAGGACGTCGTCTACACACTTCAATCCTACGAAATCGATGCATGACCGATCCCGATCTTGACTCCGGCTTCATCTACGATGAGCAAGGATTCGTCGACATCCTCCAGTCGAATTTCTTCGACGTCAATCCGGAAATAGACAATTCCGTCGAGGAGTACTTGGAGTGTATCATGTTCACCTTGTTCGAAGCCATCAAAGAGCAGCTTTCCACCGTTCAGTGGCAAATCACCACCGTCCCACGACGAGGGTGAACTTTTTCCTCCTATTCAATTTTCTCCTAATCTTCTTCTCTTGTAGATTGTTAATCAAGCACAAGGAATCGTGCAAAGCTAACTGCCAATGCTTAGTAAACGTAGGGCCTGAGTTTTGATTTTCTATGTTTTCTAATCTTGTTGTTAACCTAGGGATGCTATTGAAAATCTTTTATGTTTTCTTATGTTGAATTTTGTACTTGTCTTGTGATCCTAACTCTCATGGTGTGACTTGGCCTAAACTAAGGCACTCCTTTCTTGTTTTCTATTTTCGTTAAGTAGTTAAAGTTGAAATTCGTTATTGCTCTTAATTAAAAGCATGCAAACTCTTTAAATATTATTGTTGCATCATTTAGTTCTACATTAGTAGGACCCTCCATTATGATTAGTGAATCATGAATCCAATTAGATATGAGAAAGAATGAACCAAAAAAAGAAAAAAGAATATGAAACCCTTCTACATTCCACTGTCCTCGCCTTTTTCAGTCAAGTAATAAGAGAACCCACCAAACAAACACTGGAGGGTTCAGTTAGTATATGCCTAAAGCATTGCAGAATGAGCCAGGAAGAGCCAAGATTGGTCGTTAAATTGGCACAGTGGAAAATTCTCCAATCTAATTGTCTTGCAATCTATTCTCCCATGACCTCCTAATCCTTGAAAGGCTCCCAATTCAAAACCGGACGTGTTTGAGAAAAGATCTTCACTCCCCAATTTCCCCAAAAAAGATAGAATGGTGAACGTGAAAGCCATTAGGAGAACTAATTCTGAGAAGGCGGTCGTTAGCTCTAATAGTCCTGTTCAAAGCAAGTGAGATTTCCACAAGTAGGCTTACAGTCCAATATTTTAATAGGCTTAACCAAGCCCAGCTTTGGAAAAGGGAAAGACACTCAAAGCAAAAGGAATAAGCACACCATATAGGTCAAGTGATCAATGGTATCAACAGCTGAACAAGACTAGATTCAAGCTAAAAATGGGATAACCTGAGATGGGGATTTCTCCAATATGAAATTGGAAGATCTAGCTTTCAAGCCTCCTTATGGCAAGCTTAGCTTCAGGTACAAGTCAAAAACAAAAGAAGCGGATCACCACAATCAATCACGAAGCAAGCTAAGAGTTGTTGTTTGAATGAATTTTTGAAAGAGCCCAGCAAAAAAAAATCATTATTGAAAGTAGAATTCTACTCAGAAAGATACCATGAAAATAGACAATAAGAAAACATAATGAAATACACTTTTTTTTTTTCAATGTCAATGTCACGAAAGCTAAAATCTACAATTTTTATGATCATTCAAGAAAGGCCAAATCTCTAAGAAGCGCATACACCGACACGAGCGCATGACCACGATATGACACAACATAACTGTAAAAAGTAAGACATGACACACCATAAACACAATATTATATTTTATAAATTATGAATAATAATAATATATACTTTTCTACTATTTTCTACTAAAGGCAACACATAATGAAGTATAATATTATACACTAAACTTTATGATGATAAAGAACTATTAGTGCCCATCATATAAGTCATAATCATATTAAACAATAGAAGAAACTTAAGAATTTATAAGTTAAACCCTTAATTTCATAAGAACACAAACAATAAGAATAATAAGCTACAGCTTGTACTTAAACCCTAATGTCAATCAATGGCTTTAACTAAGAAAATCAATCATTTGAGGAAATATCCAATTGTTTTAAATCAAAATTTCAAGGTAAATGAATAATGAAGGAAATTAATTTTTAAGCAAGAGCTATTTCTCACACATGCTATGAAAGATATTTCCATATGGCTATTATGCAACCATTACATGTGAAGTGGTGCACCAAAAGAGTACTGATATTGCTGAAAAAAAGAATATGGAAATTAATGGGATGCTTAATCCAAAGTACTAACTCCATTTTTTTCAAAGGGTGATGTCGTATGTACTGAGGAGAAGAAATGAGATAACAAATAAATTAGGCATTTTATTACCTTATCGTCTTAACATCAAGTCACTTCCTATGGCTGGGGGAAGTCCACATGAGTTGATGGCTTGTTGTGTGTAGAGACTGCATGCAGAAGAATAGGTGAAGATAGCTAGGTAGGGCATGAGGGCACAGACATCAATATGGCTTCACACGATCGCCTTCAACTTGGAAGAAGAGGTGAAGACGTGATATAGCTTTGACAAACAAGGCAACGATGTGAGATGCATCGCGAACAATAGGGCAGCCAGCGTGAGAAATAGAGGTACTAGTTCATTCATACAATTTTAATTTTGAATTTCCACCATTATATGTGTCACGCCCATGTCCCACCATGCCCAATAAGTGTCAAAGTCCAATTCCACACTAAAATTGTTTTGACAATTTTCGAAGTGTTGGGGATGTATCGAGTTATATTGGAGAGGTGTTTGTGTCGGACATGAACACTAAAGGCATTTGGAAGTGTCTGGCTTCATGACCAAAATTCTGTTAAACTTGAGAATTCATTTTTCATGAGGTGGATTAGGTTTGTTTTAACCAGATTTCACTTAAAATTTAGAATAGTTTATTTAGATACTTGTTATAAGTGTAAACCCACATAATTAATTACTCCTCTCATTCATATTTTTAGGATTATATTTAATGATTGGGTTCGCGATTGATATATTTAGAATGGTCGGGTGGAGCAGAAGTTGGTCAAGTTCCTATAATTCCATCCTCCTGGGCGAACCAACGACATAGTCTAGTAAAAATAGAGTATTTTACGCCATAATGTCCAAATAATCTGATTCGCTACCACGAATTATCTCATCTGGGGTATCCCAAGTATGCCAAGGTGAATGCGTGTGGTATTTTATTGGTGGATTTAGTTTTGGTTAGTGAGCTTTTGGGTATGAGGATTGCCACGAGTTTGGGTTGGGTTATATCCATTTCAAAGCCCAAATTAATTAGGATGAAACTTACGTCCATTGGAAAGCACAAGTTCTTATTTAGGGGTTTATTGCCTTCTTGTTAACCCAAATTAGTAGTTAGGGGCTTAAATTTATTGGAAGGCTCAAAAGCAAAACTTACAACCTCGAAGAAGAGGAAAGCCTAACAATGGGTCTTTTATGCCTTACCTCGTAAACAAGGTGGCTAGATATTTATCATTTGAATTCTTAAATTGCATATGATGTTCGGATTTAACTTGATTTGATGTTAGGGGCATATTACTTAATTGT
This sequence comes from Dendrobium chrysotoxum, assembly GCA_019925795.1. NCBI lineage: Eukaryota > Viridiplantae > Streptophyta > Magnoliopsida > Asparagales > Orchidaceae > Dendrobium > Dendrobium chrysotoxum. The sequence continues at coordinate 47,518,628 of CM034303.1, forward strand.
GAGTGGCCAAAAAGGGTGGGCACTTGCAACCCTAACTTTCAGCATGCCCTTATGTGGGACTTACAACTCATATGTTGAAATTAGTTCAATGATGGGTCATATGATCTTGCTCATATGCAAGGAAACCCATATAATGGGTTATAATAACCTTACCTTGCGAAAAAGGCGACACAACCGAGATTGGGTTTGCTGATTTTTTTTCAATGTGGCATGCATTTTAATGTGTATATTGAGGTGATTGCTCACCAAGGCCATTGGATTAATTAGGAGATAACAAGATCAAATTCGAACCCTTGGCCTATTTGCCAAATTAATTGGGTCAACATTGTGTGTATTTAAATAGTCATTTAATCAATTTTTCCCCCATGCACTTGCATAAATATTGGCTCCAATTAACCATTTATAACATTTCTAAAATTTCATACCTATCTTGAACTTAGGATCAATCTCTCATTTAACGACACTTAAGATTATTAACAATCAAGCCACCTTCCTTGGCTAGTTCTAATTTTCTTGAAAGTGATTCAAGTTTTTTTTCCCAACTAGGGTTGCAACTTAGTCAAGCTGACTGGCGGGCTGGCTCGAGCTTGCGATTCTAGCTTATCGAGTTTCGAGGTCAAGCTCGAGTTCAACCCTAAGGAAGCTCGGCTCGATTACTCATCAAGTAGCTCACTGGGGCGGACTTGGACGCGGACACAAATGCGGGATCGAGGTCGAAATGGCGGGGGAAACGCAGGATCGCATGACGGACTTGGACTCAGATGCAGACACAGGATCGCAGGCGAATGGTGGGGCGAACGCGAACGCTGGATCGCGAGCGGAATGGCGGACTTGAATGAGGGAACGCGGGCTCCGACGCAGAATCGGAGCTGACGGCAGACGCAGAAGGCTGGCACAGATGCGGAATCGAGCCGCTCGATGAGCTAGCTTCAATGTCACGAGTCGAGCTCAAGCTCGTTTTTTAAGCTCGACTCAAGTTCGAGCTCGGATAGCTCGCGAGTCGAGCTCGAGTTAGGCCCGACTCGATCGTTTGCACCTCTAGTTACAACCAGGCGCCAACAAGAGGAAGCCAAAATTTGATAAATGGATCATGTTGGTACGCATGCAATACATGGTTTTAGCGAAATTACAAGCGACACCATAAGATAACAACATTTTTAAACTTAGGAGATTGATTTTCTCACTTAAACACAGCTATATCACCAAGTTTAACGACAACTATAAATAAGCAACTAGAAGCCGGCTCATGGGTATCCATAGCATGCAAATTACTAGCCTCACAAATAACATCAATAGCACCAAGTTGCTTGGTTCCGTCAACTTGGTTTTATTAGTATGTCGTTGTTTAAGAAATACTGAGATATGGTACATGTATTAGTATGTCCTATTAATTTGTCAGTATTATGTATGGATAATGATTTAAACAATTAAGTAACATGTTGAAAAATAAAAAAATATAATTTTTAATTAGCCACTCAACATGGACACAGAGAACATTATCCACTCATAATACTCACAAATAAGTAGGACAGTAATGCATGTTCCATATCTCTACTACTGTGCACTTCTTTATTGAATGAAAGTATTCATCCACTCATATATCTTCATAAAAATATATCCATAAGAATATCTCTTCTACTGTGTTATTTTACATGCATAAACATTACAACATACATTTAACCAACTCTATATGAGAAATTAAGTTTATGAATTCACATAATTATATACACAGAATGTTTCCAAATTTATGCTTCTTTCCCTGCTGCTGTACCGAAAGGATGTGAAATCAAATGAATGCCGCACATGTACTCCAAAGTCAAATCAAACTAAATGCCCATAAAAACTTAAAGAAAAACTCAGTGAAGCAGGTATAAATAACTGGTCCATAAAAAGTGGTGTAACTCGCACGGTTCAACAAAGACAAATTAATGATATCTATAACATGGTTTCACATTTATGCTTCTTGCCTTGTAGCTGTACCAAAAAGATGCTAAACTACATGAATGCCAAATGTGCACTCATTTAAAATAACTAAATGTCCATTAAAAGCATAATGGCAGTCTTACTGCCACATAGATATAAAAACTGGTCCAAGTAGAGTGGTGTAACTTGAACAAATCAACCATGAACAAGATAACCATATCACAGAAAGGAAAAACAGATGGACTAATGGTTCTTACTAGCACCTAAATCAGTATAGCAAGCTCTATTGATAACTTTCTTGGGCTATGCATGCTTGGGATTCCTACCATAAGAAGTCTATAATCTGTCATTAAATATACTATAATCTCCTCCAACGCCATAACCCTCATAAACCTTCTATATCCATAAACACCGCATACGCCAATCAAGAGAAACTGATTCGGAAATGCTGATTCTGGGATAGGTTTAAAATTTTCCATATCTTTGCTGTATGCACCTCATTAGTTAAAGTTCGCTTATTATGTCTTATTGTAAGGTACTAGAAAAATAGAACAGTAGGGTAAATAAGTATAATATTTATTTTATACCAAAATTTGACTCATTGCACTGCTCTTTTTATTCATCAAGCCCTTACAATTTAAAGCACACGAGAACAAGCATCTGACAGCAAAAAGTGAGTCATTAGCATATAAATTACATTGAGTACGAATATTAGTCCGCACAAGCAAATATCGTTGGGAACTGCAAACAAAATGGAGCCTAGATAGATAACCAAAACGTTCACATAACAAGAAGAAATATCAATAGAATTTCTTGGCAGGGAACATACTCTTCGTCAAAAAGAATCTTAGCCCGCTTATGCTGAGCATCCCTGTCCATGTCATCGCTGCTAATTCTCTCCGCAGCATGGAAATCTGACCCTTCCAACTCCACGCCTTCCATTTCTTCAGTAAACTCCTCCCCAGGATTCTGCTCTATTCTGCTTCCAAATCCCAAGTCTTCCGAGTAGCTACAACTCCCAACAGTCAAGTCATTGGGTAAGAGCCAACTGCTCCTCCTTCCCCGGGACGAAGATGCACCACTCCATCCCCATTGCCCGATCGACAGACGCAGATCCAGCTCCTGGAACTCTCTTACACCCTCAATCCCGGCATCCATCTCATTATCCCCCTCCGCCGCCGTTGCTTTCAACCGCCGTTCCGCCATCCCCGTAACACTCCAAAACCTTCAAAAGCCCTCGCCCTCGAAAACACGACCATATACCAAATCCACGCCTTCTCCTGCCTACCACCGCAGATCAAAGCCCGATGAGAGCACCGCGCCCCCAAGACTGTCGATCTTACTCTGAACCCTAGAACCAGGCCAATAAATCGAACTCGAGAAAAATTACGAAATCTTACTACCCTCCTCAGCAAAAACCGAAACAATGAAATAGCAGTAGAAGAATCAGCAGACGACGTATCTTCTGAAAGATCCCACTTCTCTACTCTACTTCGCCGGAGATCAACGCGCGCGTCCAAGTGGAGAAGTGAAGATCAAATCAGGATTTTTTTTAATTTTTTATATAATTCCTTTCCTCTGCGACCTGCTTCCTTTTTGCACGCTTTTTAAAATTTCGCAGACCTCGGTGAGTGAAGTAATAAAATCTTACACGCACTGTAAAAAAACCCTATTCACACCTCTCACCTGTAATCGCCACGTAGACTGATGCCACGTGGCTGTTCATTAAGAAGCCATGGTGGACGTGATAACCTGCGACGTCGCAATTTGCATTAAGATTAGAGCTTTCGCAATTTCAAAGAAGTACAAAGTTTATAATTATAAATCACTTATTTGATTAATTTATTTTTATTTATAAGTTTTCTTTCAGAATTATTAAATTAACATTTTTTTATTACAAAGTTTAAATATATTTGCGCTTGTAATTTTTTTTAGAGAAAAACGTTAATTAAAAATAAACTATTGATGATAATTTAAAGATAAATAATAGATTTTAAAAATAGTTATATTAATATGAAGACTCATTAATTTATGAAAATAATTAATTCACAGGTTCAATGATATAACAAGTGATATGAATGTTATGAAGATAATTTATATTTAGGGTCCTAATGGGGAGAAATTATTTTATGTGTGGGTCCGGGCGTAGAGCTATGTCCGGATTCCAATAAAATCATGACATGTGGATTGGACATGTAGATTTTAAATATATTTTTTACAGCAAATTCAATTAGCGCTCATTTTTAAGAATATAACTAGCAAAAAGTTCCTAAATTTTAAGGTTCCCAAATTTTAGAGTTTTAGAGGAATAAAACTTTTGATGCTGAGAAAGAAAAATGAGAAATAGGCGACGAATATGGAGACTGGTTTGGAGAATATTCATTCTTCGAGGAAATAATTTGCTGTAGGTTTCAACTTATCGGTAAATTTGAAACTCCTCAGAAATTTTATTATATTTTCTGTAAATGTACGTTGTATTGAGCTTAGTTTTTACAACAGAATAAATCTATTGTAGAAACAACTACAACATAATAGTTTTCTCCTTCAAGACAAATCAAACTCTCAAACATGCCTAAATGTTGCAATTATGATTTTTTTAGAATGTATTTTTCAATTATTTATATGTCGAATGCCGCAAAGAGGAACAGTTTTCGTCTTCAAAGACATGCTTTTGTAAATAACATATGTAAAATTTAAAAAATAATAATAATAATTTTTGGGAAATTTATTTATTCTTTCATTTTCTTGAACTTGTACGTCGTTGTGTGTATAGAAGAGAAATTATTTTTGAATTATGCTTTTTCCCGATACAGAGTGTATAAACTATGTATTGTATTTTAAAAGTTAGGATTCAAATATATGAATGATTTATATGATGTTTTTGTTCATTTTTGTGATGCTTTTTAAACTTGTAGTTGTATGTATAGAAGATACACCATCGATATATAATAAATACACAGTTGATACGTAGTAAATACGTAGCAAATATACAGCAAATACGCAGTAAATACATAATAAATATGCAGCAAATGCGTAGTAAAAATATGTTTTAATATTTTTATCATTTGTAGATATTTTTATATTTAATTTAAACAGAATTCACAAAAGATATCTTGATATCAAAAGTGTTCACTATGTAGCTTTTAATATATTATTGTTCTAGTGATTTTGTATATACGGGTCCATCTATTTTGAATTTTCACTGAGTATTTTTGACTAAATAGTATTTAAAGTATTTTGATAAATTTCTAAAAATTTCATAAAAAAAGTATATAAAATATTGAGATCACTATTATTAAGCTGTAAATATTATATTTAGTTATGTTTGTGCTTCATGCATGTGAACTTAAGTATAATAATAAATCTTGAAGGCTTTATTGTTTCTCATAATTACAAATTATTATATAATGTTACATGAGAAAGTAAATTATTCCAACTCAACAAAATGCTAATTTTTTGTGTTGATGTTTTATAAAGCATTTGTGCAAGAATTATTGTATGATTTATAGGTTATTGTGAATTATGCATACAATGGAAATACTTGGGAGGCATAAGGGTATAATACTACATGTGAAATATTTGAGATGTATAAGGGTTTGATATATATATATATATATATATTCAATGTTTTAAAAATCGAACCAGACAGGCCAATCCGACCGGTTGAACCATGAATGGATCTTATGGCCGGTCCGGTTCATCCTAAAAACCGCTTCTACATCAAACCAACCAAAACTGTCGGTTTAACCAGAAACTGCTGAACCAGTCACGATTCCCTTAAATTGACCAATTCAACTTTTGAATTTGTTTGAATAATTAAATAATTATTTTAAAATATTAAGAATAAAATATTAAGTAATATTTATAATTTAATTTTAAATTTGAAATGCTTAATTTTAAATTAAAAATTTTCAACTAAGCATTTCACAAAACTTCATCAATATATATGAGTTATTACTTCATTTTAGCTCAAAAGCCTATATAAAATAAAAGTATTACCAAGAGAAAGTCTCCCATATGAGGTGGGACTAAAAAGTTAAAGCTCATATTTCTTACTTCCTAACTCTTAAGTTTACAACATACACTATCTATTTTAAAATAAAGTTTTTAAATAAACTTTTTATGATGTAAATAATATTTATTTTTAATTAATAATATTAAGTAAATTATATTCTTCATTTATTTTTTATGCATTATAAAAATTAATTTTATATATATATATATATATATATATATATATATATATATATATATATATATATATATATATATATATATATATATATATATATACAATGTTTTAAAAATCGAACCAGACAGGCCAATCCAACCGGTTCAACCATGAACCGATCTAACGGCCGGTCTGGTTCATCCTAAAAATCACTTCTACATCAAATTGGCCAAAACTACCAGTTCAACCAGAAACTGCTGAACCGATCGCTGTTCTTCTGAATCGGCCAATTCAACTTTTGATTTTTTTTAATAATTAAATAAATTATTTTAAAATATTAAGAAAAAAATAATAAGTAATATTTATAATTTAATTTTAAATTTAAAATGCCTAATTTTAAATTAAAAAATTTCAACTAAGTATTTCACAAAACTTCATCAATTTATGTGAGTTATTGCTTCATTCTAGCTCAAAAATCAATATAAAATAAAAACATTACCAAGAGAAAGTCTCCCAAATGATGTGGGACTAAAAAGTTAAAGCTCCTATTTCTTACTTCTTAACTCTTAACTTTACAACATAGACTATATATTTTAAAGTAGAGTTTTTAAATAAACTTTTTATGATGTAAATAATATTTATTTTTAATTAATAATATTAAATAAATTATATTCTTCATTTATTTTTTAATGTACTAAAAAAATTAATTAATTAATTAATTATAATAAATGGTCTAATCTAACCTCAATAATTTATAAATGTAAAATAATATTATGAATTTAATATATAAATTATATATAAATATATAATATAAATTAATAATAATTTATATTAAACTTATTAATTGATATGTAGGTTAAATTTTTGTTAAATTAAATAAGGTTTAAATTTAAAATTACATAAGATATTAGTAATGTGTGAATTTAATTTATTTTTTAATAAAAAATTTATATTATTATATGATTTATGTCATCTAAATTTTATTTATTATGTCATCCAGTTCGACCGGTCGAACCGTGAATCGCTCTTTCTACCGGTTCATTGTTCGATCCAGTTTTCACAATCTTGTGTATATATATATATATATATATATATATATATATATATATATATATATATATATATATATATATATATATATATATATATATATATATGAAATATTTGGGAGGCATAAGGGCTTTATATTATACATGTGAAATACTTGGGACGTATAAGGACATGATATTATACATGTAAAATATTTGGGACTCTTATTTTATACATAAAATACTTTGGAGACATAAGAGTTTGATATTATACATATAAAATACTTGGGAGATATAAATGCCTAATACTATACATGTGAAGTATTGTTAGGTATAAGAGCCTAATACTATACATGTGAAGTATTTGGGATCAATACTATATATGTGAAATAGTTGGGAGGTATAAGGGCCTCAGAAGAAATTCATGTGATGTATTTTATTTTGGTTATATTTATATTGCAATCTATCAAATATCTTCTTATTAAATTTTTATGTTAATATTGGGCTTGATATAATAGAAAATTTGACACGTTTAAACATTGTATTTGTATTAATATTATGTGCATGATTATAAAAGTTTTTTAATTATAACATATTGTATTATTTCTATCATGGTGACAAAAACAAATTTTAAAATAAATTTGGGCTTGAGATGGTTCCAATGAGCCCAAGAACATCAAATTTGGATGACAAATGGTTTTTTGGTGAATTTGTTAAGTTTAGAGCATATTCTGGAATTATTTTTGCACCTAATCATCGGCATTGATCGTGTCGGGTGTACAACACAATCAGTAGAAAGCTTTTAAAGATCATACAAGATGATCTATCCAGCAGGACGATCATACAACACGATCAATACTGGCAGAGAAGAAAAACTTGGAAAATTTGTAGAAGAAAAGCTCTAACTTTTTTATGTACTCAATGAAATAATATGAAATTTGAAACATAAGCGCTACATAACAAGTTCTTTTAATGCATGGAGTTTGTAAGCTCCATGCATTGAGATCTTTGAGTATTTTTAATTTGAATTTAAAACTTCAAATGCCTATAAATTACTAACTAGTGGACATATTTATAAGATCTTGAGCTTATTTTGTTGTTGGAGAGATTCTCTTTAACTTTGTAGAAAATCCTAAGAGCTAGTTTGGGCTGGATTGAAATTTAACTTCAGATCTCCTCTTTCTCTCTCTATTTCTCTCTCTCTTCTAAAATGGGAACTTTGGAGGCTATAGAATGGCAGGGAAATGCTTCGGAAGGGTGGAGAGAGCTCTGAAGAAGTAAAAAGAGAAAGATTTGGGGTTGGAGGAGGCTGACATAATGAGGATTTTCATGCTTTTTGGCCACTTAGAGAGTTAGGGTTTGATTTGGATGGCTAGGATTGATTAGAGGGGGTTCCTGGATGCTTACCACCTATCCTAGGTGGTTAGAAGCCAAGGGGAAGGCTGCATGCTTGAGGTTGACTTAGTTTAGCCTTTTCATGGGGGAGGGACCACTTCTTGCCATTTTTTGGCTAAACTAAGGGTTGGGTTGGGGTTAGGAGCCATTTTGAGAGGGTTTAGGGTTTATTTGAGTGGGTTTTACTGGTTGATTTGGAGGGAAATGGATTATTTGAGGTAACTTGACCATTTGACCCCATTTTCTTAAATTTTTTTTTTTTACTTTTTGACTAGTCAACCAGTCAAAGCTGATTAGGATAGGTCTTCGAAAAGTTGTGCATGCTATAAGAATAAACCCCAAGAGGTTTGAAGTAATGGCTTAGATGTTCGGGTGAAAATTTGACTAGATACATGGGTTTGACTACACTAAATGAGTTGACCAAGTCACACCAATGAAGGATTAACTCGTGAAGGTGTTGGGTATATTTAGAGTATGTAATAAAATTTGGCTCAAGAAAAGCCCCTTTTGGACACTTGGTCAAGCCATATGACTAACCTAAGTGGACCCAAGGGTTGGGTCACCTATGAATGGTTCTTGGGGTCATAATGGGCCATCACAAGGGTTTAAATTGGTTTGGTTATACTTAGAGCATTGGATTTTGATTTGGTTAAGCGATGGCTGATTTGGTCAACCAGGTTGAGCCAAGGGTTGAGGTTAGGTCCAATATGTTCAAGATGATATCTTGAAACCAATGGAGGTGATCTCAAGCCATGGTGAGGTCTTCTTATGTAAAATGCATGTTTGAGCCCTAAAGGGATCATTTGGTCAACCTAAGTTGACGTGGTCAACCAAACATGAGCAAGGCTTGAGTTTGAGTTTAATGCATCCCAAATGATATTTGGAATGCATTGGAAGAGGTTTCATGGGTGAGTTTGATTGAGAAATATTGAAGTTTATGAGAAGATTTGATTTTTTAAGGAATTTTCAGGTTTAGTGAGCCCATGGTCAACCATAGTTCACCAAAAGTTTAGTATTATGCATAACACGTCATAACAATGATCATGGACATATTTAGGGGTGTAAGTGAGCCAAGCCAGCTCACAAGTCAACTCAAGCTTGACTCGTCTATGGGCTCACAAGCTGAGCTTAATTGAGCTCATGAGTCGAATTCGAGCTTATTTTTTAAATAAGCTCGAGTTCAAACTTGATGAGGTTTAATTCGCGAGCTTGCAAGATGGCTCAAATTGCTATAGGAATGAGGGACTCGAACCGTCAGACTCACATACAAATTGCGGGACACAGACCATCGGATGACGTGGTGGCGGACTCAGACCATTGGACGATGCGATGGCAGAACGTATTTACTTGTGTGGACTCACATTTGGATTGCGAGATTCACACTATCAGACGATGCGAAGGAGGACGACTCGCTTAGTCGTGGAAGGCAGACGATGTAGAACCAGACCCGAATTGCTAAGGCTCGTGAGCCATCTCGAGCTCATTTATAGTGGGACCAGCTCTAGTTCAAGCTCACCTTTTGAGCTTGACTTGAGCTTGAGCTCGAGTTCAATACAGTTTTTTAACTGACGAGCTGAGCTCGATAGTGCCATTACTCAACTCAACTCAGTTTGCTTACACCCTTAGACATGTTTAAGAGTAATGGGGAATTTCCAAGGCAAAATTTCATAAGATGTAGGGTCCAATGATATTGGCTATAAATATTTAAAGGTTTTACACCCTTTGGGATTCAATGCAGTTTTAGGGGTTAGAGAGTATGGATTGCTCTTAAATTTGGAGGGTTGACCCTAGGGAATACCTGATCAATATGCAATTAAAAAATCATAAATCCAAGGTCATTTGATTTGGTTTTGGAGTGATTGAAAAATCACCCAAAATGGGTTATGGGATATAGGCTTTTTGGCCTTAACTTTTGGCTTGAGATTTTGGATTTGGCTTTGGCTTTAAACTTGGTTGATTTAATTTGATTTACTCATACCAATAACATTCATTTAGGTGATTGTTAGTGATAGGGTAGAAGAGACCAAATGGTAGCCACTAAATGACTACTACTTGAGGTGATTTATGTTGAATTTGGATTTGAGTTTGAATTGGGTTTGGATTCAATTTTGATTTAGTGAACCCCATATAAAAATGACGTCAACACCTTATTTCATCTGAAGGGATAGTTAGGAAAGTTGTTCGGATCGAAGTAGGTTACCCATACCCCACTTCAAAATTTAATTTCATCCTTTTTGCGGGTGTTTTTAGTATTTTATTTGATTTGGATTTATATAAATGCATATTTATGAAGATTGAAAAAGTTTTCACCATGTAACTTTTAGTATGTAGTATAATGGAACATTCTGATCATGCTAATAGGAAAAATATAAAATTTCATCAAGTATTTTGTATTGCACATTATTTTTAAGTATTTTGTGAGTTTTGACATTTACAAAAATTACTAAATAATAATATATACTTTAAAGCAATGTTGTGAATGTTGTCCATGAATGATTTTCTTAATTATTACTGTTGAATGTTTATACAAGCTTACCTCGTGCATGCTACTATTTTATTATAACTGTAAAATTTCATGTGTTCTTTTATCATGTTAAATGTTGCTTATATATATATATATATATATATATATATATATATATATATATATATATATATATATATATATATATATATATATATATATATATATTGAATATGTGTACAAAGAACTTGAAGAAATCGTTACTGTGAATGACATCTACAAGTATGGCCATGGATATATGTTAAAAAGTGATGGTTGGTTATTAGCAAGTAGGGAGCTACCTTCTTCCAATATGGGTGAGCAAGTCATGACACTACCTTTACTCCTAGAGCAGGAAATCCGATGACTTTGAGTGGTCTCACTTGTAGGGTGCTCTTTATTGATTGGGATAATACTAGTCTTATGGCATGTGTGGCCTCCTATATGCTCTATAATTTTTTGAGCGATTTCTATCATACCTGCAACTTTAATGTTGATCGTGCATGATGACCAATTCTTTGGGGCAAGTGGTCAAGCATGCCTTGTCATATCATTATATTCTTTTACATTTATATTGCTATTAGTGAGCTCCAATAACTCAGCCAATGTCTATGATTGCTGAAGTTTAAGGTTATACTTGAATAGCCCTTCTCGTAGGCCTTGTGTCAGTACAACCTAAGCGATTGCTTGCAGCTAGTCTTATCTTCAATATAGCTCGTAAGCTCTTGAGTACCCTTTTGAGGCTTGCAAACTTTATAATAAGTATTCTCTTCAACTTTGAGAATGAAGTGGATCATACTTAGTAGTAGGTGAGAAAATCATCATAAGGTAGACTCCTTGAAAGTAGTGAAAAACAAGCAACACTTCAAAGCATCATCGACGTACATCAGTGATTTTGTAACTTAAAGTATGCTACATGGTTAGCAGGGTATAACCTTCCTCGACACAACTCTAGTTAAGACATTTTGAATTTAAGACAACCTTGCCTCTATGATCTTCCTAGAGAATGTATTTGTTAGCTTATTTCCTCCTTCTCACTAACTTAGGTTGTACTCTTCATCATTAGTGTGATTATAGTTGTGGTCAACATTGGGCATCAATGTTAGCTATGACATCTACATGTTCAGCATTCACTTCTGCTAGTTCCAACTTGATTGAAAAAAGGTAAGGTTTTGAACTTTTGAGTTTTTAAACTATTTAGATATCTTTAGGATTTTTTTTAATGCATGAAATTGATTGGGTGTGCTCTAAACTGTGTCCCAAGTGTTGCGTGTGAATTTTGGCAAAATTTGATAATGTCACTTTTGGAGCGCAATGGCACTGCACTCAGCCAAGGCGCCAAAATATGACATTGCAGCCCCAGCTCTCGGGTTGTTGTAGATTTTTGAGAGTCGCAGCAATAAGCCATTATGAACTTATTAAATATTAAAATTTTTTATTTAATATGATCATTTGCATTCAAGCATCTGACGTGCATGAGAGAGAAAGAGAGAGTTTGAAGAGAGAAAATTCACATTTTAAGCCATTTTTAGCCATTGGTCCTGTTGGGAATGTTGTCTGGATTGAGGTAGGTCACCTTATACCTATCTCAGTTTTCAAGTATACAAAAAAAATTTAAATTTTTTAATTAAAATTGTATTTTCGTCAGTGAAAAATTGTATAACTTTATACCGATAAATCTTTCATCATGTAACTTTGTATATATTATAGATAACATGATTGTAAATATTTTGAGTATTTTTTAAAAATTTTATATTGCATATTTTAGAATTTGTGTGATTTTAATTGAACAGAAAATAATCTGGACACTGAAAAATAACATTGTAGTTCAATAAATGTCTTGAAATAGTTTTTTACACATTCCTTTGTAATTTGGTTATGTTTTGACAATAAAAATTTACTCAGTAAAAAGTTCAGTTGTCTATCGTTATATAATATTGTGCAATTCTGACATATTTTAATTTTGCTTTAACTATTATAATGTGATGAAATGTATATTTATATGATTGAAAATCATTAGTTAAGAATTATATGGGGTCAGAATTCTTTGATATTCTATTTGTGTTTGAAATTATTCTGGTGCCTATAAGGCATATTCGGGTGGCTATAAATCATGTTTTGGTGTCTACGGGCACATTCTGGTGTTATAAACACAACTAGGAAACATAAGGGCCAGAATCCATTGAGATTCTGTTTGGGACCGGGATATGTAATATAAATTGCTATGTGATTAATTGCTTTTTGATTTATCTATTCAGCATTTCTGTGATATAAATTTGATAATTGATATGCTTGTATTTCCTTTCCCAATATAATCAGTGATTTATTTAACTATTTTTAAATATTCGGCAAAATATTAATAAAAGAGAATTTTAAAATTTAGATTAACTTGTGTGATCTGCTGAGTTGTTGTAGCTCACTATTGGTTGATTGTGATTTTTAGAGTTTGGGAAAGGGAAGGAGGCTGTTGATTAATAGCTCAAGATCATATCTGAGTTGATAGGTATTTTATTATTTTAATTTTTATACAATCATGGCTAGTTAAATTCTCAATTATGTAGCCATTGCCTATAGCCATGTATTATAGTATAGATATTTATTTTGATGAAATAAAAAAAATTTATAGATGAGTTTATTTTTAGTATTTGAATATTTTAATAGCTTTGTTATTTGTCATTTTATTTGAGATGAAATTGAAAGAGACTATGAACATTCCAAAACTATATTTTGGGAATTACCTGTCATAGCTCAACATAATGGGATCTATCCTTATCGGGTTGGGGTGTGACAAGCTTTTATGGTATTAGAGTAATAGTTTTGGAAATAAATCATAAAATAGAGCTATAGGAAATTGATTTGTAAGTTGAGTGGGATAGTTTTGTATCTATCTCGGTGTTCATTATTATTTGCTTCATATGCATGTGTGTTTAGTTACATATTTTATGTGAGTATTTATCCTACGAACCTAAATATGACAGATAGGCAGAGTGCTTGTTAGGCAGCTCTTATACATAATATGGCTCTAACAGTTAGTTTGACATAGTTTCATAGTTTGCTACTCTGATAACCCAAATGATGGGTAAGGTACAAAGCAGGGTTCCTACTATGAGACTTGATGAGGTGGACAGACATCTACAGATATTTCAAAGATTGAAGCCTCTGAGGTTTGAGGATATTGTTGAGTCTATGGCTGCATAGGATTAGCTGAGGAGATTTGAGAAGATGTTTGATGGGATACAGTGTCCTCTTGAGAGAAAGGTACCCTTAGCAGTCTTTTTATTAGATGGTGAGGCAGAGTGCTAGTGGATGGGCCAATAGGAGGAGAAATTTTAGGAGAGATTGAATTCTCTAATTATTTGGGAGGAGTTCTTTGATGTGTTTAGACTTTGGTTTATACCACCTTTTGCATGACAACAGATATATGACACTTTTTTGAGGATGGTTCAGGGGAGCAGGACATTTATGTAGTACGAGGTAGAGTTTACTACTTTGGCTAGATATGCTCCATAGCTAGTTAGCACTCACGTAAAGAAGTGCTATAGATTTCTAAGTGGACTTCGTGATAATCTGAGACAACTGCAAGTACCATTTCATATCTTTGATTTCTTTGAGCTTATGAAGAGAGCTCTTTTGATAGAGAATGATTTGACAGTTGCTCATTAGAGATGAATTGCAAGTAGGAAGAGATTAAGTGGTGAGACTTCTAGTAGTAACTTTTTTAAAAGAAGAGTAGATTTATACTTAAAGATTTTAGGAAAGGTGGGTAGTCTACGCCTATGGTAGGGCCGAGCAGGGGCAGTGTTGCTAGTTCTGAGAGTTTTATAAATGGGGTTCTTATGTGACAGAGTTATGGCAGACGTCACTTTGGTTAGTATTACATGATGACTAACCAGTGTTTCAGATGCGGACAGGTTGGACACAAGATGGCTGAGTGTCCATAGGCAAGATTTGACAGACGATCTGAGCCTAGATCCGACAGTTCTGTTAAATAGGCAGGGAGACTGAGAACAGTTCCACTTCGTACATTTGTTGAAAGTTCTACTAGTAAAGGCATGGTTCTAGTTCAGTAGTAGGTAGACCATCTGGCGGTGGTCAGAGAGAGTCTGGTTGTACTGTTGCTCCAGCCCAGTTCAGCCATGTGTATACAATTTGACTCAGTAGGAGGCTCATGATGCTCCAGATATGGTGATAGGTACGGCTTATATTTTTGATCAGCCATATTATATTTTATTTGATTATAGAGCTTGTCATTCTTCTCTTTTTGAGCATTTGTTTGAGTTACTACACTTGCTCTCAGTAGTAATGCATATTTCTCTTTCTATTATCCTGCTAATTGGAGATAATATGATAGCTTGTAGATTTTATTCATGTGATGTTGAGATAGCTGGTAGGAAGTGGACATCAAGTTTAATTTTATTACCCATTTTTTTATACGATGTTATTATGGGTTTGAATTGGTTGAGTTAGTATGAGGCTCAAATTAATTATTTGCAGAAGTTGATTATATTATTTTTTCACAGTTAGAAGTGTGTATTTAAGGGAGTTAGAGGAGTACTTTCCTGTTTGATCTCTACTATGAAAGTAGATAGATTATGGAAAAATGATTGTATAGTATTCTTAGCATCAGTTCAGGATAGGAGTATGGAGTCTGGCCTTCTTTCTGATGTCCCAATAGTACGAGATTTTCTAGATGTATTCCCTGAGAAGTTAGTCAGTTTACCACCAGATAAAGACATAGAGTTCTGTATTGATATATTTTTTGGTATAGCCCCTATTTCTAAAGCTCCATATATAATGGCACCTAAGGAGCTTCAAGAGTTAAAATTTTAGCTTCAAAAGGTGGTTAACAGTGGATTTATTCAGCTTAGTGTGTCTTCGTGGGAAGCACCTATCTTATTTATGAAGAAAAATGATGGTACAATACATTTGTGTATTGACCACAAGGAGTTGAATAAAGTTACTATCAATAATAAGTATCTTCTTCCACAGTTTGATGATCTATTTTATCAGCTTGCTAGATCTTTTATATTCTCAATGATTGATTTGTGATTTGGCTACTATTAGGTAATGGTGAGAGAGGTTGATGTGATAAAGACAACTTTCAGTACTCGGTACAAATACTACGAGTTTTTGGTCATGCCATTTAGGGTGACAAACATACTAGCTATCTTTATGGATTTGATGAACAGAGTGTTCATAAATTTTCTTATATCAGTTTGTTATTATTTCATAGATAATATTCTAATTTATTCTACTTCTAAGGAAGATCATGCCAGATATTTCAGGATTGTGTTAGAAACTTTAAGACAATATCAATTATATGCCAAATTCTTCAAATATGAGTTCTGACTGGGGGTATCTCTTTTCTGGGGCATGTGATGAGTAGTGATGGTATCTTAGTAGATCCTAGAAGATTCAAGTAGTTACTAATTGGATGAGGCCTGCTACTGTGTTTGAGGTGTATAGTTTCTTAGGTATGCCTGAATATTATAAGAAATTTGTGAGAGAATTTTCTCAGATTTTTGCACCGCTGACGAGACTGACTCAGAAGTCAGTAGCTTTTATTTGGACACTAGAGTGTGAGGCTAGTTTCCAGATATTAAATGATTGTTTGACTTATGCTCCACTTTTAGCTCTTCCATCTAAAATAGAGGGATTTCAGGTATTTAGGTATTTAGTGACACTTCAATGAGAGGTTTGGGATGTGTTCTTATGTAGCATGACAGAGTTATAACTTATGTTTCCAAACAGATAAAGCCACATGAAAGGAACTATCTGACACATGATTTGGAGTTAGTTATTGTGGTATTCACTTTGAAGATTTTGCGGCATTGCTTGTACAATGTCATATGTGAGATTTTCACTGATCATCAAAGTCTGAAGTACATATTTACTTAGAAGATCTAAATCTAAGACAAAGGAGATGTCTTGAGTTAATCAAAGACTATAATTTGACTATTCAGTATCAGCCTGGTAAGGCTAATATAGTGGCAGATGCTTTGAGCAGGAAATCTTCTAGAGTTTTATTTCTTCAACTTACTTCTGACGAGTCTTTGACATGAGATATAGAGAGATTATAGTTGGAGGTGATTTCTTCTATTGAGGGGGATTCTAATACGTTGGCTTCGATGATTATTCATCCTTCATTGTAAGAAAAGTTTAGGAAGCTCAGAAGTCTGATAAAGAATATTTAAAATTTGATTGATCAAATTAGATCTGATAAGAAATATGAATTGCATGCATCTAGTTCACTCTATAATATTCATCCAAGAAGCAGCAAATTGTATAGTGATCTGAAGGGCATAATTTGGTGG
The DNA here is from genome assembly GCA_019925795.1 of Dendrobium chrysotoxum. Classification (NCBI taxonomy): domain Eukaryota; kingdom Viridiplantae; phylum Streptophyta; class Magnoliopsida; order Asparagales; family Orchidaceae; genus Dendrobium; species Dendrobium chrysotoxum. The sequence continues at coordinate 47,535,962 of CM034303.1, forward strand.
CCTAGATTAAAGAAGGATGTGGTAGATTTTATATCGAAGTATGAAGCCTATCAGTTAGTGAAGGTAGAGCATCAGAGACCGGGAGGTCTTTTATAACCATTGCCCATTCCAGGGCGGAAATGGAAAGATGTGACTATGGATTTTGCCATGAGTTTTCCTAGGTCAAGACATGGACTTCATGTTATTTGGGTCGTTGCGGATCAACTAACAAAATCTATATATTTCATTTTGATCCGACAAACTAATTCAGTGGATGGATTGACACAGATATATGTACGTGACATTATCAGATTACATGGGATATCGAAGGTTATAGTTTCTGACATTGATGATAGGTTTACATTCAAAATGTGGAGAGGTATTCAATAAGGATTAGGAATGGAACTATATTTCAGTATGGATTTTCATCCTCAAACAGATGTGCAGTCAGAGAGGACTATACAGGTACTAGAAGACCTTTTGAGACTTTTTATTCTAAATTTTGGTGGCAGTTAGGAAGATCACATTCCTTTGATCGAGTTTGTTTATAACAACAGTCTTCAATCAAGCATATATATGGCTCTATATGAAGTTTTATTTGGTAGGATGTGTTGTACACCACTGTCTTGGATAGAGGTGAGAGAGAGACATCTGATTGGTCCAACCTTGGTTAATGATTCTACTGAGATGACCGTTTGGTCAGAGACAGATTAAAAGCTGTATAGGACAGACAACATCATTATTTTGATGCTAAGCATCAGGCTGTGGAATTTCAGGTAGGAGATTTTGTATACGTGAAGATCACGTCAATGAAGGGAATTAGCAGATTTGGCAAGGAAGGAAACTTGAGACTAAGATTTTCTTGACTATTTGAAGTGGTTGGAATGATTTGAAAATTTTCCAATAAGTTATAGTTGCCAAATCATATGTCAAAAATTCATAATGTTTCACATGTCACTTAAGAAAATGGATATCTAATTTTGGAAACAGAATATCTGCTAAGACATTGAGGTATGTCCAAATTTGAGCTATAGGGAAGAACTAGAGAGAATTCTAGCTTATAATGTTAGACAGCTCATAAGTAAATAGATTCCTATAATTAGAGTTCACTCGAAGAATATGACAGAGAGAAAAGCTACTTAAGAAAAAGAGTATGAGTTGAAACCATTGATCAAAATATGTTCTAAAATGTCAAGGATGACATTTTTCTAAGGGGAGAGTTGTGACACTATAGATTCAGCATTTAATTTCATTAGTTTCGACCCAATGGAAAATGGTAAAGTTTTAAACTTTTGAAATTTTCAACTATTTATAGATCTTTGAAAATATCTTAATGCATGAAATTGATTGGGTGTGCTCTAGAATGTGTCCCAAGTATTATGTGTGAATTTTTGGCAAAATCTAAGAATATCACTTTTGGAGCCCAATGGTGCTGGGTGTTCAAGTACAATGGTGCTGGGTATTCAAGCACAGCGGCACTGCACTCAGCCAAGGTGTCAGAAAGTGATATTGCAGTGTCAACTATCGGGTTATTATAGATTTTTTAGCATCACAGTACTCTGTTTAGGCACCGCAATGCTAAGCCATTATAAACTTATTAAATATTAAAATTTTCTATTTAATATGATCATTTGCATTATAACAGCTGACGTGCAGGAGAGAAAGAGAGAGATTGGAAAAAGAAAATTTGCATTTTGAGTCTTTTTGGGCCATTTTTAGCTGTTGGCCCTGCTGGAAAAGTTCACCACTTAATTTTTTATATGTTATGGAGAACATGATTATAAATATTTTGAATATTTTCTAAAAATGATGTACCAAGTATTTTGAAATTTGTGTGATTTTAATTGAACAAAAAATAATCTGTACACAGAAAAATAATGTTGTAGTTCAATAAATATCTTGAAGTTGTATTTTATATATTCCTTTAGACATTGTGAAAATTTGCTCAGTAGGAAGTTCAATTATCTACTATTATACAATACTGTGCAATTCAGACATGTATTTAATTTTGTTTTGACTATTATAATATGATGAAATATATGCTACTGTGATGAAATGTATGTTTATATGATTAAAAATCATCAGCTGGGAGTTATAAGGGGCCAGAATTCTCTGAGATTTTGTTTGTGTCAAGGATTATTCTATTACATATAAGGCATGCTCTAGTGGCTATAAGACATATTCTGGTGCCTACGGGCATGTTCTGGTGCTATAAGCACAAAAGAGAGATATAAGGGGCCAAAATCTTTTGAGATTCTACCTAGGACTGAGATATGTAATATGAATTGTTATGTGATATAATTACTTTATGATTTATCTATTCAATATTTATGTGATATAAATTAGATAATTACTATGCTTTTATTTCCTTTCTCAATATAATTAGTGATTTATTTAACTGTTTTTAAATATTCAACAAAATATTAATAAAAGAGAATTTAAAAATTTAGATTTGCTTATGTAATTTGTTGAACTGTTGTAGCTCATTATTAGTTGCTTGTGATTTTTAGGGTCTGGGAAAGGGAAGGAGACTGTTGATTAGTAGTTCAAGATCATATATGAGTTGATAGATATTTTATTATTTTAATTTTTGTAAAGTCATGACTAATTAAATTTTCAGTTATGTAGCTCTTGCCTGTAGCCATATACTATAGTATAGATATTATTTTGATGAAATGAAAAAAAAACTTTGTGGATGAGTTTATTTTAAGTATTTGAATATTTTAGTAGCTCTCTTGTCTGTTTTTTTATTTGAAATGAAATTAGAAGAGACTATGAACATTGTAAAATTAGATATCGGGAATTACCTATCATAGCTCAACATGTTAGGATCTATCCTGATCGGGTTGGAGTGTGACACTAGCTCCCTTAGATTAAGGTCTACTCCAATAAGATACAGAGTCAAATAATTCTTTTGGAGCGTTCTTCTTATCTTGCTTTAGTGCAAGTTGAATCATGTTAGTGATTATTTCCTCAATCTTAGCAGTCATGCCGAGTAGTGTAATTTTATTTCTCCATGTTCATGGATGACTCTTGGTTTTTTAATCCTTTGCATTATACCTATCTTTTGGTCATCAAGATCAATCATACATTTATTGCACCTTAGAGGGTGTTGAATCTAAATTTATATGTGGATGACACCTGACCCTGCTAACAAGTTGTTGATAGGTTAGAGTTAGAAAAAGTGGTGAGTAAGGTTAGTGAATTTGGAGAGTCATTAGAACGTTAGAGTATCTATGTAAAAATTCCCAATAGTATAATGATCTAAGAAAGAAGGATTCTTTAAAATATGCCTTTTAACCCTTATTTTTAGGGTCAAAATGGCTATAGGAAAGGCTATATCTAGAAGAACATATAAAAATAGTATATGTTGTGACTATTACAAATTGGCACTGATACGTGCACTAGCTAAATAATATACACATAGATCCCTACCTTTATTGTTGCCCCCTCTTTCAAGGTGAGTGCCATTGGTGAGTCTTCAAGGGTGAATGTCTTGAACAAGTCTTCAATATCTTAGTCACAGGGCAATTATGTGATGACAAATCCATAGGGAAAAGAGGTGAGTTCCTAGGAATGAAGATCAGGTCTTTGAGAGCGAGGAGTGATATGACTACAACTTCATTGGTTGGATGTTGGAGGCTATAATCTAGGGATGAGTCTATCTAATGAATTTGTAGTCATAAGCTTAAGTGGTGTGTGTTTCCCATAGTTTGATTGAGGATGCCTATGGTAAGAACATGTCCTTGGTTATGGACAGTTGTTGCAAGTAACAAGTTTGATTGAGGTGACTGGTTCTCTAGGCGTAGACATACTTGGGCGAGTCATTTGGAGGAGCTCACTAATAATGTCTCCATCCTTGATATGTTATCTCAGGATGAGCTTGCATATTGCAATCTCTATAAGGAAGAGTGGATATTTGACATGAGCTAGTGTAAGCTACGATCTTGTAGGGTAATGCCCTCTTCGAGTGAGTGCTACCTTAACTACATGATCCTTATGATCAAGACCCTTACTAGGAACCTATTGGATACTTATTAGTTACCTAAATAAGCATGCATGAGTATACATAATATCTAATTATAAAAAATAATTAAATAAGTTATATTTAAGCAAAATTTATTGTACAATATATGAATTAACATTGAACATAACACCAAGCCTTTAATGGGTTACTTATTGACCAACAAGCATGCAACAAATTGGACTATATTCAAGTTTGCTTAGTTTAACCTTCAAAATTTTAAAAAAATGTTCAAATTGATTCAATTACTAGTTTGAATGAACTTGAATGAGTGTTAATTGAGTCAAATTGAAATTATTACTCGAGTGTATTAATTCACTTATAACCCTACTTTTCATGCATGGGTTCAGATGTAATCAAGACATTAAAGTGTTATACTGATAAATATCAAAGTTTAAATGTTAGATATATATACATATAATCTGTTTTCTATCTATGTAAATCCTCTTAAATAATATCATCATTATCATACTCATAACAAAGAATGTACTTTATCTATTTCTACATTAAGCGGACATTTGGTTGTCTGGAAAAGAAATGCAAAGTAAATATAATACAAAGTAAAATAAATATAATGCTTTCTGAATGCTTAGCGGCTTTTTGATTATTTGTAAAGTAAATGTATGGAAACTTCTTTTTTTTGTAAGTATACATAAAGTAAAATTTGTGTATCCAGAATACTTTGGTGTTGTTTAGTTATGTGTACAAAGTAGGATGTTGTACACTAATTAAATGCAATGATAACATTACCCTTCAATGTTTTAATATAAAAAAAATCAATATTTGAATAATATGAAACTACAATATATTGATGCATGTAAAAATATAAACCAGACTTACAAGAAAATTAATTATTTTTTATCAAATCAATCATAAAATAAACAAATATATTCATAGTAAAATACTAAAATTAATTTAAAGATAAATGCGACATAAATATTACTATTTTGTAAGCCCAAAATACATGTGAATGCAAGCTTTAAATATTGATATAACTATCCCAATTACAACTCCAAAATTAACTAGATATTATAACTCAAAAGGATTTAAGTTTCAAATTATAAAATTATTTTTCTAACTCCTTTGGCATCCATCTAGCCTTTGAATTCACAAGTTTTGAAAGGAAGGAATGTATCATTGTAGGGCTCTTCAATAAGTTGTTATGTTGTATCAATCTCTTTCTTAGAAAAATCATGAATACCTAATATATTTATCATAAGTTTAGTAAATATTTTTCTTTCTTTTGAGGTTCTTCTTATACTTTTGATACCATTCAAAACATGAGTTACATTATCAGCCACCATAATAATTTAGTCACAAAGTGTTGATCAATAGTAAGCATCTTATTCTTTTTTTCGTATGACACATCCCTTGGAAGATGATAATGCTTACTTTATCATTCGTAATGAATCTTCTTTAATTTTCATTTCATCACAATCATTCACTTGTGATGCATATAAGCCAATCTCGATAAATCCTAGGCGCACATCATCATTTAAGTATATTTGTTGAGTCTCAATTCTAGTTTGAGAATTTTTAGATTTAGCCCACTTTCTAGTAACATGTCCTTCAGCACATTCCTTCTCTAACTCCATATAAGTTGTGATTGCAATATTCAAATACGTGGCATCTTCTGGAAAAACTTATAACACAACTAACTAGAAATGATTGACCTTATATTATTATTTTTGTATACTCCTTATGGACTGTCTTCTTTTTTTCATCCTAAGACGCACTTGACTTTTTGTCAACTTCAGAATGTGACTCCATACAATTCTTTGGTGTCGAATCTAATTCTTGCATTGCTCACTTGTGATCTTTATTCTTTTTTTTTTTTGCAATTTCTGAGTAGCAACTTGGTACAAAACATCATTAAAGTCTTGAGCACTTCTCATACTTACATTGATGTACTTAGATGTATTTTGTAATAACCAACTATCCACTTTGGTTTCAAGCTACATAAAATATTTTTTACTTCTTTGTTCTAAAACTATGTGTAACATTTATTTGTAGTGGTTCCATTTATCCTAATCATAATAAAAATCATCCCAATGAATCATAATAAATACACAATTTATATTCTAACAATATCCAAAATAATAAATATCATTCATTTTAAAGTGAATATACAATGCTATTTTAATTCAAAAAAAAAAAACTTGTCAATGTTCCTCCCAAAAAGGTGGTACCATCCAAAGAACATGAAAAAAATATTTCTATTATAAATACTTTGGTCCACTTATTGTCAAAAAAAAAATGTAAGAGTAGAGGTATATTCATAAAAATGTTACTAATGATCAGCATTTTCATTTTGATTCCACTTGGCATTAGCAATTTATCTCTTTTATCCAACCATTCTTAAGAGTCATCTACAATTGTTTAAACTCTCCTTCTAAAGTGACTTCTTCTAGTTCACTCATCTTCAAAGAGAATGAAATTATCACCATCTTTAGTAATTATCTTGTTATGCAATATACAAAAACAAAGCACAATGTCAACTTGGGTTGTAATGGAAAGTAAGGTTCATACTTTATGAGTGGGCATGCTCCACAATGAAGCATAATAATGTTTTAAATATTAAAAAGCTCCTGGCAATTTGAAGGCCATATAGAACTAAAATCTTTTTTCGGTGGAGTATCCACCATTGTCTAGATGGTATTTACCTGTGATATTGACTTTAGTTTTCTGTATTGGGAAGTATCACAAATAATTACAAAACTCTAAGTGAGAGTAAACCTTTCTACCTTATAAAACACTTAAAACATTAAGTCTTCCTAATTCATTTCTAAGGATGATTGAATCATAGCTGACACTTCTCAACCACCTAGAACTTATGTGAACCTCAAATCAAAATCTATTACTCCTAACACATTCTAGGTTGGATATGGCATTCATTCTCTGATGCAGATTTATTCTCCTTAAGTACCCTAGCTTTGATGTGCGTTGCATCTATAGCATAAACACAATCCTATTTTTGTATAAAATGAACACTAAGAAAGAGATTACTTTTACACATGGGAATATATTACAGCTAAAAAGAAGCATGAACCTATTGTTTGATTAAATCTTACATGGAGTTTGGAGCAGCGGAGGCTTAATTAATTCATGATGTAACTCCACTATATCACACAATCCAACTTGAAATACCCGCTTACAATTTCCTTAGATGGTTGAAAGTTAAATTGAATAACTCAATTATTAACACAATGCTCGAGTTTATGTAGTAATATAACAATTTATTCTTTAATACATACATTAAACATATCTACAAGAAATCTTCTTGTGCATATTAATTTATCTAATTTGAAGAAAGGCTCTCTCCTCAATCACACAATATCAATACTGATACATCACAAAAAATTGCCTTGATCACATATGAATCTCGAGGCATATTCAAGTTGACAACTTCCAAGATTAAATTTAGGACCTTCCAAACTCTAATTTCAGCAAACTTATGATCAAATTGAACATCTCAAGAACACGAACCCAACGACACCAAAATCGATCCCATCTGAGCCTAAATGGGTCCAAATCAAGGGACTGAAACATATTTGAAAGGTTTAAAACATTAATTGGATGAATAAGTGATATCTAAATATGACAAGCTTATAGAGGAACCGAGCGACTTGACGAGATGAATCCAACAAGTCGAAGATCGCTTAATTCTGACACCATTAAGACACTTAAATGTTTGAAAAATGCCCCATGATTGAGGGAATCAATATGGGTCATCTGATGGAACACTATAAATTTTCTCCAAATCTTCTATATATTTATGGGGGGCATGTCATTCTCAAAATCTATAAATAAACTCTCTCTTCTCACATGAAGGGGCATTGAACTTTTGGAGACTTAGACCATGGGCTAGAGACTCAAGTGAGCTCTAAGGCTAGGAGTATCACGGAACTCCACCCCGACACCACCATTGGCGAACCCTCACCGCCCAATCACCACTGCTGAACCTTCGTCTGATCATCGCCATCTGACCACCGTCGGGTGTCCCTCCAACCATTGACTACTGTTCTTCCGACCTCCTCCACCCACCAACTACAGTCCCTCCGACCTCTGTCACCTGTCGACTACGGTCCCTTCAACCTCCATTGCCTGCTAACTATATTTCCTCCAGCCTTCATCTCCCACTGACTACGGTCCCTTGGACCTCCGTTGCCTATTGACTATGGTCCCTCCAACCACAGTCGCCCACCAACTACGATCCCTCTGACCACCGTCGCCCGCTAACTACGATCTCTCCAACCTCTATCTCCCGTAGACTACGGTCCCTCCGACCTCCATTTCCCAACTACGCTCCCTTTGACCTCTATAGCTCGTCAACTATAGTCCCTCCGACCTCCATTTCCCACTAACTACGATCCTTCTAACCTTTGTTCAACCACAGTCGCCCACCAATTACGATCCCTCTGACCTCCATCGCCCATCGACTACAGTTCCTCCGACCTCCATCTCCCATCGACTATAACCCTTAGACCTCCATTACATATCGACTATGGTCCCTCAAGCCATCATCACTTACTGACTACAGGCTCTTCGACCTTCATTGCCCGCCAACTACGGTCTCCCATTAATGGTCCTCCGATCTCTGTCACTCGCCGACTACGATCTCTCAGACCTTAGTCACCCGATTATGGTACCTTCGATTATTATTGTCTGTCGACTAAGGTCCCTCTAGCCACCGTCACCAATCGACTATTATCCCTACGACCTCTATCACTGATAATAGTCCCCTTTACCTTAGTCGCCCGACTACGACCCTCTGACCTTTGTCGCCCAACTACGGTCCTGTAAACCAAATAAACAGACCAACATTATTTTGAGAAAAACTCTCATATCACTGAAGTCTTTCAACTCCCACCATGTAATGTGCTCTATATAATGTATATTTGTTACATTGAGCCAAGACTTTCCCCTGAGGAAGTGCATCATTTGTAATCAACTACAGACACTAGCAGAATCATTTTAACTGGGCTAGGCCCTGTTGGGTTTTCTCCTTTTCAGGGTTTTCCATATAAAATTTTTTGTGTCACTTATGACTCTTGCACCTCTCTCTTATCTGTCTCTATTTTGGATCTTTGTACAAAGCTAGGATGCTAAACCCTATATCTCTCTATCCCCATGAATGTTTCAAGATGCAACAAATACAATCAACATCTGATCCAAAATATGTCTAGAGAGATATGTTTGATGTTGTATATTTAATTCAAAATTATATTTTTATCTTTTATTCTATCTCTTACATTAACATAAATATAATACTCATTACAGCAGCAATCATTGTATGAACTACTGACTAATTTTGAGTTTGACCTAACTCTAAGCCATCCCAAAACTCATCTAAATTGGATGATAAATCTTTATTAACTTGCAACCACTCTACCATCATTATAGCCTATATAAAAAGAGTAAGCTGTCAACAATGAACTCTAGGTTAGGATGCAACTTTAACACACTTGTCTACCAATAGTTAACATTATTTTAAGCTAATAAGGGAGCCATGCTGGTATATACAATAAAATATGAAATAGGATTCAACCTCAAAAGTTAAAACATTTGAAATAAAACATAGCTCTATTGCAACAAAAGCTAGTTTGAACCTATAAATTTGAGATATAGCTAGTCTTGAGTATAAATGTTTATCCCTCTTTGAGTAGTTGGAGGGTTATAGGCATGATAATATTTTAAAAGTGATTAAGACTTATGTTGCATCCTGGAATATTTGCGGTGATAGAAAAATATGAATTTGATCATCCTAGTTTTGTATGAAGATCCAACATGTAAACAGATGAAAGATATTGATGTAACGTTCATTAGAGACATCAGAGTTTTTACGTGAAAACCCCTAAAAAGGGGAAAAATCATGGGGCCTTGCCGAGTTTAAATGATTCCACTGGTATTTGCAGTTGATTATAAATAAGGCCCTTCCTCTTGTGGGGGGAGCCTTGTCCCGATGTAGCAAATATACATCATATAGAGTGCATTACATGGTGGGAGTTGGAAAAATCAGTGTTTGCATATTCATTTGGTCGGCAGAACCATAGTCGACAAGCGATGTAGATCGAAAGGACCATAGTCAGGCGATGATGATTGAAAGGAGCATAGTTGGATGACGGTGGCCAGAAGGACCATAATCGACAGGCGATGGAGGTGCGAGAGATCGTAGTCAGGTGACGATGATCTGAAGGACCGTATTCGATAGATGATGAAGGTTGAAAAGACCATAGTCGGGTGACGATGGTCTGAAGGACCGTAGTCGGTAGATAACAGAGGTCCAAAATATTGCAATCGGGTGACAATGGTTAGAAGGATCGTAGTCGAGGAGAAATGGATGTCAGAAAGATAGTAGTTCGATAATGGTAGTCAGAAGGACTGTAGTTAGGCGGCAGAGGTCTACAAGACCATAGTTGGTCGGCACTAGAGGTCAGAAAGATAGTAATCGGTTGACAATGGCTGGAAGGACCATAGTCGGGCAATAGAGGTCGGAAAGATCATAGTCTTGAGATAGTGGTCTGAGAGATCGTAGTTGATAGGAGATGATGGTCGAAAAGATTATAGTCAGGTGAAAGTGGTCGAAAGGACCATAGTCGGCTGGAGATGGAGGGAGAAAAGATTGTAGTTGGGTAACAGTGGTCGAAAGGACCTTAGTTAGACGAAGGAGATTGAAAAGATCATAGTTGGTGGGCGACAGAGGTCGGAAAGACTGAGTCTAACAATTGTAGTTGGAAGGATCATAGTCAGGCGACGTAGGTCGAAAAGACAGTAATCTGGAGATGGTGGTCTGAGAGATCGTAATCGGTGGGCAACAGTTGTCGGAGGGATCATAGTTTAGCGATGCTCGATGGTTGGGAGAAAAAAGTCAACGACAATTGGTGGCTGGGCATAAGCCCAATGACAATTGGTGGTCGGTCGAAAGTCCGACGAAAGTTAGGAGGAGCTTGGTAGCAAGAGCGATATCAGATTTCTCTTCCTTCTTCCTCTTCTCCTCCCTTTCTCTCTTTGCTCGATCTCCCCTTCAGTGAAGAATGAGGGGGTCTATTTATAATTTTCTGGGAGTGGCATGACTAGTAAATAGAGAGAAGATCAAGGACATGTTGGGAGTGTTTCGAATGGACGACTGATGTCGACTCTCTTGATCATGGACTGTTTATCAAGTATTTAAGCACCTTAATGATGTTAGAATTTGGCGATCTTGGGCTTGTTGGATTCTTTTTGTCGAGCCACTCGATTCAACTATAAGCGTGTCACATTTCGACATCATTTGGTCGTCCAATTTATATATTTGAACATTCCAAATGCGCTTTGGGTCCTTAATGTGGACCATTTGGGCTCATATTGGGCCAAATTAGGTTTCGTTGGGTCCGTCTTTTCAAGACATTCATATCGACTATAAATTTGTTTAAATCGGAGTTCAGATGAGCCCAAATTTAATTTCAGAAATTTCCAATGTGATTTTACCTCTAGATTTGCGCTCGATCAAGATAATTTTTTGATGATATATCAATTTCATTTGAGTCAACTATTTTATTATTTTCTAAAATAATTTTTAAAAAAATTTTATGCTAAAAATTTATTTTAAAAATGAATAAAAAAACAGTGCCAAATGAAATCTAAATCTACAAGGGGGAAATATCATTGAAAATTCTTTATTGATAACAATGAGACTGAACACCCAGTCTAACAAAGTGTTACTAATAGAATGATATATTTCAGAATGATTACGATGAGCTTACAACGCCGCAGCAGCTCATCAACCTATTATTTTAGTATTTTCCTCTTCTCTATAGCATTGACTTCGACAGCGACAGCAGCTTTACCCTATCTTCCTCAGTCTCGGGCGGAAATCCTAACGCGGAACTAATCTCCGGCAACGACCCCTTCCGAATCGAACAGTAAACTTCACCGATCCAATTCCTCGCCGCGAGCTCCTCCGCCCGCCGCACAGCCGCCTCCACCGCCTCCTTCGCGCTGCCGTGAGCCCGATCGATAATCCCCTTCGCCACCGCTTCCGCCGCGCCGATCTTCTTCCCCTCGAGCACGATCTCGCGGAAAACCTTCGGATCGGGAATCTTGGATCTCAACAACGCCAAAGTATACGGAGCGAAAGGAATACCGATATCAACCTCGCTCATGTAAATGAAACCTCTGTCTCCCCTCATCTCCACATAGTCGTGGCATAACGCGAGCATGAAGCCGGCGGCAGCGGCGTGGCCGGTGACGGCGGCGATGGTGGGCATCGGAAGGGAGAGGAGATCAGCGACGAGGGGGCGGAAGAGATAGCCCATGGATTGGAGACGGTCTCGAGCGACGGAATCGGATCCACTGGATCTGGCCCAAGCGAGATCGAAACCATTGGAGAAGAAGCGGCCTTCGGCGGTAGTCACGAGGGCGAAGCCGAGGCCGCCGCTGGCGGCGGATTCGGATTTGGCGCGGGAGAGGGCGTTTCGGATGGACGAGATGGCGTCGGGGGAGAGACAGTGCTCGCCGTCGCCGGTAAGGGTTAGGATGAAGACACGGCCGCGCCGCTCTAGAGAGCACATTTTTTTTTTCTCTCACAGCTTCTTCAACTTTTCACTACTTTATTATTGTGTTTTCTAGCAAAAGCAAATAGATGTACTTTTTTGGTAAGCAAAGTTGGGCTGCGCAACTAAATTTTGTTTGTTGGTTAGGAGTGTATGTTATTAATCAAGAAGTTTTGGATTCAAGTCTTATGTATGTGATATGTGTATGAATTTGTCTTAATTGACCTAAATATTATTTTGCACGGCTTCTTTGAAAATTTGTTTAAAGAATACTATTTTAGCAAGAGAGTAAATATTATGACCTATGAATTAGCTTTTGCAAAAGTGGGGAGAGAATAGAGTAAGACAAATGTTAATAAAAAAAAAAAGAGTAGAAGAATAGAGGCTCAACTAAATGTCTAGATGATACTAAGAAGTTATTTTTGTTGTGAACTTAAAGAGTATGTTAAATTTGATTTGAAGAATATGTCTTTTTTTTATCTACAATAACCTAAATTTTATGTTCCTTCAAACCAAGCATACTTATAGAAAATAGAATGTCGGCCGAAAATCAACTCAATTTAATCAACGAGCTGATTTTCTTGCTAGTTTACATTTGTTCGAGCCGATTTCGAGACCGCACTAGACTCACTTGAAATCATATGGTTCTCACACCTATATGCATGTTTGTTTATGAAAGAATAATTAATGGATTTAATAAGGTCATCTGGACCGCTATCAATTAAATTTAAGTGCAATAATGAATATAAAGTGATTCAAATGATATAATGTATGATGGCCCAACTTGTAGGAAATGTTTTGTCGCTCTTTCTATAACATTGATATATCACTAGAAGATTTATCATATCAAATATGAATTTTGATGCAAGAATTTGAATTAGAAAATTTCATAATCAAAATTATGATCATTTGAATTTTATATAAATTTATAGTTAATGTACATCTTGACAATATTAACCTAAAAAAGCCTAAATTATTCAATTCTTACATCATTAAGACACTTAATTACTCAATGAATATTTGATAAAATGTTTATGACTTTGGCATATATATATATGGACATGCCGTTGTCATGTCTCAAGTCCTGAATGAGAAAAATGAAGGATTACGTTAGGTAGTCGACTACCAGCGCAAAACTTGTCGAATAATCATAACATGAATCCTTTAATATATTGATTACTATTTTTATAAATAAATGTAATACATAAGATTGTGCAAATTATAAGGGAATTAAATTAATGTGGCATACTTTAAAACTATGGGAGAGAGTTATGCAGCATAGGTTGCGGCGTGATACTAATGTTTCTCGAAATCAATTTGGATTTATGCTAAGTAGGCCTACTGTGGAAGTTATACATTTATTGAGAGGTTTAATGGAGAAGTATAGAGAGAATAAGGAGGATCTACATATGATATTTATTGATTTAGAGAAAGCATATGATAAAATTCCAAGAGAAGTGCCATGGAGAGTTCTAGAAAAGAAAGGGTTAATAATGCTTATATTTGTTGACTATAAAAATAGAACAAAATTTTTTTTTGAAACATATGCCTTCGAGCGGGTCCCACCTCGCGCGGTTTGCTGCTAGACGCAGCTGGTGGGAAAAAATTATGCTCGCCACGCAAATTTTGATTTCTCCTATTTTGTAATCGAATACTACATTGAGAATAAAGTACAGTCTCGGGAGACTAACATAATATTCTACAATGGATTCAATATCAAAATAGGGTTTTAGAAAATGATATTTCTATAATCAAACACAATTTAAAGAATAACATATCATCCCAAAAGATGAATATGAAATTCTATAGAATGTGTTTAAAAATAGAAATGAGATTTTAAAAATTCAACCACTCTTCTGATTAGAGGCAACGAGAAGAATACGACATCATCTTAAAAGACGAACGTGATATTCTTCAAGGCATCCAAAAAATAAAAATGGGTTTTATAAAATTCATCACTTTTAAAATCGAATATAACAAAGAGAATGCTATATCATCTAGGGAGACAAAAATAATATTATACAAGTATATTCAAAAATTAAAAATGAGTTTTAGAAAATAATCTACATTCCCAGAGATTTTTCCCTTGTTTTATATAAATAAAACAAGATTTATTTTAATCTTGAGTTCTCAAATCCCTATAAGGGCAAGCTCCTATAATTAATTACATCTTAGGAGGGGTGTTCCTAAGAAAACTCTCGATTAAAGCAGTGATTTCATATTCTTTGATTACAAAGTAGAAGACAAGAAAAAGAGTAGGATTTTCCAAGGAGAAAACTCAATGTTGAACAGTTCTTAGCGAATCAAGGGAGGAAAAGTAGGAGGTGCCAGATTCTTAGAAACTCAGAGGCAACCTCAGTCTACCCTATGTTGGGCTTTATATTCTAAAAGAGAATTTTCATGTTTAAGTTGACATTTTATTAGAAAGTTGGGATTCTATTCCCGGAGGGTGAGGACTTAAGATTTAAAAATCGGCCTCAGAACCTAAATCTAAATTGGGTACTACAAAGTAGTGGTCCGAACCTAGTTAATGAAGTGTAAATCTGGACTTATCCTGGCCTGAATTGGGGAGTCAACTAACCACTTAGGCACTTTAAAACAAAGTGTCCAGTCTCTTTATGAAAGATGGGTAAGAACGTTGTTTAAATTTTGAGGAATCGGGGCTGACATCTAAGACATGTCCTAATTGACCATTTTACTTATGTAGGGTAAATGATGCTTGAGAGCGTAATGTAATTAAAATTTTAGACTCTTTTAATTTGTATCTAATGCAATGCATGCTAATTGACTCGAATGCATAAAATGATTTATGAAACAGTTTTAAAATCAGGCTTAGAAATTAGGTTTTTTCCTAGAGATTGCACAACATCCCCTTGACAGAACTGCACCCTAATAGGTCAGGTGGTCTACCAAAACCCGCAGGCGGAGAGATGCCTAACAAGGATGAGAAAGTATTAATATGCATATGCTGACTCTCGACGATCCCAAGCTTACTTCTTAGATCGTTAGAGTTACTATGTGAGCCTAAAAATTTTATTTAAATTTCAAGTAGAAAATATTTTATTGTGCCCTTACAAGAAAAAAATACTCCGGTCATATCTAGGCAAAAACAAAATACGGCATGCAAGAATCCTAAAAAAGAACTACTGCGCAAACAAAATAAACAATCAAATTAAATTATCCAAAAATATAATGTCCAATGTCCAGTTCATTTATAACCCAAGGTCTGCTGAAAAAGTAAAGTGGCTGGGTACCACTGACAACAAACCCGGATTCTAATCCTGAGACAGAAGCAAGTGATTTTGAAATGAGATACTTTTTTTTCTTATCTTCATTTCTTCGTCTTCTTCCTTTCATCTCCTCATTTCGTCTTTTCTTCCCCTATGAGCTCCTTGGGTCCGCTACGAGCTCCTTGGATCCACCAGGCCTGAATATCCAAATGAAAAGAAACTCATCCCCGAAGGGGTATTTTTTTTCTCTTTGGATATTAGAATCACCCTAACTTGGCTTTCCAAATATAAAAGAACACTCCCCTAAGGACATTCTCTTCTCTTTGAATTTTGAGTTGAGTGTGATATCCCAATTTCAAATCACTTTCACTTTACAACCCTTTTTAAACATATTCACATTACATTACATCCAAGATAAAAAAAAATTAGACCACCTGCAAGGTTATCCTAAGCAGTTTTATAATAAATTCATTCCCAAGCAGTTATATATTCGCATTTAAATTACATTTGCCAGTCACACTTGGCCATGCTTTTTTAATTTTAAGGGGGCTTAACATTTTCTGAAGCACCTGCAGAAAATATTGTTAATTTAAATCTTTAATTTGCCCCCTTTATTTAGCCCTACAAGAGCATGGCCACCTGTAGAAGATTATGTGAGCATCCAGATCGTCCATATCCTAGGGGTAAGCTATTGCCCACCACATCAATTCTCAGATTACAGGAATAAGTAAATAAACAAACACACCAACAATTTTATAACCAGCATGCAGTGAAAATCGAGAAAACTCATCACACAGCGCAAGAAAGTAAACACCGGCCTAACCTAAAGCTATAGTTGGTTGTCCTAGCAAACAAATCTAAGTATGTGAAGGAGGCCGTGTGGTTTAGATATATCCTAGGCCAGCTATTAATTGAAGTTTTCTAATCGTTTAGATTTAGTTTGTTGAAAGGTCAAGGAGATTTTATGCTCAAGTTTGAGTTTTAGCAACTTTAATATTTTTGTAATTCATTTTAGGTCAAAATTTAATCATTAAAGTTGATTATTACGATTGATTCTTTAATGTGTTTCAATTAATCATTTTTAATATTTAAATTGTTTAATTAATTATTTATTAAATTTTTAATAATTTATTTGAAGATCTGATGTTTTGTTTAATTTTAAATCGTTTATTAAAATTTTAATTGACTTATTCAAATGTTAATATTTTATTAAAATTTTAATGATTTTATTTAATTTGTTAATGATTTATTAGATTTTTAGGTTTATTATTGTTATTATTATTATTATTATTATTATTATTATTATTATTATTATTATTATTTAATTGATTGGAATTTATTAACATTTTTTTACATTCTAAGATTGATTTGGTTATAAGTTTATGACTTTAATGTGTTATCGAATTATGTTAATTTCAATGATCAATTATGTATAACATTTATTTTCAACTTAGGCATTAATTTACTTTTATTAAATAAATATATATTATTTATCGTTTTATAAGTTCGAGTTTATATTGGTTGAAGTTATTATTTGATTTGTTTATCGTATATTTTTATTTGGATTATCATTAGTATATTTGAAATTCTCATTAATTAATTATTGAAGCTTAATTAGACTTGATTAAGGTTGTATTAATAACATACACTAATCCAAAGGGGAATGTCACTAAGTTTTTTATGTTCTATATTTCTATCATAAGTGTGCATGCATCCTAAGTCTAAGTTTTCTAAGACTCAGTCCTTAATTCTTGTCCTTAATTATCACTAATATTGTATGGGATGAAAAAGCTTGTTATCACTAACCCTTAGGACATTGCGCACGTGTAAAGGAGTTTAAGGCTCTAAAATAAAATAAAAATAATCCTAATAAAATTGAAGGTACTATAAGGACCTAAATGGTAGGGGTTCGCACAAACCACATCAATGGCCTACTAGGGGCCTTCTAAGTTTTAAGGAAACTTACAACACCGGGGGCTCTGACCCGGTGGTTCTGCCTGTAGCATCTCTACCCAGTTGGATAGAGGCGACTGACGCCTTTAGTACATTTCTTTTTGCTCATATGATCGATACCGCTCCTCGTAGTTCATGCAAATAAAGAGAGTAAAATAGAGATTAGAAGCACATTTAATAATTTAAAATTGAAATAATTGAAAAATAATTATTTAAAGTAAAACGTACTTTTTTTGGGCTTGGGGACCGACGCAAGCTGTCTACCTTTTTTAAACTGTTCCCTTTTGAAAGCATACTATTTATTTTTCAACATTCACCTCGAGGCATAAGAAGGGAGAGTAGTAGAAGAAGGAGAAAGAGAGGGGCAGAGAGAGAGAGAGAGAGAGAGAGAGAGAAAGAGGGGCATTGCTTCCTTTTACACTTTCATTCTCTAGTAAACACCCAACAAACTCATTCCTCCACACCCACACCTTTCATCTCTCAACACCCTAACTTTCACTTTTCACTCTTTCACACACTTAAATTTCAAAGTACACACATGTCACTTCTTTACTTTTTCAAAACCACACACGCACTCTTCCAATCACTACTTTTCAAAGCCACACATTTCTCTTTTCACCTTTCAAAACACACACCTTTCACTTTCAAGATATATACTTCTCACGATTTAAAGTTCATACATTTCACTACTCAACATTCACTCTTTTCAAGACATCTTACCCTTCAACACATACTTTATAAAATTCAAATACCTCTCCCTTCAATGCAAATACATTTCACTTTCCAATAAACATCCAACAAACATATTTCTCCAATATACACCACTTTACATAAACTCAAAGGAGTAATTCATCACTTCTCTTTCCCAAAGCACAACATGAAACAATTCAAATTATCTTCCACAAGTTTTATCACAAAAAGGCCACAAATGCATATGCTAAAGTTTTACAAGAACAATAATTTCCTCCCAGCAACTCAAAATACCTCTCAACAACATGGCACCTTTACATATTTTAATTTTTCAACATAAGTATACACTTTACTGCTCAACATACACATTCATCAAACACTTTATCTCTAAAAAATGAACAATTCCCTTTTCAAAGTATTTCACCTTTCCAAATCATAAGGAAATATATATAAAAACGAAATACGATTTATATACATGAATCCTTACCCATCATGTTCCATTAAATGCCCACATACATTTACTTCCCGATTCAAAGTTTTCACCAAAAACTAATTTAGGAAGGAAAGAAGATTTAATGCAATTTTATTCTTTTTCCAAAATTGAAGAAAATATGCTAACCAATATAAAGCCAGGTCATATTCGGATCTATGCAAACTCATATTCAAAACACAAGAAAATTATCCAAAGCTTTCTCAAACATTCTTTAGACAATATGTTACGTGCTCACCAGAGATATATGAATAAACCCAATGCCCTCCAACATCTCTCCAAAACATTTTCATAAGGCATTTGCGAATGCTCAACATTACAGAAGAAAGTGCACAAATGCTTTCCAACAACCACCCATGGAACAATGTATACCACCTTACTTATATTTTCATCATAATGTTAATATATATGAATGCTAATAACTTGACACGAAAGGCACATGAAGATCGTCCCATAAAACTACCAACTCTTCCACTAAATGATTTTCAAATAAATACAAAACGTTCTAGATTTGAAGTGCATATAACCATGCCAACATTAGTTATGAATCTCTAAAACCAAATGTTTTTTTATACATTTCTCGCAATACATTAACAGGAATATTATATCTAATTTTGATAGTAATAAAATAAAAGGATCTAGTTGCAAACCTGCTCAATATCACCATCTTCTTCAACAGAACTTTTTAAAAGAAAACATACAAGACTCAATGGAGGATAACAGTTACTATGTATGCACTTCCATATACACCATTACTGATGGATTATACCTTAAGATATAAATGCATAAATGCAAGACAGTGCACCAACAATTATATTTATTGATAGAAAAATGAATCAGACAATAACCGTATGGTTTCAATTTCAGGATCAAGGAAGGGAACTCCAAGAATAATGTAGATCATTCTTCAAGCAAGAAGTTTGATCCAAGAATTACCTTTTATTCCAAATTATTTCAAGAACATGAATGTGAACTATCTTTCATTTTCCTAAACAGAGAAGCAAATTCCTCTTGGTTCTTAATCTCATATCAACACCATTTCTTTATTAAATAACAACAAAACTCATTATCTTCCCTATCAACAAGCTTCTTGAAGCACTAAAGAAGATAAATATCCATTAGATGCAAGAGAATGATATTTTGGGTAAATCTTTCAAAGCACCATTAGATCTCATCAATAAAGGAAATGAATCCCTTATCTCTTCTTTCACAAAACTAAGAAAGAGAGGAAAACTAATGGAGAAGAAGAAGTAGAGGAAAAGAAAGAAGAGAATTCACCGACACAAGTGGCTGGTGGCTAGGGCAAGAGAGGTCTCCGGATGAGATGCTGTCCACGCGAGTGAGGAGAAGCAACGACAGAGGGAGTCGGACCTAGGACAAGGCTCGAGCAGGGCAGGTCGGCTAGGGCTAGCGATCGGCGTCGGAGACCGGCGAGAGGAGAGATCGCCTGAGGGGGCGAGGGTTCGGTTTTCACGAAATAAAGCAGGAGATGGGGGAGAGGGAGGGATTTCTGAATTGGGAGCACACGGAACGGGAGTTCGGTCTGTTCCGCCAATTAAAGGGAGAGGGGCTGGGCGGTTTTGCGAATGAATAGGGAAGATCGTGGGTGAACCAGCCCTAACTAAACCCAAAACTAATTGCATGCCCAAATCAGCCCTAATCCCATCTAAGCCTTTTTTAATCAATTGATCAATTTAATTAACTTTTAATGATGTAGACAATTAAATTTTAATAAAATTTATTAATGATTAAATGAAATTAATTAAAAATAAAAATTCAATTTAGATCAATTTGAATTAATTTAATTAATTTGATTAATGTTAATTAGGATTCAAATAACTTGCAATGAGTCAAGTTAGGCCTCTCGGATCTATATTTCGTTAAATTGAATTCGCCTGGAATTAGTTCAGCTCAAAATTGTGTTGATTTGAGATGAGTTGATTTGGGTTTAGTTTGGAGTTGAATTAGATTTAGATTGAATTGATTTTGATTTAGGTCGAGTTATCAAGTCAAGTCGAAGCTACATCACTAGGTATCCACCTAAAGGGATCTTAAGGATGACATCTACACTAGGCTATGAGGACCTAGGTGCTAGAGGTTAATTCTCGAGAAATTGACCTCAAATAATGAGGTCAACAAATGGACCCCCAATAGGCATGATAAACTTGCCAAAGTTTATCGTGCGTATTGGTGTTGACCGAAACGATAAACTAGATCCAAAATTGGAGTTGGAGCTTTGAGTATGTGGATTTCAGGAATCTTGAGCTTTCATAGATAATCATAATGAAAATTTGATGAAGATTTGAGAATTGAATTGATTTATTGAAAGATTCAAGTCGATTGATTGATTTAAAACTAGTTTGATATGAAAGAAAGAGCTTGATTTTGATTTTGATTTGAATGTGAAAGTTCGAATGTTATTTTGATACTAAGATGGTGCAACAAGGACTTGCTCCAACACTAGTAGATCTAATCCTAAGAAATGGAGGCACAAGGACTCACACCTATCCTTAAAATGTTAGAGGGTGACTAACTACGATTGGGCAAAAGAGGCTTGAATCTTATAATAACTGGCCAAGGTCTAAGGAAAATAGGAAGCTTGGGGACTCACACCTATTTCTAATAGACTAAATTTATTTCGAGTTTTCAATGATAAACCCAGCTAGAAAGCACGGGGACTCACAACTAACTAGGGGAAACTAGCCTAGGGATAGGAAGCATATGTACTCACACCTATTTTTAAAAGACTAGAAGTCAACTGAACTATGATGGGGCCAAAGAGGCTTAATTCTAATAATAGTCAGTCTAGATCCAAAGAGATAAGAAGCTCGAGGACTCACACTTATCCCTAAGGAAACTAAGGGGAATTTGATTTTCCTTTAGGTCTAAAGACAGGAAGCACGGGGACTCACACCTAATCTCTAAACACTAGAGACAACTAAGCTATGAAGGGGCCCGACAGGCTTAATTCCAACAATAGCTAGCCAAGGTCTAAAGAAAATAGGAAGCTCAAGGACTCACACCTATTCCTAACAAACCAAATTATTTTGAGTTTTTAATGATTAACCTAGCTAGAAAGCACGACGACTCACAACTAACTTGGGGAAATTAGCCTAATAATAAGAAGTACGGGGACTCACACCTATTCCTAACAGACCAAATTATTTTGAGTTTTTGATGACTAACCTAGCTAGAAAGCACGGGGACTCATATCTAACTAGGGGAAATTAGCCTAAGGAAAGGAAGCACGGGGACTCCAACCTATCCTTAAAAGACTAGAAGCCGACTGAACTATGATGGGGCCAAAGAGGCTTAAATCCAACACTAGTCAGTCACGATCCTAGGAGGTACGACGCTCGGGGACTCACACCTACTCCTAAAAAGGATCTAATTTCTTTTGGGTTTTTAATGACTAAGCTAGCTAGAAAGCACGGGGACTCACATCTAACCAGGGGGACTAGCTAAGGAGATAGTCTACCTAAATCTCTAAGGATTTTGAAAAAAAAAACTATCTAACCCGATTTAATTCTAATCCTAAGAAAAGGAAGCACAGGGACTCACACATATCCTTAAAAGACTAGAGAGTTTCTTTTAGGTTTTTAATGACTAACCTAGCTAGAAAGCATGAGGACTCACATCTAACCAGGGGGAACTAGTCAAGGAGATAGTCTACCTAAACCTCTAAGACTTTTGGCAAAAACTATCTAACCCGATTTAATTCTAATCCTAAGGAAAAGAAGAATAGGGACTCACACCTATCCTTAAAAGACTAGAGAATTTCTTTTAGGTTTTCAATTAGATTTAAATTTCAAATTTTGATTGAGTTTGATTTTGCTTAAGATTGACTGAAATTTTGATCTGAGATAGAGTTCTGAGTTTGAAAGATCGATAGTCTTGAAGTTCTTTGGATTGAAAATTTATTTTCTCCTTCATTATAAATGATCCTTATAACTTACAAATATTTCACTGGGGATTATGTTTTTATATCAGATCATCACATGTGAAGAAAATAAAAGGAGATTCCTACAATAACTTCATAAAGCATCTTAATCACTTCAAATCTTGTAACCTTTTAATTTTGATTTTCAAAAACATAAAAGCTACTTGGACCCAATACAACATGTCATATTCATAAGCTTGAGAACAACGTGTATGCTGAGAAATTTATAATTTTATTGTAAATCTTCATAACAACGTCATTACACATAGTATTTCTTAAGATACTGCCCATTGATGGGTAATATAGGACGATCACCCTTATAATCTACTAATTGGTATGATCCTCCTTGGTAGACTTTCTCCACCACAAAAGGACCTTCCCATGTAGGCTCAGATTTACCACCAAACCTTCGATGACTTAGGATAGGTCTACGCAAGACCAACACCAACTCCCCTACTCGAAAGGTTTTAGGACAGACCATTTTATCATGTGCTTGAGCCATATAGAATTTATATAACTCAAGATTCTGTTGAGCCTGCAATCGCTTCTCTTCTAAACCTTCAAGTTCTTCTAGTCGAAGTCAGGCATTATGTTCAGATGTGATATTATTGTTAATTGCAACCCTTAGAAAGGGAAGTTGTACCTCTAAAGCGACAACAACCTCAGCCCCGAAGACTAAAGCAAACGGTGTAGACTGAGTTAGGGTTCTATATGTGGTTCGGTAAGCCCACAGAGCCTCCCCTAACTTTTCATGCCACTGTCTCTTATTGTCCTCTAAGATTTTCTTTAGAATTCCTACTAATGTCTTATTGAAGGCCTCCGCCAATCCATTCGCCTGTGGGTAATAGCTTGTGGAGTATCTCCAATCAATATTATGACATTTAGCAGAATTATTTATTTTAGTACTTTTGAAAGAAGGACCATTATCAGATATAATTCGACGAGGAATACCGAATCGATATACAATATGATCTCAGAAGAATTGGAGTACGTAGTGAGTTTTAACTTCTCGTAGTGGAATAGCTTCTGCCCATTTTGAGAAGTAATCTGTTGCTGCGAGAATGAGCCGGTGACCTTTAGAAGAGGGAGGATGGATAGGGCCAATGATGTCCGTGCCCCAGCTTTCAAAAAGCCATGAAGCAATTATTGGATGCAGGACATTAGGAGGTTGGTGTAGGACTACACCATGTACTTGGCACTGGTGACAACGACGTGTAATAGACATACAGTTGTCAATCATTGAGGGCCAATAATATCC